>OX422220.1:379915040-382415040 GCA_949130495.1 Sambucus nigra | reverse complement strand
CCCCTCACACTCGAAACACCTATCAGACTCATCTCTCTTAAGTTTATTACTCCTACCCTTAGGTGTGGAGTCTCCCTTGTTCTTGAATTTCTCAAACTTTTTGGCATCTTTCGATTGCTTATGAATTTGAAGAAATTTTTGGAACTTTCTTGCCAATAAGGCGATATCCTCAAAGCCGGAATATGAGTCTTCATTTGAAACTTTGGTTTCCTCCTTTTGGGCTTTCAAAGCAATGTCCTTTTCTTTCTTTGCCCTTGCTTGGATGTAAACATGTCGAGTTCGTAGGTTTGAAGGTCAACTATGATCTCTTCTAGTTTCGACGAGTTATGCATACCAAGGGTATTCATAACAGTCATTTTCACATCAAACGTACTCGACAACGATCTCAAAATTTTCTTAATCACTCGGTTATCGCGAATATTTTCACCAAGGCTAAACACTGGATTAACAATCGGGGACAACCTAGTGTAAAACTCATTTAACGTCTCACTCTCTAACAACATAATCATCGCAAATTGTGTAGTGAGATTTTGTAACTTAGACACCCTAATCGTGCTCGTGCCCTCGTGAGTCAGTGATAATGTATCCCAAGCTTGATTTAAAGTTTCACAAGTCATGATACGATTATAGTCTTTAGGTGTGACATGTGAGGAAATAACGTCCATACCTTTAGAGTTATACTGTGCAAGCCTATGTTCAATTCAGTCAATGACTCAACAGGTTTCAAACTAGTGACCTCACCCTCTCGTGTGACAGGTGGTGTCCAACCTTTTTCAACCACTAACTAAACACGCTCATTAATAGGCTTTAAAGCACTTCTCAGTTGCATTTTCCAATAAGCATAATTAGTGCCATAAAAAACCGGAGTGCGAAAATTATAATAACCACCAAAATTCATCCTTACAAGCAAAAAGGGATCAAACATAATAAAAATGTATTTTTTCTCTGATATTAATTTGTAGGTCCCCAAATATTTAAAACCAAACTTTTGCTTGAGCGAAATTAAGTTAAGGATGATTGCAAACCAACTATCTCTTTTTGAAAAACTCTTTTTTAATTTTATCAGACCAAGTTGTGACATAAATTATCTTAACCAGATTTTATCTTGTTTAACCCTAAGCATGCAACTAGTGATTAAAGTAAGTGAAATAAAGTGAAGTAATACTCACAACGCCGATGTACGATGAAAAACACAATCGGGAAAAAACCTCAAATGGTCCAGGCCAGACAATCACTATGAGAAAAGAATTACAAAGTCAGGCAGTAGTCCTATACAACGACTCGATCCCCCACGAGACTTGACGCTCCGCTGATCTTCTACCAATCTTCATAGTGACCACATAGAAAGTAACCCTCTTCCACGATACTCGTCCACAGCAGTCGCCTCCACGAATGCCTCATTGTCCACCGATATGGCCTTGTGTCACCTATGATGTCGAAAACGGTATCCGCCGAATCTTCACCGCAAATCCAGCAATGTTCAATTGTTGAACAAACCCAACTTGGTGCAATAAATATCGCTTAAAAATATGGTAATGATTACTCGAAAGTAAACTCTAAGGATGTTTTATAGTGAAAACACTTAGATTTTTTTTTGTAGAAACCCCTTTGTATAGTAAACTATTTTTCTCACTACACACACTTCGAGAAAATAGAGCACACCTATATATAAATATTTAAAGGCAGTGGCAGAGTCTCGTTCGAGCGAGATATTGCGTCGTTCAAGCGACATCAGGTCTCGTTCAAACGACCCGAGGTGACGTTTGAACGACGTCATAATTACAGTCTGATATTATTCCAGCTTTAAAAATAGAATTCTATTAAAAAACCAACTGTTATCCCACTCTAATCCGTCCTCATCTATTTTAAATGAAGTGTAAACATTTTAAACACTTTTAAAAACATTTTTCTTTTAAAATTAACATCCTTGTCTTTGTAAAATAAAATCCCGAGTTTCATTAACATTATGCATTCATACCTGTGTGATCTCGTTTTGCAATTAAACCTTGAAGATGATAAATTGCACTAATTAAACTTTGGCATGATTAATTCCTTGTAGCTTTGCTGTAAAGTCATCAATTAATATTCGACAAGTCATAGTCTCGTAGTGATCGGGCAATAAAAAATCTACCTATGACTCAAACGTGCTTTGTTCCGAGAATAAGTCAAAACTAAATTAAGATTCAATTGGAAATTTGGTCCTTACAAATCTCTCCCTTTGATTATTTCGGGACAAAATCAATAGTGAAATGCCTAAGCCGGGCCGTCAAGGCGTATGATGCCTAAATCATATCCCATAAAACTAAAAATAAAATTACATCATCCTTACAGGATAAGAGCATAAACAATGGACCGGCAAGCATGAAACTATCTCTGAATGTCTGAATGTGACATAGACTTTAAATCTCGAATCTCTTTAAGCATACCTACACACATGAAATAGACAAATACCCAGTGAAGTACGGAGGAACAAATGATATAAATCAATAGAAAAATCAAACCCAAATAATTTTTTATGTGAGAAAAATATAATACCAATATGTGCAAATAGATAAATTAGGATATCACGTCGTCAAACACACAAAACTCCCCTACATCACAGATATCTCTCCCCCTTTTTGTCTCGAATAGACAATCCGGTGAAAAGATAAACAAATCTAGCATGTGATATACCAATTTGATTATGTTAAATCCTATTTTGCTAGGTAAACATGCAATAACCAGCTAAATATGATCAATCAATGTCAAATCAGGAGCTAGCAAATAATGAATCACATAAAAATATATCAGTCAAGCAGGTGTGATAAACTAACCAATGCAACAAAATATGTCAATGATTAAAGTAAACTGCATACACGAAAAACCAGTACCAAAATATGAATCAATATGCTGCAGGGTACTGAAACTGAATAAGTCAACCAACAAAGTTAAACTCGTCAAATAGGTTGTCGTTCAACCGAGCTAGGGATATCATTTGAACGAGAAACGACATTGCTCGAACGAAAACATATGACGTTTGAACGACATAAACAAACTCTTAAAGTTTCCTGAGAAAATTAAAAAGTGTTGCCCACTTAAGAAATATCCTGAAAATTCTAACTGGACCTCAAAACTTCGAAACAATAGGAAAACTAAAAAAAAACTAAAAATAAACAAATATGAGTAACATGACAACATAGTATCGATGTGTATGTGCATGAACTAAAATAACTGAATCATAATTCCAACACATCAAAATGATCAAGAAGCTCTAATCAATGGCAATCTACCATCAAACTTTATTATAGCCATATGTGACAATTAAAGTGTGAGTTTAATGAACTAAACAAACATCATGCACACGAAATCGGAATTTCGATGATTCTACAAACAACAGTGTCATGACACCATTTTTCAACGTGAGGATTCTTTGTGCAAACCCGTTTAAAATTTAATCCATCCAAACTCCCTCAAATATATATACCATAATTTCTTATGAATGAACTAAACTAATTTGGCCCATTTTTGGCATATGAATCTTTTTATTGTCTTATGAATTTTTTCGGGCTCTTTTAAATGGTAGCTTTCACGACGAGTCAGTGTTACACTCTCGCAACCCTTTACCGTGAAAACTCATCATTTATTTCAATTTAATCCTCACGGTAAACGATTATAATATGCACATTCGCTCCTTAAGTCTACTTACGCATAGATGTCAAGATTGAGATAAAAACGTCTCACCAAACGCAAATATGCAAGAGTAGTCAAACATCCATATAAACTTGTGCATGTGTGGAATCATGACATATACATAAAGTCGAATCAAAACACTTATCAACTTCGAAACATCCCTATAAAAATAATGGTTAAGATCATTCTAAGAATCGATAATAATCACCAAATTCCCCAGCCACATGGATAATGGAAGGAAGGGGGGGTCCAAGAACACCAATTTTCCTCATTAAACATGTTAACTCATAACACCAAAATAAAAAAGCAAAAATCTTTTTGGCTTTTTCAAAAAATTTTATCAAAAACAAAATCTTTTCGTATTTTTCAAATAAGATGCAATAAATGAAAATTTTAATACAAATCGAGAAACTTGGTAATACAATCAACCTTTAGATTTGGCATGGAAAGAATCAAGTGCAACCAAATGAGAACCATGAAGTTTTATTCATAAAGCTACCAAATTCGTCTTCCTAACCCAAGTAGGTGTGTAATGACGCATGGGGGTGGGGGTAATCGGGGAAACTTTATTTCTAAACTTCCTAAACTTACGAGGAGCATTCCTAAGGTCATAGCAAAACTTTATAAGGTAACCTTTCCTACCATAAAACTTGTAAGTGTAGCGATGGTATGGAAAGTGACCAACATGTGGATCTTTTCTAATGTTCCTGTGTGGCTCTCTCACACGTGCGGGGGGAATGGGAATAACACTATTATCAAAGACAATACCACCCATATCTCTCTTAATTTGGATGGTGCCTAACATCCTATCCATCTTCTCACTTGTAGCCTCCAAGAAAAACTTAACTCTAGACGATTCCCTTAAACTTTCCTCCAACTCCTTAATCTTAGACTCGAGTAGGCGCCTAGACTACTCAAACTCTAGTAACTCCGTTTTCAAGGCCTCCACCATACCTTTAAGGGTCTATCTGTCTTTCTCAACGTACTCTAGCCTCTCCCTAAGCTTATTCTCTCACAACCTAAGATCCTCAATTAATGCATCATTATTTTCTGCGGCACGCTCTTTCAACTTAGCTTGCAATTTCGAGTTTGCCTTTTTCACCTTCACCGTCTCCTCAAACAACTATCGAAATGCAACTTGCAACTCTCCTACGTCGATCTCCTCATCCTCTCTCTCATCACCCTCACCCTCTTAGGAAGCACTCTCAACAGCCTCAGAAGTTTTATGCACATGAGTATCCTCGTGGGAAGATATATCGTCGTCGCTCACATGATATGCCATAAACGCAACAAAGTTACACTCAATGGGGGAATCATCTCCCTATTTCGGTTCATTAACACTTAAGGCAGCATTGTATGCTATCGGTTTCTTCCCCTCTTTCTTAAGTCCAGCGGAACACTCAGCTACTTTGTGACCATACCCCTCACACCCAAAATACCTATCAGACTCATCTCTCTTAGGTTTCTCACTCTTATCCATAGGTGTGGAATCTCCCTTGTTCTTGAATTTCTCAAACTTTTTGGCATCTTTCGATTGCTTATGAATTTGAAGAAACTTCTTGAACTTTCTTGCCAACAAGATGACATCCTCAAAGTCAGAATTAGAGTCGTCATTAAAAACTTTGGTTTCCTCCTTTTGGACTTTCAAAGAAATTCCTTTTTCTTTCTTTAGCACTTGCTTGGAGGTAAACATGTCGAGTTCATAGGTTTGAAGGTTCTAAGGGAATTCATAACAGTCACTTTTTCATAAAACCTACTCGGTAATGATCTCAAAATTTTCTTAATCACTCGATTATCGAGAATCTTTTCACGTAGGTTAAACGCCGCATTAACAATTGTGGACAACCTACTGTAAAACTCATAAAACGTCTCACTCTCTAACATCTTAATCGTCTCAAATTGTGTAGTGAGATTTTGCAACTTAGACGCCATAACCATGCTCGTGCCCTCGTGAGTGAGTGCAAGTGTATCCCAAGCTTCTTTTGAAGTTTCACTAGTCATGTACGATTATACTCTTCAGGTATGACATGTGAGGAAAAAATTTACAGACCTTTAGAGTTATACTGTGCAAGCCTATGTTCAATCTCAGTCCATAACTCAACGGGTTTCAAACTAGAGACCTCACCCTCCCGTGTGATAGGTGGTGTCCAACCTTTTTCAACTTCTAACCAAACACGCACATCAATAAACTTTAAACCACTTCTCATTCGCATTTTCTAATAACAATAATTAGTGCCATAAAAAAAAGGAGTGCGAAAATTATCATAACCACCAAAATTCATCCTTACAAGAAAAAAGGAATCAAACACAATAAAAATATATTTTCAGCTCTGATACCAATTTGTAGGTGCCCAAATATTAAAAACCAAACTTTTGCTTGAGCAGAATTAAGTTAAGGATGAATGCAAACCAACTATCTCTTTTTGAAAAACTCTTTTTCAATTTTATCGAACCAAGTTGTGACACAAATTATCTTAACTATATTTTATCTTGTTTAACCCTAATCATGCAACTAGTGATTAACGAAAGTGAAATAAAGTGAAGCAATACTCACAACGCCGATGTACGAGGAAAAACCCAATCAAGAAAAAATCTCGGACGACCCAAGCCAGAAAATCACTATGACAAAAGAATTACAAAGTCAGACCGTAGTCTTATACAACGACTCGATCCCCTACGAGAATTGATGCTGCTCTGATCTTCTACCAATCTTCACAGTACCCACACGAAAAATTACCTTCTTCCACGATACTCCTCCGCAGCAGTCGCCTCCATAAATGTCTCGGTGTCCACCGATATGGCCTTGTGTCATCTAAGATGTCGAAACCGGTATTCATCGAATCTTCACCGCAAAACCAACAATATTCAAGTGTTGAATAAACCCAAATTGGTGCAACAAAGATCACATAAACATGTGGTAATGATAACTCGGATCTTTGTAAACTCTAAGGATGTTTTATAGTGAAAACACTTAGAAAACTTTTGTGCAGAAACCTCTCTGTATCGTAAACTATTTTTCGCACTATACACACTTCGAGGAAATAGAGCATGCCTATATATAAATATTTTAAGGCGGTGGCAGAGTCTTATTCATGCGAGATACTACGACGTTCAAACGACATCAGGTCTCATTAGAACGACATGAGGTGTCATTTGAACGACATCGTAATTAGAGTCTAATATTAATCCAACTTTGAAAATAGAGTTCTATTAAAAAACCAACTCGTATCTAACTCTAATCCATCCTCATCAGTTTAAAACGAAGTGTAAACATTTTAAACACTTTTAAAAACATTTTTCTTTTAAAAATAACTTCCTTATCTTTGTAAAATAAAGTTTCGAGTTTCATTAACATTATTCATGCATACCTGTGTGATCTCTGAATGTAATTAAACCTTAAAGATGAGAAATCTCACCAATTAAACTTCGTCATGATTAATTCCTTGTATCTTTGCCATAACTTCTTCAATTAATCTTCGACAAGTCATAGTCTCGTAGTGACCGAACAATAAAAAATCTATCTATGACTCAAATGTGTTTTGTTCCGAGAAATCTATCTATAACTGTTAAGACTTAACTGGAAATTTGGTCCTTACAACCTTTAACACCTCCTTACACTTGGAGTAATCTTTAACTTGATTGAAATTTTTTTTATACCCTTTCACCCTTTTAATTTCATAACTGTTAATATTTCTCAGCATTAGTAAGTTATGCTCACTAACTATTCCGTATTTGCTCATTAACACTTAATCAATAATTTTTATCAGCATTTATGTATCTTCACTTCTTTATTTAAGAAATACATTCACCCTTAAGACTACTTTTATAATAAAATTGTCATTTCTTTTATTTGACATATAGTCTTCTATCTTTTCCACATTATATCTTTTAGTCCCACTTACACACACTTTCAGGAGTAAAATTCCAAGCTCAATTATTTCTTGTTTAAAAAAACAAAATCCTCTTAAAACTTGTTTATGCATTTCATGTCAAAATACTACCAGTTAATATGCATGAGAATATGGATTTAAAACCCAAAAATCCTACTACATAGTTTAAACGTATTTTCTCACAAGATATTTGTGAAAGAATTATTTATTTCCAAACATTTTATCCCATAAAATGTTTAACCCCAATATTTCTAAAAGTGTCCATTTTTACAAAATATGTCATCTTTCAATATTTTAAAACCTTGAAATATTTACTTATTCTTTATTTTTAACCAAAATGACATTTTCCAACATTTTTATTTTTGATAAAATGCTTATTATTTTGTTTTATTAGAAAACACACAACAATAATATTTTCTAGCATTTTTATTCCATAAAAATGTCTATTTTCAGATTTACTAGAATACACACATAATAATATTTTCTAACTTTTTTATTCCATAACAACGTATAATTTCAAATTTATTAGAAAATACATAAAAATATTATTCTAGCATTTCTACTCCATAAAAATTCCTAATTTCTGATTGCTAAGAACACATCATTTTTCTTATATTCCTACTCTTAAGCATACACAACAATGATACTACAATATTTATCAAATGGAGTCTCAAATGCACTAAGAGTAGGTTATTAACCTCAAATGACTCCAAAACGGTAGTGGTGATAAACATGGGTGACTTGCCTACGTCTAAAAGTATTCCTAAAGGGAGTCACCAATGCTCCATGAACAGCCTTCCATGTAAGATCCAACACCCTTGAAAAATTATTTCATACACATATCTTCCTGCTCCAATAATACGCTCTAACAATACTTCTCTACATACTTGCTTCGTAGCTTATATTTTAACAGTGGGAAAAATAGGCATTTGGTGGAGTGAGTGTATTTGTCTAGAACCCAAAAATCAATTGAGATAGTAAGGAAAATGGACAAAAAGGGCTATGGGTTTATGGAAATGAAGAGGAGGAAAAGGGCAGTGCTCCACTCTCGTCCTTCTCCCTTATAGTCCAACGAAGGATAATTTTACTAAATATAAAACCTAGAAGAGGGTAGTTTAGATTAGATGGAGGCGTAACCCCTTTTGAGCATGTTAATAACAAGTTAACGACAACACTCCTGACTAATTACAAGACACATAATCAAAACCTAGTGAAGATAAACTCAGTTTGAACTCACAAATCTCTCGTGTATGACTCAGAAGATAACAATGAACTCAGAAGTAACTCATTTATAGGGAGAGAGGATTAAGCACCCTAGATACACCTTGGCAGGCATCCAAACTCACCAACAACCTCTGAAAGATCTCTGGTTAGCTATAAAAAGCTTCACAATGAATGACAATAGTGGGTGAGTAAGAGCTCTTATTTGCAATAACTTCTTTCTCTCTGATGATAATCTCTCTAGAACATCCCAACAACCTCTGAAAGAACACCCCCCCAAAAATGGTTGAGTCCCATAAATATCCCCCACACCATTCTTGAGGTGCCTCCGTCTTTTACAGATGTGAAAGACATCCCTCATAATTTATGTCACAAACATTAAATGTCTAATGGACTAGTCATCTACACATTATAAACATTAAATACCAAGACATGCCTTTTGCCTAACCACAGTGTGTTAGGGGGCTATCATCACAGAGGTGGCTCACCAACCGTCTGACAACCCCAAATACCACGGTGGTTTACTCAAGTGCAGATTTGAGATTGCTTAACTAGGTAGTGACATCACTTAAAGTAGATGTGACATTAAGCAAAGGGTTGTTTCGTTCACAACTCAACGCACGATGGAACTCAAGGCTGCTCCGCCCAAGGTTCCACGATCAAAGGTCTTTCAGTGTTTTTCCAGGTGTATCTAAGGTGGCCAGGACAAACCCCAATGATACCTCACTTCTCAATCCTCCAAATCAAGTCCCTCTGAAGTTCCCACGGTGAGGTCATTCGATGGAGCATGAAATCTCTCCCAAGTCCTACCAGGCCTGGTCTCTTGTGAGTATCATTTGACCTCACACTGAATAATCATTACAGCTTATAGTGAATATAAACAAAAGACACAACATGACTAAGTAAGAAAATAAAACTAAAGGATGAGCACTCTTTGCTAGTTTCTTCGCTAGAAGATCTCCCTGGGCTGCCACGGTGAGCTACCTTGCTAAAGATGCCACAGTGAGATGTCTCGCTTGAGCTCCCTCTCTTAAGTTGCCTCACTGCCTTAATCCCTTGAGTTTGTTGTATTAGCTGGGGGGGGGGGGGGGGGGGGGGAGGGGGATTATCTCTAATCTTGCGATTATTTTCAAGCCCCCTACAGTAATTTATAATTTCTGTGTAAAAAATTAAAAATTATTGAATGGCATTGTAAAAAAATCTAAATACAAAGTACACGAAAATTTAACTACTTTGAAAGGGTCAAAATATTCAAAATGTATATCATTAACTTATATAATGTCATCCGGTATAAGTATATTATTTTTGCAAAAAGCCGAACACTGTCATATTATAAAGTTAACTGTATCGCATTGTAGAACAAAACTATAAGTCGACAGGCATCACGCGGGACTATTGACTAGTAGGAAATAAATATGTATATTGTTAACTTAAAATAAATATGAGTAACAGATAAGAATTTAAAATTACCTCAATAGACTTCAGAAATAATAAATCTGACAATTGTGAGTCCTCAATCAAACTGTGACAACGAGCACTCCCGTGAGCGGAAACAACTAACAATTCAGCAACGTAGTATGATTAATACTATTAGGGAATTATAACTCAACCAAGTTATTAAATTTAAATAAAAACATAATTGTAACAACACTAACAACAATAACACCTACCTACCTCTGTATTTAATTGATTCTCGAGATAGAAAAAAGGTAAAATAAATTCTTTAAGATGACATGGGTGATGACAGTTGTACATAATGGGATACGATTGAAGAACAGGATTTGCGGGTTGAAGAAAAGGGTGGGATGCGGGTAGAAGAAGATTTGTGAGATGCGTCTTGAAGAAGAGGGTGGGATACGATGGTTGTGGGATGTGGGATGTGGGATGCGGTTATGGGATAAGGGAGAAGACTCGATGATAATCGTAAGTGGGTATCTCCCAAAATCTTTGAGATTGTGTTACACACGCCTCTTTCCCTCCAAAATTATTCACGCCAATTGATATTTTTTCTTAAAATGGGTTGTAAATAATTAAAAAAATATTAATTTTATAAAATTATATTTAATATTACCATGTATATAAAACTATCATAAAATATAAATATATTATATGATAGTTAAAATAATACTGTCATAACATATCATATAAATATAACCCAATAAATATTCACGAGTCATAATTATTTGGTTAAATGAAAAAGGGCCATATGGGAGCAATACTTCTTTAAACTTCAGCTTGGAATCAGATATCGCCTTAAAAGTTTTCGTTGGAAATCGACTAAAGTACCATGTATCTCTCATCCACATCCTTGAATAATCCTCTTCCGAATTCAAACGAACAAGAATATGTTTATTATCGATCAATTTAACAGTAAAAGCTATTTTTAAGGAGATTACGAACATGTATAAACACAAGGAATGTTACCGATGGGTTGAACTTGTCTAACACCCGTAGTAGAGGTTGACACTCTAAAACAAATGTTGGTCTTGGATTTAGTAACGGAAGCATTCGGATTATCGAAGCCAGTACCAACACTACTTGATTCTTTTTTATCATTTTCTAACTTCAAAATTCTAGATATGAGCAATAATTTATACTCTTAAAATCATCAGGGATATCAAAATCATCGTCATCATCAGAAACATCATACAACTTATCACTATGATGATCCGCAAATACCCACAAGAACACGCAATTCTGAATCAGCAATTGAATTCAACATCAACTCCACAAGTCAACAATGATCACCCACGAGTATTCCTAAAGACCGGAGCCGTAGTCAGCACAACACCTCCCTAAGCGGTACATAGATCAGTAGTAGGAAATCTTCCCTACAAGAGAAACTTTCCCAAAGATGTAGCATGGGTCCCAAAACAATTCACCAAATTATTGGGATTTTTGTGAATTAAAAAAAAAGGATTGAACCCTAAATGGAAGAAGACAAAGATGTTCTGCTGTTTTGCAGAATGAAAAACGTCAGGTCTTCTTAAGAAATCAAGACTCATTTAACATGCTTTATATAAAAAAATTGAGTCGACAGATCGGTCGAATGAAGTAGAAATGTCGCTTGAAAGAGGACATGTGTCGCTCAAATAAATTCACATGACATCCTTATCTCGCTCGAACGACATACTAATGTCGTTTGAATGATGCCGGTGTCAAATTTTATTGGCCTCAACACTTGGAAAAAATTCCCTTTGACAAAACACAATACCTCAACTGATTATAAACTATTCAAAAAAAAAATTGGACACTTAGAAAAATTATCCCAACAGTTTAAATGAACCGTTAAGGGAATAAAACACAACCTTACCAAAATCATCTCGTAGAGGTTTTTTTGTTGAAGAACGTTGATATTCAGATTCTTCTCGAAGCATGATTGATCTTTAATAAATATTCGACGATTGTAGCGGTATACAATATACACTAATGTAAACGAGACAATATAAATTATGTCCTTACAAATTTCCCCCTATGTCTATGCCAGTAGAAACTAAAAACATTTGAATTATCAAATCAAATGGCAGATGTAATTCTAATACCCTCCCACGAACCCAATATTGAAAAAGGTACTTAAAATGTAGGTCTATAAACTTCTTCAAAGAATCTTCAACTTGAAATATTCAAATCTCCAACCTTTCTTTGTCATCATCAGAGTATGCAAAATATGATTTTCAACTTTTGTACATACACACATGAAACAAGAAACAAATACCTTCGTCGTGTATCGAGTTTGAAATGAGATAATCATAAATCAAAATAAATATTGAATCTCAAATCTCCCCCATAATGTAAACCCATAAAATCATAATTTGTTCTCCCCGTTTTTATTTGTCCGAAATAGACAAGGAAAAGAATAAACAAAAAATGCATGGAGTATCACAACAAGGAAAGAAAACAAATCAACTACGATCATCAAGGATAAACTCGAAAACTTCTACCAACTATTTTTTATTTTTCAATTTTTTTTAATCAAAATCAAATTTACAAAAAAATTACATCACACACCATGAATTTAACTAAGATAACCAAATAGTGAAAACAGAATGAATGGGTGTGAACAAATTCGATAGGAAAAACAATGCAATCAAACATAACATATGTGAACGATGAATATGGATACTCCTGACGAATGAACTCAAAATCGTCCTTAGGTATCAAAAATGTGAATTTATATGACATCGACTCAATTTAATTGACACATCAAAGTCTAAAATGATTTTCACACCAATAACGTCTAAAACTATGTAATTCTTTTTCAAGATTTTGTCAGGTTGTGCACCCGTTGATTACTTTTTCATTCGAACACCCTCATAAATAATTTATCTTTTATTTTTTCTTGAGGTGATCTATTTTTCTCTCCTCAGAGAAATCCTATTGGACCTAATTTTTCATATGATTATTTTTATTGCCATGATTTTTTTTTCTTGGGCTATTTTAAATGGTGACTTTCACGACGAGTTAATTTTGTACTCTCACAACCCTTTCCCATGTTCACTCATCATTTTTCAAATTTATTCAAATTCATCATGGGCAATGGTTATTACATGCCCTACTTTCATTGTCGAGTTTTATCGTATTTGGTTCATTTTAAAGACAGGATTCAGATCGAAACAGTTCGACCAATATGTGATAGACAAGTACAATAATGAAATAAATTCATGCAAGTGTGCATTAAAGGAGACTAAGAGTCAAACATGTAACTAATAATCTCAAATTAGATCTTAATGACTCCAAACATTATAAAGCACAAAAATTAAATGATGACGAATATCAAAACACTATCAAATAGTCACATGGATATGGAATGAAATTGTGACTAGGTCACCCTAAATGTCTATCCATAAATGGTGTAAACAAAAACCAAAACTCTTTTTGACTATTTCCAAAAAATTTATCAAAATAAAATCTTTATGAAGTTTTTATTTTTTTCCCAAAAAATAGAAATACTTTTTATTTTTTACCAAAATTTCTCAAAAATAAAAATCTTTTTGGTATTTCAAAAAATATAGCAAAAAAATATGAATACAAAAATGGTACATACTCACAATAGGCATAAAATATCATCATGAAAATCATCCTATGGTAGCAAAGAAGTCTAAACCTTAACCGTTAGGTGCGAAGGAGTTTTCAAAGGTGGTGACATCTGATGAAAAACATCCATCAAATCATGTGACATTTTGAACAAAAGCTTTACTTGCTCCCTAATATGTGCAAAATCTCTCATGTAATCATCTAGAGCATCTAAAGTAACATGTGTGGGTGCATGTGTCGTAGAAACACGTGTAGTAGCAAAACGTGACACATTACCCACCTTAAAGAAAAATTCCATAAGGTGTCCTCTCTTTTTGCAATAGGTGCCAACATACACAGGCCTTGGAACACCTCTCTCAAAACGTCTACGGCTCACTCTCCTATCCCGAACGGCACGCGTGTATTGGTTAGGTTGAGATCTATGTGGATCAATCATAAACTCCGGAACTGGCTCAGGTGCAACTTAGGAAGTGGATCCATCGTCATGACCTATTCCTTGTCTCAACATTACCCAAAGTGGGATCGAGGAGCATATTTCCTACATTCTTAGATGTATCCTCTAAAGTGACCTTTACCTCCCGTTCACGTTCAAGATCCCTCTATAATTATGACATACGGGCTATAAGCTCACTCTTCTCTCTATTTACGATGATCAACTTCTCACTCAAAGTAACCTTCAACTTCCCGAGTTGACTCGCCGATGCCTCAAATCTTCTCAAACTCTTAATCTCTCTCTCTAAATCTATCACCCCAAGACCTTATTCCTTATTCAATTTCTTAGTCTTTAAAGTCTCGACGTACAAATCTCTAAACACAATCTGGAGCCCACTCTCACCCTCAATAGCTCACTCACACTCACACTCACTTGAAACACTCAAACTATCATCCTCCTCTGGGGTCTCACGTGAACAAGTATCCTCATCGTCATGCGACCAACTCGATGTGCTCATGTGACTAGTTAAAAAGGATACACACATTCCTTGTGAAGATTCATCCTCGGAATCCTTTACTCTTCCTCACTATCGCTAAGAGTGGCTGGCATGGAAATCTTTTTGCCCTTTCTCTTTATCCTAGCGGGAAACTCAAATGCCTTATTCCCATTGCCCTCGCACTCAAAATATCTTTCTTCTTCCTCTTTATCTTTCTCACCCTCTTTCTCAGTGCTTGCTTTGGCCTCATCCTTCTTTTTATTTTTCTCAAAAAATATTTTATACAAGAATTTTCTTTGGGAAATTTGAGAAACTTTTTAAAAAATTCTACAAGCAAGGACATATAAAAAATCAAATTCACCCTTAGACTCGGACTCACAACTTTCACTTTCGTTTTCTTATCTCTATTGGACACTTCCTCACCCATTCGAGACTGGACTCTAAGTGTTATTCCTCTATCGTTAGGCTTGATAATGTTAGGAACATGCTAATCTCATATGTCTTGGGTCTCCTACCAACTCTTCTAATTTTAAATTGTTGAAATTACCTAAGGAATTCAAAACAGTCACTTTAGGGATAAAATATTTTGGCAGCGATTTCAATATCTTTTTAGCCACTCGTGCATCAGGTATGTGATTAACAAGATTGAAACTAGTGTTGACAATATCAGATAAACGTGCCTAAAAACTATTTAAAAACTCAAATTCAAGCATGGTTATTGTTTCAAATTAAGTAGTTAAATTTCAAGTTTTATACTCTTTGACCACATTTGTGCCTTCATGGGTAAGTTGTAAAACATTACATGCTTCTTTCGATGTGGTGCACATCATGATTCGTAGGAACTCTTCAGGAGTGACGACACCAGAAAATGCACTTAGTCAGCGAGAATTAAAAGTACTCCATCTAAACTCGTCCTCAGTCCAGTCATCCATGGGCTTTAAATTAGTGACATTATTTGGGGTGACAGTGGGAGGAGTCCAACCTCTTTCACAAACAACCCAAATACGCTCATTGATTGCTTTTAAATGCGATTTCATATGAGCTTTTCAGTAAGCATAATTAGACCCGTCAAAAATTGGCAACCGATTATATAAGTTTTCATTTGGAAACATTGCGATTTTTCAAAATCAGATTTTCAAAGAAAATCAATATCCCAAAATTTTACAGAAAACAGGATCACTCGATAAATTAGGGAAATCCGCTCAAAAGGTGGTGATCGCTTAAAAAGCTCTGATACCAATTTGTGAAAACTATGTGATATTGATTAAACCGAATTCGCAAATTCGAATCGTAAACTTATTTAATTGGAGTAAATTTTTATCCAAATTAATTCAGCCCCAAAATATAAACAACTACGTGGGTAAAATCAAACAATCATAAATAATTGTTGACACACAGATTTCAGGAGAAAACCCAAAAGGAAAAACCTTTTTATTTCACTTAATAATACTCACAAGATTACAAGTGAAATTTGCAATGAATATCCGCAGATACCCACGAGAACACGAAGTTCTGAGTTAACATGGAATTATGTAACAACTCTATAAGTCAGCAAGGATCACCCACGAGTATTGCCAAAGACCAGAGTTGTAGTCAGACCAACAACTCCCTCAAGCGGTACTTAGATCCGGAATATAAAATATTTTCTACAGGAGAAACTTTACCAAAGATGTATCTTGGGTTCCAAAACAATTCACTAAATAATTGGGATTTTTGTGAATTAGAAAATAAAGGATTGAACCCTAAATTGAAGAAGACAAAAGTGTTCTCTTTTTTGCAGTTTTTGCAAAATGAAAAACATCGGTCTTCTGAAGAAACCATTACTCATTTAACACACTTTATATAAAAAAAAATTGGCTCGACGGATCTCTCGAATGAAATAGCAATGTCGCTTGAACGAGGACACGTTTCGCTCAAACGACTTCACGCGACATCCTTACGTCGCTCGAACGACATACTGATGTCGTTTGAACGACGTTAGTATCAAATTTTGTTCCCCAAAACACTTAGAAAAAATTCCTTTTGACAAAACACAACACCTCAACTGATTAAAAACAATTTAGAAAAATTTGCCAACACTCCCAACACTTTAAATGAACCGTTAAGGGACTAAAATACAACCTTACCAAAATTCATCTCGTAAAGGTTTTTTTATCGAAGAACGTTGATATTCGGATTCGTTTCAATACATGACTAATCTTGAGTAAATTTTCGACGGTTGTAGAGGTATACGACATACACTAATGTAAACCAGACAATGTAAATTATATCCTTAAAAATGACATAATGTGTGTCATCATTTGAATTTTTCAATAGCAATAGTTGCTACCATAAAAAGGAGGAGTCTAGAGAGACGATTCATGCCCTATTTTCATATGAAAAGGATGTACCCTAGGGTTATAAGCCTAAAACAATAAGACTTACTATAATATCAGTAGAGAGTGAGAGCTCTCGATGATAGTTACCCAATTAAAATTAATATATCGGTTAAGTGATGAAAAATACTTCAAGAGGTTCCAAACATCCAAAAGTCTATGTGAAATATTTAGTTTATAAATATTATAATCTTAATAAAAAATTATCTTCAATTTAAACAAGTGGTTCTAATATCCGAAAAGATATATCAAATCTTATAGTACCACGTATACAAGAAAAAATGCACAAAAGAAAAAAAAAAAAAAACTCAGTTCGAAATAAAGGAAATATACTATGGTAGAGTATTACAAATAAAAGATAGAAACTTAAAATTATATAACACTATGA
Source organism: Sambucus nigra (assembly GCA_949130495.1). Lineage (NCBI taxonomy): Eukaryota > Viridiplantae > Streptophyta > Magnoliopsida > Dipsacales > Adoxaceae > Sambucus > Sambucus nigra. The sequence goes on along the minus strand of OX422220.1, from coordinate 382,397,534 downwards.
TCGATTATAAACTCTTTTCCACCATATCTTCAGAGAAAACGCTAATAACTAAGAATGCTACCCAACCGCGATTAGTTTTGGACTCGTCCAATGCCTTAAAATCTCACATCAACACATGTTTTTCAAAGTGGAAGAATCTCTTTATTCCAATTAAACGGAACCAGTGAGTAACCATTCACTAAAACTAAAATGTGTGAGGGTATGCTAAGGTTGAAAAAAGTTCTCTTTATAAAACTCACAAGTGTGTTTTTTAATCTTGAAAGAAGGCTATACTCGAGAAGATATTATATTTATAAAATGATTTGTAAAATATTTATTGAGTACAAAATTCTTACTTTAAAGGATCCAAGAATGAATAGGAAAAGCTTGAAAATCACACAAGAGAAGAAGCAAGAAATATGCTGAAAATATTCTTCTCCTTAAAAGATTTATCTTAAAATTTTATCAAACCTTGGAAGAAGTCTTTTGATGAGTATTTATAGACATGTGTATGAATACAAGAGAGCACATACTTAAGCAGAGCACCCATATTAGTCAAGAAGAAATCTTGGTTGCCTACAAATAAAGATTATGTCTTTAGCACAACATCCCAAAATATATTAAGCAAAAAAATCTAAACAAGTGAAAAAGTTAAAACAGCTCGCCGACCCTTCGTTGCAGCGAATCTAAGATTTGCAGACGTTAGGGGTCTGTAATCAAAGGTTACGGATGTAATAAGGGAATTTCGAGCTATGGTTACGCTAGGTCATGACCAGCGAGATGTGACCTTTACTATCACAAAGCCATTTCACTTATGGGATCCGCAATGAACGTAGGTCGCGAGATAATCTAGACTATTTGCACTTGACTTATTTTTCAAAGGCCGTGAGAAAAAAATGAGGACTTCGCTGATGCAATGCCTTATTTCCCTACAATGAGTAACCATTAACTAAGGTCATGGTCGAAAATATAATTTGTGTTTTTTTATAAATTTCACAAATTAAAAAATTTACACTTCCTTTACCAAGGACAAGTACAAATATAAATAAAAAAAATGCATTTAAAACTTTGTTTTTGTATAGAAGTAATATAACATATCTGGATTTGGCAAATTCAAGTCTAAAACAAAATTACAAGGTTACTTAAAAATATTTTTTATGTTATGAAAATTTGTTTAACCCGCAGTGAGTCGAAGTCCTCTGGGCATATACCTTTATCCTAAGTGGCTAACTTAGGGGAAATGCCGTGCATAATCTAGTATGATTTCAATGAAGCCTTCCGGACACCTTTTAGGCTAGACTCAATATGTGTTTTGGTAACACGGATTATGTCAATTCATAGTGTTGTGGGGGCACATGAGTATACTACACTCTTACACTTTCTTTGATTCAATCAACAGGGTTTGCAACTCTCTCAAGCTCACAATTCGCTCAATGTGTATATTATTGCACGAGAAATAATTGTTGATTAATGGTTGCTCTAAACTTATCACTTAAAATCCATTTTTGCACAAATTTGATGCCCGTCCGTTGCAGCGAATATTGACCTTCTTTGATCGCTAGTTTAGACATCAAAACCCCAGAACATTCATCTTATCCACATCCTGTGAAACCTCCCTTTGTTGCAGCGAAGCCCAGTTAGTCACGCCAAAAGCCATAATACATGGGGTTGTCTTCTGAGCCAAAACACCTCAATATACACTCGCACACTAGACTGGTAACAACGCATTTAAAGAAACAATCTGAAACCACTATGGCTCACGTGGTATTTTAGGCCCACAATGGCACACTTATACATTAGAAAAATACACATACAATTGAAAATATTTCACACACATTATTAAAAAAACAAGTATGCACTACATATAAAAAGTTTTTTTATCATGTCCAAACTCATAAAAACATCTCTACCAAGTCTGAATGCCAAAAACATTTCAATTTAAATGGTTATTATCAATCGGTATAACAAGAATTTGAAGTTAAAATATGTCATTGCCTACGTATTATGTAGGGGTGGCAATTCGGGTCAACGGGTCGTGTTTTGGTCCGACACGACACGACAAGGTTTTTTCGGACACGAACACGACACGACACGAATTCGTGTTTATTTTAGCTGACACGAACACGACCCGAATAAAAAATAACATGGCACGACACGACACGACAACCATAATTTCTTAAATTTCAGGCCTAAAAAACACGATAACACGATACGACACGACTCATAATTAAGACACGAACACGACACGACACGACTTCGTGTAAAAAAAATACGACACGAACACGACACGAACACGAAACATCGTGTCAACTTTGAGTCAATTTCGTGTCGTTCCGTGTCGTTTTTTCGTGTCGTTTCTAAAATTGTCACCCCTATTATTATGTTTATCAAGTACATACTTTTTGTGATTGTGGCCGCTTTGTGGCATTGATTTTCAAATTGAAGAGTGGCAAAATAAATATATACTAGGCATAAAAACTAACAAAACATACAAATGACAATGATCTCTCATTACTTGTGGAAAAGGCAACGAATCCAAGGTTCGAAAGTTTGAGCAAATGCATATAGTCGACAATCTATAAATGCTTTCAACCTCTACCAGTGCATTTTCTTTTCGAGGGTTACATTGATTACAAAATCTTCATCACACCAATTACATTATATGCCAAAAATTTCAATTATATTTTCTTGAAAATTTATAAAAGTAACCAATAGTTCCAATTCCCAGAATTATAGGGACGTGTTTAAGCTACAATAAACTTTGCCAGTTAAAATATGCTCCAGAACTATTGAAATGTAGAATTACTGCTGCATAAAATGTAAATTTCAAGGCCAAGTGTTGATATTCTACAAGACCATTTTAAACTTGTCGCATATCCTAAAATATAGAGCCTGTGGGTGCTCCCATTTAAAATTGAAGTAGCTGTTGATGGACTTTACGTATCAAAATTTTCACCCCCTTTGCATAAGATTGGAAAGTCAGTTTACTTTACGAGAGGATTCAAAAAGTAATGTTGTTTTTTAACCTTTAGTTGCAGTGAAACTGATCTGTATTTTTGGGTCCAAGTTAGCTTTTATCATACTTTCAAGAAGAGCCGAGAACTGCTCACACTTAACCAGGTTAAAGGGCCTGCACCAATGGGCTATGATTGCCACTCAGATTTAAAGTTTTCTTTCTGGATTTTTTCAGCTTTGTTGAGTGCCAGGTCCATTACTTTTTCTAAAACCAAATATAATTGAAATACTAAAAATACGGAACTTGACAAATAAGTCCGATATTGAAGCAAAAATATTTTTTTATGAGACTTGATGCAGTAAATTTTTTTTGTTAGAAACTATCAAACTAAATATTTAATAAACGAAACTAATTGATAAAATTCTCAAATATATTGGCCTAAATTCATATATGTTTTGGCATTAAGTATTGATCTCAAGATATATCTCCATTAGACCCTTTTCTAATGACGTCTCATAATACAGGTCCAATGTGGATAGCTATTTAGAAAAGGAAAATGATGTTGCTTAGGGCCCGTTTGGTTCCGTATTAAAAAAAAAAAAAACTCGATTTAAACGTTATTTTTAAATACAGTTTTAAAATTTAGTTTTTTGTGTTTATAATTATTGGTGTGCGTTTGGTATATTTGTTTTTAAATACATTCTTTTGAAAAATTCTACAAAATTGACAAGCATATATATTTATATTGCACACACACACACACACACACACACACACACACACACATATATATATATATATATATATATATATATAAACATACATAAAACTTTCTTACATACATGATACATGAATGCATCTATATAATGATATTACATATATAATTCACCATAAAATTATATACATACATGAATTGATAATATTTTTCAATATATATGTACTATATGTATATTTTGTATTATTTTATACATTCATAATACATGTATAAAACTATATATAAGTATCATGTATCTATTAATAATATTATTTAACTATATATTATTGCATACGTAATTTTGTGTACATGTACATATATATTTTTTATTTATAAGAATTACACATATATTAATGTGTTATGTATGTATATTGTATATTAAGGTATAAATGTATTAAAATATTAAGAATGAATAATTATGAGTTGAAAAATAAAAAACAGAAGTTATAAAACACCTTCAACCTGTTTTATGAAAAACTTGATTATAGCACAAAAATATTATAATCCAGTCTTTGCCAAACGTCGATTTTTATCATAATTGTATTTAAATACAGAAAACAGAATTATAATTGTAAACCAAACAAGCATGTTTTTTTTTTCCAGGTTTGTATCTCAATCTCATTAAGTGTGTACTCCGGGGGATATCTAGTGGCGAGATTATTTGGTATCCGAAGAATAAATGACACACATTGATATTAAATTATTGAGTTTAAATTTATTCATAACATGTTAGGGTGTCGACTTTAATTCGATTGTTAGGCACACTTCAAATTAAATGGGAAAAAGGGTTGGGTTATATTCAACTTCATTTTATGACACACGAGAAGACATTTGTACTTGACAATATTTAAAAGTTGAACTAATTATAACACTAAGCATACAAAACAATTCATATCTAGTGCTCTTAAATATTGTTGCACCACCCTATTGTGCGACAAATGATGGCTGGGGACCACCTATCTCCTCATTTTATAGTGCAAGAGAAGGAAGTTTTCGTGGGACCATATGAATAGAGGGCAGCTTATTCAGTCTTTAATGAGTACACTATGTACAAGTTTATGGCACGAAATGAAACATAGGTCCATCATCTTTCTTGTGTCCTACTGGCTTTGGTTAAATGTTGTGTCCTTTGAGACTTGGTTAATGGTGAATGAATGACTTCCTCTTTTGTAAATTCAACTAGACCAGATACATGTTCACGTGCCCTAGTAAAATCAAATTCCATCTCATGTCTATTAGATCGTGATGAAATATGGAGCTTCCCTAACGGCTTAATTATACGCGCGCGTGCGCGTGCACACACACACACACACACACACATATATATATATATATATATATATATATATATATATATATATATATATAGATAGAGAGAGAGAGAGAGAGAGAGTTCACAAGTGAACCTAAAACATGAACATTTTAATGAAACTTAACAAAAATATTATCTAAAAATATTTTAATTCCTATGTAGTAATTGGTTCGCGCTAGTGACAACGGATACACATTTTTTTAAAATACACCTACAACTCTTTTGAAATTTGAAATTTCCATTAATTTTATCAAACCTAATTCACCCACTCCATCTTGGACAATTTTTTATTCAAAAACTTAATAGACAATTGTTCGTTCAAATTATCTGTATAGTCTTAATCAACATAGTTATAAACATGTAACTTTTAAACCCACTGATACACAGGTCTACCATATAAAGTTCCCCTTAGATACCATGAACGCCACTTCATCACATGCCAACATTATTTTCTCAAATTTTCCATAAATCTACTCACCACATTCACCATTTGAGAAATTTCTCACTAATTATAAATGACAACATATATAAAACTACCTACCGAACTAGCATACAAAGCTCGAGCCATATACTCTAACTCATCCCTTGTACTTGGAGACATAGTATCTTGAAGTCAGAAGTGTGCAACTGAGAGAGTATTCACAAGCATTTAATTTTGCATCCTTAATCGTGCCATAACCTTCCCTTCACCTGATCTCTCTATTAATCCCCATTTCAATAATATTCCTTTAATTACCAAATCTTTCATCTCAACCTTTTATCTTATTTGATCTTTTAGCTGGTCAATGGCTTGGTCCAGTGGTAAGGATGGGCTTCACTCTGACCATAGGTCATGAGTTCGATCCCTCCCCACGGATACCTACCCCTGTTGGAGGGCTTTCTCAGGGTTGTGTGGTTAGGGGCACGGTCGTGGGTTCGATCCCCAGCAGGGTTTACCAGTATTTAAGCGGGGCTCGTGTGTGAGGTGGACATACGCAGTGCCCCCCTGTTTAGCTTGCACGAGGGAGTCCAAATGGCTCGTTCGTGTGGAGGTTCAGGGTTATCGAAAAAAAAAAAATATATTAGCAATAATTGATGAATCGATGACCTTGCCATTAACATATGAGAGTAAATGAATTAAAGTGTCATCCTTGACCCATTTTAAATTAACATGATGAAAATCACTCTTCGTGAAATTTTGAGCCACGATAATCATGTCAAATTTCTTGTGCCACTATCGAGAAACAATCTTCAACCCCTATAAAAATTTCGCTGTTTGCACACATGATATTATTTGCTAACAAATTTAAATTATTACAGTTGGTATATATAAATCTCATCGTCAATATTGACATACAACAACATCATTTTGCCATTGAGTTGTTCATGATTTAAATCAAAATGTGTCACCTTAGCTAATAGCAACCAAATGAAACTATGTTTCACCACTGAAGAGAACATTTCATTATATAACACCTTATTTTTATTAATACCTTAGACAATAACTTTGAGTTATATTAAATGTTCAAATTTCGAGAACCATCATTCTTAGGATAAATATACCTACCTAATCGACTTCTTCCCCATAGGAAACTTCATAAGTTCTCAAGTTTAGTTTTTATGGGGAGATGTAATCATCTTAATAATGTCTACCCTCCGATCATTGTAATGAGTTTCACTCATCACCTCTTGTTAGGTATGTGCCTCCTCACCATAGACTAAGATTGAATATTCTACATTTTTGGTGTTGAATCTATATATCTTTCTTAATTTATGGCCATTCGATTTTCTCCCACTAGACAAGGATGGTCGTTTAATTCATTATTAATAAGATTCTTCTTTCTGAGCCCCAACTCTTTAAATTTAAAGGATTACCTGAATTAGTTACACACACTTGAACATTTTGAATCTCATCCTTTCAAAAACAATTTTTTTTTTGTTAGTTCGTCACCTTAATCGTCGACGAATCATCAAAATTCAGGTCGTTACTCACTATAATTTTCTTATTTTTTAGGGATGCTAATTTATATCCCTTGATCTCACTACTTGAATCCATAAAACTTTCTTACAGGCTATAGGATGAATCTTGGTTTCACTAACATGATAATAAGGTGGCTACCTAAAGATATGAAATGTGTCATAAGTAGGATGTGACACTCCCCAAACTTCCATATTAATCTTATAATTTATATCAATAAAAGGAAAATTTTTAACAATGAAGCAAGCAAAGGACATATCCCCCACCCAAAAAAGTTTTTCCAAACCTACATTAAAAATATACACCTCACATTCTCAAGAAAGGTTTGGTTCATCATTTCTACTACACCATTTCCTGGTGACATTTTCTAGATAATGCGATGTTGGATAATAAACTTGTCCAAGAAATACTTCAAGTATAGATCATACGGATACTCACTATCATTATTTGACCTAAGAACCTTTATCCTCCAATAAGTATGATTATCCTCCATCTCCTTCAACTTAAGAAACACCTCAAATAATGTATATTCATATTTCATGGTGTATACCCAAGTCTTGTGAGCGAGGACATTACTTGAAGTTAATAAATAATGTCTCACTCCCTAAGATGATATTTTGAAGGACCTAAAACATGAATTTGAATGTAAACATAACCAAGTATGCCTCTTGTGCACTAAATTGTCATTCCAAACATAACCCTCGTTTGATACCCAGGCATACAATGCTAATAAAAACCAACTTGTACACATCGCACACTTTATAAATCCTTAGTTACATAACATGGTCACATACTTCTCCCTAACTTGTCTCAAATGCATATCTCAATGTTTTATAAAATATTTCTTTACCTCATATTTTCTTCTACACTTAAGTCATAAAAAGCTACCATGTTACCTTGAAGAAGATAGAGGTTTCACTATTTCTTTACCATCACCACAACTTAAAACCTCAAGATAATATTTACTATTCTACCTCTTGTATGTGAGACTTTGTGTACACACATGCCCCTTAAGTTGTTTGGTTGTCTTGTTTTATTTACGAAAACACACTATGATATATATTTCAAGAACTAACTTCCTCGAATTCATCCCAATATACTTCATGCCATGGAAATGAGAAACCTTACTTTAGGATGAAGGTCAAAGAGTAAGATGAGTCGGTGGTTAAACAACATAATTACAATGGAGTTTTCTTAAATCAAGAAAATGTCTTACCTTAGTGAAATGTTCCAAATACACTTAAACAATATGATTTTCATATAGATATGTATTTTAAAAATGCATAAATAGTGTATGTGTTAGAGAAGAGTCATAGGTTGTTCCTTATTTTCCATAATGTGACAATTTTGTTCTTGTGTAATAGAGTTTCATTGCCTGTGAAGTCACTCTATCAAACATTGCTAGATGTTCACTTCCTGCAAATTTTATGTTCCTTATTCACTAGATGCTTCATTGCACATGAACTTTTGGGGGAATTTTGCAAAACATTTCTGCGTGTTATTTCCATCTTGCTCGGATTAGAAAATTTTTGGTTGCTGTAATAAAGGATTTATTTGTTGCTTGTAACTTTTGGTAGCTGTCATGAAAAATATATTTGCTGTTAATCAACTTTGCTCGCTACTCTAAGTGGTTAGTCAACTACTAAATTGATTGGGAACATCTTTTTGAGATATTTTATCCATTTCACCTTAAATTTTATATAAATCATATCTTTAGGTAAAATTTTGTGAATAATGGGATAAATTATTTTAATAAGTAATGTCTAATTAGTACATTATATCAGTTTCTTAACGATGTGTTGTACGGGTTATTTCGATAAAATTTGCCTTCATTTTTTGGAGATGTTGAATGTTTTGAGATATTGAATTTAAGAAAACGTTTCTTAAAATTAATATTCCTTTTAAGATTTTATGCAAGTCTCTTTGAGAATTTTAAAGTATATTTTTCATCACTTAAATTTAATGTTATTTAAAGCATTTTAACTTCTTCTCAGTACTTGAACAAATAGCATAAAAAATTCTTTGGACCTTTTAACTCACTGATATATCAAGAATACTTTGTGAGTTTATTTCATACTAAGCTAAAAATATTTTATCACTTTCATCAAGATTTAGCAAATCATATGTCGTAGGAAGTAAAAATATACCTTGTGGATTATCATTAGTGTAATTTTTCCTTCACCTCAAGAGGATTTTAGTTCAAGTTTGATAGAAATACATCCATTACTAACTAAAACTCATCATCGTGCTCAGGCATTCTCCTGTGGTTGGAACCTTCCCTTAGTCGAAAGATACGGTTCAAAATATTTAGTTGTGGAAGTTATTCTTTAGGAGTGTAAGTTAGAGTGCCCCTCTTTAAGTCTGAGAATCCGATTATATGATTTTGGTTCAACTTAATTAAATTAAACACTTACAGCGAGTAAATATTAGTCTAAACAGGATGTCTTGTTTCTTTCCAATTTTAATCTTATTAACGTAATTACTACGTGAGCATGAAAGATTCAATTGTAAAGATAAAATGACAATCCACGACACATCAATGTACGAAAAAAAACCCAAATGGGAAAAACCTCGGATGACCAGCCCTAGACAAATTCATTATAGATATAGCTTTACAAAAAAGAATTGATTGACTTACAAAACTTGGCTCCTCAAGCCGACACGGATGTAGTCGTCAAAACCTCCATCCGTGAATCCGTGCATTGCAAATCCTTGCCTCGGTATCCATCGATTGACTTTATCATCTCGAATAGTGTGGAATCCACCGCACAACCATAAAGTATGATGACGAAAGTTTATGTGGGTTTATATTTGGAAAAAATTGATCATAGAGTATTTGGAGAGGATTTTCCAAAGTGTTTTTGGCTTAAAGATGCATGAAAAAAGGCACTTGAAAACTATCACACCACACTTCTATAAAAATGATTTTTATTTAGAAAATATGGGTTAGTGGGAAAACAAAATGAAAATTAATTTTCTTAAAAACACATTGGGTCATTCAAATGACGTGGTACCTCGTTCAAATGATGTACTTGCTCTCTTTTGAACATGAATCTAATGAGATATCAAGAAACACTTTAGCAGAGGGGAAAATGCATCGTTAGCCACTTGTTTTAAGTTCGTTGGAACAAGGATAATAATCTCGTTGAAAAGATCTTCGAATGAGTCTTCTAAGTAGATTCCAGTGAATGCAAATCTATTAAAAAGTTTACTCATTTGATCTCTCATTCGAATGATATATGTTTGATCTATCATTGGAACGAGATGAAGTACCTCGTTCGAATGACATAACTAATGTCGCTAGATCGACTTGGGAAAATATTTTTTTTCTTCAAACCACTTTTTAAAAACCATTTTAAACCATTTAAAACCCCAATACGTTTTTCTTCAAATATCAAAAGGGTCACATACCTTTGGAAATGAGTAGGCGAAAAGATGTAATCTTTGAGTTGAACTTGAAAATCTGATCGCTAACTTTTCTTCACTTGTAGGCTTAAGTATACGATACCTTAAAAATCCACGTGTTTTGACTAACAAAATAAGCCAAATATACAAATGAGTCAATGTGGAAATTTGTCTTTACAAATCTCCCCCTTTGGATGTTCAAGGAAAAAACACAAAAAAGACTGAATCCCTAGGCTAGGTCTAGCCTATCTAATGCCCATCCCAAACACAAAAAGGAAAACATACAAGACATCCTAACAACATTGTAGCAACTGATCTCGGTGATGCTTCCACAGGATGTACATATAAAATAAGGCCTACGCACACAAAACAAGTTACCTGTGATGCATGGGAGTATAAATATAATGAAATATATTAATAAAGCAAAAATCCATCTCAAGTTATTTTCACGCCCTTTTTCGAAAAACAACAAAGGTATAGAACATACACCTGCAAGGTTAGTCTATCATATAGAAATCAATTAACATCAAAAGAGAGATGTAATGGAATATCACCACACGATACAATAAATAATAAAATGAGAGATAAATCCACTACAAACACAAGCATGCTAAAGGAATAATCAAAATATGGAGGACAACTCATAATATATAAATGAAATCCAGATGAAGAAGAGTACACATGTGATCCATAATAGACTGTATCAAATACAAAACACGTACAATAAGAGGGAAAATTTAAAATGTAAAACGAGTAAAACATCTCTTTAAAGTACATCGGAAAACCAACTGCCATGATACAAATAACTAAGTTATGCCAACATCAGTATCACCAGTCCCATCATCACGTCCGGGCACTGATGAGATGAACCAACTCCCCTATGTTGATACTAATGACATAAGTCCTCAAAATATTACATCATCATATATTTTATGCGATCATGTCTCTCCTCATGAAGGCCCATCTTGGCCATTAGCCCCAAAAACATCTGACGGGCCTATTGATGATCATTTACTATCTGTTGTACCTATGCATAAAGATCTCAAACCTCCCCAGGCTCGACGAGTGGTGGATGAGAATTATTGGATGGAATGGACATAGATGCAGTGGAAAAATAAGCAGGTTGAGAAGACGATAATTATCAATAAAATAGCAGATCACCGCCAACTGGGCACTATCCTACATCGCAATCTCAATTCTCAACTCCTCTAGGATATTAATACTCTACTCCACCAATGATTCATTCTAATCCATCTCGGAGTTAATAAACTCAAGAAACCACTAATAATTCGACACCCAAACTTTTATTGTCAAGGGATCCCAAGCTAACCCTAATAAGCGCATTTGGTTCTCCGTTAGCGGGAATAATCCAACCGGTGATAAAGGCGACATTCATCTTTTTTTAAAGCTATTGTTTGTATTTTGAAAAGATAATTGTGGATGTTGAGGGAGCCACTCAATAAGAAATTTAATAAGATAACGTTTGGGATCAACTTAATAAGAAATTTTCATTCCCAAATGGTTCGAAGCCAAAGGTTCTTTCCAAAGTAGGTGATGCTTTGAAAACCTATCAAAGGAATATTTAAAAGAATATTCTCCTAAAAGAGGCAAAGAGTTATGATATTTAAGGACTGACACACAAAGTTCCCTAAAATATTGAAATGCCTACAGACCAATGGAATGACTTCTTGAAGAATGATGCCAGGGAGGGAAAACAAAATGAGAGGGTAAGAAATAAACTGAACATATCAAAACAAGGTTGATGTCCACAAACTCGGGGAAATATATTATGATGATATTAAGGGTGAATGTGAAAATGGACTATGGGGATTTTGAAAGAAGGTAACGATGCTAATCGAGTCAATTTGTACTTGCATGCCCAATGGGAAACAAAAGGACCAATAAATTTCCGAACAAACTGGCTCTGACTTTAGTGAGTTTGAATTTTGTTATCATATATATATACACACGTTATAATATTATTATTGTTAAAATCTTAGTCCTAAATATAATATTATGTTACAGGAAGTGATAGAGGTCATGTCCAGCAGTCAATCTGAATGTGGCCCCTGTGAGGTTCAATCAGATGCCCTAACCAAGGTGGTTGGAAGGGATCATAAGGGTAGGAAAATAGGTGTGGACTCATGTATACCATGTACCAAATTACAACACTATGCACCTTTATTGGATGAGATCTCTGCAGTGAGGTGGAGAGGGGTTTAGAAGATGGTGCTAAGACGAAAAGAGAGGTGTTAGAGCTTCAGAAGGACATGCCACTATTGACGAATAAAATACAAGGCAAACTATTTACTAAAAAACAATGTTAACCCCATCAGATGCCTTAAGCATTACTTATCCTCCCCCTTGAACATTTCCTTCCCAAATGCCTCCCATTAGAATATTTTCGCCCCAAGTGCTATGTGACAACCTGAATATAATTATGATAAATTATATTTAAATCATGCTTATCTTATGTGGTATAAATAATTTGTTATTAGTATATCTAATGTTAAGTGATCATTGTTACTATAATCCTACTTTCATAAATCATGAAATGTTGAATTATTTTCAAACACAAGATTTTGTTATTTTCGGTAGAAATATTCATGTTTAAGACTAGTTTTGATCCTTATAACATTACAAATGACTTGAGGTGAAAACTAGATAGTTGTAGACATGTGAGTTAGGGTTCTATGACAATAAACGGTGCATCAAATAGATGTCCCAGCAAGAAGTTAGACCGAATTTATGAACAAGGGGAAAATCTGTCCTTTCCCTTTAAGTGGAAAATTATCTTTTAGTAAACCAAGTGTTTTAATTTGATTGATTTGCATGGGAGGCATCCTTGGCCGACTTAAACCTATCCCTTTAACTCATTTCTTCAGCAAATAAGTCCCTAGGTTCAGTTTGAGGTGTTAATAGATTGAGGAAAGAGAGGTAGAAGTTAAGGAAGAAAGGGTTACAAGGAAAATCTAGGAAAACAATTCTGAGAAAATCCTTAAGGTGATTCCAAGGCAAAATTATTTGTTAATATTGTTTTAATCTTGTATTATACTTATTTCAAAGTATATAAATCATGAATTATTGATAAAAATTCCATTATCCTTTGTGATAATAAGTATTGGTTCATAAGTGAGATAGGTGGTGTTTATAGGCCATATTTCTTTGTATTGAAGCCCCTTGTATTCAAACTTGCATATCTATTTTTGTGATTACGAGAATTCAGAAATTCTAATTGGATATGAAAATAGACTCATATATTCATGTCATATCCAAGAATTAGAATTTAACTCCTTGTGGTTAGGCCTTAGTGATGGTTACAAGTTGGTATATGGTTGCTATTTGTAAATTTTATTTCCGTATGCCCTGAGTTTGGTCAAGCTTTTGAGATAGCAAATGAAGTCACAAAATTATGAAAATTTAATTCTGTACTACTCATTATGTTTAATGAAATGGGTTGAAAATCATGAAAAATTTTCCTGTAGAAAAATTATGAAAATTCTTGGAAGTTCAAGGAACAATAGAGGAACTTGTAGGGCAGATTTCTTGTATTGTAAAGAAATGGTCATAACTTGCCCTCGGAAGCTTGAAAAATTACACCGTCACTTGTACTGGAAAGTATATTCATATATGTTTTCATATTTATAAGGTTTGACTCCTGTATTTATACAATTTAGGAATATGGGATGGTTAATTATGGTGCACAATAATTTGAGGCCATACTAGATACCCATTGAAAGAATGTTTTTATCTTCTCTTTCCAAAGAGTATTTTGAGTACATGTTTCATGTGTATATACATTCAGAAGTATAATTTTATGTTCACTTTATTTTAATTATAAATTCCTTACGAGGTATTCCTATGGTTGAATGTTCTTAACCTTATCAACATATATACCATTGTTTCATCTTTACACATGTTTCATGGAATGTGACTTGAGTAGAATTATATTGTTGTTGTATAGTCATTGAAAGTTACATAAATATATTAAGATAATACTTATGATTGAGATTCAGTACTAATTTAGTTGGATTAACAGGTGTAAGGTCAAATCAACATAGTTCAGCCCCACCCGAGGGAAACGTGAATACATAGTTGACAACCCAAGGTGAGTGTACTTACTGAGTTGATTTTGGATATGTTGTATATGTATTATATGTTGAGTTGATATGGATTATTTAAAAGTCATGAGATGTTGATATGTTATGGCTTATTAAAATCCAAGAGATGTTGAGATCTTATGGCTTTATAAAAGTCAGGATATGTTGAGTTGATATGCAATTAAGAAGATGTTAGGTTATTAAAACCTATGGATATGATTATTGCCTACGGGCAGGAGATATGGGGTTTATTAACTCCGGCTATGTATATGGTATAATTTATCCTATAGATGGATATATTAATATATTGAGATGTTAATATAGTACTTTTACTATATAGAGATGTAGTACATTCACTGGGTGTTAGGATAATAGGCCCCCGATTTTAAAATATTTATACTTAAATTATATTTCCTTTTATGAAAAATGATGCGGAAGCGTTGTGATGGTTCAATACAATAAATTACAATTTTTAATTTCTTCTTCAAATTAAAATTAAACCAAGTGAAATTAAATTAATCCATTAAAAACATTTTCACTTAAACATAATTAACTCAAGTCCTATAAATTTGCCTAAGTCATATTTTTTGATTATTTGAAATTAGGCCAAACCAATTTTAACAATTAAATTAAATGACTTGAATTAATTAACTAAACATTACCCAATATTAATTTAGCACCAAATTGAACATGTAGTGATTAAATTAAACCAATTTTATCTATTTACCTAAGCATCCGTTCTAGGTGATTTTGCAAAAGATAAAATAAACAATTAATCCACTACGCCGCGATGTACGAGGAAAAACCCACAACAGAAAAAAACCTCGGACGACCCTAGCCTCAAATCCACTAAGTACGGAATTTACATTTACAAGACAAATGACTTACTTCCTCAACTCAAACCCTCTCAAGCCTTGACGCGTCTTCTTGTAACCACCTCTTCCCAGTGGATAACCACGGAGCTCCATCGCGATCTCGGACTCACCGATCGGACAATAGGTACATCTTTACCCACACATGGAGCCTTTTACCATGTGAGAAAGTCGCAGCTAAATAATTCTTCTTCATTTTGGGATTTAGAAGCAAACCTAAAATTCTCTTCAATTCGGTGTAGAGAAAAACTCGGTTCCAAACTCCAAACAAGATGTATATATATGTGAACATGGACAAACAAAAAAATGGGTGAAAACTAGAGTGGTAACTGAATTTGTCTTTGAAAATTATCAATCAAAACATGAACTTTTTCTTGTAAAAGATGAACTCTCAAAACTATCTCTAGGAGTTAGTATGGTATGAAAAAGTTATTAGAAAAAGTTGGTTTCCTGCACATACATATTCAGCAAAAAGATAGTGTGGTAAACAAGTGGGTAAGTGGGAGAAAACTGCCAAAAAACTGCCAAAAATTGTTCCCGCCTGCCATCTCATTCGAACGACATTTTCGTTCAAACGAAATCTCGTTCGAACGAGACTTCTAACGAAGTTCCAGAGTGAACTCGTTAGAAATCTTGTTGGATATCTCGTTCGAACATAAGGTTCGTTGGAACGACATACCGAACGACATTTCAGTGGCCTATACTGGGAACTCGCTGGCAAACTCATTCGAACGACATCTGGTTCTAACGAAAAACTCGTTCGAACGACATATCGAACGAAGAGACAGAAAGTTCATAAATTTCTATTTTAGCCCAGAAAACTTTATATAATTTATATACAAGTTTTAATAAATATCTTTCTGAAAAAACTTACACAGTTTTAAAAACCTACACCCATATAAACATGTTCCAAGCCCCTATATATATATAGATGCATTCATACCTTGGGAGCATGGAACTACTGTTGATGACGTACAAACGAGGCACATAAATCATGGCTTTTGATGAAGCTTTATACTCTTTGCCTCTATGTCTTCAACAAACTCTTCATAGGCTTGAATATATTAAAATAAAACACTATCCTATGAATAAACATTTTTGTTCGAAATTGAGCCAAAACTATATTAGGACTCAAATGGAGAAATGTGTCCTTACATTGGGTTTTTAAACTCATGGTTTTATATGTTTACATTTTCAGGTTTTGAAGCTGCCACTACCAAGTCTAGGATGTTGAGTGAATAGTAGTATTGTGTAGTCAGTTTGTTTTGTACATTGTACTAGTTGTAATTAAGTTAAATGGTATGGGAGTTTTGTTTAAATTATGTCTCCTTAAAACGATTGTATTTTTAGTATTCCGCATTTTAACCTTGAAGTTGTTTTAATGTGTATTACCAAATAAATAAATAATAATAAGTGTGGTTTGTGAACTATTGAGTTGAATTATATCCTAATGGGGTTAGGGGGTGACAAGTTGGTATCAGAGCTTTAGGTTTTTATATTTTGGGGTTAGAGAGTCTAGATGTGGAAGTGGCAGAAATAGTGTGGTGTGGGTCATTTATATTAACTTTTGAGAAATACTAACCATTATGTTAGAAATAAATGTTGTATTCTTGTCTCTATAATTGTGGTTTATGACAGATAGTAAGCTATAGAAGGAGAAAATGCTCATGAGAGGGTGGATGAGGAGTCTTCAAATATAGTAAACCAACAAAATCCAAATAATGTAGAGGAGGCTCCTGAACAACTTACAGATATGCACAAAATGGCTCGTGCCATGACTTTAATGGCAGAACAACAAAACATGTTTATGACGCAAATAGCAGAACAACAAGCCAAGTACTTGGAGGAGAAGACTTTGGCCAGAAGATAAAGGGAAATACAATGAGAGGAGAAGAATACCCTGTATGAGAAGTTTATCAAATTGAACTCCCCAGCATTCTCAGGTTCTGTAGATCCTTTAGAAGTTGAGGCTTGGGTTAGAGACACAGAAACTGTCTTCGGGGTGATGAATGTACCTGGCGTGCATAAGTTAATTTTGGCTACTTTCATGTTAAAGGGCGAAGCTAAATATTGGTGGGAGTCTTCCAAACATTTATTGCTTACTCCGGAGGGAGGTGAGGTAATTACTTGGGATTCCTTTATTAAAGTCTTATATGAAAAGTATTTTCCTCGCATGTATCGAAAGCAAAAAGAGAGATAATTTTTATCATTGACTCAGGGGAATATGTCGGTCAGGGAGTATGAAACTAAATTTATATCTTTGTCACGATTTTCATTACATTTCTTACACAATGAGGAGGAAAAATGCACCAGATTTCAAGATGGGTTGAATTTGGTTATCAAGTCTAGACTCACTACACTTGAAATGGTAGATTATACTTCTTTAGTTAACAAAGCTATGATGGTTGAAGGAGATGTTAATGATGCAATAAAGAATAGGGAACAAAGGGGAAAGAGGAGTAGATTTGATCCATCTCATCAAAAGGAAGGAAATGTAGAATACTCAAAACAGGGGAGTCAAAGATTTTAGCGCGGTAGAGGGACTGGAAATTATATTCAGAATAGGACACCAAGAAGTTTTAGGGGTGCAGGATCGATGGGCCAATAGAATAGACAACAGGAGAATGACAATGGGCAGTCTAAGCCTATTACATGCTATTTTTGCAAAGCTGAGGGCCATATCAGTCCAGATTGTCCCAAGTTAAAGGGGGTAGAGTGTTATTACTGTCATAAAATTGGTCACACAAAAAGGAACTGTCCTATGTTATTGGGAGGGATTCAATCAGCTACTACTAGTCGAGGTTCATCACCTAGAGGCATAGGGAGGGGAGGAGGTAGAGGACAGGCTAGTGGTTCCCGGGCACCGGGAAAAATATTTACAATGACTTTACAAGATGCTTAGGCTACTTCATAGGTGGTGACAGGTACATTTTCTATCATGAACAAACATGCTTACGTGCTTATTGATCCAGGTTCTACTCATTCATTTGTAGCACTGTCATTTACCATGCATTTGGGTAGACCATGTTCTTATCTAGATTGTGGTTTATATATTTCTACACCGATGGGGGATGTGATGTTAGTGGAGCGCGTGTATAAAAATTGTGTATTGTATGTGGGGGAGAGGGAGTTGACCATTGATTTAATTCCACTAGATATTCAAGATTTTGATATTATCTTGGGTATGGACTGGTTATCTTCCTACCATGCATCGATTGACTATTTTCGCAAGGAGGTTACATTTAGTATATCGGGGGAGGAAAAATTAAAATTTACTAGGGAAAGCAATGTGGTTCCAAACTGTCTTATTTTTGCCCTTCGGGTGAGGAAATTGTTAAATAAGGGTTGTCAAGGCTTTTTAGCATATATTGTTGACACAAACAGGGAATTGCAAAAATTAGAAGATATCCCAGTACTTAAGGATTTTGCAGATGTGTTCCCAGATGAATTACCAGGATTGCCACCTAGCAGAGAGGTAGAGTTTACTATCGATTTAGTGCCTGATACAACTCCAATTTTATTTCTCCATATAGAATGGCACCCATGGAACTAAAGGAGTTAAAGGTTCAACTGCAAGATTTTCTAGACAGAGGTTTTATTCTACCCAATTTATCACCATGGGGTGCTCCGATATTATTTGTGAAAAAGAAAGATGGCACCATGCGACTTTCCATTGATTATAGGCAGTTGAACAAGGTAACTATTCGAAATAAATATCCATTGCCTCGTATTGATGATTTGTTTGATCAATTACAGGGTGCTAAAGTGTTTTCAAAAATTGATTTGAGATCGGGTTATCATCAATTAAGGGTGAGAGATTGTGACATTTCTAAGACAACTTTTCGTTCTCGTTATGGTCATTATGAATTTTTGGTAATGCCATTTGAGTTAACAAATGCTCCTGCAGTGTTTATGGATTTAATGAATCGGGTATTTCATCCTTTCATAGATTCGTTTGTGATTGTCTTTATCGATGATGTTTTGATATGCTCACCTAGCCAGGAGGAACATGAGAAACATCTAAGAGTTGTATTGCAAGTTTTGCGAGATAGTCAATTGTTTGCTAAGTTTAGAAAATGTGAGTTTTGGTTGAATCAGGTAGTAGTTCTGGGGCATGTTGTTTAGGGAGATGGAATTTATGTTGACCCTAAGAAGGTAGAGGCAATTATGCAATGGGAAAGACCAAGAAATGTAACAGAGATAAGGAGTTTCCTAGGATTGGCTGGATATTATAGAAGATTCATAAAGGGGTTTTCATTTATAGCCTTAGCATTGACTAAATTAACCCGAAAGGAAGTGAAATTTGTGTGGAGTGATGAATGTCAGCACAACTTTGAAAAGTTGAAAAATAGACTAGTATCAGCTCCAGTTCTCACTATTCCATCCAGTGGAGAAGGTTTTGTGATTTATACTGACGCTTCACATCAGGGTCTGGGTTGTGTTTTCATGCAACATGGAAAGGTAATTTCTTATGCATCTACACAGTTGAAGACGCATGAACGTAATTATCCTACACGCGATTTAGAACTTGCGGCTATTATTTTTGCGTTGAAATTATGGAGACATCATTTGTATAGAGAGACGTGTGAAATTTTCACTGACCATCAAAGTTCGAAGTATTTATTTACACAGAGAGACTTGAATTTGAGGCAGAGGCATTGGATAGAGCTGATTAAAGACTATGACTGTACCATTCATCATCATCCTGGTAAGGCCAATGTAGTAGCAGATGATTTGAGTAAAAAATCATCAGGGATTCTAGGTTGCATACAGTGTGCACGTGTGGGAAATATCCTTGACTTAGCATCGATGGGCATTGAATTAAGTTTTTCAAAAAGGGGAGGCTTATTAGCACATGTCATAGTGAGACCTTTATTGGCAGAACGCATAAGAAATTTGGAGGTCAGTGATCCATTCCTTGAGAAGAAGAAACAAGATGTCCTGGACGGTAAAGAGAGTGACTTTGAAATTAAGAATGATGAATCGTTGTGTTATAAAAACAGGATTTGTGTACCTAATAATCCACCCTTAAAGAAGGATATATTAGAAGAGGCACATAGTTCTATTTACTCTATGCATCCGGGAGGTACCAAAATGTACAGATATTTGAAAGAGTATTACTGGTGGAACAATATGAAACGTGAGATTGCAGAATTTGTAGCTAAATGTTTAGTATGTCAGCAAGTGAAAGCGGAGCATCAGAAGCCGACAGGATTATTGCAATCATTGCCTATTTCGAAATGGAAGTGGGAGCATATAACGATGGACTTTGTTACAGGATTACCCCGATCATCAAAGGGGCATGATTCTATTTGGGTGATTCTAAACAGATTTATGAAGTCAACTCATTTTCTTCCAGTTAAGACCACCTACACTGTTGATAAGTATGCACGTATGTACGTTGATGAGATTATCCATTTACACGGGGCACCAGTTTCAATTGTATGAGATAGAGATCCAACGTTCACTTCTAAGTTTTGGCCACATTTACAGAATGCCATGGGCACAAGTTTGAACTTCAGCACTACATTTCATCCCCAAACCAATGGACAATCTGAAAGGACGATTCAAATATTAGAAGACATGTTATGAGCTTGTGTATTTAACATCAAGGGTAGTTGGGATGATCATTTGCCATTGATGGAATTCTCGTATAATAATAGTTATCAGTCCACCATTGGTATGGCTCTGTATGAAGCTTTTATATGGGAGAAGATGTAGAACGCCTTTGTGTTGGGAAGAAGTAGGTGAAAGGAAACTTTTAGGTCCAGAATTGATAGATATGACAACAAAAAAGATTAAAATGATTCGGGAACGGATAAAGATACCGCAAAGCAGGCATAAATTTTATGCAGATAAAAGAAAGTATCCACTGGAATTTTAGAAGGGAGATTTTGTATTCTTACGTATTTCACTATGGAAAGGCGTCATGTGATTTGGGAAAAAGGGGAAACTAAGTCCAAAATACATTGGACCATATAAGGTGTTGGAAAGAATCGGGAACCTGGCATATAGACGAGCATTACCTCAAGATTTACCCCGTTTACATGATGTATTTCACGTATCTATGCTTCGTAAGTATTTGGTAGATCCATCTCATCAGTTGAAAACTCAACCAATTGAACTAAAGGAAGACTTGTCGTACATCGAGGAACCAATTGAAATTATTGATCGTAAGGAGCAAGTATTGAGAAATAAAGTTATTCCCTTAGTTAAAGTTATGTGGATGAGCCATGGTATTAAAGAATCAACTTGGGAAGTGTAGGATAGCATGAAAAAACAGTATCCCCATTTGTTTGGTAAGTGAACTTCATATTAAATTTCGGGGACGAAATTTTCTAAGGGGGGAGGTTATGATAACCTGGATATAATTATGATAAATTATATTTAAATCATGCTTATCTTATGTGATATAAATAATTTGTTATTAGTATATCTAATATTAAGTGATCATTGTTAGTATAATCCTACTATCATAAATCGTGAAATGTTTAATTATTTCCAAACAGAAGATTTTGTTTTTTTCGGTAGAAATGTTCCTGTTTAAGACTAGTTTTGACCCTTATAACATTACAAATGACTTGAGGTGAAAACTAGATAGTTGTAGACATGTGAGTTAGGGTTATAAAACAACAAACGGTGCATCAAACGGATGTCTGACCAAATAAATTAGATCGAATTTACGAACAAGGGGCAAATCTGCACTTTCCGTTTAAGTAGAAAATTGTCTTTTAGTAAACTAAGTGTTTTAATTTGATTGGTTGGCATGTGAGGCAGCCTTGGACGACTTAAACCTCTCCCTTTAACTTATTTCTTTAGCAAATAAGTCCCTAGGTTCAGTTTGAGGTGTTATTAGCTTGAGGAAAGAGAGGTAGAAGTTAAGGAAGAAAGGGTTACAAGGAAAATCTAGGAAAACAATTCCAAGAAAATCCTTAAGGTGTTTCCAAGGTAAAATTATTTGTTAATATTGTTTTAATCTTATATTATACTTATTTCAAAGTATATAAATCGTGAATTATTGATAAAAATTCCATTATCCTTTGTGATAATAGGTATTGGTTCATAAGTGAGATAGGTGGTGTTTAGAGGTCATATTGCTTTGTATTGAAGCCCCTTGTATTCAAACCTGCATATCTCTTTGTGTGATTACTGGAATTTAGAAATTCCAATTGGATATGAAATTAGACTCATATATTCATGCATATCCGAGAATTAGAATTTAAATCCTTGTGGTTAGGCCTTAGTGATGGTTACAAGTTGGCATATGGTTGCTGTTTGTAAATTTCATTTCGGTATGATCCTGAGTTTGGTCAAGCTTTTGAGACAGCAAATGAAGTCACAAAATTATGGAACTTTAATTCTGTACTATTCAGTATGTTTACTGGAAATGGGTTGAAAATCATGAAAAATTTTGCTGTAAAAAAATTATAAAAATTCTTGGAAGTTGAAGGAACAATAGAGGAGCTTGTAGGGAAGATTTCTTGTGTTGTAAAGAAATGGTCATAACTTACCCTAGAAAGCTTGAAAAATTACACCGTCACTTGTACTGGAAAGTATATTCATATATGTTTTCATATTGATAAGGCTGGACTCCTGTATTTATACAATTTAGGAATATGGGATGGTTAAGTATGGAGCTCAATAATTTGAGGCCATACTAGATACCCATTGAAAGAATGTTTTTATCTTCTCTTTCCAAAGAGTATTTTGAGTACTTGTTTCATGTGTATATTTATTCAGAAGTATACTTTTATGTTTACTTGATTTTATATTTAAATTACTTATGAGGTATTCCTATGGTTGAATGTTCATAACCTTATCAACATATATACCATTGTTTCGTCTTTACACGTTTCATGGAATGTGACTTGAGTAGAATTATATTGTTGTTTTAAAGTCATTGAAAGTTACATAGATATATTAAGATAATACTTATGATTGAGATTCAGGACTAATTTAATTGGATTAATAGGTCTAAGGTCAAATCAACCAAGTTCAGCCCCACCCAACGTGAATACATAGTTGACAACCCAAGGTGAGTGTACTTACTGAGTTGATTTTGGATATGATGTATATGTATTATATGTTGAGATGATATGGCTTATTTAAAAGTCATGAGATGTTGAGATATTATTGATTATTAAAAGCCAAGAGATGTTGAGATGTTATGACTTTATAAAAGTCAGGATATGTTGAGTTGTTATGCAATTTAGGAGATGTTAGGTTATTAAAACCTATGGATATGATTATTGCCTACGGGCAGGAGATATGGGGTTTATTAACTCTGGATATTAATATGGCCTAATTTGTCCCAGAGATGGATATATTAATATATTAAGATGTTAATATAGTAATTGTACTATATAGAGATGTAGTACATTCACTGAGTTTTTAAACTCGTAGTTTTATACGTTCACATTTTCAGGTTTTTGAACCTACCACTACCAAGTCTAGGATGTTGAGTGAATAGTAGTGTTGATACCAAAATTAGTATGCTGATATAGACGAATCACAAGAATACACGTATCGATCTACGTGGCACAATAACAACGAGGAAGTCTATTTCCCCGACCAAGTCAGACTCACTCCGAGCAACAAGTATACTCCGAGGAACTCCAGCTCTCCGAGGAACTCCAGCTCTCCGAGGAACTCCAACGCTCCGAAGAACTCCAACTCTCTGAGGAACTCCTGAACGGCGAGCAACTAAGGTGGTTCGAGCTGCATCTCGACCATAGCACTGATTGCCAGATAATCAACAGTTCAACTATTCATTGAATGCTTATCATCTTGACGCACACGCTTGAAAAGCATTAAATGAATTACCCTTTCATATGTATATCATTTAATATATCACCTTTTCAGATTATAGCCTCAAGGCTATAAATATATTGTATTACCCTCATTCAAAGGGACCGGAATTTCTTGATAGTACTTGTAATCGAGAATTCCCAAACACTCAGCAATAACATAACAGTGGACGTAGGCCATTCATATAAGGCTGAACCACATTAAAATATTTTGTCTCATTTATTTATCTATGATTGAATTATTAGAGTAATCTAATTTTTTACATCAACAGATTGGCGCCGTCTGTGGGAAACGACTGTTGTTATCGTGTTTCATCAAAAATCATTCATCATCAATGGCAGATAATCCGGAATCCAACAATCGAAACGCTGGAAATGCTGGAAACCCTTCAAATCCCTCTGCACCTCCAGATCTGGCTGGGATTATGACGAATCTGGCTCAAGGACAAACCGCCATGCAAGAAACAATGTGGCAACTCATACAGACCCTTCATGGCGGTGCACCTGCACGTTCGGGACAACGAAGTGGTCAGAGGCAAACCTATTTACTTTCTTCACGATCCAGGCGTACTGAGTCGTATCGTAATGAGGAGTCTGATGATTTCTCTTATCAACCTGGGCAAACTTCATCAATACGGGCTACTGATACTGAGCAACGTATCACCCTCTCTCTAGAGAGACCCAGTGCCTTGGAAAGACTGAGTAGGGTATCTCCTTTCAGTTGATTAGGCCCTAGGAGGAATAGGAGTCCACCTAAGACCATGTCGAGGAGTTTTCGACAACCATCAGATCTAAGAGAAGGATCAGCACAATCACGACCAGTTGCTCGTCAAGATAGATCTCAGGAGGCCACATCAGAGCAATCAATTGCTCGAACTAACAAGCCCGAGGAAGGAAATGATGCTTGGAAAGGTTCCATTCAGCGGTTGGAGGATAGATTGGGAGAAATGGCTAAGGCGAAGAATCCCCTACAACGAACTTTTGTTCAAGGGACACCTTTTGTCCAGGCCATTGTGGGTTTTCCTACTCCATCAAAGTTTAAAGCACCTGTAGTGACCCCAAAATATGATGGAAAGATAGATCCTGTTCTACACATAGAGCAATATCAAGCTGCTGCCGACATCTATGCCGTCCCCGACGAGATGAGATGCAGAGAATTCTCAGGAACTCTTATTGGATCTGCCCAGATATGGTACAACAATCTTCCTCGGGGTAAGATTTCAACTTTCTTTCAATTGGCCGAGTTGTTCATCGGCAATTTCTGTTTTGGGGCAAAGCCAGTAAAAAGAGTATCACACTTGTTAAGTGTTAGAAAAAAATCTGGTGAGAGTACTAGAGATTACATAACTCGTTTCAATAACGAGAAGCTGGAAGTCATAGATTATGAAGAAAAGACAACAATCACCGCCTTGATGAGTGGGTTGTTGCCTAACAAGTTGTATTACACTTTGACCAAAGATCCACCTACAACTATGTCAGAGTTGATGGCAAAAGCGGCCAAAATCATGAATGCCGAGGAGGCTATGGCTGCGAAGAAGAATATGGATAAAGAAACCAAGGTGGAAGACGACAAATACAAGAAGAAAGAGCATAAGGGCAATGGCGGTGACAAGAATTCGAAGAATAATAAATCATCATGGGAAGTCCTGAAGAAATTCGATAATTATACTCCTTTGAAAATGGGTATTAATCATGTCTTGGAAGAAATCAAGAATAACGAGGAAGTAAAGTGGCCAAAGAAACTGAGATCAGACCCTGACATGAGGAATAGGGAGAAATATTACGAGTTCCATAAGGATCACGACCATATGACCAAAAATTGCAGAGCTCTTCAGAACGAGATTGAAACACTCATCCGAAGAGGGAAGCTAGCAAAGTATGTTGATCGGGGAGGCGAAAGAAGAAATAATGACCGAACTAGATAAAGGTCTAGATCTCCTCGTCGAGAAGAGGAGAAAAAGAAGAGAAACCATGAAGATGATCCAGATGATGACCCCGATCTTGCCAAAAAACTAAGGCAGCCAGAACGAGAGGTATTTTCAATACGCTTTGGGTCATTTAATTGTAATGTCATTACAGGAGGAGATGCAGGAGGAGGAGACCTTACTGCAGAAATAAAAGCTTACCTCGGTGAAGCTCAGGCTTGCTCATACATTCAAAGGATAAATTTGGCTAAAGAGGATCGCCCGAGGATGGTAAACAAAGAGAAGCTGGTCATCGGTTTTTCAAAAAACGACCTTGCAGGTGTTCTTTACCCTCACGACGACCCTTTGGTGATCAAAATGAGGATGAAAGAAGTAGTGATTTCAAGGGTTCTGGTAGATAATGGTAGTTCGACAGACATCATGTTCTACTCATGCTTTGACAGTTTAAATTTAAAGTTATCTCAATTGGAGCCTTATCACAGACCTCTCTTGGGTTTTGCTGGCGAGAAGGTTTTTCCACTTGGGATGATCAAGTTGGATATATTCATTGGAACTTGGCCTGCTTGTCGAACAGAAAGAATACACTTCTTTATGATGGATAAAAATATGCAATCAGCTTACAAAATCATCATGGGAAGAGTTGGTTTGAAGAAGTTCGAAGCAGTTCCATCTACGGTACATCAGTGTTTAAAATTCCCTACAAATTTTGGAGTAGGAGTTGTGAAAGGTGATCAGAAAGTAGCTCGGGAATGCTATTATTCATCTGCCGAGCAAGAGGAACTTGAAGAATCAAGGAAAAAGACTACTACCTACCAGGTGGATAAAGGTACATAAATTGAAACACTGGATCCCAGAGATGAATCCTAGCTTGTAAAAGGACAGGTGGTGGAATCTAAAGAAAATGTTATTCTGGACGACGAGCACCCTGAATGAATAACCCAGATAGGTTCGACGTTGGATGCTTCAATAAAACAGGAGTTGATAACTTTCTTGAGAAACAAAAAGAAAACTTTTGCATGGAGTCATGAAGACATGCCAGGAATAGATCCCAACTTCTTATGTCATGAGCTCAATGCGAATAAGGAGATCAAGCCTGTAAAGCAGAGAAGAAGAGTGTTTAGTCCCGAGAAGAATCAAGCCATACAAGAGGAGGTCGAGAAGCTCCAGAAAGCCCAATTCATTGAAGATGTGAAATATCCAGACTGGTTAGCAAATGTGGTGATGGTAAAGAAGAAAAACAATAAATGGAGAATGTGTGTTGATTTCACTGATCTCAACAAGGCCTGCCCAAAGGATCACTTTCCATTGCCCAGAATTGACCAACTAGTGGATGCTACCTCGGGACATGAGATGCTCAGCTTCATGGACGCTTACTCTGGATACAACCAGATCAAAATGAAACCTGAAGACAGGGAAAGCACTTCTTTTATTACCCCTAGGGGAACTTATTGTTATAATGTTATGCCTTTTGGTTTGAAAAATGCGGGAGCGACATACCAGCGGCTGATGAACAAGGTTTTCACTGAACAAATCAGTTGCAATATGGAAGTCTATGTCGATGATATGCTGACAAAGAGCAAGAAAGCTACTGATCATCTAGTTGACTTAGGTTAGACCTTTGATCAACTGGATAAATACCAGATGAAGCTCAACCCGACGAAGTGCACATTTGGAGTACGAGAAGGAATGTTCCTCGGGTACATCGTTAACCAGCGAGGCATTGAGGCGAATCCAGAAAAGATCAAAGATCTTTTAGGGTTGCGATCTCCAACGACGAAGAAAGAGGTGCAGAGTCTTACAGGACGAGTTGCAACGCTCAACAGATTTGTATCCCGAGCAACTGATAGATGCCTCCCATTCTTCAAAACATTTCGAAAAACTTTCGAGTGGAATGATGAATGTGAAAAAGCCTTTCAAGACTTGAAGAAATATTTGGGAACACCTCCACTGTTGTCTAGGCCAGTAACGGGAGAAAATTTGTACTTGTACCTGGTAGTATCGGAGAATGCAGTCAGCTCGACATTGATCAGAATGGAGAACGGAGTCCAGAAGCCAATTTATTACACAAGTAAGGCTTTCCGAGGTGAAGAGATCAGGTACCCAAAGATGGAAAAATTGGCATTGGCATTAATTGAGGCAATTAGAAGAATGAGGCCATATTTCCAGGCCCATACCATCGTCGTGTATACCGACATGCCATTGAGACAAGCCCTTCATAATCCAGAAAAATCAGGGAGACTGATGTATTAGGCAATAGAGCTCGGCGAATATGATATTGTGTATGAACCCAGATCATCATTAAAAGGGCAGGCTGTAGCAGACTTTATAGCAGAGTTTACATATCCTGATACCCCCGAGGAACAAAAATTGCTCGCTGACCAACCTGTGGATGTTACAGGATCAACAGACATAAGTCCAGATCAACTCCGGTTGGTAAAAGGGCTTGTGGATGTAGAAAGATCATCAAATTCAAACCCAGACCGACTCCGGTTGGTAAAAGGGCGAGAAGAGATGGTCGACGAAGAGCGAAAAATACCAGGGGAGGATGAAAGGAAACAACAGATATTTCACCGAGGAACTCTGTCAAATAAGAAATTTGAAGACAAGTTACCTACATGGAGATTATATGTATATGGGTCAACTTGCACAACGGGTTGTGGGGCAGGGATTGTTTTGAACACCCCAGACGAGATTGACATGGAATATGCCTTGCGATTCCAATTCAAAGCCTCCAATAATGAGGCTGAGTATGAAGCCTTGATAGCAGGTCTTAATTTAGCAAAGATTATGGAAGCACAACAAGTGATGGTATTCAGTGATTCTCAATTAATTGTGAATCAGATGCTGGGAACATATGCAGTTAAAGGAGAATTAATGGTCAAGTATCATGCAAAGGCGATAGAGTTGTTGGCAGAATTTGATGCCATTCAGTTGATCAGAATACCAAGAATGGAGAATGCACGAGCAGACGCATTGGCCCGACTAGCATCAGCTACTCGTACGGAGCTACGAAGAACGATACCAATTGAAGTATTAGAAAGTCGGAGCATAGAGGAAGACTTGATGATGAATGTTATTACCCTTGATTCAGGACCATCTTGGATGGTTCCCATCAGGGCATATATTGAGGAGGGAGAATTGCCGGAGGATAAGCTCTCTGCAAAGAAATTGAAGTTTAAAGCTGCTCGGTATGTACTAACTAATGGTGTTTTGTATAGACGAGGAATTATGGTAGGTTTGCAGAGATGTGTACATCCCTCCGAGGTGAAATAATTGATTGAAGAAATCCATGAAGGGTCCTGTGGAGCCCATGTAGAAGGTCGGACACTTTTGCAAAGGGTGATGATGCAGGGATACTACTGGCCAATGATGAGGGCTGATTGTATAGCCTATGCTAAGAGATGTGATAAATGCCAACGTTTTTCCTCCATCCGACGAACTCCATAAGCATTATTGACACCCATAACTTCCCCTTAGCCATTTGCCATGTGGGGAATGGATTTGGTTGGACCACTGCCAACGACCCGAGGAAGATTCAAGTACCTCGTCGTCGCAGTGGATTATTTTACTAAGTGGGTAGAAGATGAGCCTCTGATTGATATGACATACGAGAAGGTGTACCAATTCGTTTGCAAGAACATCATCTGCCGATATGGTCTCCCTCATGCCTTCATCACAGACCATGGAACACAATTTGATAACGAGGAGTTTACCGCCTATTGTCATCAGTCAAACATTTTGAAGGTTCATTCAGCACCAGGCCATCCTCAAAGCAATGGACAGACTGAAGTGACGAACATAACAATACTAAATGGTTTGAAGAAGAGGCTAAGTGAGGCTAAAGCTAATTGGATTAATGAGCTACAGTCAGTATTGTGGGCTTACCGAACAACTCCCCGAGCAGCAACTGGAGAATCACCATATATGCTGGCATTTGGAAGTGAGGATCTAATACCTGTCGAGTTGGGTCTTCCAACACACAGAGTGCTGAATTTCAATTCCCCAGTCAGCGACTTGATGATGAGATTAGATTTGGACATGCTCGAGGAAGTTAGAGAAGAGGCAGCCATTAGGAATGCTGCTTATCAACAACGAACAACCCTGTTCTACAACAAGAGGGTGAAAAAATGTGACTTAAAAGAAGGAGATTACGTGCTAAAGAAAGTCATTCAGAAGCACAATAAGTTGGAAGCAAACTAGCATGGACCTTACTGAGTTACAGATGTTGTTCGACCAGGAACTTACCGAATAGCAACTCTAGAAGGAGAGGAATTTAAGAATGCATGGAATGCTGAACACCTACGCAAGTATTATCAGTGATGTAAAATGTAAAGCAGTTCCATCAATATGAATAAAACGATGATATTTCACAATCTTCTCTCCTTTTATTGAAAGTTTTTCGGGGAATACTAGTGTTTAACACTACGCTGCTCGGCACACTACGCTGCTCGGCAGTAAAAAGAAGACGATAGTTCGAACCCAGACCAACTCCGGCTGGTAAAAGGGTGAGAACACCCCATACTCCTTTGGTTAGGAGGCGTACATTAGCTCAGACCAACTCCGGTTGGTAAAAGAGTTAGTGGACATGATAGTTCGAACTCAGACCAACTCCGGTTGGTAAAAGAGCGAGAACACGATAGTTCGAACCCAGACCAACTCCGGTTGGTAAAAGGGCGAGAACTCACCATACTCCTTTGGTTAGGAGGTGTACATTAGCTCAGACCAACTCCGGTTGGTAAAAGAGTTAGTGGAAATGATAGTTCGAACTCAGACCAACTCCGGTTGGTAAAAGAGCGAGAACACGATAGTTCGAACTCAGACCAACTCCAGTTGGTAAAAGAGCAAGAACACGAGATGATCAACGAAAGGCCAATCTCGGTTGGTTAGGAAGATGATCAACAAAAGGCCAATCTCGGTTGGTTAGGAAACAAGATATGCTCTCAAATGCCAACTTATGTTGGTCGGGAAGTAAGATTATCACAGAAAATACAAAAGTTCCTCGGAGAATAAAATATTTCAAACTGAACCAAGTATGGTTTAGTCGGGGATAAAAACCCACTAACTGTAGTTGGTCGACGAGGAAAATTCATCGACCTTGGTTGGTCGGGCACATTTTATGAAAAAGACAAAAATTTACCAAGTATAGCTGGTCGGGGATAAAAACCCATTAACTATAATTGGTCGACGAGCAAAATTTAACAACCTTGGTTGGTTAGAAGAAATTTTAAACATTTTTATACTCATTACTTTATTATTAAGTGATCGAGCAACATTACTAATACTTGTAATTTTTAATTATGAACCACACAATATTGTTATGCAAGCACAAATATAAAGTGTTTGACAAATACAAGAGCAATGCAAATTTGCAAACAAAAATGAAATTCTTTCATTAAAGTCAAAATGAATTACACAAGTTTATTACATTGATTTAAATTATGTACTAATTATTACATCAGAATTTCCTATTCTATTGGCTTTTTTCCTTCAGCTTTTGATATTGGCTCCTCGCCAGCAGGAGGATCTTCCAGGCAAAGGGGAGAATTAATGAAGTTAATATCTTGAAGCATTCTAACGTTCATTACTGAAGGTGTGTCCAGTAGATGCTCGGGACAAGATACCTCGATCTGAGAATGAAGATTGTAGTCACCGAGGTATTTTGCAATTAAGCTCCTAGGAATGGCACGAGCTGGGATCCATTCCATGTCCAATTTATAAGGTGGCACAGGCAAGTCTAGTACCCCAGGATCATAATAGTCCCACAGGTAGTGTCCTTGTTCGAGCTTCAGCACGCCCAAGGCATTCAACCATTCCTGTTTATAACCTTTATTATTGGCATTTTCAATGCGAGCATCTAAGTGACAAAGGGCCTCATTGTAGCCTGCCATACAAAACTCACGAGGTTGTTTGTGGAATTGGAAAGTTATTCTCTCTAACTGCTCGTGAAGATTTCTGGCAAAAACATCCTTATTATTCAGAGAAGACTTTATCGAAGCAAGTTGATCCTCCAGAGTTTGGATTTTCTTGGAAATTTCAGACAAAGCCCGATCTTTTGCATTCAATTAGAACGCTTGAGTTTCCAATGTTGATTGAGTACGAGCTTCTTCAACAGTACGACGAAGACCTCTTGGTCATCCCCGAGCAGGTTGAATACTTTGTTCCTCGTCAACATCCTGAGCAACTCTTCCTCGTCCACGAGAACCTCTTCCTCGTCCACGAGTAGCAGTAGAAGGCCCAGCTCTTCTCAAAGTCTCTAATTCTTGCCTCAATTTGGCATTCTCAACCTCTAAAAATGAGAATCCTTCATCGGTGACCGGTACCAAGGCAGTGGAAGATGAAGCTATAGATTTATACTGTGCCAACTCTTTCTAAAAAATGTTATTCTCTTGCTCCAGCAGCTCGGCGATCTGTCTGCATGCTTCTACTTCACCCTTTAGGGTTCTCTCTCTCACTTCATAGCCAGCAAGCATCTTGTTATAACCTATTTCAGCACTAAGTTGTTTGAGTTTCTTCTCATACCCTTCATGCAAAAGAACTGAAGACTCTTTATACTGATGCTGAAGTTCATCGAGAGTACCTTGTAAATCTTCAATCATTTCGTAATAAGCCACATTATTGGCTACAACACAATCAAGAAGACATTTCAAGTATTGATATGCCTCCACTGCTTGGTCTGAAGCATCATGACCAAGGATATCAGCAATTTCTGATGCACTCAGGTCAGTATGGCCAGCTTTAAAATATTCATGGCATTGCTGCATCAGTTTTGTATCATTGGCAGACATCAATTCGATTCTAGCCATAAACTAGTAAAGAAGAGAAGGCAAGAGTTAATAAAAGAAGCAGACAGAACATCAACAACGTAGAGGAACAAAAAGGGTGATTTTTATTACATCATCAAAAGGAGTACAGCGTTAAGAATACAGAGTACAAGTAAAAGAAAAATGGAAAGATAATACTGAACAACTTCACACCTTTTCCTTGTCTCCCAAGACTTTCTCGGGAGGCTGGGATGAGGAGCTTGGTTGCTCGGTGGGAACAATGAGTTGGTTGGCAGAAGTTGGGACTTGTTCAGGAGGAGCAGGCAAAGACGAAATCTCCTCGGTGGCTGTCTGATTGGGTTGTGGAGCAAGGACTTGATCACCCACTGTCATTGAAGACTCCTCGGATGCAGCTTCGTCTTCATCCTCATCTTCAATTCTAGGAGGGGGGCCAGGAAGATGTTGTTGAAATAGCTCAGAATCCTCGCTAACCTTCAATTCTTGTAGGGCAGCAACCCAACCATCTCGGAAGTATTTCAAACTCCCATACTGCACCTGGGTCATCATGGCTGCTACCCCCTGTTCCATCCTTTATCCCAACCGGTACGAAAAGATTTTTTCACTGCCACTTTTCTCTTTATTTTCTCCGAGGAGAGCTTCTCGGACAGAAGATCCTCGGAGGCTTTCAAATTGGCCTCCACCTCCTCCTTCTGGCGATTTACTTCTCGCAGAAGGGTTAGATCTTCCTCAGCTGACTTTAACTTATTTTCAAGCTCCCCAAAGTTTGTGAGCTTCTCGGTATATTTCTTATTCTCTCTCTCCAAGTCTTTTATTGTGTTTCCCAACTGCACTTTCTCTGCCTCAGACGCATCCAACTTCTTCTCCTATTCACCCCTATCCTCGTCATATTTTTTATGAGAATCCTTCAAAGACTGGGCCAAACCCAGAAAAGCATCCTCCACTCCAGACGAGGAGCTAGAAGTCTTGAGTGCTTCATCTTTCTTCGCTATGGTGTTAAAACAACTCACCAGCTGAAAAAGAAGGTAATGATAAGTCAGTGCCGAGATACATATATTGACTGAAAGAAAGAAAAATTCAGGATAAGAGAAACTTACTGAAGCAATGTGACGAGTAGCTAGGGATGTCAGCATATCCCTAGACATGTTTTCTTCAATTCCTTGGACTTCAGGATTAGTCCAAGTCTTTACCGAGCTCATTGCAGAACTCGGGGGAATAATGGTTGGAACACCAGCTCCACTAGCTTGGAGCTGGAGAATGGTTTCAGAAAAACTGACCGAGGAGGATTTCTTCAATCTCCTCAGTGGCACTTCAACAGTTTCAACCAAAAAGGAACTTTTGGTTGGGGAGATGGTGATCACTCCTGCTGGTACATCCTTCTTATTAGAAGCCACTGGGGGCTTCTCGGCAGCCTTTTGAGGAGCAACAGAAGTGGTGGCATCTACTTTCTTTGTCCCCTTTGGGACATCATTCTTATTTCTCTTTCCATCTCCAGCAGAGGAAGTCTCCTCGAAGATAGCAGGAACTCTTCTTTTGCCCATTTTCTGACTTAGAGGAATGTGAGATTCTGGTGAAGAATCCTCAGAAGCTAGCAATGGTTCACTAATGTTGACCACATGACGAGCAGTAAATGATGGTGTATAGCTCTTGTACTGCAACAAATATGAAGCAGACCTGACGTGCTCGTCTGTAACTTTCTGATGCAAACTCCAGATATATTTCAAATGCTTTATATTAACTTCTGATTCTTTGGGAGTTTTTCTCTTGCTGTCAACTGCAAACAAATACATAGTGAAATATCAGTCATACATTTTATCAAACATAATGAAATCATAATTTCAGAAATAAAATAAGATGAAAATAACCTATCACATTGCCATATGGAGGGCATTTGGGACCTTCATATACTTCGTCTCCAACCAAAGGGGCATGTTGCCAATTTTTGATAACTACCCCATGTTCAAAATAATCCCTATTAGCATCAGGGAGATTGACTACTAAAGCTCTATTCAAAAATCTAGTTTTTAAATAATAAACATTGTCTAGAATAGCCCATCTATAACAATACATAATCTCAGGAATTCCTATACGAGTTCCATGAGTTTGATTTAACCTATGCACCCCATTAACTATTCTCCATGTGTTGGGGGCTATTTTTGCAGGAACAAGATCGAAATAATGACATAACTCTAAACACAAGGGGTTTGGCGGAAAAGAAAATCCACATTCAACAATAAAAAGGCTGGGGAACCAATGTCTCTCAGCCAAACGAAAATAATTTGAAGGCTCAGAAAGATCCTCCAAAGTTACCCAAGACGGAATAGAGAAATCAAAATGGATTTTCTCAAGAGATTCAATAATATAAGCCATAGTGAATAAAAGAAATGAAGAAGAAGGAAGAAGATCTTACAGGAAAAAGGGAGATCTGTTGACAACGAACGAAAACAAGGATGAATGCACAAGAGAAAGAAAGACTATGGAAAACTCGAAAGCAGAAATTGGAAAAGGTAGAAGACGGTGATATTGTCTATGAAGTTTAAATACTTTGCCTTGGGAAACGGCGAAAGAAATGATTACAAACAGGAAACTATTATGCTACCGGCGGCTAAAAGGACAAAAAGTACACGAAGATCGAAGCGCTTATAAAAATGCAAAAAGGCGGATTCTGCGAATTTGGAAGGAAATTCAAATACGGAGAAATGTTACTAAAAACCAGGAAGATCATTTAATATTACCATATACCGAGAAAGAATGTTCCATACTCCTCAAAGTTCGAAATATGAAACATTGGGGGCTTCTGTTGATACCAAAATTAGTATGCTGATATAGACGAATCACAAGAAGACACGTGTCGATCTACGTGGCACAATAACAACGAGGAAGTCTATTTCCCCGACCAAGTCAGACTCACTCCGAGCAACAAGTATACTCCGAGGAACTCCAGATCTCCGAGGAACTCCAGCTCTCCGAGGAACTCCAACGCTCGGAGGAACTCCAACTCTCCGAGGAACTCCTGAACGACGAGCAACTAAGGCGGTTCGAGCTGCATCTCGACCACAGCATTGATTGCCAGATAATCAACAGTTCAACTATTAATTGAATGCTTATCATCTTGATGCACACGCTTGAAAAGCATTAAATGAATTACCCTTTCATATGTATATCATTTAATGTATCACCCTTTCAGATTATAGCCTCAAGGCTATAAATATATTATATTACCCTCATTCAAAGGGACCGGAATTTCTTGATAGTACTTGTAATCGAGAATTCTCAAACACTCAGCAATAACATCATAGTGGACGTAGGCCATTCATATAAGGCTGAACCACTTTAAAATATTTTATCTCATTTATTTATCTGCGATTGAATTATTAGAGTAATCTAATTTTTTACATCAACAAGTAGTATTGTCTAGTCAGTTTGTTTTGTACACCGTGCTAGTTGTAATTAAGTTAAATGGTATGGGGGTTTTGTTTAAATTATCTCCTTAAAATGATTGTATTTTTAGTATTCCGCATTTTAACCTTGAAGTTGTTTTAATGTGTATTACCAAAAAAATAAATAATAATAAGTGTGGTTTGTGAACTATTTAGTTGAATTATATCCTGATGGGGTTAGGGGGTGACATGCCTCCTCCCAAAAAATTTCCCTCACAAATGCCTACACCTTGAAAATCCCCTCGAAAATTCCTATACCTAGAATATTCCATGCATCATCTTTATCCATGAATTCTGACTTTGGCAAGGCATATTATATAAGGAACTTGACCGATACTACGATTATTGACATATGAACTCTCATTTTCGTAATTGTTAGAAAACTTGTTCACACTCGAACTTTAGTGATAGGTAAAACTCCAATATTGGTTGATAAAATATACTTTGGTTGTGGAGATGAGCGTGTGTACGTTAACCACAGGAAAGGGCTATTGTTCATAAATTATGCAAATTCTTTTATCACTTGGCTAGTTAATTTGTTGGCGAAGTCTACGCGTTGAACAATGCTTCTTTGGCAACAAATTTGTAATATTTTAATTAGATGGGATATTTGTTTTGTTTGAATGAATTTTCTTGTAATATTTCTTTTTAATTGATTTGAATGAATTTTCTTTGAATTTGTTAGGGTTGAATGAATTTGGTTGAATTATAAACTGCAAGTTTTTGTATCCAACTAATTTATTCAGATGACTTGAATTTTTAAAAATACTTAAAGGATTTCCCAGAATACGAAGAGTTGATATGATAGAATAAAAAAGTATCTAATAATCATGTAAAGGGCGTTCGGGAATTTACTAAATATGCTAATAGAAATTTTAATAGTGATAAGATTTTATGTCCATGCAATCGTTGCATAAATGGAAAATGTAACTCTTTGGAAGATGTTAAATTGCATTTACTAATGTAATGTATAATGCAAGACTATAAGGTATGGATATTCCATGGGAAAAAGAATGTACCATATGTTCTAAAAGAATTAACGGTACATGACCGTGTGACGGAACCCCACCAGGTGAAAATGGTGAATGATTCACCAGCACATCATCTTTTGACCGACCTAATTGATGATGCTTCCATAGTCTAGCATGATAAAACCACTAGACCATGGATACGGGTAATACGAATTATGAATAAGTCAGTGAGCAAGTTGATACTGAATTACTCTAAGATAAAAAATACATACGATTAAATTTTGATACGGCTAGAACTTTGTATAAAAAATAGGAAGAAGATCAGTTCGTATTCTACACAATGATCGATTTGCATAATTTTAATAGTCAATTTGGTTTGGCCGAAAACAGTACAATCGAAATTCTTAAGTGGGTTAAAGACATTATCTTAGAAGAAAACATGTTACCAGGATATTATCCTATTATGAAGAAGATCTTAAAAGGTTTGGATTAGAAGTACAAATATATCCATGCATGTATATATGATTGTATATTATACCGAAAAGTGTACGAAGAGAAGGACTAGTGTCCTCTATGAAGTGAGCCTATATATGTGCCTTGTGAGAATCGAAAAGTCAAGAGTACAAAATATCGCAAGTGCTCACAAGTTCCATAAAGATTTTAAAGTAATTCCCCTTGGGCCATGGTTAAAATGGCTTTCTACTCTACTATGGATAGCAAAGGCCATGCCATGGCTTGCAAGATGCGAGGTGTGTGGTAATCTTATGCGTCATCCGGTTAATTCAATTAACCTGGAAAATTTCAAATGCACAATGCCATGAATTTATAAAGCAATCGAACAATGTCCATTTTGCATTGGCAATCGATGGGTTTAACCTTTTTAGTAATTTAATTACTAATTAGAGTTATTTACCAGTTCTTATCGCACCTTTAAGTCTCCCTTCAACATCGTGAGTGAGAAAGGAGTTCATAATGTTATCTTTAATGATACTCAGACCAAAAGATCCCAATAAAAATATAAAATAGCACCCAGATACCCCCGCAAGAGGCATGAACCTCACATGGGACTAACGTAACACGTAGCAACTGGCCGCGTAGTCAACAAACTCCCGATTTGAGAGTATGACCAAAACTTGTAAATAGTTATACTTAGGATTAAAAACATTCATTTGAAGAGTGAAAATATAAAACAGTTACAAATAGCCCGCAAGAGGCATGAACACCTCGTACAGGACAACATAACACGTAATAGCTGATCGCGTAGTAGCGAGATTTTCGATATGAGAATATAACCTAAAATTATAAATAGTTATATTTAGGCTTGAAAACATGATGTTAAAGGGTAAATATGCAAAGTAGACCCCAAATGGCTCGCAAGAGGCACAAACAGCTAGCATGAGACCAATGTAACACGTAGCAACTCACCACATACTTAGGGGAATACCAATTTGATAATATGACCGAAACAGTAAAATAATTGAACTTAGGATTGAAAACATACCATTAAAGAGAAAAAATGCAAAATAGCCCCAAAACGGCCCCGCAAAAGGCACAAACACCTCACACGGGACAAACATAATATGTAGTAACTTTCTATGTAGTCATGGGAATCATGGTTTGAGAATATGACCAAAACATGCAAAAAATTAGACTGAGACTTGAAAACATGCCATTGAAGGGTGAAAACGTAAAACATCCTCCAAACGTTCCTACAAGAGGCATAAACTCCTCTCACAAGACTAACGTAAGATGTAGCAACCGATCGCATAGTCACTTGATTCCTGATTTGAGAATATGACCTAAACATGCAAATAGTTAGCCATGGGCTTGAAAAGATATCATTAAAGGGGGAAATTAAAACCAACCCCTAAACGGACCTGCAAGTGGCACGAACACCTCGCACGAGACCAACATAACACTTAGTAGCTTACCACGTCGTCATGAGACCCCGATTTTGAGAATATGACCAACACTTGTGCATAGTTAGACTTAGACATGAAAACAGGCCATTAAACGAAAAAAATACAAAACAACCCCCAAACGACCCCCCAAGAGGCACGAACACCTCGCATGAGATCGATGTAACACGTATAACTTGAATTTTTAGTCACAGGACTCCTGGTTTAAGAATATGATTAAAACTTGAAAATAGTTTGACTTACACTTGAAAATATGTCGTTGAAGGGTGAATATGGAAAATAACCCCCAAACGCCTCTCACGGGAGCAACATAGGACGCAGTAACTAATCTTATAGTCACGAGACTCTTGGTTTGAGAATATGATTAAAAATTACAAATAGATTGACTTAGGCTTGAATACATGCCTTTAAAGGGAAAAATGTAAAACAACTGCCAAACGGCTCGCAAAAGGCATAAACACCTTGCATGGGACCGATGTAGCATGTAGAAACTGATCGTGTAGCCACGGGATTCTCAATTTGAGAGTATTATCAAAACTTACAAATAATGAGACTTAGGCTTGAAAACATGCCATTAAAAGGAAAAAAAACAAAACCACCCCTCAAACGGCCTCGCTTGAGGCACAAATAGATCGCACTGGACCAACGTAACAAGTAGCAACTGACCATATAGTCACGAGACCCCCTGTTTTAAAATATGGGGAAAACATAAAAACAATTAGATCTATGCATGGAAACATGTCATTAAAGGGTGAAAATGAAAAATATCCCCTAAACGACCCTATAAGAGGCACGAACACCTTGCACGGGATAAATTTAAAAAGTTGCAACTGATCGCAAGTGTGTACTAATAGAGATCATGGGGGAGAGAGAGAAAAATTATCTTAATTAATTTAAGAATTTTATCTTAATTAATTTATTATTAATGCAATAAATTATATATATATATATATATATATATATATATTATTGCAAATTTAAATGGTAATATAATTTTAAATGGTAATATAGCACCTACTTCGCAAATAATTGATACATTACACATCGGTTGTACACATAGAATTGTACTAATTTGCATTAAGTTTTTAATGGAAAGAAACCGCTGGTTAAATCCATGTTTAAAATTTAGGGTTAACATTGTAACTTTTGAAATGTCAAGTCTAAATTGAAATTAACCCCAAACTTCAAGGTTTAATTTGCATGTTTTCATAATAATAATAATAATAATAATAATAATAATAATAATAATAATAATAATAATAATAATAATAATAATAATAATAATAATAGTAATAATAATAATAATAATAATAATAATAATAATAATAGTAATAATAATAATAATAATAATAATAATAATAATAATAATAATAATAATAATAATAATAATAATAATAATAATAATAATAATAATAATGGTACTTTGTGTTTTTGGTTAAGATATAATTAACTTTTCCCCCTACAAGAGTTGAAACAAAGCCCATTTGGATTTCTGAAAATATGGC
Source organism: Sambucus nigra (assembly GCA_949130495.1). Classification (NCBI taxonomy): domain Eukaryota; kingdom Viridiplantae; phylum Streptophyta; class Magnoliopsida; order Dipsacales; family Adoxaceae; genus Sambucus; species Sambucus nigra. Next base: position 382,356,853 of record OX422220.1, on the reverse strand, counting down.
TATTTTGGTGTTAATTTTTCAAATTACTTACTCTGGTATAATTATTGTGATACTTGTAGTTATTGTGCTTGTGTATGTGTGTGTGTGTGTGTGTGTGTGCGTGTGTGTCCGCATGTGTTGTGGGGTGGGGAGGGGTGGGTGTAGGGGGTGAGGCAGGGTGGGGTGGAAGGGGCAGGGAGGGTTGGGTGGGGGTGGGGTGGGGTGGGTGTAGGGGGTGGGGCAGGGTGGGGTGGAGGGGGTAGGGATGGGTAGGTGGGTGGTGGGGTATGGGTGGGGGGTTGCGTGTGTGTGTGTGTGTATGTGCGCGTGTGTGTATATGTGTGTGTAGTGTGCATGTTTGTGCGTAATGTCCCTTGTAAACGAATTGATTGATTGTCCCTCATTGTAAATTAGTAAATTGATATATGATTAATTATAAAAGTAGTATTGCCCCTCATTGTAAATAGTAAATTAATAATTGTTAGTTTAATTGATGAAAATAATTAATTGAGTAGATGAATTAGAAGGAGTATGGGATACACATTTGTTGTTCACATTGTTGTTGGATTATAGTGGATCGGTGTTGGGTTGATTAATTTTAAAATGGCATGGCCACTGGATTATTATCCATATGGGGGGTGGTATTTTTCAACTTTTTTTAAAAATTACTTTGTTTATATTCTTCGTACCTTTAATATATGCTTCGTACCTTTAAAAGTGGCATGATCACTTAATTATTATCCAATGAGGTGTTTAACAGTAACAATTCAATTTTATTTGTAGTAATTGTACATATTTGCATGTCTTTTTTTAATTCATTTTGATATGTACTAATAACATTTTTTTATAGCAAATGTCTCCTTCAGGTATTAAGGTGAGGATGATGATCCTAGTTATGATGATGTCATCTGGGCTCAGTGGTTGCGGAGGCGATGAGGGCTCCTCGACCCCTAGTCTCCCCAAATATGGCAAATTAGGGATGCCCATCAAGAACAAATCGGGGCTATTAGCGAGATGCCTCGAGCTGGTAAAGATGATCATCGGCCCGAGGTATATTAGGTGGAAGGAGGTGCCATATGAGCTCAAGTTAGCTGTTTGAGTGGCACTATAGGTAATATATTTATATTTATATGAATATTTCAATTTCAATATCAATTTTGATTTCAATTTCATTTTATATTTCAATTTATATTTATTTGCAACTAATATTGTATTTGTTGGACAGGAACAATTCAACCTGGATCCTAAGCTACGCGATTCCGTCTTGGAGCAGTTGAGGGAGCAACACAAGATGTGGAAGAAAAATATGCGAAGCCGGTACTTTGGGAAGACACGAGAGTCCATTATCCAATGGCGTGAATCCGTCCCAACGAAGGAGCTGATCTCATCGTCACAATGACAAAGGTTCATTGACAATGAGATCGGGGAGCGACAATTGGCATCTCGCCAATCGGGAAGGGAAAACCGAGAAAAAAAGACGGGCGTGAACTGCTCCGGACGGACGTCTTATGCCGAGGTGGAGTATATTTAATTTTTCTATAACTACATAAAATATATTATTCTGCATTATTTTACTTTACAGGGCCGATAATAATTTTACTTTATTTTATTTCAGGGATAGGGAGTGGCCCTGGGGGTAGCCCACATAGGCTCGATACTTATGTGCCTCTTCTGACGAAGAAGGGGAAGGACAATGATGTGTCCCCAAGCGTCGCGAGCACGATTGTAAGTAATCCGACAATTTGCTTTTTGTTAATTACGTTATAATTTTTTAATTTATTTATTTTACTAATCATGTGCTTTTTGTCGTTTCAGGCAGAGCTTAAGGAAGTGCATGAGTCGCAGTCTGATGCTGACAAGGCATGTTTGTCCACAGATGCACTCAACCAACTGCTTGGCTCTGATCGCAAGGGGAGGACAAGGGGGTGAGCTTGCGGGTGGACAAATCTAGGATCATCGGATTGGAGACGAGCGCCACCGGGTTGGCTCGAATGGTGGATTCATATGACGCGAAGTTGTCCCATTTGGAGGCGACGGTCTAGGATATGTACTCATTCGTGAAGCGTTCGTTGGGTGGAAACCGTAAGGGTAAAGGGAAGGAGAAGGCGGTGCGAGAGGAGGTGCGGGAGGAGGTGCGGGAGGAGGAGGTGTGGGAGGACGAGGAGGAGGATGTGGACCTCGCTGCTTCATCGTCGACACGTGCGGACTTTGATGATCCACTTCCCTATTTGGCTCCCTTTAATAGACCGATGTCGACACTTGGTTGGCCTAGCATTTTTATAATGGACATATTTGATGGACAACGGATAGGGAGGGGGTTGAGGGACCCAAATATCATCCAGGGTGCACTAGTTCATGGACGTGAGCTTCAAGACATCGAGTCCAGGGTGCTCGTCACAAATCTTATCACGGTCAAGGCCCGTGACATGACTGTGACAATTCTAACGAACTTATCACGGTCAATGACCGTGACAAGTCCGTGATAAAAAAATTTGCCACCGCCAGAATTGTCACGGTCGTTGACCTTGACCAGTCTAACTTGTCAAGGTTAATGACCGTGATAATTCGACAGATTTGGTGTAGTGTCATTTCTCCTCTCAATTATTCAATTAATTAAGTTTCACTAGTTAATTTAATATTTAGATATACACTATCTTTATATATATATATATATATCAATACGGTGTCTCTTAATAAGACCACCGTGAAACAATAGGCATATTGTCCTATCAGTCCAAGTACCTCTCGTACTAAATGAGGACTATTGTTTTGGCATGTCAACTCGAACCCAAAATTAAGTGACAACGGTGGAGATGAACATAGTTCTAAGACTTTGGGAAACGCACATACCTAACATACCGAAATGATATGATAGTCTCACTGATACACATCACATAGTGAGCCACCTTATAATCTATGTTATAGGGCACTAATTCAGACCTTAATGGAATTGTCAAGGTGGGATTGCCCACTACTCAAGAACCTCCGATGATAGTAGGCAACATAGGTATGCCAAGTCATAACATCAATCATATAGGTACACACATAACCTATAGATATATACATATTCAGTAGGTATTCACACAACCAAAATATCATCGTTTTGTAACACCCCGTAATTCTGCTTAATTTTTAAATTACGTAAGTAGAGTCATTTAATGGGATTAAATACGCTTTAATTAAATTACGTGAGTAGAGTAATTTAATGTGATTAAATATGTTTGATTTAAATTACGTGAGTAGAGTAATTTAATTAGATATTTAATAAAGATGAATATGTGTTATAGAAAATTTATTAAGATGAATATGAATTTTCAATGTTAATATGTACGGTCTAGTGACTATACGGACGTACCGGATGTAGCTTGACAAAATTTAAGGATGAGAGTAGAAAAATATTTACGAGACTCAAATGATAATTTAGAGTCCACGGTTGATTCCGAAAGGGTCGAATTAGTCAAAATAGTGTACCCGGGGGTACTAGTTGAGTGTCGGGTCATTTTCGGGCTAAACCGGGACCATTCGGGGGGCATTTTGGTCTCTTTACAATTAGGGGAAAGAAGACCTACGAATTTTTAAATCTGATTATAAGAGGGGTGGCTAGGGTTAGACAATTAGAGTTACACCATAGCCATTAGAGAGAGAGAGAGAGAGGCAAATTCCTTAGGCAAGAAGGAAGGAGGGATCATCTTAGGAATATTTCACCATAAGATTGTTGGGAAGAAGGATTGAGGAACCAACATCATCAATCATCATCAACAACCACGAATTCAGACCCCACAGACCTTAAGGCAAGTGGTTATTTGCAAAATAATTAATTTATAATACCCATGTTTAAGCTTGAGGAAGAACATGATTTTTATGATATTCTTGGGAACAAACAGTTGATAAAAATCCATGATTGATTAGGATTTGCATGTAGGACGTTTTTGAATTACCAAGTATGTTTATATCATAGAAAACTTGATGAGAAATTCGTATGAAAATCTGGAACTTTGATGAAAAATATAAAGAATGCAGTTTTAGGGTTCTTGAATATTATAGAGATTTTCAGTGAATTTAGCTAAGATTTATAATGATTTTGATGTTTTAAATCGTTAGTAATCATCCCAGAACATGTAGGAATGATTAGAAATTGTTAGTTGTGAATTTGATGGCCTATCATGAAAGTTAGAGACGTAAAAATGGTGAAACCCGTAGGAAGAAGATGAACTGGGTCTGTCACTGCTTGATCGATCGATCTACCCTGGAGTATCGATCGATCGAAGCAGTCGATCGATCGATCATCTTCCTTCGATCGATCGACCCTGTCTGAATTCTAGAGAATTTGTGTATAAACTTCTTTAATTGCCGTTACTTAATGGGAACCTTAGAAATGATATTTTTCCTATGAGGAGACTTGAAAATTACCAGTAGGTGTACCATAGGGTTCCTCCACTTATGATTGAGTAGTAATGTTGGAGAAATGAAATGACTAAAGAACGATTGACTTCGCCGTGAGTTGGGATGGTTAATTTAATTTCGGTTAGAGCGAGACTTAATTCCGAAAAGAAAATACCAGTAGGTTGAAATTTACTTAACTACTGAATTAAGGGAGGTGTAACTAGGGCCCTTAGAGTTACGCGAATACTCGAATAAATACAATAGTGAGTTATATTGTAATTAATGAGTACGGAGAATATAAGATAAATATATTACGTACGGGTCTAATTTATTTGGTCGGGTGCGTACCTACTGAATTTATATAAATGATATTGGGTGAAGAGAACACTACCTAAATTAATCATGTTAGGGTCGATGTGACATTCCGAACTAACATAAAGTTATCTTAAATTTGGGGTCGACGTTAAATGCCGAACCAAACTATTGTACTGGTGTCGCGATGAAAGAGTCCCTAACCAGAATATGTGTATCTATTTATATTTGTATATAGTTGGGGTCGATGAACCATTCCGAACCAACTTTCACTTGGAGTCGATGAATTATTCCGAGCCAAGGGTCCTTTGTGTGTAATAAGGATATATTAGTGGTAACTAATATTATATACATTGTTGTGGGATAAAATGTTATATGTGCTTAATCTACAAATTGAGAATAGTAGACAATGTTATGATAAGTAAACATCCTGGTAATAATTTATAATATATTGAAATTATTACAAGAAAAAGGTAACGAACGGTAAATGAGTTAACTACAGTTATGGGCAGTATAACTAGGTAGACTAAGTTTCCTCGATAGTTACATACTATGTAAGAGAGGTGAGGAGGTTCAAGGGAGTGTGCGAAATCTTAATATGTGTAATCAATAACTTAATTGTGATAACCTCTTGCAAAATATTTTCAAATGTTTTGAGTACTAACTCTTACTATGTAAAATTTTAAAAACCTTTTAGGTGCCCAGCCACAAGGACACCCAGCTTGATTTCATGTCAGAGATTTGGGAGCTGCAGCCAGTGTGGAGGTTGCAGGGATTGTTTAGACGCTTCTTTCTTTTCAGTTCTAGTGCAGGATCTTAGTTTTATTATTCCTAGTTGGAACATGTTGTTCCACCTTTTTCTATTACAGTTTATTCTAGTTATGGATTTGTAGTTGACTTTTTGGGCCGTGGTTTACGGCAAGACTTTAACTGCTTTCAGATTTCTTTTACATGCTGCGTATTCATATCTAGTTTTGGTAATGTATGGTTTGGAGTATTGGTTGTTTAAGAAAGTTAAAATTTGGCACCCGTTTTAAATTTCACTTAAGTGGTTAGTAAATTTTTTTAAAAAGGCGTTCGACAGTGATGCTAAGAATGAACCATTAAAGAAACCTGTTTATATTAAAATAAGGCTTGATCACCCAAGGTTTAATTAGGCGGGGTGTCACGGATGGTATCAGAGCATCAGGTTCTAGTGTCCATAGGATCTGTACGGCTTACTACGATTCAGCGTTACGTTTGTTTGTATTAGAGCCCTACTATTAGGATTGTTGACTAAATTTCCACTGTTGCGATATCGTACTTTTGCTCTTAAATTTTGTATAAACTGTGTGCTTATACAATTTAAATCTTATTTCAGATGCCGCCAAGGAGAATGAGAGCAGAAAGGGCTGAAGCTAGAGAGGAGGTGAGGGAGGCTCATCAGGAGCCACAGGTACCAATACCACCACCCCCATCCGAGATAATCTCCACTACTCAGGTCACAGTGATAGTGGCTCAGGCAGTTGAGACAACAATGAGGGCAATGGCAGCCCACTTCCCTCAGCCCCAAGTGCCACCCCTTGTGGCACCGGTAGTGCAAGTTCCGGCAGGACCATCTACTTGGCAACGAGTCAGGGAGACGTTTCAGAAGGGGCACCCACCCGAGTTTCAGGGCAGTACTGATGTAGTGGAAGCGTGCAACTGGAAGAAGAATATCCAGCGTCACTTGCGCATGCTAGAGTGCACCGGAGTACAGGAACAGATGCTAGCCACTTTCCGTCTGTCAGGAGCAACCCTACAATGGTGGGAGTCAGTTACCACCATCCAGGAGAGAGATACTTTGACTATTTCTGAGTTTTGGGTGCGGTTTGACCGCAAGTATTTCCCTCCAACAGTAGAGTCGGAGATGAGAAAGAAGTTCAGCGAAGTGGTCCAGGGTGATCGCTCGGTTGCAGACTACGAGGAGGAGTTTACCCGCTTGGCTAATTTTGTGCCAAACGAGGTGAGCAATGAGGAGAGGAAGAAGTCCAAATTTATGGAGGGCCTAACCTGGAGAATCAGACAGCACTTAATTAGTAATCCGACATTGGTAACCTACACAGATGTCGTCAATGCCGCTCTACTACACTGTCAGGATCACCGTTTTCATACTAAGGGAAGTAAGAGGGGTGAACCTAGCCAACCGGGCAAGGTAGATGGAGGTAGTGGCAGCAGCACAACTCAGCAGCAGGCAGCAGGTCAGTTGGGACAGGATTCCAGACAGGGGAACCCTGCCAAGAAGTTTAAGCACGGGAAGTATCGCTTCGACCGACAGGGCCAGTAGGGTCCTCAGCAACCAGTCCCTCAGGGTCGACAGGGCCAGGGTCATCAAAATGGGGGACAACAAGGCCAAGGGCGACAGGGCCAACGTCAGGGCCAACAGGGCCAAGGACAAAGACAGTTCCAGGGACAGTGCTTCACTTATGGTCAGCAGGGTCACAAGAGTAGAAATTGTCCACAGCAAGACCGGGCACAACAGGAGGCTGCCCAATAGGGGCAACAGGCACCATTAGCCCCAGCAGCAGTACAGGCCCCACAGCCAGGACAGATGCAGTACGGACGTGTGTTCAACATTCGTGACATTCCATTTCAGCCGGCACCGCCAGCACCGCCGGCAGTTGCGGGTATGTTTCCTATTCATGGGCTTGAGGGGAATATTTTGTTTGACACAGGGGCAACGCATTCATTTATTTCCACTTGATTTGCACGGGCAGCCGACCTATTAGCGACAGCAGACACTCATCTTATGTGTGTGGAGTCACCGATGGGTAGTGGGTCTCTCATACACTCGATTTGTAAGGGTGTGGACATTATGGTCGGGAGATTGAGTCTAGCGGCGGACCTTCTAGTGCTGGATATGGAGGGATATGACGTCATCCTAGGCATGGATTGGTTGGCACATAATAGGGAAATGGTAGATTGTTATGAGAGGACCATCGTTTTCTCTATCCCGGGGCAGGAGATGTTCCTTGTGGCTATGTCACTTCCCGAGGGAGGATCGTGAACTCACTTATATTATATTGAGGAGGAGACCTCACATGGAGTGGTCATTTCTCTGGACTCAATCCCAGTTGTGAGGAATTTTGAGGATGTCTTTCAGGAGATACCAGGGTTACCACCTAGCAGAGAGATAGAGTTCGTAATTGATCTAACACCGGGGAAGAGACCGATTGCCAAAGCACCATATCGCATGGCTCCTTCAGAAATGCGGGAACTGAGAGAGCAAATCCAGCAACTGTTAGGACAGGGTTTTATTCGACGGAGTACATCGCCATGGGGTGCGCCAGTACTGTTTGTGAAGAAAAGGGATGGTTCACTTCGTCTGTGTGTAGATTACAGAGAGCTGAACAAAGTAACGATACGTAATAAGTATCCGTTACCAAGGATTGACGACTTGTTTGATCAATTGAGAGGGGATGCATACTTCTCAAAGATCGATTTGAGATCGGGTTACCACCAATTGCGCATTCATGAAGAGGATGTACCTAAGACCGCTATCCTGTCGCGGTACGGGTCATATAAGTTCAGAGTGATGCCTTTTGGGCTAACTAATGCACCGGCGGTATTCATGGATCTCATGAACAGGGTATTCAGGGAGTTTTTGGATCAGTTTGTGATTGTGTTAATAGACGACATTCTGATTTACTCCCGTACGGAGGAGGAGCACGCAGAGCACTTGCGATTGGTCCTACAGACATTGCGGAACCATCAGTTATACGCCAAATTTGAGAAGTGCGGATTTTGGCTCCGGGAGGTTCAGTTCCTAGGCCACGTCGTATCTAGTAGGGGCATTGCAGTTGACCCAAGTAAGGTGTCGGCGGTGAGGGAGTGGGGACAGCCCACGACACCGACAGAAATCCGCAGTTTCTTGGGTTTGGCTGGTTATTATCGTCGCTTCATCAAGGGATTCTCAAAAATTGCCGGACCGTTGACAAATCTAACTCGGAAGGGAATTCCCTTTGTATGGAGTGATAGTTTCCAGTTAGCTTTTGATGAATTGAAAGACAAGTTGACATCAGCCCCCGTTCTTACCTTACCTAAGAGCGGAGTGGAATACCGAGTCTATACTGATGCGTCCTTACAAGGACTTGGGGGTGTATTACAGCAGGAGGAAAAGGCTATAGCTTATGCGTCACGAAAGCTTAAGCCACATGAGAAGAACTACCCCACCCATGACCTCGAGTTGGAAGCGGTTGTTTTTGCTTTGAGGATTTGGAGACACTATCTTCTGGGCGAGCAGTTTACGCTATTCACGGATCATAAGTCATTGCAATATATGTTCACTCAGAAGGACCTGAACATGAGGCAGAGAAGGTGGCTTGAATTCATGAAGGACTACCAATTTGATATACAGTATCATCCGGGTAAGGCTAACGTGGTGGCAGATGCGTTAAGCAGAAGACCTATCGGAGAGTTAGCTGAAGTTTGGAAGGCAAGGTGGAGTGAGCTCCGACACGAGGATGATATGGCAAGAGCATGTATGGCGGTTCTAGCTATCACTTCCGAGAACGTTATGCGGATCGTGAGGGCACAAGAAGAAGACCCATTTTGTCAGGATAAAGTACGGCAGTTACTGGCCAAGGGGGCAGAGTTCTACTCCATCAGTTCAGAGGGTGGACTACGTTTCAACTGTAGGCTGGTAGTACCCGAAGATGATGATTTGAGGCAGGCCGTTATGACAGAATCACACGGGTCAAAATTCTCAGTACATCCAGGTGGGGACAAAATGTATCAGGATATGCGACGAGTATATTGGTGGTCAGGTATGAAACGAGATATTGTAGAATTTGTCTCGAAGTGTGCTACATGCCAACTCATAAAAGTTGACCATCAGAGGCCTTCAGGAATGCTACAACCACTAGAGATTCCCGTATGGAAGTGGGAGAGTATCTCTATGGATTTTATTACCGGGTTACCAACCTCGCAGAAGGGCCACGATTCCATTTGGGTGATAGAGGATCGTTTGACTAAAGTCGCACATTTCTTACCGGTTCGTACGGATTATGACACTATGCGGTACGCGCAGCTTTTTATTTCAGATATTATTAAGCTGCACGGAGTTCCTATTAATATCGTATCGGACCGAGATAAGATATTCGTGTCGCACTTTTGGCAGAGTTTTCAAGAGGCCATGGGCACCGACTTACGGTTGAGTACGGCATATCACCCACAGACGGACGGCCAGACGGAGAGAGTAAACCAGATGCTAGAGGACATGCTGAGAATGTGTATTCTAGATTTTGGGGGAAATGGGAGCCATATCTTCCTTTGGTGGAGTTTGCGTATAACAACTCTTACCAATTCACTATTGGCATGGCTCCATTCGAGGCACTTTACGGGAGGCCTTGTCGTTCACCCGCTTGTTGGTTAGAAGTGGGGGATAACAGGCTTTTAGGGCCAGAGATGATACAGGAGACTTCCTCCAAAATAGAGTTGATTCGAGGACGTATTCGAATAGCCCAGGATAGGCAGAAAAGTTATGCTGACGCCGGCAGGAGACATGTGGAATTAGATGTGGGAGACCAGGTATTGATTCGAGTATCTCCTATGAAAGGGGTTACGAGGTTTGGCAAAAAGGGGAAGTTAGCGCCAAGATATGTAGGGCCGTTTCCTATCATTGAGAGAGTGGGACCGATAGCTTACCGATTGGGACTCCCTGAGCATCTTCAACGAATACACGATGTGTTCCATATAGCGTCGCTGAAGAAATACAAGAGGAGCGAGAGAGCCTTCTGGCACATTCCGCTGGAGGAGATCGATTTGCAACCAGACATCTCGTATGAAGAAAGACCCGTGACTATCCTGGATTATAGTGAGCGCAAACTAAGATCCAAGGTGGTACCCTTAGTGCGAGTACAGTGGGGACATCACAATATGGATGAGTCCACTTGGGAACGGGAAGAGGATATGCGAGAACAATATCCAGAATTATTCATAGCAGGTATTTTTCCTAATTTCGAGGACGAAATTCCTTTTGTAAGGGGGGAAGTATGTAACACCCCGTAATTCTGCTTAATTTTTAAATTACGTAAGTAGAGTCATTTAATGGGATTAAATACGCTTTAATTAAATTACGTGAGTAGAGTAATTTAATGTGATTAAATATGTTTGATTTAAATTACGTGAGTAGAGTAATTTAAATAGATATTATGTTAATAAAGATGAATATGTGTTATAGAAAATTTATTAAGATGAATATAAATTTTCAATGTTAATATGTACAGTCTAGTGACTATACGGACGTACCGGATGTAGCTTGACAAAATTTAAGGATGAGAGTAGAAAAATATTTACGAGACTCAAATGATAATTTAGAGTCCACGGTTGATTCCGAAAGGGTCGAATTAGTCAAAATAGTGTACCCGGGGGTACTAGTTGAGTGCCGGGTCATTTTCGGGCTAAACCGGGACCATTCGGGGGCATTTTGGTCTCTTTACAATTAGGGGAAAGAAGACCTACGAATTTTTGTAACCCTAAATCTAATTATAAGAGGGGTGGCTAGGGTTAGACAATTAGAGTTACACCATAGCCATTAGAGAGAGAGAGAGAGAGAGAGGCAAATTCCTTAGGCAAGAAGGAAGGAGGGATCATCTTAGGAAGATTTCACCATAAGATTGTTGGGAAGAAGGATTGAGGCACCAACATCATCAATCATCATCAACAACCACGAATTCAGACCCTACAGACCTTAAGGCAAGTGGTTATTTGCAAAATAATTAAGTTATAGTACCCATGTTTAAGCTTGAGGAAGAACATGATTTTTATGATATTCTTAGGAACAAACAGTTGATAAAAATCCATGATTGATTAGGATTTGCATGTAGGACGTTTTTGAATTACCAAGTATGTTTATATCATAGAAAACTTGATGAGAAATTCGTATGAAAATCTGGAACTTTGATGAAAAATATAAAGAATGCAGTTTTAGGGTTCTTGAATATTATAGAGATTTTTAGTGAATTTAGCTAAGATTTATAATGATTTTGATGTTTTAAATCGTTAATAATCATCCCAGAACATGTAGGAATGATTAGAAATTGTTAGTTGTGAATTTGATGGCCTATCATGAAAGTTAGAGATGTAAAAATGGTGAAACCCGTAGGAAGAAGATGAACTGGGTCTGTCACTGCTTGATCGATCGATCGACCCTGGAGTATCGATCGATCGAAGCAGTCGATCGATCGATCATCTTCCTTCGATCGATCGACCCTGTCTGAATTCTAGAGAATTTGTGTATAAACTTCTTTAATTTCCGTTACTTAATGGGAACCTTAGAAATGATATTTTTCCTATGAGGAGACTTGAAAATTACCAGTAAGTGTACCATAGGGTTCCTCCACTTATGATTGAGTAGTAATGTTGGAGAAATGAAATGACTAAAGAACGATTGACTTCGCCATGAGTTGGGATGGTAAATTTAATTTCGGTTAGAGCGAGACTTAATTCCGGAAAGAAAATACCAGTAGGTTAAAATTTACTTAAGTACTGAATTAAGGGAGGGGTAACTAGGTCCCTTAGAGTTACGCGAATACTCGAATAAATACAATAGTGAGTTATATTGTAATTAATGAGTACGGAGAATATAAGATAAATATATTACGTACGGGTATGATTTATTAGGTCGGGTGCGTACCTACTGAATTTATATAAATGATATTGGGTGAAGAGAACACTACCTAAATTAATCATGTTAGGGTCGATGTGACATTCCAAACTAACATAAAGTTATCTTAAATTTGGGGTCGATGTTAAATGCCGAACCAAACTATTGTACTGGTGTCGCGATGAAAGAGTCCCGAACCAGAATATGTGTATCTATTTATATTTGTATATAGTTGGGGTCGATGAACCATTCCGAACCAACTTTCACTTGGAGTCGATGAATTATTCCGAGCCAAGGGTCCTTTGTGTGTAATAAGGATATATTAGTGGTAACTAATATTATATACATTGTTGTGGGATAAAATGTTATATGTGCTTAATCTACAAATTGAGAATAGTAGACAATGTTATGATAAGTAAACATCCTGGTAATAATTTATAGTATATTGAAATTATTACAAGAAAAAGGTAACGAACGGTAAATGAGTTAACTACAGTTATGGGCAGTATAACTAGGTAGACTAAGTTTCCTCGATAGTTACATACTATGTAAGAGAGGTGAGGAGGTTCAAGGGAGTGTGCGAAATCTTAATATGTGTAATCAATAACTTAATTGTGATAACCTCTTGCAAAATATTTTCAAATGTTTTGAGTACTAACTCTTACTATGTAAAATTTTAAAAACCTTTTAGGTGCCCAGCCACAAGGACACCCAGCTTGATTTCATGTCAGAGATTTGGGAGCTGCAGCCAGTGTGGAGGTTGCATGGATTGTTTAGACGCTTCTTTCTTTTCAGTTCTAGTGCAGGATCTTAGTTTTATTATTCCTAGTTGGAACATGTTGTTCCACCTTTTTCTATTACAGTTTATTCTAGTTATGGATTTGTAGTTGACTTTTTGGGCCGTGGTTTACGGCAAGACTTTAACTGCTTTCAGATTTCTTTTACATGCTGCGTATTCATATCTAGTTTTGGTAATGTATGGTTTGGAGTATTGGTTGTTTAAGAAAGTTAAAATTTGGCACCCGTTTTAAATTTCACTTAAGTGGTTAGTAAATTTTTTTAAAAAGGCGTTCGACAGTGATGCTAAGAATGAACCATTAAAGAAACCTGTTTATATTAAAATAAGGCTTGATCACCCAAGGTTTAATTAGGCGGGGTGTCACACGTTTGTACTTAGGATAATTCACGCACATACTCCCCGTACTTGTTATATTACGATTTAGCTCGCTATCGTATTACCCGAGTATTATTCTCTACTTTAAGGGTCCTAGTTCTCCCTTTATTTATTTATTTCAGTACATAAGTCCTCCTTACCCTACTGGTCTATGCCATTAAGATCTCCCACTCATTCCCGTTATTATATTCTCATCTTCTCGAATTAAATTATGTCACATTTAAGCGTATTAAAGATCACTTTAATCCCCTCGAAGTCAAAGCCCATTATTCTATCATAGGCCTACTGTATATATTTCATCTATGTCCCAATTGTTTCCCCGATAACCATTTAGGCATTCTAGGCAAAATAAAAAAATCCCATCTTTTCTGGGCGGCGGAATCGATTCGCCATAAGGCCGAATCGATTTGATTTATGGTAGGTCATCTTCTTCGTTGGTTTTCATGCCTTTTCACCATTTTTACACATGTGTCTTACATAGTTCGTCTCTAAACTCGAAACCAAAATATACCAAACCTTTTTTACATATCATAGGATGATTTTTAATGTAAATTTGACATTAAAGCATTACGATTTATCATCAAGAATAGATTTAATCATCAAATCAGGAAGAACCTTAGGTTTTCATGTTCTTCCTCTATTTTTCAACATAAACCCCAATTTATTCTATAGAGATAATCATACATCTACTGATTTTGAATACTCTACATGCATCAAGTTAAACTACATGGAAATCCTACCCTTAACATGAGTTTAACCCATTATTTTCTTTCAAGTTCTTCAATTTATTCACAAATAAATTTCACCATAGTCACAAGGGCATTATTACTTCAAGAAGTCTTCATATAAACACTTGCCTTGATTTAGGTGTTATGATTTCATAGATGAGATGTTGAATGGTTTGTCTCCTCTTCCAATCTTCAATCCCAACTTGTTAATGGTGCAAGATTACTCTCCAAATTCCCCAAAGTCTCTCTCTTAGGCTTCACAATTGTTCTCTCTCTATATCCAATGGATTCTATTAGTTTTCTTACCTCTAAACCCTAGCCTACAACCCTTATAATCTGATTTAGAGTTTACAAATTCGTAGGTCTCTTAACCTCTTAATATAAAATGACCAAGATACCCTCGTATGGTCTCGGAATAGTCTAAAATTGCCCCGTGACTCAATCGACATCCTCGACAATACTATTTTGACTAATTCGACCCTTTTGAACTCATCCGTGACCACAAAATCATCATCCGAGTCACTATAAATTAATATATCATCTCAAATCCAAGTTAGTCTACACGCGACTCCAGATTGAGATAAATTCCAATTACGCCCATATCTCTCGCTATGACGTAATTTCTAATCATTAATTATTTACTATTCAATCAGTAAAAATAATTCATAACATCAATCATTCTTTCGCTCTCGATTAATATCTTATGCTCACATTCTTATGCAATTTAATTATATTACTTCTATCGCGTAATTTAAAATGAATAATTTAATCACCGAAATAATTAAATCTCAAATAAGCAGAAATACAGGGTACTGCATACTTCCTTCCTTACAGAGGAATTTCGTCCCCGGAATTAGGTCATACCTGCGATAAACAACTCTGGATATTGCTCTCTCATGTCATCCTTCCGCTTCCAAGTAGAGTCATCAACACTATGGTGCCCCCACTGAACTCTGACTAGAGGTACCAACTTAGACCATAGATTTCACTCACTGCGATCCACAATAGATGTGGGTCTCTTCTCCTATGATATGTATGGTTGCAAATAAATCTCCTCGAGTTGAATGTGCTAGAAGGCTCTCTCACTCCTCCTATACTTATTCAATGATGCCATATGGAACACATCCTGTATCCGCTGAAGATGCTCTGATAAACCCAATCTATATGCTATCGGTCCTAATCTCTCAATAATAGGGAAAGGTACCACATACCTCGGTGTTAACTTCTCCTTCTTGCCAAAACTCATGATCCTTTCCATGGGAGACACCCGTACCAACAACTGGTCGCCAACCTCTAACTCAACGTGTCTCCAATAAACATCAACCTAAATCCTCTACCTATCTTGAGCTATCCGTATGAATCCCCGAATAAGATCAATCTTGACAATCATCTCCAAGATCATCTTTGGACCCAATAACTTATTGTCCCCTACTTCTAACCAGCAAGAGGGAAAATGACAAGGCCTCCCATAAAGTTCCTCAAATGGTGCCATACCAATTGTAAATTAGTAAGAGTTGTCTATAAAAATTATACCAACGGAAGGTATCTCTCTCAACTTCCCCCAAAATCTGGGATGCACATCCTTAACATGTCCTCCATCATCTGATTAACCCTCTCAGTTTTCCCATCTGTCCGTGGATGATAAGCAGTACTCAACCACAAGTCTGTGCCCATGGTCTTTTGAAAACTGTGCTAGAAGTGAGAAACAAATATCTTATCCTTATCAGATATAATGTTATTCTACACCCCATGTTGTTTCACTATCTCAGCGATGAATATCTGTGCATACTGACTCGCATCATAATCAGTGCGAACTGGTAAAAAATGGGCCACCTTGCTCGACCGATCCACTACCACCCAAATGGAATCGTGACCCCTCTGTGATGTCGTTTATCTAGTGATAAAGTCCATCAAAATTCTTTACCACTTCCATACGAGAATCTCAAGTGGCTGTAGCATCCTTGAAGGTCGCCGATGGTCAACTTTCACAAGCTGACAAGTAACACACTTTGAGACAAACTTTGCTATGTCTCTCTTCATACCCAACCACCAATAGTGTCTCCTCATATCCTGGTACATCTTATCCCCATCGAGATGTATCAAAAACCTCAAACCATGAGACTGTGTCATAACTGCATGGCTCAAATCCTCATCCTCGAGCACTACAAGTCTCCAATTAAATCTTAGGCCTCCCTATAAGCTGATAGTAAGACTCTGTGCCCTCAACTAGTAACTGTTGTCCCCTGGCATGACATAAATGATCCTCTGCATGTGTTTTTACTATCCATATCACAATCCCTGGAGTGATAGATAAAATTACCATACTGTAATACCCCGTATTTTTATGCTTTATAAATTTGGGGATTTATTAAATTTAATGTGAGTTATTAATTTAATATAAATTCGGAAATTAATTACTTTATAATTATTAACGTGATGTGAGTTAGTAATTATGGGAAACTTGTTGAATATTACTAATGAGTAGAGTAATATATAATATTGGTTCTATTAAATGTCAATAGTGAATAAAATGATATTTTTGAAAATTTGAGTCGGGACGCGCCCGTGTCGCGTCGGGACTAAATATTGATTAATAAAAGTGAATAAATTATAAATTTCTCATATGGTCATTTTGATCACGCCAAAGTGTCCGTAAGGGTCGAGATAGTCAGAAAAGTGTACCCAGGGGTTTAGTTTGGGTCTCGGGGCATTTTTAGGCCTAATTAGTACCCCGGGAGGGTGTTTTAGACATTTCCTAATTTTGGGTAATTAAACCCACGAATTTTCAAGGGTTATATCAGAGGTCTAAGGTTACATTCTAGGGTTAACACAACCAAAGACAAGTGATAGCCATAGGAGAGGGAAGGAGAGAGCTTGCCAAGGTGTTCTAGGCCGAAAATTCATCCGGTTGCACCGCCACCACCACCAATGCGTAGATCGCGCGACGGGGAACGCAACCACACCAAATTTTTCCATAAATTAGAACTCAAAAATTCCCAGGCAAGTATTCATCTTGCTTAAATTCATTAATGCATCATTCATGTTAGTCTAGGATTGATTATGATGAGTTTCATAGAAGAAAACCCATGTTGGAGATAAGAAATTGCATGTAGTAGTAATGATATAAATGGAAAATCTGGAAATCCCCTTCGTATATAGAGGTTGAACCACGGATTTATGATGTATTAGGAGTAGAAATATTTGAAAAATACTGATTAGAACAAAGTTAAAGAAATTTCTAGGGTTAATGAGGGTAATATGAGTTTTGGTTCTTTTAATCCATGGTTATTGATGAAAATTCACATGCTTTACGTAGGAGATGTTTAATTTAGGTTTATAATGTTTGTAGTATGAATTTCTGGGAGTTTGGATGTTAAAAATCTTGATTTGGTTGAGGTTGGATGATAGAACCCGTAACTGTAAATCTGCAGAATTCGCCATACTTGTTTGATCGATTGATCGAACCAGGAGTGTCGATCGATCGACGCATCGATCGATCGAGCTCCTGCCATCGATCGATCGACCCCGCCTGGCAGACTCATGTTTCCCCTTTTTAAATAGTTGAATTCAATTTAAATGAGTAATAGTCCTTGGACATCCTTATTAAAATATTTTGGGAGATAAATAAGACCAGTAGGACTTATTAATAATTATGAGACCTTTAATGTAAGACGAGAGTTGCCTTTTTGGGATGTTTACATATAAGGGACGATGGAATTATGTATTAAAGGGAGAGACGCGTAAGATAGGTACGTTGAAAATTAGATGGGTACCTACTGAATTCTACACTTCGGAGGATAGAGTCCATGAGCGTTACGTAGTAAGTTGGAATAATCCCTCAAATTAAAGTAAGAGACGAACCGTTATACAATGATAACTAAATAATGGGAAATAAAGGATAAATGTCATGATTATGGGTTATGAGATGAACCTAAATTTGATATGGTAAAATTAGTATATTTTTATGACTGTGTTTATGCATATACTATATACGTGTGAAAATCATGCCCGCGCTACTTGTTATCCCTGAGGTTACCGCGCTGGGACAGTCTTATCTCGATGGGACATTTACGGGGGATATTGACTTGTACCCAAGAAGATAGGAATCCTAGGTACAGGCTATCGAATCGATAGTCACGGTCCTAAGAGACGCGAGGGTATATGCTGACCTCTTGGACTTGGAAACTATTCTTCGCCTCAATATTTTTGTGTATGTATTAATACAGTTCGAGAGTGATTCCGAACTTGTATTTCCCTTAGTACGAGTAATACGGGGATTGGATAGAAGAGTATGACCGCACCATAATTTTTATGTGGCGTGCTGTTAGAATATATATATATTATATGAGTATTTAATATATATATTTAATTCTGAAATTTGGAACTTCCTACTGTGTTTATGGTAAGTGAGAAATGAATAATGATCTCAATTTGGAAATACTTGTTTTGAAAAGTATAATATGATACTGGGAAACTTTATTAGAAAATAAAGTTAAAATGAGAGTTTTGTTATTAAATGGAATTTACTTCTTAAACAGTTAAATCGCCAGTTTAAATCTTACGAGAAAAATAAGATAAGATAAGTTAAACCGTTGGGAAGGTTAGTGCGATAGGTGTGGACATTAGAAGAGAGGTGAGAATTTCTCAAGGGAGTGCCGCACTAATATGTTGTTGCATTGTCTAGTAAACATTTTAAATACTTGCTAAAAAACATTTAAACCATTTTTACAATCGGGCTCTGACCCGTTTCCATTTTCTTTTCTCTCTTGTATATATATATGTATATATTACAGGTGCCCAGCCACAGGGGCATCTTGCATAGGATCCTTTGGAAGGAACGCGCTGCATCTTAGGTGGGAGTTGCAGGCCTCTTGCTTAGACGACTTCATTTATTTGATTCCACACCTAGCATATTTATTCAGTAGGGTATGTGTCTCCCGTTTCCATTATCCAGTTGTTTTATTGGACATTGTGATTCATTTATTTCTAGTATTGTTACCTTGGGATTTATTACTGTCTGGATATTTTACTTTAAGTTTTAAATGTTGGGATCTAGTTGTTGAATGTTTAAATTATTTGGATTATATGTTCTAGGATAAGTGTGGTGTGATTCTTTAATATTGAATTATGTAAAGTTTTAAATCATCAGTTATAAATAAAATTTGGAAAGTAATGTCTAAAATGGTTTTGACCCTTAGCTTAATTAATTAGGGTGTTTAAATTGGAAAAGTTATTTTTACGACAGTGATGCTAAGAATGAACCAACTGTTCACCTTGATTTTAATTTAATAAAGGAGTTATCGCTCGGTATTTAATTAGGCGGGCTGTCACACATACATGCTCAGAAGATCTCATCATCGTGCCTAAGCTCACTCCACTTTGCCTTCCAAACCTCTGCTATCTCCCCCATAGGTCGTCGACTCAATGCGTCTGCCACCCCATTAGCCTTGCCAGGATGATACTGTATATCAAAATGGTAAACCTTCATGAAATCTAGCCATCGCCTATGCCTCATGTTCATATCCTTCTGTATAAAGAGATACTTAATTGACTTGTGATCCATGAACAAAGTAAACTTCTCCCCCATAAGATAGTGTCTCCATGTCCTCAAAGCAAAAATGACCACTGCCAACTCGAGGTCATGGATGGGGTAATTCTTCTTATGAGGCTTAAGCTTTCAGGACGCATAAGCTATAGCCCTCTCCTCCTTTTGTAATACACCCACAAGTCCCTATAAGGATGCATCGGTATAGACCCGGTACTCCGATCCTCCCCTAGGAAAAGTGAGTACGGGTGCTGTTGTCAACTTGTCCTTTAGATCATCCAATGCTAACTAATAATGATCGCTCCACACAAATCGTACCCTTTTGTGAGTTAGGGTTTTCAATGGACCTGCAATCTTCGAGAATCATTTGATTAAGCGACGATAATACCTGACCAACCCTAAAAAGCTATGAATCTTGGTTGGTGTCTTGGTCTATCCCCACTCTCTCACTGTCGATACCTTACTTTGATAAACAACAATGCCCCCTATGAGACACAATGTGGCCTAAAAATTGTACCTCTCGAAGCTAAAATCCAAACTTCTCGAGTTTAGCGTACAATTGATGGTCTAATAGCATCTGTAGAACCATACACATATGCTCTACGTGCTCATTTTCGGTACCAGAATAGACTAGAATATTGTCTATAAACATAATCATGAATCGGTCTAAGAACTCCCCAAATACCTTGTTCATGAGATCCATGAACACTACTGGTTCATTAGTGAGCCTAAACGACATCACTCTAAACTCGTACGATCCATACCGCGACAAAAAAGTGGTCTTAGGAACGTCCTACTCTTGAATGTTCAACTGATGATACCTAGATCTCAAATTGATTTTGTTGAAGTATGTTGTTCCCCTCAACTGGTCAAAAAGGTCATCGATTCTTAGTAATGGATACTTATCCGTATCGTGACCTTGTTCAGCTCCCTATAGTCAACACAAAAGGTAAGTGAACCATAACTCTTCTTCATGAATAATACTGGTGCACCCCATGACGATGTCCTTGGACAAATAAAACCCAGACCGAAGAGTTGCAGAATCTGCTCTCTCAACTCACACATTTCTTAAGGGGCTATACGGTAACTCGGTGCTAGATCTATAACAAACTCAATCTTGTGACTAGGTGGTAGACTTGATATTTTTTGAAATAGGTTCTCGAATTCCCTCATAGTCGGAATCGAGTTCAACGGTCTAACTATCTCCTTTTAGGTCTCCTCCTCAATATAATATAAGTGTGTGTGCGAACCTCCCTTAGGAAGAGGCATCGCCACAAGGAACATCTCATATCCTGGAATGGAAAACACAATGGTCCTCTCATAGCAATATACCATCGCTCTATATCCTACCAACTAATCCATACCTAAAATCACATCGTAACCCTCTATATCTAATACAAGAAGGTTTGTCGCTAAGCTCAGCCTCCTTATAAAGATATCGACTCCTCTACAAATTGAGTGTATTAGGGAATCACTACCTATCGGTGACTTTACACACATAAGGAGACTAGCGACCATCTCTAATAAATCGACAACTCTAGCAAATCTAGTCTTAATGACAAAATGAGACACCGTAGTATCAAATAGAATCTTACCCTTAAGCTAATGAATAGGAAACATACCTTCTACTGTCGGTGGCACCTAAGGTGCTAGTGGCATGACTATGTACTGGACGTTATACACATGCCAGTAGTGTATCTACCCCTGCTACTATTATGGTGTGGTGGTGCTAGTGTTGCAGGAGGGATTGGAGCTTGATGTCCCTGTTGAGCACCCTACTACTATGTTCCACCCTACTGTGGGAAATCCCTCCTCTTGTGACCCCGCTGGCCACATATGAAGCACTACCCTGGGAACACCCTCTATCTCTGGCCCTGATGCTACTAGCCCTGCT
The DNA here is from genome assembly GCA_949130495.1 of Sambucus nigra. Classification (NCBI taxonomy): domain Eukaryota; kingdom Viridiplantae; phylum Streptophyta; class Magnoliopsida; order Dipsacales; family Adoxaceae; genus Sambucus; species Sambucus nigra. The sequence continues at coordinate 382,335,214 of OX422220.1, read as the reverse complement.
GTACTTGACCCAGTTGGCCTCCTCCCTGGTTCCCTTGTCCCTGTTAGCCTTGCGAATAATGCTACTGCTGGGGACCCTACTAGCACTGTCTAAATCGCCCATCAGTTTGATGTCCACCAATCCTAAACCTCTTGGTCTAATGTGCCTATTGGGAATCCTGTCCTTATTAATGACCTGCATATCGTAGATGCGGTGCTCCACTAGCACCACCCTTATTTTCTTTACCCTGCTAATTCGGCTCTACACCTCTCTTATTCCCCTTCGCAAGGAAGCGATGATCCTCACAGCGTACAATTGATGCACTGACAACATCAGTGTATGTCACCAATGCGGTATTACCAATCAATTACTGCCTGATCTTCCAGTCCGAATCGTCTATGAACTTAGCTTTTTCCTCTCCTTGTTACTCACATTATCTGGCACAAAGTTAACCAGGCAGGTGAATTGATCCTCGTAATCAGCTACCAAGCAATCACCCTGTGTCACCTCCCCAATTTTTTTTTATATCTCTAAATTAACTACAGGCGGAAAGTACTTGCAGTTGAACCGTACCCAGAACTCAGTAATGGTCTTCAGATCTCTCTCCTTAGTGGTGGTCATTGACTCCCACTACTATAATGCCACTCTGGACAGTCTGAGCGTAGGTAACATCTAATTCTATGCCTCAGTATACTCCACCATGCGCAAATGACACTTCATATTTTTCTTCCATTGACATACCACAACCACATCAGTATTGCCCTAAAACTAGGGGGTGACCCTTTTGGAAGGTCTCCCTAACGCTCTACCAAGTAGATGGCTTTGGCTGGACCTGGATCACGGCTGCCACTAGCAACGGTGCCTTGGACTGAGGAATATGAGATGCCATAGCTCTCATGGCTCTATCAACCGCCTAGGCCACTATCACTGCCAGGTGGTGGCTGTGGCCGAGGCACCTCCTGTGGCCCCTGATAATTCTCCCTAACCTCATCTGTGGTTGTTTCCCTCTCAGCTCACTATCTCCTTGGTGGTGTCTGAAAACAAATCAAATTATATGAGTTCACAGTCTATACGAATAAAATGGCTAAAGTACGTAAATCTCAAATACATAAGATAAATGCAACAATCCAAATAATAGGGCTCTATATCAAATGAACGCTAAGATAAAATTGTATTAAGCCGTACATATCCTATGGACTCTAGAACCTAATGCTCTGATACCATCTGTGACACCCTGCCAAATTAAATATCGGGTGATCAGTCCTTTATTAGATTAAATTATGATTTCTAAATTATTTCATTCTTAGCATCACTGTCAAAAACTAAATTAATTACTAATCACTAATTAGTTAATTAAACCGGTTCTGATTTTATCCTTCATCAAACAAATAATAACATGCGAAAAACCAAAATAAACCACACACTAATGGAGTCTAAACCATCACAAGATATAGATAAATAAAGTCTTGATGTAAAAACCATCGGCTAAAACCAAACTAAGTAAATCCAACATTTTACTAATTGAATCCAACATAAGTCTGAACTGAAAAAATCTGAATGGGGCAACATGCCCAAATGAAAAATTGTAATACTTCCATAAGATCCTACACTATGAAATTAGGAAATGAGGCAACAAAACAAAAATGCTACAAGCATCCACCTGTGCTACATCTGCCTGTCCTTGGAACATAATGTCAAGTTTGGCGTCCTTTTGACTGGACACCTAAAAGGTTTTTGAAAATATTTTTATAGCAAGAGTTAGTACTCAAAACATTTTGAAAATATTTAGCAAGAGTTTATAACAATTCAAAATCGATTATTGATTACACATGTTAGGTTCACGTACACTCTCTTGAGTTTTCTCACCCCTCCACTACTGTGCACACCTAACGTTCTCTATCTATCCCACCTAGTTATACTACCCAAGCGAACTAGACATAAGTAACTATCTGGACTATTTACCTCTCTAAGTCCACGTATCTCCCAAATAGTCGCTACCCGTTTTAACATTTCTCGTATGTTAAGGATTGAAAATAACATTTCATTTATCTTCTCAATTATTCAATTAATTAAGTTTCACTACTTAATTCATTCTTTAGATATACACTCTCTATTAGTCTACTATCACACATAAGTAGAATAATCACAATCGTATATATATATATATATATATATATATATATATATACGGTGTCTCTTAATAGGACCACCGTGAAATAATAGGCATATTCTGCTATCAGTCCAAGACCTCTCGAACTAAATGAGGACTATTGGTTCGGCATGTCTCCTCGAACCCAAAATCAAGTAACAACGGTGGAGGTGAAAATAGTTATAAGACTTTGGGTTACGTACATACCTAAGGTACCCAAATAACATACCGATCTCACTAATACACGTCACATAGCGATCCGTCGTAAGTTCTGTGTCCTGGGGGACCAATTCAGACCTTACTGGAATCATCAAGATGGGATCTCCCACTACGCGAGAACCTCTGGTGATAGGAGGTAGCGTAGGTATGCTAACTTATAACATCAATCATATAGGTACACACACAACCTATATATGTACATATTCAGTAGGTATTCACACAACCAAAATATTATCGTTTGTACGTAGAATAATTCACCCACATACTCCCCGTACTTGTTATATTACGATTTAACTCACTATCGTATTACCCGAGTATTATTCTCTACTCCAAGGGTCCTAGTTACCCCTTTATTTATTTCAGTAGCTAAGTCCTCCTTACCCTACTGGTCTACATCGTTAATCTCTCCCAAACTTTCCCGTAATTATATTCTCATCTTCTCGAATTAAATTACATCACAATTAAGCCTATTAAAACATCACTTTAATCCCCTCGAAGTCCCATTATTCTATCATAGGCCTACTGTAATATAGTTAATCCAACATTATATTTCATCAAATTCCCAAATGTTTCCCTGATAACCATTTAGGCATTCTAGGCTAAAAAGAAAAATCTCATCTTTTTTGGGTAGCCGAATCGATTCTCCAAGAGGCCGAATAAATTCACTTTTTCGAATCGATTCGCCTCTGGACGAATTGATTCAATTTAGGGTAGGTCATCTTCTTCGTTGGTTTTCATGCATTTTTTAACATTTTTACACATGTGTCTTACATAGTTCTTCTCCAAACTCTAAACCAACTATACCAAACCTTTTCTACATGTCTTAGGATGATTTTTAACGTAAATTTCACATCAAAGCATTACGATATATCTTCAAGAATAGATTTAATCATCAAATCACAAAGAACCCTAGTATTCATGTTCTCCCTCTATTTTTCAACCTAAACCCCGATTTATTCCGTAGTTATAATCATACACCTATTGATTTTGAATCATCTACATGCATCAAATTAAGCTACATAGAAAACCTACTCTTAACATTAGTTTAATCCATTATTTTCTTTCAAGATCATCAATTTATTAACAAATATATTACAGCCTAGTCACATGGGTATTATAAGTTCAAGAAATATGTATATAAACAATTGCCTTGATTTCGGTGTTCTATTTTCATGGATAAGATTTTGAATGGTGTCCCTCCTCTTCCAATCTTCAATCCTAACTTGTTAATGGTGCAAGATTACGCTCTAAATTCCTCAAAGTCTCTTTCTTAGGCGTCATAATTGTTTTCTCTCTCTATCTCTAATGGCTTCTATGAGTTTTCTAACCTCTAAACCCTAGCCGCCAACCCTTATAAGTTTATTTAGAGTTTAAAAATTTGTAGGTCTTTTAACCCCTTAATATAAAATGACCAAAATACCCTCGTATGGTCTAATATAGTCTAAAATTGCCCCGCGACTCAATCAATATCCTCGTGCATATTATTTTGACTAATTCGACCCTTCCGAACTCATTTTTAACCTCTAAATCATCATCCGAGTCACTCTAAATATATATCCCATCTCGACCCCAAGTTAGTCTGCACGCGACTCCCGGTTGAGATTAATTCCAAGTATGCCCATATCTCTCGCTATGGTGTAATTTATAATCATTAATTATTTACTATTCACTCAATAAATATAATTCATAATATTAATCATTATTTCACTCTCGATTAATATCTAATAATCATATTATTATTATCCAATTTAATTAAATCACTTCTCTCGACTAATTTAAAACAAAAAATTTAGTCGCTGAAATAATTAAATCTCAAATCAACAGAAATACATTGTATTATAGGACTAAGACCCATATTGGTATGGTGGTCACGACTTTGGATCATGACCTACATCCTCCTCTATGGGTCATGGTTTTGGACCATGTCCCCCAGTTTTCTCACACTTAATATTGTGATAAGTTTAGATTGTGACCAATAAGGGTGGTCATAGGCCAAAACCGAGACCATTGGTGATATATGGTGTAGTGAGGTCTGAGATCATAATTTAAAAGAATCTGCCTCCAGGGGATACCCTAGATTATGATAACCCATGATAGATTTACATGTTTTATTTTCGGCAAGTAAAACCCAATTTGTGGATGATTTTATAATCCAAATGGAGTGGAAAATAAGTTAAGACTGAGAATCAAGGGATTGATTATATGTTAGTGAAAATTGATTAACAGTAAATTGATATGATAAAGCATGTATCGTACCCTTAATGTGGGGAATCATATTATGTACCATAATCAATTTTGCACATAAAACCTCTTTATATCAGAGTGATTTATGAAAGAATTAAATTAGAGTGCAGTTATAACTATTTAGTGGAATTATTTTTGATTAAATGTAGAAAAGATATAAATTGCGATAATTTTAATTTGGAATTTTTGAGTATTTATTTGAAAGGTAATTTAATTATTTGTCTTGGGTCCCTAGTCTATTCCAAATACCCAAGTAGTGAGGCCTAAACTCTTAAGAAACCTAGTTTGGCCTAAGCCCACTCTTGGTACCTGTATGTAAAGGCGTGAAAGGGGTTTTTATTGACAATGATTTATCATTAGGGTTTACGAGGTGATAGAAAATATTGTTCATATTTTTTTTGAATAGGCCTAGAGAGAAACCACCATATCTCAATCAAAAGAAACGACTTTCCTCTCAAAATGTGCCCACAAACCTACCTAGCTTTGGGGATTATGGTACATTGGAAGATCTGAGCATTACAGAAAGTTAAATATGATTTTGAAGAACCAAAAAAAGTAAGAACTTCATCATTAACAAATACTTTTTTCCCCAACGGATTACAAGAGGATCCATAAAGGTATTGTATTATTGAAACCCTAGGTTTAATCTTTAAACCTAGTCCTTAATTTCTTTTCAATGCATGATTGATTAAAGAACCTTAAGGGAAAAAAATCTTCATTTTAAATATCAATCCTAAATTGTGTTCCCCAATAATTGGTATCAGAGTTTCTATTGAGAGGAATCATGTTTTGGGATGGTCCATATTGTCCACCATGAAACCCTAAGTTTGGCCTATTGTATGATGGTACAATCTTGTGTATGGTATTGTACTAACAACTTTTTGGAGAGATTCAATGTGTATATCCATTCCATCATGGTCACATATTTTTATTTTGTGTGATTGGATTCTACGGTGGTTTATCCGGTGTAATTTTTTGTTCCAAAATTTAATATGGTTGTAATAATTAGGTTTTTGTAATTATTTCATTATCGATTTATTTGGAGGAGTTATAAGAGGGCTATAATATTTCTTTACTATGATATTTATGTATTTTAATGGTTTTCAGTTTTGGGAATAGTTTCACAATGTTTTACGGAGATTTGTAAGAGTTATGGTCGCTTTTGCCTGAATTTGTGAAGTCGAGAAGAAGCTATCAACAAAAGTGATTCAGAACGAGCCGAAATCTAGGCCAGATCTAATCTAGAAACGAGATCAATCTGATACCCAGAACTGATCAATTCGATTGGGCGCAAACAAACTTGGATGGTTGGTTTTATGGTGTTTTCTTGTGGCTTATCGTGGTGGTTCTTCCTCATTTACTTTCCAGACTAGAATAAAAAATCCTCAAGAACTTTGTTGTGATGACTATTTCAATTTCGACTCTAAGTCAAATGAAAGTCTTATACAAGAAAGATTATTGGGCTTGAAGAGTTTTACTTCAAGACGAAATAAAGAATATGTCGGAAAGGCGCAATTTTGTCCTTTTATTTATGTTTCATTTATTTTATATGTACATGTATGTATCATTATTTTATTATGTTTCATAATTTGGCACGCTAATTAGATAATTAGGAACACCATTTTTATGGATAACATGAAATCCTTTTGAGACCGACCTAAATAATCATTTTTTGGAAAATCCTTTTTTTATTTATTCTTTTCTCAATTGAATTAAATCAGTGTAGTTAATTTTACGGTATAAATTGAATTTTGATCTCCGAGTTTTATTTTATTCTAATTTAAAAATAGTTTTATTTTTGAAAAATTAAAATAGCGACATTACATAATTTAATTTATACAAATAAATTTGAAATCATAAGGGATTTAATTCGATCTTTCAGAATTGAATGAATAGCTTTTTCAAAACCCTCAAGTTTTAAAATACTAAGTGGTAGAGGGGTTTCAACATAATTCTCACGATCTCCATCAGTGTTTTATGAATATGATGTGATTAATTCATCGTGTTCGTTAGTTTGTCCCCCCCCCCCCCCCCCCCCATGGATGAAATTAATCGGGGCATCAAGGATTCATTCAAACTCTTAAGTAATAATTCTAAGAATTAGAATGTGAGTGAGTTCAATCCTCTTATGGGGATGTTCTTAAAGAGAAAGTTCCATTTTGAGGAATAAATCGGTGGTATACAAGTAGATATGATTACTAGATATCCTCCATCTCTGAGTGATTGTCATTAATTATGGACCAATAGATGTCGATTATTCAGTGTATTGGGCAAAAGGGTCCTAATTACTGTCCACAGAGCATTATAAAAGATGAAAATTTGTCTGGTTCATGGTGAGGTGATTAAAGCTCCCCATCAGAAATTTCATTTCATAAGGGAAATAGGTCGTCCGATGAGATTAATTTTAAAAATTAGCGATTGTGTGATGCCATTTGAAAATTTAATTGAATTAATTCTCATTGTTAATTGAATTTTTTTCTATTTCATCATTCTATGATTAGAAAATTGATTTCAAATTTATATCACTTATATTAGTCTTAAAGTTTAATTGAAATATGTTTTAAGGATTGAAACTTGGTTGTACATTGTTCTAACTTATGGGAATAATAAGCTATTTTAACTTATAATTTTCATTAATATTTTAAATTTGTGATATGATTATCTCCTCGCATCAATTAAGCTATACCTCCCCCACCACACACATGGTTTTAATCATGGTATTTTAAAATACTTGGTAATTCTTTTAAATTAAATACTACATGTGTTTAGTCCCCCCCCCCCCCCTCCCCCCAATACGAGGAAGTACTATGTGTGCATGTTTAATTTTAAAAATTGACCGATGAGAACTTGTTAACACTTATGTTGATTGATGACACTTATGTAAGAATCATGTTCTTAAAATTATCTCTATCATTAATTGAAGAAAGGATTATTTGGATTAGACATGGTGGGGAAACTCGGTATCATTTAGTAATTCGGGAATAAGGAGCATTAGTAGTCAAAGTTTGGTGTTAGTTGTTTGCGAATATCTTTACTTCTTTCCCAAAAGGGAAGTAGGATGATAAGACTAAGTCTCAAGTAAAATGTTTTGGGTTAATAAGGGTTAACATCAAGTCAATTTGCATTATTTATTATATTTATTCCATTAGGAAAAAATTATTTGTGTCATGGTTATGATATGAATTTAGTTTGTCCTTTAAGCCTATGATACACATTGAGGATAGTAGTGGCTAAGTAAAGAGACGTCAGCATCATTCTGAGTTTCGTGTCGAGTTTCACCTTCAACGTCCATGGGATCTCAAGAGGTATTAATGGATATTATGTTTGATCCCTGGATTTGTTTTCGGGTGTTAGTTTTTAAAATGCTTTATTGAGGGTATCTTTTTATAAACCATTTTAAAAGAATATTTTTATGTTTTAAATTAGTTCTAATGACTTCCCTTTCTCATTTAGATGAGTTTACAATGTTCATTCGAATGAGATCTCCATTTCTTTCAAATGAGGGATGAGTTTTTGTTCAAACTAGGTTTCAGCGAGCTTCGAGTTAAATATTTCTTCCTAGGCAGAATTGTGTCGCACAACGGTCATTTGAATTTGGTTCAAACTATTTTTTCATTGTCATTCTAATGACCATTTTTGGTTCGAGAGAGAATGGATAACTCATTCGAACGACCTTACTATTTTTGTTCGAACGAGTTGCCTCTTAATTTGTGCCGCCGAATTTTTACATTTTTCTATAAGTAAAAGGGATGGCAGGGTTATTTCAAGGATAATTTTGTGGAAATGATTTCCAAAGATAAATCTTGAGCCTCATAAACCCTGGTTTACACCAAATAGTTTGATGTCCAAGTTTCAATATATTATGTTTGTTTGAGATTTCATGTGTTCTCACCAAGAACATTTTCTCTTCATAGAGTACTACTTCGAAGAGGTGGACACCATATTTGGAATTGTGCGACAACTGGATCACTTAAGAGGCAATTAATATTGGTGGATATCGCCGGAGCACCTCCACTGCGATTCAATATTATAAGGCATCCAACAGTGGCCATGAAGAAGGTAGGAACGATAAAGGAAGTGCATCCAGGCTTGAAGGTGTCGAGTCATTGAGTAAGTCTAAATTGTCCTTATAAGAAGACGTATATCAAAGTGGACTTTTGTGTCTAGTCCGTCCAAGGTTTTTCCCATTGTTGATCTCTAAAATTGGTAATGATTTATATGAAGCAAATTTTATAATCACATATAAAATAATGAGAGAAAAATAAATGAGACACGAGAATTATTAAGTGGTTGAGCTCTAAAGAAAGCCTACATCCACTATGATTGTATTGTTGTTGATTATTATAGAAAACTAGTTATTCTTGTTCGAAGAATGACCTTATACTTGTCTCTCATGCCTTTTGGGGAAGGACTGGGTCTGTCCGAAATTTTCGTAAGAAGACCTGCCCAGGTCGTTCGAACAACCTCGTTCGAACAAGAATCCTGGAACTTCTAATGAGATTCCAGATTGAGCTTTTAGGGTCCGTTAGAGATAAAAAAACATCCTAGGGTTATCCAAGCGAGTGTATTAACCTACGTGAGTAATGGGTGGCTTAAATTCCAAAGCGTTAGGGAGTTAAAGGTATAATGGTCCTCGGGGTATCAAATTTGTGTGATAACCCGGGAGATAATGTAAGTCGTGTAGAGGCTATATATATACGGATATCATGGAGAGTAATGGCGTTAATATTACTTACAGATTTTAGTATTTGGGTTACGTGATTACCTACTAATGTATATTAGTTGTGTGCATGCTTATTACTTGGAATATCATGTGTATGACATACCTAGATACTAGCAATCGAACGGGGGTTAATGCGTTGTGGACGACCATATCTTGTGTGCCTTTGGGGGATTTCGTGTCGTACCATTAGAGCATGTAACCTAGGTATGGTCTATCTATGAGAACGATAGTGTTGACGGTCATATGGGTGCATAGGTATGTGCGTAGCCCATCGACTTGGGACTATGTTATCCTCCGATATGTGTATATGTTTAATTGGTTCTTGAGAGATTGAACCTACTGTCCTTTATGCGTGAGCATTGCAATGGGACTAGATAGCCGAGTATGCCTAGCAACATGGGTTTCCTAACCATGGGTGCTGTAGAGATATAGTTGTATGTATACATAGTGAGATTTTATATGTGTATACTAAGTTCCAACTCTTTGTTTCTTGTTGGCTACTTTATTAAAGTATATACCTATTGGGTCATCCATTGGGAATAAAGAATACTATGAGAATGAGTTCTGATATACTTAAACCTATTCCTAAATAATAATAATAATATATTGATTTCGGGTTATTAGATGTTGTACCCGACACAGTGATTATCCTACATATAGTCAGGTAGAGTGATAAGACTAGTATGGGTAGTTAGACTCGCTAGGTGTGCACATTAGATGAGAGGTGAGCATATCAAGTGAGTACGCTAAGTTAACATGGATAATATATGTGCTATTCAAATCAATTTAAGAATTTTCTATATTTAAATTGTTTTCTACTCGGCTCTGACCCGTTTTTCTGAATATCCCTTTTCTTGTTCTATTATTTTAGGTGCCCAGCCACAGGGACACCAGACTTAGGAGATTCCATTCTTTTGTTGAGTTTTAGCTGCTATGGAAGCTACGAGATATTGCTAGTAGACGCTTTTGAGCCTATTTATTCTCATCTACCAGTCTTTTATTTCAGTTGGACATGTCATCCTCCTTTCTTATATTAAGAGATTTAGATTTGATGGATTCTATTACTTAAATTTCATGTATTCGGATTATTGTATGGGATTTTGAGTGGAAATTCTTACTCGAGTTCTTTATTTAAATTTAGTTAGTGTTTCTTCTTATTGTTGTGTTGTATGGTGGTGATTGAATTTTCTTTTTTTTAATGGTTAATAATAAGATAAAATTTTGACACCAACCTTTTTAAATATTAGGTGATTATCTTTTATTAAATTAAAATTTAAGTGTTCGACAGTGATGCATTATCTGAACCAACTTGATATTCTAAAATTAATTAATTAAGGAATGATCACCCGATAATTAATTAGGAGGGGTGTCACACTGCACAGATCCTAAGGAATCTAGAACCTGACTCTGATACCTTTTATGACACCCCACCCAAATAAATACCCGATGATCACTCATTTATTAAATTAAAATAGGATTTTCAGCTGGTTCATTCTTAACATCACTATCGAAAACCGTATTAGTTACTAATCACCTATTAGTTAATTAAGTCGGTGGAAAATTTGATCTTTCATTAAACAGATAAATACATGGGGAATAAAATCAATTAGTCCATACACATAATCAGTAGGTCTAGAACAATACTGAATAAATAAATAAAAGACTTACCAAATAATCCATCGACTATAAATCCTAAATCCAAAATAATATTCCAACAGATAAACAAATAATCCAAATACCGAGTCTGAAGGTACATGGGAAACACGCCCTAAATGAAACAACAACTGAGATCAGATTCCTAATCTAGGAATAAATAAATGATGCATCTAATCCAAGTCCTGCATGCATCCAAATGTGTTGCAGCTGCATGTCCCTAGAATAGATAATCAAGTTTCGCATCCATGTGGCTAGAAACCTAAAAGGATTTGAAATTATTTGCAGCAAGTGTTAGAACCCAAAAAATTTTGAAATATTTAGCAAGTGATTAAGTTTGCAGTAATTAAAATGCATGAATAATCTTCATATATAAGCTAGTGTCACACTCCCTTGAGGTAATACTCACACCTCATCCAAAGTGCATACCTAATGCTTTCTTCCTAACCCCTCTATTTGTACTACCCCCTCTAACTATCCTGGTTATGAATACTTCCCGACACACTACTCTAGCTCGAGTAATCTTATTATTACTTCATAAGTTATTCATCACATTTTTTTAAATAAAATTATATAACAGTCTCACTATTTATATACATGTAATATCATTTTACTTCATGCAATCCACATGTATATAAATATGTAATCAATTATATACATATGTAAATAATGTAATTGCACGATATGTATTTCAACCATATATGAATATCAACGTTATTATATAAGAACATAATTAATACAATTTCACATGTATATAAGCATCTACACTATTATATACGACATTTATACTACAACATTCACACCCATGTCATATGTATATCCATCCTCCTGAGTTATAACTCACTGAGTGCTTTCTCTAAAATGCTATCATGTTCCAGGTATGTTCACTTGAACCGGACTACCTTAAGTCGGACTAGCTCACAACGAACTTGGATAAAAACATGGCAAGTGTAGTGGAGGTGGTCATATCCCCCCTTGAAAGTGAGAATGAATCGTAACCAAAGCATCTCACCTCGAAAAATATATCACGCAATAAAATACTAGGCGATATGACCTGGGACTATACTCACCCTACGTTCACTAGCCAGTGGATTCACCCACATCGTGCAAACTCCTATGATAGAACTAGAGGGGTATGTATTTTAAAAATATCTAAAACTGATATTTATTGAGCACACAGTGTATATATAATAATTTAAAGATAGCTAACCCGAGCCTAACTCCCGTAGCACTAGCCTAAAAAATATTCGAGTTTATTTCCACGACTCGTAATTTAATTACTTCCACATTAATTATTTAGCTAGTGGTTTCACTCAACCATAATGTCCGGACTCACTCACTTGGCCCTTATTTTAACCCTTTAGAATTTATTATCCAAGGTCCCGTTAATAAATTTGACACCTTTATTAAATTTAATATTCCTTAATACCCATCACTCAACATCCTAGGTATAAGTCTTCCTTTAATATTTCACTAATTAAAACCCTTTAGTTCAGAAAGAAATTTCAGGCCCCCTCACCCCAAAAAAGGAATGAAGTGGCAAAAATTACTAGCGTCGCTTGAATGACGGGTTGGGTCGTTCAAACGACACATCGTCTTCTTCCCCGTGCTTTCTTATGCCATTAATGTCTATTCGAGTTCCAAAACCTCCATTTCAAATCTCCATCTCATTATCCTCACACTCAATGCCTCACTCAAACATGTTCCAAACACGATTTTCATCCTTTATGCAATATGGGTTCTCATTACGAGTCATCAAATCCAAAATTGGTTTCTCAAGATTTCAACAATTATTTTTCTCAACTGCTATTTTATAATCTAAAGTAACAAGTATTAACTACTAGGATTTTGTTGAATTTCAAATTTCAACGCACTGAATCATATTTTTAACCTCAATGAAACATTAATCTACTCAACAAATTCAATTCAACGAAACCCATTTTATACGAACATTCATCCCTAAAAAATGACTTTCAGTTTACACCCACTATGATATGAATTTAAAACTGCAATTAGATTAAAATAAAGTTAACCACTTGCCAATACTGATTCGCAGGGTCTGATTTCCTTTGAGGTAGACAATGATTTGATGAAGAACACACTCAATTCTTCTGGATTTGGCTCCCAAAAGCTTCCTCAATTTCTCCCTCTTTTCTTCTCGACAGATCTAGGGTTTTTCTATTTGAGTTATGGATGACCCTAAACCCATAACTTAGGTTAAATAATGCAAATCCCATTTTTAGTTTAATGAGCCAAGCCCAAATTACCAGAACACCCCCGTCTGGGGTCGGTTATGCCTAAAAATGCCTCGAGGCCCAATTACTACCCCCGAATACTCTATTTTGACCATTTAAATTCTTTTGGAATCAATCGTGCACTCAGAATCTTCATCCGAGTCACACTATAAAATTCTCCAATTTCGACCTCAATACGATACGTGAAATTTAAAAAAATTACCCCGACTTAATTTAAATCTTAATTTACCAAATTAATTAACTTCTCCAAATTAATAAAATCCTATATCACCAAAATAATTAATTTATATGTCCTCAGAAATATGGGGTTTTACATTTGTTAACTAATTTGGTTCAAGTCTCTAGGAGAGAAAGTTCACCCATTTATATTGTCAGTTGAGGTCCCTAGGACATTGAAATGTGGGAACCTCCACTTGGGATACTCCACATTTATTCATGAACATAAGAAGAATAATCAATGTGTCACTGATTCGAAGTAAATTTTTTTTCTTCTATTTTGGTTATCAAGTCATGTCTTTTGTGTTAGACCCCAAAGAGTATTAGTAGAATACTTTTTATTGGCTGCCAAAATCATGTAAGGTGACCAAATTTCTCTTTCTCCTTATCTTTTGGGATCTCTTTATAGAATTTGTTCTAATCTTGTTAAAGACATTTCCAATGGCAAACAACATGGGCCACTGTGGGTTCTTCAAATATGGTTTACGCTTATTTTCAAGAAATTGGTAATATGAATTATGATTCTAAATTTTGCGATTGCCAAGATTGTTATCAATCTAAAACTAGGAATAAAAGATTCAAATCTCTCCTAACCATGTTTAAAAGGTCTTCTAACTAATAGCCACACCTAAAATCACCACTTTGGCTAGTCCCAATTTTGAAGAATCCTCGCACTACAGAGTAGGCTGATCCCTACTGGGGAAGCTTATTAATCCCTAGGGATTTGTATTGTGTAAAATCACCTTCCACATTACCCAACTCGAATTCTTTTGGGGAGTTGTAATTTCCTACCCAATTTTCAAAGGAAACTTAGTTTTTACTAATCTATTCAAGTCCTAATGAGGATCCAATCCAATCCTCATAATTTTCCTAAGTCCTCTCAGCTTTCAAAGAGAATAATTTTGCAAGGCATAATTGAGTCTTATAGAGTTTGAATCACTTTTACGATTCCATGAGTTGAGTTCAATACAAGGGTAACCTTAGTTTTTTAGGTTTTGTGGTCTTAGTAAATCTAGTTCTTCTTGAGACCAATACAGGTAGTGGAAAAGCCTCATAAGCCTTCTTACTATGGTAAGGATTTTAGAAATATCTTTTAATTCTACAGTTAAGTGTATTGACCTTAACCAAGACATTGGATTTCCTTGTAGAAGTTCCACCACCTAAAGATTATGAATCTTCACTTAAACGAAAATTAACTCATCATCAAAGGGAGGCTTGGGAGGAATACATATTGAGGGAGGAGAGTATTGGGCCCTTTAATAATCCTACAGGTACTTTGTTAGATACCATTTAGACCATTGAGATTCCCATTTCTTCTATGTTCCTTGTTCATTAGCAGAAGCATATGAACATCATAACTAAGGAACATGTGCATCGAACCTAGTTAGAAGGAATGTCACTACCTTTTATTTTAAAGAAATTTATCAGTTTAACATTCTCACACCAATAAATTTGAATTCAAACTATTTTTTCTTTTGTAATTCCAATTGGTACTACAACTAATACAGGTGAGTCAAGTCCAGTTGGAGATCTTGTAACACCTCCTTCAAAATCCTTAATTAACAAGTGATGCAATTGATGTTGCTGCTTAATCAACTAATCCCACTTCAAACCCAGCTACATAGGAAGATACAGTCCAACAGACTATTGATACTTAGATTCTCAATCCTTCCCCTTGGGAAAAGATAGCAAGATCCCCAATGCATTAGGGAAAACATCCCATGGAGGACCTTAATGTTATTGGAAATGCTTTTATACAACTTATTTTCTCACCAATTCCTCAAGATGTTTGTAGATCAAGGCCTTTAGTGTTGGGTGGAGAATCTTCTGAGGTAAGGATCAATTCTCTAGCTGAGGATGTTTTAAACTTAATGACACTAACTCGGGTCATTACCTTACATAGAAAACTACAAGAAATTATGTCTAAGGCCTAGTTTAAGCTTAGGAAATTATTTCAAATAGTTTTGAATAATAGATTGAACATCTCATCCATGTTAAGACAAATCATATTTCTTGGCAATTAGAAGATCCATACTCTCTAGAAATACTTTGAAGCCTTGTCAGGATACTATTTAAAGAGTTAACTAACTTTACTTTTGCAAGTAGAATTAGGACAACGTGATCTTGTCTTTCCCAGATCCAAGGCCTAGAGGTAAATATTGTTAATGCACTATGCACTGGGATTCATTCATGTCCTTATCACCTCACAATTATGGCTCAAGTAGGGGCTGAGAAAGATATGTTATCTGCAGATAGAGGACACTTCTTAACCCAAAGTGATGAAGTTGATAAGGGTTTATGGGACTCTGGAGCTATTCAAAGCAAAAAGACTTCCCTCATTCCTTAGAAAGAAGAGTTATGGATACAAGTGGCAGAGTCAATATTGAACTAGAGGTGGTCATTGTGGAAGAGGTAGACTACTAATAGATAATTTACTAACTGGTTGGAGAGATACATGTCTCAACTAATGATGTTGCTTAGTTTGATGCAAGGGATGTTAGATTAAGAACCAAAAATCTTTCTTATGAAAACTTTGGCAGTAATTTTAGGTATCGTATATTCAAACATTTTCATAAATATATAACTTTTCCAGCTTCTAATGAAATTATATATTTTCGTCTTATTTCATTGCTTACCAATGGCTTGGTAATATGGCTTTAGAAATCTAGCATTTTTTCTCTTAAGCGAATGTAACTATTGATGTCTCTTAAATCGTATGATCCACCCTCAAATGGTCTACAGACTTAAAATAGTCCTTGTCAGTTTTGGGACCATTTTCCATAAGCTGGATCCTTTGATCCTAATGGTAAGATGTATTTCGAATCGAGATATCCTTCTTTAAAGTTTATTTCCTTCACATTCTAAATATAGTTATTAGTTATTTTCTTCCTTTGGACGAAGATATTGGTTAAGGCTATGACCATATCCTCATCTATGTTTTTTAATTCCCTATGCATTGCTTGGCCATAACCTTCTACGGTCAATTTATTTTGGGCTACCACTCCCCACGGATTAAGACTGATTTCAACTAGTAAAACAACATCCTTCCCATTGGTTAATGCATATGGAGTTACCCTAGTACTTAACCTTCTAGAGGTTCTATAAGACCATAAAACTTCTAGCAATAAATTGAGCCATCCCGTTGGATTTTTCTGACTCACTTTTCTTATGTTATTCCTGAGTACCTTACTTATAGCTTTTATCAAAGTAATTTGTAACTTTGAAGAAAATTTAAGCACCATCTCTGATTCGAAGATGCTCACATTCATTTCTAGGATCCTAAACCTATATATAATGTCTTTCAAGAAATCTACCAATTCATTCTAGGTAACTGACTTTAAAGCCTTTTCTTATACCCATTTGGTAAAATAATTTATGGCTACTAACACAAAACTGTGCAATTTAGAGGATGGGAGATAAATATTTCCAATGACATTAACAGGCCACCATCTTAATGGCCATGACTTCACTAAATATTATATATCTGTAGTAAGCACGTGATTAAAATGGTTGGCGTCCTTTTGCAAACTCAATACAGTCTTTTAAATAGATGTCCAATAAAATCCATGACTTCTTAACAACCACCTCATCTTAGGGTCAACCTGATATGTCCCACAAAGAACTTCATGGACTTATGTCCATTGAGTCTTCATATCTACTTAAGCACTCCAGGATCATGTTATTAACATGTATTTTGAATAACTTCCCAACATGCATAACATAATTTGTTACTCTTAATCTGATATCCATATCAATTTTTATATTTGGATTAGACAGATATTCAATTAATGTGTTTCTCTAGTTTTCTTCAATATCAATATTCTCAATTTTAATGAAAGGACACCTGTTATGCGGTATTAGTAATAAAACATCAATGGAACTAAGTTTTAACTTAGCTTCGAAGTTGTTATCAAGGTTAAAACTTAAAGCATTTTGATCTATTTCATTTTCGTCTTTATTTAGAAATCTTAGGAAATAATTTAGCGTGACTTCATCATATTGAGATAAAAAAATTCAAGGCCTCTTAATTATTTAAGATTAAGACATCATGAACACATCTGTATTGATTTATTAACTTCCTCCAAACCATAGAGGAATCACCAAATATTTCTATTACAGAAGCACTACAACTTCGAATGATTTTTAGGCCCATTATGACAACCTCATATTCCACTTGATTGTTGGACCGAGTATTTTCTTCTAATCAGTAGTCATGTTTGGTTTTAATACTCTTATAGTATTCAATTACTACTCCTATTCTTCACATTATTTTAGTCTTCAAACCATCAAACCATGACTTCAATGGACGTATCGATATGTATCTTATCTCATAATACACTAGAGCTCATCCTCACATGGATGATCTGGTACGAAATCAACCAATTCTTAGACCTTTATTACTCTTTAAGGTGAATATTGTAGGCAAAAATTTGACAGATCTAACATACATTCACCAATTATATTGCGCAAAACAAGTCTAGTCAACATATATTTAATTAAATTAAACTTCGAAATGACAATCACCTTTCTAGGGAATGAATAATATCTTAATTTTATAGTAGTAAAGTACATATTTAAACATATTTTTTCCATGGTGGGGTATCTACATTCACAATCATTTAGAAACCTACTAAGGTAAAACATAACTTGTTCCTTGTGGTTTTAGCAATCTTGAGTTAATTGTACATCAATGGATTGATTAGTGGCTGAAATGTACAACTTCAGTGGCTTATCGGTTTTTAGAGGTGGCTTTACCAGGTACTGCTTGAGTTCTTGTAAATCCTTATTATGATCCTTTTTCCAATCCATCTCCTCTTGGTCTTTTATCCTCAACAATGGATTTTTTTTTAATTTTTCCTGCTATATTAGATATAAATCTACGATGGAAATTAACTTGACCCCAAACCTTAGTAACTCTTTTTTGTTTTGGGGGTAGTTCTTTAAATTATGGCTTTGGCTTTGTTGTAATAAACGTATAATTAATTTTGGTGTACTAAATGCCGTAGGATATTTTCCCCTAAAACTCCAAAGGCAAATTCCAAATGATTTATTTAATTTCATAAAGCCTCATTCTTTCAAAAGTTTTTTGGGTTATGTTATATGATCAATTGTTGTCATTGATTGGACAATTATATAATCAATATAATACTCAACTATCTCATGGGAAATGGGTTTATTACCCTTTGATATGTGGCCCCTACATTCATTAGACCAAATGGAATTTTTATCCATTCGATGGTACCCAAATTTCTACGGCTCCTAAAAGTAGTTTTATGCACATCTTATTCAACCATGCATATTTAGTTATAATAAGAGTGACCATCCATCATAGACATGATAACATGGCCAACTGATCTATTAACTAGTAAATCTACAATTGTCATTGGATATTCATCCTTTAGCATGGTTGTATATAGATTTCTAAAATCAATGCGCACTCCCAATTTTCCATTTTAACTGGTTACTGGAACTATATTAGCGATCCATTCAACATACCTTAGAGTTCGAATGAATCCAGCCTTCAATAAGATTTTTATTTATTCTTTTATTTTGGCTATGACTTTTGGTTTTATTTGTCTTAAAAATTACTTGATAGGTTTATAGCTTTCCGTGATTGGTAATCAGTGTTCCACCAATTTCCTATATGAGAAAGGTATCTCATCATACACCAAAAAAACAAATAGTCATTGTACTGGTGTACAAGGTCTACATCAAAGTTTTGGTCTTCTTTTCTTGATTCACCATAAACTACTCATATTCTATTGGTGAGCTTATTAGCTCGCATTTATCTTGATAGCCTTTATTCCTCGCATCTTCATCGAAGACATAATCAACCCAATTAATGATATTTTCCTCACTAATTGTAGTGCTCTACTCCAAATCTCCAAACCTATACAAAACCATGGCCAAGCTTTCATTGTCTTTCTCAATGTAAAAGGGTTTGTTATCCATTAAACAGCTAATTTATTTTCTTTTGTTGGCTTCATCGGGCTAAAAACTAATTCATTCCAAGCCTCATCTGAGACTTCTCCCTCTGATGTTTCTAGAACTAATGAATTTACTTTCACCGGTCCCACTTTTTATTAGTACCACATTTCTTCCACACAATTGGAGCTAGTGTGAAAAGGCAATGGATCCGCTTCCACCTACACCATAATCCCATCTTTCTTTATAAAAAATGACATCTCATGCGTAGAAGAAGGAATACATTTGTTAAAGTGAATCCAATTACCACCATGTAATGTACTAAATCTTCGTTTACCTTTAATAATGAAGAAGACAATTTTAGATTTCTCACATCTACTTCAATATCAACATCAAACACACCTTTAGTTGAGTTTTGGTCTCCAACAAAGCTTGAGACAATTATTTGAGTTTGAACCAATTTTGTGTTTTGCATGTTTATTTTAGTAAGCATTGAATAGAACATTTTATTAACAAAAACCCCGTTATCTACCAATATTTTATTAGTCAGAATTCCATTTATCCAATATTTTATAAACAAAAGTTTAATATGATTAATTATATTCTCATTATGATCTTCAAACCCATAAGTCTTATCCAAAGAAGATTAAAATAAGTCAAATTTGTATTCCATTGACTTTTATTCTTTATCAACCTCCATCACAGGAACACTCTGTCCTTTTTCATCTTCGAGCCTCATTGGGAGGATCATAACCATATTAACTGGCATTTACTGTGGTCGAGACCTAGTCTGGATGAACCATTTCTTCTCAGCCTCTTCTTGAGGAACTATGGCATCCACTTCCATTATTTTTTCTTCACTAGATGAATATATCCTGATGAACTATCATCATGAATACTCATTTATTTTTCTAGCTTTTAGGCCTTTCAACCTATAGGTCTAAAGAAGATTTATATGCTTATGGTTTCCTATCAAAACTTTGATTTGGCTTTGATGATAAAGACAAAAATCCCTCTAATCTATCGGTATATACAATCTCCGAGGCCTCTTTCCAAGCCATGTACTTTCTCTGGATCCCTCTTTGTTGGTTCCTATAAATAACAACTTTTGTCTCCCTTCTCTTTGACTTAGGTCACTAAATCACAAGCAATATACCTAGGACCACCTGTCGAGGTTCACTACCTTTGGTTTCTTAGACATTTCATTAAGCTATTACGAAAATTTTTGATCTTTTTTTACACTAGTTAAGAACCCCTTTCACCATTAGGATTGACTTTGGGATCTTTGTAGATATTTGAGTCCTAATATACTGATGTGATTTGGCCTCTTTAAGAGAGGCCTAATGTATTGGTTACTTTGTGGCATTTTAGCATGCCCCTGAGAGTAATACGGACCCTATAATAGTCTCACCTTTCCAAAGGCCCTACTTTGTCATCCTAGTTTTGGAGCACTAAGGGTTTTGATGTGTCGACATTATTCCCATTCTTGTTCCATTTTAAATATTTTTTACCTTCGAAGACCCCAGCTAAATTTTTTTTGCATAATTTACCTCACATCCGATGCACAGGTCCTTAATAACCGCTTTGTATTTATCCTCGATTAGTTTAGGATTCGAAGCCTTTGGTTCAAACTTAGTCTCATTTAAAGTTTAACATGACCTTTGCTTCTAGGCAGTTGAATGTAAAGCATATTTTCCATCACCTCTCTAAGATTGTGGAAATTGACATCCATAATATCGTCTTCCCTCCCAGCAGACATGATTTTTCCTTTTCTGATTCTCAATCCTGCCATGAAACACATAATAAGCCTTAGTTGAGTGAGAGAAAATATTGTGCTATTTATAGTAATTCTTCCCTTTAATCTCATGTGGTTTCCTAACATCATCATGTGGTTTCAACATTTTGGAATTTAAGAGATAATAAAAATCTCATCAGGCTTATAAATGTGAAATGAGTACTTTTTTTATTATTCCTTTTGTTTTAGGAGCAAAAGACTCTATTGTTGTGTCCTTTCGAACTAATGGTTTCCAAACTATAGGCTCAATTCCTATCATTTCAGCAACATCTATTTCAAAGATAGGATACGTGTAATATGTATTGAAAGAATATGTATTTCTTTCTTTCTCTTCTTCTAAAAGATCCTCATATCTAGTTACCTTGGCATTTAACTCTATCAAGTCTCTAAACTCAGTGTTTTATGCCCAAATTTTATACTATTTTGCACCAATTTCACAAATTTGACCTCATGTAGGAATATATTGCATTTGTTTTTAGGGTTATTTACTATTTGGTGTACATTTTTATTATAATAATTAGGGCTTAGGGTGCATTAGTTTTCATATTAGTTAGTTGGGTGTTGTTTCAATGATTTGACTAACAACTGTCTAACAGTTGTACCATTTTTCATTAACAACTATAAATACCCTAATACCATTTAAACTCTCAAATCCTCTCTCTTACACTCTCTCTCATAACCGGAGGTCTCTCACAGCTGGAGTAATCTAAACTCACTCTTGCAACCGTAGGCTTGTTCCCCGGAGGTTTGTTGGCCTTTTTTTAAACTATTTTTTGGGTAAGATTTTAGATTGTTTGGATTTAGAGTTTAGATCGTTTGGATCATTTGGCCGGAGGTTTGGATTGGACGTTTGATCTTTTTATTGGGTGTATGTTTTTTCTTTTGTTGAGAAACGTTCCCGGGAGGTTTCTTTTGTTCTCGGTATTTTGTTCCCTGGAGGTTTCTTTTGTTGGGTGGAAAACCTTTTTTTTCTGGAGGTTTCTTTTGTTGGGTGGATTTTTTGGTTCGAAGTTTTTGTTGGCCGGAGGTTTCTTTTTCCCGAAAGTTTTTATTGGTTGGATTTTATTCCCCAGAGGTTTTTTTTATGTTTCTTTTGTTGGCCGGAGATTTCTTTTTCCCGAAAGTTTTTGTTTGCCGGATTTTATTCCCTGGAGGTTTTTTTGGATGTTTCTTTTGTTGGATTGATTTTTCTGGTGAGTTTTTAGTCGGAGATTTTCCAGAGGTTTTTGTTAGCTGGAAATCTTTTTTGGATGGAAAATAAATTTCTTTTTAATATTTTAAAAAAATTGAGAATATAGTTTCCTAGTAGAAAACTTTATTTTTGGAAATAATATTTTTAATTGAAAATCCTTTTAAAACATTTCTTTAAAATCATTTAATAAACAATTTTTTAACTAAAAATCAATTTTAAACATTTTAAACAAATTTTTAAATAGTTTTAAGCATTATAAATAAATTTTTTGACTAAAAATATATTTTTTTTCTTGGGTGGAAATTTTTTTGTTATATTGAAAATCATTTTTAAAGAGTTTTACTTTAAAAAGTTTTATAATCATTTTTAAAAGTTTATAAAAAAAATATTTTAAAAAGGTTATAGAAACATTAAAAATAAACATTATTACAAAAATATTTTATAAATGAATATACTTTTTTTAAAACATTATAAAATTATGGTGGAATTTATTCTTTTTCTGTATGGAAAACATTTTTGGGTGGAATTTCTTTTGTTTTGTTGGAAGTCATTTTATTTCGTGGAAAATATTTTTTATTTGATGGACATAATTTTTTATACTGAAAATCAGTTTATTTTTTTGAAAATCATTTAAAATTTTATTTTTAAAATAATTGTAAAATTATTTTTAAATTGTTTAAAATAGTTTTTAAAATATATATATATATATATATATATATATATATATATATATATAAACAGTTTATATATCTATATAAAATAATTATATATATATATATATATATATATGTGTGTGTGTGTGTGTGTGTGTGTGTGTGTGTGTATTCGGGGCTAAATTGGAGTTTTTAGTTAATAAAGTTGGTCAATTAACGGTTAAGTGAGTCAACTAATGGTTGCATTAGTTTTGAACCCCAACGAACTAATAAGGAAACTAACGTACCCCAAGCCCCAATTATTATAAACAAATGTACGCTAAAGAGTAAATGACCCTTATTTTAATCCCTTTTAAACCAGTTTATGAAGAAACATCCTCTTCATCTGATTTTTAGATTAACCAAGCTAATTCAACCGTTCAGAATTCTGGCTAAGTTTAGAAGAATTGTGCATTAAATAAATCTTCCATTTACTGCCAATTTTGGACACTTTAGGTTGTAAATTTATGAACCATGTATGCATTAATGAGTGAACTGGACAACAATCTCAATTTTTTATACTCATTTGTACCAACATCAGCACATGGATTAGTGAACCTAGCAATGTGTTCCACTGTGTATTGACTTCCACCACCTACAAAGAGGGGGTAAAGGTTGGAAATTTGAAACCTTTTGGGAGATTAATCCTATCTATCCACTCACGATATGGATTTCTAGGAACTGGAGTTTTCTCCCTCGAACCACTAGTCGACATATTTCATGAATGAGATCCACAATCACATTTATTCCCACTCCCCCAGGTAGTTGCCTATTTTGTGGGGCCATTTCCTATTTTATTGAGGGATCAGATGTATCAATGGTGGTGGCACTTGTGGAGGCACATTTTATTGTGCTTGATAGGCTATAGACTGAATAATTTTAAGTATTTGATCTTCAATTCTCCCACTGATCCCAAACCCTCGAGTTTTTGTTCGAACACATGTTATTAATAATCCCATAGTCTGCAGTGCCTGGGAAACCTATATTGGTGGGCCTCATTTTGATAAGGCCTAGTTCTCCCTACCTTTGGATTAGATGTTATCTCTATTGGGTTATTTTAACCAAAATATTAGTAAGTGTTAGATGGTTCTAAACTTTCCATTATGTTGTTAATGCCTAGAACAGTTGTATTAGGTTATCCTCCTATACTAAGGTTATTACATCATTATTTGGTCTATAACAGACTAGATGGTAAGGATTAGGTTTACACCAAATTATGGTCCATATCCTAGATAATTAGACACTATATTAATAGATGTAGAGAACTTGAGTGTCAATATGGTGATAATAGTGTTAATGTTCTTCAACATATCCCTAAGATGATCAAAGACTCGATTTGATTGGTTGATCAATTAATCTTGGGCATTTGTGGCTTCAACAAGATCATGTGTGTTGCGAATATTATCAGCTCCTGGAACTGTTGGCGTATTGAAATATTGAATTTGAGCTCTTTGTCTAAACTTTTGAGTTGTGTCAATATTTATTTGTTATGAAGTGGTGATATATTGGATGGTTGACACAATTTCAACAAAATTTTCAGTTTCATCCTTGCTTCGATGTGTTCTAGATATCTCTAACTCCAATTCAACACTAATAGTCCCACTGGGCATGCCAAATATATGTTTTGTGTTATTTTCTCTTGGTTTGGTTAATTGGTTTTAATTTTAACTCCGAGTGTAGTAGGTAAGGTTATAGTCTTTCAAACCAAAATATCCTAACCTTGTGAAAATTATCCAATGATTATATACCGTTTTATGCTTAAATTAAAAAGATCCCGCTTTACTTATTGAAGACTTTGATTTGAGTGCTAAATTACTACGAATAACTAGAATAAGAGAAGCAATAAAGTACATAAACTAAAAGGAAATTAAAGCTTTGAAATTAAAGAAAAGTATTTTTTTTAAAATAAATTATTACACTTCGGGATTTTAGTGCAATAAAGTAAAAGAAAACAAATGTAAATGTAAAAAACTTTTAATAGAGTTCAGGAAAATTACAATCTACCTTATAATCTACTTTGAATTGTAAGAAATGCAGTAAATAAACTGAAAGAAAATAAAATAAAGGATAAAGTAAATAATTGCAGTTTTTGGTGAGGAGTCCTCATTTCCATTGTCTACTTTGTTGCTTATTTATTGAGTTTCTTACAATGCAAAACCACAACTTTGGTAACTGCTCCTTCCGTTAAAATATTTCTCGCCTAGGTATACTAACACCCCTATGTAAGTTAGTTTACTCTATTTTCTATACCACGTCCAAACTGAGATAGGTGCCACACATGTTCTACTAATTACCTTGAGTTTGTATATTATAATTTTATTGTTATTACCAGTTTATAATCCAACATGGTAGCATCTTATCGAGAAATGATAATATGGTGTAAACATTAGCAATAGAGAATGAATATTAAAACATTTGAGATGGTAATGTAATTTCAGTAAGAATTTTTCTAGGTGCATATTGTGCTTGAACTAGAGTAATTAAGTCTCCAAAATTGACAATATCACTATTCAATCTAACAAACCCAAAATAATATATGCACATAAGATCAGAGGGATCATGACAAGTCCATATTGAAAGTAATGGTGGATTTGATTTATGAAGTAAATCATAAATCTTGAATTACGAAAATAGTACTAAAAAATAATCTCCTTAACTACTAAGACATACACTTCCCTCTAAATGAGGCAAAACTAGCAAGAACATTTCTTGTCCCGGAACAGCGAAGACTATACTCTTTCGATAACAATTTACTATTGCATGATATTTCATAAGCCAATCCATGCCCAAAATCACATCATACCCGACCATGTCCAGGACGAGTAAATCGGCCTCAAAGCATAAATTACTTAGGGTAATTCCCATATTTTTACAAACAAAGAAAATGAGTGAGCCATCACCCATAGAGGACTCGACACTAGTAAAAGTACTCTCAGTAGATTTTATCAACTCTGTGGTCTGAGAAAATCTCCTAGAAATGAATGAATGTGTCGCACCCGTGTCAAATAAAACGCGACCCATATGTCCCTGAATAAGGAACTTACCCTCGATGGCTAGCAGTGCCGGCGGAGCTGGAGGAAGCATAACATCCTGAATATGATAAACTCTACCATTCTGTAACTGACCTTAATGTGGAGGAACAACCGGGTTAGGTACCTGGGGAGGAAACTGAACATAAGGCTGCTATGGAGCTCTACGAAACTCTCCCCCAATCAACTGAGGACACTCCTTCCTGTAATAACCCGCCTCACCGCATTGGAAGCACCGACCCAACATATTCTCCGCATTTCGACCCCTATTATTTCTAAACTGATTAACACCTTGGCCCTGATGGCCTCTACCTCATTGACCACCCCGGCCTGCTTGTTGTTGTGGGGTACCCTGACCGTGCCTATTATTATGGCTCCCCGAATTGAACCCACTAGAACGTTTCCTCTTTGAAAAATCCCCCTGCTGGGGATCCCTTTCTTTCTGCTTACTACCCGGAGGTTGGGACGAGGGAAAGACTCCTCCTCCACCCCCATTACCTCCAGACCTTCCCAGTTGCCCCGCTACGATGGCTTTCTTGCCACTTTGCACAAATAATCTATGTTCTTGGCAATGTAATAATGCCGTATTCATATCCTCACCAAAAGTTTGTAAATCCGGATTACCCAGCAAGTGTTACCGGATTCTTCAGTTCAAGCCTCTCATAAACTTCGAAACTTTCCTTTCCTCGGGAGTCACTTCATCTGGTACAAAACTTGCCAACCGGGTGAACTCCTCTTCATATTCAGCCACGGATCTCTCTCCTTGCACAATGTCTTGCAGACTCCTGCTCATCTCCCCTTGTATTGCGGGAGGAAAGTACTTTTGATCGAACAAAACCCAGAATTCAGAAATTGACATCGTATCCCTCTGTTCTAGCATAGCCATAGACTCCCACCAGTGTAATGCGGCCCCAACAAGTTTAAAAGTAGCAAGGACTTGTTTCTTTTCCTCACTACATTCCACTATACGTAGATGGCATTGTATATCTTTCTTCCACTGATTCGCCCTTATAACATCCGAGCCTCCGTCAAATTCCGGGGGCTGACCCTTTAGAAAAGACTCCCTAGCTCTCTCCCATGGAGAAGGTACCGTCGGAGCTTGAGCATCTGGCACTCTTTGCTGAGCCTGTGGCATTTGCTGAGCCACTGTTGTCATAGCCACATTAACCGCTTGGGCCACTATGTTCACTACATCAGTAGCATTAATTGATCCTTGTGGCGGCAGTGGAGGGCCAACATCCTCTTCTACAGCCCTATTACGTCTCACTGGGCGACCTATCTTAGGCGGCATATGAGATGGAGAAATAATAGAGTTAAAATACTATATATAACAATGTATCTTGCAGAAGATCGTAGACACAAGCAACAAAGCAGTCCTAACATTAGGCTCTATATCAAAGAACGCTACGGTAGAACGTGACAAGTCCACATAGATTCAAAAGACTCTAGAACCTATTGGTCTGATACCATATGTGACAACCCGCATATCCGAAATAAGGGGTGGCCAGCCCGATACCTCAACATACTGGAATCATGGATGGAAATCATTCTCAGCATCCTAACAATAAAACAGGTATACGGGAAAACCACTCAATAAATTCGAAAATGGGTTGCCAAAATTTTAAATTTAATTACAAGTTAAGGAAAATAAATTAAACAACCCATTTTGATAAGAAAGTGGAATTCTGAAAGAACTTACATTAATAAGAAAACAACCATACAATAAGAGGACCGAATAATCTGTTGGTCAACAGTTACATTCAACGTATTACAACTGTTCAATAATTTACATAATATACCCATTAACAATTACAAAAGTTGGGCCACACGCCCGAATAAAATACCCGATCATATCTAGAAGTAAAAAATGAAGGCGTCTAACAAACATCCTGTAATATCCGCAAAGTCTTACAGCTCGTCAAAAACATAGGAATAGGAATATCATATCGGGCGCCCTTGCGGAGGAGCACCTGAACGGATACAATAACATGCACAACATGGAAAAATGAACGGGTCAGGGCCCGGTTTATATATGATTCCCAGTTGAATAAGATGCATGGTAGATATGGACAATTAATCATGAATGACAATAGATGAAAATCTAACAACCTAAATTTCAATGCATGATAAGGCAATTTAAAGGATTCTACAGTTATTAACTTAAGCAAGAGGATAAAATTTAGCATCATTATTCATCACATCTTTTCCTTTTCCATTCCTTAACAGGAATATAATTACCATCTTATTTTCTTATGGAAATTCACATATCTCAAGTCCCACTTGAGTTAGAAAGGTTATACTCTTATACATAAAATGATTCTAAGACCGCCCCTTCGAGTTTCCCCACTGGGCGCGCCCCTAAATGACTATCATCTTCCAGGGCCTATCTATACAAGACAACCTGGGCACCTAATGCACATCGGGAAGTGGCCATATACCTGCAAGTGAGTCATAACCAAACCTGGAATCACCTCACTAGCGCAGAAAAAAAAATATATAAAATCCCGCATATGGCCGAGGACTATAGTCTCCCTGCATTCACTAGTCAGGGGACATCACCTCATGCGCGAGCTTCCCTCATGATAACATTTAGAGAGGTGTGTTTAAGTAAATTAACATTTACCGATTTTATCTCATTATCATTCTCATTATTCACGTGTATGTTTCACTTTATTTGAAACCATTATCCTTTAACATTCTCATTAATATTCATCATATTTTAAGTGCAGAGATATTTTACTCTTGATCTCTAGAAATCACATGAGTCCCAAGGTTTTATATACCTCAATAAGGCTTCTAAAATCTCCACATATGGGCTTATACAGCATAGTTCCTAATAATTTGCGAAAAGAGAAGAAATGTTTAAACCTCACTTTTAGTACCCCTGGAATAAACCCCAAGTGAACCCATTGAACTCTTGGGTAGCGACCAAACTCAATTAAAACTCTAAAACTCTATGTTTACTTCATATAAGAAGGTTCCTATTTCCTAATTTAAAAGAAGAACCTAGGAAACAAAAGTAAAATTTAAGGGTAGAAAACAGGGGACCGGTCGACCGGTCCTGAGGGTCGACCGGTCCTGAGAGTCGACCGCGTCTCAAAATTTAGACTACGTAAAAAAAGAAGAAAGTCCAGGAAAAGGGGGCTGGTTGACCGATCGCGGACCGCGGTCGACCGCGCTCCAAAATCTAAGCCTTGGTAGGAAAGTAGTGTGCCCTCACCCGAAGGCCCGGTTGACCATCCTGGAACCGCGGTCGACCGATCATGACAGACCTAGACCCCATTTCTTCTTCTAACAACAAAATTCCCTTATCATTTATTACCACTAACTGATTTTAAATGCATCCAACAACCACAATGTACACCAATATCAGTTCAAATCAACCTCCAAAGAGTTAAAGCCCATAAATCCACTAAAAACCCTAACTTTCTTAAACCATAGTTAACCCACAACTATCAACACTACTTATTCAACTTAAATCACATAATAGCAAGTAGAAAACTTTCCTCAAGGTTGAAAATTCAGATTTGATGAAGTTGAATGCAAGAACAATCTCCCAATCTTCAATCTCTCTTCCTCTCCTTAAGTTTTCTCCTTTTTTCTCTCTCTCTAGGTCACTAATTACACTTAAGAGAAATAAGCGGATTTCAAGACATAAAACATGCCTTTTGTCTAAAATTACCAACTTAAGTGATCAATATCGCGATAAAATAATACGCAACTACTCATTTAAGGTAAAACCAGTCAAAAGTGCCCGGAACCTCAAAATACAATATGACACATAATTTTACTATCTCGCACCTTCCGAATCTAACTACACGCTCCGAATTATCATTTATAAATTTTATAATTCATTTTAAGTTCCGGTTTCATTTTAAGCCAAATGTCATTTTAAATCATATGACACAATAAAACACAACATGGCAATATTCACCTACACTTACGGTAATTATGAAACATCATAATAAATATTAACTTTTCTTCACTAAATTAATACTTACTCCATATGCCAAAATTGTATATCTAATTACTATACCTAGCAATTAAATATAAATTAGGTTCTCAAAAGTGAAGGTTGTTACAGAGACTAACTGGGGTTTCTCAACATCATTCAAGAATGTGTTTTCATTATTTTCTGGAGAGGAACGCAACCATCCAATCATATTCGTAAAATGATTTTCACAGGCATGAATACTTCTATTGTTCCCCTTTGGTATTGTGCATTTTAAATGTTGCCTAAAAATCAATATTTATTATATATCTAAAATAAATTAGAAAGACTAATTGGGGAAAGTAAAACTAAATTTGGGACTATTTTTATTCAAATCTTCAATATGGAATAAGACTCAAAACCCTTGCATGATTAGATTATAAGTTGGATTTTAGTTAGAATTTATGTCGTTTGCATGTAGATGAGTTATAGGGATGCAATAAATTTATTTCGACATGTATAACCACGTTAATTATGTGCATCTTTTAGAGTAGAGATTTATTGTTATATTACTCCGAAAAATATGCATGTGATTAGATATTCTATAAATTGATGAGAAAACAAATTGTTTGATTAATGTTAAAATTAAATTGACATAATTTGGATAAATAGTGATCTTGAAATTAATGTAAAGAATTGTTATTATAAGTTAAAAATATTCCATATATGATACATTAATTGAATTAATAATTGACACCTCGGGGAGGACGAGATTCTTGGGAAATTTATTGCTCTCATTTTATTTTAGGTTGCTTGCTAGGTGTGGGACTAGTAGGTAGGCCTTAATTATTGATGGTTCATTCTAGGTATAGAACTAGATAGTGCGGTTTTTTACGGATGGACAATTCCATTGTGCAAGTGATTTTACGTTGTTTCCATTGGATCGTTAGCCTAGGTTCGAGGGTAGGTGTAATACCCCATATTTCTGCGTATTTTGAATTAAATTAATTGAGTAATTAAATAGGAAATACATTTTAATTTAAATTACGTGAGTAGAGTAATTTAATATGATTTAATGATAACTATGATTATTAAGTGAATAAATAATAATTTTGATTATTAAATATTAATCAAAAGATAGACACTAATGGATATTATGACTCGAATTTACTAAGTATGAATAGTAAATATTGATAGTTCATTTGTATGACACAACGAATGAGATGGACGTACTTAATTTTTATCTCGCCTGGGTGTCGTGTGTAGACTAAATTGAGGATGAGATAGGAAATATATTTTTAGCAGCTCAAATGATAATTTATAGGTCACAAATGACTCCAAAAGGGTCGAATTAGTCAAAATAGTATACACGGGGGTACTAGTCGGCTACCGGGTCATTTTTGGGCTAAACCGGGACTGTATGTAGGTGTTTTAATCCTTTAGGATATGGGTTGAGAAGACCTACGAATTTTGGAGTATTTTATCAGCTGATTAAAAGTGTGGTTGGGGTTAGAAACCGCATAACACAAAGACAAGCCATTAGAGAGAGAAGAGAGATTATTCTCAAGGCTAAAAAGAAAAATTGTGGGAGATTTCAAGGAGTTGTTGCACCATAAGTGATTGAGGAAGGAAGATCGAAAGAGAAAGTAACCCAAAACCTTCTGGAAACTCGAAATCATATCATGATCTAATCAAGGAAAGTGGTTATTTGCAAATTTTGAGTTATAATATCCATGCATAGGATTTCCCAATAAATTGATTTTGATATATATTCTTGGAGAAAAAGAATTGATTCATTACATGTTTGGGTAGAAATATCATGTTGTTAGATTCATATATGTATAGGATTGAAAATCATAGGAATCATGGTTGTTATTACGAATTAAAACTCTTGGTTGATGATTGAAAACATGGGAAGAACATGTCTTTTTAGGGTTGTTGAATAATTAGAAGATTTAGGTTATTCTGGGCTAAATTGGAAGGATTTATTATGTTTAATCCATTGGAAATCATCATATCATCTGTAGGAATGATTGGGTATCATTAGTTACAAGTTTGGTTGATTATCATATGAGTTATATAATTGAAAATGGTTGAAAACAAAACAAGAAGAAGAAGAAGAAGAAGAAGAAGAAGAAGAAGAAGAAGAAGAAGAAGAAGAAGAAGAAGAAGAAGAAGAAGAAGAAGGAGAAATGCGTATGTCACTACGCAATCGATCGATCGACCCTTGAATGTCGATTGGTCCATGGAGTAGATCGATCTATGTTATAATCATTGAGTGCAAGATTTGAAGTGAAGGACTGGCGAGGGTAAACCGATCAAGTAGTGCATCGAGAATTTGGGATTTGAGATACGGAGAGAGTAAACGTCATCCCAAGGAGTATTCTACTAGGTTAGAGATAGCTTAACTACATAAATGGTTGGAGGGGTAACTAAGGCCCTTAGATTTGTTTGAATACTCAATTAAAACACGATAGTGAGATAAATCGTAAATTAATAAGTACAGCGAATATTCAAGAGGAAATATTACATACAAGCACTATTATTAGGTTGCATGTATAACTACTTAATTATATAGATACTTAGGTGGAGAGAATACCTATAGTAAAATTGCCTATATTTGGGTCGA
This sequence comes from Sambucus nigra, assembly GCA_949130495.1. Classification (NCBI taxonomy): domain Eukaryota; kingdom Viridiplantae; phylum Streptophyta; class Magnoliopsida; order Dipsacales; family Adoxaceae; genus Sambucus; species Sambucus nigra. The sequence goes on along the minus strand of OX422220.1, from coordinate 382,302,583 downwards.
GGTAGGATTCTGAAATAATATATGGAAATAGTAAGTCGGGGTTGTAACGAAAGAGTTTCGAACTAACCTATGTATAAAATTTCATTCGTGGGGTCCAGGTGATTTTCCGAACTAGTACATGAAATTAACTTGTGGTCGAGGTGACATTCCGGACCAATCCTTTTACTTGGTGTCGATAGACTATTCCGAACCAAGAGTCCTTGATGTGTGTTAGGAGGACATATTAGTAATGAATGAATTTACATGTGTATATTGTGTGTGAAATGTATACTAGATTAATAATCTAATAATGCGAGTTAGTAGATAATGAGATGTCGTGAATACTTCTAAAAGGTAATTAAGTAGGGAAACATAATTATAAATCGGTTAAAGATAGCAAAGCGTGAACAACTATCTAAGTCTATAAATCATGAGATAAGGTTACTATTACATACTAAGTGGGCGGTATGGTAACTTTGTCATGTAGATAAGTTCAGTTGGATACTTTAGTCTCGTTAGCTTGGGTAGTACATCTAGGTGGGCTAATTACATGACGCTAAGCGTGCACTAGATGAGCGGTGAGGTAACTCAAGAGTGTGTATGCAAATCTTAACATGTGTAATCAATAACACATTTTTACTCTGATAATCACTTGCTAAATATTTTCAAAATATTTGGGGTACTAACTCTTGCTATCAAAATATTTTCAAAACACTTTTAGATGTCTAGCCACAAGGATGCCAGACTTGAAGATTCAGTCCGAGGACTCGTAGATGTAGCATTGTGGAGGCTAGCAGGACTTTACATAGATGATTAATTCATTCAAATCTGTGTATGATCTTATTTTAGTACTCTATGAAAGGTCAATTCGCCCGACGGGCCCCCAATTTAAAAAATATTTAAATAATAATTTCCTTTTTAGATGCGGAAGCCTGAGATGATGGTTCAACAAAAGATGTGTGATGGTTCACAAAACAAACAAACACCAAATTTTAATTTCTATTTCAAATTAAAATTAAACCCAAGTGAAAATTAATTAAACATACACAAATACTAATTTCACTTAAACACAATTAATTAATCCAAGTACTAGAATTTGCCTAAGTCATTATTATTAATATTTCAAAATTAGGCCAAACTAGTTTTTAACGAAAGGCTGGAACTAAATAAACAATTACTCAAATTTAATTAGCACCTAATTAAATTAAGTGTGACAATTAAAACCATTTTTATCTTGAATTATCCTAAAGCATTATGCAAGACAAAAATAAATCAATCACACTATGCCGCGATGTACGAGGAAAAACCCACAACGGGAAACAACCTCGGACGACCCTAGCCACAAATCCACTAAGTACAAAATTTATAAATACAAGACATAAAGGCTTACAACACATGACTCGATCCCTCTCAATCCCCGACGCTTCTTCTTGTAGATACCTCTTCCTAGCGGATAACCACGGAGCTCCACTGCGGTCTTGGAGTCCACCAATCGAACTTTGTATGGTCACCGTCACCCGAACAAGGAGCCTTTCTCCAAGTGGGTAATGCCGCAACAAACAATTTCTTCTTTATTTGATGGATGTAGAAGCAAACCCAAAAACTTCTCTTTGAATGGAAGATATGAACCCGGTGCCAAAACTCCAAGCAAGATGTATATATATTGAAACTTGGATAAACAAATTTGGGTGTAAACTAGAGTGTTGTATATTTTTCTCTTTGATAAAAACTCACTCAAAACATGATCTTTTTCCCTCTTTGATTTTACTCTCAAATCACTCTCTCGGAGTTAGTAGGATATGAAAAAGATAGTTAATCAAAAGTGATTCCCGCACATAGTTATGCTGTGAAAAGATAGTGGGGAAAGAAGTGGAGATCATTGGAGAAAACTGCCAAAAACTGTCAAAAAACTGTTCCCGCCTGGAAAGTCGTTCGAACGACATTGGGTCTCGTTCGAACGACTTTGGCATTTCGTTCGAACGACTTTACTAACGAGGTTCCAGTGTTGAAAAATGGAATTTCATTAGAAGTCTTGTTTGAACGACCTGGCAATCTCGTTCGAACGAGATGCCAGTTCGTTCGAATGACATTGTAATCTCGTTCGAACGAGATTACAGTGTGCTTCGAACGACGTACTAGAAAGTCAAAAAATATTCATTTTAGCTCCAAAACTTTTTAACTTTATTTAAAGTTTTAATTAAATCTTTCTGAAATTAAAACGTTGTTTAGTTAAGCCTAGCACCCAATAAACATGTTCCAAGCTCCTATATATATATGTAATGCATTCATACCTTGGGAGCATGGAACCACCATTGATGACGTAGAAACGAGGCACTTAAACTCGGAATTTTGATAAAGCTTTATACACTTGGCCGCTACGTCTTCAACAAACACGTCATAGGCTTGAAAGATGATCAATATACTTTATCCTATGACTCAAACGTTTTTGTCCGGAATTGAGCCAAAACTACAAAGGACTCAATTGAGAATTTGTGTCCTTACAAATATCCCCCTTTGGCTATTCCGGGACAAAAACTAAACAAAAATCCTAAAGGGACGTCATGCTCTAATAGAATAATAGACAGTCCCACCCAAAATAAAAATACAATGCTTGACTCAAACAACCCAAAGGATCAACAATCTTTGCCATTGAAAGTTGCCACTTTATAAAATAATTCCTGCACACTTAGGTAAACACATTACACGCATAGGGAATATCAAAATAGATAATGCGTGTAAAGTTAACTACTAATCTCCCTTAAACTAAGATAAGATAATAATAGGATTAGATACCATTTCTCTCCCTATCGTTCTCCCCCTTTTTGTTTAGGAATAGACAAATGTTTAAAGAATCAAATATAGCCTTATGTCCCACAAATAAAGCATATACACCGTCTAAATTAATCAAGGGATAAATAGAATGAGAAAACAAGCTAAAATATAGTGATGAGAGTGTTAAAGCATATGGGAAACAAAAGTTCAACTAATCCAAACAATAACATTGGATACCAACTAGGATGCAATAAAATGATACCAATATGATATATAAATTATTAAACATGTGATATCAACAAGGAATCCAATAATATGGATACCAAGTAGGAATTAAAGCATATATGGATTAGAAATCAAAGCAAAGACTAAACAAAACTATCAAATATATGTATACATAAGATATAACTAATAGACGTAAGTATACATATATAGATATAAACACACAGATGACACACGCAAAATATAATAGGAGTCTTTCGCACTCGTATGGAAAAAATGTGTCATATGGAAACGGAAGTGTTGGGGTGTGAACTAGTAACGATTAAATTTAGATCCAATCACTTAAAAACATGTTCACGGAGTTCTCATTTGATTGCAAACTTCATCACATTTGAATATAACCACATGTGACAATATAGATTGAACTCAATGAACAAACATACACAATGCATACAAGCCTAGCATATTGATGATTCTATAAACCAATAGAGTCATGACATGAAATACGCAACTAGGATAAACAGACATTTTGCAAACCGTTGATATACCATCCAATCTCCCTCAATAAGCATTTATATTAATTTGAATGAATATATCAATCAAACATAGTCCTTGGCAATTATTTTTCTTTTTAATGCCATATATTCTGTTTTTAGGCCTTTGGACCACGTATTTCTTTTAGGTCCATTCAAAACGGTGGCTTACAATCGCAAAGGATCACTAAGTCCTTTCGGAGCCCTTCCCCGTGCACATTTTTATTTATCATGTTTTCATTTTTCACACAAATCTCACGTGCAACGGCTTTTGACATGCACTAGTCCTCCTAAGCCACAAATATGTAGATGACAAGATTGGAAAGAGAACACCTCACATAGCTCAAATATACATATGAAGTTAAAATTTCAAAAGAGCTTGTGCATGTGTGAATATAGGCATATAAAAATAGAATCCATTTAAACAACACAAAATCCAACTACTCCATGTAAGCATGGTAAAGAACATAATAAGGATTGACAATCTAAACCAAAAGTTCTAGCCACATGGGAGCGTAAAATATGGGATTCTAACACAAGTATATGCCACTTAAAGTGTGTCAAACCAAAATACACACAAAAATAAAATCTTTCTGAGTTTTTGACATTTTTAACCAAAAATAAAAATATATACTCAAAAGACAAACAAAAATCATTTGGACTTTTCATTAAGCTTAAATTATAAAGAGATAAAAACCCAAATGATAAACAAAAATCATTTTGTATTTTTCATTTAATGCAAACAAAAAGAAGAAATAAAATACAAAAGATAAACAAGTCATAATTTCTAGCATGTGATATGAATTAAGGCAATGACTAGAAATTGACTAAACATGCATACATCTAGCAAGGATATATAATATGAAGCACAAAAATCTAGAGTATGCATAAAACACTAACACATTCAACCTTTAAATTTAGCAAGGGAGGTTTCATGTGAAAGTAATGAGAATCAACAAATCTTGTATCTAGCACATTTAAGAATGATTTCCTAACCCATATAGATTTATATTTAAAATGATGGGGATTAGGAAATAATGAAATGCTAGATAAAGATTTCCTTGAACTTCTTTTAAGATAAAAAAAAAATGACCTAAGGTGACCTTTTCTACAACAATGAAAGCATGTGTAAACACGAGGAATGTCACCTAAGGTGTGACCCTTTTTAAAGTCTTTGGACAAAGTTGACCCTCTAAAACAAACAATGGTTTTAGCTTTAGCAATGGAAGAATTTGAACATGATGTGCTAGAACCATTAGAACTACTACTAGAGTCTTGAAAGTCATTTTTCAATTTTAAAATTTCGGACTCAAGTAATAAATTAGACTCCTCAAAATTATGGGACTCCTTCTTTAAATTTTTAATAATTCCTAGAAGGTTAACACGCTCTCCCTCAATATGAGCAAAATTGTCCCTAAGAGTCTTTTCACGATTTTCACTCTCTTTCTTGGACTTTTCTAAAATATCAAAATTTGAATGTAAGTCTGTAACAACCCTCACTTTTGATAGCCTATTTTATATTTATTTACTAGGTGTAGTAATTAATTATAAAATGATGGATGTTGAGTAAATATTAATTTATTATGAAAAAGGTTAATATTTACTGAAATTTGTATGATTACCTGATGAGTAGGTAAAAATATCCCTGTTGTGATTTATTGTGTCATGAGAATTAAATGACATTTTGGTTTAATGAGAAACCGAAACTTAAAATGAGTTATAAAATTTCCAAATGATAATTTGGAGGGTGTAGTTAGTCCCGGTAGGTGCGAAACAGTCAAAGTAAGTGCCATATTGTATTTTGGCATTTCTGGCATTTTTGACTGGTTATAACTTAAGTGTGTAGTGCGTACCATTTTATCGCGTATTAGCCACTTAAGTGGGCTTTTCAGATTTAAGCCACGTTTAAGTCCCCAACCCCATTTCTTTTCTTCCATTTCTTTTTCTTATTGAGCCCTAGAGAGAGAGAGAGAGAGAAAGGAGAAAGAAGAGAACTTTGGAGAAAAGGGAGATTGGAGCTTGGATTGTTGCCTCCACCAAATCAAATCTGAATTTGCAGGATCAAGGCAAGTAACTTACTTGCTATAATGTGATTTAACTGGATTTATTAGCATGATTTGTTGTGGATTGTTATGATTTAGTTTAGTTAGGGTTTTGGTAAATTAATTGGGTATTAACCCTTAGAAAGTGATTTGGATGATAAATGTTCTTGATGATGGTACTTAGACATATTGTGGTGTATTAGTTCCACTAAATGTTATGGATTTGGTTGTGGAAGAAGAAATAGGGAGACTAGGTCTGCTATGGCCGGTCGACCGTGGTTACCAGACCGGTCGACCGGGCCTTCGGAGGAGGGCACACTGCTTTCTTTCAAAGGCATGAAATTGAGGGCGCGGTCGACCGCGGGTCCCCTACCGGTCGACCGGCTCGTCCGAATTGAACTTTCTGCTTTTCTGCTAAGGCAAAAATTTGAGACGCGGTCTTGGGACCGGTCGACCGGTCCCCTGTTTTCTCACCTAACTTCCTACTTTTGTCTTTAAACTCTTTTCTTCCCATAGGGACTTAGGACCCTTCTTGAATGAAGTAAACCTTGACTTTTAGAGTCCTAGTGGAGTTGGTTGGTGCCCAAGTGTTGAATGGGTTTCACTTGGGGTTAAGTTCGGGGGAAAGGGTTGTCTTAAGTGATGTTGAGGCATCACTTCGCTTTGTGCATCCTAATAAGTGGATGGGGGTCAGATGCCCTAACTTGGAGACTTAGGGGCTTATCAAAGTTAGATGAACCTTGAGGATTAATAGGATCATAATGATCATTTGGAGAGTTGTTGGGACTGGTATATTGAGAAATATTAAATAAAATATTCGATGGGAATTAGGTTCGCATAAAATGAACCCAATTGATTTAAGGATGATAGATTTATCTATTATGGACCCGAACTATGTAAATTTTGATGGGTTCAAATAAAATGAACCCGGTTCTTTAATTATGCTAGGTTCGAGTAAAAAGGATCAAACACATGGATATTAATAATGGAAACTTGGAAATGAAAATGAGATAAAATATGGTAAATGCTAATTTACTTAAACACCTCTCTAAATGACATCATAAGGTAAGTTCGCGCGGTTGGTGATGCCCCCTGGCTAGTGAATGCAGGCTGGATATAGTCCTAGGCCATATGCGGGGTTTTGTATATTTTCTGCGCTGGTTAGGGGATTCCGAGTGTGGTCCTGACTTTCCCGCAGGCATATGGCCGCTTCCCGACGTTGCGTTATTATCCCAGGTTGTCTTGTATAGATAGTCCCTGGAAGATGATGGTCATTTAGGGGCGCGCCCAGTGGGGAAACTCGGACGGGCGGTCTTAGAATCGTTATGTGTATATGAATATAACTTTTCTGCATCAAGTGGGACTTGATGGACATATGCCATTAAGAGCATGATACGTGCCATAAAGAGCACGGGAAATGAGATTATTAAGATATGTGCCATAAAGAGCACTTGATATTAATAATATTCCTATTAAGGAATGGAAAGATGTTATGGTAAGATAATTAACTTTAGAAGTTAATAAATGAAAGGAAATTATACCTTCTTATTGCAAACCAAACAAATGGCTTTTAAATTCCTATTAAGGAATGTAAGAAGGATACGGTAATTGGATTATTGAGTAAAGGTTTTAAATTTATATTACTTTCTTTTCTTTCTTTTATGTAGGCATTTCATTTCCATTTCATTTCATAATTAGTTGATATGTCATTGTCATATTATCATCCTTATTTATGCATAACTGTTCATTTCTATCATGCTTTTATTTCTTCTGGTAATCATATAGAACCCGGCCCTGACCGGTTTACTTTCCTTGTTGCATATATGATTGTATCTGCTCAGGGGCTCCACCGCAAGGACGCCCGTTTTGGTGTTCCCCTTCCTTTGCCTTTGACGAGCTGTAAGATTTTGGGGGTTATTACAGGACTTGTATTAGACGCTTCCATTCTTATTATTCTAGATAAGTCCGGGTCGTAACTCGGGCGAGTGGCCCAAACTTTGATATTTGATTAATGAATGTCTTATATAAGATATTATAGTGTCGTACGGTGTTCTTTGTAGCTGTGGACCGACAGCTTATTCGGTCCATTTGTTTACTATCGTTTTAGTGGTAATATATATATTCTTGTGAAATCACACTTGTTTATCAGATCGGGTTGTTTAAATTTAGTTTTCTGAACTGCTTATTTAAAACTTTACACATGTTGGCAACCCCTTTTCTGATATATTGGATGGTTTTCCCGTATATTCAGTTTATTTTGATGATGCTGAGGATGATATCTGTCCATGATTCCTGTTACATTTGAGTATCGGGCTGGCCACCCCTTATCTCGGATCTCGGGTTGTCACAGTTGGTATCAGAGCATTAGGTTCTAGAGTCTTTAGGATCTATGTGGATTCGCCATGTTCTACCATAGCGTTCTTTGATATAGAGCCTAAGGTTAGGACTGTGTAGTTGTTTATGTTTGCGATCTTTTGCGGGATAGATAATATTGTAACTCTATTGTTTCTTCATCTCGAACGCCACCTTGAGAGGTCGCTCTGAGAGACGTAATAGGGTTGTAGAAGTGGGGGTGGATTCTCCATCGCCTCCACAAGGGATCGTTAACGCTACGGATGTAGCAAACGCTGTAGCTCAAATGGTTATCACCACTTGGACCGCAGTGTTCCACGTAACTCCCAGGGACTCATGATGTTCAAGCTCCTATAGGACCTTTTTGTGGGAAAAGGGTTTAGGAGTCCTTTCAAGAGGGCAATTCCCCGGAATTTGAAGGAGGTATGGATGTTATTAAAGCCAAAATGGAAACGGGACGTGCAACGCCACCTTCGAATGATAGAATGTAGCGAGGAAAGGAACAAGTCCTTGCCACTTTTAACCTAGTCGGATCCGCGTTATACTGGTGGGAAATTATAACCGCATCAGAGCAGAGAGAGACACAATGACGACCACTGAGTCCTGGGCTTTGTTTGATCGTGAGTACGTTCCTCCCGCAGTTCTTAGGGAGATGAGAAAGAAGCTCCAGGGTGTTGTGCATGGAGAGAGACCTGTGGTGGAAAATGTAGAGAAGTTTACCCGGTTAGTGAGTTTTATCCCAGATGAGGCGACTCTGGAAGATAGGAAGATCTCAAAGATTATGGGAGGTCTAAACTAGAGAATCCGACAACAATTGCTGGGTTATCCAACCTCACAAACTTTTGGTGAGGGTATGAATGTAGCCTCATCCCACTGCCATGAGCATTGGTTATATACACTGGGTAGAAAGAAAGCTACAGTCGTGGGGCAAGCAGGAAAGCTTGGAGAACATGGGATTTGAGGAGGAGAATTTCCCTCATCCCAATCTGCGGGTAGTAAGCAGAAAGAGAGGGGACCTCCATAAGGGGCTTCGTCTAAAAGACAACGTTTGGAAGGTTTATTGCGGGTGGCAATGACGTTAGGCATGGCAAGGATGCTTCACACTTAGGGGTCGGGATGGTCATGGAGGTAACGACCATCTGGGCCAAAGTGTTTCCCAGTTTAGAAAGAGGGGTCGAGGTTGAGAGGACATGAAGGGACGGTTCTTACTAGATGGGGAGACGGGTCACTACTATTTGGAGTGTCCTCGGTTGGTTGGGGGGCAGTTGCTAGGGCTCCGCAACAGCCGCGTGTTTAGTTCCTACCTCAGGTACCTGATCCGGTTGTTCCCATACAGCAGGGACAACTACTGTATGGAAGAGTTTGTTAAATCCGGGAGGTTATACTCCCTCTAGCTTTGTTAGCATTGCCTACTATTATGGGTAAGTTTTATTTCGATGGTACTTGAGTTACGTGTTATTCGATGCGGGTGTTACGCACTCATTTGTTTTATAAGCTCTTCTCAGGCTACAGATTTGATAAAATCTGCTGAGAGTATTTTTACTAGTGTTGAGTTTTCTATGACTGATGGTTCGCTCAATTTCTTATTTGTAAATACATAGGGATTTATTATGGTACTTTGTGCTTTAAGGCCGATTTACTCGTCCTTGACATGGTCGGGTATGATGTGATTGATATGCTTTCTCTCCACGACCGATAAAGTCGAGTAGTAGCGTATAGGAGGGGTTCCTTGTTTGGATTCCGCTTTTACGGGACGCTCCACGCGTGAACCTCGACGACGTTGGAAGGGGAGAGATGTTGTTCTTACTTCTTTTAGTTGATTTTATTTTATTTTGTTTTACTTTATTTTGTTTTACTTTATTTTTACTTTTATTTTGTTGGTTGTAAGGTTTAGCTGAGAATCACGTAGAAGAGTGATTAATGGCTGCTAAAGTGAAATTAGAAGCACTGTATACAGTTCTCTCCTCTAAACGATGTGAGGGAGACTGGGATGCGAAGTTGGACTTAGACTTCGGGTTATGCCTTGATAAGAAGGCTATCTAAAATGATATATATATATATAAGGCTTTATGAAAGTGAATACTTGATTTGTAAATCTTTAGTTATTTGATTGGTAATGTAAATAGGTAGAATCTTTTCGGTCCCGAACATGTGTCTTAGATCTGTATATCTTGATGACCGACAACGCGAAGTAGTAGTGTAACGGGAGGGTTCCTTGTTTGGATTTCGCTTCGGCGAGACATCCCACGCACGAAACCGAGCAAATGTCGGGAGTTGAGAAAGGTCTTGGGCACTAGGGATATACTTAGTATTAAACGTATACGACTTAGATAGGATACAGTATAGGTAGGTAGACTTTAGGATTGTTTGGATGTAAGGCCTTTGGTATGTGACTTTAGTTTAGGAGGGATGTCGGGAGTTGACCACGAACAGATTATGTGTTAGCTCCATAAGGGATTGATTTCCTAGTAACGAGAAGTGGGAGATTTCGAGAAGTTTTTTTTCTAAGTCGGGCCAAAGGAGATGAGGCCACTTGTAGTTAGAATATTAAGATGGCGCCTAGCTTTCGGAGAGAGATAGGTGAATTGACTTTCACTTCTAAGCCCGTGTAGTTAAGCTCGAGGGTGGATTCAATGGACAAGCCTCTGCCAGGATGGGGAGCGATAGTGCTGGAGCATAGATATATTGTTTATGCACCTCATAAGTCTAAACTTTTTGGGAGTATTATCCCATGCTTGAATTAAAATTCATAGTGGGGTGATCGTCGTATAGGAAGGGAGATGCTACTTCTTGGGCAGAATTTAGTCTTTCGTGCGAGCAACACTTTATTGCAAGATGTCGTAGGAGAGACAAGTGTGGTTAAGACCACATATACAAGTTGTTGATTTGGGAAACAGAACTCTGCTCTTAGGATCGTGAGAGTGGGGTGCGTTTCCATAAGAGAATTTGTGTTCCAGATGTGAAGGACTTGAGAAAGGCAGATATGGTGGAATCTCATGGTTCTAAGTTTACGGTTCAGCCAGGTAACGACGAAATGTGTCAAGATATGTGTCGCTAATAGTAGTGGCGGGGCATGGAAAGGTTGTTGGACAGCATGGGGTGCCCTTGATTTTAGTTTCCGACTGAAATAGAATGCTCATTTCCCAATTGTGGAAAGTTTCCAAGCCATGGGAATCGAATTATGGTTAAGTGCTTCTTATCATTTTTCCACAGATGGCCAGTCAAAAGGGTGTAACACCCCGTACTTTTGTGCATTTAATATTTAATTAATTCGATATTTTAAATTACTGGTGTGTTGTAATTTTAATTGAATTAATTATGACAATATATATATATATATATATATATATATATATATATTTAAATATTAATCGAGGAGTAAATGGTTAATGTTTAGGGAAATTTATTTACTAAGTGAATAGTAATAATTTAATTACGTCATTTCGGGTATTAATGACGGGGTATGCACTTATTCCAGCCGAGAGTCGGTATAGACTTAATGGGGTGTGAGATAAGGATTTTTTATAAATTAATTCGGATGCCAATTCTGAGTGCGCGGTTGAGTCCGGATGGGTCGAGATAGTCAGAAAAGAGTACCCGGGGGTAGTAATTGGGTCTCGGGGTATTTTTGGGCATAGCCGGGCCCACACGGGGTGAGTTGGCCCACTTTAATTAAGCCCATTAGGTGAAAAACGGGATTAAGGGTTTTTAACCTAATGGGAGATTAGGAAATCAGCAGCCAACACAACTCCAAACCTAGGGTTTGAGAGGGGATTTGGGGGAAAGCAAATCAAGAACAAATTGGGAGCTTTTGGAGCCAAATTGAGGGACTCCGCCAACGGAATCAGACACTACGAACACTTTCAGGCAAGTGGCTAACTGTTTTTACTCCTAAATTGTGATATCCAATTCATAATTTAGTGATGTGTAACTAAAATTCATTTTGGGGATAAATGGGTACAAAATGGGGTTTTGTTAATGGAATCTTTATGAGTTCTTGGATGAAGAACATGAATCTTGAATGACTTAGGGTTTATTTGATGAACACAAGAGGTCAATCTGCCAGAATTTTTTATACAACTTTAAACGTATTCCATTTGAGTTGTACTTCGAATTAGAGTGTTAACCATACATTCCTGGAAAGGTATTTCTCTTATCTATCCAATGAACTTGGAATCAGATCAATAGGAGTTCTGTAGAGGGAGTAATCGACCTTTTTCTAGAGGGTGTTTGATCTGTCAACATAGTAATCTGCCAGACTTTTAACGTGACTTTAAACGTGTGCGGTTTGGATTTTACTTCGAATTAGAGTGTGAGCCATACATTACTGGAAAGGTATTTCTCTTAGCTATCCAATGAACTTGGAATCAGGTCAATCGGAGTTATGTAGAGGGAGAAATCGAAATTTTACTAGATGGTGTTTAATCTGTCAGAAAATTTGAGATTTTTCTTTTTAAGCCTCAAATGTCTAAAATTTTATCGGGGAAGTGTTTGGGACCTTGATGAAAAATATTGATGGAATAATGATATGGAAGTAGGTCGATGATTGAGTGTTGGAATTTAATTTTGTGAGAGAGTTAAAGTGTATTCATAGGCTTGATTGTGACGTACTCTAATTCGAGATGATAAGAATATAATTATGAAAAAAAGCATGAGCGAGCTTAAAATCGTTAGGTCAGTGGGTTAACAAGGGTAACTACTGAATTGATATAACAAGGGGTAACTAGGACCCTTAGAGTTGTGTGAATACTTGAATTAATACGAAAGTGAGATAAATTCGTAAAGCAAACAAGTACGGTGAATATTAGAGAGAAATATATTACATACAAGTATGAAGAATTGGGTTGTGTAAATACCTACTGTTTTATAGGATTACTTGGGTTGTGAATGCATATTGTGTGTTCCCTTGTGATAGGAACAAAGACTCGGCAAATATTAAGTTCCGGGCTATGTAAGTGAGTCCGGGGACAATGGTTGAGTGACACCAAGTTATTAAATTAATAAATGCGATAATTAATTTAATTAAAGTCGGTTTGTAGACTCGGGTATGATTAAATTAATGGGTGGGATAATTAGTTTAATCAGGATCGGATTGCAGACTCGTGAAGGGTACTTATTAATTAATGTGATAATTAATTATATTAGAGTCGGACCACAGACTCGGAATTTGGGTTGATTAATTAATTTGTTAGCTAATTTGATTAGAGTCTGGCGATAGACTCGGGGAGGTATTAAATTAAAATGTGTGTTAATTAATTTAAGGAGAGTTGGACCATAGACTTGGGGAAAGTATTATATTAATTAAGGTGTGAATTAATTATATTAGATTCGGACCATAGACTCGGGAAGAGGATAAGTTATTAAGTGAGAAAATTAGTTACATTTGAGTCGGGCCACAGACTCAGAAACTTACAGGCAGTGTATGGGATTTTGAGTACACGGTAAAGTCGGGGTTATTAATATATATATATATACGGTGTAGTGGTTGTATATATATATACTTGTATGTATTGTGTGTGACATTAAATTACAGGCAGTGTGCGGGAGTTTGAGTACACGGTAAAAACTAGGGGTTCATAATATATATATACGGGTAGTGATAGTATATATATATGTGTATATATTGTGTGTGATAGTAAATAACAGTGACTAGATATTTATTCAATTTAAATACTCTAATGCTATCAAGGGAGGTTGCGCGATGTGGGTGAATCCCCTAGCTTGAGGAGTAGGGCGAGTATATCCCCAGGTCATAGCGTCCGGTATATATGGGTGAGAGATTTATCTCACTTTCAGGGAAGGAATATGACCTCCTCCACTTCGTTATATTTTAGTCCAAGTTGGTGAGCGATTCTAACTTGGGGAAACTAGGTGTTGCGAGCACACCTAGTGAGATAGCATTTTAGAGGGAATCATCCGATGAGGGTATACTCGGAAGGATGGATACGCGTATGATATATGTGTGGATGTTAGTAAAGGTACGTATAATATAGTAGTAAATATTATATGTAGGTGATAATACAGTGCGTGATGTATTTACCTTATATAACTCGGGTTACAGTTATATGTTGTTAATTAATGAGAAATTAATTAAGTTAATTATTGGTGGAAATAATACAGTGTTTGACGTATGTACTTTATATAACTTGTGACACGGTTATATGTTATTATTTAAGAGGAATTAATTAAGTTAATGGTGAAATAACTTAAAATTCAAGAATCATTATACTCGGGTTAGAGTTGTATGGCAAGGGAAGGTTATACCAAGACTAGTTGGACGGGGTAGCACAACTAGGAGGGGTTAAGGTAACCGGTAGGTGTGCACAATAGTGGAGGGGTGAGAATGTCCACAAGGGAGTGCGACACTAACTTAAATATGAAGCGCAGTCATGCATTTTAAATTACTGCAGTTAATTCACTTGCTAAATATTTTCAAAATGTTTTGGGTTCTAACCCTTGCTATAAAACTATTTTCAAAACCTTTTAGGTGTCCAGCCACAGGGACGCCAGGATTGATATTCTATTCCAGGGACACGGAGCTGCGGCATATGTGGATGCTAGCAAGAGTTTGGATTAGACGCATCATTCATTCATTCCTAGAGTAGGAATCTTGTATCAGTTTCAGTTCTATTTAGGGCTTGTCGCCCAGACTTCTCGGTACAGTTTTCAGATGTTGAATAATTGTATTTGGATTATTTCTTTGGTGGCCGGTGATTTATTCGGCATGTTGTGTATTTATGATTCAGTTCTTTTTCATTCAGTTGTGTGAATGGTTTATATATTCCGCATGTACTGTTTTGGTTTTATTAAAAAGTTAAAATTGGCACCAGTTTTTGGAATACTAGGTGGTTAGTAAGTTTTAAAAAGTTTTCGACAGTGATGCTAAGGATGATCCGACTGGGATTCCTGTTTTAATTTGGTATAGGACTGATCACCCGGTATTTTATTAGGCGGGGTGTCACAAAGGGGTAAACCATATGTTGGGGCATATACTCCTTATGTGCGTGCTTGACTTCAAGTATAGTCTGGAACGGTGTCTTCCACTGGTCAAATTCGATAATTATAATTTATATCGATTCACTATTGGCATGGCGACTTATAAAGCCTTGTATCGTGGGCCTTGTGGATCTCCCACTTGTTGGTTAGAGGTGTGAGATGATAAGTCTCTCGGACCTGGACTAATCCGAGGTACTTCTTCGAAATTGAGCTCATTCGAAATCGTATTTGTATAACCAAGATCGAAGAAAGAGTTATGTCAATGCGGGGAGAAGACATGTGGAGATTGAGGTCGATAGACGAAGTGTTGGTGCGAGTATCGCCTATGAATGGCATTAAGCATTTGGAGTAGAAGGAAAACTTGCACTGCGTTACGTTAGACCTTTCCTATATATGTTAAGGTGGGTCCGGTAGCTTATCAACTTGCTCTACTAAAATATTTGTACCAAGTTCATGACGTAATCCATATCTCTTCTGTAAGGTAGTACGAGGGATGTGATGGTGCCTTTAGGCACATTTCTTTCGAAGTTTGTGGGATGCAACTTTCCATTCCTTATGAGGAGTAGTCGGTTGCTATTTCAGAGCGTAGTGACCTGCGATAATGATCTCAGGTAGTACCTTTAGTAAGGTCACAAGGTAGTCACCATAGTGTCGAGGAATCGACATGGGATCGCGAGGATGACATGCGTGAAAAGTATCCGCATTTCTTCTTGTG
Organism: Sambucus nigra; assembly: GCA_949130495.1. Lineage (NCBI taxonomy): Eukaryota > Viridiplantae > Streptophyta > Magnoliopsida > Dipsacales > Adoxaceae > Sambucus > Sambucus nigra. Next base: position 382,286,972 of record OX422220.1, on the reverse strand, counting down.
AGTTATGCCCGAATTTTGGGGGAAAAATTCCCTCCTAAGGGGGGGAGTGTGTAACAACCCTCACTTTTGATAGCCTATCTTATATTTATTTACTAGGTGTAGTAATTAATTATAAAATGATGGATGTTGAGTAAATATTAATTTATTATGAAAAAGGTTAATATTTACTGAAATTTGTATGATTACCTGATGAGTAGGTAAAAATATCCATGTTGTGATTTATTATGTCATGAGAATTAAATGACATTTTGGTTTAATGAGAAACCGAAACTTAAAATGAGTTATAAAATTTCCAAATGATAATTTGGAGGGTGTAGTTAGTCCCGGTAGGTGCGAAACAGTCAAAGTAAGTGCCATATTGTATTTTGGCATTTCTGGCATTTTGGACTGGTTATAACTTAAATGTGTAGTGTGTACCATTTTATCGCGTATTAGCCACTTATGTGGGCTTTTCAGATTTAAGCCACGTTTAAGTCCCCAACCCCATTTCTTTTCTTCCATTTATTTTTCTTATTGAGCCCTAGAGAGAGAGAGAGAGAAAGGAGAAAGAAGAGAACTTTGGAGAAAAGGGAGATTGGAGCTTGGATTGTTGCCTCCACCAAATCAAATCTGATTTTCCAGGATCAAGGCAAGTAACTTACTTGCTATAAGGTGATTTAAGTGGATTTATTAGCATGATTTGTTGTGGATTGTTATGATTTAGTTTAGTTAGGGTTTTGTTAAATTAATTAGGTATTAACCCTTAGAAAGTGATTTGGATGATAAATATTCTTGATGATGGTACTTAGACATATTGTGGTGTATTAGTTCCACTAAATGTTATGGATTTGGTTGTGGAGGAAGAAATATGGAGACTAGGTCTGCTATGGCCGGTCGATCGTGGTTACCAGACCGATCGACCGGGCCTTCGGAGGAGGGCACACTGCTTTCTTTCAAAGGCATGAAATTGAGGGCGCGGTCGACCGCGGGTCCCCTACTGGTCGACCGGCTCGTCCGAATTGAACTTTCTGCTTTTCTGCTAAGGCAAAAATTTGAGACGCGGTCGACCGCGGTCTTGGGACCGGTCGACCGGTGCCCTGTTTTCTCATCTAACTTCCTACTTTGTCTTTAAACTCTTTTCTTCCCATAGGGACTTAGGACCCTTCTTGAATGAAGTAAACCTTGACTTTTAGAGTCCTAGTGGAGTTGGTTGGTGCCCAAGTGTTGAATGGGTTTCACTTGGGGTTAAGTTCGGGGGAAAGGGTTGTCTTGAGTGATGTTGAGGCATCACTTCTCTTTATGCATCCTAATAAGTGGATGGGGGTTAGATGCCCTAACTTGGAGACTTAGGGGCTTATCAAAGTTAGATGAACCTTGAGGATTAATAGGATCATAATGATCATTTGGAGAGTTGTTGAGACTGGTATATTGAGAAATATTAATTAAAATATTCGATGGGAATTAGGTTCGCATAAAATGAACCCAATTGGTTTAAGGATGATAGATTTCTCTATTATGGACCCGAACTATGTAAATTTTGATGGGTTCAAATAAAATGAACACGGTTGTTTAATTACGTTAGGTTCGAGTAAAAAGGACCAAACACATGGATATTAATAATGGAAACTTGGAAATGAAAATGAGATAAAATATGGTAAATGCTAATTTACTTAAACACCTCTCTAAATGACATCATAAGGGAAGTTCACGCGCTTGGTGATGCCCCCTGGCTAGTGAATGCAGGGTGGATATAGTCCTAGTCCATATGCGGGGTTTTGTATATTTTCTGCGCTGGTTAGGGGATTCCGGGTGTGGTCATGACTTTCCCGCAGGCATATGGCCGCTTCCCGACGTTGCGTTATGATTCCAGGTTGTCTTGTATAGATAGGCCCTGGAAGATGATGGTCATTTAGGGGCGCGCACAGTGGGGAAACTCGGAGGGGCGGTCTTAGAATCGTTATGTGTATATGAATATAACTTTTCTGCATCAAGTGGGACTTGATGGACATATGCCATTAAGAGCGTGATACGTGCCATAAAGAGCACGGGAAATGAGATTATTAAGATATGTGCCATAAAGAGCACTTGATATTAATAATATTCCTATTAAGGAATGGAAAGATGTTATGGTAAGATAATTAACTTTGGAAGTTAATAAATGAAAGGAAATTATACCTTTTTTATTGCAAACCAAACAAATGGATTTTAAATTCCTATTAAGGAATGTAAGAAGGATACGGTAATTGGATTACTGAGTAAAGGTTTTAAATTTATGTTACTAGCTTTTCTTTCTTTTATGTAGGCATTTCATTTCCATTTCATTTCATAATTAGTTGATATGTCATTGTCATATTATCATCCTTATTTATGCATAACTGTTCATTTCTATCATGCTTTTATTTCTTCTGGTAATCATATAGAACCCGACCCTGACCGGTTTACTTTCCTTGTTGCATATATGATTGTATCTGCTCAGGTGCTCCACCGCAAGGACGCCCGTTTTGGTGTTCCCCTTCCTTTGCCTTTGACGAGCTGTAAGATTTTGCGGGTTATTACAGGACTTGTATTAGACGCTTCCATTCTTGTTATTCTAGATAAGTCCGGGTCGTAACTCGGGCGAGTGGCCCAAACTTTGATATTTGATTAATGAATGTCTTATATAAGATATTATAGTGTCGTACGGTGTTCTTTGTAGCTGTGGACCGACAGCTTATTCGGTCCATTTGTTTACTATCGTTTTAGTGGTAATATATATATTCTTGTGAAATCACACTTGTTTATCAGATCGGGTTGTTTAAATTTAGTTTTCTGAACTGCTTATTTAAAACTTTACACATGTTGGCAACCCCTTTTCTGATATATTGGGTGGTTTCCCGTATATTCAGTTTATTTTGATGATGCTGAGGATGATATCTGTCCATGATTCCTGTTACATTTGAGTATCAGGCTGTCCACCCCTTATCTCGGATCTCGGGTTGTCACAAAGTCCATGAGCTTTTCACGAAAAATATCTTTTTGAGATAAGGAGATTTGCAAAGACTCAATGTGAGCTTTAAAACAAGAATTTTCATTTTCAAGAAATTTAATTCTTTTTACAAATCTCAAATTTAATTCCTTTAAATTTTCGTTACATTTATTAATCCCATTTAATTCCTCTCGAAAATCAAAAAAATTATTTTCATTAAAATTAGACAAATTTTCATCAAGGCGTCCCATTGAGAGAAAAATAAAAAATATGAGAGTGATAAAAAAATTCGAACGACCTAAAAGGTAAGGAAACACAAAAAAGTCAAAAACCGGATCTTTAATGCGATAACTTAGCGCTCCGGCTCTGATACCAAATTGAAAGGTCGATTCACCCGACGGGCCCCCAATTTAAAAAATACTTAAATAATAATTTCTTTTTTAGATGCGTAAGCGTGAGATGGTGGTTCGACAAAATATGTGTGATGGTTCACAAAATAAACAAACACCAAATTTTAATTTCTATTTCAAATTAAAATTAAACCCAAGTGAAAATTAATTAAACATACACAAATACTAATTTCACTTAAACACAATTAATTAATCCAAGTACTAGAATTTGCCTAAGTCATTTTTATCAATATTTCCAAATTAGGCAAAACCAATTTTTAAGGAAAGGCTTGAATTAAATAAATAATTACTCAAATTTAATTAGCACCCAATTAAATTAAGTGTGACAATTAAAACCATTTTTATCTTGAATTATCCTAATTCATTATGCAAGATAAAAATAAATCAATCACACTACTCCGCAATATACGAGGAAAAACCCACAACGGGAAACAACCTCGGACGGCCCTAGCCACAAGTCCACTAAGTACAGAATTTACAAATACAAGACAGAAAGGCCTACAACACATGACTCGATCCCTCTCAAGCCCCTATGCTTATTCTTATAGATACCTCTTCCTAACGGATAACCACAGAGCTCCACCGCGGTCTCGGAGTCCACCGATCGGACTTTGTATGGTCATTGTCACCCGAATAAGGAGCCTTTCTCCAAGTGGGTAATGCCGCAATAAACAGCTTGTTCATTGTTTGATGGATGTAGAAGCAAACCCAAAAACTTCTCTTTCAACGGAAGAGATGAACCCGGTTCCAAAACTCCAAGCAAGATGTATATATATTGAAACTTGGATAAACAAATTTTGGTGTAAACTAGAGTGGTGTATATTTTTCTCTTTGATAAAAACTCACTCAAAACATGATCTTTTTCACTCTTTGATTTTACTCTCAAAACACTCTCTCGGAGTTAGTAGGATATGAAAACGATAGTTAATCAAAAGTGATTCCCGCACATAGTTATGCTGTGAAAAGATAGTGGGGAAAGAAGTGGAGATCATGGGAGAAATCTGCCAAAAACTGTCAAAAAACTGTTCCCGCCTGGAAAGTCGTTCGAAGGACATTGGGTCTCGTTCGAACGACTTTGGCATTTCGTTCGAACGACTTTACTAACGAGGTTCCAGTGTTGAAAAATGGAATTTCATTAGAAGTCTTGTTCGAACGACCTGGCAATCTCGTTCGAACGACATTGTAATCTCGTTCGAACGAGATTACAGTGTGCTTCGAACGACATGCCAGAAAATCAGAAAATATTCATTTTAGCTCCAAAACTTTTTAACTTTATTTAAAGTTTTAATTAAATCTTTTTGAAATTAAAACGCAGTTTTAGTTAAACCTAACACCCAATAAACATGTTCCAAGCTCCTATATATATATGTAATGCATTCATACCTTGGGAGCATGGAACCACCATTGATGGCATAGAAACGAGGAACTTAAACTCGGAATTTTGATGAAGCTTTATACACTTGGCCACTATGTCTTCAACAAACACGTCATAGGCTTGAAAGATGATCAATATACTCTATCCTATGACTCAAACGTTTTTGTCCTGAATTGGGCCAAAACTACAAAGGACTCAATTGAAAATTTGTGTCCTTACACTCTCTATTGGAATAGGTTGTCCATTGTAACTATTTCAGATATTCAGTTTTGGATTATGTTGGTTTTATTTAGCATTTTTGGTTTTTAGCTAAATGTTTACTCGGGAAAACTTTATTCTTTATATATTGTATGGTGGTTTGATTTATAGCATACTGTGAGTGTTTAATTATTATTTCTGCATGAGAAATTAATTTGGGTTAGTGCAAGATAAAATTTGGAATCGATCTAATTTCACTTAGGTGATTAGTAATTAAAAAGTTTTCGACAGTGATGCTAAGAATGAACCAACTAAGAAACCTATTTTAATTTAAATTGGGATTGATCACCTGAGATTTAATTAGGCGGGATGTTATAGATGGTATCAAAGCATCAGGTTCTTGTGTCCATAGGATTTGAGTGGCTTGCTACCATTTGAGTGTTTCGTTACTTTGATATAGAGATCCTATTTTAGGACTGTGGCCTCATCTTTGCGTGCTTAAGATATAGTACTTCTGATATTAGATTTTGTATAAAATCTGTACTAATAAAATTCGATCTATTTTTTTATGTCACCGAGGAGACAATAAGCGAAGAGGGACGAGGCCAGAGATGAGGTGAGGGAGGCCCATTAGGAGCCACAGGTACCGCCACCCCCACCCCCACCCGAGCTAATTTCTACTACTCAGGTGGCAGTGATAGTGTCTCGGGCATTTTAGACAGTTATGAGGGCCATGGGAGCCCATTTTCCTCAGCCCCACGCACAGCCTTTAGTGGCACCAGCAGTTCAGGTCCCGACAGGGCAACCGTCTTGGCAGCGAGTCAGAGAAACCTTTCAGAAGGGCCATCCACCCGAGTTTCAAGGCAGTAATGATGCGGTAGAGTCTTGCAACTGAAAGAAGAATATTTAGCGCCATCTATGCATGCTTGAATGCACCGAGGCACAAAATCAGATGCTTACTACTTTTCAACTATTAGGATCATCTTTACAGTGGTAGGAGTCAGTTACCACCGCAGAGGAGAGGGACTTGATGATGATTTCTGAGTTCTGTGTGCGGTTTGACCGCAAGAACTTCCCACATGTAGTTGAGTCATAGATGAGGAAGAAATTTATCGAAGTGATTCAGGGTGATCGTTCAGTAGCTGACTATGAGGAGGAGTTCACCCGTTTGGGAAACTTTGTGCCATATGAGGTGAGAAACTAGGAGCGAAATAACTCCAAGTTCATGAATGGCTTGCCCTGGAGGATGAGGTAACATTTGATCGGTAACCTAGCACTAATGACATATACATATTTCGTCAATGCCACACTAATGCACTATCAGGATCATCGCTTCCATACAAAAGGAAGCAAGAGGGGTGAGCTTTGTAAGCCGGACAAGGAAAATGGGGGTAGTGACAGCAGGTTAGTGGGGGTAAGATTCCCGGCAAGGGAACTCAACTGAGAGATTTAGGTATGGGAGACATTGATCTGACAGGCAGGGACAACAAAGTTCCTTAGGGCCGTCAAGGCCAACCTCAGGTATAAGAGTAGAGACTGTTCCAGGGGTAGTGTTTCACGTATGGCCAGCAGAGTCACAAAAGTAGGACTTGTCCACAGGGAGACAAGACACACCAGTAGGGTGCCTAACAGGAGAAGAAGTCTCCATTAGCGCCATCCCCAGCACACATGCCCCATAATAGCAACCGGGCTAGATGCACTATGAGCGTGTGTACAACGTTCGGGACATGCCTTTTTAGCCAGAACCTGTGGCACCACTAGAAGTCGCGGGTACATTTCCTATCCATGGGCATGAGGGTAGTATTATATTTGACACGGGTGCAATACATTCTTTTACTGCCACTAGATTTTCACGAGAATCTAGTCTTTTAGAGACAGTCGGCACTCATCTTATATGCGTGGAGTCACCGATGGGTAGTGAGTCCCTTATACACTCGATCTGTAGGGTTGTGGACATTATGATCGGGAGATTAAGTATAGTGATATACCTTCTAGTATTAGATATGGAGGGTTATGAAGTCATCCTAGGCATGTATTCTTTGGCGGGTTATAGGGTGATGGTAGATTGTTATGAGAGGACGATCGTTTTTGCCATTTCGGGACAAAAGATGTTCCTAGTGGCGATGCCTCTTCCCGAGGGAGGATTGCATACTCACTTATATTACAATGAGGAGGAGACCTCACAGGGGGTGGTTATTTCTATAGACTCCATCCCAGTCGTGAGGGATTTTAAGGATGTCTTCTAGGAGATACCATAGTTACCACCTAGTAGGGAGATTGAGTTCGTTATCGACATAGCACCGGGGACGAGACCGATTGCCAGAGCACCGTATGGTATGGCCCCAATGAAAGTACGAGAGTTGAGAAAGAAGATTAAACATCTCTTGCGATAGGGTTTCATTCGAAGGAGTACATCGTCGAGGGGTGCGCCAGTGCTATCTATGAAGAAAAGGAGTGGAAAAAAAAGACTACATGGAGGTGAACAAGGTAACGATATGTAATAAGTATCCGTTACCTAGGATTGACAACTTGTTTGATCAGTTTAGAGGGGATCCATACTTTTCAAAGATCAATTTGAGGTCAGGTTACCATCAGTTGCGCATTCGATAGGAGGATGTACCTAAGACCGTTTTCTTATCACGTTATGGGTCATACGAGTTTAGAGTGATGTCGTTCGGTCTCACTAATTCTCCTGCAGTGTTTATAGACCTCATGAACATGGTATTTAGGGAGTTTTGGGACCAGTTTTTTATCGTATTCATCGACGATATTCTCGTTTACTCTCTCACAGAAGAGGAGCACACTGATAACTTACGTATGGTTCTTCAAATGTTACAAACCATTAGTTGTATGCCAAATTCAAGAAGTGTGGATTTTGTCTTCTGGAGATTCAGTTTCTTGGCCACAATGTGTCCAACAGAGGCATTGTTGTTGATCCGAGTAAGGTATCAGCGGTGAGGGAGTGGGGACAGCCCACGACATCGATCGAGGTCCAGATCTTTTTGGGGTTGGACGGTTACTATCGTTGCTTCATCAAGGGGTTCTCAAAGATTTTTTATCCTTTGACGAAATTGAATCGTAAGGGAGTACCATTCGTGTGGAGCGACTACTGTCAGTTAGCATTTAATGAGCTAAAGGACAAGTTGACATCAGCACCCGTACTTGCATTGCCTAGGAGTGGATTGGAGTACCGGGTCTATACTGACGCATCCTTATAGGGACTTGGGGGTGTGTTATAGTAGGAGGAGAGGGATATATCTTATGCGTATCAAAGCTAAAGACACATGATAATAATGACCCCACCCACGACCTTGAGTTGGCTGCGATCATCTTTGCTTTGATAATATAGAGACATTATCTTCTATTAGAGTAGTTTTATTTATTCATGGATCATAAGTCACTTCAGCATCTCTTCACCCAGAAGGATATGAATATGAGATAGAGGAGGTGGCTTGAATTTGTGAAGGATTACCAATTTGATATTCAATATCATCCGGGTAAGGCTAACGGGGTGGCAAATGCATTGAGCCGAAGACCTATAGGAGAGTTAGTGAAGGTTTGGAAAGAAACGTGGAGCGAGCTTTGGCATGAGGATGAGGTAGTCAGAGCATACATGACAGTTTTAGTTACAACTCCCTAGAGTGTTATGCGAGTGATGAGGGTACAGGAAGAGGACCTATTCTATGAGGACAAAGTACGACAGTTACTAGCCGAGGGGGCAGATTCCTACTCCATTAGCTTTGAGGGTGGACTACTGTTCAATGGGAGACTGGTAGTACCCGAGGATGAAGATTTGAGGCATGCAGTCATGAAAGAGTTGCACGAGTCAAGATTCATAGAACATCCCAACAGGGACAAGATGTACCAGGATATGCGACGATAGTATTGGTGGTCGAGTATGAAGTGAGACATAGAAGAGTTTAACTCGAAGTGTGTTACGTGTTAGCTTATAAAAGTTAACCATCAGAGACCTTGAGGTATGCTACATCCATTGGATATTCCTGTGTGGAAATGGGAGAGCATTTCAATGGACTTTATTACTGGACTATCGACATCGCAGAGGGATCACGATTCCATATAGGTGATAGTGGATCGACTGACCAAGGTAGATCATTTCTTATCGGTTCGTATTGATTTTGATACGATGAAATATGCGCAACTATTCATTTTATAGATTGTTAAGCTACATTGGGTTCCTATTAATATTGTGTCTGACAGAGACAAAATATTTGTGTCGCATTTCTGGCAGAGTTTTGAGGAGGCCATGCGAACAGACTTGCGATTGAGTACAGTGTATCACCTGCAGATAGGCGAGAAGACTGAGAGGGTAAATCAGATGATTGAGGATATGTTGAGGATGTGTATCCTAGATTTTAGGGGAAGTTGGGAGTGATATCTTCCATTGGTAGATTTTGCGTAAAACAACTCTTACCAGTTCACTATCGGTATGGCTCCATTCGAGGCACTTTATGGGAGGCCTTGTCGTTTGCCCACCTGCTAGTTAGAGGTGGGGGACAACAAGCTATCAGGACCGAAGATGATACAAGAGACTTCTGCCAAGATAGAGTTGATTCAAGGACGTATTCGAATAGCTCAGGATAGGCAGAAGAGTTATGCTGACGCCGATATGAGACAAGTGGAGCTAGAGGTGGGTGACTAGGATTCGGGTATCTCCTATGAAGGGGATTATTAGGTTTGATAAGAAGGGGAAGTTAACATCAAGATATGTGGGACTGTTCCCTATTATTGAGAGTGTGGTACTAGTATCTTACAGATTGGGACTCCTAGAACATCTTCAGTGGATACACGAAGTGTTCCATGTGGCGTCACTGAAGAAGAACAGGAGGAGCGCGAGAGCCTTCAGTCACGTTCCACTTGAGGAGATTGATTTGAAGCGATATGTCTCATATGTGGAGAGACCTGTGGATTTTTTTATCATAGCGAGCATAAGCTTCAATCCAAGGTGGTACCATTAGTGCGAGTGCAGTGGGGACGCCATAATGTTAACGAGTCGACGTGGGATCGGGAGGATGATATGCGAGAGCAGTATCCAGAGCTATTCACCGCAGGTATATCCTAATTTGAGGACAAAATTCCTTTGTAAGGGGGGAAGTATGTAATACCCCATATTTTTACGTATTTAGAATTTGATTAATTGAGTAATTAAACTGGAAATGCAGTTTTAATTTAAATTATGCGAGTAGAGTAATTTAATATGATTTAATGATAATTATAATTATTAAGAAAATAAATAATATTTTTGATTATTAAATATTAATCGAGAGATAGACACTCATTAATATTATGACTCGAATTTACTAAGTTTGAATAGTAAATATTGATAGTCAATTTGTACTACCTAGCGAGTGATATGGACGTACTTGATTTTTATCTCACTCGGGTGTCGCGTGTAGGCTAAATTGAGGATGAGATAGGAAATACATTTTTAGTGACTCAAATGATAATTTAGTGGTTGAAGATGACTCTTAAAGGCTCGAATTAGTCAAAACAGTATACTCAGGGGTACTAGTCGTGTACCGGGGCATTTTTGGGCTAAACCGGGACTATACTAGGGCGTTTAGTCCTTTGGCATATGGGCGTGAGAAGACCTACGAATTTTAGAGTGTTTTATCAGCTGATTAAAAGTATGGTTAGGGGTAAAAACCTCATAACACAAAGAGAAGCCATTAGAGAGAGAAGAGAGATTATTCTCAAGGCTAAAAAGGAAAATTGTGGGAGATTTCAAGGAATTCTTGCACCACAAGTGACTGAGGAAGGAAGATTGGAAGAGAAAGCAACCCAACATCTTCTGCAAACTCGAAATTAAATGGTTTTAGTCAGATATTTATAGTTGGATTATTTCATTTGATTTTATATTTATTTGGAGTTGGATTTATTTTAAGAGATTAGAATGGTGATGGATTTAATATGGCATGAATGCTTATGTTTGTTGGATAAATTTGATTATTATCTTGTTGAATTTTTTGAAATATCTCATATATCCATCACACGCTAAGAATGATAACGTATTTTATGACGCCCAACAAAGTTTGGCATCGACGGATGGCCACCTCACTTGACAGAATGCGCGGGATGTCACAGATGGTATAAGAACCAAGTTCTTAGGTCTCGTAGGTTGGGAGTCCGTTTTGGCTTCCGTATTTCCTATATTTGGTTCCTTTTATTGATTTGTACTCATAGTTATTCTGAGTCTGATTGTTATTTTTTCCTATGTTTTCAGATGGATAACACTAGGAGATCTGGATATAGGAGATAGGGTTCAGTTTTTGGTACTACAGTTCTGGAGAGGTAGGGCAAATTTGTTTTGGGAGCCGAGGAGTTAGAAGCGATTGTTCGCGAGGCCACCGTAGCCAGTATTGAGATTGGGAGACAAAGGAGGGTGACTTTAGAGGTGCAACAGCAGGGTACACTCACTTCATTTGGGACGCAGTGAGAGACAGTTTCCATAAGAGCAATCCTCCCACCTTCGCAGTGGGATCTGACCCAACGATTGCTCACCAATGGAGGAGAGACATGGAGAGGCACTTCATAATGGTAGATTGTATCGATGTGCAAAAGTATATGTTGGCTAAGTTTAAGTTAACTGGGGATGCATTACAGTGGTGGTAGAGTGTCACCACATCTGAGGATAGGGATCGCCTAAACTATGGAGACATTCTGGTGAAGTTTAAAGACACATATTTTCATATTAGATTAGGAGTGTGAATAATGAGGAGTTTCTGGATTTAGAGCAGGGTTCCAAATCAGTTGTTGAGTATGAGAAGGAGTTCACAAATATGTCGATGTTTGTACCGGAGGAAGTGAATACTGAGGAGATGAAGATGGAGTGTTTAATAAAGGGTTTCTCATGGTCTATTAAGCAGATAGTGTTGGGGAATCCTGCATACACTATTTACACAAAGGTGATGGATGTCCCACTATTGTTCTGGAAACAGAAAGTGAACTACCAAAAGAATTTGGGGTAGAGACCAAATCCAAATGGTCAAGGAGGGGATAATAAAGGTCGCAATGATCAGTTGTGGAGGAGACATTGAGCAGGACAGTAGTAATAGGCCTTTCAACAAGGCAATGGTGTCAAGCAAGGCCCTCAGGGATAGGGGCAATAACAACAGGGGGATTGAGCGCTAAATAGCCAGTATGTACATTTAAGAGGCACATGTTTCAGTTGTGGGGAGGTAGGGCACCGAGCTTCTAGGTGTCCAAAGGTGCATGACCAACATGGTCAAGGTGCACAAGGCTAGCAAGGCCAAAGCGCACATGGATAGCAAGGCCAAGGGCCTTTAGAACTGGTAACACTCGGTACGCAGGGAGCACTAGTAGTACCCGTAGTGGGTAGGTGTTATCTACTTTTAACTCGGGAATCTTAGCCAGGATAGGCTCAGCTAGAGCCGAGGCATATCTAGTGGGGTAGCATGGTACATATTTATTTTTCCTAGATATGCATAGTTAAGATATGTATATATTGTAATTTTCTCGCAGGTTAGGTGTGTGTAAGATTGGATGTATGGGCGCCCATAGTATTCTATGGGTAGACATATGTGAGCCCTAATTTATTTTGTGTACTTACACTTTGTCGAATTTCGAGGACGAAATTCATGTGCTAGTGAGGAAGTATGTAACCCCCCGTGTTTTTGAAACATAAAATCAATTAGGAATTTAAAATTTTTGAAAAAATAATTTTTGGAATCTATTTAACCTTCGTATGTAAAAATGTTGATTTTTATATATATAAAAAATAAGGTTTTAAGTGGAATTTAAATTAGGATTAAAATTTGAAAATTGTGACTTTTTACATGAGGATCCGACCTAAGGAGGAAATAGAAAATTGACCGTCCGATCGAGCTGAATTGTTTACAGCAACTTCGTCTCGCCGTCAACTACAACATATCAAAATTTCAGCCAAATCCGACGGTTCGATCGTCCCTAATGTATTTTTGAGTGTTTGTGTTTGATTAGGACTCGAATTCTTTTTGTTATATAAACATAAAGTGATAGGTTTAGGACTTTTAAAATATATTTTAGCCTTTTTAACAATCAATAGCATCCATTAATTTCCTTCTCCCTCATTTACAAAACCAAAAACCTATTAGACACAACTTTCAACCCAAGTTTTGAAGAGTTAAACTAGGTTATCTGAAGATCATTAAACAACATATTATCATTGTTGTCTCGACAGAAACTCAACCATCTAATTAGATTCTTCAAATGATTTTCATAGGCATGAATACTTCAATTATTCCCCTTTGGTATTATGTGTTTGAAATGATGTCTAGACATTAATAATTGTTGTTTTTCTAAAATAATTTAGAAAGGCTAATTACGAAAAGTGAAACTAAATTTGTGACTTTTTTATTCAAATCTTTAATGTGAATTAAGACTCTAAACCCTTGCATGATTAGATTAGAGGTTGGGATTTTCTTAGAACTTAGGACGTTTGCATGTATAATAAATTTTAGGGGTGTTATAAATTGATTTCGACATGTATAACCACATTAATTATGTCCATCTTTTAGAGTAGAGATTTATTATTGTATTTCTCCAAAAAATATGCACGTGAATAGACATTCTATAAATTGACGAGTAAAGGAATTTTTTGATTAATGTTATAATCAAATGGATATAATTTGGATAAATAGTGATCTTTCCATTAATCTAAATAATTGTTGTGATAAGTTAAAAATATGCCATATAGCATACACTAACTGTATTAATAATTGACACCACGGAGACAACGGGATTGTCGGGGTATTTATTACTCACAACTTATTTTAGGTTTTTTGTATGGGACTAGTAGGTAGGACTTAGTTGTTGATAACATTTTCTAAGTATGGGACTAGATAGTGTAGGTTTTTTTACGAATGGACGATTCCAGTGTGGGGCTAGTTTTACATTGTGTCCATTGGGTCGTTAGCCTAGGTGCGAGGCTAGGTAGTGACTTTTTTTAGGTATTATTCCTAAATGATAGGTTAGGATATATTTGTGTTTTGGAAACCTCTAGTTATAGGACTAGGGGTGATTTGAGTATTTGTGCTCGAAAAAGGGAGGGGCTAATAGAAAATAATGAGAACTTGAGATAATTGATAATTAATTCCTAAGACTTAGAACGGGTATTAAAATGAATTTGCGTCACGAGTATGTGCAGGGATAACAGAATATGGGTCGAATGGATATAGTGACGTGGGTGTATTTTGGCGTCACGAGTATGTGCGGGGCTGACTTGCTTTAGTGACTTGTCATGCGTGGAACCTCACGAGTAAGTGCAGAGTTTATAGATATCGGGTTGATTGGGTATAGTGAGGGGAATGGATGTGATGTCTTGGAACTGAAGCACGCTAAGAGTGTGTGCAGGACCGATAAAGGGTCAGGTGGTCTTAGTAGTGTTGCACAAATATAAATAGTTAGATAATTAAATTCATTAAAAATAAGAGCTAAGGTTTAAATTAAATGATTGAAATGAAATAATTAGTTCTTGAACATTGGGTTGGTTTAGTATGTGTATAGATAGTGGTAGTTTGTTTTTCCTCGCATGTTAATATATCTCGTTTAAATTAAAATACTCTATTGTGATGTTCATCGTGTATAATGCTATCGTCTGGGTTTACGAACCCTAATTGGGAGGAGTAGATAGTATTCTTGTGGTGGTATCTGACCCATTGCATTGACTAACATTCCAGGTATAGTTTTAGAGTAGTTACACTGGAGTGATTGGAGATATGCTTGGGAGTGAAACTGGAGATTTATTTTATTTTCTTTAGTAGTTTAGATTTACTTTCCATTCCATCCTTCTTATTATGAGACTTTTATTTATGGATTGGTTGGGCCAATCGGTTGCGCAGTTGTTTATGATTTCAAACAGATATTTAAAGTTGGATTATTTCATTTGAGTTTATATTTATTTGGAGTTGGATTTGTTTTGGGAGATTAGCATGGTGATGGATTTAATATGGCATGAATGGTTATATTTGTAGGATAAACTTAATTATTGTCTTATGGAAAAATTTTAAATGTTTCATATATTTGTCACATGATGAGAATGATAAGTTATTTAGTGACGTCAGGCATAGTTTGGTGGCGGCAGCTGGTCACCTTGCTTGCCAAAATGCACAGGGTGTCACAAAGGTGTTCTAGGTGCGTGTCATTTGATAAGTAGGACTTACTTAAGAAAAAAAATAAAAATGTTACCTTACGAAATTTGGTTCAATAAAAAAAATAATCTTAAATACTTGTGAACTTTTTGAAGTATCTGTTTTATTTGTAAAGATCGGAACTACTGGCCAAAATTAATAATCAAAGAGACCGTGAAATATATCTAAACTAATCTCAAAATAGCAGATCTTATAGGGTCTTTAATTTACGAACCAAAACTATTCAAGATTTAATTAACGTTGCACAATAAATGCCCCAACTTGTAAAGATAATGAAATACTTGTTGATGATATATCACAAAATATTTATGATATTATTATCAATAAAGATTAAAAAAAGATGATTCGGAATCATTACCATATAAAGGGCCAAGTGTGCTTAAATGGGTTACCAAAGATCACCCTGAAGACCATATAGTGGGAGATCTTTGTTCGCCAGTTAGGACTAGATCCCAGACGTGTGGTGTAATTTTTCCGTGAATTATTAAATTAAAAAAAAATAGTTACGTGTGCATGTTATTAATTATGTGTAACAACCTGTCCTTTTGGAGTCAATTAAATTCCATAATTTAATATAAATTGGAGATTTGGGGAATTTCTCGAATTAGTGATTTTGGGGATTCTCGAGGATTTAATGAGTTTCGATGGGTGTCGTAAGTTTATTTTGGGATTATATAGGTCGCAATAATTTAATTATATGTCACCGTGGAGAAAATTGACTAAAAGGTCGGATTTTAATGGGAAACCCCGCATTTAATTTTAAAGGGTTAGAATAGTGAATTGCGGTCAAGTACCTCAGATGGGAATTTCGACTGCGCCATGAGTCTCGGAATGTCCGAGATAGTCGGAAAAGAGTGTCCGAATGTCAAAACTAAGTTTTGGGGAATTTTTGAGTTAAACGGGATCGTAATTGAGTAAACGAGTCGTTTTGGGGTTTTAGGGGGTATAACCCTTTTTCTTTCTTTATAAAGAGAGGGAGAGGGAGAAAACATCAATAAAGAAGAGAGAAGAGGGGGAAGAGAAAGAGGAAGGATAAAAGAGGAAGAAAAGGGGAGACTCCGGCCTACCTCCGCGGGATTCGGCTCGAGGTCGTCGGATTATATCCACGAGGCAAGTGTTTACTTGCTTTATTTCAATTTTTGCATAAATATCTCTTACCGTACTTTGGTATAATTAAACCCTAAAGATTTTGGGTTGGGTATTCGTGGATAAAACGGGTTTTCGGGAGTTAAAATGAATAAACCCCTAAAATTTAATAATTGGAGAAACTTAGGTTTTAACCTAATTTATTGGGTGATTTCGGGTTCTAGGATTTTTAGAACCCGTATTATAAGTGTATTTGTTGTTGGTTTGAGTTGTAGGTCGTTGGGTGAGGAGATGGAAGCTTTGGGGAAGCTTCCATGGCTGAAACAACTTCTCGGAGAAGAAGCTGCCCGCTATGATCGATCGATCGATCATGGGGGTTTGATCGATCGAAGCCATCGATCGATCGATCGACAGCCATGGGTCAATCGATCGACCCTTGCTGATAGATGGAAAGTTTTGTTAGGGTGATTTGGATGGGATAGATTCCAATTCATCTTGTTTTGAGTTTAATTATGTGATAAAATAAGGGACCTTTTAGTACTATATGTTCCATTGATTAAGGGAAATTAGGAGGCTTAAGCGGGGTTTTAAATGAATGAGCCTTAAACTACATTTTCGAGGAAAATATAATAATGGTAGAATTTAACGGTTTAGGGTTCCTAAAATATGTTGGAGACTTTAAGTGATTAATTGGACTAGATGTGGTCCTTGGGTTTACGGAAATCAAATCCATGACCCACTAAATTTAAGGTTATTCGGGAAAGAAATCCCTAAGTTATTATTTTAGGCTTTTAGGTTTATATGGTTTATGCTTATAGGAAAGCATAATCATATTGATCTTGGTTGGGTGAATCCTATGAGTGGATTAGAATAAATTTGGGGAGTATAGTTATATATTCGCTAAATGAGAAATGGTATAATTGGAGATATCCAAATGAATTCGTAGATGGGATTTTGGTATTTATTACTTATTAAAGTAAGAAAATACTTTGGGTTTAGTATCATGCATGTATGAATGGATGATTATGATTCTTTGAGAGAATCTTTGGGATTATCGCTCATCGTTAGATGAGATTGGAAAATATGGCCATTTATATATATTCTAGGAGGAATATATGGTATATGTATATACTATGTCATTAAAGTATATATATAATTTGAGATAAAGGATTTTGAAAATAAAATATGAATATTTTCAAAATGGGAAAAAGGTAAATGATTTTCATAATTAATAAATTATGGTTACACACCTCCCTAAATCGCTATCATAAGGGAAGTTGCCTGCGTATGGTGATGCCCCTTGGCTAATGAATGCAGGGTGGATATAGTCCTATAGGCCATATGGGTGATTATTGTTTACTGCGCTGGTTAGGAGATTCTGGGTGTGGTCTTGACTTTCCCGCAGGCATATGGCCGCTTCTCGACGTTGGTAGGTTCCCATGTTGTCTTGTTTGATAGGCCCTAGAAGATGATAGCCATTTAGGGGCGTGTCCAGTACGAAAACCTGGAGGGATGGTCTTAGTTTTACTAAAGCAATTTATTATAATAAATTGGCTTTAATTTACATTTCTTGAGTATAAAAAGGGAAATGGGATAAAGGTTTTGGCTTCGGTAACACTCCCAGATGGATGAATGGATGTGGAAGCATATGGTATGATCAAAGCATTTTTATGATAATGAAAATGTCTTTGAATACATTTCCTGAGTATAAAAAGGGAAACGGGATGATAAAAATCGAAAAAGCATTTTTATGATAATAAAACTGGCTTTCAAAAGTTAAATGATTTGTTAAAGCAATTCATGATAATGAATTGTCTTTTATATTTACGTTTCCTGAGTATAAAAAGGGAAATGGGAAATTTTGAGAAAAATGAAAGTATTGATAAATACTTCATATATAAACCCTCAGTCCGGGAGATAGATCCGGATGTTTATGGTAAAATGAATATATATGGATGAATCGAGTACCGAGGGTCTAATGGATCCCGACGATCGCCCTTGCCGAATAATAGTGTATCGAGGGGGTTCCTTGTTTGGATTTCGCTTCGCGAGACACCCCACGCACGAATATGGTAATGTGTTGAGACTGGGGAGAAGTTTAATCCTTAGTTCTCTAATATTATAAATGATTATGGTATATATATTTATATATATCTTTCTGTACTAAGGGACTGGCGGATCTCGACGATCCACCGTGCCGCGTAGTAGTGTATTGGGGGGGTTCCTTGTTTGGATTTTGCTTTGCGAGACACCCCACGCACGAACATGGCATAACGTTGAGACTGGGATGAAGTTTAGCCCTTAGTACATTACTTGGACTATCTAGGGTTGATAGTGGTTGGGTGAAAGACTAGTTTACCACGGTAGCTTGACTAGGATGTTTAGAGGGATGCGCTAGGAGTGCACTGTTAGTGGAGAGGTGAGGGGTATCTCATGGGAGTGCGATACCAAACTTAAATATGAGATAAAAACTTTTTTCTAAAAATAAGGAATTTATGCACTTGCTAAATATTTTCAAAACTCGGGCTCTGACCCGTTTATCTACTTTTCCTTTCTTGCTATATATATATATATATATATATATATATATATATATATATTATATAGGTGTCCAGACACAGGGACGCTTGGATGGCACTTCTTTCGAGTCAGACGTCTGCTGTAGCAGTTGTGGATGCGTGCAGGATTCTCGATAGACGCTTCTATCCTTGTACTCTAGATATGAGGTATTGTATAAACATTCGGGTTAATAACCCAACAACATTTATTTATTCTTTGAGTACAACATTCGATATGATTGTATATTTTTGACCGAGTGTTCGGTTATTTTATTTCATTTCAGTTTCATTTACGCATAAACTGTGTGGATGTTTTAATTTTGTACTTGTTAAAAGAGTAGTAAAGTAAAATTTTGACACCGGCCTAATAAGTTATTAGTAATTAAATGGATTTTCGACAGTGATGCTAAGAATGATCCATATGATACTCTTATTTTAATTTAATATTGGAGTGATCGCCCGGTATCTTATTAGGCGGGGTGTCACAGATGGTATCAGAGCATCAGGTTCTAGTGTCCTTAAGAATTCGTGTGGACGTACTACGCTTTCAACGTTGCTCTTATTTGTTATAGAGCCTCGGGATTAGGATTTTTGATTTCTTTTGTGAGATTTCGTTATCCTGCAATGTTAAAAGATTATAGAAATCTTTTACGCGCTCGTTTGAGAATCGTGTGCGGGGCTTGGATGGCAGCAGGAGGTGGGGCTTAGCTGGAGAAGCTGGTAGAAGGTGGGGATGAGGACCTTAGTAGAGGTCACTCTCCTTATGGTAATTGTTAAGTATTTTGGCGGCAACTACTAAAGAATGGTAGTTAGGAGTCCCGCGGTACCGCTAATGTAGAGAGTGGTACTAAAGTTGAATTCCTCATTGAAATTGAAGGTTCAAAAGGGATCTTATGGATAGTTTTAATCTTGAGTCCCCATGATTCAGCATGAATGAGAAGAATGATGTTTTGGATTATTCACATAAGGGTCGGCTAGAGGCCGACAGTGGATAAAGGTGAAAATATTGTTATGAGTTTTACCTCAATCGATGAAGTATAATTGGCGTGGCTAGATAAAGTCGCGGTGTTTGTTAGACCTAGACTCGTGTGTGTATTTTGAGTTTTGTGGCGGTCTCGATAACATTATAATGTATGTCTATGTGTTTTTCGCGATAGCGGAATTTTATTTTCCTTCATTCGCCATAAAGGCGGGTGTTGATATATTGAATATATATATATTTGGTTTGGGATACTCATTTTATATGTCTATGCGAGTATGGTATTATGGTGAGTATATATGTATTGGTATTTTCGGAGCGATAGCAGGCTAAGAATGGCAAGCCTATCGTGTCCGCAGTTCCAGGGTGGAACGGGTTGTTGTTGAGGTGTCTCACCTAGATATATGGTGAGTTCACCTTAGTTATTATGGGTAGATGGAACTTCGATGAGCAGAGGTTTCATTATCGTGATTCGAGTATATGGAGACCTTATATATATGATTTAAGGCCGCAGGATTATTGTTGAGCAGAAGATAAAGATCATTACTGATTGTGCAAGGACTTAAAATTAGTGCGAGCGCAGGGTGGTGTGACTCTTAGTTAGAGATAGGAGTTCAGACCACCTTTTTGTTGGATTAGGGGATAGGGATATCCCGGTTGCATGTTGAATTAACGAAACTCCATAACCGACGAAGTCAAGTGTCAATGTGTGGAGGGGTTCCTTGTTTGGATTTTGCTTTGCGAGACACTCCACACATGACTCTTAACGGCGTCGGGAGTGGAGAGCTGTTATAGGATGCAAGGATGTTGGTTTTGTGGAAAGGTCTTATAGTGTGGATGAACCACTATAGGCTATGAGCCACATGATGATGATATAATTATGGAAATATTGTGCTATGGAAAAGCACTAAAGTGGTCCCCTCGCCACAAGTGAGTGGGTGGAGTTGGACTTAGAGAAATTGATTTGAGGATAATAATCAACCTTAATGAAAAGGCAAATTTTGAGAAGATATATTTTGGGTATGATGTTCGTGACACTTTTTACAGAAAGTGGGCACTTCGATTGGTTAGGTTTCCTTCCGTATGGGCGGAAGGATAAGATAGTAGAAATGCTTTCGTAGTTTAGCGTAGGTAGGATTTAGGATGTCTCGCTGGTGTGCCTTGGGTCTCTATATCTCGATGACCGACTACGCAAGGAAGTAGTGTAACGAGAGGGTTCCTTGTTTGGATTTCGCTTTGGCGAGACGTCCCACGCATTAAACCAAGCAATTGTCGGGAGTTGAGAGAGGCCTTGGGCACTAGGGATATACTTAGGATTATGCTGGTTTCGCATAGGTAGGTTAGTGCATAGACCTTAGTATTATTTAGGATGTAAGTTTAGTAGGGTTAGTGGTGTCGAGGTTAGGAGAATTGAAATTCACAGGTTGGGAGGACCCATAAGTACACCGAGGAAAGGAGACCCTTATTGGGAGAGAGTGTTACGTGTCAGACATTCACTATGGATGTGCAGATGTGCACAGGTTAGAAAGGTGTATGGGCACCTTAGTAAGTTGGTTTATATACCGCCTGAAATAGAATGGGCGTGGTATGTAAATTTGAAGTTTATGCCGTGAGGCACTAGTAATGATGGGTGCGATGTGACGATGTTGGAGTCACTTTACGACTGTGGTAGTCGTATGGTATATGGTTGGGAGCCATTGGGTTAGTGTCATTCCCTTTGAGGTATTAGGATTTGGGGTGATCCTAGGATTTGTGGTATAGGTCGTATCTGAATTTCGAGGATGAAATTTCGTTGTAAGGGGGGGAGTATGTAACAACCCGTCCTTTCGGAGTCAATTAAATTCCATAATTTAAAATAAATTGGAGATTTGGAGAATTTCCAGAATTAGTGATTTTGGGGATTCTCGAGGATTTAATGAGTTTCGATGGGTGTCGTAAATTTCTTTTGGGATTATACAGGTCGCAATAATTTAATTATATGTCACCATGGAGAAAATTGACAAAAAGGTCAGATTTTAATGGGAAAACCCGCATTTAATTTTAAAGGGTTAGAATAGTGATTTGCGGTCAAGTACCTCGGATGGGAATTTTGACTGCGCCATGAGTCTCGAAATGTCTGAGATAGTCGGAAAAGAGTTTACGATTGTCGAAACAAAGTTTCGGGGAATTTTTGAGTTAAACGGGATCGTAATTGAGTAAACGAGTCGTTTTGGGGTTTTAGGGGGTATAACCCTTTTTCTTTCTTTATAAAGAGAGGGAGAGGGATAAAAGAGAAAGAAAGAAGAGAGAAGAGAGGGAAGAGAAAGAGGAAGGAGAAAAGAGGAAGAAAAGGGGAGATTCCGGCCTACCTCCATGGGATTCGGCTCGAGGTCGTCAGATTATATCCACGAGGCAAGTGTTTACTTGCTTTATTTCAATTTTTGCATAAATATCTCATACCGTAGTTTGGTATAATTGAACCCTAAAGATTTTGGGTTGGGTATTCGTGGATAAAACGGGTTTTCGAGAGTTAAAACGAATAAACCCCTAAAATTTAATAATTGGAGAAACTTAGGTTTTAACCTAATTTATTGGGTGATTTCGGGTTCTAGGATTTTTAGAACCCGTATTATAAGTGTATTTGTTGTTGGTTTGAGTTGTAGGCCGTTGGGTGAGGAGATGGAAGCTTGGGGGAAGCTTCCATGGCTGAAACAGCTTCTCGGAGAAGAAGCTGCCCGCCATGATCGATCGATCGATCATGGGGGTTCGATCGATCGAAGCCATCGATCGATCGACAACCATGGGTCGATCGATCGACCCTTGCTGAAAGATGGCAATTTTTGTTAGGGTGATTTGGATGGGATAGATTACAATTCATCTTGTTTCGAGGTTAATTATGTGATAACATAAGGGACCTTTTAGGACTATATGGTCCATTGATTAAGGGAAATTAGGAGGCTTAAGCGGGGTTTTAAATGAATGACCCTTAAACTATATTTTCGAGGAAAATAGAATAATGGTAGAATTTAACGATTTAGGGTTCCTAAAATATGTTGGGGACTTTAAGTGATTAATTGGACTAGATGTGGTCCTTGGGTTTATGGAAATGAAATCCATGACCCACTAAATTTAAGGTTATTCGGGAAAGAAATCCCTAAATTATTATTTTAGGCTTTTAGGTTTATATAGTTTATGCTTATAGGAAAGCATAATCATATTGATCTTGGTTGGGTGAATCCTATTAGTGGATTAGAATAAATTTGGGGAGTATAGTTATATATTCGCTAAATGAGAAATGGTATAACTAGAGATATCGAAATGAATCCGTAGATGGGATTTTGGTATTTATTACTTATTAAAGTAAGAAAATACTTTGGGTTTAGTATCATGCATATATGAATGCATGATTATGATTCTTTGAGAGAATCTTTGGGATTATCAGTCATCATTAGATGAGATTGGCAAATATGGCCATTTATTTATATTCTAGGAGGAATATATGGTATATGTATATACTATGTAATTAAAGTATATATATAATTTGAGATAAAGGATTTTGAAAATAAAATATGAATATTTTCAAAATGGGAAAAAGGTAAATGATTTTCATAATTAATAAATTATGGTTACACACCTCCCTAAATCGCTATCATAAGGGAAGCTGCGTGCGTATGGTGATGCCCCCTGGCTAATGAATGCAGGGTGGATATAGTCCAATTGGCCATATGGGTGATTATTGTTTACTGCGTTGGTTAGGAGATTCTGGGTGTGGTATTTACTTTCCCGCAGGCATATGGCCCCTACCCAGCGTTGGTAGGTTCCCAGGTTGTTTTGTTTGATAGGCCATGGAAGATGATAGCCATTTAGGGGCGCGTCCAGTGGGGAAAACTGGAAGGGCGGTCTTAGTTTTACAAAAGCAATTTATGATAATAAATTGGATTTAATTTACATTTCCTGAGTATAAAAAGGGAAATGGGATAAAGGTTTTGGCTTCGGTAACACTCCCGGATGAAAGAAGGGATGTGGAAGCCTATGGTATGATCAAAGCATTTTTATGATAATGATAATGGCTTTGAATACATTTCCTGAATATAAAAAGGGAAATGGGATGATATAAATCGGAAAAGCATTTTTATGATAATAAAACTGGCTTTCAAAAGTTATATGATTTGTTAAAGCAATTCATGATAATGAATTGGCTTTTATATTTACATTTCCTGAGTATAAAAAGGGAAATGGGAAATTTTGAGAAAAATGAAAGTATTGATAAATACTTGATATATAAACCCTCAGTCCGGGAGATAGATCCGGATGTTTACGGTAAAATGAATATATATGGATGAATCGAGTACCAAGGGTCTAATGGATCCCGAGGATTGACCTTTCCGAATAGTAGTGTGTCGGGGGGTTCCTTGTTTGGATTTCGCTTCGCGAGGCACCCCACGCACGAATAAGGCAATGTGTTGAGACTGGGGAGAAGTTTAATCCTTAGTTCTCTAATATTATAAATGCTTATGGTATATATATTTATATATATCTTTCTGTACTGAGGGACTGGCGGATCTCGACGATCCACCGTGCCGCGTAGTAGTGTATTGGGGGGGTTCCTTGTTTGGATTTTGCTTTGCGAGACACCCCACGCATGAACATGGCATAGCGTTGAGACTGTGGTGAATTTTAGCCCTTAGTACATTACTTGGACTATCTAGGGTTGATAGTGATTGGGTGATAGACTAGTTTAGTAGGGTAGCTTGTCTAGGATGTTTAGAGGGATGCGCTAGGAGTGCACTGTTAGTGGAGAGGTGAGGGGTATCTCATGGGAGTGCGATACCAAACTTAAATATGAGATAGAAACTTTATCTAAAAATAAGGCAGTTATGCACTTGCTAAATATTTTCAAAACTCGGGCTCTGGCCCGTTTATCTACTTTTCATTTCTTGCTACATATATATATATATATTATATAGGTGTCCAGACACAGGGACGCCTGGATCGAACTTCTTTTGAGTCAGACGTCTGCTGCAGTAGCTGTGGATGCGTGCAGGATTCTCGATAGACGCTTCTATCCTTGTACTCTAGATAGGAGGTATTGTATAAACATTCGGGTTAATAACCCAACATCATTTATTTATTCTTTGAGCACAACATTCGATATGGTTTTATATTGTTGACCGAGTGTTCGGTTATTTTATTTCATTTCAGTTTCATTTACGCATAAACTGTGTGGATGTTTTAATTTTGTAGTTGTTAAAAGAGTAGTAAAGTAAAATTTGACACCGGCCTAATAGTTTATTAGTAATTAAATGGATTTTCGACAATGATGCTAAGAATGATCCATATGAGACTCCTGTTTTAATTTAATATTGGAGTGATTGCCCGGTATCTTATTAGGCGGGGTGTCACAGATGGTATCAGAGAATCAGGTTCTAGTGTCCTTAGGAATCTGTGCGGGCGTACTACGCTTTCAGCGTTGCTCTTATTTGTTATAGAGCCTCGGGATTAGGATTGTTGAGCCATGGTTTTAAGTCATTTGGAGTTATTTCCGGGCTCTTTTAGTGAGTCCCTTTTAGGGACATTTATCACAAAACACATTTGGAGAGAACTTTAAGGAGTTATAAAGAAGAAGGAAGAAGAGAAGATGAGAAATTGGTAGATTTAGTTTGGTTTTCTCCACAAGTCTATGTGGCAAGTTTATATAGAATATGATTATGATTTTATTTGTGTCAAAATTGTATTTATTCATTGTAAATCTAAATCAATTATGTTGTGAATCTGAATTTAGGTATAATTTTAGTAATTAAATTAACTTAGATTAGGGGTGGCAATTTTTGACACGACACGATAACCCGACACGAACTCGACACGAAGTTAGTGGGTTAGGGTTGATGATTTGTTGACACGAACCCGAATTTGACACGACCCGCCAACACGAATAATAAACGGGTTGGGTTAGTGTCAAACACGTATAACTCGAAAATGACACGAATAAACCCGCTTAACTCGTATTTTATGGAGAATATATTAGATAATTTATATATCTTGATAGGCATTCTATAAAATTCATGGAGAATCGGATGATAAATTATTTATGTGTTGCAAGAAGTTGAAATTAATTAAATTTAAGTTATTGTAGGCCTATGATTGGTATGATTGGTTAAGAGAGAAGAAAAAAAATATTTTATATTTTACTTAATGGGTTATGCGGGTCAACCCGAACACGACACGATAATAAATAGGTCGGGTTAGTGTTTTCTCATCTGACATGATTAGTTAAATGGGTCGGGTTAGGTTTGACTAATACTTGACACGAACCCGACATGACACGACTCGAACACGACACGACGCACACGAATTGCCACCCCTAACTTAGATAGTAATTAGGTTTATTTCCTTTTTTCTTGGTTGATTCCTTCATGAACTTGGATTAAAACTAGTAGAGAATTATTTGGATATATTTCATAGTGTAAATCATCTATAACACCTATTTTTAATTGAATCAATTCATGAAAATACAAGGTATTTTGTAGAAATTGATATACCTAGGACTCTTGAGTGAATTTGTTTACTTTGAATCTTGATGTAGATTTTATATTTGATGTTAGAAATAAATTCTAGTTGGTTATATGATATTGTTTTATTGTTTTATTGTTTTATTGTTTTAATGTTAGCTAGGAGCCTAGATAAAAGTTTATGATTCATTAATGGAAGATGGAGAGAGAAAAAAAAAAGTTTAATATGAAGAATCCCGTAACAAGGGAAATTTTAGAGTTTCTGTGTTGGTCGATCGATCAGTGTCAGGCCACCGATCGATTCTTGGTATCAATATGGCCTACTTTGGGCCCTATTGTATTTGGATGGGAATTTTGGTTTTGGGGCCTAGGACTAGGATTCGTTGGCCTGTACATTTCACGTACTCATAGAATGACGATATACTCTTATGATTTAAATTATTGGAGATTAATATTTGAGGTATCTGGATGTTGAGGAAAATCGTTGATTTAAGGGGATAGAGTGAGGATTTGGAATTTGATGGTAAAATCGGGAGTAGTTCATTAATTAGTAATTTGTAAGATTAGGGGATTGGACTTGTTAGTCGGGATTGACTTATGTCATTGTGTTATACGAGTTGGGTGAAAATCCTTTTCATGATATTAGGTTAGGTTTATAACTTCCTAGAGTGAGGAAGTTACTATGGACTATGATTTAATTTAAATTAGGTGTGGGATTATACCTAGACCCGATGCTATGGGAGAATGGACTAGGGATAATGGAGATTTAAATTATTTGATGTGAGTATTTTAGTGAATGATAGGGTGAGACTATACTTAGATTTGAGATCTCAGAGTGTTAGGGTTAATGTATCTTGGAATGAGTCTTAGGTTATAGATGTGTTATACTCATTTTTATAAATTAAAATGCTTAGTGTGCCCATTAGCGTTGGGTCGGAATGTATATACGAATTATACGTTATGTTGATTTATCTTGTTAGTGAGGATTTTAAATGTAATTCTGGTAGCATTGGTTCCGTATGTTTGTATGTTTATTTGACTCGACCTGTTAATGAGGGTTATGCCCAAATGGATGTTTTATGTCCTATACATACCATTTGTGAGTACTCAGGGTGACGTACTAGGAGGGAATCCATTATGGGGAATGTATGGCGTGGACTGTGATGGTGGATTGGTGAGTGGACGAATTTTCCATGGTAATTTTACCCCAGGGTCCTACATCAAGGATTTGTGTACCGAGAGGGTTCACAGAGAGATTTCATCATATGATCCTTGGTATGGTGTTTTATATGAATTATGGGTAGGCGTATTAATTTATCCTTCGATTATGATAAGGTCTTAGGGTCGGGATACCTGAAACTATTCCTAGTACAATTGAGTGATCCCCTAAGGTAATAGGGATAGGCCTTCGTTATGTGCAGGCATGAGAATATCCCATTTATTTGTATATGATGGGGGTATACCTTTTTAGTGATATTAGATGTGAGGTAATATTTCTCCTACCATTTGCAATTATTATGTGACACCACTAGAGTTAGTTGTACCAGTTTATATGCTATACCAAATACGTATATGACTTATAGTAAGGATGCATACCTATATAGTTATGTTTTGGATTCTGTATTACATATACTAGAGACGTGTATATTGTATTATTGGCATGAGATAATCAAATGTGTATAGACTTGAGTTATGAGCCTGTTATTAGTATTGTGGTTATTTTGTGAGAAATACCTTAGGTTTATAGACGTTGGTTCATCATTTAATTCCTAATTAAAGAGATTAACCTAGTATGGTTAACGGTTAAGATTAAATAATGCTGCTATAAGACTGTAATCACGTGGGCTACATATGGGTCGTGGATTTTGAACTACATAATATTTTTGGTTATTAGGTTGGATAACTCAAGTTAACTCAACTCAACAACGCCTTTTTCTAATTATTTAGGGTCGGCTACATTGATCTTGTTTTTCCATTTCACTATGTTCAGTGCAACATCTTTTATTAAACCAAATGATATTATGTCTTTTTTTATAATATCCCACCAAGTTAATTTAGGTATACCTCTACCCCTTGCATTACCCTCAATACTAAGGGGTAGAGGTAGGCATAAATTGATTTGGTGGGGCATTATAAAAAAGGACATGATAGGATGTGGTTTAAACGAGGATATTGCATTAAACATAATGGAATGGAAAGATAGGATTCATATAGATGACCCCAAGTTGAGTTATATAACCCAACAACCTAAAATATCATGTGATTCTAAATCCCGAGCCCATATGTAGCCCATAGGGTTTGAGACCTTAGAATACCATATTATTCCGATTGAAATAAATTAACCTAGTATAGTTAAGGGTAAAGAGTAAATAATTTTATTGTATTAAAACATGAGAGGAAGATTTGTAGTTATAATGTGGCCCTAATTCAATTACAATACTATTCTACATAGACTTGTTGTTTACGTTTTCTTTAACACTATTTTTATAGGTCTTGCTGCGGTAGTTCTTATAGATGAGGTCTTGCTGGGGGAGCATCTTTTGCACATCCAATTTTAAATTCCTAGGATTGTAGGAGTCGAGCAAGTGTAGCTCATTATTTTATTGTACTCTTTAAATTTCAGTCAAGTTATACATGTACACTTATATTCAGAATTGGAATTTTATTTAGTCACATTTATATTCAGAGATGGCTTAGGTTGTATTGGTAGTGACTAGTATCAGAGTTGGTTTTGTGTTGATTCGGTATTTCATTATCTTGTCATTATTCATGCGATTTTGATAATTTCTTATGCTGAGAATGTTACCAAAAGTTTTTTATTCCCGTGAATTTTATATGTTAGGCCTGATCATTCTATTTATAAATTTTATGAGTGGTCACATGTAGCTATGAAAATTACGCATGTTGTGTATCTTTTATTGAACCTAAAAACATAACAACGACCCTTAACTATTTTTATTTGATACACGTCGTGCAAGAAGAGCTAGGGCAGTTTAAGATAAATGATGTCTGGTATCTAGTCCCTCGTCCTAATAATTCTAAAGTAATTAGAAAAAATGGATTTTTAGAAATAAATTCATTGAAACTAGAATTATTATTATAAAAGAAACTTGATTAGTTACACATGGCTATAATCAGGCTAATGGAATTTACATAGACTAGAAGTTCATACCAATAACTCGACTAAAGTCAGCTATACTTGTCTTGGTAGTAGCATGTCACATACTCATTAAATTGTATAAAATGGACATAAATTTGGCATTTCAAAATGGAATTTTAATAAAATAAGTCTTTATCAAACAACCCAAAGGGTTTGCTGACCCACATTTCCGTAACAACATCGTTTAACTTAAAAAATCTCTTTTTGGACTAAAACAAGCGCCTAGATCATAGTATGAACGCCACTCTAGGTTTCTAATAAAAACTAGTTTTATTAAAAAGCATTTTTAATAAAATCCCTTACCATAGTACCACTAAAAATATGACAATAGATGTTAGTGGGACACCGATAGATACAACCCTTTACTGTAGTATGATAGAGATCCCTTTGTATCTCACGTTCGATAGGCCTGATATAATGTTTTCAATATGTGTGTGTGCACATTGTTAGTCTGCCCCAAAAGAGATCCATTTTAAATTTGTCAATTGAATAATTAAAGTCATAAAAGGAACTCTTTAATATGGCTTGTGGTTTTCTAAGGACACGAGTAGCTCAATTTTTAGCTATAGTGATGTTGACTGGGAGGGTTATGGAAATGATAGTAAAAGAAACTTCGAGGACTATTACTATGTAGGCAAGAACCTTATGGGTTATGTGTAAGAAACATAATTATTTCTCTTTGTCTATAGTCGAGGTTAAATATATAGAAGTTGAAAGCTTTCGTGGTCAGTTGCTTTGGATTAAGAAAATGTTAAGTGACTGTGGAATCTTTGAAGAATAACTAAAACTTTTATATGATAACTTAGGTCCTATTAATATTTCCAAAAATCATGCCCAACACTCAACAACGACGTATATTAAAATATGTCACCACTTCATTAGGGACTTAGTAGAAAGAGTTGCTAATTGAATACGTTCACACTGAAAAACAATTAGCAGGATTATTTACTGAACCCTTATATATCAAATTACTGGAATTAAGAAAAAAAATTAAAATGTGTGTTATAGAATATTTCATTAAAATTCATTATACATTCATGTACCAATATAAAATCTTTGATTATAATGGTTTTTCTAAGTATTAAAGCACGAGTACTTGTCGATATAAAATGTATTCTTTTAGTACTAGATTATATAAGAAACATGAGATTTTATACGCACAATACTCATGTAGTGTCTTTTGACTATATATTCTTCTCTCCTTATATATTTACATATTTTTAGCTAAAAAGGGGGAGAAGAGTACATCATGCTTTACATATTTAATATTTAAGATGTCAACTTTTATTACGTCTTATTGATCTTAGTGTAATACCCCATGATTTTGGGACTGAGAAATTAAACTTTTAGGAGAAATAAAATATATTTAAATTGGAGAATTTTAGAATTTGGAAATTGAAGTCCAAAAATTGAGGGCGTTATAAAGTATTTCAGATGAAGATTTTGAGTGTGCTATTGATTCCGAATGGGTCGAGATAGTCGAAATGACTGTCTTTGGGTTCTATTTCGATTTCGGAATATTTTTTAAGTTAGTTTGACTCGAATTGGAGTAAACAAGTCATTTAAAGTGTGTATTATCATTTAAGACTGGGATTTATGTTTTAAAGGTGTAAGAGGCTTACGAATCATCCTATCTCATTTGTGAGAAAGAGAGAAAGAGAAAGAAAAAGAGAGAGGAGAAAAAGCTTGGATATTCTGGCATGTACGCAATTTCAAGGACGATTCAACCTCTACAATTCTGAGGCAAGTGTTTAATCTTGCTAAATAATTCATTTGTGTATCATATTTCATAATTTCTGGGCAAAAGAATAGGATTTGGGGTATATATGTCAAAACCTATATTTTGTAGAATAAATCTTGAATTTGAGTTTTATAAATGGATTTGAGGTTATATTATGTGTAGGGATGATTTGTAGGATGATTTCTATGTTGGAAAACATGTTAGGGTTGAAGATTGTGGCTTTCTAGATGATTAAAATTGATTTTGGGAAATTTAGGTTTTGGTGAGAAAAGAACCATTTCGTAGCCTGCTGAACAGTCCGAATTGATTCGGTCCCCTTCTGAATTGATTCAGAATGTTGCAGTCTCCCAGGTCTGTGTTATCGAATCGATTCGGACCCAAGGCGAATCAATTCGTCCTGGGATAGTCTCTCAGGTCCTTTGGACCAAGTCGATTCGCATTTGGGGCAAATTGATTCGCCCTTGAGACCAAATCTATACGGACCAGCCCGAATCGATTCAGAAATAGGGTTGTTTTGTGGAGATTTTCTAGAATAATTTCTACCCCCTTTTTGATTGGGTTTATCGATAAGGGACCTTCATATTTGATGTAAGAGATATATTTTAGAGATTTAGATGGGGTTTCTCATATCATATGATGGTGGGGACATATCTAACCATTTTGGAAACATACACAAGTATGGAATGGAGTTTGTTGCATTGGTGTAGTGGGGGAATTTCATTGAGAATGGGAGTCCTATTAGTAGATTAGAAGTAAGTCAATACATGATGTGAGGTTGAGTATTCTTCGAGGAAGTTGTAATGGCATAACGTGAGATATAGATGCCGACTTTTGTATTGAGTCATTGTAGCGATAGGACTTTATTCGGATTTGATTGGGGAAGACCAATAAGAGAGAGAGTCCATCTATCCTTGGCGACCTTAAACTTAGGGAGTTAATCAAATGGGATAATGTTAAAGGCTCATAATGAGTCATTGAGTCGTAATCTAACATGAGAGTGATTTAACCTATTGCCGACTAATAGTTGTGAGCATACTTATCGTCGGGGTGTTTACACATATCGGGGAGTGATTAAGTACGGGTGTCCCAATATATGATGGGATCATAAAATGAATTTAAGATTAAGCTTGAGGCTTGCAAACTATTAGATATGTGTATACCTATAGTCGGGATTATCATTAGATTATCGATGTGCATTCGGATATTGATGGTATGTATAGTGATTATTACACACGTTAAACGGTGGGTTAGTAAACTTAATGTTGGATATATTGGAAGACTATTCATATCATAGGGGCAATGGTTGAATATGATTTAAGTGAGGGATCGTATTTATATAACGATTTAAGTTAGTACTCTTGGGGACGACAGATAGTACAAAGAGGATTATGTACTCTTATAGACGAGTTTATAAATTTCATGCATATGGACGAGAGATAGTATGCATAGATATAAATATATAGGTATGTGGATAATTCTATATGTCTGTATATATGGCGTGAATATATATACAATGTATGTGAAGGTTTGATTATATGATGTGATCATATGGATGTGTATATATATATATATATATAGTGTGAATGATATATATACTTATTGCTTGAAGCATACCCGACACATGTTATCATGGGAGGTTGCGCGATGAGGGTGAGCCCCTGGCTTGAGGAGCAGGGTGTGGATAGTCCCCAGGTCATAGTCGTCCATTTTTATTTGTGTGATTTTATTTTGGGGGTGAGAAGTCTTGGGTGTGAGTCTTTCTCACTTTCGAATTAGGAACTATGACCATTTCCCATACGTTAGGATTGATTTTGTCGCCATGGCGGTGTGATAATAGTCTGATAGGTGGTGACCCAGGGAGAAAGTGAGTAATTCCTAGAAGATGATAACATGGTGCAGTATTTTGGTATCCTATACCCATTTATGTTATGTGTATTGCAAAATGTACATTATGTGTGTTATGTATACGTGGTTACAGGAATGAATGATTGTTTATATATATTTAGAGTAAAAATACATTTATATATCCTATAGGTTAAGAGAATATGAAATTTCTATGGTGTATATCTTGTGTGATTTCGGTGTACTAGTTTATCAGGGTCGAAGGATCGTACTTAGATACAATTGCGGTTATATCGACCCCAAGGATTAAATATAGATGGTATTAAACAATTAGGTAGTTGAAGTAGTAGGATTTATGTGGTGTACATAATATATTGCTACGATCAACATTCTCAGGAGTAGTCTATTGGAGGGGTTCCTTGTTTGGATTTCTCTTTACGAGATGCCCCACGCACGAAACTTAGTGCAATGTTAGGAGTGGAGAGAAGTTATGTCTTTAGTTCTTGAATGTATGCTGTTTATAGAATAAATTCTTTATGATAAAACTTATGATAATGTGTGTCGTGTTGAGACTAATAATTTTGTTTAAGTGAATAACTAGAACCAATAAGGCCTGGTAAGGCATATATATATGTGTATATATATTTATGTGGGGTTAGAATGGAAAAGGGTTTTGGGGTTATGTTAAGATGGTGGGTCATGTGGCTATAGGCCATAAATACAGTTTAGTAGATTGTCCTTAATTGGGTCGGGTAGCTTAATTAAGGTTCCAGGACGCTACTAGGTGCGCGCTGAAGATGACAGTTGAGTTTGGGGTTTCACTAGAGTGCGACTCCACTTTAATTATGATACATTGCATTTATTATGAACAGTTAACACACTTGTTGTAAACATTTTTACACCTCGGGCTCTGACACGTTTATATTTCTCTTTTGCTATATATGTATGTATATTATACCACAGGTAGGGGTGTAAAATGGACGGATACGGAGCGGATACCATTGTATCCACATCCGTATTCGTCAAGACTCCACACTATCCGTATCCGTATCCGTATCCGTATCCGTATCCGTATCCGTATCCGCCCGGATAATAATTTCAGCTATCCATATCCGTATCCTCTCGGATTTTCCGGATTCGGATAATATCCTTATCCGTTTTTATTGTTTAAGATACATTAAGATACACATAGCATATTGAACACTAATTTAATCAATTAATTAAATATATAATTTTTCATTCCATGTAAGATATAGAGAATGTGTGAAGCATAAAATTAAACTATAAAAGAAGGTTTGAGCAAAAGTACTAACCTTTAATGTGCATTTTCTTATTCAATTTTGTGCCATTGAAATTTGTATCCTCTTCAGTTTCTCTAATGTTTGAACAAAAATGAAATGAAGCATCATCTTACCTGAAAAGAATAACTCAATTAAAATATTAACGAAGAAAACAAAGAATATATTACAATAAAAGAAGGGATGTTATTTTTTACCCCTTAAGTTCCTGAAGTGTGTCTTTCTCATCTCCTTTCCCTTGTATCCTTGCCGAATTAAGCATTAAGGTAATCACAACTCGCAAGTTAGTAGTAATGCATAAAGATAAGACATTAATTGTTTGAACATACTAATTCACCCAAATAAAACTTCACCAATATATGGTACTAAAAAGATAAATCCATGAGTTTAATAATACATGTAACATAAGTTTTTCTTAAACATAAAAGTTTCTTCCACCAAAATTCGCCCTCGTAACACAAAAATTATCATCTTCAACTTCCAAGGTCCCACAAAGTTGTATTGGATAAGAAGAAAGAAAAAGTTATAAACGGATTATTAGCATTAGCTATTCATTATCACAAGAAGAACAATACTAACAAAAATATTCAATTAATAATAATACCTGAAAATGAATTTTCGAGAGCCTAGCTATTCATTATCATCAGCAACCTTCAAATTTTCTAAAATTTTACAAACAAATAATAGGTTAGTGTTTATTTATGTTTAATAGTAATGAAAAATATAAATTTTATTTTGACTTACCCAGTTTCTCTCCAAAAGAAGGCAACCAATCTTTCAAACAAAGAAGAGTCTCGACAGTCTCAGAAGCTAAAGATGAACGTGTATCATCCACAATTCTGCGCCCCCAACTAAAAGCTGACTCTGATGCAATGGTAGCAACAAGAATAGCTAAGATATCACATGTCGTCTTCGCAACTGTGGGGAACTTTGGCCCATTAGTCTTCCACCAATGCAAAATATCAAATGCAAACTCATTATCATCGTCGAGAGGGAATAAAGCTTCCTCCAAGTAGTGTTCTAATTCAGACTTCTGAATATAGATGAAGCATTAGAGTGCTCCATAATAAAACTTTTAAATCCTCCTATAAAGCCAGATCTTGCTTGGGGAATAGTATCAACTTCACGAGTAGACTGCTCACATCTATCCCCAAGTATGATGGGAGAACATGAAGATTCACTATTGAAACTTTTATATTCAGCATATAACTCACAAAGCGGTACGAACTCTGCGAATGTAACTTTGTGCCAAAGAACCATAAATCTCACGATAAGCATAGTGAACAAACTCCATTTTGTACCGAGGGTCCAACACCAGTCCAAATGTTAACACCAAACTACAATCCTCCCAATACTTGTCAAACTTTTCTCGCATTTTCAACGCCATCAAATGAATATAATCCACATTACTTTGCATCCATTTATTCAACTGATAATTAATATTACAAACATCATTGAAATAGTAGTTTGCAGTTGGGTATTTTGTCCCTGAAAGGCGATTTGTCATTTCATAAAAAAATTTCAAACATTCACAATTTTTTTTCCCCTGTTCCCAATCATGCTCATTTGGAAGAAACTCATAATCACGATCCAACTCTTCCAAGCGCTCAACAGATCCTCTCAATTCTATGGCACTCTCTAGCATAAGATACGTAGAATTCCATCTAGTTTGAAAATCTAATTTCACATTCTTTTTATAATTCAAACGAGTCTATCGTAACACAACATTCCAAATTTGATTTCTTTGAAGTGATGACCCAACATGCTTAACACTATTACGAATTCTCTCAATAAAAGTATCAATCACTTTCAACCCATTCCTAACAATCAAATTAATAATATGAGCAGTGCAATGAGTATGAAACATATCACCATTGTGGAGAAGAACTTTTTTACCATTCAACCATGACTTAATACGCTCTACCATTGGCTTATTGTATCCAGCATTATCAACTGCAATAGTCATGAGCTTTTTATCAATATTACACTCTAAGATTCTAGTATTCACCCATTCACCTACATTTTCAGCATCATGTGGACATTCGATCGAACAAAAAGAAATTATTTTCTTATGCAATTTCCATTCCTTATCTATGTGATGGCAACTCAAACAACGATACCCAGTTACTTGATGTTTAGGAGTCCAGATGTCTGTAGTGAGGCTAACCCTAGATGAAAGACTTTCAATGCTCTTGTAAAGTTTTTCTTTTTCACATTTAAAACCTCTTTTTAAATCATTTCTCACAGTAAATCTTGACCAAAATTTATAAGTAGGACAACAATAAGAAAGCCAATACCTGAAGTACTCGTGCTCGGCCATAAGAAAGGAATAATCATGTTTAGCAACCATTTGAGCAAATAAAAGTCTCTCCACATCTGGGTAAAATTTGTAAGTGCCAAACTTTGGAACCGGATCACTAGATGACTTAACTGCGCCAATAAGTTTCTGTCGAATGTCTCCTCCACTCGCAACCTTACATTTACACGATTTGAGATGGTTGCTCAAGTGTGAGGTTCCTTTTGAACTCCCCGCATCAAAATTTCTTTTTCAAATGGTGCAAGTCGCCGTAACAGAATTATCTGGATGAACCTCTCTATTAAAATCAAACCACACGTTAGATGTAAGTTTTTTGTTATGCACTTTGTTCTCACAAGCAACACTTGCGTGATCCGACAAAATACTCTCCACTGGAACAGGAGAAGATTCATGCGTGGAAGGATTGTTTTGATTAGCTTCTGTAGACATATTAAACTGCATCGTGTTGAGGGATAATAAGTGATATGCGACGTTCCTAAATATAATCTATTTTTTAAAAGAAAAAAAATTACAACGTAGAAAAGGCATAAAACTGATATTTAAAAAAAATATGAAACTAATTTTAACAAAAAAGGTTGTTACCTAAAAATTTTCATCCTAATATTACTAAAAAATTTGAACCAAAACAAAATTTATGAAACTCCATAATTCAGTCTACTTTATTAAACTCCATAAACAACAATAAAAATATCCCCATAAACAACCATAAACATATTAGTGTATCTACAAAAATGTATCTAGAAGGATCCATATCAAATTCAGTAAACCCATCAATAATGGGTGACCATCAATTCAGTAAATCCAACCTAAAAGCATAAAGCCATTTAATTGTCCATTTAATTGTCCAAATCAATTCAACCTAAAAGCATAAAGCCAACAGATCCTAATGCCATTTGATTCGTCGAATTTAATCCAAGTAACCAGTACTAAAAAAATGTTATAATTCATCACCAACAACCATGTGCATACTCGAAACTTATTAAAAATAAAACATTACAAACTGATGCAATAAAAGTTGTTAATAACTATGAAAAAAAACTAATGCAGTAAATTAAACTGATGCAATAAAAGAAAACTATGGAAAAAAAATCCATACTCGTTGTTTCATGCTCCGTGTTCATAACAAACTATGAAAACTGTGATATTCAAAAAGAAAACTGATGCAATAAAAGAAAACTATGAAAACTGACCTTGTGACTCAGGGGAGTTGTGAGACCGGAGCGGAGGTAGATCGCAGGGGAGATGGGAGATTGGAGGGAAGATCGGAGGGGGATCTCATGGGAGATGGGACGACACCGGATGGAGATCGGAGGAGATCGGAGGACAACTGTGGGACGACATCGGATGGAGATCAGAGGACAGCTGTGGGACGACACCGGATGGAGATCGGAGGAGATCGGAGGGAGCGGCGGGAGATTGAGGGAAGAGGGAGTGCGTTTGGGGGAGATCGGAGGGAGAGGAGGGAGTGAGGGAAGAGGGAGTGGGTTCGGGAAAATAAGGAGATACCGTGGTGTGTTTTTAGCTATTAGGGTTAGGTTAGATTTTTAAAGTTTATATAATTATAGTTATGCCCAATTTTTTTTTAAGTTTTAGTTTATATATAAAATATTATATGGCTAATATTTTACACTTTGTTAGACAGATACGGATATCCGGAAAAATGGATATCCAGTAAAACGGATACTCCGTGTCGGATACTACTACTATTCGTATCCGTATCCGTATCCATTTTTTTGGATATTTTTATTGAGTATCCATATTCGTATCCATTTCCATTTTTTCGAATAAATATCCGCAAATTCGGATTCGAATATCGGACGGATGCGGATTTTTGAATATCCATTTACAGCCCTAACGACAGGTGCTCCACCACAAGGATACCTTGGGTGCTTTCCTATCAAGTGTTTTGGGAGTCTTAGCAGATGCGAACTGTTGCGGGATTTATACTGTAGTCGCTTTCTACTTCTTGTAAATATAGATAGGATTCATTTTTTGTATCGGGTTTACACCCAGGGGTTATTTAGATCTATTTATATTTCTTCTTTATGGATGTTGTACTGTTTGTGACCCGACAGCTTATTTGGGTATGCTTCCTTTTATGCACTCATTTTATTTTAATATTTAGCACTTATTTTATCATGGTTCTTGTGTGCATTCTACCTTTTTAGTAGTTCGATATTGTTAGGATGATATCCATTGTATGTTTTATTTGAATTTTGGCATCCGCTTTTATAGTTTTGGACAGTTCGCCTTATCTATTTTAGTATTGTTTATTGATGCTAAGAATGAGCCATTTGAGATTCCTAATTAAATGTAGTATAGGGATGGCCACTCGTTATTATTTTAAGCGGGGTGTCACAGGTGGTATCAGAGCATCAGGTTCTAGTGTCTTTAGGATCTGTACGGGTTTTCTGCGTTCTTCCACAAGCGTTCTTGATGTAGAGCCCTACTATTAGGATTGTTGTGTTCACTACGTTTATTTTCTTCTGCGAGTTGTAATCACTTGAACGACGTTCTGATACAGTTCTTTTTATCTCATACGTCGCCAAGAATAAGTCGTCTAGGAAGGGGAAATATGAGAGATGCAAGACCCATAACAGATTTTGGGTACACTTTGATTGGAAGTATTTTTTCTTTCCACGATTCCGGCGAAGATAAGGAGGAGATTTCTAGCGATGATTACAGGTGATTTAACGGTGGTCGAGTTAAATGGGGAATTTTATTATTGATAAGGTAAGTACTGAGGAGAAGTGAATGGTGAAGCTCGTGGGAGGTTTAGATTGATGAATTTTCTAGCATTTGTTAGGAAAACTCATTATGCTGACTTTTACCGAAATGAGATGTGGACTTGTTCCATTGTCATGAGTCTAGTTTTCATTATAAAAGGAGTGAGAAATTTGGAGACTTGGGCCCATTGAGTAGGACTGAAGGAGTAATCGGGGGTCACAATAGCGTTTTATCCTTCAGGATGGATTGGGAAGATGTTTCTCTTGTTGAGAAATAGGCTTTAGGAAGAAAGATTGTCGTGGGAGAAGTAGAGGACTTTGAACAGAGATTCTTGGGTGAAGTAAAGTAGTCGGATTATGGAAGTATAAGGTAGAATACCTTTATTTGGGTTTATTTTATGCTTTTTGTGGGATTGGTAACGTCGCGCGTAAGGTATAACGAGTGGTTAGCCGCTATAACCATAGTTTGCACATAATTTCTTTGGAGGAAAGAGTGAGTAAGTACGGACTTTGTATGGCATATTTTAGGATGATAAACCGTCTCATGATGAGCTAGTAGAGAGTTGTGCAATTGATTTCCGGAAGTGTGGACTGTTAAGGTTTGTTGAGTAGTGGTTATAAGGTTATTGTTTATAGATAGGCTAGGGTGGGTAATTATAGTATTCCGATGAGGGAAAGACTTACCTTGCGGCAATGCTTTAATGTGATATGAAGGATTTATATAACTGAGAAGGTTCAGAGTTTATAAGATTCATTGTTGAGTAGATAATTTAGATCAGGGTTGTGTTAGTTTTGATATCTCGTTGGTTGGTGAGAGTATTGTATTTGTTGAAGCCTTGTGTCTTGAACATAAGGTGTTTGTTTGGCGTGTCGAAAGACATGAAATTGTTTTATAGTATATTATTATATAGGACTTCGGGAAATATCTATAATTCAAAAATCTTTTATAAAACCTTAATCCTGGTTCAACTAATCCCAATCCCCGACATAGCTACACAGTAGTGTATTGGGAGGGTTCCTTGTTTGGATTTCACTTGCGAGACCTCCCCCGCATGAAGGTAGCGAATGTCAGGAATTGAGAAGAGTTCAACCATTGGAAATTTCAACTTTTTATATATTTATTAAGCTATTATAGATTAAGTTGTTGACAGTTGTATTATGATTTAAGGCTAGTGGAGTCGGGTTATGTTCTTACGAGTTAAACTCGGGAACCGGGTCTATGGGTGCCTCGGTTAGCTTGTTTGATTTCAAAGTTATATGAATTGATGTGAGAAGTGGGAGAGATAGGTATAGCGTTGTTGAGGGTATATGTAAGAACTAGATGAGGTTCAGAGTCCTAGGCATAACTCAAATTTTGAGGACGAAATTTTTGTAAGGGGGAAGTCTATAATACCCCATGATTTTGGGACTGAGAAATTAAATTTTTGGGATAAATAAAATATATTTAAATTGGAGAATTTTAGAATTTGGAAATTGAAGTCCAAAAATTAAGGGCGTTATAAAGTATTCCAGATGAAGATTTTGAGTGCGCTATTGGTTCCGGATGGGTCGAGATAGTCGAAATGACTGTCCTTAGGTTTTATTTCGGTTCCGGAATATTTTCTAAGTTAGTTTGACTCGAATTGGAGTAAACAAGTCATTTAAAGTGTGTATTATCATTTAAGACAGGGATTTATGCTTTAAAGTCTTAATAAGCTTACGGATTAGCCTATCTCATTTGTGACAAAGAGAGAAAGAGAAAGAAAGAGAGAAAGAAGAAGAAAGGAAGAAAGAGAGAGGAGAAAAAGCTTGGAGATTTTGGCCCGTACCCAATTTCGAGGACGATTCAACCTCTACAATTATGAGGCAAGTGTTTAATCTTGCTAAATAATTCATTTGTGTATCATATTTCATAAAATGCGGGTAAAAGAATTGGATTTTGGGTGTATATGTCAAAACCAAGATTTTGTAGAATAAATCTTGCATTTGAGTTTTATAAATGGATTTGAGGTTATATTATGCGTAGGGATGATTTCTAGGATGATTTCTATGTTGGAAAAAAAGTTAGGGTTGAAAATTGAGGCTTTGTAGATGATTAAAATTGATTTTTGGAAATTTAGGTTTTGGTGAGAAAAGAACCTTTTCGTATCCTACTGAACAGGCGGAATCGATTCGGTCCTCTTTCGAATCGATTCGGAATGTTATAGTCTCCCAGGTCTGTGTGAACGAATCGATTTGGACCCAAGGCGAATCGATTTGTCCTGGGACAGTCTTTCAGGTCCTTTGGACCGAATCGATTCGCATTTGGGGCAAATCGATTCGCCCTTGAGACCGAATCGATTCGGACCAGCCCGAATCGATTCGGAAACAGGGCTGTTTTGTGGAGATTTTCTAGAATGATTTCTACCACCTTTTGATTGGGTTTATCGATAAGGGACCTTCATATTTGATGTAAGAGATATGTTTTGGATATTTATAAGTGGTTTCTCATATTATATGATGGTGGGGACATATCGAACCATTTTGGAAACATACACACGTATGAAATGGAGTTTGTTGCATTGGTGTAGTGGGGGAATTTCATTGAGAATGGGAGTCCTATTAGGAGATTAGAAGTAAGACAATATATGATGTGAGGTTGAGGATTCTTCGAGGAAGTTGTGATGGCATAACGTGAGATATAGATGCCGACTTTTGAATTGAGTCATTGTAGCGATAGGACTTTATCCAGATTTGATTGGGGAAGACCAATAAGAGATAGAGGTCATGTATCCTTGGCGACCTTAAACTTTCAGAATTATTCGAATAGGATAATGTTAAAGTCTCATAATGAGCCATTGAGTCGTAATCTAACATGAGAGTGGTTTAACGTATTGCCGACCAATAGTTGTGAGCATAATTATCGTCGGGGTAGTTTACACATATCGGGGCGTGATTAACAACGACTTCCCCAATATATGATGGGATCATAAAATGAATTTAAGATTTACCTTAAGGCTTACAGACTATTAGATATGTGTATACCTATAGTCGGGATTATCATTAGATTATCGATGTGCATTCGGATATTGATGGTATGTATAGTGATTAATACACACGTTAAACGGTGGGTTAGTAAACTTAATGTTGGATATATTGGAAGACTATTCATATCATAGTCCCAACGGTTGAATATGCTTCAAGTGAGGGATCGTATTTGTACAACGATTTAAGTTAGTATGCTAGGGGACGACGGCTAGTATAAAGAGGATTATGTACACTTATAGCCGAGTTTATAAATTTCATGCATACGGACGAGAGATAGTATGTATAGATATAAATATATAGGTATGTGGATAACTCTATATGTGTGTATATATGGCTTGAATTTATATACAGTGTATGTGAAGGTTTGATTATATGATGTAATCATATGTATGTATATATATAGTATGTGAATGATATATATACTTATTATGTGAAGCATACCCGGCACATGCTATCATGGGAGGTTGCGCGATGAGGGTGAGCCCCTGGCTTAAGGAGCATGGTGTGGATCGTCCCCACGTTATAGTCGTCCATTTTTATTTGTGTGATTTTATTTTTGGGGTGAGAAGTTTTGGGTATGAGTCCTTCTCACTTTTCGATTAGGAACAATGACCGCTTACCATACGTTAGGATTGATTTTGTCGCCATGGGGGTGTGATAATAGTTGTAACAACCCGAGACTTTAGAGACGATAATTTATCTATTTTGGGAGAAATAAATATTACTTTATTGGAGAAAAATTAAATTGGAATTTGAGGTCAAAAATTGAAGTTGCTAGAAAGTATTTCGAATTGCAATTCTGAGGGTGTATTTGTTTCTGGAAGGGTCGAAAAAGTCGAAATGACTGTACTTGGGGTCTATTTAGGTTCCGAAATAACTTAAGCTCGTTTGACTCGAATTAAAGTTACCGAGTCATTTAAAGTGTGTATTATCATTTAAAGATGTGTATATTGGGAGATAAGGCTTAAACGCCTACGGGAGAAACAAATCTCCAAAGAGAGAAAGAGAAAAAGAAATGAAGAAAGAGAGAATAAGAAAGAAGGAGAAAGAAGGAGAAAAAGAGAGAGAATGGATTTTCCGGCCAATACGCGATCTTGAGGACGATTCAGGCCCTACAAACCTCAGGCAAGTGATTAAAGTTTCTAAATAATTGTTGTGTACCATTTATTTCATAATTTGTGGATTAAATCTTTGGGTTTTAGGTTTAGTTTATAAAAACCTAACTTTGGGGTATAATCTTAGATTTGTTATGTAGATCTTGGAT
Source organism: Sambucus nigra (assembly GCA_949130495.1). Lineage (NCBI taxonomy): Eukaryota > Viridiplantae > Streptophyta > Magnoliopsida > Dipsacales > Adoxaceae > Sambucus > Sambucus nigra. The sequence goes on along the minus strand of OX422220.1, from coordinate 382,243,414 downwards.
TTGATGATAGAAATTAGTTTAAATGTATTCTAGGATGAATATTAATGATATATATCTGATTGGGTTGAAGAAAAATGAAGAGAATATGATTAAAATGATTTTTTGGGTTTTTTGGCTTACAAAAAAAGTAGCCATTTTCGAGCCTCCAGGTGGGCCGAATCGATTCGACCCCCTAGCCGAATCAATTTGGAAAGTTGCAGGTTCCCAGGTTTGAGTGACCGAATCAATTTGGACCCCTGCCGAATCGATTCGGCCTGAGACAAAATCCCAGGTCTGATGACCCGAATCGATTCTCCCTGGAGGCCGAATCGATTCGCAAGACCGAATCGATTCGGAATTGGCCCGAATCGATTCGAAAATAGGGCTTTTCGAGGGATGTTTTTCTATGAAGAATTTCATCTGTTTTGTTCGAGGTTATCGATTGGGAACCTCTATAGGGATCATATGGAGTACATTTTGGAGACTTTTAGGGAGTTTCCCTTATAAGAAATTATTGGAGTCATATTGACCTAAATTGAGGAATACCGATTTGAGATTTTGGTATAATCTAAGTGCACTACAAGAATTTGCACCATTAGCAACAATATTTAGCAACACAAACTATTTTTGTTGCCAAAGATACCCTTTTGGCAACACAATCTGAATTATGTTGCCAAAAGACCATTTTATATTGTACTTTTGGCAACATAAAATAAAGTGTGTTGCCAAAAGTTAATTTTTCAAGCGGGAGACTAGTAGAGTGAGGGAGGGAAATTATTTGAAGTTTTAGCAACATTGTATGGTGTTGCCAAAAGTGGAATAAGTTTTTGCAACATAACCTCGTGTTGTCAAAACCGAGGGACTTTAGGCAACAAGAATTTTTGGTTGCCAAATGTAATTTTTTATATAATTTAAATATTTAAAATACATTAAAATCTTAATAAACAAAAACCTAAACTAAACCATCCTTCCCCTTTCTCTCGCTTTCCCTCGCTCTCTCGATGAAGTCCGCTCCTCGTCTCAGCACCACTGCCCGACCACCGTAGCAGTTCCTCATCTCTGCTCCACCGCCGACCATCGTAGTAGGTTCCTCTACGACCTCCACTCCTCACACACGCACACAACAGAACACACGCACACGCACACAACAGAACACACGCACACGCACACACACTTCAATTTCTGCATATTTTCTTCAATAAAAAATGTCTTATTATTGCTTTGTTACTTTTTGCTTGAATACTTTGTGTACTTGTCATCTTCCATAAATTTGTATGGAGTATGGAGGTCGGGTCAAGGCAGCGAAGTTGGGTTTTCAGGTAGTTTAATGGGTCGGAATTTGGGTTGTGGCAGGGGGTTTCCAGGGTCACGGTTCAATGGCCGGAGTTTTTGTGGGACCGTGGGTTTGGGTTCTTGCCAGTTAGGAAGTAGATCCGGGTTTGGGAAGGTCCGGAGTTAGATCTCGGGTTAGTGGAGGTTGGTTTGATTTAGAGATTTGCTGGTGGATGGAGGTTGGCCGACGAATTTGGCAGCGGGATGCCGGATTTTGGATTAGGAGTGGCCGGAGATGGTTTGGGGTTGCTTTCGGTTGGGTTAGGAGTTGGATTTTGGGGAGGGTCAACTGGATAGGGTAGTTTTGGTGTTTATGGAAGATGCCAAAGGTATTTTTTATATAATTTAGTTTTTTCCTACATTTTGTGTGGGCTTCCTAATTGAAGGTATGATGCGTAAGGGTCGTGATTTGAAAGTATGTTTGTACATGTGAAGTTGTGTTTTGGGTCTGTCCAGGTCAATAGTAATGAATTTAAATTATACATGAATATGTATACATGTTCATGGAAGTTAACGATTTGTTTGTGTTAAGGTTATTTTTTCATTGAATCTAAATTATACATGAATATGTATAAATTTATTTATTATTGAATTTGTTTTTTACATTTTTATCAGATCTTACGATGAAATTCTCAATTCATAGAGTTCTCAATTTACGATACAATTCGAAAAAAATAATTATAATAATATGGCATAGTTTATGGATTGGTATATAATGAACATAAGTAACTCTAATTTCTGAAATAATATAGGTTGTTTAGGCATTAGGAAATGTTGTTGGTGACTCACGTAAATGTGATCATCTTGTTCTTGACGATGGGGCTCTGATGCCATTGCTGGCACAATTCAACGAGCATGCGAAGCTTTCTATGTTAAGGAATGCCACCTGGACGTTGTTCATGTTTAGAGCTATGTTCATGTTTCTTCATTAAAATGACACTAGTAGTTATGCAAATTTGTGTCAGAGTTCACTTTCACGGTTCTTGGATAGAAAAGTAATTGACTGCAAAATAAACAAATTAAATCAGGTTCCTAAGTCTAATAAGGCCTTAGTGGAGTACCCTATTCTAAAATTCCCAAATTCTTACAGATAGGTTATTAAGTTATTAAGTGCTCCTAAATTTGCCTTTTATGCTTTCTAAGTTTAGAAAGTTTCCTCTGAAATAGAAAAATAGAAAAAGGTTGGTTTGGTAAAGTTTCATCTCTAGATATTGTAAATACTACTGGAATCAAGTCAGTGGTTGCTTCAATTTAGTTGTTCCTGAACCAATGATTCAATTTAGTGGTGGTTCCTAGTTGTGCAATTGCAAAAGGTTTTGTGATTAACCGTCCAACAGGGCGTGTTAACGCTTCAATAAAGCACAACGATCACTGCTTTACATGCACTGCATATAAATTATAAATTTTTATTATCTTTTGAAGTCGGATTGATAATAATTTATTTTGTTTTTTGTGTAGAATGAAAATGGATTTGCAACACATGGAAAAGTCGATGGATACGGAAGAGCCAGGTATGTAGCTACTCGGATACTAATTTAAGTTTATGTTATGATATTCGGTTTTTATTTTGACGCCCAAGATAGGCTTATTTGATGATCTTTTAAACGTTCTATTATATTTTTACACTTGTACGATGTTTATGGATGTGCGGTCTTGTATATACTATTTTTAGATGTTAAATCGGTTGAAGGGATTTATTGGTGGTTTAGTTGCGACTTTTGTTGTTGTTGTTGGGTGTATTTTAATGTTAAAACAAGTTGGATTTCATCAATAAATAAAGGAAATTTCGTTGAAATTTTATGAAATAAATAAGTGTTCTAAATTGATTAAGCCGAACACAAAGCATTTGAAAATCGGGCATTGGTGGATGAAAAGGTAAAAAAAACTAATAAACATACAAGAATGAGGCCTGCGTAGTCAAGGCACTCCCGCTTTGAGAATACGACCTAAATTTGTCAAACGATAGACTTAGGCATAAAAACATACTTTTATAGGGTGAAAATGTAAAAACAACCATAAAAAGGGTGTTATAAGAGGCACGAACACCTCGCACAGGATCAATGTAACTCGTAGGAACCGGCCCCGTAGTCACGGCGCTCTCGGTTTGAGTGTACGACGTAAATTTGCAAAAAGTTAGACTTAATCATAAAAACATGACATCGAAGGGTGAAAACATAAAATAATCACAAAACGGTCCCGTAAGAGTCACGAACACCTCACGCAGGACCAATGTGACTCGTAGGAACCGACCGCATAGTCACTGGCTCCCGGCTTGAGTGTACGACGTAAATTTGCAAAAAATTTAGACTTAATCATAAAAACATGACATCGAAGGGTGAAAACATAAAATAACCACAAAACGGTCCCGTAAGAGTCACGAAGACCTTGCACGGGACCAATGTCACTCGCAGGAACCGACCGCGTAGTCACGAGGCTCCCGATTTGAGTGTACGACGTAAATTTGCAAAAAAATAGATTCAAGCATAAAAACATGCCATCGAGTGGTGAGAACATAAAACAACCACGAAACGGTCCGGTAAGAGGCATGAACGCCTCGCACGGTACCAATGTGACTCGTAGGAACCGCCCGAGTAGTCACGGGGCTCCCGATTTGAGTGTACGACGTCAATTTGAAAAAAAATTAACTTAAGCATAAAAACAAGTCATCGAAGGGTGAAAACATAAAACAAACACAAAACGGTCTAGTAAGAGTCATGAACACCTCGCACGGGACCAATGTGACTCGTAAGAACCGACCGCGTAGTCACGGGGCACCCGGTTTGAGGGTACGATGTAAATTTGCAAAAAAATAGACTTGAGCATAAAAACATGTCATCGAATGGTGAGAACGTAAAACAACAAAACGGTCCCGTAAGAGGCACGAACGCCTCGCACGGGAGGAATGTGACTCTTAGGAATCGACCGCATAGTCACGGGGTTCCCGGTTTAAGTGTACGACGTAAATTTGAAAAATAATTAGACTTGAGCATAAAAAGAAGCCATCGAAGGGTGAAAACGTAAAACAAACACAAAACGGTCCGGTAAGAGTCACGAACACCTCGCACGGGACAAATGTTCCTCGTAGGAACCGATCGCGTAGTCACAGGTCTCCCGGTTCGAGTGCACAATGTAAATTTACAAAAAAAGAAATCATAAGCATAAAAACATGTAATCGAATGGTGAGAGCATAAAATAATCACAAAACGGTCCTGTAAGAGGCACGAACGCCTTGCACGGGATCAATGTGACTCGTAGGAACCGATCGCGTAGTCACGGGGCTCTCGGTTTGAGTGTACGACGTATATTTGCAAAAATTTGACTTGTGCATAAAACATTCCATCAAAGAGTGAAAACCTAAAACAACCACAAAACGGTCCTGTAAGAGTCACGAACGCATCGCATGGGATCAATACGACTCGTCGGTACAGACCGGTTAGTCACGGGGCTCCCGGTTTGATTGTACGGAATTAGTTTGCAAAATGTTAAGCATAAAAACATGTCATCGAAGGGTGAAAATGTATAACAACCACAAAACGGTCCAGTAAGAGTCACGAACACCTTGCACAGGACCAATGTGACTTGTAGGAACCGATCGCGTAGTCACGGGGCTCCCGGTTTGAGTGTACGATGTAAATTTGCAAGAAATTAGACTTAAGCATAAAAACATGCCATCGAAGGGTGAAAATGCAAAACAACAACAAAACGGTCCGGTAAGAGTCACGAACACCTCGCACGGGACCAATGTGACTTGTAGGAACCGACCGCGTAGTCACGGGGCTCCCGATTTGAGTGTACGACGTGAATATGCAAAACATTAGACTTAAGCATAAAAACATAGAATCGATGGGTGACAACTTAAAACAACCACAAAACGGTCCCGTAAGAGTCACGAACATCTCGCACGAGACCAATGCGACTCGTAGGAACCGACCGCGTAGTCACTGGATTCCCGGTTTGAGTGTACGACGTGAATTTGCAAAAAATTAGACTTGTGCAGAAAAACATGCCATCGAATGGTGAAAACGTTAAACAGCCTCAAAACGGTACCGTAAGAGTCACGAGCACGGGACCAATGTGACTCGTAGGAACCGACCACGTAGTCACGGGGCTCCCGGTTTGAGTGTACGACGTGAATTTGCAAAAAATTATACTTAAGCATAAAAACATTCCATTGAAGGGTGAAAACGTAAAACAACCACAAAACGGTACCGTAAGAGTCACGAACATCTCGCACGGGACCAATTGGACTCGTAGGAACCGACCGCGTAGTCACGGTGCTCCCGATTTGAGTGTACGACGTGAATTTGCAAAAAATTAGACTTAAGCATAAAAACATGCCATCGAATGCTAAAAACGTAAAACAACCAGAAAACGGTACCGTAAGAGTCAGGAACACCTCGCACGGGACCAATGCGACTCGTAGGAACTGACCGCGTAGTCACGGTGCTCCAGGTTTGAGTGTACGACGTGAATTTGCAAAAAATTAGACTTACGCATAAAAACATGCCATCGAAGGGTGAAAACGTAAAACAACCACAAAACGGTTCCGTAAGAGTCACGAACACCTTGCACGGGACCAATGCGACTCGTTGGAACGGACCGCGTAGTCACGGGGCTCACGGTTTGAGTGTACGTCATGAATTTGGAAAAAATAGACTTATGCATAAAAACATGTCATCGAAGGGTGAAAATGTAAAATAGCCAAAAAACGGTACCGTAAGAGTCACGAACACCTCGCACGGGACCAATGTGACTCGTAGTAACCGACCGCGTAGTCACGGGGCTCCCGGTTTGAGAGTACGACGTAAATTTGCAAAAAATAGACTGAAGCATAAAAACATGCAATCGAAGGGTGAAAAAGTAAAACAACCACAAAACGGTCCTGTAAGAGTCACGAACACCTGGCACGGGACCAATGCGATTGTAGGAACTGACCGCGTAGTCACGGGGCTCCCGGTTTGAGTGTAGGACGTGAATTTGCAAAAAATTAGACTTATGCAAAAAAACATGCCATAGAAGGGTGAAAACATAAAACAGTCACAAAACGGTACCGTAAGAGTCACGAACACCTCGCACGGGACCAATGCGACTCGTAGTGACCGACCGCGTAGTCACGGGGCTCCCGGTTTGAGTGTACGACGTGCATTTGTAAAAAATTAGACTTGTGCATAAAAACATGCCATCGAAGGGTGAAAACGTAAAACAACCACAAAACGGTACCGTAAGAGTCACGAACACCTCGCACGGGACCAATGGGACTCGTAGGAACCGTCCGCGTAATCACGGGGCTCCCAATTTGAGTGTACGACGTAAATTTGCAAAAAATAGACTTAAGCATAAAAACATGCAATCGAAGGGTGAAAATGTAAAACAACCAGAAAATGGTACCGTAAGAGTCACGAACACCTCGCACGGGACCGATGCGACTCGTAGGAACCGACGGCGTATTCACCGGGCTCCCGGTTTGAGTGTACGGCGTGAATTTACAAAAAATTAGACTTATGCATAAATACATGCCATCGAAGGGTGAAAACATAAAACAGCCACAAAACGGTTTCGTAAGAGTCACGAACACCTCGCACGGGACCAATGCGACTCGTAGGAACCGACCGCGTAGTCACTGGGCTCCCGGTTTGAGTGTACGACGTGAATTTGCAAAAAATAGACTAAAGCATAAAAACATGCAATCGAAGGGTGAAAAAGTAAAACAACCACAAAACGGTCCTGTAAGAGTCACGAACACCTGGCACGGGACCAATGCGATTGTAGGAACCGACCGCGTAGTCACGGGGCTCCCGGTTTGAGTGTACGACGTGAATTTGCAAAAAATTAGACTTATGCAAAAAAACATGCCATAGAAGGGTGAAAACATAAAACAGTCACAAAACGGTACCGTAAGAGTCACGAACACCTCGCACGGGACCAATGCGACTCGTAGTGACCGACCGCGTAGTCACGGGGCTCCCGGTTTGAGTGTACGACGTGCATTTGTAAAAAATTAGACTTGTGCATAAAAACATGCCATCGAAGGGTGAAAACGTAAAACAGCCACAAAACGGTACCGTAAGAGTCACAAACACCTCGCACGGGACCAATGGGACTCGTAGGAACCGTCCGCGTAATCACGGGGCTCCCGATTTGAGTGTACGACGTAAATTTGCAAAAAATAGACTTAAGCATAAAAACATGCAATCGAAGGGTGAAAATGTAAAACAGCCACAAAACGGTCCCGTAAGAGTCACGTACACGTCGCACGGGACCAATGCGACTCGTAGGAACCGACGGCGTATTCACCGGGCTCCCGGTTTGAGTGTACGGCGTGAATTTACAAAAAATTAGACTTATGCATAAATACATGCCATCGAAGGGTGAAAACGTAAAACAGACACAAAACGGTTTCGTAAGAGTCACGAACACCTCGCACGGGACCAATGCGACTCGTAGGAACCGACCGCGTAGTCACTGGGCTCCCGGTTTGAGTGTATGACGTGAATTTGCAAAAAATTAGACTTGTGCAGAAAAACATGCCATCGAAGGGTGAAAACGTTAAACAGCCACAAAACGGTACCGTAAGAGTCACGAACACCTCGCACGGGACCAATGTGACTCGTAGGAACCGACCGCGTAGTCACGGGGCTCCCGGTTTGAGTGTACGACGTGACTTTGCAAAAAATTAGACTTAAGCATAAAAACATTCCATCGAAGGGTGAAAACGTAAAACAACCACAAAACAGTACCGTAAGAGTCACGAACACCTTGCACGGGACCAATTGGACTCGTAGGAACCGACCGCGTAGTCACGGTGCTCCCGATTTGAGTGTATGACGTGAATTTGCAAAAAATTAGACTTAAGCATAAAAACATGCCATTGAATGCTGAAAACGTAAAACAACCAGAAAATGGTACCGTAAGAGTCAGGAACACCTCGCACGGGACCAATGCGACTCGTAGGAACCGACCGCGTAGTCACGGTGCTCCAGGTTTGAATGTTCGACGTGAATTTGCAAAAAAATAGACTTATGCATAAAAACATGCCATCGAAGGGTGAAAACGTAAAACAGCCACATAAAGGTACCGTAAGAGTCACAAACACCTTGCACGGGACCAATGCGACTCGTTGGAACGGACCGCGTAGTCACGGGGCTCACGGTTTGAGTGTACGTCGTGAATTTGCAAAAAATGGACTTATGCATAAAAACATTCAATCGAAGGGTGAAAACGTAAAACAGCCACAAAACGGTCCCGTAAGAGTCACGTACACGTCGCACGGGACCAATGCGACTCGTAGGAACCGACGGCGTAGTCACCGGGCTCCCGGTTTGAGTGTACGGCGTGAATTTACAAAAAATTAGACTTATGCATAAATACATGCCATCGAAGGGTGAAAATGTAAAACAGCCACAAAACGGTTTCGTAAGAGTCACGAACACCTCGCACGGGACCAATGCGACTCGTAGGAACCGACCGCGTAGTCACTGGGCTCCCGGTTTGAGTGTACGACGTGAATTTGCAAAAACTTAGACATATGCATAAAAACATGCTATCGAAGGGATAAAACGTAAAATAGCAACAAAAAGGTCCCGTAAGAGTTACTAACACCTCGCACGGGACCAATGTAACTCTTAGGAACCGACCGCGTAGTCACGGGGCTCCCGGTTTGTGTGTACGACGTGAATTTACAAAAAATTAGACTTATGCATAAAAACATTCCATCGAAGGGTGAAAATGTAAAACAACCACAAAACGGTCAACTAAGACTCATGAACACCACGCACGGGACCAATGTGACTCGTAGGAACCGACCGCATAGTCACGATGCTCCCGATTTGAGTGTACGATGTGAATATTCAAAAAATTAGACTTAAGCATAAAAACATGGAATCGAAGGGTGAAAACGTAAAACAGCCACAAAACGGTACCGTAAGAGTCACGAACACCTCGCAAGGGACCAATGAGACTCGTAGGAACCGACTGCGTAGTCACGGGAATCTCGGTTTGAGTGTATGACGTGAATTTGCAAAAAATTAGACTTATGCATAAAAACATGCCATCGAAGGGTGAAAATGTAAAACAGCCACAAACGGTCCCGTAAGAGTTACTAACACCTCGCACAGGACCAATCTGACTAGTAGGAACCCACCGCGTAGTCACGGGGCTCCCGGTTTCAGTGTACGACGTGAATTTGCAAAAAATTGGGCTTAAGCATAAAAACATTCCATCGAATGGTGGAAACGTTAAATAGCCACAAAACGGTACCGTAAGAGTCACGAACACCTCGTACGGGACCAATGTGACTCGTAGAAACCGACCGCGTAGTCACGGGGCTCCCGATTTGAGTGTACGATGTAAATTTACAAAAAATTAGAGTTATGCATAAATACATGCCATCGAAGGGTGAAAACGTTAAACAGCCACAAAACGGTTCCGTATGAGTCACGAACACATCGCACGGGACCAATGCGACTCGTAGGAACTAGCAATTATGCCGCTTGACAACCTCACAGAGTTTCAAGTAATTAAAATACCGACCTCCTTCAACCTATAATTAGGTAGGTCATGGCTTAATGCTATCAGGGAGGTTGCTTCTTCATTACATCAAAAGTTAAAATTCTTCTATGGAGAAAACTTAATCGCTTTGTCATGTGATACCTACTCTAAGGAGAAGGAACCAATACTTCAGTCTTGTAAATTCAACGCAAAGGTAAGGACATTTACATTAGTGGTTTCCAGTTAGAACCGCATGTACAAGTCATCTCTAATGGCACCAAGGAACATATTCCATCGCTCTAATCCATGTACGGGTGCTACAACGTTACACTAAGGGGATCAGTGATCCCATTAAGGTCCCATTAAGGTCCCCCCCATAGCATTCCAACACTAAGGGGCTATATATATATAACTGTTATGTATATATATATATATATATATATAATATATATATGTACTGTGTATATAACTGTATATATATATATATATATAATATATATATATGTACTGTGTATATAACTGTATATATATATATATATATATATATATATATATATATATATATATATATATATATATGTATGTATGTATGTATATAACTGTTATATATGTATATAAACTTATATATATAATATATACACAGTTTATATACATACAGTTATTTTATATATACTATATGTATATAAACTGTGTATATATTATATATATAAGTTTATATACATATATAACAGTTATATATGTATATAACAGTTATTTTATATATATATGTATATATAAATATAACAGTTAACAGTTATTTTATATATGTATATAACAGTTATATAGTATATATAAATAAAATAACTGTTATATATAAAATAACTGTTATATATAAGTTATATATAAAATAACTGTTATATATATAATATATATAAAATAACTGTATTGTTATATAAAATAACTGTTATATATATAATATATATAAAATAACTGTTATATACATATATAACTGTTATATATGTATATAAACTTATATATATAATATATACACAGTTTATATACATATAGTATATATATAACTGTTATATATGTATATAAACTTATATATATAATATAACTGTTATTTTTATTATATATGTATATAAACTTATATATATAATATATACACTGTTTATATACATATAGTATATATAAAATAACTGTTATTTTTATTATATATGTATATAAACTTATATATATAATATATACACTGTTTATATACTATATGTATATAGTATATATATAAAAATAACAAGTATATATATACTATATACATATAGCATATAAACAGTGTATATATTATATATATAAGTTTATATACATATATAATAAAAATAACAGTTATATAGTATATAGTATATATATAAAAATAACAGTTATATATATACTATATACATATAGTATATAAACAGTGTATATATTATATATATAAGTTTATATACATATATAATAAAAATAACAGTTATTTTATATATAGTATATAAACAGTGTATATATTATATATATAAGTTTATATACATAATAAAAATAACAGTTATTTTATATATACTATATGTATATATACAGTGTATATATTATATATATAAGTTTATATACATATATAACTGTTATGTATGTATATAAACTTATATATATAATATATACACAGTTTATATACATATAGTATATATAACTGTTATTTTTAGTATAACAGTTATATATACTATATGTATATAAACTGTGTATATATTATATATATAAGTTTATATACATAAGTTTATATACACATATATATACATATACATATATATACTTATAACAGTTACATAAGTTTGTGTCGTTAGTGAACACAATATTAATGATGAAATTTGGCAATATGGCAATATGGAACCCCGTCAAGGGAAGTATATGGAGTGCTATTTGATGTACCATGGTGATGTCCCCATGGAAGTGAACACGTGACAGTTGGTTAGTTCACATCGAACACGGTCCAATAAGAATTTTGTTTCATTGAACCTTTTGTTAGACGAATTTGAGATTTTTTTTATATTGTTGGATTTTTCGTTACCCCTTAAAAAGGGTGGATAGTCCAATAAACAAAGGAGACTATACCCAATTTATTTTAAAAATTGACACTTTGTTTTTTTTAGACACAGTGAATTTGATTATTATAGTTATATATATATAAATGTTTTTTTTAGACACTTTGTTTTTATAGTTATATATAAATGTTTATATATATATATAACTATAATAGTTATAAATTATTATTATCTTTTGAAGTCGGATAGATTATAATTTATTTTGTATTTTGTGTAGAATGAAAATGGATTTGCGACATATGGAAACGTCAATGGATACGGAGGATCGAGGTACGTAGCTACTCGGATACTTATTTAAGTTTATTTGGCTACTCGGATACTATTTTTAGATATTAAATCGGCGAAAGGGATTTAATGGTGGTTTAGCTGCGTTTTTTGATGTTGGGTTTATTTTAATGTTAAAACATGTTGGATTTCATGAATTAACAAAGGAAGTTCTGCCGAAATTTTCTGAAATTAAATAGTGTTTTAAATTGATCAAGTCAAACATACATGCATTTGAAGTTATACAAACCCATGTAGTAATTTATTTTTCTATCTTGTGCAGGTTATGATGGATTTTGCTTAGAGTTATAATGTTCGTGGTGGCTTGGAGATGCGGTTTCTTATAGTGTAGGGGAGCGATATTGTCGTCGTTTTAGTTTACGTGGATTTTTTTAACATATTTTAATGTGTTAATGTATTAGGCTAGATCATGTTTACATCTTTTGTTACGTTCTTATTTGGGAGACATTTATTTTGTACCTTTATACTTGGATTGTGATGAAATATTATTTTGTAATTCATATTTATCAGATGTGGTTGAAAATTGCGGAATTTTGTATTCACTTATGATTGTATGAAAAATGCGTAATGTTATTTTGGATTAGAACGTTGCACGTTTGATGAAAAAAGTGCAGGTTTAAAAGTGCTTACAATTGTGAAAAAAATAATAGGTAATAAATAAAAATATTGTACTTTTGACAACACAATTTTTTGTCTCTAAAAGTTATCATCTACATCTATCACTTTGGATATGGCAACACATGTTTGGTTGCCAAAGGTATGGCTTTTGGCAACACAAGAGATGTATTGCCAAAGGTACAACTTTTGGCAACACAAGAGCTGTGTTGCCAAAAGTCTTACCTTTCGCAACACAGCTCTTGTGTTGCCAAAGGTACGACTTTTGGCAAGACAAGAGCTGTGTTGCCAAAAGGCTATACCTTTGGCAACACAGCTCTTGTGTTGCTAAAAGTCTTACCTTTGGCAACACATCTGTTGTGTTGCCAAAGATATTGCTTTTGGCAACACAGGACCTGTGTTGCCAAATGTTTAGCGTTTTGGCAACACAACTCCTGTGTTGCCAAAAGCTATAGCTTTTGGCAACACAACTTTTTTTGTTGCTGTTGAGTGACTTTTGGCAACACAAATAATATTTTTTATTATAAATTTGACAAATTAAAAAATACTTTTGGCAACACAATTGCGTGTTGCCAAAAGTATACTTTCAGCAACACAAGGTTGTTGTGTTGCCAAAGGGTTTCCTAGACAGGCAATGGGCAACAAGCTGGCAACAGAGTGAAATCTGTTGTCGATACCTTTTAGCAACAAAATTCTAACTTTAGCAACATAATTTGTATGTTTCTAATGGTGCAAATTCTTGTAGTGGTGGGGACGCCCAATACTATTCTGAGTTCTATTTGGAGATCATTATTAAATTTATAGGAAACAATGAGAAGGAGTTTTGAGATATTGGATCTTAGGATCAAATCCCAAATGGGATAATTTTAAAGGTTCACATAATTAATTGAACCATATTATCGATCGAGAATAAGAATGCTAATAAATGTGCATACGGATAAAGAAATATCCTTAATGATGAATGATTTGGGAGATGTCTCACACCATGAGAAATGCTAATTGAAGTGCATTAGGATATAGAGAATATCTTTAACATAAATAGAATTGAGAGATAATTCATAAATAGAAGCGGCATGTGAGCTTCGAGCGAGAATTAGTATAGTGTATACTAAGTGGGGAAGATGTGTGAGAATTGACGATTAGTATATCAAGAGAGAGAGTATATACTAAACATTAATGTTATTTCAAATACGCCTAAGAGCGTATAATAAATATGAAAACAATGTGACAGGTATACCTTATATAATGGTATATCTTTATATGATGTGATGATGTATGTATACCGTATGTGATGGTGTATATATATATATATAGTGAAGCATACCCCCTTCTTGCTATCATTGGGAAGTTGCGTGCGATGAGGGTGAGCATCCTGGCTCAATGCGCAGGGTGTGGATATTTCCCAGGTCATAGTCATCCATGGTGATTATTCTGTGCTATATATTTATTTTGGGGGTGAGAAGTCGTGGCTATGTGTCATTCTCACTTGTTAGTTTGGAGCTATGACCGCTTCCCAAGACGTTGTGTGCGTGAGTTGATCACAAGGTGGGTGCCGTTGAACCCCACCAGGTGGCCCCAGTTTGCTAAGAGGTATAGGCAACTGGAAGATGATAGCAATGTGAGACCTGAGTCATCGAGTTATAGCTCGGTTGGATGGTTATTATATTGTTATTGTGCTTGTACTTGAGTATCGAGGGCAAAATGGACCTCAACGACCAACATTGTCAGGATTAGTGTATCGGGGGGTTCCTTGTTTGGATTTCGCTTAGGCGAGACGTCCCACGCACGAACCACAGTGTAACGTTAGAATTTGGGAGAAGTTAGTCCTTAATGCTCATATATATATATACTAGCGGAATGCCCGTGCCTGAAGGCACGGCGAAAATTTCGAAAGTACGTAATCACAAAGCGACAAAAATTTCAAAAGTAAGTAATCGCGAAACGGTGAAAAGTTCCAATAAAGACACACATAATTTTAAAAAGTATAGAGTCTTGTATAATATAAATAATAAATTTTTTATATATTATAAGTGTAGATTTCAAAATCATTGAATCGTCTCCATTTAAGTCATAAAATTTTTTTTATAATACAAATGTGTAAATTTTAAAAAAATTGGGCAGAATTCCTTTTGTGTATAGGACTATCCACCCTGTTTAAGAAATAAAAAATTAATCCAACAAAACAAATAGTCCATTTTGGACCTCGTATAAGCAACATCATCCAAATATAATCAATTACATAGAATCAAGACGAACTTCAAATAAATCAAAATTTCAAGCATCTAAATCCATCAAACATCTCATAAATTTTGCTAGTAGATGCTCAGATGAATCTATGGTCCTAACACCACGTTCTAAAATCATATATAATTAGTAAAGTCTTCTACATCGAACATCCAAAGAGATAAGCCACTGCAGAAGAAGTGCAATAATAGGATAGAGAGTCTGAATCGTGTATGTGGTTGTTGTTCCACCATTGGATGGCCTGCTCGATGGAATCCTCGACCGTGTTCCTCATGTCGTTGGTGATAATGATCTTGTTATTCTGTAAAAACAAAAGGCAATGAGGTCAACTAAACACATCCTTTTGATCATATCCCAAAATTCACGTCAACATTATTAAACAATCTTAAAACAGTGAGATTAACTTCAAGCATATGACATTCAAATTCTTCTACATGAACCTTATTTCTAAACCAAATGCAAACTGCCTAAATTTGTGGCTGCATTTGGTTAAAAGCCCCTTTAGGTATTTTTTCAACCTTCGAGAGAACCAAACTATGGATCCCAAAATTAGGAAATCAAGAACCAAACTTTGAAACCTAGAAACTTAAACCAATTGAACATAAAAAATGTATTTTTTGGGGGGTTGAACTTTAATAATGTAAGACTTTAAGCAAAGAATGTAATATTTCAAGAAACTTACCACTATTGAAAATAGTCAATCCTGAAATACAATGAATTTCAGCAACCTACATAATAAAATAAAACTCTATAAAAAAAGAACAAAAAAAATGCATTCAAATTATTTTTTGGCATAATTTTAGAACAGTATGTTAAAAGAGAAAAATCCAATGATAACATGAAGTGGAGCATGTTTCATTAGATACTTGTCCTCAGGTTTTTAATAAGTACCAGCATGTGGAGGATTTTCACCGGGTTGTGAGGTTGCTGGTGATTGGTTTTAGCCTATTTACTGTAATGAAGCTCGGGGTCTTTGTTGGACAAAATGTGGGAGCGAGACTGAAGAAGGCCCATAGAAATGAGGGTAAAAGTGAAGAAGGCCCATATTGTCCGGATCAATATCATCTTGTCTTCATTCTTGACTGATGGCCCTAACAGGAGTTTCTATAGAGCTAAGTTATGTACTCCCAGCTGTGATGCCACTATGTTCAGATATGTAGATGCTATCAAATTCCCCCTCTAACTCCTGCAAGGACATAACCAAAGCTTAATCTAGATCTAATTCTGACTTAGCACTTCCAGCACTTGAAGATTCATCTTCAACCTCACTGATGTGACCATTATCAGAAGCCATATCCTTGCTCCTCCCATTAGCTTGGAATCATAAATAAACACTTTCCTCCTGCATAAGAACCTCTTCATAACTAAGATCACCATGTTCTGAAAAAAAAAATTTAATTTTCAGCAATCTCGACTGGGATTCTGCCACTGAAATGATGTTCGTGCATCTCCATGTTCCTCGAGAAAGTCCACTACATGGAAATTACCTGTTACACATTTGGTCAACAAACATAACATGGAGAGTCATTTACCATTGAAATGTTATGCTACATCATATATATTAACAGTACAGTTCAGGTTCTGATGGGGACATAAATTCAAGCTCATGAGTATAATGATACATATACAAATTCATTGACCAATTGGTTCTAAACAACACAATATAAATCTATTGAAAAATCACTGTTGAAAAAAGAACCAAATTCAGAAAAAGGAAGTGGGAAATGAAACTCAAGTTGTGAATTGTGAATCATAGTACAAACAATATTTGGGTAACTAAGAATTGTGAATCATGTGCATATCAGAAAAAGTAATTAACAGAGCCGAAATTTTGAATAATTCAACAACTTATTGTTCCATTGCTCATAAATTAGGATAGATATATATCACAATGAACTGTAATTTACCCTTCCAGTACTTGAGTTTACTTGAAAACTGTACTCTAGTCAGATCAGTTATTTGTGATTGCTGAGAGGATGCTTATTGGAGAATGCAAATTAAATTATACTTAAAGTATGATGCAGGCTGACATCAAAATCAACTTTATTTTCATATTGAACTTCGAATTTTGAGATTTTTTGGAAGTTTTGTAGTTTCAATACAAAGATTAATAGTTTCAATACAAAGATTTTATGGATTTTTTGAAACTTTGGATTTTGACAGTTAACGCCACAATGGTTTAAGATAATATGAATCAAGCATACAACTATATTACTGAAGCAACGCACCTTAACGCCACAATGGTTGAGAGGAGAACTTGGTTCTCAATGACAGTTCAAGAACTAAAATAATATAATACCCTCATATAAATCTTTACTAAAGTCAGTGTTACAAATAAAGTTTATGGGCTTTACACCATTCTTTGATAAATTTTGACCAACATGATTAATTAATCAAAACACTCTCTAACCATAAAACACTTAACAAATAGTTTATTTTAAAATAAAGTTATGGCCATTCAATTGCACCCATAAAAAGAGCATAGCCTCTCAGTTATTTGATAAAAACACATTCTCTGTACTATGTAAACAACATACAATTCAGAAAATTTATTGGAAAATAAGATAAATAAGCACTTAAAAGATGAAGAAATAAAGATAGAGATTCGATAAGTGATCGTCATCTGTTTGTTATTCAGATCGTCATCTGTTTGGTGAGGGTTTTGGAGGGAGGGAGATGGCTTTGATCTTTTGAAGGCCGGATGGGTGGTGAAACTTGAAATCAGAGCCTAAGGGAAAGTTGGACATATGTCCAAGATGTGGCGTATGTCCAAGATGTGGCGTATGCCTCTCCGTGTCGCGAAGTATTCGACATTTCTACGGAGCCCGCTGTCAAATTACTCGTGTTTCAAAGTATGTATACCTCTGGTCAAAACCTTGTAATCACAACGTAAGTCCATGAAATGCAACCTACATTAAACCTCGGGAAAACATAAAAATGCACTAATGAGTTATATCTCTATTTACATGCCTGATAAATAATTCTCAGTGACCACTACATTCACAAACCAAAAATCAATTATATTAAGAAAGAGAGAGAGATACCAAGCCTGAACACTTAAAAGTACTATTAAAAATAGCGAAATACCTAGTACATGTTCTGTAACTGTTCTAGTTCATGTTCACAGCACCAAAGTCCTACCCAAAACTTCATGTAATCACAATTTAGCAAGTTGACAATTTTATCACAGATGTAATGAGATAGATAAAATGAAATCCATGAAATGCTGTCACAGTGCCATTACCTCTGTGAAATCTATGAAATGCGCATTTTATCATAGTGTGGCCGTGCTATCACAGTGAACATTTTATCACAGTGAGAGTGTTATCGCAGTGACAGTGCTATCACTGTCACATTATGGATAGTGGTAAAACAACCATTACCTCTGTGAAATGCATGAAATGCTCATTTTGTGATTGCCATGAAATGCTATCAAAGTGCCATGAAATGCTATCACAGTGACAATTTTATCACAGAGGTAATGATTATCACACTATGATAAAATTGCACATTTCATGAAATGCTATCACAGAGCTAATGAAATCCTAAAATTGCACATTTCATGGACTACATTTATGCACTATCAATAAAAATATATATATGATATCAGAAATCTACTCATACACAATGGGGCAATGGGGCAACCTACAGTTATACACAATGGACCTGCTCGATCAGACCTTCTCGAACAGACCAGCTCGATCCAGAAAAAAATAGATCAAATATGTGTAAGTTCAAAACAGACCTACTCGAACAGACCTGTTCCAAGCAAAAAAAAAAGAAATATATTATCAGAAAAAGGAACTTTATCTAGGGCAAACATATCCAAATTATAAGAATTTATGTACTCATAAATTGGTATAGAAATCTTAGTTAAAACACAATATGTACCTGAGAATGCTGTTTCTCATAAAACGGTAATTGTGTATAAAAATGTCTCCACCACCGAAACATCCAAAAACTTATATACATTAGCATTTAGGACATGGAATTTTGGATATAATGTGGAACATATAATATTGTACTAAATTAGCACAAATACGCCAAAAGTAATGTATCAACTGCTTATGAACCCAACGTGTGTTCCGTGACCGAGGATAATCTCCACGCGCAATTTGAAATAGAAAAGAAGTAAATGTGAAGATAATTTCAGACAAATATTGTAGCGATAAATTCATTGGCATACAAAAAACAAAATTTTCAAATTGCGCGTGGAGATTATCCTGAAGCGCACCTAGCACTTGACTGAGTCTAGCGCCTATCACCCTCTGGCGGGCGCCTGATTCAACTCGCCTTGCCTATGACCTCCCAAGGCGCCCCACTTACGCCTAGTATAAATAAATTATGGCCCCACTAAATATGTAAGTGGGCCTTTTTCAAACAACCATAGTCCAACACTCATGAAAACACCTGAGCATGAAAGGGATTGTAAAATGCGTAAAATTTGTGTTCAAAACTTTCAAATTGAAAGGGTATCCAAAATTAAAATCAATTGAAGAACAATGCAATATAAAAATTGAAATGGTGTAAAATCCGCGTTTGGGGCAACAGCAGTTTGGGGAGGAGATATTGGGACTTGTGGTTGTTTGTGTTAATGGTACCTGAATTGACTCAAAATGGATCAATGCCTCCCGATAAGGTTTTTACAACAGGTCATTTTCAAGCGCTTGATCAAGGATCTGCCAAGATTTAAGGTGGAAAAACTCCACTCACCTACAGTGAGTGTCAACAACTTGCACATATCAACACTTAATTAGAAATCATTACAATATTATTCTACAAAAATATAAAATGTTATTATGATCAACACTCGATGTAATTACCTTACGAATCCAATGACCTTTATTATTAGTAGCATCCATACTTACCTGAGAAAGCACCAGCAAACAGAGCATAGGGCTGTTGAAACAGGTGTCGAGCAGTGGAAGCTAGAAGGCTGGGGGTTGGCTAAGAGTTGGAAGCTCACGGGTCTGCTGTCAATATTAGAAGCCTGCGGAGGAGAGGATATAAGATAGATGGAATTTGACGAATGGGAGGCTTCGAGTCACATCACTCAGTTAATAGAGGGGCCATCGGGCAGCGATCAGGAATTGGCCCTAGTGGAGATTTTGTTCATCTTTTTTTTTCTGCTTTTCTATTTCTGTAAGGCCTTAGTTTTTCTTCATATGTTCACTACTGAATCGGTGTGAAACCAGTTTTCTAATGGACGTACGCATTAACCTCTATTCTATTGTATCCTCATCAATGCTAAGGCCAAGATATAGCATCTTATCGATCCAGTTCCAAAACGTTTCTGCAGAGAAGGTGATAAGTTAGAGCCTAAACAATAAATATTTTCAATATTTAAAAACCATGTTAGTTACAAATATTATAATTCATGTAAACACATCCGTGTCAGATCAGTTCACCCATGGAAAACACGGCCATGTCGGATCACTCATCCATGTCCCTTCGTAATATAATACTGCTGCATTAGCAAAAAATAATTGAATAAGCTTTCGTCAATTAATGGAGCCATTTAACTCATCTCCAACCATTGCTAAAGTTGTCGTCAATTAATATAAATAAGATACATCGAGTTTAACCCTAAGTAAAGTAACAACATAATCATTATTCCATCCACATCCATTTTATTTATAAACATTGTAATTTTTAGAAACCAAATTGGAAAACCCCAAAACAAAATCTATTCCATTGGACCAACATCGAGTACCTTTGCGCAACCTTTTGTCGAAACCCAGTCACATAATAAATGCCATTTTCTAATAAAGACCCAACAAAGAAGAATAATGCTCACTGGAGCCTTGTGCCAAACACTTGGCCTGCATCACTATCCTTTTTACTTGCACTTGGACTGCATCATTAGCAATCAAATCAGCAAAATGAGAGAGGCTTCAATAAAAAAACACTTTGAAATAGCCATAAAAATTGACATATGCCAATTTGAAATAGCCATAAAGAGAGAGGCTTAAGAAGCCCCAAAACTCAAAAAATTTGAAATAGCCATAAAAAACAATTTGAAATAGCCATAAGAAACCCAAAAAATACCATACAAAATATAGTAAAGAGAGAGGCTTAAGAAGCCCCAAAACTCAACAAAATTTGGTTGGGGAGTAGATTACAAATATATAACCTTATCTACCCTTGCATAAAAAAGAAATTGACTTAAAATGTAACTTAAAAACTTAGATAATTGTTTTTTAGAGTTGATACTTTTGAACCCACGCCCAAAAAAAAATCGAAAGACATATTTGTTGTTGCGATTTTGTTAATATCTAACAAATTGCCACGTGTCATCGTTACCTCTGGTCACATAATGGTTTATCTCAATAAATCCATTTTGACTTCCTTGTACTTTACGTGTTTTCTTCACGAAATTTAATGCATGACTGCATACATTTAGACATATATTTGGAAGTTGGAAGAATATTCTCCACAGAGGATGCCAACACAATGAATGTTACTCGTCATTTTCAAAGAATTAAACATAAGAAATTAAAAATAGACCTTGCAAATGACATATAGTTCTAGTTATCTATGAGGAGCAACCATCTTGTACAAATCTCATTTGAAACCTAAAATCAAACAATATAATAAAACAATCAAAATCGGGAGTAGAAAATTCCCAAAATAGCATTTGCAACCTAAATGAAAAAAAGAATCAAAATCCCTAATTGAAATGCAATAAAGACTCAAAAAAATGGAAAAAAAATTAAGTGTGCATTTAAAACCCAAATGCAACAAAGATATGAAGAAGTAAAAAAGTAAAAAAGTATACAAAAAACCCTAATTGCAATGAATGATACTCATCATCTTCAAATAATTGAATAGAAGAAATTAAAAATAGACACAGACCTTGCAAAGGACATATAGCTCCAATAATCTATGAGGAGCAACTATCGTGTACAAATTTCCTTCCAAACCTAAAATACAATAACATAATAACACAATCAAAATCGGGAGTAGAAAAATTCCAAAATAGCATTTGCAACCTAAATGGAAAAAAGAATAAAAATCCCTAATCGAAATACAATAAAGACTCAAAAAAACTGAAAAAAATTTAATGTGCATTTAAAACCTAAATGGAGCAAAGAAATGAAAAAAAAAAGTAAGCAAGTATATAAAAAAAAATAATCGAAGTATCAAAAAAGAATAATAAAATAAATAAGTCTTCTAAGATACCTGGTGGTGTCATTAGTGGCTTGCGGTGAAGAGATTTGGTGGATTCAACTTGAGGTCTTGGAAATCCAAATGCAACATAGAACTGAAAAAAGCAATAAACATCCAAATGCGGTAAAGAGATGGAAAAAAGCAATAAACACCAAATACACAGGCATAAATAGCATTGACTCTAGGGTTTGAAAACCAAGAAGAAAACTCCATAATGTAGGAAAACCATACCTTGAAGAAGAAAAAGGTTAAAGCCATAGAGGAGAGAGAGAGAGAGACAGAGAGAGAGAGAGAGCTTCATTGTCGTGTGCGTGAGAGAGTGAGAGGAGGGATTCGTGAGAGAGTGTGGAGAAACCTCGGGAATGGGGAGATAGAGAAAGAGGGGGAAAATGAAATGTGGGGTGTGGGTGGAATCAGAAGGGGGAAATGAATTGTGGGGGGGGAAATCAGAATTTTCAAATTTTAAATGAAATTTGAAGATTTAATCTAAGCCCTTCATTTTTAGTGGGAGATGTGGCAAGATCTAGACCGTTATTGTGCTTAGACAATTCAAAATCCATGCCATCTTATTATATGGATATAATAAAGTACAAAACTTATGTATGTCATAAGACCAAATGATGATGTCATCTCTATAAGTTTTTCAGCACTACCTATTTTACCCCTTAAAATTTGGATTCCCCCCTATTTTAACACACTCTAATTTGTTTTCCCCATTGTTTTCAAAATTCAAAAACAAGGGTAGAATAGTATTTTCCCTATTCTCCCCCTTACACTCAATCTCCAAACCTACGCGTTTTATTTTTCTCCCTCACTTTACTTTTCCTCCCCCTCTCCTTTTTGTCTTCCTCTCGGCACACAGGGAGTCTCACTATCCTCTCAAACAGGGAGACTCTGACATCACCATTTCATCGGAACCCTACTTTTTACAGGTATTATCTCTTTCTCTCGAACGATTGATTAGTACGATTTGTTAGACAAATAGGTATATGGAGTAATGGTGTATTACTTAAATTTTTGCCCTGGACTAATGGTGTAAAATAGAACAATACCGATTTTACTTCAATACGGTTACTTTAATCATTTTACACCATACGATTAGTATGATACTAAACACTATACGCATTTGATATGGGTTTTGTTACAGTGAAATAAAAATGGAAGAATATGATATCTTAGGACCCTGGAGTGTTTGAGAGGGAGATCGGTTGCTGAGAGAGTGGCTTCAAGAGTTGCCACATAGGAGGTAAATCAAATGGGAAATATGGTCTATCTTTATCTGTGTGTGTTTTCATATAGGGTTTGATCTGCTATTTTTCTCTCTTGGTTAGCTTGAATTTCTTTTACAATGCTTCTATTTTAATAAATTTTTTGTAAAATTTAACACATTGATCGATCTGTTATCTATGTCCCTTGCAAAAAAATACAGCTGATTGAGGTAGGGAAATAGTTTAGAATAGATATGAAATCAAGGAACGGAGCTGGAAAAAAGGCTAAGATTCCAATGAGGGTTTGTCTGCTTGGTTTTTATTTTTTCCTATTTCTGTTAATATGCATTGTATAGTTACACGAGTTGGTAATTTCGGCCCCTGTAAAGTGGAGTTGAGCAAGGTATTTTAATTTGACTAAATAAATTAGTTTTACTTCACATGATCTAATTTTTGTAAACTCATTTATACTCAATGTTTTATAGGTTTTTATGTTTTTTATTCTGCAAGGAAAGGTTGTTTCCTCCTAGAGAAATAGGTTGATAGCAGAATTTTGGGAATCTTTGTAGAAATCTGATCAGCATGAGGTAAATCAAAATTTTTATTTCTGTTATTTTAAATTGTAATTCTTATTTCTCTTTTATTGTCCATATCCCTTTAGGATGTGATTTTATTTGTACTTTACATCTGAAACAAACCATTTTTATTACTTGACTATGTGTTTATTTTTAAAGTAGTTATGCTTGATACCATTTATGTTATTTTTTATAAGTGATAATCTATTAATTGTGATTTAAGTAACTCTTATGAACTCTTACAGTGCTTAAGAGAAATTAATACCCCCAAATCACTATTGTGCGATTGGCAAGGGTTATAATTTCTCTTTATCTCTCACTATTTTTTAACCTCATTTTTCAGTAACTATACTAGACTGTTAGGATATCCGAGTTGGCTTGAAGATGTTCAATGTCAAGGTAAAAAATATAGGTATCCATCTTTTTTTTATCTATAAGTTATATTTCAAGCTTCCTTTTCATTATTTTTATTGAATATGGGTTTAATAGGTTCTAGACTATACAACTTTTCCATCAACTTTTGTGCGTTGTCATGGAAACACGGCCTTTACGGACTTGGACATCTGTAACTCACAACTGCAATGACATAATCAAGTTCATGATGTTTATATATGATTTTTCCGTTATTTTAAATTTTTAGTGGGTTCCTCTGCTCAAATTCATATGGCATTCGTACGTTTAAATGTCCTTAATATGAAGTTAAGGTGTTTGACAATATGTTGAAGTGAGTTTATTTTTTATTCCAGTGAACATTGATCAATATGAACTTAAGATGTCCTTGATATGAAGTTAATGTGTTTGACAAAATCAAGTTTGATTAGAACCCAATCTTCTGGAAGGAAATTATATATAATTATATATGCATACAACCCTTTAATACCTTTGTTTTGGTATGAAGAAATTTATAACAAATGATTAAGAAAGGGTGAAGATAAGCTTGGCTTGCATATTTGCATTTCTGGGAATTAGATGGTCTTTGATTGTATACATGATAGGGTTCATGGGGTGGATCAAGTATAGATTTGAGTGGGAAGAAGATCACAAGCTAAAGGCTTTTAATTTCAATAGTGATTTTACAACATTTAGTATTGGTTAGCTAATTTATAGGCAATTTTAAGTGTTGTGATAGAGATTGTTGTTTATGGCATTTTAGTATTTCATTGAATAATCAATTTTCGGGATATTCATCTTATTTCAATATCCGTGTGTTGTTTTTTCTTCTATTTTTTCATAATTAAAAGTTCTTGATATTGGATCTTTGAGTCTTTCTTTTCATACTTTCAATCTTAATTTCTGTTTTAGTATGCAATTGTCTGTAAGATATATACGTTTAATAATTATTTTAATTATCTACATTTTGTTCGAGTACTTGAATTTGATATTGGAACACTGCTTTTAGTCAAGTAACTGAGTTTGAATTTGATATTGTAGGTTTCCACATTCTTGATGATCGAGTGGTGTATGGGGTTTCTATACAAGTTGGAAATTGTGGGTTATTTGAAATCTGCACAGCAATACCTGATTTGAAACATCATACATACAAATGTATTTACTACTTCCTCCATCTAATATGTAATTTCCATCAGCAGAGTAACACAAGGTTGTGAAACACTTGATAAAACTGGAGTTAGCTGTAAATTTATGATCAGTCATCAAACTCCCTCAAACAATGTCCCCACGGACCTTAATTGTGAACATCAACAATCTCTCAATTGGGTCCCAGAAAAGGATTTTCCCATCTAAGTTTGAATGATTTGAATATTTCTATAGGTGTACTTTAATTGGGATATCGCATAGAGTAGCGTAATCTATGGAAAATCAACCGGTGTTCTATGTATGTATATTGCTATACTGGCTATTTTTTAACGGTTTCTATTAGTTTGCAAGAGGGCACTGTGTGTACATTTTTCTTGAATCAACCTTTTCTTCCTTCATTTGTTTTGGAATGAACTTACTTTTCAATTCCAATTACAATTAATAGTAACTAACACAATGTCCTACAGGTCGGTCTAATTGGTGCAGCCACTACTGCAATAACAGCACAACAAGATGCATTTCCATTTTCAATCTATAACATTTATGGGGATGGCTTGGAATATGGCTTGCAATAACCGCACGACAAGTTGCATTTGACAAATATGATTTCATACTCCCCATTTCTCACTTCCATCAAACCAAAAACCAAATATGGCTTCGCAAAATAAGCAAAAAATTTGTTACTTGATCACGAGGGGGTACTGAAGATTACAGACCTTGGACGGTCTGTACAATCAAGAAATAAGAGACGCACCATGTTCGGGACTTTGGACTATTTAGAACCAGAAATGGTGGAGAAGAAAGCTTATGACTATACAGTTGATAATTAGACTTTGGGCATTCTTTGCTATAAATTTTTGTATAGAGGCTATCCATTTGAAGCTGAGAGCCAAGAGTTTTTGTATGAAGGTTGACCTTGATATATGATTAAAGAACATGTTAAACGTATTCTGTTACAACTGGCAGGTCCTTTCCTGGAGAATTGTGGAACGATTTGGTTACTCGAATTAATGTGTTTAATGTCAACTTCTAACTACATTGTTTGTTAATTACTATGCAAAAACGGTGTAAGGGATCGGCCCCGAAGCAGGATCTGAGTGAAAAGCTCAGTAGATAAGACTTCACATTGTCTTTTATACTAGCACTAAATTTCCAAAGTTCCTTTGTAGACCAGAACCACCATTCTTCTAGATAATATGAGGCATTATAGGAGAATAATTTCCAACTTTCTTCAGCGATTCAACAGAGCTTAATCTAATTTTACTTAGGCATGACCAATGTGATATTATTGAGGTTTGTTGTTATGCCTTTAATTTCATTTATCGAAACATTATTTTCCTTTTTGATATGTTATATTTTGGGAGAAAATGATTGAAAGTGATTCTTGGTTCTTCAAGTACCTACTCTCTATGGTAGATGAACATTCACGCAAGGAGAAAATGTGTGAAAGTGTTCAGAGTTTGGATGGTCAATGGTTCACACTCCTTCATCTTCTGGGTTGTTGTTTTCTTGATTTTGTTTCAGCTATAAAAAGTGTGGTCCGGGTCCAAACTCCATTTTTTATCGCTTGAACTATGATTTCATATGTTGGGTGCAGTGATTCCATTTAAAAATTATTTTCTGATTATTGTCAAGCCTGGACGAGGGATGTTTATTTTTTTTCCTTTTCCAATCAATCATTTGAAGTCTAATCGGATGTTGTCTACATGGATGCAGGGCAGGTGCTTGATAAAATAGCTAGGAGACGGGGATGAAGAAAGCTGTTATAATATACAATCACAAATTTCTTGATTTTTAGACACCATTAAGAAAAGGTAATAAGTGATTTGACAGAAGTTTGATATTGCTTCTAAGTATGATTACGATGTAATTTTAATTGCGAGGTTACGTGTTGTAATTAGAATAGTAAGACTGAGATAATAAAAAAGATATCTTGATAATGGGACCAACAATTGTCTGTAAGACTAGAGTTGCGAGGTTACGAGGTTGCGTGTTCTATTTTAGTATGCAATTGTCTGTAAGAATAGAGTTGAGCCAAACTAAGAGTCCACAAGACAGATTTTTTTATTTCGAATAACCTCTGTTTTTCCTTCTCTTATTGGACCAACAAAAATTAAGGTTCACCCAAGATTCTCTTAAACAAAGCATGGGCAAAACCAAACTCCTTAATTAATCAGTTTTTTAGTTATATTTTCGCTTCACAATTTAGGCTAATGCGATTGTATCATATTGTAGGTTGAATACCATAATCAAGATGTTCTGGCCTCCATAATGCAGAGGTGATGTTTGATCAAACTATGCTTGGGATGGTGTAGCCTATTGAAGTGATTCCAAACATCTTACCGCTTCGCATCATCCTCAGTAAGTAACATAACCAATGTAGCAATCAACACAACCAACACAGTTGTCTAGACTCCACACTAGGAGTTTGAACACCCAACACAATTGTATAAATAAATTTTGAGTCTGTACGAAATTGGGCGGTGTTGGTCATACATTGGTCGAATGTGTGGACACCTTAGAGGTAAAATTGACATTCATATGCGCACGTTTTTTTTATCGAATTTGTTTTATCGATGAAGTTGTTTAATCTCTATTCAATTTTGTTCGTTTGTTGTTTTGATTTCAGAAATCGTGTGGTGATTTAAGTTTCTGCAATATCTGGACGTTCTCTATTAGGTATGACCTATAAAACAATCTAATGTCTATGAAGCCCCCAGTTATTTAAGTTTGATTATTTTTTCATAAGAATTTAATTTTTTTTAAGTGTTTACTTTTGACTTTTGGTTCAAATGCAGGGCCAAAGTACTCAGTAATTGAAGGAAAACGAGTGGAAGGATGAAGAAAATTATTAGTCTGAAAGAAGTGTTATTGTGAAGGCCAAGATGAAGTTTTGTTAGATGAATTTAGACTTTTTAAATGCTGTTGAATTGATTGTTATCCCTTAAGCAGGGTGGATAGTCCAATAAACAAAGGAGACTATGTGCAATTTTTTTTTTAAAAGTTGATACTTTGCCCTGATTCAATGTAATTGAGTATATTTGGATTATGTTGCTTATACGCGGTACAAAATTGACTATTTGCTTTGTTGAATTAATTTTTTATTGCTTAAACATGGTAGATAGTCCAATAAACAAAGAGAATTTTGCCCAATTTTTTAAAAATTGTTTACACATTTGTATTGTAAAATAAATTTATAATTTAAATTTAGACGATTCAATACTTTGAAAATTCACACTTATAATATATAAAACACATTATTTATACTATACACGACTTTATACTTTTAAAATTATACGCGTGCCTTTGTTGAAAATTTTCGCCGTTTTGCGATTATGTACTTTTGAAACTTTTACCGCTTCGCGATTATTTA
This sequence comes from Sambucus nigra, assembly GCA_949130495.1. Classification (NCBI taxonomy): domain Eukaryota; kingdom Viridiplantae; phylum Streptophyta; class Magnoliopsida; order Dipsacales; family Adoxaceae; genus Sambucus; species Sambucus nigra. Next base: position 382,214,511 of record OX422220.1, on the reverse strand, counting down.
CTTTGAAAATTTCCAGCGTGCCTTCAGGCACGGGCATACCCTAGTATATATATATATATATCACCTATCCCGACGATCGACATTGCCAGGATTAGTGTAACGGGGGGGTTCCTAGTTTTGATTTCGCTTTGGCGAGACGTCTCACGCATGAAACGCCGTGTACTATTGAGAATTGGGAATAATAATTAATTAAAATGGAGTAATAAGAATTTGGGTTACGTGCATCATGCATTGTGGGCATAATGAATCTTGAAGATCAATACTGTCAAGAGTAGTGTAACGGGGGGGTTCCTTGTTTAGATTTCTCTTCGGTGAGACGTCCCACGCACGAAACGCAGTGAAGTATTGAGAATCAGGAGGAGTTTAGTCCTTAGTGATATGCCCCAAATGTACCACTTCGGCTCTGAGGCATTACCCTTGGCCGTGGTAGTGGCCGATAATTGGAAGAGCCTTAGATCAATGACTAGTGGCCTCGTCCTAAGCAAGGTCGGCCATGGCCGACGTTACCACCAACCTCGTCAAGAGAGGCTTTCAAGATCATTGGAACAGTTATTCATCAGGCCGACCATGGGGTGGAAACCTCGGCTGGGAGTAGGCCGAGGTTACATCTATGCTTCCATCAAAATCCAGCCTCGATAGGGAATCAGCCAATATTCCTAACTTGTATCAGTTCAACCTCGGCCCAAGCCGACCTTGTGATAGTGTCTACCTAACCTCGGCTCTATTTAGGCTGAGTACACCAGGACTAACTTCGGATTGGGTAACAGCTAAAGTTTACCAACCTCGTACTCTTCCAGGCCGAGATCTTATGCGCATTTGTTTGGATAAGGACACGTGTACACAAATCAGTTATAACAAATCATTCTCCTCACGTGGGGGTAATATTTCATCATCATTCTCTACATGTGACAGGGACAGCTGTCTTCATCGCATTGGCTAGATCAACCCACACATGCTCATTGCATGCATTGGGGGGTACACTATACCCCCCAGCTACTATATATACTTGTCTTCTCCTTCTTTAAGGGGGATCCGAAATTAGCAACCCTAGATAAAACTCTGTTCAAATACACAGTAGAGAGAGAAAGTTTGAGAGATTATATCTATGGCCATTAGAGCCCTCATACATTGATACATATCATACACTTGCACAGTAGACGTAGGCCTGATTGGCTGAACCACTTATATTCTAGTGTAAATCCTCTTCTCCTTACCTCCCTCTACTATGTGTGTATATACCCTTATACTGCCATTGTTAACATTGAATTGAGCTCACAAACACCTTGAAGGGTGGTGTTGTTTCCAACATCATCATTTTGGCGCCGTCTGTGGGAATGAGAAGCTGTCTCTTCCTCTTCTTCAGCTTAACCTCACTGGAGACTCTGGTAGTGAACCAGGCACCACCCCTTGCGTGGAGCTGCTTCACCATTGAAAGAGGTCCTTTAAGGTATTAAGCTCATCTGCTACTAAAACTCTTTAGTGTTAACATATGACACCAGAATTACCACCCCCTCTTCCACCGCCTGGTGTGGGAGGACCTAGTTCCAGCCAAGCACCGCCTCAGTCTGAAATGGCGGAGGTGGCTGCAGCCTTGAGGTCTTTGGCTGCAACGCAACAAGCAATGCAGAAGAAATTTGCACAACTCAGTCAAAACATCGTGAGACCACCTGGGGTATCACCGGAGATGATTACTTCGACGGTGGTTTAGCCCCATCCTGAGGCCAGGGGACCACCCCAGGCACCACGAAATGACCAACCTATGCCCCAGCGGAGGAGGGACGTTGCTGACCCTAGGTGTCTATGCCTGGGGAGGCAAGGAAACCCTTTCCCTGAGGACAGGTATGATGATCTAGAGGCGGAAGATGTGCCAGAAGAATGGTGGGAGCCGTATGAGGTTTTGAATAATACTGTGCATCCTCTTCAGCAGAGCCGAGGTTGTGGCGATCGAAGAGGTGAAGAGGCACAACAACGAGGATCAGCTTTTGATCGATTGAGTAGAGGGTCAGCCTTTGAAAGGTTGGGCCCAGTAAATGACCCAAGACAGAGGTTATCAAGGTCGAAAAGTGCAGCTGACTCGCAAAGAGGAGACAGACAAGGTCGGCCTCATCAAGGCCAACCCCGTGCAGGAAGAGGCAGAGACCAGGAAGAGGTCAACAGCCCACGTAGGGCTGCGACTGAGGAACCCTCAGTTCACCCCTTAGAGGTGGCTGGGGACAACCCCGGCCAGGCCGACATTGCAAGACCATGGAATGACTCCATCCAACGTCTTGAGAACAAGATAGGAGATCTCATTAAGAGCCGAGACCCATTGCAAAGAGGTTTGTCGGAGGGATCCCCCTTTGTGGCAAGGATAGTGAGCTTTCCAACCCCTGCTAAGTTCAAACCACCCGCGGTGTCTCCCAAGTATGACGGTAGCACCAATCCTGTACATCACATTAAGATGTATCAGTCAGCAGCGAACATCTACTCAATACCTGATGAGATGAAATGTAGGGCCTTCTCTGGGACTTTGACAGGAGCATCACACAGTTGGTTTACTTCTCTTTCGAAGAATTCAATTGATAATTTCAAAGGCTTAGCTGAACGATTCATCCACAACTTCTGCTTTGGGGTAAGACCTCAAAAGAAGACCACTCATCTGTTGTATGTCAAGCAAGGCAAAGACGAGAGCCTAAGAGACTACATCGCTAGGTTCAACAGAGAAAAGCTTGAGGTTGAAGATTACGAAGAGAATATTGCCATGACCGCCCTCATTGGAGGTCTTCAGAAAGGGAAGTTATTGTGGAAACTCACGGAAGACCCTCCCAGGTCTATGGTAGAGCTATTGGCAACTGCAGGAAAAGTCATGAATGCTGAAGAGGCAATGGTCGCCAAGTATGAGGATGAGAACCACGGTAGTAGCAGGAAGTCCCAAAGAAAGAAAGATGGAAAGAAAAGATCGACCGATGACAAGTTCGCACACTACAATCCTCTAACTGTGAGCTGTGAACATATCCTCAATGAGATCAAGAATGACAAGTCTCTTAGATGGTCGGAGAAACTGAAGGCTCCTCTGCATAAGAGGCATAAAAACTTGTGGTGCGAGTTCCACCAGGACCATGGCCATGTTACAGACAGATGCTTCGCCTTGAAGGATGAGATTGAAAAGATGTTAAAGTCTGAAAAGTTGAGTAAGTATGTTGATGTCAAGGCTCCTAAAGGTGGAAGAGATGACCCTAAAAGGGGAGAAACGATAGATGCCGTGATGATGCCCCAGCTAGAAGAGAGAACGATTCGAAAGGTGATGATGAAGACGATCTGGACCTTCCGCTGAAAGATGACAACACCCCGGTGAAGAGGGTTGGCATGATCTCCTTTAGTGTTGACACCATATACGGAGGACTTGCGGGAGGTGGCTCTGAAGTGGATGATAAAAATGCTCATGTGGCAGAGGCCAATTCATTAGCCAAACTTGAAGTTATAAATCTAACGTCTTCCAATACAACGCAGAAGAGAAAGAAGGTGGACATGGCCACCCTTATACTTGGGTTCTCCTGACTCGACTTCAAAGTTATCTTAGCCCCACATGATGACCCTTTGGTAATAACAACAAGGGTGCATGGATGCGAGGTGCAGAGGATCCTCGTGGACGGGGGGAGTTCAGCAGACGTGATGTTTTGGCCTTGCTTCAAGATCCTAGGTCTTAGCAGAGCTAGGCTGGTACCCTATCATCATTCTTTAATGGGCTTCAGCGATGAAAAGGTCCACCTATTGGGCATGTATGGGATGTACGTACGAATGGGTGATGAGTGGCCTAAAAGGTTGACCCGAAAGATAAATTTTTTCGTGATGGAAGAAAACATCTTCTCGGCCTATAGTGTCATCATAGGAAGAGTATCCCTAAAGGAGTTCGAGGTCGTGCCATCTACGGTTCACCAGATGCTAAAATTCTCGACCCCCTATGGGGTAGGGTATGTGCAAGGTGACTAGACCATAGCACGAGAATGTTACTTCAACTCGATCGAAGAGAGAGAGGCCCATAAGAGGGCAACCACCACTTATAACATTGATACACTTGACCCAAGAAATGAAACAAAGTTAAAGAAGGGAGAGGCTGCAGAAGAGGTAGAATCCATCGTCCTCAATGAGGACTAGCCAGAAAAAACCATCCAGATCGGCAAAGCCTAAAAAACAGAAATCAAGGAAGAGCTAGTAAACTACCTGAGGAAGAGACAGAGCGTCTTCGCTTGGAGTCATGCAGACATGCCCGGCATCGACCCTGAGGTTATGTGTCACAAACTCAATGTGACTAATGATGTCAGGCCTATCAAACAAAGGCAAAGAGTTTATTCCAGGGAGAAGTACGACGTCATCCGAGAAGAGGTTAAAAAATTAGAAGAGGATGAGTTTATTAGAGAAGTCATATATCCGAAGTGGTTATCGAATGCCGTCATTGTGCCCAAAGCCAATGGACAGTGGACAATATGCGTTGATTTTACTGACTTGAACAAGTCTTGCCCGAAAGATAGCTATCCCTTACCTCGAATAGATCAAATGGTAGACGCTACTGCAGGGCATGAGCTCACGAGCTTCATGGATGCGTATTGAGGCTACAATCAGATCTTCATGGATACAAAAGACTCAGAGAAGACAACCTTCATTACCGACAAAGGGACATACTGCTACAAGGTTATGCCCTTCGCTTTGAAAAATGCGAGGGCAACATACCAATGTCTTATGAATAAGATGTTCGAAGACCAAATAGGCAAGACTATGGAGGTGTATGTAGACGATATGCTGATGAAGAGATTAAAGTCCTGCACTCATGTGGCAGACCTTGAAAAGACCTTCGATACTATGGACATGTACAAGATGAAACTCAACCCAACAAAGTGTATCTTCGGGGTAGGAGCTAGGAAGTTCCTTGGGTTCACCGTCAATCAAAGAGGAATAGAAGCAAACCCTGATAAAATTAAGGCTTTGCTTGACATGAAGACGCCACGGAGTATTAAGGACGTTCAAAGGCTCACTAGAAGAGTGGCTGCACTCAATCGATTTGTTTCCAGAGCAATGTACAAGTGCCTTCCATTCTTTAAGGTACTTAAAAAGGCCTTCCAGTGGGACGAAGAGTGCGAAGAAGATTTTAACCAACTCAAATCTTACGTAGGGTATCCCTTGTTATTATCTCGGCCCATAGTAGAAGAGAAATTATATATTTATCTAGCAGTCTCTAAATCGACTATAAGTGCCGCCATAGTATGGGAAGACATTGGAATCCAAAGGCCTGTGTATTTCAACAGTAAATCCCTTCAAGGGTCTGAGAAAAATTATCCTCGTATGGAAAAGTTAGCCTACGCCCTGATACATGCTTCAAGGAAGATGAAGCCCTACTTCCAAGCCCATTCCATGATCGTCCTCACCGATTCCCCACTAACACAGGTCCTCCATAAACCTGAGAAGTCTGGAAGATTGATGACTGGGCCATTGAGTTGGGAGAGTATGACCTTACTTATCAACCTAGGGCAGCTATCAAAGGGAAGGCCCTCGCAGACTTTGTTACTGAGTTCATATGGGAAGAGGCCGAGGTAGAGAATGACCTAGTGGATGCTGAAGGGTCAAATAATAATGTATTTCGAGAACAGGAAGAGGTTGCACCAAACGTCCTCCAAAATCGGGAAGAGGTTGTATCCAAGAAGATCAGGAGCGGAATAGTAGAGAACGAGGAGGATTGGTACCTCTTTAAGCAAGGAATCATGTCGGAAGGGGCCTTCTCATCGGATACAGACATCTGGAATCTCTTTGTCGATGGTTCTTCCTGTGACAGTGGAAGCGGTGCAGAGATGATACTTTCAGCTCCAGATGGTTCCAATATTGAATATGCTTTGAGGTTAAACTTCAAGGCATCTCACAACGAGTCAGAATATGAGGCCATGATAGCAGGTCTCTCATTGGCAAAGACACTGGGAGTAAGACGACTCCTACTTCATAGTGACTCAAGGTTAGTTGTCAATCAAGTATTGGGGGTCTATGAGGCCAAAGATGAAAGGATGGCTAAGTATCTGAAGAGGGTGAGAATGATGTTAGAATATTTTGAAGAGACGAGACTGAAGAGAGTACCTCGACAAAACAATAGTCACGCAGATGCATTAGTAAGGTTGTCTTCAGCGACGAAGACAAACATCAGAAGGACAGTTCCGGTCGAGGTCTTACCGAAAGCAACCATTGAGGAAGAGGGTCTCAATCTGAACCTAGGAGACTCATGGATGGACCCCCTCCTCAGATATATCAAAGAGGGAGAGCTACCGGAATCCAAGCTAGAAAGGAGGAAATTATGATATAGGGCTGCCAAATTCTCCATAGTAGGAGACGTCCTATATAATAAGGGATTTCTATTGCCTCTCCTCACATGTGTTCATCCCACCTAAGTTCCCCGAATCTTACAGGAAGTTCATGAGGGTTCTTGCTCCAGTAACATAGGAGGAAGACCCTTGGCCAAGAGAATTATTACACAGGGATACTGGTGGCCAACCTTGGCCAAAGATGTTGTCGCTTACGTGAAGAGGTGCGATAAATGTCAAAGATTCTCCACTATTCCTCACCAAACTCATCAACCTATGATGTCAATCACTTCCCCCTGGCCATTTGAAGTATGGGGAATTAACTTAGTAGGACCACTACCGAGAGCTGCCAATAATTATCGGTTTATGATAGTTGGCATTGATTACTTCTCAAAGTGGGTGGAGGCAGAGCCGATGATAGAAATTATAGAACAAAAGACCTTACAATTTATTTGGAAGAACATAATATGCAAACACGGCCTCCCAAACACTCTCATCTCAGACAATGGAACCCAGTTCAAGAACTCTTCCTTAGAGAAATATTGCGAAAGAGTTGGGATAAAGAAGTTTTTCTCTTCTCCTGACCGACCTTAGGAAAACGGTCAGACCGAGGTCACAAATAGAACAATCCTTGACGAAATCAAGAAGAGGTTATAAGAAGCTAAAGGGAGATGGATCGAAGAGGTTTATGTTGTGTTGTGGGCCTACAGGACAACGACAAGAACACCGATAGGAGAAACCCCGATCATACTAGCACATGGCTCAGAGGCAATCATACTAACAGAAGTGGGACTCCCTACTCATAGGTTCATACCTATAACCCTGATAAAAATGGGGAAGAGAGGAGACTAGACCTAGACTTGATTGAAGAGAGAAGGGAAGACGCAGAAATCAGACAAGCAGCTTACCAGCAGAGAGTAGCAAAATTCTACAATCAGAGGGTGAAATCAAGACCCATTATCGTGGGAGACTTAGTACTGAAGAAGATTTTATAGAAGACAAACAAACTCCACCCAAACTGGCATGGACCCTACAAAGTGATCGAAGAGGTCGTGCCCGGGACCTACAGACTAGAAAACCTAGAAGGGGAACCATTTTCCAATCCCTGGAATGCTGATGAACTAAAGAAGTATTACATATGATGTTACAAAAAGTTTATGTCAATGTACCATCTTCTGAAGAGATTATTAATGAGAGATCGATTTCCATGTCAATTCTTTCTTCATTGTGCTCTAATGGTAGAATGTATGAGGGTAACGTCTTAGTTGATGACCTCAGACCTTATAACATCATAATGTGGTGATAAGGTCTGAGGTAAGACATCATACTTAGATGACCTCAGACCCTTGGCATCATTAATTTGGTGAAATTATGTATGAGGGTAACATCTTAGTTGATGGCCTCAGACCTTATAACATCATAATGTGGTGACAAGGTCTGAGGTAAGACATCATACTTGGATGACCTCAAACCCTTAACATAATTAATTCGGTGAAATTATCTATAAGGCTAACGTCTTAGTTGATGACCTCAGACCTTATAACATCATAATGTGGTGACAAGGTATGAGGTAAGACATCATACTTAGATGACCTCAGACCCTTAACATCATTAATTTAGTGAAATTATCTATGAGGGTAACGTCTTAGTTGATGACCTTAGACCTTATAACATCATAATGTGGTGACAAGGTCTGAGGCAAGACATCATACTTGGATGACCTCAGATCCTTAACATCATTATTTTGGTGAAATTATCTATGAGGGTAACATCTTAGTTGATGACCTCAGACCTTATAACATCAATATGTGGGGACAAGGTCTAAGGTAAGATATCATACTTGGATGACCTCATACCCTTAACATCATTAATTTGGTGAAATTATCTATGAGGGTAACGTCTTAGTTGATGACCTCAGACCTTATAACATCATAATGTGGTTACAAGGTCTGAGGTAAGACATCATATTTGGATGACCTCAGACCCTTAACATCATTAATGTAGTGAAATTATTTATGAGGGTAATGTCTTAGTTGATGACCTCAGACCTTATAACATCATAATGTGGTGACAAGGTCTGAGGTAAGATATCGTACTTGGATGACTTCAGACCCTTAACATCTTTAATTTGGTGAAATTATTCATGAGGATAACGTCTTAGTTAATGACCTCTGATGAGTGCATTATTTTGTATTATTTACACTCAAATCTAAGTGTTGTTATTCCCATTTTATCATAAATAAATAGCTTTTATAGATATTTTTATTATTTTAGAGAAAAATACAAATTTAAGAATAAATGGGGTTAATAATGCAATTTTGGGAACTTCAAGCTCACATCTTATATTCATTGCTAATCTCTTGTTCAAGTTGTTTTTTTTAGTATTGACAGGTTTAAAAAGAAAGCGGTGAAGTCCGGACGCAAATTGAGCATGAAAAGGTCACTTACGCACCTTCAGGGGCAAAATTGTAAATTCAAATGGCTGATTTCGGACTCGGACCAACCATGAAAATTGAAGGCCTTGAATCAAGGGACGCCTGGGCTCAAACGGCGTATCAATCGGAGTTGAAATGAAGAAGTTATGGTCGTGCAAAGTTCGAATTCAAAAGAAAGTCAAAGTCAAAGTCCCGGGTCAACTCCCAAAGTCAATCCCGAGACCTGGACACTACTGAAATATTGTTGGCACCGAAATGAGGGTCACGTCGGTTCAAACGGCAAGTCAATCGGACTCCGAATGAAGAAGTTATGGTGATTTGGGCTATTGTGCAAATTATGAGATTTGGGTTGTAATATGTTGTTAAATATAATTGGGTGTATATTTATATTAGAAAGAGCTGTTAGGTGAGCTGGTTGGGACAATGAGAGTGGAGCGAGGTCAGGGGTTCGACCCTTGCCTGTCCCATTATTCTTTTTGGCGAAAATCACTAAACCCAAACCCATTTGCCCACTAACTAAACCCACCACCCCCACATGCCCATTACCAAAACCCCACCAACCCATGTTTTGATCCATACGAAAATGCCTTTCCCCCATACCTGTTTAACCCCCACTTTATCCTATTTTGCTAGTTTCTTTTGTTAGTATAAATTATGGGGGATGGAGAGACTCTGAATAATTTTTTTTAGAGATATAGACACACTTTGAGAGATAAAAAAAAAATCTGTGTAGACAGTATTTTCGAGACACACTTTGGAGGAGCATATTGTGCATTGTAATTCAAGTCTTGACCCCAAAATTTTGTAAGTTGATATTTATTAATGAAAATTATTTTTTTCATCTTGCAATATTTGTGTGTCAAATATGTTGTGTGAGTAGTTTAATTACTAGGACTTAGGTGATGTTTGTCATGACTAATTAAACCACGCATGTTAATTTAATTTCGTACATATTCCGACGTGTTCTAATTTGAAAAAAAAAAAATTCGGTATTCGCTTAAAATTACACGAGAGTGTATTTTTAAACCTCAACGAATTAATTATAAATTCATGCTTTAAAAAATTTCAAGTTGTCATTTTTGATGGGTTATGCTTGCACTTAGATGTTTTGATACCTCATGCTTAAATACACGTTAAAATTTTTAAACATGATATTTTCGAGGGAATAGGGATTTATGGTGTCTAATTCAAGAGACGTTAAAATATTTTGAGCTCATGTAATGTTTTATTCTCCGAAATATACGCGACGAGAGTCGGTATATTTTGTGTTATAAATTCAGAACTACGAAATTAAATTGATGTGTTAATTTAGTTAAAATTGACAAACGGAACCGACGTCCTAGTTTCTTCCTCATTTAATACTATCTCTTGTACTTGTTCGTTTATTCCGTCATTATTTTTATTGTTACATACTTGTTACATAATTTGTGTCATGCATTTATTTATTTATTTTGTTCCATCACTCAATCACATTGACACACTCATATGTCTAGTTAGACAATCGATATTTTATAAAAGTTGACGAAATCTATGTGGGTTCGACCCGTACTTACACACGTTATATTTCAATAGCCCGTGCACTTGCGGTAATTTTAACTTTTAAAATTTGACAACAAGTTTTTGGGGCCGTTGCCAGGGATTTCGGTCGATTTTAAGAATATTGATTTTCGGACTAGTTTTATTAAAAAAAAAAAAAAAACGAAATATCCGACAAGTTCAAAATTCCAGCAGCAATTTTTTTATTTATTTTCAGAATATAGAAAAAAAAAAGTTAAGTCTTTTGTGATTAAATAGTGTTTTTGACACTAATTTTGTCATAAATTACCTAAATATTTGTAAAAATTCGTAATTATTATTTATTTTTTTTCGTGGAATTTTTTTCAAAACTGCTGTAATTTGTTAAAAAAAAAATTAAAAAGCTTTAAGTGTTTTATGAGAAACTAGTTGTTTTTTACACTAGTTTGTCACAAAAGTACTTAGAATTTTGGAAATTTAGAAAATAATATATTTTTTTTTTTGGAAACTTCCAGATTTTCGAGTTTGTATAAACAAAAAAACAAAAAATAAAAAAAAATTAAAGTCTTTTATGAATAACTAGTTGTTTTTAACACTAGTTTTGTCATAAAAGTACTCAAAAATAAAAATAAAAAATTCGAAAAATCCTAAAAAAAAAAAATTAAATTAACCAAAAAAAAAATAAATCAAGCAGCCTTGTTTTTTATTTAAAAAAAAAATCAAAATATTAGATTTAATTCTTTTTGTGAATAAATAGTTGTTTTGACACTAGTTTTGTAATAAACTATCTAAAAATTGATATTAATTTTTTTTTTCGGAAATATTCAGAATTTATTGCTGCTGTAAAAATAAAAAAATAAAAGCAAAAAAAAAAATTGAATTAATTTTTTTTTATAAATAGCACTTTTAGTACAAGTTTATCACAAAAATACATTAAAAAATTGAAAAAACTTGAAAAAAAAATTATTTTTTTTTATGTAAATTTCCAAATTCGTTTTTTTAATTAGTGGACCCAAAAAAAAAAAAAAAAAACTTTACAAAAAAAAAAAATAATCCAAAAAAAAACAAATCAGTAGTAATTTTCAGAATAACAGCAATAAAAAAAAATTGTTTCATAAGTGTGCTTGATCATTTTTGTTTGTGTGTTGAATACACCATTAGTGCGCGTGTCGTGTTAATTTTTTTTTCTTTCCTTGTCATTATTTTTTTTTTGTGTGTGTCGCACTTTACAAATGGTGTATTTATTATTGTGTTATTTTTCTGTAGCACACTAAATAAATGAAAAAAAAAAAGAAAAAAAAAAGAAAAGAGATTGACGTAATAAACTACAATGAGTGATCCCAATATTGTTATCCCATCATATTTTTCGAATTCCTATATTGATCATTTCGATATGTGGCTAGAAAATATTGAAAATCCGGATGACTACATATTTCCATTTGAGTCGGATGGATCAGTAATAATTTTTAAAGAAATTAAAGATGGCATGGACGAGACCCCAACTCCTTTAATTACAATTTGCCCACCAAAGTGTATCAACTGGGAAGAAGTGAACCAACGTTGTAATGACGAGATTTCTAAAAATAGTCATGAAATAATTGAAGATAATCAATTTTGTCTGAAGAAAATAGACAAACTTGACACAAGTAATAATTGTGATTATTTAGATGTTGACTTTTGTCAAGTTTCTTCTTATAATTCAATTGATAAAATTGCTACTTCACCTTATCTGTGGGAAAATCTAGTGGAGGATTTGTTACCCGATTTTCTCGATAATTCTAGTGATTATGATGGTCCTCCCATTTTTGACGAAGAGAATACATTCCCGTGGGATACATCTTCGTCCCGTATTTTTTGTAAAGTCTCACATTTAGGATTGGAGTATGCATCTCCAATTTTACATGACTATTTTAAGAATAGGGATAGTAAATATGTGGATCCTTATTGTGATTGGTTACCCCAATGTGATGCATCGACACATGATTCACGTGCTTTGAAATTCTTTATTTGTGATGATATCGGTGATCACCATTATGACCGTGACTTTAATTTTTGGATTTATGTTGTGCGGTCAAATTCACTAGTTTATACTACTTTTTTACTTAGTACTATAAAGATTATTAATTGGAATGACCCACAACTATTTCGATTATTAATTTATGGTGATGGTGATAATTGTCACAACTTTGTATATAATTTTTTTTCCCTCCTTCTTAGATTTTTTTTAGGTTGTTTAGCTTTATTTTATGGCTAACATACACTTGTATAGTTTGTAAGTAGGTGACACAAGTGGAAATTCACAGGTAATATCCTCATTTTACTTCTCTACTTTATTTTATTTGTCCATATTTTGATTTTTGTATACATTGAGGACAATGTAAAATTTAGGTTTGGGGGTAAGGATAGTATTTTTGAAAAAAAATCCAAAATCCGAAATCCAAAAAGATTTTCAATATAAATGAGTTTGAAACAATTTCTTAATATAGAATTAATTCACAAATCTCTCAACTTATAATATACTACACTTAGCCATATAATATGATCGAAAATGGATATTGAGGCGAAAGTTAATATGCTTAAAGAATAAATGTGGAGATTTTAGCCCGGTGAGATATTGTGCCATTCATCGTTTTCGAGAGATTTAAATCAATCCGAGTTAAAATAACTCAAACTTTCCTTCAATGATAAATTCGTTGATGATCTCAAATTCATTGATTTGTTCGATTACTGAAAACAAAATGTCAAAATCAGAATCTTAAGCACTAGAAGTCTTAGTAAGTCGTCTTGAGACATAAATCAACTTAATGAAACTTGAGAAATGAGATTAGGCCCTCATTTGAAAGCCCAAACACCAACATTTTTTACATTATTACATTGCAAGCCCATTTGAACCAAAAAGAAGATAAATCTTTGTTGAAAGCCCACTATCCTACCCAACTCCAACTAGGAGTTTAAAACCCATAAAAAGAAGCCATACCCATTTTCTGAGAATACTAGGGTAAAATTACGGTTGGAAAAAGGCCAAAAGAAAATGAGATTGCAAGAATGATGTGTGAAAAGAAAATAATAAAAGAAAAAAAAAGGGAGAAGAAAGAAAGAAAAAAAAAGGAAAAAATGTGAGTTTGAAAAGAAAAAAAGGAAAGAGAAAAGAAAAACGGAGGTGAGAAAAAGTGCCTAAAAGTCAAAATACCGAAAAACCTCTATATTCTCAGAAATTTTGAACTCGAAAAGCCATTCTTTCTAGCCAAAATTCGAGCCTACAATAAAACAAAAGAAAGTCCTAATCGATCTCAAGTGAAGTTAGTTAAAGTGTGGATAGAAAATGAATAGGATCTATGGTGTGATTCAATGTTTTCAAAAAGTAATCGATTTTCTGTTCATGAGATCATATTCATCCATTATAAAAATTCATTTTTTATCATGTATATGTGAAATTTGTCCATATAAATTTACTCTTTTATTCACATATACCGAGAGAAAATAACCCATTTCCGAGTGTTCGATTGTGAGTGCATTCTGTGAGAATTTGAAATCAAAACAAACTTTTGAATAAGAAATGTAACGATCAAATCTTTTGAAATGGACAGTTATATTGGCTATGCACACACACACGATAAGTTGAGATTGAAAAGTGAAATTCGGCTATATTTATGAAGTTTGCATTCAAACTTGGTTATATTACTTTTGAGTCTTTTGTAAATAGAGTCAAGTTTTTGAATTTTGTGGGTATATTCACTACAAACCCTCACGAGACAAAACTCGTCCACTAGGGCAACATAGGGGTTTAACGGCTTGTTGCACATGCTAAGTGCAACCGTGATTCCTACGAAAGTGAGTTAGATTTTAAAATTTTAGTTTTGCTCGAGGACTAGCAAAGTTTAGGCTTGGGGGTATTTGATGAGTGCATTATTTTGTATTATTTACACTCAAATCTAAGTGTTGTTATTCCCATTTTATCATAAATAAATAGCTTTTATAGATATTTTTATTATTTTAGAGAAAAATATAAATTTAAGAATAAATGGGGTTAATAATGCAATTTTGGGAACTTCAAGCTCACATCTTATATTCATTGCTAATCTCTTGTTCAAGTTTTTTTTTTAGTATTGACAGGTTTAAAAAGAAAGCGGTGAAGTCCGGACGCAAATTGAGCATGAAAAGGTCACTTACGCACCTTCAGGGGCAAAATTGTAAATTCAAATGGCTGATTTCGGACTCGGACCAACCATGAAAATTGAAGGCCTTGAATCAAGGGACGCCTGGGCTCAAACGGTGTATCAATCGGAGTTGAAATGAAGAAGTTATGGCCGTGCAAAGTTCGAATTCAAAAGAAAGTCAAAGTCAAAGTCCCGGTTCAACTCCCAAAGTCAATCCCGAGACCTGGACACTACTGAAATATTGTTGACACCAAAATGAGGGTCACGTCGGTTCAAACGGCAAGTCAATCGGACTCCGAATGAAGAAGTTATGGTGATTTGGGCTATTGTGCAAATTATGAGATTTGGGTTGTAATATGTTGTTAAATATAATTGGGTGTATATTTATATTAGAAAGAGCTGTTAGGTGAGCTGGTTGGGACAATGAGAGTGGAGCGAGGTCAGGGGTTCGACCCTTGCCTGTCCCATTATTCTTTTTGGCGAAAATCACTAAACCCAAACCCATTTGCCCACTAACTAAACCCACCACCCCCACATGCCCATTACCAAAACCCCACCAACCCATGTTTTGATCCATACGAAAATGCCTTTCCCCCATACCTGTTTAACCCCCACTTTATCCTATTTTGCTAGTTTCTTTTGTTAGTATAAATTATGGGGGATGGAGAGACTCTGAATAATTTTTTTTTAGAGATATAGACACAATTTGAGAGATAAAAAAAAATCTGTATAGAGAGTATTTTTGAGACACACTTTGGAGGAGCATATTGTGCATTGTAATTCAAGTCTTGACCCCAAAATTTTGTAAGTTGATATTTATTAATGAAAATTATTTTTTTCATCTTGCAATATTTGTGTGTCAAATATGTTGTGTGAGTAGTTTAATTACTAGGACTTAGGTGATGTTTGTCATGACTAATTAAACCACGCATGTTAATTTAATTTCGTACATATTCCGACGTGTTCTAATTTGAAATAAAAAAAATTCGGTATTCGCTTAAAATTACACGAGAGTGTATTTTTAAACCTCAACGAATTAATTATAAATTAATGCTTTAAAAAATTTCAAGTTGTCATTTTTGATGGGTTATGCTTGCACTTAGATGTTTTGATACCTCATGCTTAAATCCACGTTAAAAATTTTAAACATGATATTTTCGAGGGAATAGGGATTTATGGTGTCTAATTCAAGAGACGTTAAAATATTTTGAGCTCATGTAATGTTTCATTCTCCGAAATATACGCGACGAGAGTCGGTATATTTTGTGTTATAAATTCGGAACTACGAAATTAAATTGATGTGTTAATTTAGTTTAAATTGACAAACGGAACCGACGTCCTAGTTTCTTCCTCATTTAATACTATCTCTTGTACTTGTTCGTTTATTCCGTCATTATTTTTATTGTTACATACTTGTTACATAATTTGTGTCATGCATTTATTTATTTATTTTGTTCCATCACTCAATCACATTGACACACTCATATGTCTAGTTGGACAATCGATATTTTATAAATGTTGACGAAATCTCTGTGGGTTCGACCCGTACTTACACACGCTATATTTCAATAGCCCGTGCACTTGCGGTAATTTTAACTTTTAAAATTTGACAACAACCTCAGACCTTATAACATCATAATGTGGTGACAAGGTCTGAGGTAAGACCATTCATTTAGTTTAAACAGACATCATTGCACCAAGACTTCAGAGCTGAACACATCGCATGGCAAAGAAGCATTCAACGAACAAATCAACAAATGAAGAAATAAAACCCTCCTCAGAGGTTGTCATCCAATTATAAATGTAAAGATGTAAAGTAACGATGCTTATAAGAGGATTACAACAAATCAGGGGTTATAAAAAATTACTTCACAAAAACTAAGTGTTCATAGCTTCAGGGTTGGGGGTTACGCCTTCATGTCCCTGGTCGGAGGTGGCTACTTCGACCCCTTCATCTTGAGCACCGACATCTTCAGTCATGGTGTCTCCTTGTAGGGCAGTCTCAGTGGGGGCAGCACCTCCCTCTTCATCAACCTCCTGCAAGGCCTGAGCAAACTTAGGGTCGGTATAACCCAGGCCGATGAAGTCGGCAGCTGCAAGACTTCCTGACTCTTTCTCTTTTATGGCAGTCAGAGACCTTGTACTCCTCCAATATATTCTCAGAGGCATCTTCCAAGGCTGCCTTAACTGTAACATCGACTTTGTGCTGAAGGGAGTCAGCCTGAGCTTTCATGGAAGTGTCATGATCTTCCTTCTACTTGTCTATGTCCTTTTTTGTCCCCTTTACACTTGCCTCGGCCTTCTTCAGAGCAGCCTTCAGTCGATCCACTTCAGCATTTAGAGTGGCCTCTGTCTTCTCAGCCTCTTTGCCCTTCTCTATCAGAGGGAGTTTCCCTATGGTTCGGTTAACATAGTGATACATTGTGATGAGACCCTGCAGAACATAAGCAAAGGAGTCAGTCTAGAGTCTGATGTAGTTCAAATACTGATGTTACACTTGTAAAAAGAACTCAGAAGCATAAACTTAAATGTCTTACTTGGATGGAGCGATCAAGAGAGAATTCGGCAAGTAGAGGCTTATCCATGGACCTACAGAAGTGCTTGTCAGACTCGGTTATGACACCACCGATAGCATCTAAGGCCTTTAAACTCTAGCCAATAACACCATCACCTATCTTTAATTGCTCCAGACGATCAATTAGGGCATCCTCAAAAGAAATGGGGATGGTACGATCCCCACCTTTCTTCTTCTGCCTCTGATCCTCAGGGGCAGGGTCAGCAACCTTCCTCTTCTTGGTGGCCTCAGCCCTCAATGTAAATAGAGGGGGGAGGAGCATTCAGACCTGTCTTTTTGACGAGTCTTGTAAGACTTCAAGCGGCCATCTCCCACAACTCGTCTGAAAGTCCTTTTGGGCTCACTACAACGTAGAAAGGTCCGAGTTAGAAAATCATATATATGTCAATTCAGAGGTATAACTTGGAATAAAAAGCACTTACCAAGCTCGGCCATTGGACTGCCCCTAGACCAGTCTCAGAGAGGTAATAGGAGGTCATCAGGTGTTCAAATCTTACGAGCAGACCATGCGCCTCCTGATCCTGAAGGTCTTTGACCTTCTGAAGATTTTGCTGGCTTAGACCAGAGTCGGCCTTAGCAGCCATTATAACTTTTCCCCATCTTATAGGCATCCTTGGCTCTAATGAGGAAGAGGGGACACATGGGCTGAATTCCCATGGCCCTGAAGAAAAGAAATAGTGTGGCTTCTAGTTATGGTTGGAGGTTTGGGTTATCTGAAGCATCTTATTTTCAGGCTTCCGAGCTACAAAATAATAATAGCTCGGATGATTTCTGGAAGATGAGGGGACATAGCATCCCGTAAAGACTTGGACAGGAAGGTCTGAGTGATGAACAACCCTCCATAAGACAATGCCACCAATTATCACCCTCCAAGCATTGGGTGACAACTGGAAGGGGGCCAAGTTGATATAGGCCAATATAGACCTGATGATGGGATGGATGGGCAGACGAAAGCCCAACTTGAACATCTTCTCATATAGGCAGATCTCACCATCCCGGCCGTCATAAGACCTCTCTTCCCTCAGAGGTCTCCTAAGTTGAATGGAGGGGCCTATGGAATATAAGTATCTAAAGCAAAGAAGGTCAACCTCACTGACTGTACTCTCAATCTCGACCCCCTTAGAGGTATCAACATCACTATCGGCACCATCATCATCATCAAACTCAACGCCGACCTGAGCAGATGGCGGGGCATTACTCGGAAACCTCTGAGCGAACTCAGCCCCTGTTACAGTCGATAGAGGAATGGCTTCAAGAATTGGTGGGATATCCACACTTGGTCCAATAATTTCAACCTCTGAGGAAGAGGTTGACGTACTTGAACTTTTGTGGGACGAGGCTCGACTGGAAACCTCTGCCTGATCAGGGAGCTGGTCTTGTCGAGTTGAGAAACTCATGGCCTCTCGGAAAGAGTCCACAAACATAGGGTTTGAGGTAGATGACTCAGACTCAGACATCGATGAAGGTTCAGCTTGGGCCTCTGTTGGGTTAGCTGGTTCGAATGGTTCAGGGTATATAACCTTCAGAGGTAGTGGAAAAATAGGTCTGAGGTTGAACGCCTCTGACCTACGAGATTCCTCTTAGGCTCTTTTTACTTGTTTAATTTTCTCTAAGGCCTTCTCCCTAAGAGAGGGGAATTCCTCAAAGAGTTGGTAGAGGGGTCTGAGCATATGAGGAAGATGTTACACTTGTATCACTCCCCTTAATTACAAAATTACAAACAAAGACTGGCAAAAGGAATAATGGATCGAAGGATCAAACTACTAAATTTTGAGCAATAACCACAAAGAACATGCAAGAACAGTTCTCTAGAAAAGTGAAAAATTCACCAAAAATCTCTTAAAACTCATCGGAGAAAGCAAAAACAATACCAAGGCAGAAAAACAAAAAAAAAAAGGTGGCAAGGGGTACCTGAAGAAGAGCGAAGATAAGCGGGGGAAAGAGCACCCAAATGCACTTCGAAACCAAGAAGTTTTTCTAGAGAGAGAGAGTTGCAGAAATTACTCAAGGCTGGAGAAGGAGAGAAATGAAGAAGAAAGAGAAGAATGGGGGTTTTTAACACTTAAGTGTAGGTGCACGCTTCCCAAGGCCCATCATTAAAAGACAACCATTATCAAACCTGTCAGGCCAGCTACCTACTCCAATGGTTGACACTTGTCAAGAGGATATTTGACACCTGAAGAAATCCAACCTCGGATATATACACCCCTTAGATACCTGACCACACAGGTAACTAAGGGCTAGGGGTTGATTGATATGCCCCAAATGTACCACTTCGGCTCTGAGGCATCAACCTCGGCCATGGTAGTGGTCGATAATTGGAAGATCCTTAGATCAATGACCAGTGGCCTCGTCCTAAGCAAGGTCGGCCATGGCCGACGTTACCACCAACCTCGTCAGGAGAGGCTTTCAAGATCATTGGAACAGTTATTCGTCAGGCCGACCATGGGGTGGCAACCTCAGCTGGGAGTAGGCCGAGGTTATAGCTATGCTTCCATCAAGAGCCAGCCTCGGTACGGAATTAGCCGATATTCCTAACTTGTATCAGTTCAACCTCGACCCAAGATGACCTTGTGATAGTGACTACCTAACCTCGGATCTGTTTAGGCCGAGTACACCAGGACTAACCTCGGATCGGGTAACAGCTAAAATTTACCAACCTCGTACTCTTCGAGACCGAGGTTGTGACCAGGCACGGTTGGTCGAGCTCTTATGCGCATTTATTTGGATAAGGACACGTGTACACAAATCAGTTATAACAAATCATTCTCCTCACGTGGGGGGAATATTTCATCATCATTCTCTACATGTGACAGGGACAGCTGTCTTCATCGCATTGGCTAGATCAACACACACATGCTCATTCCATGCATGGGGGGTACACTACACCCCCCAGCTACTATATATACTTGTGTTCTCCTTCTTTAAGTGGGATCCAAAATTAGCAACCCTAGCTAAAACTCTGTTCAAATACACAGTAGAGAGAGAAAGCTTGAGAGATTGTATTTATGGCCATTAGATCCCTCATACATTGATACACATCAAACACTTGCACAGTGGACGTAGGCCTGATTGGCTGAACCACTTATATTCCGGTGTAAATCCTCTTCTCCTCACCTCCCTCTACTATGTATGTATATACCCTTATACTGCCATTGTTAACATTGAATTGAGCTCACAAACATCTTGAAGGATGGTGCTATTTCCAGCATCATCACTTAGCACTTAGATGCTAATAACTCATATATACATTATTACATGCCAAATGAAGGCATAACTAGAAAATGAGAAATTCTAGTAAGAGAATTTTGATGTATTGTGATTATGTTAATATGAGGATGGTTATGTAAACTTTATACGTTCAATAAATGAACAAATATAAAGAGAACTATAACATTAAATGTAAAGTAATGCTTTAGATGGAATTTAGATAAGTGTAGATTGTGAGATAAGTTAGATGATCTTAATCGAATATTTATTTTGGGATCTAGTTAGATTTATTTGCCTAATTAGATTTGGGAATTTATTTGGAGACCACGTGCATACGTTTAGTTGTGCGCTCTAGTTGAGAGGTGAGTTGGATTATTATGGAAAGGGTGACTCCATTAAATCATGTCATAATGCATTTATAATTATTATGCATTTTTATTCACTTTCTATAAAATGTTTTCAACTCGGTCTCTGACCCGTTTATATTTTCTCCTTCTATGTATATATATTGTATTACTTTAGGTGTTCCTCTGTAAGGACGCCATTGATGTTTATCCATCCAGTGTATTCGTGGAGCTGTAGCAGTAGCGAACTGTTTCGGCACTTTGTTTTAGTCGATTCCTATCTTTTTATATCTAGATTAGGATTCATTTGGTATATCAGGTTTATACTCAAGTGTTGTAGATTAACACTTTTATTTTTTTCTTTCTCAGATTATTGTATTTTTTGTGACCCGACAGCTTATTCGGGTATTCCATTGTTGAGATTTTGTTGTACATTATATTGTACTCTTTTATATTATCGGAGTTTGCATGTTTCACTCATCATAGTTAGATTTAGTCTTGTTGGTTGTTTATGGCATGGTTGGTTTCTTTCGGTGTTAAATAAAAGTTTGAAAATTTTTGGCACCCTCTTTTAATAATTTCGGGTAGTTAGCCTTATATTAGTTTGTATTGTCAGTTGATGTTGAGACTGTGTCATCTGAGATACCTGATTTAATGTAGTATAGGGATGGCCACCCGTTATTATTTTGATCGGGTTGTCACAAATGGTATCAGAGCATCAGGTTCTAGTATCTTTAGGATCTGTGTGCATTACTACGATCTCTCGCAAGCATTCTTGATGTAGAGCCCTATTATTAGGACTGTTGTATTCACACGTCCATATTGATTCTGTGATTTGAAAACATTTGAAAGGCGTTCTGATACACTTGTTCTTGTTTCAGATGCCACCGAAGAAAAGTCGTTCAGTCAGGGAAAATAAAGGGGATGGGGAACCCCAAATGCCTTAAAGGAACACGAGTATAGATGAAGTTGCTAAAATTGTGGCACAAGCAGTAACTGCTGCCATTTCTACGATGGCATAGCAACCTGCCGTTCAAGCATCCTAAGCCCATTTAGGACTATCTTTGTGGGAAAGAGTGAAGGAAGATTTTAGTAAGGGGCATCCTCCCGAGTTTGCAGGGGGAGTTGATGAAATGACTGTAAGTCAATGGAAGAATAGTATACAGAGGCACCTCTGTATGGTTGAGTGTAGTGAGGTGCATAAGCAATTTTTAGCCACCTTTAAATTATCGGGTGCAGGTCTTCAATGGTGGGAGTCTTTCACCACATCTGAACAGAGATATGTTTATTCTATATCAGAGTTTTGGGAACTCTTTGATTGAAGGTATTTTCCTTCCCCAATTCAGAAGGAATCAAGGAAGAAATTAATGGATATATTTCAAGGTAATAGAACGATGGTAGAATATGAAGAAGATTTTTCTAGATGGGCGAAATTAGTACCTGATGAGGTAAATAGGGAAGAGAAGCGTATATCGAAATTTACTCGGGGTTTAGATTGGAGAATTCGGTAGCATTTGTTAGAGAGTCCTACGTTAGTGACTTTCGTCGAGGTAGTAAATGCAGCAGTGTTAAAGTGTCATGAATATCGTCTTCGTTCGCAAGAGGGTAAGAACTTTGGAGATTCGAGTTCATCAAGTAGGTTTGGCGAAGAGAGTACCAGTAATGCGAGTGGGTATAAGTTTGACTATAGAGAGTCACAACAGCATTTTGTTCCTCAAGGTGGGCCGAGAGGGATTTTTGGTAGATGTTTCTTTTGTAAAGAAATAGGTCATAAAAAGCGAGATTTTTCTAAAAGAGGAAAAGGACCATGTTTTGATGAAGCTTTGAAAGTTCAACCCCTACAACATATTCGAGGTCATTTTAGACCGGGGGACTTTATTTGGGATCCCATTGAAGAGGAAGGGCAATCGGACTAGAGATGGATGATGCGAAGTTATTTTCCTTTATGAATAGGATAATTACTATATGAAGTTTTGGGGAATATCGTACGGGAAATATTGACGAGAGGGTAGTGCTATAACCCTACTATGTATGTAATGACCCTAAGGGGATTTTTTGAGCAAGTTAGGCTCTTATGTTATTATCTTTTAAGAGAATAGATAATTTTGTAATGCGCTCAAAGAGAGCTATAAACCTTGTGGTGAATGCAAGAATTGTTCTTGTGTTAAGTAGTAATGATAAAGATACTTATTTTTTATATAGTCATGTTAGACTTATATAATTGTTGTATTCCAGATATGGATGAGCCTTATAAATGGCAATATATTAATATGGTATGAGAGGTTATTTCTAAAAAGAGTTCAGAATTTGTGGATTGTTTGGACGCAGGAAAATTTTAGCTCATAATTATGCTAATTTTTGTGAGCTATATGTTGTTATATGTATGATGATTACTAAGACCTTGTGTTGGACATAAGGCATTTTATATGAATATCGTATTACATAAACTGTTTTTAAAATAAACTATTTTCAAAATAAAACTTTTTATCGGCCTTTGGGCCATATCAAAATGATTTTTCACCAAAAATATTTTTAAACTCTAGTCTAGATTTAACAAACTCTCAATCTCCGACGTCGCTACATAGTAGTGTATTGGGTGTGGATATTCCCCAGGTCATAGTCGTCCATGGTGATTATTATGTGTTATATATTTATTTTGGGGGTGAGAAGTCGTGGGTATGTGTCCTTCTCACTTGTCGGTTAGGAGCTATGACCGCTTACCAGGACATTGTGTGCATGAGTTGATCACAAGGTGGGTGCCGTTGAACCCCACCAGGTGTCCCCAGTTTGCTACAAGGTATGGACAACTGGAAGATGATAGCAATGTGAGACATGCATCCTCGAGTTATAGCTCGGTTGGATGGTTATTATATTGTTGTTGCGCTTGTACTTGAGTATTGAGGGCATAATGGACATCAACGACCAACATTGCCAGGATTAGTGTATCGGGGGGTTCCTTTTTTGAATTTTGCTTAGGCGAGACGTCCCACGCACGAACCGCAGTGTAACGTTGGAAATTGGGGAGAAGTTAGCCCTTAATGCTCATATTTATATATATCACCTATCCCGACGATCGACAGTGCCAGGAGTAGTGTAATGGGGGGGTTCCTTGTTTGGATTTCGCTTCGGCGAGACGTCCCACGCATGAAACGCCGTGTACTATTGAGAATTGGGAATAAGAATTAATTAAAATGGAGAAATAAGAATTTGGTTTACATGCATCATGCATTGAGGGCATAATGAATCTTGAAGATCAATATTGTCAGGAGTAGTGTAACGGGGGGTTCCTTGTTTGGATTTCGCTTCGGCGAGACGTCGCACGCACGAAATGCAGTGCAGTATTGAGACCGGAGAGGAGTTTAGTCCTTAGCACTTAGATGCTAATAACTCATATATATATGATTACATGCCAAATGACGGCATAACTAGAAAATGAGAAATTCTAGTAAGAGAATTTTGATGTATTGTGATTATGTTAATATGAGGATGGTTATGTAAACTTTATACGTTCAATAAATGAAAAAATATAAAGGGAACTATAACATTAAATGTAAAGTAATGCTTTAGATGGAATTTAGATAAGTGTAGATTGTGAGATAAGTTAGATGATCTTAATCGAATATTTATTTTGGCATCTAGTTAGATTTATTTGCCTAATTAGATTTGGGAATTTATTTGGAGACCATGTGCATACGTTTAGTTGCGCGCTCTAGTTGAGAGGTGAGTTGGATTATTATGGAAAGGGAGACTCCATTAAATCATGTCATAATGCATTTATAATTATTATGCATTTTAATTCACTTTCTATAAAATGTTTTCAACTCGGGCTCTGACCCGTTTATATTTTCTCCTTCTATGTATATATATTGTATTACTTTAGGTGTTCCTCTGCAAGGACGCCATTGATGTTTATCCATCCAATGTATTCGTGGAGCTCTAGCAGTAGCGGACTGTTTCGGCACTTTTTTTTAGTCGAATCCTATCTTTGTATATCTAGATTAGGATTCATTTGATATATCAGGTTTATACTCAAATGTTGTAGATTAACACTTTTATTTTTTTCTTTCTCAGATTATTGTATTGTCTGTGACCCAACAGCTTTTTCGGGTATTCCATTGTTGAGATTTTGTTGTACATTATATTGTACTCTTTTATATTATTGGAGTTTGCATGTTTCACTCATCATAGTTAGATGTAGTATTGTTGGTTGTTTATGGCATGGTTGGTTTCTTTCGGTGTTAAATAAAAGTTTGAAAATTTTTGGCACCCTCTTTTAATAATTTTGGGTAGTTAGCCTTATATTAGTTTGTATTGTCAGTTGATGTTGAGACTGTGCCATCTGAGATACCTGATTTAATGTAGAATAGGGCTGGCCACCCGTTATTATTTTGAGTGGGTTGTCACAATAGTCCGATAGGTGGTGGCCCCGAGAGAAAGTGAGTAATTCCTGGAAGATGATAGCAAGGTGCAGTATTTTGGTATCTTATAACCGTTTATGTTATGTGTATTGAAAAGTGTACATTATGTGTGTTATGTATACGTGGTTATAGGAATGAATGATTGTTTATATATATTTAGAGTAAAAATATATTTATATATCCTATAGGTGAAGAGGATATGGAGATTCTATGGTGTACATCTCGTGTGATTTCGGTGTACTAGTTTACCAAGGTCGAAGGATCGTACTTAGAGACAATTGCGGTTATATCGACCCCAGGGATTAAATAGAGATGGTATTAAATATTTAGGTAGTTGTAATAATAGGATTTGTGTGGAGAACATAATAGATCCCTACGATCAACATTGTCAGGAGTAGTGTATCGGAGGGGTTCCTTGTTTGGATTTCGCTTTGCGAGACGCCCCACGCACGAAACGTAGTGCAATGTTGGGAGTGTAGAGAAGTTATGTCTTTAGTTCTATAATGTATAATATTTAGAGATTAAATTCTTAATGTTAAAACTTGTGATAATATGTGTCGTGTTAAGACTAATAATTTTGTTTATGTGAATAACTAGAACCAATAAGACCTGGTAAGGCATATATATATATATATATATTTATGTGGGGTCAGAATGGAAAGGGTTTTGGGGTTATGTTAAGATGGTGGGTCATCTGGGTATAGGCCATACGTACAGTTTAGTAGATTGTCCTTAAATTGGGCGGGTAGCTTAATTAAGGTTCCAGGACGCTACTAGGTGCGCGCTATAGATGAGAGGTGAGTTTGGGGTTTCACGAGAGTACGACTCCACTTTAATTATGAAATATTGCATTTATATTTATTATGCACGGTTAACACACTTGCTGTAAATACTTTTACACCTCGGGCTCTGACCCATTTATATTTATCTTTTGCCATATATGTATGTATATTATACTATAGGTGCCCCACCGCAAGGATACCTTAGGTGCATTCCTATCCAATGTCTTGGGAGTCGTAGCAGATGTGGACTATTGCGGGACTTATATTGTTCTACTTCTTATAAATCTAGATAAGATTCATTTTGTGTATCGGGTTTAGACCTAGGGGTTATTTAGAGCTGTTTATATTTATTCTTTATGGATGTTGTACTTTCTGTGACCCGAAAGCTTATTCGGGTATGTGGTCATCCCTGATCCTCACCGCAGGCGGCCCTGTAAAGGAGGATCCTCGAGTCCCACTCGTCCTTCTCGGGAGCACTTCGGCCAGCGTCGTTTGAGATGAGGTTTAAAAATGTAGAGAGATTTAGAGTCGTCGGTCTATTTTACTCAAAACATACAAAAGAAAAAGGGGAAGCCATCTCGAAGGACAACATCCAAAAACATATTGGTGCATACGAAAAAAAAATGATTCGAGAAAGGTTCGGAGGCTAAGTTACGAAATGGGAAGGTGTTAGGCACCCATTCCGCCCTTTCGGTCTCTGATGGATGTTTGTTATTTTCCTTTTTAATTTTCCTCGTGGTATGTGTGCATGTGTATATATATAGTGGAGATAGGAATCCTCGACTTGTATCATGGGAGAGATAAAGCGATTCATCCATAGGAAGGTATAAAAATAATATTAGAAAATAAGATTTACGCGATTACTCTTACGTTGATCTTTATAATGGAACGGTAACGCATATGGAGTGATACGTCACTAAGAACAAGTATATAGAATATAAGAAAATTAGATTTAGAGAAGATAGAAAATAAGAGAGAAAGTGAGAATAGGACTCGAGTCTCGAGTTTTACCCCGAGAAGCCTACGTAGCCTATAAAGGCATCAAAGTCCACGTAGTTCGCATACAAAACGAGGGGTGGGGTTTATTCAATAAATCCGAATGGGGTATCTCCTATTTGTGGGTGGGTGGGTGTGTGTAGAGAAAGTGTTTTAGTTGTGAGAAAAGTGTGAGAAAAATATGAGAATCCCTATTTGGAATTTATGAGCAAACCCTCTTTTTCTTATTTTTTGGGTTTTATTTATATGAAAATAAGAGATATGCAATAATAATAAATAAAAAGTAAATTAGGATGTGTGAGATGAGATAATAAAAGTGGTAGGTAATAAAACAAGTTATTGCAAATTTAAGAGAATTTGAAGAGAAAGTTGAGAAAGTTAGACCTTCTTGAAGATCTTGAGCTTGATCTTGAATGTTAGAGAGCAGCCCTTGCACTTGGACGATGATGGAGAGTGGGTAATTCATCAAGTTTGATGAAAAGGATGATAAAAAGTGGAAGTTAGAAAGGGATTTGGATGTTGAAATCGCGATGTCTTCGAGAGAGGTTTTTGGGATTCGCTGAGAGAGATATTTATCAGATTTGGGCTCTCTTTGCAAATGAGGTGAAGGCCTCCTTTTATAGGCCCGGGTCACTGCCAATCGACATAGACCTGGTCCTGCCTATCGTCATTTGCCGATAGGAAGGGTTTGGAACCTGCCATTTGGTAGTGTGTTTCAGGCCTTTTCAGAAAATTGGCTGCCGAGGGAAAACCGTTGGTCAGAATCGTGCATGGGGCAGATCGTTGGAAAGGTAATTCATAGAAATTTGAAAGTCCCTTGGACTACTCCCAGGTTCGGGAGTTGACTTTGGGTCAAATATGGCTCGGAAGCGTTTGTTGGTCCATTGGACGGGGAATCGTCCGGACGCAAATGGATCGTTCGTCCACATGGTAAGTTCGAATCGCATATGGGGCAGACCATTGGAAAGGTTAGGAGATGTACGTAGACATTTCAAAGAGTTTGACCCAGTTTGGGGAGTTGGCTTTGGTCACTTGGGCCCTGGAAGCATTCGGTGACCTCTTGGAGTCAAACGGATTGTTCGTCCGCATGGTAAGTCGGAATCATGCATGGAGTGGACCATTGGAAAGGGGTTTTAGTGACCTTCAAAGATTCATTTAGTATTGGTTGATCTGAAGAGTTGACTTAGGCATAACAGAGCCCGAGAGCGCCCAGTGGACTCTAGATCAAGTTTTGGATGCAAACGGATCGTTCGGCTGCATAGTAAGTCAGAACCGCGCACGGAGCAGACCTTTGGAAAGGGGTTTTAGTGCCCTTTGAAGATTTATTCAGCCTTGGTCGAGTTGAAGAGTTTGAATTTTTGGTCAAATGGAGCCTGGGAGTGCCCGATGGCTTTTAGGTCAGTACTCGGGGTATGACCTAGGTTTGTAGTGATGAAGGGCGCTACTAGGGACCTAACGAGAGTTAAGGGGTAACAGAATGGGGTGTCTACAAAGCCCCTCGATGGGTGAGCTTGGAACAAATGATAACTGTCGAATAGACACCACATGATGCTTTTGAGGGAGTATGACCGATTCAGAGGGTTGAGACCGATTCTGAGGACCTGAGGAGTGTGTTGGGGATGGTTTGAATAATGATCAAAGGATTAGGTCTATTCTGAGGACTTGAAGTGATGCTGGGGGATGACCAATTTTGTGTCTCAAAGCTAAATCTGCGGGATTAAGTGATGAGGGTGACCGATTCTGCGGGTCAAAGCTAATTCTGCGGGATTAGGGTGAAGACCTAATAACCAAGGTCAATTCTAACCTAAGAGTGGTGATGATCGAGGACTGAGGTCAATTTTGACCTAACTTCGGTGATGATCCAAGATCAATGTCAATTCTAACATAAGAGTGATGATGATCGAGGATCGAGGTCAATTCTGACCTAAGAATGGTAACGACCGAGGATCGAGATCATTTATGACCTAACTCAGGTGATGATCCAAGATCGAGGTCAATTCTAACCTAAGAATGATGACGACTGAGGCCATTTCTGACCTAACTCAGGTGACGATAAAAAATCGAGGTCAATTATGACCTAAGAGTGGTGACGACCGAGGACTGAGGTCAATTCTGACCTAACTCAGGTGACGATCCAAAACCGAGGTCAATTCTGACCTCAGAGTTATGACGACCGAGGATTGAGGTCAATTATGACCTAACTCATGTGACGATCCAAGACTGAGGTCAATTCTGACCTAAGAGTGGTGACGACCGAGCACTGAGGTCAATTCTGACCTAACTCGGGTGACGATCTAAGACCGAGGTTAATTCTGACCTAAGAGAAGTGATGATCGAGGACCGAGGTCATTTCTGACCTAACTCGGGTGACGATCCAAAACTGAGGTCAATTCTGACCTAAGAGTGGTGATGACCGAGGATCGACGTCATTTCTGACCTAACTCAGGTGACGATCCAAGACTGAGGTCAATTCTAACCTAAGAGTGGTGATGACCGAGGACCGAGGTCAATTCTGAACTAACTCAGGTGACGGTCTAAGACCGAGGTCAATTCTAACCTAAGAGTGGTGACGACCGAGGACTGAGGTCAATTCTGACCTAACTCAGGTCACGATCCAAGACTGAGGTCAATTCTGACCTAAGAGTGGTGATGACCGAGGACTGAGGTCATTTCTGACCGAACTCAGGTGACGATCCAATATCGAGGTCAATTCTAACCTAAGAGTGGATAAAGATTGGATTTTGATTCTGGTAGAGAAAGTGGTTTGTGATTTTGATCTGAGTTGGGGAGCTGATAGCTGGGGAAGCTTTTGTTTCTTTAGGAGGCCTCGGAGGGGGGAACAACCAATTTTGGTGCTGTAAAAAATCCGCTGGGGAAGTGATCAGGCGATCCTTAGAGATCCTTCGGGGCTTTACCGGGAGAAGATTCAATTGGTTTTTGAGGATTTTTTTGAGAAAGAGGGGTTTCTCTTGAGGGAATGCGAAATTTTCCTGGTGAAAATGTTCTAAATCCGTCCTGGGATTTTTAGGAATTTTCTGAGTATTTTTTGGGGCTTTCTGGTATTTGCTGGGAATTTTTGTACGAAATTTAAGGGGGTGTCGATCGGCATGGTATGAGGGGTGCCATTCGGCAGTGGCACAGACTTTTGGACTGCCTCGGGAAGGTAAGGAGTTATTGTCGATCGGTATGGTTGGGGCCAGTGCCGATCGGCATGGCGTTTGGCATCCTATATAAAGGGGCGAATCCCTTCATTTTTTCACAGCTTCTTTACTTTCTCTCTTTCTGCGATTTCTCTGCAAATCGTTCTAGCATTCTGATCATCAAGAAATTGCCACTTTTATGAGCACTGCAGTCCACAGGGAGTGGTTGACCGTTGATGACTGGGCGAATGTGGAGTGGATGGCCAGGGCGCCTCTTGCTTTGGGGAGTGAGAACTCCTTTGATGCATTTGAGCCTATTGCGGATGAGTGGAGTTTGCTGCGGGAGTCGTCGCGTCATCGCTCTTCGAGAGTCAATCCTGGAAGTTATGTAAGTAACCCCAACTTTGGCATTCCTCTCTTTTTGGTGATTTTTCTTTCTTTCTTGACTTCTGATGAGATTTTTTCCTTTTTGCTAGTCTGATTTTTCTTTGGAGAACATGCGCGCCCATGGGACGATGGGGCTCAGGGATGTCTGGGAGCATCTCCCACCTGTGGTGCATTGGGTGGTATCAATAGCGGATTTTGGGAGGTTGGCATCTGCATTGGATGAGACGCCTCATTCGACAGCAGTCCTGTGTGCTTTGGAGGAGAGGTGGTGGGATACTACTCACACCTTCCATTTCGGCTTTGTGGAGATGACTGTGACTCCTATAGATGTGCAGTATCTGTTGGGACTGGATTGTGGTGGAGAGCAGATAGAGGTGGATCGCTCTTTGCGGGTGAGATCGGAGGCAGTGCGTGCGGCACTTGGTGATGTAGGGAGGATAGTTTCTGGGGATTCTATATGGTTGTCCCTGCGGAAGGATGTCCTGTTGGGCAGGGTGATTGATGTGGAGGATGGGATGTAAGTGAGGCAGATGTCCCAGTTGTTTATTTTGCTGGTGTTGGGAGGTTTCATGGTGGCGTCGAGGTGCGACGTTGTCCAGTTGTGGTTCTTGTCGTACTTGAGGATGTTTTCGAACATTCCTTTCTATGATTGGGGGAGTCTGACTTTGGAGACCCTTTACCTTTCTCTGGATGCATTCAGTCGGTGCTGCCCATAGACCTTTACTGGAGCCATATACCTTCTTGAGGTATTCTTCAGTTTGCGCATTTCTTTTCCTACATTCGCATTTTCCTTATGCGTCTCTTTTTGTTTATGATTTCTTATCTTTGACAGACGTGGTTTTATGAGGTGATTGGGTACAATACCCCGATGATCGCTCTGAAGGACGACACTGTTAGGGACTCCTATCGATTGTATCGATGGCGTAAGGCCAATCGGTAGTTGAAGGTATCTCTCTCTGGAGGCGGTGCGTCAGGTCTTGAATGACCTGACCAGTGGTAGGGTAAGATTCTTTCCATTTTCAGTCTTGGTTTTTGCGCCTTTTGATCTTGTATTGATTTATGTCTGCTTGGAGATTTTCAGGTGACCTTTTATCCCTGGGGGACAACCATTTAGGATGCGGGGACGACTGGGGTGAATGCACAGATAAGGGGTTTGTTGGAGCATGAGTTCGGCCATTCCTAGTATCTCAGGGAGAGGGTGGATCTCCAGATTGCTGAGGAGGAGGTGGTGGTGCCACCTGCGCATCCTCCTACGTCTATGAGGTGGGAGCGACTGCTGTCAGAGGATGTGAGGATCGCGACGATGATCGACGAATCCTACTTGTTGTACACTGATACGACTATGCCGTATGACTATATGGACTTTATGACGAGCTGGTTAATGGCGCCCAACATATATGACGCCCTGCCTTTCCTTCCTACGGGTTCGAGCTGAGCGGTGGGATCTTCCCACGGTGGCGGCGGTTTGACGACATCTGCGGTGGCGATGACATCGGGGGTTCCTTTCGTGCGATTGTACACTCCTTCATACAACATCCGGCGGGATGATGGAGGGATAGTGCCTATGATACATCGTCCTCATGCGATGGATCCAGAGGAGTTGGGTTTGACAGAGGAGGTCCTTCGACCTGTAGTATACCTTTCTGTTCTCCTTTTTCTTTCTTTTCTATTTTGGTCATCTCAGCTTTGATACTGATTTTGCCTTTTTTTGCAGCAAGTTCGAGTGTTGACCACCTTGCTAAGAGACATCAGATATTGGATATATTCAGCGACTGCCCATATTTGGGATGAGGTTCCTATTCCTTCTTGCTTGGTGTCATCTTCTTTGTCCGGAGAAGACACTGGCTTGGTTAGTGGTGTTGCATCATCTTGCCATAGGGGAAAGAGAGCACATCGCAGGGGTGGAAGCTCTTAGAGAGAAAGGTAGGTGAGATAGAAAGAGAGAATGTGGGTTCAGGCTGAGTCCCGTTGTTTTTTCTTTTTCTTTTTATTTCCTGCAAAATTGATGTAACATGAAAAATAAATAGATGCAATGCAATGGAGTTTTTTTATTATCTTTTATTAATGATGAATGAATGCATGCACATGCGCTTTTTTACTTTGCTGCTGAGACCGTAAAAAGGAGTATTTGTGGAATTTTTGTAGGAAAGTTTTTAATTAAAAGGGGAAATTATATAAGGAGGAAAAGGGATTTTGAAATTTCATTGAGAATATCAATTTATTTTTATTGAGTTTTCTAATTTGACAAAAGAGGAAAAAGGGAAATTTCTAAAAATAGGGGGTTGCCGATCGGCAAGCACCCTGTCCTGCCTACGGTAGTTCAGTCTAGTCCCATCAATTCAAAGCTTTGATTGGTATGATCTTCAGCCTTTTATATTTTGTGGGGTAGGATTCCCTTCGATTTCTACAGGGATTATGTCTCTTCTGAGGGTTCTCAAGTATAAAAAGGGGTAAGGGTGGATTGTTTTCATCACACCTTCGCATTCTTACTTACTTGCCCACTATGTCTTAGCCTTGCAAGATGGCTCTCCCTGGTAGCATTGATTTTGCAAACTACCTCGAAGCCTTGGAAGCAATGTGCTCTTATAATGTCGACTATGATGCTTTCAACATGCATCGAGTCTCCTTATGGCGCAATCGGCCTATTTAGTGGAACATATTTATGGCGGTGGTACAATTTTGGTACCCCGAAGACCATGTATTCCACATTGGGTCGGATGGAGTTTGTCCTACTTATGAGGAATTTTCTACCATGCTGGGTATAAATCCAAGTGTTATTGCGGCTTTGCCTGAATTTTCCCATTCTCCCAGGGATTTATTGGCTGGGCTTCTTCATCTTTTTCCTTCGGCGGCCAGATCACTAGTTGCTGGAGGAATGATCTCCCTCCCGGCGATGCTGCAGTTTGTGCATTTACGAGAAGTTGGTGATGCTGGCTATGCTGGAGCCGTTGCTCTAGGCCTAGTTTTAAATTTGCTGGTGGTGACTGGGGAACTCCTGGTGGACCCACAACTTCCAACCATTACTTCGTGGATATCATACCATCGTAATCATCTGGCACTGATACTGGCGGAGACCCTGAATGGCCTGGATTCCTGGAGAGAAGGTCGTTATGACTTTCTGAGGGGTAGCCGCGTGATGCTGTTCATGTGGTTTTCTAAAAGACTCCGCTTTGTGGACCTTCCAGAGTATCCTTTATCGGTTGTACCCAACTTCTTTTCACGTTACTTCTTCAGCGTTGGCTTGGATATTGAGAGCTGGGAGAACTGGTTTTTGGAGAATGGGGCTCGAAATCTATATTGGTCAGTGCCTTGGTGGGTGCAGTTGCTGCCTGTTCTGGAGCTAAGAGAGTACTCATATGTGCGACTGGTTGGTCTCAGACAGACCTCTTTTATTTCCCTTGGCGGCTTCTACGCTAATTTGGCTTGGCATAGGTCGTTCCACCTTAGATCACAAATTTCTTTCCGGTGGAAGATTTGACTGAGCGTCTGCGCATGCGGCTTGGCTCCTTACGGGAAAATCGGCGTCCGTCGACCCGTCCCTCTCAGTCTATTAGGAGAGTTTTGCATGTCCCTAGGGATTATATGAAGTGGATGTGGAGGAGAGTAGTCAGCAAGATGTTGGCAGTAGAGACTGGACAAAGGTGGTTTGTTTTATTTAACACCATGGAAGGGGGTGTTGTAATTTTTTCAAAGCTGGTTTAGGCTTATCAGTCCATGGAGTATTAACGGCACTCTGTTCAGGCAGGGGAAATTTGGGGACCCCAGGATGTAGATGATGAGGGTGCAGGCTCCTCTGGTAGCTGTGGGTAGGACTCTTTGGGAGTTTATTTGTGTAATAGGGAATAAATGTGGGGACTTTATTTGGCTTTTTATGGCAGCAAGGGGAAGGGAGTTATTCGTTCCTTTTCTTATGTAATATGTGCTGTAATTTCTTATTAATGAAATAAGCAAGTTTCTGATCATCCAGCTATGCCTTTCGATGAATTTTGTAATTTTGAATTATCTATACCAATCACTAAGGCATACATAATCATTTTCTTCAAGTATTTGTTAGAATGAACTATCGTTCTCCGAGATAAGAAAAGAATAGTATTTTGTGAAAAAGACAAGGCCGTGCTCCTGTAAGATGTATGAGTTGCCTACGTACCTTTGGGGATTTTGAAATTTTTTATTTTTCTTAAAAAATGGTTTTTTTGCAGAGGATCAGGCACACGTAGTTCTGGGTAGAGGGAAATAAAGAGAGTTTTTTTAGAATAGAAGGGAGATGAGAAGAGTCGTAGCTCACCGAGATTCCAAACTAGGGGTAGAATTTCTTGAGACGGTCCAGGTTGACTGGATGAGCCATCTCCTCTCCATCTAGGTCAGTGAGCATGGTGGCACCGCCGAATAAGATTTTCTCCACAATGTAGGGGCCGCTCCAATTGGGCTTGAATTTCCCTCTGGGGTCCCAGATGGGTTCTATTATCTCCTTGAGGGCTAAACCCCCTTCCCAGACACCGCGGTCTTTGACTCTCTTGTTGAATGATTGCACTATTCGACGATGGTACCCCTGTATGTGGTAAAGAGCTTTCAATCTCCTTTCATCTAGGAGGGTCAGTTCGTCGAGACGCCTTTGGCACCAGTCTTCTTTGCTTTTGAGCATGACGCGTAGCGAGGGTATTTCCAACTCCACGGGTAGGACTGCTTCCATTCCGTAGACCAGAGAGTAAGGGGTAGCCCCAGTAGAGGTTCGGATTGAGGTTCGATAGACCCAGAGGGCGTACGGGATCCGGTGGGCCCAATCCCTACAGCTTCTGGTCATCTTGTTGATGATGTCTTTGAGGTTCTTATTGGCAGCTTCAATTGCACCATTGGTCTGAGGTCGGTAGGGAGAATATTTGTGTCTCTGAATCCTGTACTCGTTGACTACTTATGTGACTTCTTCTTCTAAGTGCAACCCGTTATCTGACACTAACTCGTGCGGGACCCCATATCGACAGATGATATTTTTCACGAGGAATTTGGCCACTTTCTTGGCGTTCAATATTGCGTATGACTCATCTCCGACCCATTTGGTGAAGTAATTAATGGAAACTAGGATGAATTCATGTCTATTTGAATCCTTTGGTGTAACCTTCCCTATGATGTCGCCACCCTAGGTGGAGAACGTCCAGGGAGAGGTCATGTTGTATAATTCTCGCGAAAGCAGGTTTTGAAGATTGGATAACTGTTGGCATTTGAGGCATCTCCGGACATAGGCAATGCCATCTTGGGCCATGGTGGTCTAGTAGTAGCCCTGTCGGATGATCTTCTTGGCAAGCATGTGACCGTTCATGTGGGACCCATATTCCCCGCTGTGGATCTTCTGTATTATTTTCTCAATCTCAACCCCTGCGATATAATGTAGATGAGTTCCATCGAAGTTCCTCTTGAGTAGAGTTTTATGACAGATGATGTACTGGCGGCCAGTCTTCGGAGGGTCGTTCAGCCTTTCTTGTTGGAACACTCGGGATACCTACCATGTTTGAGGAGGCACCAGATATCATAGTACCAGCAATCGTCTAGATCGGGATCTTCGGAGGAGACAAGCTCAATATGGTAGCAGTGGGTTATTTTATCTTTCTTTCGAACTAGGAAGGGGGTCATTGTTATTCCTTCGGGCATGTCAACCATGGAGGCCAAGGTAGCGAGAGCATCGGCTAGGTCATTCTTTGCTCGAGGTAGGTAATGAAAGGTGATATCTCAGAATCGGGAGGCTAACTCTTCTAAGTGGGTATAGAAGGGTTGCAGCTTTTCGTCCTTGACTTTCGACTTTCTGAGCATTTGATCGATGATGAGGGCAGAATCCTCGTAGACATCAGGGTATTGAATACCTTTCTTGACAGCAACTTTGAGGCCTACTGTGCATGCGTCGTATTTCGTCATGTTGTTGGTTTCAATTTGATGGCGATGGGAGTGTGGGAGTCATCTGGGGCGATCAGAAGTATCCCAATACCATATCCTTTTTTTATTGGCAGCTCCACCAAAGAACATTTTCCATCGAAGGTTCTCTTGAACGGTGCAGAGGATATTTTCATCTAGGAATTCGGAGATCCATACTTCTGCTTCTTCTACTGGGTAATCAACGAGGTAGTTAGAGATGGCTCTTCCTTTAATGGCTTTCTGCGTGACGTACACGATACTGAACTCGATTAGGATCATTAACCATCGGGCAATTCGACTGGATAAGGCAGGTTTCTCAAACAGGTATTTGATGGGATCCATTCGGGATACAAGTTGGATGGGGAAGTCGAGCATGTAGTGTCGTAACTTTTGGGTGACCCAGATAAGTGCGACACACGCCTTTTCCAAAGCAGTGTAGTTGAACTCGTACCAGACCAATTTTCGACTGGTTTAATAAATGGCTCTTTCTTTGCGAGAGTCTTCAAGGTATTGGGCTAGTAAAGCCCCAGCTGCAGTGTCTGTTATGGTTAGGTATAGGAGTAAAGGGAGACCAGGCTGTGGTGGCACGAGCACTAGAGGTTGGGTCAGATATTATTTGATTCGGTCAAAAGCTTCTTGACAGGCCTCGTTCCAAACCCTGGTTGAATCCTTTCGGAGGATTTTGAAGATCGTTTCACAGGTGGAGGTAGCTGGCTGATGAACCAACTGATATATTGCAATTTTCCAAGAAAACCTCGGACTTCTTTCTCTGTTCGGGGCAGTGGCCTCTCATGTATGGCCTTCAGCTTTGCAGGATCTTCTGCTATCCCCTTCTCACTGACCATGAATCCCAAGAGTTTTCCCTTTGTAACGCGGAAGACACATTTATGTGGATTAAGTCTCATCCGATACCGTCGCAGTCGTTCGAAGAACTTTCGGAAAACGAGAACATGACCTTTTCTAGTTTTGGACTTGATAATCATATCATCCACATAAACCTCGACTTCTTTGTGAATCAGATCATGCAGGATGGTTGTGGCATCCCTTTGGTAGGAGGTCCCAGCATTCTTGAGACCAAATGTCACAACGGTGTAGCAAAAGGCTCCCCATGGGGTGATGAATGCTATTTTTTCTTGGTGGTCTGGGTGCATCTTTATTTTGTTGTATTCGGCAAACCCATCGACGAATGACTTGAGAGCACGACTGGATGTGTTATCCACGATCATGTCGATATTGGGTAGCGGATAATCATCCTTTGGAGAAGCTTTGTTTAAATCTCGGTAGTCTACACACATTCGAACCTTCCCTCCTGATTTCGGCATAGGTACTATGTTGGCTAGCCATGTGGGATATTCGATCACACGAATAGAGCCCACGTTCAACTGTTTGACCACCTCTTCTTTGACCTTGAGCAACCATTCGGTGCGGAGCTTTATCAATTTTCAATTAACCGACCTGTAATCTGGGAGAGTGGGGATCTCGTGCTGAGCTATTTCAGGATCAATGCCAGGCATATCATCATAGAACCATGCAAATACATCCACGAATTACTTTAGCAATTCTTCTAGTTGTGCGCGCTCATGCTCGTCAAGGGTGGCCCCTATCCTAATCTCGCGCAGTTGGCTACTAGAACTGAGATTAATAACAACAGTCTCCTCTTCATTAACTTGAACGCGATTATGTTATTTATTATTAACCTTATTTAGATCAGTTAAGAATTGTTCATTTGCAAAATCATCATCATCAAAAGTTTGATTAGAATCCAAATAATTAATATAAGGCACAACAAGATACTCAAAATCTTCATTTATTTCATTGATAGGAAAAATAGCATTGAGAACCTTATCAAAAGAGGTCTCGATTACATTTGAATAAGGATAGACAACAGAAGAAGAAATAGGGTAACATTGGGGTTATGGGAGATTTCAAGAGGTAGAACTAGCATAGCATGCCACTTGAGGAGGGGTGTATCAGCATCTTTAATCAGATGGGATGGATCCATTGATGTAGTGCCTGAATGAACCACGCAGAGTGCCAGCCCTAGTGTCTGTAAGTTGAAGGAATATTCGGAATCACTTTCCTCAGTCTCTTTGATATCTTTGATGAGCCATTGTGCTCGGTATTGGAAACTTTTGGCCCATGGGTAGCTATCTTGGAAAAATATCTCCATTCTAGGCTTCATCTTCTTGTCTGTGTGGTCATACCATGGTTTTGGAAAATCGTAAAAGGGTAAGTCTTCACCTTCTTTGATGAATCGTCCATTCAAGAAGTCTCCTAGGATAGTTTAGATGTAGTCTAATCTTCTCTTTGGTCAAGACTGGTGGATAATTCTGAGCGTTTGTTCTGATGGTTGATACCCCAAGCCACAAGGAGGGAAAGATTTCTTCAGTTCGATGGGCTCAAGTATCCCTTGCTACCTTTGCCCTAGCCCCAGTCGGGGCATGAAGTGCATGTTTCTGAGTCACATTGACCTTGCCATGAGGGTCATATTCTGGACAAACCCTTTCTTTGAAACCGTCCCTTACCGGGAGTAGGAGTGGCTCAACTCGAAATCCTGATAGGAGCATATCATTTGACCCATACTGTATCTCAAGGATTGGACTACTGGTCTTGCACCCTCGACATTTTCGTCGTCGCCCAAAATGGTGTGACTCACCCGTTAGCGAAGAACTTCAATTTCTGATGGAGTGAGGAAGACACACCCTTGATACTGTGGAGCGAAGGTCGTCTGAGCAATAGGTTGAAACAAGATGGGATGTCTATGACTTGGAATCCAACAACAGGGTTTATAGGGCCAACCCCTATTACAAGTTTTATGGATCCCATCACCTCTCGACGGGTATTATCGTAGGCACGTACAGCGGTGGAGGTTAGAGCGAGGTCGCTTTCTTTCAGGCCTAAACACTTGAAGGTTCTCAGTGGGCAGACATTCAAGGAGGATCCGTTATCGACAAGAGAGAGTGGCATGGCCTTCCCCATAACTTCGACGGAGATGTTGAGTGCATGATTGTGATTTGGCCCAATTGTGGGAATTTCTTCTTTAGAAAATGATAGCATTTGGGTAGAGGTAAAAGATCCGACCAGATTTATCGCCTCTTTTGGTGTGGTAGAAGGAGGAACTGTGGGTCCAGTGAGCAGCTTGATTAAAGCATTTCTGTGCAGTTGGGAAGAAATGAAAAGCCCCCATAGAGTGATGTTAGCTTGAGTTTTCTTCAGTTGATCGAGGATCTTGCTCTCCTCGATGGTCATCTCTGGCATAGGAAGGTTTTCAACGCCCTTCCCTTTGTCATTTGCTGGTAGTGAGTTTGGAACCTGGTAATGTCTCCCTGATCTGGTCATGTGATTTACTGAAGAAGGGAAAAACGTGAATCCCGTTTCCTTGTCAATCTCATGTTGTTCTGTTACCCTGTTTATTTCTCTGAGGAGTTTTTTGATAATGTGACTTTTGGGTGTAGTCGTTGTTGAAAGACAAGTTAGTCAAAACCTTGAATTACCTACAAAATATAACAATCTAAAGTGTAGAGGTAAGTAAGGGTATCAATCCACTTCCTAGGGAGTAAGCTAGAGACAAATTCAATTGTAATTCATTTTTTATTTTCTTTTTGTGCTTTTTCACTTTTCTAATTTTTTTTAGCTTTTTCAATATTAAAACAACAGGGTGAGGTGAGATTTTAAACTAAACTAAATTAAGAACAAAATAACTAACTAGAAAGTGACTAAAATGGAAAATAAAGTCTAACACTAAAATAAGAGATAAAGTGAGGTGAATAATTGTGAGAACAATCAAGGAATGGAATTACACCACAAATTTTAGTTATTCCAATTAATTAATTTAATTATTTGATTCTCCCAAATTAATATCAAAATTACAAACCAACTCTCGTTGCAAGTGTAATTATAATAGTAATATTTTAGAAAATTAAGTTTAACCCCCCACAACTCTAGAAAATTAGATCTACACTCCTTTTAATTAATCACCCGCTAGGATCGATCAATTAAAATTTATGTAAATCGTTGAAAATAAATTTAGAGTTGAAATTAGAGTTATAATACCCCACTTAAGAAATCTCTATCTCTAGTTCTAATCTAAAAAGGGTATTATAATCAGAATTTTGATTTTCTCTCGAAAATCATTTACCCTCACTCGAAGCGTAAATTTAAGGGTGAGGGATCAAAATTAACATTCAAAGGGACTTTTCAAGTAATTAAACTAATTAAAATAAAATAACATCAAATAAGGGTTTTACCCCACCCCTTGAAAGGAGATTTAGCCTAACATGATATGAAATATGAAAAATTAATAATCAAGGCTACTAAATTAAAATAGAAGAGAAGAGAACAAGCAAACCAAATCTCTTTGAGAAAGTTGAACTCTACTCTTCCAAATTGAAGCATACAATCCCTCCAATTGAGCATCCAAATGATTTGAAATTGAATAATCACTCAATTAACTCTCTTACAATATTTAATCTCACAAATATCTAAAAAAATAAAAATAAATAAAATAAACTATTTACAAATATTTCTACCTAATTTATTCTAACCTAACTCTCTACGTTTCTCTAGACTTTTTCTCTCTCTCTCTCTTTGATGATGAGTCCTTCAAATGGTGTCTTGAGTCTTCTTTTATAGTAGATGCTTGGCACACATGGGGCTAAGGGGTATTTTGGGTAGACCAAGGTGCAAGTGGGTGTGTAAGGTATTGGGTGAGGGTTTATTTAGGAATTTAATGGAGGGTGCATGTGGTTTAGGTGTGAGGTCATGTGGGTAGTGAGGTGAGGGAATAAAATTTGATACTGTTATAAGGGTATTTTTGGGTATTGGGTAAAATATGGGTAGTTAGGGGTAAAATTGGTAAAATGGATTAAATGGGATAAGTGGGTTTAAAGACATGTGGGCATTTGTTATTTGGTTTGGTTTATTTTTGGTTTTGGCAGGTGAAGAAAAAACGTGGTTTTTTTGGTTTGAAATGGGTGTTTAGGTTTTCAAATGGGTTTGGTTCAGGTAAGGGGTTTTGGACTTTGGGTTGTTGGTTGCGCCGGAGGCGGGTGGATTAAGGCCTCGCCGGCGGGTTTGTCGAGAGGGGTTGCGGGTAAGGAGGTGAGGGAAGCCGGTGAGGAGCAGGGGTGTAGCGCCGGCCTCTAGCAGGTCGGTCGCGGGTGGATTTCTGGGGATAAGAGTGGAGGTTTTGGGTTATGGAGGTTTTTGGTGAGAGGAGAGAGAAAGAGATGGTTGATGGGAGGTTGAAGAAGAAGGGAGAGGGTTTGTGTGTGATGAGGGTGTATAGTGTTAGGGTGTGGGTGTGAGAATGGTTTAGGTGTGTGTGTTGTGGTCGATGATTTTTGTGTGTGTTTAATTTGGACATTAAAAAATAACACAACTAAAATTAATAAAAATAAAATAAAATAAAAACCTAAAAAATGAAATCCTATTTTTAAAATAAAACAAAGACTAAAACTAAAAAATAAAATTAAAAACATAAAAATAAAAATAAAATCAAATAAAACTAAAACTAAAATTCTAATTAAATGTAAAAACTAATAAATAAATGAAATCCTAAAAATTAAAATCCTAATAAAATAAAATAAAACTAAAAGCTAATAAAAATCAAAATAAAATAAAATTATACTAATAAAAATAAGAATAGAAAATAAACCTAGAAAATATTAAATAAATCTAAAATAAATCCTAAAAATAAAAATGACTCAAACTAAAAATCTGAAAAATGATAAAAAGACACAAACAAAACACACACAGGGTTTAGTGTAGGTTTAGGGTAGGCTAGGGTTACGGGATTGGTAATTTAGCTCCATTTTAATGCAGATTGTCTTGAAATATAGCTTTTGACACCGCAACTGCAATTACGCCTGCATATTGAACAATTAAGCGCATAAGACCCATATTGTCGAGAATTAGCAACAAAAGCATGTCTATTTGGGGTAAAAATTGTACAGTTTTGGGTGTTTATCACACTATTCCCAAACAGAGCGTTGTTAGTCCTCGAGTAATAAGATAGAGAGAAAGAGAAAGATAAGTAACCAAAAAGTATACCACTTTCGTGGGCACTGGCGATTGCAGTTAGCATGTGCAACAAGCCTTTAAACCTATAGGTTGCCCTACAGGATGAGTTGTGTCTCGTGAGGGTTTGCAAGGAATATACCCACAAAATTCTTATTTGCAAATGGCAGTCAATCTCTTATTAGACATAGAATGATCGCACAATCCATCACATGAGAAATATTTTCAGAAATAGAAGCTAGAATTTGTAAAAAGTTTAAGCTAAGTAAATACTAAAGGCACATCCTTCCTAGAACTCAACGTGTGTAGTGTGAATCAGTCAAAATGGGTCGAGTATCACAAGAGTAATTCCCAGATTGCCTTGTCGGAATCAACGCTTCAACTTCAAAATCTCACGGGATTATATCTCTCTCAAACGAACTCTCGAGATTTGGGTAAGTGTATCGCTCTTGTGTGTGAGGAGGTGAGTAATTGTAAGCAAGTTCAAACGTCTCACACACATATAAGAAAGAACGAACATTTAGAAAGAAAAATGATCTCATGAAAGAAATGCTAATCACTATAGTGAGAACGTAGAGTTATTCGCCACGTCGAGTATCATTTGCCCGAACACCTAAGGGAGATATGGAGGTATATGGGTGAGGGGAAATGAAATGGGATGAGAAGGATATGATAGTGATGTAGAATGGGATTGATGTGTGATGGATGCGATGTGAAATGGATGAAAAATGGATGCGATAGAAGAGTGTATACAATTTAGGCACAAATGTATTTATTTCAAAATAACTAACTACAAACTCTCTTTCTTTTCTTTTCTTTTTCTCTTTTTCTTTTCTTTTTCTCTATTTTTTTTTTCTATTTTTGCTAAAAAAAAAAAATTCTCTCTCACTTTTCAAACTAACAATGCAGACATTTACATTTGAAATCAACACTCTTTTTCTCAAAATGATGAAAGATATATGAATGGTAGGTGATGGTGTGGGGAAATATGTTGGAATATGGAAGAAATGGATGAAATGAATGGGAATATGATATGGGGGAAAAGTGGTAGGTGTATGGATGAAAATCCTAGTGATCGGGACAAATTTCAAGACACGTGTTTCTTACAACTCGAAAGTGATGTCGTTCTCACTAATCAAGCCAAATTTTAATGAAGAATAATGAGATCATACAACAATTAAATGCGGACCCAAAAGAAGTTGAATCAACTTGTGACTCGGAGATTGCGTA
This sequence comes from Sambucus nigra, assembly GCA_949130495.1. Lineage (NCBI taxonomy): Eukaryota > Viridiplantae > Streptophyta > Magnoliopsida > Dipsacales > Adoxaceae > Sambucus > Sambucus nigra. The sequence goes on along the minus strand of OX422220.1, from coordinate 382,171,086 downwards.
AAACACTCAAAAAGGGTGAAAGGCACGAATCTCACAAGCTAAAGTCTCTACTAGTGATCCTTAATGTTCTCATGAGAATTGTAGTACTTTTCAACTCTAAACGTAGTGACATGATAAGTGCGCAATTTTTTGTTGAGTCTAGAAATTCATGGTGCAAAATGCCTTGTTATGTATTACATAAGCTATTTAGAAAAAAAATATTCTCTAGCTTGATTCCTAGACTTTTGAAAGATGGATGATTGAAAATTCACATCAATGAGTGAGATGAAAGAAACTGCACGAAATTTTAAAAATCAGGTTTAAAACTCAAAATTTTTCAAAAAAAGGTACGATTTTGATAAAATTCCCCACCTCAAACAAAAAGAACATCGTCCTCGATGTTAAGTAAAATGATTTTTTAAATTGAGAGCATAAGGTAGGGAAGAGATTACCAGAATCAACTGCTAATGAAGTGGAAAGATATAGCCAAGAATAAATCTAAATAAATGATAAGAGAAAAAATGTGTACAAGTCTACAAAGAATGATATAGCATTGGGTGATGTGAAACACCACCCCCAAACAGGATGAGACTAGTACAAGAAACGCGGGCTGCCTCCTGGTAGTGCTAAGTTTAATGTCTTCAGCCAGATCGATGGGGTCTCACCCTAAGGATAAGATCTATGATGGCGCGGGGTGGCAAAAAAATTAGGGTGATGGGAATCACCCCCAAACAAGACTGAAGCGTCAGTCTTGCTGGATAAAGGCTAAATGTGTCAATGAACTTGTATAGCAAAGTGCATCACACGATGCAAAGCATCGGTGGACCAAGGGCATGTGGGTATTAGGGTAAAGGTGAGGGTGGAAAGGGTGAAGTGGTATCGGTCACGGGCCTTATTGAGCCGGAAGGTGAGGGTAACTAGGGCCCTATAAGCATGGTGCTTTAGTTGGTGAGGTAGGCAAAAGGGTTTGGCAATAGTGAAGGGGTGGGGCTCATAGAAATTACACGACCGTTTTATGAATGAGCGATGATAATGGTCGCGCCGTGACACACCAGGGAGCTGTCGATGGGAAAAATCAGCACCATAAGGAAGTGGCGGGCATAGAGTAACAAGCTCGATGTCACGGTGGAGAGTAGCACCATAAAAACTCTCATGGGTGGTGGAGGATGGGTTTAGGTGAGGATCTAAAAATTTAGATGGAAACTTGAAATGTGTAAAATCAAGATCCAAACCAGGTGGTGGGGTGGAAAGGGTAATGGGTGGGTGGGGTGGGATAAACGGTGGATCGGGTGGGATAAATGGTGGATCGGGTGGGATAAATGGTGGAGGAAGATGATCCAACTCAATCATGGGAGACACGCACTCATTGGGAGGCGTAAATGAATACTCAAAAGGGAGTGTGGTTTCTAAAGATGGAGTTGTCAACTTATCCATAAGAGTAGCATCGATAAATGGGGTGGGTGGGTAAGACGAGGCACCAAGATATAAGATAGAGGAATCTCTAAAAATATCAGGCTCAAAGGGAGCCATGCATGGTGGGACATCATCCACATCCGGATAGTTAGGAACTATCACGGATTCTATCTCAGGAAAATGGTGAACACTCGTAGCCGGAGCTAACCTAGGATAAATTGGTTCCTCGGGAACACAAGGGTGAAGCTCGATAGGTGTAGACTCGGGCATATAGTGGGATACTATGGGAAAGTGAGTGGGAACCTCAAAGTGGGGTTCAGGATGACATGATGGGATTGGATCAGGCTCACTAATGAAAGGTAAGTCAACACAATTGTCGACGTGGGACCCGGACCATGGAATGGTCTCAACTTCGAGATTCTCGGGAGGACAGGGTTGGTCGCACTCAAAATTCGTGTCACAAGAGGACACATCATCATCACACTCGGTTGCAATGATGGGTGGGGCCATGTGAATATCCGACTCTCTCACACACTCCAATTCATTTAGCCTTTGTTCAAGCCTTTGGAGAGCTTGAGTTTGAATTGCTTGCTCTTGCTCAAGTATGAACTTTTGCAAGAGAGTTTCGAGAGTGGAGGTGGATGATAGTGGTGGTGGAGTGGTGGGTGGTGACGGTTGAGGTGGACACAACACGCTACTATCATGAGTGTATGGAGAATACTCGAAGGAAGTGTGTGGGATGAGGCCAAGTACATCATACACGAAAGGACCGCTTTCGTGATGGACAAATGGTTGAAATTCAGTGGGTGCGTAGTGAGGGGACTGATCGTGAACGGGTGCACAAGGTTGCCATGACAACTGTTGGAACGTGTGAGGATCCACAACATCGGGTTGGGATTCGTATTGCGTGGAAGGGTGATCAGGCCTCTACGAATAGCTCGGGTACTCACACCACTCAGGATTGGGTTTATCATGACAATGGCCCGAGGTGGGTTCCGGAACTGTGTCATATGGATACACATGCGCCATGGTGGGTTCATATGGATATGGAACGTAAGGGCACTCATGGGACATGTGATCGGTGTGATAACAGTGGGTGCACAATAAAGGATGAGACACGTCGACACTTGACACCGAGGGTGATGGAGTAGGAGGTGCGTGCATGGATGGGTCAAGAGTATCTACGGTACTCGTGAGAGAGGTGAGACCACAAAGTATCTCATAAAGAGACGACTGAGGAGATCTATCACACGTGTCACGTGTCAATGGAAAATTACCAAAGTAGTCCCGTAAGGGACGTTCTTCGGCCATGAGGGGAAAAAAGTATTGATTTTAGTTTAGTAAACCTAGGGTTTTCTTATGTATATTTTGGGTTTTGATTCACTCTAAGTTGATTCATGAGGTTTTAAGATGATCAATAGCATCTTTGATGTTCTTATAGTGTTGGTATATGAGTTTGGTTTGGAGAAATTTGAGTTGGGGTAGAAAATGGAGTCCAAGACTCCATAGCCATTTCTTGGAAAAATCGCAGGCCCGAATCGATTCGGTCCCCTGGGCGAATTGATTCGGCTAGGGCCAGTGCTCAGGTCTTGTTGACCGAATCGATTCGGAATTGGTCCGAATCGATTCGGAATTGGTCCGAATCGATTCGGCAGTTATGCTGAAACCCAGATTTTCAGTCCGAATCGATTCGGCCCTCTGAACGAATCGATTCGGCTATTATGCAGAATCTCAAACTTTCTGGCCGAATCGATTCGGCCAAGGGGCGAATCGATTCGGTAGCCCTGCATTTTTCCAACTTTTTCTTTTTTCATTTTTAGCCCTTTTCTTTAGGATTATTGATTAGGGACCTTTTTAAATGAAGTAAACATAGGGTTTAGAGTACTAGTTGAGTTGGGTCGACACCCTAGACTCGAAAGGGTTCATCTAGGGTTCTTTCAAGGGGGAATTTAAAGTGATGTTTAGGCATCACTTTTGTCTTGTAGTTTTATATCGGTCTAGAATGTATTAAGGTCACTTTGGAGACTTTAGAATTCAACTCGAGTTAGGTTTGACTTGATGGTTTATATTAAAGCCTAAAAGAGGCCTTGGGGATAACTTTGGAGTCTAAATTCCTTTCGAGGATGTTATGTCGGTACGAATTACATATAGTCCCGATTTAACTTATACATTCAATCAAAATGAGAAATTGTTAAGGTAAATGATAATTTACTAATCATGTAATGGGAATTAATAAAATGGATGTTACACACCTCTCTAAATACCATCTTAAGGGAAGTCCGTACGATAGGTGAAGCCCCCTGGCTAATGAATGCAGGGTGGATATAGTCCTAGGCCATGGGAGCGCTTATGGTTGTATATTTTTCTGTGCTGGTAGGAAGATTCCGGGTGTGGTCTTGGCTACCACGCAGGCTCATGGCCGCTTCCCGATGTTGCGATAGGATCCCAGGTTGTCTTATGTTAGGCCCTGGAAGATGATGGTTATTTAGGGACGCGCACAGTGGGGAAACCCGGACGGGCGGTCTTAGAAACGTTATATTTATATTATGACTATTCTAATTATCGAGTTGGACTCGATGGAACATTAATGCCATAAAGAGCAAAATTATGCCGCAAAGAGCATGTTATTGAGATTAGTGCCATATAGAGCACATGATGACAATTATATTCCTGATAAGGAATGGAAAATGAATATTTAAATTGAAATACGATTAAAGATGATAAAGGCTCATAAGCACTTTTAATTCTATTTTATTATGAATCTCACTCTATGTAGTCCTTCACCCGTTTTAGTTCCTTATATGCTGTTAACATGATAGACTATCATCCATGCTTAATTGTGCATCATTATCATACTGGTCATTTATCTATTGATCACATATACCCGGCCCTGACCGGTTTTCTTTTCTTGTGGTATCTCTATATGTATATGATCCGTTCAGGTGTTCCGCCGCACGGTCGCCAGTAATGACATTTCCCTTCCGCATGTTTTGAGGAGCCGTGACACTGTGCGGGTTTCACGAGATTTTGCGTAGACGCCTCTGTTTATGTTTCTAGTTATGTTCGGTTCATTCGGGCTTGTTGCCCAACCAGTTGTAATTGTATAATGAATTTATTATGTAACACTTGGTACTATATGTATGTTGTATGGATGGTATTGACCGACCTTTCGTTTGGTCCTTTTGTATCTTTTGGGTTCTTATATACACTTGTGGGGGTTTCCACCCTCTATTTCTATTATGGGTTGTTGAAAATGTTTTCTTTTTATTTCAAATCAAAGTTTTTGATAACCCGTTTTCTGGAATATAGAGTGGTTATTCCTTATACTTTGCATATTGTTGTGATGCTGAGAATGATATTTATCAATGATTTCCTATTTTATCGGGGTATAGGGCTGGCCACCCTTTATTCCGGATAGTGGGTTGTCACAGTATTGTCCTCCCATCGTCTCTCGGACATGGGGCAAGAAGTTCTTCTTCACCATGTTGACCTGTTCTTCCTCAGATGGATGATTTGTCATGGTAGCTGCCTGCCCCCTCCACCGAGTTATGAAGTTACTGACTGATTCCCCAAGGTTCTATTTGAGCAGCTTTAAATCACGATGGGTGACCTCAATATCTTCATTGTATTTGTACTGCGACATGAATTCTCGGGCTACATCCTCCCAGCTACGGATTTTGGATTCCTCAAGAGACAAAATCCATCGGAGGGCACTATCCTTCAAAGTTTTCTGAAACAATTGGGCCATCACTTCTTCAGAAGCCCCTAGTAGAGTCATGGAACGATGATAACTGCGAAGATGAACAATCGGGGGTCCACTCCCTCCGAACTTCTCGATATTTGGCATCTTGAACTTCTCGGGTAACCTCGCTTTAGGATAAGGAGACATGTAGGTGTAGTCTATGTAATTCCCCGAGATTCTGACTTGGTCGAACTTCTTGGTGAGCATATTGAGATGCTCTTTAACTTTATTCAACTCCTCCTATTTTGGATCAACGACTATAGGCAGGTTAGACACAAGCTGGGCAATATTTGGCATCGAAAGCTGGGAAGGCGACGGCCCATTAATAGTAGGGGAAGGTGGAGCGTGCTGATATTCTTTGGGAACCCAGATAGGCTCGGGTGGACCCATAGCATGAGGGAATAGGGCCTCGGGCTCTTGAGGAAAAGGAACCTGGTTTTGTTGCATCTCTCGGACCTCGGTTTAGAGGTTGTCAATCTTGGACACGAGCTGAGCTAGGACTGCCGTCAGATCCGGCTGTATGATAGGTACTTGATCTTTATTCTCCATGGAAAGTGGATGGATTCCAAACTCAAAAGAAGTAGTAGAGGAACGAATGAAACTTTGGGTTGATTTGACTGAAGACCGAAGCCAATAGGGAGCCAGGCCAAGGGCTTGCGATTGACGTGAGAAGGTGTAGAATGGGATTTATTTTTGAGAAAAAGAGAACAAACTATTTTTGGATTTTTGATAAAGAAGGGAGAAATGCTTTTGGAGACGGAACTCAGCATGATTATTACGATTATCATATTCTCACTTGTATTTAATTCTCCTAAATGTAATACCAAACGGGACCCGAGCCTAGAAAAGTGGGGTTTTTAATATATGTGAAGCTACGACTGGACTTGTAACCAGGCTCACGGATAGGGTCACGTTTTAAAAAATGGGCGAAAAAATTAGGCGACAGGCCGACCCAGAATTTCGGCAGAGTTTCGGGTTAAAATCGGTACTCTAAAGTGCATGTCCTAGGTTTGACACCTATATGCGGGTATGAAGCTGGTTGGGTGAATCAGAATGGGTTTCCCCCTTTGGCGTGACTTCCACGATATACATCTTTCTCTTACGGACAATCGATATGTGTGGACAAGACATTTGATATACCTGAGTGTACGTGAATTGCCTCACTATACACCTCATGGGGACGGTACGCGTGAGAGAGAATTCGATATACTCGGCGTACATGAATGAATTCCCTACGATATACCTCCCATCATGACTTCGGTCAAGCGGTACGATGCAGGGGAACCGTTCGATATACGCCGAAGTTACTTGGCCAATGGAAGGTGAGAGTCATATCGCTTAGGCTAACTGCGCCATGCCGGACCAGCGCCCATTATAAAGTGACCCTCCAGTTACTGGGTAAAATTTAGTCAATAACAATGCTTTTTGGTGATGTCGTGTGAATCATGCATGACTATCTTATTAGTATCTTATGATGAGAATATTTTTCTTGATTATGCCAAACAGGGAGAAAAGTACAAGTACCAAAGGTACACTAAGTATGGATGGGTGATACATGCAAGATGTGGATCTATGTTATCCTAGGTGCACGTGGTGTGAAGTGTACATGAAGAATTTTCTACAAGTGTGTGAACAGAAGCATAAGCATGGGATACACATGGAAAAGGGGAACATGCTGATATAGGGGAAATATAAACAAATATAACATCCATGTAAATAGAGTCAAGCCCTCAAAACATACATGTCCCCAGTAAAGTCGCCACTGTGGCCATCCCTGATCCTCACCGCAGGCGGGCGCGTGAAAGAGGATCCTCGGGTCCCGCACGTCCCTCTCGGGAGCGCTTCGGCTGGTGTTGTTTGAGATGAGGTGTAAAAATGTAGAGAGATTTAGAGTCAATAGTCTATTTTACTCAAAACAGACAAAAGAAAAAGGGGAATCCATCCCGAAGGAAGGCATCCAAAGACATACTGGTGAATACGAAACCAAAATGATTCGAGAAGGGTTCAGAGGCTAAGTTACGAAATGGGAAGGTGTTAGGCACCCATTCCGCCCTTTCGGTCTCTCATGGATGTTTGCTATTTTCCTTTTTTATTTTCCCCGTGATATGTGTGCATGTGTATATATATATAGTGGAGATAGGAATCCTCGACTTGTATCATGGGAGAGATAAAGCGAATCATCCGTAGGAAGGTATAAAAATAATATTAGAAAATAAGATTTACGCGATTACTCTTATGTTGATCTTTATAATGGAACGATAACGCATATGGAGTGATACATCACTAAGAAAAAGTATATACAATGTAAGAAAATTGGATTTAGAGAAGATAGAAAATAAGAGAGAAAGTGAGAATAGGACTCGAGTCTCGAGTTTTACCCCGAGATGCCTACGTAGCCTATAAAGGCATCAAAGTCCACGTAGTTCGCATACAAAACGAGGGGTGGGGTTTATTCAATAAATTCTAATGGGGTATCTCCTATTTTTGGGTGGGTGTGTGTGTGTAGAAAAAGTGTTTTAGTTGTGAGAAAAATGTGAGAAAAATATGAAAATCCCTATTTGGAATTTATGAGAAAATCCTCTTTTTCTTCTTTTTTGGGTTTTATTTATATGAAAATAAGAGATATGCAATAATACTAAATAAAAAGTATATTAGGATGTGTGAGATGAGATAATAAAAGTGCTAGGTAATAAAACAAGTTATTGGGAGTTTAAGAGAATTTGAAGAGAAAGTTGAGAAAGTTGGACCTTCTTGAAGATCTTGAGCTTGATCTTGAATGTTGGAGAGCAACCCTTGCACTTGGATGATGATGGAGAGTGGCTAATTCACCAAGTTTGATGAAAAGGATGATGAAAAGTGGAAGTTGGAAAGGGATTTGGATGTTGAAATCGCGTTGTCTTCGAGAGAGGTTTTGGATTCGTTGAGAGAGATTTTTATCAGATCTGGTCTCTCTTTGCAAATGAGGTGAAGGCCTCCTTTTATAGGCCCAGGTCACTGCTGATCGGCATAGACCTGGTCCTGCCTATCGGCACCTGCTGATAGGCAAGGTCTGGAACCTGCCATTTGGCAGTGTGTTTCAGGCCTTTCCGGAAAATTAGCTGCCGAGGGCAAACCGTTGGTCAGAATTACGCACGAGGAAAAGTTTGGAAAGGTAATTCAGACACCTTTGAAAGTCCCTGTCCCGCTCCCAAGTTTGGGAATTGACTTTGGGTCAAATATGGCTCGGAAGCGATTGTCGGTCCATTGGACGAGGAATCGTTCGGATGCAAACGGATCTTTCGTCCGCATGGTAAGTCCGAATCGCGCAGGGGGCAGACCATTGGAAAGATTAGGAGATTTAATTAGACATTCCAAAGAGTTTGACCCAGTTTGGGGAGTTGACTTTGGTCAACCGGGCCCTGGAAGCATTCGGTGACCTCTTGGAGTCAAAGGGATCGTTCGTCCGCATGGTAAGTCGGAATCGTGCACAGAGCGGACCATTGGAAAGGGGTTTCAGTGCCCATCGAAGATTCATTCATTCCCAGTTGAGATGAAGAGTTGACCTAGGTCAAACAGAGCTTGGGAGCACCCAGTGGCCTCTAGATCAAGTTTCGAACGCAAACGTATCGTTCGTCCGCATAGTAAGTCGAAATCGCGCACGGAGCAGACCATTGGAAAGGGGTTTCAGTGCCCTTCAAAGATTCATTCATCCTTGGTCGAGCTGAAGAGTTTGACTTTTTGATCAAACGGAGCCTGGGAGTGCCGGTTGGCTTCTAGGTCAGTACTCGGGGTATGACCTGGGTTTGTAGTGATAAAGGGAGGTATTAGGGACCTAAGGAGAGTTAGGGGGTAACAGAATAGGGTGTCTAGAGGGTATATTTCCTTTTATATACTCGTTTTATTTCAACGTTTAGCACTTCTTTTAACATGGTTCTTGTGTGCATTCTACCTTTTTAGTAGTTCGATATTGTTGGGATGATATCCATTGTATGTTTTATTTCAATTTTGGCATCTGCTTTTATAGTTTTGGGTAGTTAGCGTTATCTATTTTTCTATTGTCTATTAATGCTGAGAATGAGCCATCTGACATTCCTGATTAAATGTAGTATACGGCTGGCCACCCGTCATTATTTTAAGCGAGGTGTCACACTTAACTAGTGTCCTTATTATTTATTATATTTTATCAAACCTTTGTACTGATATCCTTAACTTAATCTTGTGAGTTAGGAATTTTCTTTGCATGCCCAACAAATTTTAAAAGTAGGGTAATGGTCTATTATAAGTGGAGTAATGTAATTTTCTTTATCTAGGATTTGGAATTGGGTATATTAGTAATTAGTTTGTAAGATTAGAATTTTTTTCCTTTTCATTCAAAGAGTATGATGTACTCGACGAGTTTTGTCTAAAAATATCCAAAGGGGATGATTGAACACCTTAAGAATAGAAGACTCCTTGATTTTCTTGAGTCATTTATTAGTTGTTTAACTAGTTTGGATGATTTTAAATAAAAACACATTTTTAGAAATGCTAACCCTAAAATCAATTCAAGACAATTTAGCGTGAGAAAAGCAAAGTGAAGTCAATGAGATATTCAACAAGGGTAGAGAAAGGTGAATTGAGCAATGGGTTGACTACACACACTTTATAAGCACACACTATATTTTTTTCTCCATTTTTCACATTTTATATTGTATAATTGGCATGATTATGACCTAAGTGGATACATTTAGGGCCCGTTTGGTCATGTAAATTATTTAATTTTATAAATTGATCAATTTGAAATGAATATATTGTCGATGTATTAATTTTAAATGAGTTTAAATCTAATTTGTGGTGTGTTTGGAAAAGAAAAATGGAGTTATTTACTTTTGATATGTGTGTTTGTGTGTGTATGTGTGTAGAGAGAGGGAGAGAGAGAGAGAGAGAGTAGTATGGTGAGAGTACTCAATAGGAGTGGTGCATTTAAGATTCATATTGTAATTATAAATTGTGCAATTTCAAGCTTTTGGTGAAATGAACTAATTTAAGTTTTTTTGAATCAACATGAATTGGTTCATTTTTGAATTTGTTCATTCTTGTAACCAAACACTAATAATAAGGCAATTCATGAATGAATTAATTTTAAATGGACTAATTTACAATTTAGGGGACAACCAAACAGACCCTTAATAAATGCCTTATATTTTGAAAAACCATAATATTCGTGAATTTGACAAAAAAAAATTATTCATATTTTTATCTGAATTAAAAATAATATTTCAAATTTAAAAATAATTTTTTATCACATTTTATACACACTTTTTTAATTGCTAGATCCATGTGATAAATTGACCGACCAATCAATCAGAGTTTGTTGACTAGACCTATCTTGATTTGAGAACCCTTATTCTATGACCTATGGATATTTATTTTGAGCAGTTATGTTTACTCAACATACGGAACAATACGAACATGACATGTCAGTGTGTACATATGATTTTGTACGAATTTTAAATATAAATAGAATTTTTCATTTATTTTTTTATCCATTTGTCAATATCATTCGACCTGATGTCAATTGGTATAACCGCTTATAAGTGATTATATAGTTTAACTCATTAGTTTATTAATTGATGTGATCCAGTTGTATAGTAATTGTTTTCTTTTGACTGTTCTTATTTCTTTTGGCCATTATATTTAATGGTTATATTCGGCTGTTTCTATAGTGGAATCCAATTGTAATAAATACATCGGTTAGCATAATAGATTAAACCATCTCAATTGTTCATTTGAAATCGTTTATAATTTATTATCACCTAATGTACTTGATACACATTTATGGAACTGTACTGCTAATTTTTGGTTTAGGAGCGTGGTTTTGGGTTTATAAAAACAAGTCAGGGTTTTGGATTATAAGAAATAACCGAGAATGCCTTATTTTACTTACTATTACTAGTAACTTAAATTGTAAGCATTAACCACAACCTTTGGATCATATTAGTTTTGATGAAATCAATCTCCACCCTTTATTTCTTTAGAGGTTCTACGATCTTCTAATAACACTTGTGTATTGAACACTTCTCTCGGTTGTTATTTTGGTCCGCCACATTATAAAAAGAGGAAAACGTAAGGGGATAAAGGGAGAGAGATAAAAGACTAGATCAGAAAACCCTCAGTTGAATGAGGAAGAGGGATAATTGAGGGTAATAGGAGAGTGTCATCAAAATCCTCATACACATAAACCTCTATGAAACAGATTTTGTGTTTTCTCGATTTTAAAGCTTTGGAAGAAAAACTCTTAGCGTCATTATCCAAAAGAAATAGAATTTTTCTATACTTATTATTTCTTGAAAAAAAAAACCATTCAAAACACTCAATCATAAATCACACACTTATATCTTAGGGTTTTTCGGTTTTCAGATTAAAAGTATATCTAAACTAGTTCTTGATTTTAAAAGAAATCTATTTCACAAACTAGTTTAGATTTATAGTTAGTCATAATAGATCTGAGATTTGTTTTTTATATTTTTGTATATCTATTACTCTCTTGAATAAATAGGAGTTTATGATATTTTCTAGTTTTAACAACTTTTTTGTCTAATAAACACTTAAAACTTTTAAAATTTGTTAGATTTGGTTTTTTAGAAGTGAGATCTGAAAATTTTCGTACATGTATTGGATTTACATGAAACTTAGCCTTAGATTTTCAGTATGGTTTATTTTGCATATAAATATTTGTTCATGTTCTAGAACATTTGTAATTTAATTAGGGATGGTCTGTAATATTTAATGTTCATGTGTTTGAGAAGTTATGTATTAGATACACTCATTATACACTTAATCATGACACACACACACCTTGCACTACACTATACCCATGGTTAACATTTGGAGCTACGTTATCAAGTTGAACTAGTGAAGATTTTGCAACCGAAGAGTCTGTATATCTGAGGAACTCCAAGGGTTTAGCTATTTTAGATCTCTTTATTTGTTGTCAACTACAGTAGTCATTTGATATAGAATTTGTTTTCTCTTCTTATGTTCTTCGTTAATCATGTCATCTAGTTATTAGCCTTTTATAGATATTTTCTGGATTATGACGATTTAATAAACACAATGTTGGTAAATGTGAAATGATTATATTTTTAGTTAGTTTAGGAGTTATTCTGATTTGGTATAAATATGCTCATTTTTCCTTGTAAAACCATTTGTGAGATAGATTGGAATTCAAAGATACCATCTGGTTACATATCAAGTAGTGTCTATTATTATCCTACAATATTTATTATGCTTATTTTGGTATTAAGTGCATAATTTTGGTATTTACATCTTGATATGATGGTTTATATATATATATATATATATATATGTGTGTGTGTGTGTGTGTGTGTGTGTGTGTGTTGGGGAGAGGGGGGGGGGGGGGGGGGGGGTTATATTATTATTAATATTCTATGTCTTTATATTTTATACCATATGATTCATATCTCTGTAATACCCCGTGTTTCGGATTAAAGAATTGGGATATAATTTAATTAAATAAATTGGAGAATAAATTAAATTGGTGAAATTGAAATCAAATTGGTAGAATTTCAATACACAATAAATTACCTATTCGTGATTGCATATTTATTTTATTCAATCTGGCATAATAGGTTTGCTCAGGGGAAAACATAGTGTATGGTAACTAACATAGCATTATGTATTGATCAAACATAATAAAAATATGAATGTTGAGTAAAAATAATCTGAGCATGTTCTGGGATATTTTGGGAACTCGTTTAGGTGTTTTAGACATCTAAAAATGTGATCGGTGTATAGGTATACCATTTGGGGAGTTATTGAGCTATTTCGAATATGCGTTCGGATTTATTTGGGGGGCCAACTATATGGTTCAAGGTTTAACTCAAGATTAGTAAATAATATAAGTTAATTAGGAAGTTAAAGAGTCATTCAATCATATAAAGTTAACCTTAGTAGCCACCATCCCTAGAGAGAAGATACTAAGGGCCAAAGAGAGGAGGAGACTAAGGATTTAAGGGAGGGCACTTAATCTTCCATATCAGGCAAGAATTCTCTTGCTAAAATTAACTTCCAATATAATTCTTAATTTATTGGTGTATTTTCTCATGTAATTTCTGGATTAAAATATATGATTTGATAATGATAGGATGGAATTAAACCTTATGCATGTAGAGGAACAAATTTGAATTTGATGTTTAATGATTGAACACGTTTATGTTAAATCCAAAAATTTAGAATTATGTAAATATTGAATTGGACATTAGAATCCATGTTGTAGGATCCTTAATTGATGAACATTATTATACATGTATAGATCCTTAAATCTGACCACGATTAAATATGAATATGGGTACAACAATGGTGGATAGTAAATTAAGGGATCGTTATTGGACGTTTAGATTGTGTAGGAATTTTAAAAAAAAAAACAGTCACTTAGAGGTTGTTTTTTATATGGTATACCTGCGAATATAGTTTTTTTGTAAAAATAGAGTCCTAATTAAATTAAGTTAAGAACGCATGCAAACTACTTCCGTAATTTTTAGAGTTGTGATGAATATTTGATGATTATTTTCTGAACAACCCAAAGTGCTGGAAAATTCTGAACCGAATCTAAAATTTTGAAGTTATTTTTGGAATAGTATATCTATGGATTTATCTTTTGTGAAAAAATAAGTTCCTAATTAAATTTATTTAAGAATGTGTAGGCACTGGTTTCATATTTTTGGAGTTTCGATGAATATTATATGATTATTTTCTTAATAGCGCCTAGGGTTGAAATTTCTACCAAATTGTTGAAAATCGATCGACTTCCCCATATTCCTTAGGTTTGAACCTTAATGTGAAGATCGTGTTAAAGAGCCTAATTTGTGATTCTTACGTCATTATGCAGAGTCTATAGGGAGAATTCTTGACATTAACTAGGTAAATGTGTTTGGAGTTAAACCCGGAATCATATATGCAAGAATTAACTATATTATTGAGGTAATAGTGTATATGTTATTTACTTAGTCGTTAAATGAGCAAATAAATATATATGTACGTTATGAGTTAGTGTATATTTAGACAGAGATAGATATACTCATGGTTTGGAGGTGGAATAAACTAATAGTTGAATTTAGTAAGGATATTATTTAAAGATTTGTGAGACTCATTGGGGGTAATTATAGGGATAATTAACTATAAATATTTTTGTGGTAAAATATGTATTTGTTATTCGTCTGAACATACCCATGTTCCTGGATGGCCTGTCGGTTGAGGTTGCGCACATCTTGGGACCGGAGCACGCGTACAAGTGGGTAGGCATTATGTAGGTCATTATTTAGGGCCATATGAAGAAGCGTCACTTATGAGGAGGTAGGTAGAGGCTGGGAACTATTGTCACCATCCGGGTCATGGACCGTGCAATGGTGTACTGCGTATGGACCTCCCCACTTGTGTATGTTTTGTGATGTCCGTTTCGATGAGGGATTCCTCTGGACTTACCGATAGAGAACGAACATTAAACAAAAGCTAGATGCCTTTGTTTGTCATAAATATGTAGTTATATAAATTAATTGAGATTAATTAAATAGTATATTAATGTAAACAACCAATTGTGAACCAAATACCGCGTAAATGAATAATAGATGGTTATGTTACTCCTATGTGCAGTATAATTAGGGTACTCTGGGAAATAGGATTATATATGTGGACAGTTATCTTTGGTACGAGATGCATCGCGTATTTATAGTGGTTATGGTTTTTAGTCTTTCATGATTGGGAACTTGAGTTGATATGCGTGTAGTATTGCATTTAGATGAGGCATGAGGTACATAACGCATGCGAGTGTCGAGGAGTGGTACATACATTGAATTGAATGTATTATTGCATCTTAATTTTTGTAACTCTAGGCGCTAACCTAAATTATAAAATATTTTTTCCCCAGGTTTACATATATAAGGACAATAGGGCTAACAGGAGATCAAACTTGCAGTCATATTTGCACTGTAACTACTTCAGTTCATTTGAATCTAGCATAGGTTCATATTTCCATTTCAGTCAGTTTATTATTTCGAATTATTATACAGGCATAAGCCTGAATTTATTATTTAGTTATTAGCATAATTGTATTTTTGTTGGATTTTTTTATCAAAAGTTAGGTGTTAGATTTTTATTTATTATTAGGTTGTATTTAAATGGGTTTTGTGTATGTCAGTTTTAAAAAAAATTCAAAGGCGTTACTATTATTATTATTATTATTATTATTATTATTATTATTATTGTTGTTGTTGTTGTTGTTGTTGTTGTTGTTGTTGTTGTTGTTGTTGTTGTTGTTGTTGTTGTTGTTGTTGTTGTTGTTGTTGTTGTTGTTATTGTTATTATTATTATTATGATTTCGATGATGAGAATGGTATAGATTAATAAACAAGCCCCATATTCGGCATATTGTGTCTTGCCAACCCTTATGTGGAAAATATGGGTTGTTACAATTGGTATCTAAGCATCCAAGTTCTAGCATCCTTGGGATCTATGTTGCATTCATTACGTTCTGCGTTTCTTCCTTTGATGTGTAGAGCCCTATGATTAGGAATTGTTGTATTCTTTGTGATTCTTTACTAAGATTAACCTCATTTGTTTTAGATGGAAAACGGTAGGAGAGGTAGAATGCGACGAGTTGTCGCACCGGTTGCAGAAGACGAGGCTCTAAAGGAGCTACAACTACACCCACAACCACCACCAGCCCCACCCATGGTTACTCCCGCAGATATTGAAATAATTATGACATAGAGAGTCTTTACGACGATGGCCACTATGCTAAAGCATTTTCATCCACCACAGCTGCAACAACAACAACCACCACCCACAGCAGGTGGTACTATCCGTGAAGACACCTAGTTCCGTACGGGACAGAGCTAGGGAGGCATTCACTAAAGGCCAGCCATCAGATTTTGTTGGTAGTCTTGACATTCTGGTGGGTAGACAATGGTAGAATGTTATACATTATCACTTGAGTATGTAGTGTACATGCCAAGCCAGTATAGAAACAAATGTTATTCTCATTTCGATCGGTTGGGGAAACTTTACAGTGGTGGGAATCTGCCACCACATTGGAGGGGAGAGATACACTATACCAAAAAGGTGAAATTCTCACCTTTCAGTGACAAAGGCCTGTTACTATCATTGACTGTGACAAGTCCGTGACAAGTACAGTTGTCACGGACTTGTCACGATCAATGTCCTTGACAACCTTATAAATTTGTCATGGTCAAAGACCGTGACAGGTCTTTGACAACTTAGTCACTAAAAAAACCTTCCCACTACTTTTTTCCCACCGTTTTCACTTCCCTTTTTTCTCTCTCTAAGCGACGGCTCTATCTTTCTCTAAACAATTTTCAGGTTAGTTTTTTCCTCTCTTTCTCTTTCCTTTGTATATATGTGTTTGTAAATGTGTGTATGTCTGGTTACATGTGTGTGTATATATATGTGTGTGGTGTGTGTGCGTGTACATGTTTATGTGTGTGCGCGTGAGCGTGTGCGTGTGTGTGTGGTGGGGGGAGGGGAGGGGGTATGGGGGTGGGGTGTGTGTGTATGTTTGTGTGTGCAGGTGGGTGAGTGTGTGTGTATGTTTGCAGGTGTGTGTGTGTGGGGGGGGGGGAAGGAGGAGTGGTATGGGTGGGGGGGGGGGGGGGGGGGAAGGGGAGTGTGTGTGTGTGCTGAAATTAATTGTTAATGTTTAGGACTTGAAATTCATCATTGATTTAGGACTTGAAATTAATGTTTAGTTTAGGATTTGAAATTAATGTTTAGTGTTTAGTTTAGGAGTTGAAATTAATTGTTAATATTGATTGGGGGCTTGAAATTAATGTTTAGTTTAGGATTTGAAATTAATGTGTAAATAACCAAATATATGTCGTACCCTTAAGTGTAAATACCCAAATATTGTTGGCTAATACATAATGATAAGTAATTAACCCCTTAAATTCTCCCCATTGTTGGTTTCATACGTAAATGTGTAAATGATGATTCTCTCCATGTTTAAGAGGCTTAAAGTTTAATTTGAGAGTTTTCTCACGGAATAGTCATAATAGGAATTGGAATTGGGACTTATAATTATTATTGTTAATTTAATTATGACTTTAATTGGATATAAATGAGTTAGAAACCTTTAGATTCCCCTTGGTTTTGAATTAGTAAGTAGTTTGTTTGAATTGATGTTTATGATTATTAGTAATTATACATATTAGATGTTGTTGTTTTGGAATTCAGAATTAAGTTGTTAAACATTAATATTACATTGTGACAGTTAGAATGGGAAATTGATTAATAAAATATAGCTTTAATTGTAACTTTAATTGTATAGCTTTAACTGTATAGCTTTAATGATGATATCTTTATAAGACATGATGAAATGAATTAATTGAGTAGATGAATTATAAGGAGTGAGGGATACACATTTATTGGCTTGTTGTTGTTGTTATTGGATTATAGTGGATCGATGTTGGGTTGGTTAATTTTGGAAATGACATAATCACTGGATTATTGTCCAAATTGGGGGGAAGGGGTCAACTTTTTTCTAAAATTAATTTGTGTCACCAACAATATATTATTAATTCATATATATAGTATGTTTCATTTATGATAATTAACTAAAACATACTTGAAATTACATATAGTGCGCCTACATACTAGCCTTTTAATTTTTATGCGTACACATTCAATAGCCCTTAGACCCGTTCGAGAGTCATTACACCTATAATGAGATCTCTCGAATTGTCCCGTTTGGATAGTTTGGGACTGCATAATTTATGTATAATAATATTCTTAGTGGCTTAAACTTGTTACTTTTGGAGGAAGTTCTGCAGTCGTATCCTCATGTTCTCTGGGTACATACTAGATTGGCAAGTGTGAGTGTTATTTCAATTGATAAATTGAAATAACACTTACACTTGCGAATCTACTTCGTGTACTTGGAGAACTATGGGGATATGCTACCGAATTTTTCTCAAATAGTAACAATGTGCATGAGTTGTTAAGTATATTACAGAAATATGAGGTCTTGAATGGGATAGGACCACTTACCCTTTAGAGGAGATGGAGGAAACAGTAATTAATATTATTTGCATTTGAAATTTAAAAATCGAATATAAATAAGACATAATTAAATGAAAAATACTATAAATATAAGTTTTGTTTATACTAATCCACGAATATACGCTTCCAAATAGCTATCCTGTTATGAAGAACAGTTTGAAAGGTTCGTAAATGAAGTAAAAATTCATTCATGGTTGTGTGTATGGATGCATACTATACCGAAAGGAGTATGAAAATCTTGATCGGTGTTCGATATGCGATGAACCTAGATATGTCCAATCTACTGGCAAGGAAGGCACAAACTCAAAAGTGCCTCAAAAAGTGTTGAAATATTTTCCCGTTGGACCTAGATTAAAGCGGTTTTTCACAGTACCATGGATATATGAGGAAATGACTTGGCATGCTAGGGAAGAAGTAGGGGATAATTTCATGCGCCATCCTACTGATTCTACAGCTTGGAGGAGGATGAGTTATGAGTATCCCAATTTTTCTCAAGAACAGTGTAACATTCATTTGGCTATATCAACGGATGGTTTCAATCCATTTGGAAATATAAGCATTAATTAGAGTGTATGGCTAGTGATCCTAGCCCTACTCAACCTCCCTCATTCACAGTGTATGAGACCTGAATTTTCGATGTTGTCTTTATTGATACCCGGGCCAAAGGCACCAAGTGATGACATTGATATCTACTTGGCTCCTTTGGTATAAGAATTAAATGAGTTATGGGAAGAGGGTGTGAAAGCATGTGACTCTTTTAGAAAAGAAGAGTTTACGTTGAAAGCTATGTTAATGTGGGCAATTCATGATTTTCCAGCTTATGGGACATTATCCAGTTGTGTAGTACATGGTTATTTGGGGTATCCTATTTGTGGAGAGGAGACTGAATCTCTTCGTCTCCCCACTAGCTCAAAAAATGTATACCATTGCCATAGGAGGTTTTTACCCCCCCCCCCTCCACTCATAGTTTCAGGTTTGAGAAAGGTTCCAATTTTTTATCAGGCGGGTTTGAACATAGGCTACCGCCGAGAAAACTTTCAGGTTCAGAAATTGAAAGTAAATCTTCTAATTGTGGTCCTAATATGCAAGGTAAGAATCCTAAATTTAAGAATGTCAAGCATAAGAAGATCCCAACTGGGAACGAAAATGAGACAAGAAAGGCATGGTCTAGGAGGTTAATTTTTGTGAATTACGTTATAAGTTTTTTATTCACTTATTTAACTAATCGTGTGGTTTTTGTCATTTCAAGCAAAGCTTAAGGAAGTGCATTAGTCGCAGTCCGATGATGATAAGGCAGCTTTGTCCACAGACGCACTCAGCCAAGTGCTTGGTGCTAATCGTAAGGTAAAAACTAGGGGGTGAGCTCGCGGGTGGGAAAAATTAGGATCACCGGAATGGAGATTAGCAACACCGGGTTGGCTTGTCAGGTGAACTTGCATAATGAGAAGCTATTAAGGTTAGAGGCGATGGTTCTATATATGTACGTATTCATGAAGCGTCAGTTGGGAAGAAAGGGCAACGACAGGGGGACGGAGAAGGTGGTGGATGTGGACATCGATTCCTCATCACCGATACGCGCAGACTCACCACTTGATGATCCAATCCCCTACTAGGTTCCCGTCCACTGGCCTATGTCAATAATCGGTTGTCCGAGCGTGTTTTTACGTGACATATATGATGGTTAGCGGATAGAGAGGGGGTTTAGGGACCTGAATACCATCACAGGTATGTCGGTTCATCGATGTACCCTTCAAAACATCGAGTCCAAGGTGCTTGTCACGCATGTGATGCCCAAAAAGGATACTCCGCATTGTGGTTGCGAGAACAATGAGGCGTGATGTATATTGAGGGGTGTCTCAATGCATATATTATGTGGCCTTCCTTACTCCTCGAATCTATCCCAGACACTATGTCGTGACATTATTTATATCTATTTTTATTTGGATATTTGAATTGTTTTGATTTGTTACATTTTGATTTGGATATGGATTGTACTTTTATTTTATTTGGATATGGAAATATATATGCAAGGAATTGGTGCATTCTTTCTATTTTATTTGGATATATGTTGTTTGAACAGGTACAACTTTGCTATAACAGATACAAATATACTGCTGGGCAGTGGCAGTGGCCAAACTGGCCAACAAATATTTTTTAAATTCTGCCCAGATTTATCACGGTCATTGACCGTGACAAGTCTATGACAAATAAAACTTATCACGAACTTATCAAAGTCACTGACCATGATAATTGTTTTAAAGGTTGTCACAGGTTTGTCACGATCTTTGACCATGACAAATCTTGTCAAAGTCAAAGACCTTGAATGGACTGTGACAATTCTAACGAACTTGTCATGGTCAATGACCATGACAAGTTTGTGACAGTAAAATTTGTCACCCCCATACTTGTCATGGTCATTGAACTTGACAAGTTGCACTTGTCAATGTCAATGACCGTGACAATCCAACAGTTTTTGTGTAATGATAGTTTGTCGATTGACGAGTTCTAGGGTAAGTTTAAGGGAACGTATTTCCACTAGCAATGGAATCAAAGATAAGAAGAAAATTCATGGATCTTAAGTAGGAAGATCACATTGTAGCTGACTATGAAGAGGAGTTTACCGCACTGCCATATTTTGTTGGGGATATGATAAACATGGAAGAGAAAAAAATGGAGAGATTTTTATTGAGGACAGTCTGGAACATAAGGAAGTCTTTACTAGGGAATTCGTCTTTCGCCACCTAACTCAATGGTGAATGATGCTTTAATGTATTGCCAGG
Source organism: Sambucus nigra (assembly GCA_949130495.1). Taxonomy (NCBI): domain Eukaryota; kingdom Viridiplantae; phylum Streptophyta; class Magnoliopsida; order Dipsacales; family Adoxaceae; genus Sambucus; species Sambucus nigra. Next base: position 382,150,122 of record OX422220.1, on the reverse strand, counting down.
ATCATAGGACATTTTAGAAATAAAGGGAAGAAGAGACCCAACTTAGATATGTCGAACCAGTAGGGTAAAACGAATGGGAGACTTAGGTCTGTGGTAGACCTATTTACATTAGGTATGACATAATATGATATTATCTTAGGGATGGATCATCAAGCCACGTATAGGTCTTGTGTTGATTTTATGGGACCATTTAGAGCTAATGGCTAGATGTAGAATAACTAGTTAGATAATGTTGTTCCTTATAGTTGTGAAAACTATTATGAGAATTATAATGTTTTAGGTCTAGCTATGGTAAAATGGATGGTGATGTAAACTTGGGATTAGTATGATGACTTTATGACATTTAGTGCACTCAAGAGAGAGCAACGTATTGATGCGATTGTGTGGATTTTGAGGAATGAGTTGGGAAGTTAAATTGATGTCGTGCTCATATTTGGAAAAATTTATTGGGGAGAAAAACCATTCGTGATTTCGATGAGAATAATGTGTAAGTGTTTGGACCTACAAGTAAGGTCACCATATGATTTTGGAATATGAAGGGCAATGCCTCAAATTGAAAATTGTACAAGGATGATGTGAATTATGCATCATAGACGTGTGTTTTATTGATTTACTAATGATGAATGAAGTTTATGGACAAGCAGGTGTCGAATCTTGAATTATGGAGAGAGTAGCTTAGGACCAATGATGGTTCGAAGGAGTTTATAAACCCTATACAGTTAGAGTTTATAGGGGAAGTTGGATTTTAATAGTAGGTTTTATATGAATCAGGAAGTGCGCCTTATCGAGAGTATGAACAACAATGTGAAGATTTTAGAATTTGTTAATTACTTATGTTTTAAATTAGGGATATAATGAATGTTAGACTCGGGGTATGGACATAGACTAAATGCTAATGATGGCATATTTTAAAGGATGAATAAATGTGATGGTTACCCAGGGATGTATTTATTTGAGTAAGTGGGGATATCATGATTATAAGCATTCATATTGTAAAAGTTTTGGCTACTATGAGAGATTTTTGTCTATTGATATTCTCGACAACATGAAGATGTGTACTCTCACAAATAGTGTTATAATAATGACGATTTCATTAAAAATGGGTGGTTGTAGCCTTTATTGGTATGGTTAGGTCTCTAGAGGCTTAGAAGTGATTGTTTTCTTTACTGGACTTAAGGATGGACAAAAGGTGTCTTATCGTATTTGTGAATTGGAACATGATGTTCTTAGCATTATCGAATTGATTAATTTTACAGGGTTTAGCATAACTCTTGGAAGTAATGAGCCTTTTATTGAAATTTGAACAAGTTGAAATCTATTTGGTTAGTGTATTATTTCATGATTGGTCATAGACCAACGGATCTCAATAACCGACTAAGCTATATAGTAGTGTATCGGGATGATTCCTTATTTGGATATCGCTTGTGAGACGTCCCACACGTAAAATTTAGCAAGTGTCGAGAGTTGAGTACGTTTGGGATATAAGATGTTTTGGTTAATACATTATACATGTGTGGACATGTAGCTCATCAGGAGACATTATATTGTGTGAGTTTAGGCCAGTGTGGCCAAGGAGTGCATTGATGAGACCATTTAGTAATGTTTACACCACTAGTGGAACAGGTGGGATAATATCTAGATGAATTGAGTCACAGTCAGTAGGTTATTTGAATATACTTTGCTTTAAAGATATGCATTGTATGTATGGGTCGATTGGATGTATATATGTCATCCATGTTTGATATTTGTTCATTTAATATGTGATGTATGGGAATCCAAGTAATATTATGATAGGCATAGATAAGTCTTTTTCTTTTACGGACTACATGAGTATAAAACTTATGATATTTGAGTGGATTAAAATGTGATGTTATGCGTCAATGAATTTTGCGGATGGAATTCTGTTATTAGGGGGAAGAATGTAATATCCCGTGTTTTTAGAATAAAGTAATGGGATAGAATTTAATTAAATAAACTCGGGAATAAATTAAATTGGTGGAATTTAGATTAAATTTATATAATTTCAATTGAGAATAAATTTCTTATTCATGATGGCATATTTATTTGATTCGATTGGGCATAATGGGTTCACTCGGGGGAAACATAGTGTATGGTAATTAACTTAGGATTATGTGTTGATTAAACATAATAAAAATTTGGATGTTGAGTAAAAATAATTCGGGCATTTTTCACAATATTTTGGGAACTCGTTCAGGTGTTTAAAAAATCTAAAAAAGGGCCTGGATTATAGGTATACCATTTGGGGAGTTGTTGGGCCATTCCAATTATGGGTTCGGGTTCATTTGGGAGCCCAAATATATGGTTCAAGGATTAACTCTGGATTAGCAAATAATATAAGTTAATTAGGGAGTTATAAAGTCCCATTCGTTCATCTAAAGTTAACCCTAGTTTCCCCTAGAGAGAAGATACTAAGGGCCAAAGAGAGGAGGAGACTAAGGATTCAAGGGAGAACACTCAATCTTGATTCATTGGTGTATTTTCTCATGTAATTTATGGGTTAAAATATAAGATTTAATGACGATAGTATGGAATTAAACCTTATGCATGTAGAGGAACAAATCTTAAATTGATGTTTAATAATTCAACAAATTGATGTTAAACTTAGAAATTTGGAATTGAGTAAATCTTTAATTTGACATTAGAATCCATGTTGTAGGACATTTAATTGATGCTAATTATTATCCATGTATAGAGCCTTAAATCTTATCATGAATAAATATGAATATGGGTGCAACAATGGTGGATAGTTAATTAAGGGGTCGTTAACGAAGGTTTAGATTGTGTTGAAATTTTCAATACAAATCAGTCACTTAGACGTTATTTTTGATATGGTATATCTGGGAATATATATTTTTGGAAAAAATAGAGTTCTAATTAAATTAAGTTAAGAATGTGTGCAAACTGGCTTCGTTAGTGTTGTGATGAATATTTGATGATTATTTTCTGAACAACACACAGTGCTGAAAAATTCTGAACCGAATCTGAGATTTTGAAGTTGTTTAGATAGTATGTGTGTGTGTATATATATATATATATATATATATATATATATGAATTTATCTTTTGTGAAAAAATAAGTCCTAATTAAATTTAGTTAAGAATGCATCATCGCTGGTTTCAGAATTTTTGGATTTTTGGTTAAAAAATAAGTCCTAATTATTTTTTAAGCAATGCATAAGTCTAAAATTTCAACTAAATTGTTGAAAATCGACTGACTTCCTAATTTGCCTTAGGTTTGAACCTTAATATAAAGATTGTGTTAATGAGGGTAATTTCTTATTCTGACCTCATTAGGTAGAGTGACTCGGTGGGGAGAATTCTCAACATTAATTAAATAATTTTGTTTGGAGTTAAATCGGATTCATATTCGTGAGAATTAACTATATTATTGAGAGATTATTGGATATGTAATTTACTTAGTGGTTAAATGAGGGAATAAATATATATGTATGTTATGAGTTGGTGTATATGTAAAAAGAGATAAATGTACTCATGGTTTGGAGGCAAAATAAACTAAGAGTTAAATTTAGTAAGGATATTATTTGAAGATTTGTGAGACTCATTGGTGGTAATTATAGGGATAATCACCTGTACATATTATATGCGAGGATATGTATATGTTATTTGTCTGAACATACCCATGTTCTTGGATGGCCTATCGGTTTAAATTGCATACATCTCAGGACCGGAGCATATTTCGACATAGGTGGGCTAGGCATTTTTTAGGGTCCTACGTAGCAACGCCACTTACGAGAAGGTATTTATAAATTCTGGGATCCATTATCACCGTTGGGGGTATGGACCATGCAATGGTGTACTACGTAGGGACCGCCCCACTTGTGTGTGTTTTGTGTAGTCATTTGGAGGAGGGATTCCTTCGGACTTATCGATAGAGCATGAATGTGACACTGAAGATAAATGCCTTTGTGTGTTGTCTATATTTAAGGACATATATAATTATATAAATTAATTGAGATTAATTCAGTAATCTATTGATTAGACAACCATTTGTGAACCCAATACAACGTAAATGCATAATAGATGCTTATGTTACTTTTGTGTGTAGTATCATTGGGGTACTATGGTAAATGGAATTATATATGTGGACAGTTATCTTTGGTACGAGAACTATGCTAGATGCATCGTGTATTTATTGAGGTTATGGGTATTAGTCTTTCATGGTTGGTGACTTGAGTTCATATGTGTAAAGTGTTACACTTAGATAGGGGTGAGCTACTTAACACATGCGAGTGCTGATGGGTGGTACATACTTTGAATTGACTATATTATTGAATCTTAATTTTCGTAAGTTAATTCTTCAAACTCTAAGGCCCTGACCCAAATTATAAAATATTTTTCCCCTAGGTTTACATAGACAGGGATAGTAGGGATAACAAGAGATCAGACTTGCAGTCATATTTTCACAATTACTACTTCAATTCATTCGAATCTAGCATCGGTTGCTATTTTCCTTTTAGTCAGTTTATTGTTTTGGATTATTTTATGGGCATAAGCCTGAGTTTATTATTCAGCCATTAGCACAATTATATTATTGTTGGATTTTTTAATAACTAGTTAGATGTTAGATTTTTATTTATTATCAATTGGTATTTAAATGGATTTTATGGATGTCATTTTTAAAAGAAACATTCAAATGTGTTACTATTATTATGATGGTTTCAATGCTAAGAATGGTATAGATTGATAGACAAGTCCCATCTTCAGCGTATTATGTCTGGCCAACCTTTACATGGTAAAAGGAGGTTGTTCCAATCTCGTATTACTATATGTTAGGAAAAAGTTGTGATAAATAACATGCATTATATTATATCTTATTTTATATAAAGTAGTGTGAAATTTACCTTTCCATGTTCTTATTAATCCTTTTCTTAATTCTTTTGTCTTTGTCTTTGTTAATTCCATGGCAAAAAAGGGGAAGAAGTTTCCCATAAGGAGAGCAACTATTATTAATGGGAATAATCAACTTAAAATATAAGAGAAATAACTATATGTTAGGAGGAGAGAAGCTTATGATCTTAGGTTTTAATTTTTATATTGTACTTCTTGGGAGAAGAAATTTTTATCCTAACATGTTGAGAAAATTTTATTAAGGGGGATTAGATTTATAATCTTGTGATTTGATTAATGAGTTATATTGGAATATCTTATATTTCATCTTATTATACACATTTTCATTGTCAACAGATTATGCAATAATATCTTGGTAGGTTTGCTAGTGTGTGATACAAATGATCTTTGAAGGTTGTTTGATCATCTTATGTCATTTGATTCTTTAAAAGTTATTTCTATCATTTGTACATTTGTCCGGTTAAGTTTTGTCATTGGCGATAGATAAGATTTATTTTCTTGCAATTGTTTTCTTGTGTGCTTTATCACGGAATAGGCAAATGGGGAGATTATATGAGCATACTATTCTCAAGTGTTTACATCTTATTATTGTCTTGTTTTATTTCCAGAACCCACTTTGAGTCTTAGTCAAGAAGTCTCCTAAATCTTCACATTCATGATTTTAAGGCAGAACTTTACCAAAGCTTAATCATGATAGTTTCCTCGAGTAAACCAAATTTGTGGATTTTTGGGTGAAGGTAAAAAGGACTTAGAGGAATTAGATTCTACCTCATTGGTTAAATGTTTTCTTAAATTGGAAAAATATTTAATTTAAACTTGTTGTTTTTGAGGTTTCCAGATACATGATGCAATATATTCTTCGTGTATAAAATGTAAGTTTTAAAATGCATCTCTTGTGTTTAGAACTTACTTAGTCATTGGTTGGATAAGGAAAATATGAGATTTATGGAAGTTTTGGAAACAAGGAAAATGTTGTTTCCATCAACGACGTCATTCACATTTTATCATTGTATTGATGCAGAATTTCACATCAATGAAGTGATTTCGCTGCTCACGATCACTATAAACTTTAAGAGTAAAAATGCCCTAGTTCCATACATAACAATGGTTGCTGACTATTCGTGTCGACAAATAAATTCTTTTGTAGCAAACTAAGCCACAATCCTACTAATTTTTGGTACTTTATATGAGTTTTCCATGAATATCTCCTTGGATAACCTGAGGTTTGTTCATTGCTCCATTGATGAGAAGGGAATAAGATAAATATTGAGAGAATTTTTTTAATTTATAAAAAAAAAAATATTATACCTTCCTTAATGCATCCTTCATGTTTTTTTATTCATTCTTAAATCTAGAAAGTAAGACTCTCATACTCAATCTAGTTTAAACTCTTTTATTCTAAAGATATTATGGAAAAAATATTTTCGAAAATATTTTGTTCTTGAGTATGGTCTTCTTTCAAAAATTGAAAAATATTTTGTGAGATTTTTTGAGTGAGCTGAAACATATTCTACATGATCAACTAAATGGATATCCTCAAATATTCTAGGTGTTAGTTCTTGGTTTCTTTTTCCTTCAATTGACTTGGATGAAATTTAATCCTCAACTTTAAAACAAGATTATTTGAAAAATTATAATGCAACATTATCAATGAGGTTTACACATGTGACATGGAGAGTGGTTGGGGATGGATCCTTACTATCTCTTTCTACTACAAGGTGGGAAAATTTAGTTGTGGAGGTTATGTGTTATTAAATCTAAGAGAGGTTCGAAATAGTAAGTCAAGTATCCCTTATTTTAGTGCTTTACCTATAGTAGTGCAAGGTGTCGGTTTGGCACCGATTTTTTTTTCTAGAAAGGGTTTCCTGATATAAACCTTGTCTCAAGTGTATGATTTACTATTTTGCATTTTGATTTTTTTATATTCTTAATGAGCATATCTTAACAAAAGAATCAATTTATCAAATCACATTTTTATCACTTATATGTTAGGATAAGTTTTTGCTTGAATTTTTATTAAACGAAAATATTCCTTCTTAATTGGAAATATATTTCCAGTGGGTAACTATCATCAAGATCACACACTCTAAGGTAAGTACATAGCATCCCCCTGAGCTTAACATTGAGCGCAAATCAAATACATCTTGCTATTAGGACTAGCTATAATTATGCACCCTATCATAGCATATTTAAGTTATTAAAATGTAGCAATCAACTTCTTTTGCCCTTAGTGCACTCAATCACATGAAGGAGTCCCTCCATGTCCCTTGATATTACTATAAAATAATAAAACCCAAAGAGCTTGAAACTATTGTTGTTTCCCTCTAAAAAACATTGAACTTTTTACTATCTCAACGTCAGCATAACATGAGGTATATAAACTATGAGTGGCGGTCAAAATTTATGTAATATGGTTGTAGCTCCAACAACATCACGTATGCCTATTTTCATGATAGTGACTACATGTATTGGAATGTGCATATGACCTTTTTTAAGTCCCAAAATGAGATGGTATGATTTATCATAGTTAAGTGGTGAATATCTCCAAGAACCTTACTAGGAGAAACTATTGTCCCAACCCTTGATGAAGCTTGGTCTAAGGATGAACATAGGGTAAATAACAATAAATATAAGGGTTAAATGTCATTTTTATGGGGTGACCTAAGAAGAGTTTCGTCGAATCTCTATGTGTACGACGTCCAAGGAGGAGTGGGACATTCTTCATCTCACCCATGAGGGTACCGATACCATATAGGTCTTAAAGATCCAACATCTCTCCACTCGATTTTAGTTGCTGAAGATAAAAGAGAATGGGTTCATATATGAGTTTAATGAGAAACTCTTCGATGACGTGAACTATCACTTTTATTTAGGAGAGAAGATCCCGAACTCCAGGGCTTTTAGGAAAGTCCTTAGGCCACTCCTACATAGGTTCCTTCCCTAGATCTCGAGCTTAAATGTCATAGGAGGTATAGATAACATGAAGGCGGGGGGAAATAATAAGGTAGATTAATATCTTTTAGTTAAAATACTATCAACCACCTAAGAAAGATAAAGGCATCACGTTGAAGCCACAAAAGATTTCTCCCTCTATATAGGATGATCACTCCAATAAGAATGAGGTTGAGATTGCCCTGTTGACAAAAATTCATGAAATTTATCAAAAATAATGCCCATAAGTTTACATTTAATAATAAATGAAGAGAGACTACTAAAGTTAATAAGGTTGATAAGTCTTCTGGTAAATGAGATCGTGTAACACCCCTTATTTTTTAGAAAATTTAAATTACACATAATTTAATAAATTTGAGAAATAAAGTAAATTAAATAAATATTGATAAATGAATAATTGATTAATATTTGTGTGTTATTATATTTATTTGTGTCATAAGTAAATGAAATTTTATTATTTTATATTATGTCATATATGGCTAAAAGGGACGGGTTGACATGATCTTATTCGGGACGCGAGTGTGGAGTCGTGTTGGGAATAAGATGGTAAATTGATGATAGGTGAATCAGATGGTGATTTTAATGCACGGATGATTCAATATGGGTAGAGATAGTTAGAATTAGGTACTCGGGGGTTATAATCGGGTTTAGGGAACTTTTTAAGCTATACAAACTCGTACGGTCTATTCAAGTCATTTTAATGTTATAACCTTAACCTAATTTTGGGATTTGGAGAATATAAAGGGTTGTTAGAGGAAGGAGGCAGCCATATACCCATTTTAATTCACCTAGGTTTGACAGAGAGGCAAAAGGGAAAGGTAATTCAAGGGAGAAACTCAAGAGACAATTTAAGAAATTCAATTCGGGAGGGAATTGTGAAAGAATCAACATGCAAAGATGATCTCAAGGAGGAAATTCAGAATTATCTAAGGTTTGAGGCAAGTGTTTAACTTTCTTTATATGCCGTGTTTTATTTAATACCATGATTGGTGAAAAACAAATATGAACTTTTTGGTGGAATTCACGTGACAAAAATGAGATTTTCGGGGATGAATGCATAGAAATAAAAGTGATTAATTATCTCATATGAAATCGTATTTTAGTTCATATAAAAGGTGAAATATTGATCAGAAATCTGAAATTGAATTGTGATGAGTAGATGTTATCTTAAAATTATAAATCTGAAAAAATAGTGAAAAGGGTGTATTAGAATTTAAGGTGGATTAATTATGGATAATTGATGTTTGATCCCATGTTGTAGATGATTTATTGGATCAATTGATATATGAAAACATGTATATTGATGATAAGTAATGTAAAGGATGATGTTAAGTGTAAGAAGGGAAAATAGAGAGGCCAAAAACGGAACTTAAAGAAGCAAAAAGGGAGGGGAATGAGACAAGTTACTTTGGAGAGTTTTAGATATTTTTAAGTGCTTTCGAAAGATATTTTAGATAATTGTGGGATAAATTTTTCATGTGGGATCTAAATATGAAGTTGGGTTAGTGATTTGGATAATTACTGGAATTAATTTGTCTACGTTTTTAAAACATGGCTATAATTGTGGATTTTGACTCTGTTCAACTGCCCTACTCTGCCTAGGTTAGGTGTTTTGATGTGTTATTGATTTGATTGGGATGTAGGTTATTTTGGAAGGTCTGTATAGCATATTTAGGATTTCTAAGATTTTTTGAATATACCATTACCCTGGTGTTAACTAGGAATAAAATTGGGGTATGGATTTAGGAGTATTTAAAATAATTGACACTCAAAAATATATTTTTAAATTTGAATGGGAATTTCGGATGGAATTAGGACATGGGTTGGATTGAGATAGGCTTAGTATCCAGAATAAAATGTAATCGTTATATAAAAATAAGTAAGTGACTACTTATAGATTTGGGGGGTCGAATTTAGGCTCGAAGAATATATGCTAGTGCTACGACTAACATGTGCGGTTAGCCAGTTTTTAATTTTTATATATACGAGTATATAGAATGTATATATATGTATGAATATATTTGTGTGTTATTTATATATGTAAAGCATACCTACTCTAGTGGATGCAATCGGTGGAGCTTGCGTGAAGTGGGCGATTTATCTTGGCAAATCCCAACAGGTGTAGCATCGGCTCCTGAGTGATAGGTCTATCGTACGAACACTTTATATGAGTTTTGAGTCTCGTGGAGTAATGTTGTATGGTTATTACCCATAAATGTATGACTATGACTTCCTCTGGTTTATGTTACGATTTGGGATCAGTGTTGTGACTCTAACCCGGTGGCCTAGGTTGAGGTGTGTATACCTGGTGCTTGATATCATACTAGAGAATACATCCGTGAAGTAATGCTATAGGGATTGCAGTTATACATATATAATGTATACTTGATGTGATATGTATATACGTATATATATATATATATATATATATATATATATATATATATATATATATATATATATATATATATATATATATATATGTGTGTGTGTGTGTGTGTGTGTGTGTGTGTGTGTGTGTGTGTGTGTGTGTGTGTGTGTACTGGTGAATTAAGGGATCTTATGAGCAATAAATTTATATAAATCCTAGAGGATAAGGATGCTATGTATATATACGTATATAAGTGTGAATAAAATATATGCGAATATATCACACTAAGGTGTGAATGTTGAATTAATAACTAGAATAAAGTTATGTGAAGTGAAGTGATAAATTATAAATGAGGATTATAATTATAAAGAGGATATGGAAGCTAACTGAGAATTTAAAGTGAAATAAAATATACGCATGACACAAGGAAGCCTATGGGATTAAGATTAGTATTGTGATACTAGTTAGGTTGGGTAGCGTAACTAGGACGTTTAAAATACACGTGTTGGGTGCGCAATATAGATGAGGGGAGAGGGGTATCTCATGGGAGTGCGACACCTATTTAAATATGAAAGATTTCATGGAATATTTATTAATGTATTTTAAACACTTGCAAAATAATATCAAAAGGTTTTGGGCTCTGACTCGTATCAAAATATTTTCAAAACTTCTAGGTATTCATCCATATGGATGCCTAGCTTAATAATCCTCTTAGTCAGACGATGCTGCAGCAACTTTGAATGGCAGCAGGGATTGATTAAACAATTTTATCATTTAGATCTAGATAAGTGGTACTTTAGAGTTATTCCGGGCTTGTCACCCAGTTAGTTGGTATTTATTTTATTCAGATTCTTTCCTTTCAGTTAGTTGGATTATTGTATTGTGACTTTTTACCAAGAGTTATCAGTTAATTTATTTATGCCAGTGAGTGTGAGCTTCATTATTTGCATGGTTTGTTATGTGCATAGGAATTTTGTGTAAGTAAGTTAAAAATTTCTTCAAATTTTACACCAAGCCTAATAGGGTAATAGTAATTAAAAAATGTTTTCGATAGTGATGCTAAGAATGAACCATATGAGATTCCTGTTTTATTTTAGCAAAGGACTAATCACGCATCATTAGAATAGGAGGTGTGTCACAGAGGGTATCAACACATCATGTTCTAGTGTTCTTAGTATCTGTGCAGACTTACGAGCGTTGCTTTTCTATTATGTAGAGCCCTAGCTTTTCTATTATGTAGAGCCCTATGCTTAGTACTGTTGATTCCTATTGTGATTTATGTTCTCCTGCTATTACATATAATTGAAGTGAAACTTATACGAGTTCGGTTGGATTTCATATGACGAATAGTAGGATGACAATCAAAGGCCGTTAGGAGGATCGCAAGACTAGAGGCTCAGCTAGAGTCGTAGAATAATCAGGGGACGGTGATCGAAGCAGAGGTCGCCACTATTATTTCTTAGGTAGTTATTGTTGTGATGACCATTATGGCACAACAGTATCCCTCGAAGCACCGCCGCGGTAGATGGTGGTGCCAATTCAGCTTCACCCAGTACATTTTGTATGGGAGAGAGTTAGAGGGGCCTTTTAGAAGGGCCATCTGTCAGAGTTTTAGGGAAATGCGAACATTATACTAGCTAGACAATGGAAGGAGGACATCCAAAGGAATTTTCATATGGTGGAGTTTCATTACACTCAGAAATAAATTTTGGCTACTTTTAAGCTCATAGGAGCAACATTACAGTAGTGGAAGTCGATCACCACATCTGAGGAGGGAGATACTATAAATATCGAGGAATTTTAGGTGAGGTTTGACCGCAAGTCCTTTCATCTACTGATCAGATAGAGATAAGAAGGAAGTTTTTAAACTTATCATAGAATGGTCGGATAATGGCTGAGTAAGAGGAAAAGTTTACTCATTTAGCAAAATTTGTGCCCGACGAGGCAGATTCAAAGGAGAAAAGAGGCCCTTTAGTTTATGGATGGACTCGCGTGGACAATTTTCCAGTACTTATTGGGAAATACGACTTTGATAATTTATGTCGATGTCATCAATGCCTCAATTGTATACTATCAGTATCATTGCTTCCATGTGAAGGGAACTAAAAGAGTGGGAAGTTTAGCCAGTAAAGCAGGACTTGGTGTAACGGTGCTGGCGGGAAACCACAGGGGGGATTACATAGGGACGTGTTTATATGTCGAAATTAGTACCTCATGCATCAATATTATCCACGACGAGATAGGGGACAGGGGCAGGGTGCCCAGTAAGGGAACCAATTACATCAATTTTTGGTTTAGTTTAGACGTAAGTATTATGTCCAGGAACCATTTGAACAATCAGTGCTATTAGCAATTGAAGGTATGATCTTTTATCCATGGGTAAATGGGGTAAGTTTTATGTGACACAGGTATGTCACATTATTTTAGGTTAGCACTAGATTCGCATATGGGATGGTTTTAGTGGATGTTTTGCTAGTATTACTATTATGTGTATATAATTACTATTAGGTAGCGGGGCTCTCTTTGGTTCCATCTGCAGTGAGGCGGGTGTGGACACTATGAGGATATGTTTTTGTAGATTTACTCATATTAGAGAGATGTGATATGTGACTAGGTTGTTATCCTAGGTATAGAATGGATAGTGATGGTTTGAGCGATGGTGGACTGTTACAGTAAGGTTATTGGTTTCGTTGTTCTAGGGCAAGATATGTTAGTTTTGCGATGTCTCACCTCAAAGAGGGTTGGGCATGAGTATATATTATATTGTAAAGGAGACTTCGAAGAGTATGGTTGTCTCATTATATTTGAAACCATTGCGTAGGGACTTTACCGATGTAATTGAGGGGATATTGAGCTTATTGTCGAGCAGAGAGATTGAGCTCGTTATTGATTTAGTGCTGGAAACTTAGTGATAGAGTGAGAACCATATTGTATGACTCCTTTAGAGATTTGGGAATGGAATATTAGACTTATACATCTCGAAATAGGATTTTGGGTGCCCCAATTACGTGCATCGGGACTTGGGAGATATTATTAGATTTTAGGGCATCGATCTTGAACATTAATCATTATATTTATTGAGAAAACACTTCGAGTCGAGGGCTATTATATTACATAAGGCCACCGGAGACGGGTAGTGATGTCTAGGAAGTAGTGGGTAACTCTTGCACTCCAAGTTAATAGGCAGAGAAATCTCGAGAAGACTTGAGACCGATAATTAGGGTGATTGAGTGTACCCTTACTGTATAACCACATCGAGCATGCAAAGCCAGGTTTGATATATGTATGTCATGACTATTATAATAGTACAAATATTCACCGGATATAGGGTGCATGCGCACCCTGGTTAGTTTCATTTTCAAAATCGTTTGACATAAGGGGACAAAAAATAAATATGTTGAACCATATTCCTGTTGGACAGTAGAAGCATAGTTGGAAAAGTAAGAGGGACTGAACCTCGTTCAGGAGGAAGGTAGTCCGAATTTGTGTACACCAAGGAAAATTATCACACCCGAGGGGGGTTGAAATACTATGGAGACACGGGTGAATGATATCTCCTGATAAGAGAAGATCCAATATTTTTGGGGAGGAAGCATGAAATCATACTCAGTTAAATTTCGAGGGTGGTTTGCACATTATAGGATGTTGATTTTTACCGGGCGAAAAGAACCTAGGAAGTGCGAAGTTTTGGAGCAGATGCATGGGTTATGGGTTTTGGTGTACCCTAAAAAGATGAGTAAGAGGTAACTTGTGTTGTGGAATGTAGAGTGTGTAAAGTGAGGCAGATCCAAGTTGTCTCCAGGTGAACCACTCATAGATGGGAAAAAGATGGTCTGACGCAATAAAATAGAAGTTTGTAAAAATTGGTGATTCTAGTGACAAAACGGGTAGTGAGACTAATAGAGTTCATTGTTGGGTTAAAAATATCGTGGAAAGGTCAAAATTCCCTTTGGGAATATGGAATTGGTTTGCCTAGATGGAACAAGTATTATGTGTTGAGTAATACGTGTCACCCGTAGACCAAGCAGTAGATGGAGGAGGTGACTAAGATGTTAGATAATAAGAAGGCTACATATACATAATTTTAGGGTAATTGGGAGGAGTAATTACCGATGGTAGATTTGTGTGTAATAAATCATGTCAGTTTATTATTGGCAATGAGCTTTAAAGGCTTTGTGAAAAAACCTTATCGTTCTCTCTCTAATTGGTTAGAGGTGGGGGATAACAAGTTTCACAAGATAAATGTAATTTAGAGTATGTTGACATGGATTAATCTAATCAGGAATTATATCGTAATTTAGGAACATCATAAGAATTATGTAATCACGAACCAATGTTTTTGAAGTCTGACATTTGTGGTTAGGTGTTATTATGGATGTCTCACATAAAAGGAGTTATGTGGTTTAGTAAAAAGGGGAGTTGGAACCTACAGATATTGGAACTTTCCTCGGTATGAAGCTGATATTCGTGTATAGGCTCATCTTACTGGAGCATTTGTAGCAGGATCACAATGTGTTTTGTATATCGTTGTCAAGGTGAGACCTTAAGAATGATGTAGTATCAATATAAAGTGATTTGAACAGACTGGTTACTAGTTTTGGGTCGTAATGAGTAGGCCTTCAGTCAGTGGGTACCTATAGTGGGTGTATAGTATATGCACCATAATTTTATCATGATTGGATTTTGGATACATGGGAATGACATGAACATAAAGATCCAAAGTCTTTGGTACCAGGCATATTCAAATTTCGAGGACGAAATTCCTTTGTAAGGGGAGATGTATGTAACACTCCGTATTTTTTAGAATATTTAAATTACACATAATTTAATTAATTTGAGAAATAATTTACATTAAATAAAAATTGATAAGTTAATGAAATAATTTTCATTAAATAAATGTGTTATTATATTTACTTGTGTGATAAGTAAATGAAATTGAATTATTTTATATTGCATCGTATGTAGGTAAAAGTGATAAGTTGACAAGATCTTATTCGAGATGTGTGTGTGGGGTCGTGTTGGGAATAAGATGGTAAATTATTGATAGGTGACTCGATTGGTGATTTTAAGTGCATGAATGATCTAGGATGAATCTAGATCATTAGAATTATGTACCCGTGTATTGTAATTAAGGTTTGAGGACTTTTTAAGCTATAAGGGACATGTACAACAGTATTTGGGTCATTTTAATGTTATAACTTAACCTAATTTCAGGATTTTGAGAATATAAAGGGTTGTTAGAGGAAGGAGGCAGGCATATACTCATTATAATTCACTAAGGCTTGAGAGAGAGGCAAAAGAGAAAGGAAATTCAACGAAACTCAATAGACAATTCAAGAAAATCAATTCGGGAGGGAATTGGGCAAGAATCAACACGTAAAGAGGATCTCAAGGAGAAAATTTATAATTCTCTAAGGTTTGAGGAAAGTGTTTAACTTTCTATAACGTTATATCTTGTGTTTTATTTCATATCATGATTGGTGAAAAATAAATATTAACTTTTGGGTGGGATTCACATGACAAAAATGGGATTTTTGGAGATGAATCCATAAAAACAAAGACATTATTTATTTCATATAAAATATGAATTTAGGTCATATAAAAGGTGAAATCTTGATGAGAAATCTGAAATTGAATTGTGACGAACAGATGTGATCTTAAAATTATAAATTTGGAAATATAGTGAAAAGGGAGTATTAGAATTAAGGTGGATTAATTGTGGATAATTGATGTTTGATCCCATATTGAAGATTATTTATTAGATCAATTGATATGTGAAAATTTGTATATTGGTGATAAGTAATTTGAGGGATGATTTTAAGTTTAAGAAGGGAAAATAGAGGGGCCAAAAATGAAACTCAAAGAGGCAAAAACGAGAGGAATGATAAGAGTCACTTTGGAAAGTTTTAGATCTTCTTTTTGAGTGCTTTCAGAAGATATTTGAGAAAAAATCAAAATATAAACCTGACTCAATGATTCATGTAGAATCCAAATTTGAAGTCGGATTAGTGATTTGGATAATTTTTGTATATTATTTGTCTATGTTTTATAAATAGGGCTATAATTGTGCATTTTTACTCTGTTCGGCTTCCCTGCTCAGCCTATGTTAGCAGTTTTGATGTGTTATCGGTTCGTTTGGGATCTGGGTTATTTTCGAAGGTACGTAGAGGGTGTTTTGGATTTATGAGATTTTAAAATGCAGTATTACCATGGGGTTAGTTGGGAATAAAACCGATGTATGGATTTAGGAGTGTTTAGGGTGAACGACACTCGAAAATATATTTATGGATTCGAATGAGAATTTCGGATGGAATTGGGGAATGGGTTAGATTGAGATAGGCTTAGTTTCCAAAATAAAATATAATCATGTTATAAAAAAAGTAACTGACTACTCATGGATTTTGGAGTTGTATTTAGACTCCGAGAATATAGGTTAGTGCTACAAGTGGCATGCATGGTTAGTCGATTTTTAATTTATACATATACAGGTATAGAGATAGTACATATATGTATTAATATATTTGTGTGTGATTGATATATGAAGCATACCTACTCTATTGGATGCTATCTGTGGAGGTTGCGTGTAGTAAGCGATTTATCCTGGCATATTCCTGGAGGTATAGTACCGACTCCCGGATAATATGTCTATCGCATGACCACTTTATGTAAATTTTGAGTCTAGTGGGGTAATGTGGTATGGTTATGATCAACGAATGTATGACTATGAACTCCTCTGATTTACATTAGGATTTGGGTTCAGTGGTGGGATTCCAAATCGGTGGCCCAGGTTTAGGTGTGTATTCCTAGTGCCTGATAGCATACTAGAGAATACAACCGCAAGATAATGCTCTGGGCATTGTAGTTCTACATATATAGTGAGCGATATACATATGTATGTATACTTTATGTGATTTGTATATAAATGTGTGTGTGTGTGTGTGTAAGTAAATATATATGGGCAAATTAAGGGATATTATAAGAAATAAATTTATATGAATCCAAGAGGACAGCTCGAGGATGCTATGTGTAAATACGTATATAAGTGTGAAGAAAATATATACAGGTATATGATGCTAAGTCATGAATTTTAAATTAATAACTAGAATAAAGTTATGTGAAGTGAAATGATAAATTATAAATGAGGATTTTAATTAATGTGAAATAAAGTATATGTGTGATACAAGGTAGTGTGTGGGATTAAGATTAGTATTGTGATACTAGTTAGGTTGGGTAGCATAACAAGGGTGTTTAAAATACATGCGTTAGGTGCGCACTATAGATGAAGGGCGAGGTGTATCTCATGGTAGTGCCACAGCGGTTTAAATATGAAAGATTTCATGGCATATTTATTAATGTATTTTAAACGCTTGAAAAATATTTTCAAAAGGTTTTGGGCTCTGGACCGTATCAAAATATTTTCAAAAGTTTTAGGTCTTCAGCTACAAGGACACCTGGCTTAACCATCATTTTTGTCAGACGATGCTGCAATAGCTGTGGATGCCAACAGGAATTGATTAAACGATTCTATCCTTGAGATCTAGATAAAAGGAACTTCAGAGTTATTCTCGGCATGTCACCCAGTTAGTTGGTATTTCTTTTATTCAGATGATTTCCTTTCAGTAAGTTGGATTATTGTATTGTAACTTTTTACCAAGAGTTATCGGTTAATATATTTATACTAGTGAGCGTGAGTTAAATATTTTCATGCTTGGTTATGTGAATGGGAATTTTGTGTAAGTAAGTTAAAAAGTTCAAAAAATTTAACACCCGGCGTAATAGGGTATTAGTAATTAAAAAAATATTTCCAATAGTGATGCTAAGAATGAACCAGATGGGATCCCTATTTTATTTTCGTAAAGGACTGATCACCCCTTATTAAAATAGGCAGGATGTCATAGATTGTAAGTACCAAGGAGAAGAGATATCAAATGATAATATAGGAGGTGCCTGGAATGCGATGGTTTTGGGAATTTGGCAAGCGAGTGTCATACTAGGCTAAAGAGGAGAATTAATGAGAGTAAGCTGATGAAGGCGGATATTAGAGATAGTGATATCAACACAGACAATGAGTCTCCAGTTGAATGTAACTTCACTATGTCCACTGCCATAGAAGATACAATTGGTCCTAATATCTCCCTTGATGAAGATAAGGTTGAGAAATATGGTGTTGAGTTCGATACCAATGGAGAGAAAATAGTGGAGGAAATGAGATTTATTGATGAGACTGTAGAAAAACTTCAAGTGAAGTTTAATGAACTCATTAGATGAGTTAAGGATTGAAGAAGGTGAATGAAAGATTACTAAGAATCTTGGTCTATACGAAAGTCAGGTATATGGTTTAAGGTAGATTGAGACACATATTATTATCTTGAAAATAGAGAATCTACTCTCATTAAGAAGTTAAAAATCGAAAGAAAAGAAAATGAGCTCTTGTATGGAAAAGGTTACTACCTTGAAAACGGATCTCCTTATGTGGTTGTGTGAACTTGATGTGCTGGAGGTATAATAGGAGAAGATCAATAAAGACTATTAAAACTCTAAGAATGTGAAAGTGGACCTTGAAGCGTATTCTAAGAGATTAAAGAAGATGTTCCTTACGCCATCTCAATCCTCAAAGGATAAAATGGGTATTGGCTATAACGGTGCACAAGAGTCTAAGATAAAGAAAGAGACTACATCTTCCAAAGGATAAATAAATACACCTCCTCAGCCTCCTTTGAGAATTGATCCTAATCCAAAGAATGTAAATCCTCCGCAATCATACTTTTGCACCGAAGAGTCACCTTAAAGACTCTTGCTACTAGGTTATACAAAATGGGTGTGATCTTCCACATTCAAATGGAGATTTTTATGAACTCTAAAAACATGTTGAGCACTTGTTTCGGACATCACAATTGTTTATGTGAAAATTAAAAGGACAGTCGGTTCCTTTCCTAGTTCTCATGGTAAAAATACGATAAGGAAGAAGAATAAGAAAAAGAAAAATGTGTCTAGAGTTCAAGATGAGGGCGGTGATTCTCTTATGTATTACGTCTAGTCTTGGACTACATTCTTCATGTTTCTTCCATGTTATCCTTCCAAGAGTGTAACATATTTTTTTTCTTGTCTTTGGTTTGATATTTTTTCAAAAAATACAAAAATATTTTTTTAAACTTTGAGAAAAAAAATACTTATATTGTTTTATGAAAATAATAATAACACATAAATATTGTTCTTTTTTTATTTTTTATTTTTTGGTGTTTATGCATTAGATGATAAAGGATGTGTTAACAATGCCGTGTAACTTATTTCCCTTTTTTTATTTTTAGATAAAGGAGGATTGTGTGACCTTATTATGGACTTCACTTAATCATTATTTTTGGAGATCTCCTGGAAACAACATTTTTCCATCATGTTATAATCTTACCATATTGTACACACTTGATAAAAAATATTATAAGATATATCGTCGATCTTAATTTAATAAGCTTTCATGCCATGCATTTTAATTCAATCTAATCGTTTTTCTTCTTTAAAATTTGAGGTGTTCTTGTAAGAATCATTTATTAAGAGATAATTTTAAAAAATTGACAAGGTAAACATTGGTAAAAGTTTCCTAATAAGGTCATATCTACTGTAGGCAAGAGACTTAAAACAAAATGTTTATGCATAAATAGAGAAGTAATGATAAAATATTTATGCACGGGAAATCTCTTAAAAGAATCAAAAATGAAAACTTTTAAAATAACCCAAATTGAGGGTGATATAAGTCGAAAAATCAACGGATTTCCACTATTTTGTCTAGTATGTGATTTTGTGTTGACTTTACTAGACTTATTAATATACGTAATTAGCTTTATATCTCTACCTACGTGAATCCAACATAATTTGACAATTTTTTGTATGGATGACCCGTGTTAAAAGTGTTCAAATAGGTCGGATATAGGGTGCATGTGGAGTTTGAATAGGAGTCACTATTTTGTGGGGTTATTTAGACTCTTCACATTACATTAGGTTACACGTATAGGGTTTCAACATTTCAAATTATTCGGTGCACGGTTCCACAGGTGTTTTAATTTAATTTTTTATTTTAATTTTTTTGTTCCCAAATTTTATTTCTGCTTCTGGATTTTATTTTTGTTAAGATCATGTGTTGTTCTTGTTCGAATGAAGGCCTTCCTAGATCAAAAGATACCTCTCTTGAATGAGGACCACTCTAGTTCGAATGACGTTCTAGGTTTGAATAGGGTTTCATCGTCATGTAGTGTCATTTTCATCTCAAATACCCTTAGAGCGCTATTTCTTACTAGTTGCGGTATCCCATACCTTGAAACCTTCATTAATCACCTTTTTCTTCAATACAAGGATTTAATTTTACCTTTTAGATGAGTAGGTCATCTTTGGGGATCCTTTTCAGTGTTTTTGATCTTTGGGTATGATTTTTTCTCTTTCTAACTTTTTCTTTTGGTATGTGTGATATATATATATATATATATATATGTGTGTGTGTGTGTGTGTGTGTGTGTGTGTGTGTGTGTGTGTGTGTGTGTGTGGACTTTTTATATATAAAGATTATTTTTGAAATAAACTAATGATTAGAACACTTATTTGGCATATTTGTTTGTCATTGGTTTTTATCCAGGTTATTCTATGGTGGTTGGGTATTTTTGTTAGAGTTTGTGGATTGGTGTTGTGGTTGACTATCGTTAAGACTATTTTAGGTTCCTAGATTTCCTTAGGTTACCCATAGAAATTTCCTGTCCATTTTTCTTAGTTATCTTCCTCAATGGTACATAGAGCCAAAGAGGTTCCACCTCATTCCCACCCATATGTTATCACACTTTGATGGGCTTCACGTTAGGAGTATGATCGATTCATCTCCATTCAGTAGTACCAAATAAGAGTGGTGTTAGAGCAGCTTATATTTCTATTAGACCTTGAGGGTAATTTTGTATCTTGGTCTGGGGGGATGGGAGCCTATACTCCAAATGCATACATCTTCATACAGAGATATGGTTAGGGAGTTTTTTTCATGACAGGGTAGAGGAGGAGTTTATAGTATCCACAGTTAGAGGCATCTAAATAGTCATATCACCCAATACCATATCTGAGCTTCTAAATATTCCTTGGGTATTATCACATCAGTACCCCGAGCATCCTAACTATCTCACTCCTTACTATACTAATTACATCATTGTAAACTTTACGATTGTTTCCTTGGACAATAATAAGACACTTCATAGTATACATTTTTATTCTAAATATCGTTTATTGAATAAGATAGTTACTTGTAATCTTCTATCAATAACCAATCATAGTACCTATAGCTGTAAGCACATGCAGTTCATTCATGCCATCGTTACTGTCATGACCATCGATCTTCCTATCATGATTTGGATTCACATGGAATCCATCTGGAATGATGGAGATACCTGACTTTGTATTTCCCTACCCTATGTGATGTTGCTCGCTATCATTATTCTAACGGCCGATGTATCTCTCATTCCATGAGAGCAGACTTTAGCTTATCTTTTAAGGATAAATTAGGCCACAAAGCATCTATGTGAGTATCATGCTCTTAATGATGCCAATGTTCATCCTTCTATAGCTTCAGATGACGATGATACTATGTATATTGAGTCCAAACACGTCTTAGCACCATTGGTGGTTATCTAAAGCATTACATCATCTATACCATCACTACTAGCTCAGTAGGAGACTACCTCCACTACTAAATTAACCTTGTTTCATCTAGAGATGAATTAGTTAATGAGGCGATAGGCACAATAAACGACGACTATCCATGCATAACTTACAGCTCTACTGGAAAAAGGAGCATCTTTGAACATCCATGTGACACCCCGCCTAATAAAATACCGTGATCAGTTTTATAATAGATTAAAACAGGAATCTCATAGGGTTTATTATTAGCATCACCGTCGAAAACCAATTTAATTACTAATAACTTATTAGGGTGGCGGCGAATTTTATTTAACAAATCTTTTTTAACGAAACCAACTAAATAAAACATTCACACAGTTTATATACACGAAACTGAAATGAAATAAAATAACCTAACACTCAGTACAACATAATATAACTAAATCGAGTGCCGCACAAAAAGGCGGTGAAAGAATAAATGAATACATTTGGTCTATCGGCCCGAGTGTATCTATAGTACCACTTATCTAGATCACAAGGATAGAAGCGTCTAAAATAAACCTGCTTGCATCCACATCTGCTGCAGAAAACGTGTGACTCGAAGGAATCATCATCCAGGTGTCCCTGTGTCTGGACACCTATATATATATATATAGCAAAAGAGGGAAAAATAGAGAAACGGGTCAGAGCCCGAGTTTGAAAATATTTTAGCAAGTGCATAAATGCCATATTTTAAAATATGAAAATCTCTTATATTTAAATTGGAATCGCCCTCTCATGACATGCCTCTCACCCCTCTTCTATAGTGCATGCCTAACGTTATATACTTAGTTTATTGTAGCTACAACTACCCAAGCTATTAAGACTATAGTTCTCGTTTGAACTTATCTACACGTCCAAGTTCCTGTACCGCCCAGACAGTACTAATTTTCATTAACACCTCTCATATTGTTAATAAATTTCCAAGTAACATTTCACATATGTTAGTTTCTGATTTGAAATTTAAGTCTGACCACTTAACCTTATTCATTAGATGCTCACTATCTAATATTATGTTTTACCCATTAATCTTTCTCCGCTTAAGTTAATAGTTAGATGTATTCACTTCATCTAATTATCTACTACGTCATCCTAGTTAATTATTCATATAGTATATATTTCACACACAATATAGACTATAAGGATAATTTTCCTAGTCTAATCGTCGACTCCAATTATCCCAAATTATTAATCTTTTAGATGTATGAACATCATATAATCATCTACCATTCTACCCAGGTAGATTATTTATATAGTATGTAATTCACACACAATAATTATCTACTACTTCATCCAGTAAATTATTCATATAGTATATATTTCACACACAATATAAACTATAAGAATAATTGGCCCGGTCTAATCATCGACTCCAATTATCCCAATTTATTTTCCTTTTAGATGTATGAACATCATATAATCATCCACCATTCTACCCAAGTATATTGTTTATATAGTCTATATTTCACACACAATAATTATCTACTACTTCATCCTACTAGATCATTCATATAGTATATATTTCACACACAATATAGAATATAAGGATAATTGGCCCGGTCTAATCATCGACTCCAATTATCCCAATTTATTTATCTTTTAGATGTATGAACATCATATAATCATCTACTATTCTACCCAAGTATATTATTTATATAGTATATATTTCACACACAATATATACTATAAGGAATATTGGCCTGGTATAATCCTCGACTCCAATTCTCCTATCATTTACATTGGCCCGATCTAATCCTCGGCTCCAAATATAAATGAAATAATAGAATATTAGCTCGGTCTAATCCTCGACTCCGATATCATATAGGCATTGTAGGTATTCACCCAACCTAAGTACAAAATGTATAGGTATTCACACAACTAAATTATTCATACATGTATGCAATATATTTCTCTCTAATATTCACCATACTTATTTGCTTTAAGAGTTTATTTCACTTTCGTATTTATTCGAGTATTCCCTCTACTCTTTATTGGCTCGAACTCATACTTCGATCACAATTTTTATTTACTATACTATAGGTATTCACACAATCTATATATTATTATGCGTCAATAGGTGTTTACTCATCCCGATAATACGCATTAGTACTTAGTATATATCTCTCACATATTTGTCGTACTATTTGTCTTACGATTTATCGCACTATCGTATATATAGGAGTGTTAACACAACTCTAAGGGTCCTAGTTACCCCTTGTTATATCAAATCAGTAGTTACCCTTGTTAACCTACTAACCCAACAATTTAAGCTCGCTCACACTTTTTCCGTAATTACATTCTTATCATCTTGAATTAGAATACATCACAATCAAGACAATGAATTTCCACTTTAATTCTCTCACAAAATTAAAGTCCAACACTCAATCATAGACCTACAGCCATCATTATTCCAGTAATATATTTCATCAAGGTCCCAAAAAGTTCCTCGATTAAATTTTTAGCCATTTGAGGCTTAAAAAGAAAAATCGCACATTTTTTGGCAGCCGAAAACGAATAAAAAATTTCTTGCAGATTAAACACCCTCTAGTAAAATTTAGATTTCTCTCTCTATTGAGCTCTGATTGACCTGATTCAAAGCTCATTAGAAAGATAACTTAAATAAATTTCTTTTTATCTATAAATGAGCCTCTAATTCAAATCATAGAAAAATGGCATGCATTTGAATTCTCGCAAAAATATCCGTAACTCAGCTGTTCTGGCAGCTTAAACACCTTGCACTAAAACAGCTATAACTCACTCTACATAAATCCAGTTGACCTTATTAAAAATTCATTTGAAAGATAACTTCAATACCTTTCTATTCATCTATAAATTAGCATCTAATTCAAATCATATAGAAAATTTCAAGCATTTGAATTGTCAATAAAATTTCTGATTTAATTCCCGACCTAAAGATTTCAATCTCGGAGCTGCTTTCTTATAAAAATCATTATAAATCCAAAATAAATCAGAAAAATATGCGGTTACTGACCACGCGATCGAATCGAAAATATCTACAACTTTAACCTTTGACAAATAACTGAATCGATCCTTCTCCTAGTCGAATTGACCCCGAAAACTGTTGCATTTCTGTTCACTATCTTCTCCAAATTACAAATCTCCATTAATACACTTCCAAGAATTTTATCTTCTCTCCCATCATCATCCAACCTCAACCAACAATATATACCACATAAAAAGGGTTCTAATCATCCTATAACCCATATCCAACAATTTATTTGAATTAATTTCTAAGTTTTCCAAATTTGATATTATCCGGGGTTTATTCGTTAATCTTCCGAAAAACCCGTTTTGATTCACAAAAACTCATTCCAAAAATCTTTATAGTTTTACACATCAACTGTAATATGAGAAATAAATACACTAAATTAATAAAATAAGTAAATACTTTCCTCTCGGATAAAATTCAATGACCCCGATTTGAATCCCGCGAAACTTGGCCGGAAATCCCCTTCTTTCTTCTCTTCCCTTTCTTCTTCTTTCTTCTCTTCTTTCTTCTCTTCTCTTTATCTCTCCTAGGGCTTAAATGTTGGAGAAATGAGGGTTTTCCCCTTACTAATCCCGAAATTGGGTGTATACCCAATTGTAAAATGACTCGTGTACTTAAATGCGAGTCCCGACTAGTCCAAAAAGCCCCCGAAACCCAAACATTACCCCCGGGTACTTCATTTTGACTATTTCGGCCAATTCGGGATCAACATTGCAGTCAAAATTATCTTTTGAGTCACTTAAAATATACTTCTCATTTCTCACCTCAAAATGGTCTACACACAACTCCCAGTGAGATAAAATAAAATACGCACATATCACTCGCTATGCCGTATATCAAAATCCACCATTATTTAATATTCACGCACATAGTAAATCTCGTAACATAGTATTAATCAGTATCTATCGCTTGATTAATATTTAATAATCACTTTTATTTTTTAATCACATTAAATTACGTCACCCATGTAATTTAACTAAAACATATTTATCCAATTAATTTTTTGAATTAATTAAATCATAAATACTTAGGAATACGGGATATTATATACTTCCCCCCTTACAAAGGAATTTCATCCCCGAAATTAGGACAATGCCAATACTAAAACTTAGGATTTTTAAAATGACAAAGTATAAAGTTCCCCAAGTATCCTCATATATATATATAGTCTCATCATCCCTATATATTTACACTAATCCTGGACCCTTATGTTAAGACCACTTGGCGCAAAGCATTTATTATTAATACCATATCTACAAGTCTCACACAGTGGAAATATTCTCAAATCCATATATATATACACATATAGTCACATCATCCTTATACATATATATACTAATCATGTACCCTCGGATTAAGACCCATTAGCGCACCTAATCATAATAATCCTGCACCCTCGGGTTAACACCCTTTAGTACACTTAACAATAGAGTTCCTGCACTCCCGAGTTATCACTCATTAGTGCGCTTAACAATAAGATTCTTACACCCCTAGGTTATCACCCATTAGTGCTCTTAATAATAATATCACATAATAGGCATACACACATCCTATTAAGATTTATAGGCATATTCCTAAACTAATCATACACTTCTCATACGTAATTTTATTCTCATCACTATGTATAGTATAAATATTCAGATTACTATCTCTCTCTTAATCTCTAAGGTACATTCTCTATACCGAATAATTAAAATATTAATTCTCATATACTCCTCCGGAATTCAGTAGTGCATACACCCCTTCTTTCCTTAGAGTATGCTAACATTATATTCATGCGCAAGCCACTCTTGAACACTTGTTCGAGTAAGACTCCGCTTTACTTTCTCACAATCATTTGGTATCCTTTTTATCAAGAGGTATCCTTTAAATGGCTTTCCTTAGCCTTTCAACCCATCTCGGGTGTGCTATCTCTCGTTACACATATATGCTTGGATTATCGTCATTCTCACACGACGTTCAAACCATTATACCATTTTAACCTTTTTTATAGCTGCCCCTCAGGCATATATTTAACATATTCATTTTCACGTCCTTATATCTTGGACATCTTTATAACTAACTAACCAGGGTGCCCATACACCCTATCATTCATGCATATCTACACAACCATAATATAATCGGTCCATATCATCCGTGCCCATAAAAAAACATGGGTATTCTCAATAACCCCATTAATCATAATATAATTTTCCTCGACATCGTCTCACCTTTCAACCAATGGTGAAAAGAAAATTTTAGTGCTTTTTCAAGGCACTACTTACTTCACATGCCTTATATGCATAATATCTCTCAGATCGACGTGTTCTCTCCACACGTAAAATGAGTAACAACTACAGTGTTAGCCCTAACCCTAGCATCCAACACATCTCTTAACTCCCGCATCTCTAAAGGAGTGATATAACAATGCGCTCTTTCTATCACTAAGTACTGAACGCTAAACAACATAATGAGCTCAATATCTCCGCTCGGTTGTAACCCAATATACGCTAAATCATATCAATCTAGTCCCTACACATCGGGATTAACTATAATGAGACCTCTATGCTCTCCAAAGTCCCCAACAAAATCTATCATAAGTGCGAGATCAACCCTCTTTCAGGTGAGGAATCGCCAAATGGCACATCCTTCCCTAGAATAGTGAACACGATAGCCTTGCATTAACGACCCACTACCACTTTAACCACTACTGACCAGTCTATATTCAGGAGAATATCATACTCGTATAACACATCACTAAAATGAGTAGTTCTAATATATTCCCTAGTAAGTACATACTCTCTCCCCTACGGCTGAATTCAATGATAACCCCGTTACACAACGGAATAATATGTACACATAATAATGTATCAATATATCCACTAGATTCATCTCACATATGAATCTAGCGTTAATCAAAATATCATGACTCGCTCGGTGACACGAAATATACCTCATTCCCCGAAGGTATAACTTATATTTCTACCTTGCCAATATACCTGGCTACTCAAACGGTTCTGGACATAACACGCTTGTCCGAACCGAACCCCAAAACTATCTTAATCATTTCCCTGCTAGGTACCATACTCATGTCCCTTTACTCGCTTTGGGAAAAATTAATACGTGTGGTCTCACTCTCCACATAAAAATATCTCTCGATAAAATCCCTAATATTTGTGGCCACGCTGGACCCCCGTTGTTCCTTTAGCTCCGCTGGCCCCAGGGAACACACTACTAGCCTTACCAGCCCTGACTGAATTCACCGTCACTCAATTAGAATTCAATTATCTGCATCGTTTAAATGGGTCCCCCGCATGGGTCTCTCCCCATGGTGTTTTACTAGAACATTTACTTCCAGTCTTACACCCTGACTAATTTCACAATTCTTTTAGCTCCCTTCACATAGAAGTATCAATTGCTCAATCACAATAGATGTGACTTCGACTATGGTCATCGTTCCCGAAATATATTTTACAACACCAATTGAGCCCCACCTCAAGTTGTTCTCCCAATGGCCCTCACCGGTAGTCCTTCGTTGTTCGGTGTACCATACCCAATCAAACTCGTATATGAATCACTTAACCTATACTTAATGGCAGGAGAACGTAAGCCGCGTACGTAGAGGAATATAATAATTCGATGATAGGGCTCTATATTAATCAAACAATACACTGAAAATGTAGTAAGCCATACAGATACTAAGGACACTAGAACCTGATGCTCTGATACCATCTGTGACACCCCGCCTAATAAAATACCGGGTTATCAATCCTATACCAGATTAAAAAAGGAATCTCATATGGTTCATTCTTAGCATCACTGTCAAAAACCAATTTAATTACTAATAACTTATTAGGCTGACGTCAAATTTTATCTAACAAATATTTTTTAACCAAACCAACTAAATAAACATTCACACAATTTATATACACGAAACTGAAATGAAATAAAATAACCGAACACTCAGTACAACATAATACAACGAAATCGAGTGCCGCACAAAAAGGAGGTGAAAGAATAAATGAATACATTTGGTCTATCGGCACATGTTTATCTACAGTACCTCTTATCTAGATCACAAGGATAGAAGCGTCTAAAATAAACCTCCTTGCATCCACATCTGCTGCAGAAAACGTCTGACTCGAAGGAATCATCATCCAGGTGTCCCTGTGTCTGGACACCTATATATACATATATAGCAAAAGAGGGAAAAATAGAGAAACGGGTCAGAGCCCGAGTTTGAAAATATTTTAGCAAGTTCATAAATGCTATATTTTAAAATATGAAAATCTCTCATATTTAAATTGGAATCACACTCTCATGACATGCCTCTCACCCCTCTTCTATAGTGCACGCCTAACGTTCTATACTTAGTTTATTATGGCTACAACTACCCAAGATATTAAGACTATAGTACTCGTTTGAACTTATCTACACGTCTAAGTTCCTGTACCGCCCAGACAGTACTAATTTTCATTAACACCTCTCATATTGTTAATAAATTTCCAAGTAACCTTATTCATTAGATGTTCACTATTGAATATTATGTTTTGCCCATTAAGCTTTCTCCACTTAAGTTAATAGTTAGATGAATTCACTTGATCTAATTATCTACTACGTCATCCTAGTAGATTATTCATATAGTATATATTTCACACACAATGTAGACAATAAGGATAATTGGCCCAGTCAAATCGTTGACTCCAATTATCCAAAATTATTTATCTTTTAGATGCATGAACATCATTTAATCATCTGCCATTCTACCCAGGTAGAATATTTATATATTATGTATTTCACATACAATAATTATTTACTACTTCATCCTAGTAGATTATTCATATAGTATATATTTAACACACAATATGGACTATAAGGATAATTGGCTCGATCTAATCATCGACTCCAATTATCCCAATTTATTTATCTTTTAGATGTATGAACATCATATAATCATCTACCATTCTACCCAAGTATATAATTTATATAGTATATATTTCACACACAATATATACTATAAGGAATATTGGCCCGGTCTAATCCTCGACTCCAAATGTAAATGAAATAATAGAATATTGGGTCGATTGTGACAACCCGCTCACCAAAATAAGGGGTGGCCAGCCCAATACTCTAATATAACAGGAGTCCCGGATGGAATCATTCTCAGCATCACAATAAAATATAGAGTATCCAGGATAACCCCCCAATATTTCAGAAAACGGGTCGCCAAAAAGTTTGTTTTAAAGTTAAAGAAAGGATTTAAACGACCCAATACTGAAAAGAAAGTGGGAACCCCAAGACATAGATAGATAATAACAACTTGTATACAATAAAAGGACCGAATATGCAATCGGTCCACAGACTCTACATCAATGGTAAACAAATTTAATAATTTATATAATACATTACACTAGACAATTACAAAAGCTTGGTCCTCACGCCCGAGTAAAAGACCTGATCTTTACTAGAGTGCAAGGATGACAGCGTCTAATGCAATATGTCCCGTAATACCTACAAAGCATCACGGCTCGCCAAAATCACCGGAATGGGAAAGTCATAACAGGCATCCTTGCGGCGGAGTACCTGAGCGGATATAAGAAGCATGTGCAACAAGAAATATGGACGGGTCAGAGCCCGATTTTATATGATCACCAGATGAATAAAGAGTATAACAGTTATGAATGAAAATCATGACTCGCAAGAATAAGGATCTACCTACACAAATCAAATGCATAAGCTAGGCAGGAAAAATAAGAACGTTCACATAATTTAAAACTTTCATCATATACTTTAATTCATTTCATATATCTATTCCTTAACAGGAAATATATATAATCACAATTTTATGCACTTTCTGGCATTTTTATCGCCATTTACCTTTTGTAAAAATCCTTTCCTTATCAGGAAAATAGTCATTCTCAAATTCTCTTTGTGGCATTTATCTGTGCTCTTTGTGGCACTTCCATTATGCTCTTTGTGGCATATATAATCCATCAAGTCCCACTTGATGCAGAAGAGTTATATTTATTTTTATATAACGATTCTAAGACCGCCCCTCCGAGTTTCCCCACTGGGCGCGCCCCTAAATGACCATCATCTTCCAGGGCCTATCTATACAAGACAACCTAGGCAGCTATAACGCAAAATTTCGGGAAGCGGCCATATGCCTGCGGGAGAGTCAAGACCACACCCGGAATCTCCTCACCAGCGCAGAAAACATAACATAATCGCTCATATGGCCTATGGACTATATCCACCCTGCATTCACTAGCCAAGGGGCATCACCAAGCACGCGAACTTCCCTTATGATGTCATTTAGAGAGGTGTGTTTAAACCATTTTATTTACCATTTTCAAAATCCAGTAAATTGTCATTTACCGTTTTCATGAATGAGTAAATTATCATTTACCATCATCATTACCATTTCCATTTCATTTCCATTTATACGTGTATGTTTCGTTTTATTTGAAACCATACTCATTTACATTATTGTAAATACTTACCTTATTATCCGGAGCCATACGATAAATTATATCGTTACTACAACCTCAAAGGAGTAGATAAACTCTTAATTATCTCCAAACATTTTAGGGTGTTATTTTAAAACCCCAATACTATCATACCTCAAAGGAATGAACTTTCAATTTATTCTCCCAACACATTTTTATGGTGTTATTATAAACTATCAGGACTAATATAGCTCTAATGAGCTCCTAAAGTCTCCCAAACATAATACTACAACTCTTAGTTTTATAGTAATTGACTAGAAGAAAAGAATGCCCTAACATCAATAGGAATAACCCCGAAAAAATCCCCACATAACCCATTCCTAGTGTAGGGAAAGTAACTAACTCAATTAAAACTCAAGGACACTTAGTTTACTTCATTTAAGAAGGTTCCTAGGCCCTAGACTAGAATAAAATGAATTGGAACTAAACTAATAAAATCACTCAAAAATGCAGGGTTTTCGAATCGATTCGGCCTGGCCGAATCGATTCGGCAGAAAGCGAATCGATTTGGACCATCCGAATCGATTTGGTCAAGAAAACCTGACTTCTGCATAACTGCCGAATCGATTCGGCCAGGCCGAATTGATTCAGTCCTCTCAGACCTGGACTTTGCCCCTCTAGCGAATCGATTCGGCAAGGCCGAATCGATTCGCCCCCCTGCGAAATTTCCAAGTTTGTTTTAAGGGTTATGAACCCTAATTTTCCCAAACCTCAATTCTCTTCCATTATAAACACAACCAACAACATTTATCTACCCAAAGATTATCCTACATGGTTTATAACCATTAAAATCCACAATATCATCATCAAAACCATAATCTAGGTTTAAATACCGTAATTTCCATCTTGATACCCAAATGCAAATACATAAATATCACACAAATTATTCATCTTAAATCACATATTAGCAGTAGAAAACTTGCCTTAGAGTTGGAATCTCAGATTTCCTTGTGGTAGAAGCAGTCCCAATCTTAAATCTCCAAATCTCTCTCATTTCTCTATTTTCTCTTCCTCTCTCTTTCTCTCCTTTTCTCTCTATGTGTTAAGACATGAAATGAGGAAATGAAATAAAGGGCAAGACTTAAAATCGTGGCTTAAGTCTAAAGTCTCCAACGTAAGTGGTTAATACCACATTAAAATGACTCCTAAACACGCGTTTAAGTTAAAACCAGGTAAAAGTTCCCGAAACCCAAAAATACAATATGTCACTTATTTTGACTGTCTCGGACATTCTGGGACTAACTGCGCCCTCTAAATTGGCATCCGAAAATTTTATAATTTATTTCATGTTCCAAATTTCATTTAAATCAAACTGTCATTTTAAATACATGACGCAATAAAACATACAACATGAGGATATTTACCTACACATACGATAAATATGCAATATTCTAGTAAATATTAACTTCTAACTCATTAAATTAATATTTACTCCGATCCCAACATTTTATATAATTACCCTATTGTGGTAAATTAATATAAAATTAGCCTCCTAAAAGCGAGGATTGTTACATCGGTCTAATCCTCGACTCCAATAACATATAGGCACTGTAGGTATTCACCCAACCTAAGTACAAAATGTATATGTATTCACACAACCAAATTATTCATACATGTACATAATATATTTCTCTCTAATATTCACCGTACTTATTTTCTTTAAGAATTTATTTCACTTTCGTATTTATTTGAGTATTCCCTCTACTCTTTATTGGCTCGAACTCATACTTCGATCACTAATTTTTATTTAGTATACTATAGGTATTCACATAACCTATATATTACTATGCATCAATAGGTGTTCACTCAACCCGATAATACGCATTAGCACGTAGTATATATCTCTCATATATTTGTCATACTATTTGTCTTACGATTTATCTCACTATCGTATATATAGGAGTGTTCACACAACTCTAAGGGTCCTAGTTATCCCTTGTTATATCAACTCAGTAGTTACCCTTGTTAACCTACTGACCCAATAATTTAAGCTCGCTCACGCTTTTTTCGTAATTATATTCTTCTCATCTTGAATTAGAATACGTCACAATCAAGCCTATGAATTTCCACTTTAATTCTCTCACAAAATTAAAGCCCAACACTCAATCATAGACCTACAGCCATCATTATTCCTGCAATATATTTCAACAAGGTCCTAAACAGTTCCCCGATTAAATTTTTAGCCATTTAAGGCTAAAAAGGAAAATCTCACAATTTCTGGCCGTCGAAAACAAATCATAAATTTTCTGGCAGATTAAACACCCTCTAGTAAAATTTAGATTTCTCCCTCTATAGAACTCTGAATGACCTGATTAAAAGATCATTAGAAAGATAACTTCAATAACTTTATTTTAATCCATAAATGATCATCTAATTCAAATCATACAGAAAATGGCATGAATTTGAATTCTCACAAAAATATCCGTAACTCAGCTGTTATGGCAGCTTAAACACTTTGTACTAAAATAGCTATAACTCACTCTACATAAGTCCAATTGACCTCAGTCAAATATTATTAGAAAGATAACTTCAATACCTTTCTGTTAATCTATAAATGAGCATCTAATTCAAATCATATAGAAAATGGTATGTATTTGAATTGTCTATAAAATTTTTGATTTGATTCCCGACCTAACGATTTCAATCTCGGAACTGCTTCCTTATAAAAATAATTATAAATCCAAAATAAATCAGAAAAATACGAGGTTGATGAATGCGCGACCATATCAAAAATATATAAAACTATTATCTTTTGACTAAGAACTGAATCGATTCTTCTCCTGGCTGAATCGACCCCACAAGCTGCTGTTTACTGTTCACCATCTTCTCCAAATTACAAATCTCCATTAATACACTTACAAGCTTTTTATCTTCTCTCCCATCATCATCCAACCTCAACCAAAAATATATACACACATAAAAAGAGTTCTAATCATCCTAGAACCCATATCCAATAATTAATTTCAATTAATTTCCAAGTTTCCCAAATTTGATATTATCTAGGGTTTATTCGCTAATCTTTCGAAAAACCCATTTTGATTCACGAAAACTCATCCGAAAAATCTTTATAGTTTTACACACCAAATGTAATATTAAAAATAAACACACTAAATTAATAAATCAAGTAAAGACTTGCCTCGCGGATAAAATCCAATAACCCCAAGTGGAATCCCGCGGAACTTGGCCGGAAATCCCCTTCTTTCTTCTCTACCATTTCTTCTTCTTTCTTCTCTTCTTTATCACTTCTCTTTCTCTCACCTAGGGCTGAAATGTGGGGAAAATGAGGGTTCTCCCCTTAATAATCCCTAAATTGGGTGTATACCCAATTGTAAAATGACTCGTGTACTTAAATGTGAGTCCCGACTAGTCCAAAAAGCCCATGAAACCCAAACATTACCCCCGGGTACTTCATTTTGACTATTCCGACCCATTTGGTATCAACAATGCACTCAAAATTATCTTTTGAGTCACTTAAAATATACTTCTCATTTTTCACCTCAAAATGGTCTACATGCGACTCCCAGCGAGATAAAATAAAATACGCACATATCACTCGCTATGTCATATATCAAAATCCACCATTATTTAGTATTCACGCACATAGTAAATCACGTAACATAATATTAATCAGTCTCTATCTCTCGATTAATATTTAATAATCACTTTTATTATTTAATGACATTAAATTACATCACACATGTAATTTAACTAAAATGTATTTATCCAATTAATTTTCTGAATTAATTAAATCATAAATACGTAGGAATACGGGGTAGTACAATCCCAAGAGGATGCATAGTATCATTGTTGGGTGAGAAACCAGCGAGGCTAGAGGAGGACAGATTGAGACTAACCATCAGGAGCCATAGATGATGATGATGGTGATGATGATGATGATGATGATGATGATGATGATGATGATGATGCTAATGGTGGTGGTGGTGGTAGTGGTGGTGTCCATGCATGATTGAAAAGTTTATTTTTATTTTTATTTGATGATGTACTTTTCATCGAGAGAGAGAGAGAGATATGATTTAAAATATTATACCTATTTATTCTATTCTACTCCTTTTTAATTTATGGTTGGTGTTCATGTATTTATTATCTTTTCGATATTACCATGTACTACCATGTATGTATGACACGACTATGATTCAGTAT
This sequence comes from Sambucus nigra, assembly GCA_949130495.1. Classification (NCBI taxonomy): domain Eukaryota; kingdom Viridiplantae; phylum Streptophyta; class Magnoliopsida; order Dipsacales; family Adoxaceae; genus Sambucus; species Sambucus nigra. The sequence continues at coordinate 382,114,571 of OX422220.1, read as the reverse complement.
ATTCTTCTTTTATTTTACATTATGATGTGTCTCTTATTCTAAAATTTTGATTGACATTTTTATTATGGATAATTGCTAGTTTTAGATGATATTGATGTTGTTGCCTATCATGTTGAGGTATCGATATAATGCTCTTTATTAATATATGCTTTAACATGTTTATGTTTCCATGCATATCTATCACTTATCACATTGAGCATCTGTTTTATTTTATTACCATATTTCTTAATTATAACTGGTTTATGATAGACTTTATTTCATTTCTTCCTTTGTCTATCCCAGACAAAAGGGGTAAGATATTTTGGAATTGAGGGGAGTATATATTTAGGGGAAGTAGCTCAGTGAATGCATTGCATTTTATAATTCTTGTCATCTTATATACATATCTTATATCTTTTGTACGCCATATGTGATATGCTTACGTGAGAAATTTGTAAGGAAATGTTTTACACTCGTTTTAGGTTTTAGTTTTGTGTTGGCTTAATTTCGGATCAAATCATTGAGTCAATATATCTTTGTATCGAGTGTATTGATTTGTAAAGCTACATCATATGAAAACAAAGAGACAAAGCATCATGACTGACATTACCAGACCAAATTGGACAACTTTATTGCATATCCACTACACTAAAATGGTTGAATCATCATGATCCTTAACTGTGACAACAATCAATTGCGATGATCAAGGACTACAAAAATTCTAGGTGCGACACCACGCCTTGCTACAGTCCTTGACCGTGATAATTCCTTAATGTCACAATCCTTTTCACCCTATATCTTTTGTCAAACAGAGGGGTGACCAAAGTTTTGTCACGATCATGTCATGGTCAAACACCGTGACAAATCTTCTCTTGTTACGATCAAGAACCGTAACAAAATTCTAACACAAAAAAATATTTAGCAGTACTGCCCAGCAAAAAACTTGCTTCAAGATAACCAAAAATGGTTTTTATTCAAACAAAATAGCAACAATCTCAATACATTATGCAATTAAAAGTGATCAAACCAAATACGCAATTATACAAATCAAACAAAATTATATCAAATATAAGTTCAATTACATCAAAATAGCATTTTAATTTCAAATAAAAAGTAACAAAATAAAAAAGCTCAATAAAGCTCCAAGATAAAGTCGGTCAAATGACAAATGACCCCACCACATTGTCGAAATATCAAACACTTCCTTGCTCGTCCAACGACAATACTTATACATACCAAATTCGTTTTAATTATAATTTCTAAACTAATCGAATCCAACTTTCAAAACCTACGTAAATATGAAGAACAGTAGAAATTGTTGAAGAACGTTCATTGTGTTATTTTTCATTTCACCTAAACAATAAAAATCCTTCAAATATATAGAGTCAAATATTTAATGAAAAATGGTTTGAATATTCAAACCTAGTTTTTTCACGACTTGATTTTAAAAAATAAGAAGCCAATACATATATATACAACTAGCTTACAACATATATGTTTAAGAACCACTCATACATACATATATATATATATATATATATGTACACACATAGTGAGAGAGAGAGAGAGACCATATATCTATTTATATGTAAATCATACCTTTTGAGTGAATGAAAATGGGCTATTTTGACCTAAGAGAGAAAGTTGGGTTGATGAGAGATAAGAATAATATAGAAAATGGCGACAAAATTAGGGTTTTAAGTTGGTCGTGGTCATCAAATTATCACGGTCCTTGTCAATCCTTGACCATGACAAGGACCCTAATAAACAAAAATTGTCGTGCCTTGTTACGATCCTTGAGCATGATAAGACCATGAAAAGGCGTGTTCCTTTTTCTTTACAAAATTTATCATGGGTCATCTCTGAGTGACATCGTTCGAACGAGGTCACCCTTGATCGAAGATTCTATCGATCGAGATACTTTTTTTATTTAGTGGACCTCAATCGAAGAAAGTTTTCAATCGAGGAATCCCTGATCGAAGAATATTTTGAACGAGATCCCACTGACCATAAAAAATGACCCTCGACCAAAGATTTCATTGATAAAGTTCCCCTTGATTGAAAGTTATCATTCAAATAAGGGTTCTTTTGTTTGGATGAGGATTTGCATCTTAGATAATGTGTATTAGTTAAGATTCTAAAAAAACGCGGGGCGTGACCGAGGCATGAAGGCCAAGCCTTAAGCCTTAGAAGCCTAGGTGAGCCTTAGGCGTGAAAAAGGCATGAAAATGCATTTAGGCCTTTTTTGATAGATTTTAATATTTTTAACCATAACAATACGTTTAGGCTATTAAAAATACTAAAATTGTACATACCTAAAAATATGTCTAAATATATGCAAATTAAAATACTATTTGATTGTTTTGGATGAGATATTGGTCCGATTTGTAAAAAAAAGTCTTTAAAAAGCGATGTCATTTCACTAAAGCATTTTTATTTTAAAAAAAGTGCACCTTAATGATTTTACTAAGAATAAGGCATAAAAGGCTTAAGGCGGGGCTTTTCTCCCAAGCCTCAAGCCTAGGCGCGCCTAGGATTCGCCTAGGCGCACCTTTTAGAACACAAGTATTAATACGTATGTCTCACTGCAAAAATGTAACACCCCGTATATTTTTGCCATTGAAGTTCATTAGGACACAATGCCAAGATATGCTGGACATTGAAATTAAAATATCATTATTAGTAGGTGAAAGAAATAATAGACATTTAAAACTTTTTTCACAAGATAGTATTTAAAATAATCCAACAAAGCATGCTAAAACTCTAATATAATAAAACACAAATGATATAAAGTCAATTACATAAATCTCTCCATCTAAAAATCATAAATCAATTGATATGTCGAGTCACCCATTAAATCCAATACAAGACATCTAGTGAAAAATGATAGGAAGAAAATGTAAGGACATTAATTTCCAATTGAGTCCCTGTATTGTTTTGACTTAATTCCGTGAACAAAACTGTGTTTGTAATATGTCATAGGGAGATTTTATTTTGTCACGATACCACTTGGTCTATGAAGTATTGAAGAAATTAAAGATGTTGCGGTAAAGCTTCAAAGAATTAATCATGCCAAAGTTTAAATTGGTGCAAGTTTTTTAGTCTTCAAAGTTAATTGCATTCCGAGATCACACAGGTATGAATGTGTATAATTAATGGTGCTCGGAATTATTTTTATAAAAGATAAGGATGTAATTTTTATAAGAAAAATGTTTTAAAATTATTTTTAAGTGTTTTACACTAAGTTTTATTCTGATAAGCTTGAAAAAGAGTTTAACTTAATTGAATCTGTTTTGGAAGAGACGTTTTAAACAAAAATTCAAAAAGACAAACTGACATGGAGTAGCGTTCAAATGACATAAGAGCTCATTCGAGCGAGATGCTCATGTCGCGTGAACGACGTGTCATTCTCGTTCGATCGACATAGTTTTCGAGGCGGCGCTTAATTCCTATTTAAAGCATGTTTTCATCAGAATTTAAAAGTGTGCATTCTGGAAAAACAGTTTACGATCTAGAAACGTGTTTGCACATGTTTTTCTAAGGTTTCAAAGATTAAACACATCCTTAGAGTTTGCAAAGATCCGAGTTATCATTCTTATATGTTTATGTGATCTTGCTGCACCGAGAAGGTTTGTTCTACACTTGAACATCAGGGTTTTGCGGTGACGAAAAGAGAAGGAATTATTGTTCGACATCGTAGATGTATCAAAGCCATTCGGTGGACACCGAGACCTATGTGGACGCGTGTGTTGTGTACATGTATCTTGTAAGAAGGAATTTATGCGTGGGCATTATTGAAGAAAGGTAAAACACCAGAAGGAGCGTCAAGACTAGTGGGCATCGAGCCATTGAGTAAGGCTAATCTGTCTTTGTAAAACCTTTGTTCATAGTGATCGTCTGGCTTGGGGCTTCCGAGGTTGTTTTCCCGTCTTGGGTTTTTTCCTCATACATCCGGCGTTGTGAGTATTCTTTACTTTACTTTACTTGCTTTAATCACTATATGCATGTTTAGGATTAATTAAGATAAAATTGATTTAAAGTAAGAATTGGTTTTTCACAACTTTGTTTGGTGCACATTAAAAGTTGGTTAATTTTTGGCAATAAATTGGTTTAATTTGAAACACACGCATAGGGACCACCCCCACGTTTCCACAAATTGGTATCAGAAAAGGTTATGCTAATTTATCGTGTGATCCTGATTTTTCAAGGATTTATTTTTTTGAAACAATTTGACTTCTCACATCTTCGAATTGGTATCAAAGCTAGCAAACATATTTTATTTTTTTTGTGATCCCGTGTGTTTTCAAAGATGAATTTTGGAAATAACGAACTTTTTCGAACTCCTATTTTTTATGGCACTAATTACAGCTATTGAAAGATGAGAATGAAAAGTGCTTTAAAATCAGTTGATGAGTGTGTGTGGCTAGCAATTAAAAAAGGTTGGACACCCCCTGTCACTATTGTAGGTGAAGTCACTAGTTTAAAGCCTGTCGAGTCATGAACTTAAACTGAACACAGACTTTCACAATATAATTCTAAGGGTTTGCACGTTATTTCTTCACATGTCACACCGGAATAATTTAAGAGAATAATGATTTGTGAAACATCAAAATAGAATTACTCAGGAGGGCACTAGCACAGTTAGGGCGTCGAAGCTTCAAAATCTCACTACACAGTTTGAGACCATTAGGACGTTAGAGAGTGAGACTTTTGATGAGTTTTATGCTAGGTTGTCCAATATTGCCAACTCGTCATTTAACATAGGTGAGAAAATTCTCGATAATCGTGTCATTAGGAAAATCCTTAGGTCGTTGCCTAGTAGGTTTGATGCGAAAGTGACTATTTTAAACTCCTTGGGTAAGTTAGAGTCAATGAAACTAGAAGAGATTGTAGGTGACTTACAAACCTATGACATCGAAATGATTACCTCCAAGTAAGTGCCTAAGATAGAAAAGGATATTGCTTTTAAAACCCAGAAGGAGGAAATTAAAGTTTTGAATTCTTATAATGATTCCAAGTTTGAGGATGTTTCTTTGTTGGCAAAGAAATTTAAAAAATTTATTAAGTTTCAAAAGCAATCAAAAGATGCCAAGAAATTTGAAAAATTCAAAAACAACAAAATTGATCCCACCTATAAGAATAAGTTTGAGAAGCCTAGGAGAGATGAATCGGATAAGTGTTTTGGGTGTGAGGGGTACGGTCACAAAGTTAAGGAGTGTCCCACTAGACGTAAGAAAGAGGGCAGACAACCCATTGTTTATAGTTCCACCTTAAGTGATAGTGATTAGGAAGAGGGAGAGAGTTCCCCCATTGATCGTAACTTTGTTGTGTTTATGGCATGTCATGTGAGCGACAACGATTCTCATATGAATGGCACTTCCGAGGAGGTTTTGAGTGTATCCCATATTAGTGAGGGTGAAGAGAGTGATGAAGAGGAAATAGATGTCAAAGAATTGCAAAATACGTTTAATGAGTTGTATGCTGAAACGGTGAAGGTGAAAAAGGCTAACTCAAAATTGCAAGCATGGTTGAATGAGCGTGCCATAGAAAATAATGATGCACTGATAGAGGATCTTAGGGAATGAGAGAATAAGTTTTGGGAGAAACTAGAGTTTGTGGATAAAGAGAGAGATAATCTCCGTTGTTTGATGGAGTCTTTGAAAAGGAGATTTTAGAGTTTGAGGAGTCTAGGCGTTTGCTTGAGTCTAGGATTCATGAGTTGGATGAGAGATTTAGAGAGTCGTTGAGAGTTAAGATTGATTTGGAGGCTAGGTCGGAGAATTTAGGTAAGATCTTAGGCACCGTCCAAATTAAGGGAGATAGGGGAGGTATAGGTTTTGATGAGAAAGTTGTTCCCATTCCCCCCGCACGTGTGAGAAACACTAGGAAGGTTAGAAAAGGTCCACATATAGGTAATCATTCCCACCGTCTCTACACTTACCCATTTTGTGGTAGGAAAGGTCACCTTAGGTGTTATTATTTCAACCTTAGACAAGCTCCTAGGAAGTTTAGGAATAAAGTTGTTCCAGTTCCCCAAACCCCCATGCATTTTTTACACCTACTTGGGTTTGGAAATTGGATTTAGTGTCTTTAGGAATAACACTTCATGATTCTCGTTTAGGTGAACTTTATTCTTCCATGCTAAATTTAAAGGATGATAGTGTTGCCTTGTTTTTCATATGCTAGTTTACTTCATGATATATTAATTTCTAGTATAATGACACGTGCATCATTTTGTATTATAGTTTTCATTTGTTTGAGTCCTATTGAAAAAATACAAAAGAATTTTTTTTTTGAGAAAACTTTTGAAAACCGAAAAATATTTTACTTTTATTTGAGTCAAAATATGTTTGAAAAGCCAAAAAAAAATTTCAGTTTTTGTTTTTAAGTTTACATGTTTGATGTGGCACACTGGTGTGCTTGGACTCCCCCTTGTTTCATTATCCATGTGGCTAGGACATTGGGTCATTATTATCGATGCTTCGAATGATCTTAACCATTGTTTATATGGCATTGTTTCGAAGTTGATATGTTTTTTATTCGACTCTGTATATATATGACAACATTGCACACATGCACGAGTTTATATGGATGTTTGACTTTGGTGAGGCGTTCTTATATCAATCTTGTTATCTATGCGTAAGTAGACTTAAGGAGAAGTGTTCATGTAAGAATCATTTACCGTGAGGATTTGAATTGTTTCCTAATTGAAAAAATGATGAGTGATTCGCGAGAAAGGGCTGCGAGAGTTCAAAAGTAACTCGTTGTGAAATCTACCGTTTAAAAGAGCCCAAAAGAAAATGCAATATGATAAGAAAAGGGCCAATAAGATTTTCTCTAAGTTGAGAATGCTAGAAACCTCAAAAGAAGTTGAAAAAGTATATATTTATGAGTGAGTTTGGTTGGAGAAAATTTAAATGGGTTTGCACAAGAAATTCTAATGTTGAAACATTGCAATTTGACGCTATTATTTGTAGAATCGTCAAAATTCTGGATTTGTGTGCATGTAGTATGCTTTGTTCATTAAGCTGACACTTTAATTATCTTATGGATATGATAAAGTTTGATGATTTATCGCTATCAATTAGAGTTTTTTGATCTTTTTGATGTGTTGGAATTGTGTCTCATTTATTGTAGTTTCACGCCCATACATTCCATGTCCATATTTGAGCACATCGGTACTATGTTTGCATGTAACTCGCATTGTTAGTTTTTATGCGTTTTTGCATTTTCTGTTAAAAAGCTTAATGTTTTAGCCCTGTTTTACTGCTGTCAGACCCTTACTGGTATTTTTCTGAAAATTTCCTCACTGGGAAAAAATATAAGATATTTTTGGGAAATTGGGAGAATTTGGCCTATCGCAAGAACTCGTTCGAACGACATTACCATGTCGCGCGAAGTCTCGTTCGAGCGGTGTCCTCATCTTGTTTGAGCGACGTCCCTAGCTCGTTCGAAAGACAACCTGAATTTTGGCCTCTGATTGGTTTGCAATCCATTGGTTTATTTTGGTGATATTTTTTGGTACTACTGGAAGCTTTCTGGACTAAATGGTTTATATGCAAGTCTTATTGTCTCAAATTGGAATTTTGCAAATAGTCCATTTATCACTCCCGATCGGATTGTTATATTCTTTGTGTGATTCATTGGTTTACTAGCTACTGATTTGTCATTACTTGATCATATTTAGCTTGTTGTTTCATGTTTATCTAGCGATTTCAAATTGGTATATTCTCATGCTAGATACGTATTGATTGGTTTATCTTTTCACTGGATTGTCTATTCGAGACAAAAAGGGGGAGAGATGTATGTGATGTAATGGGAGATTTGAGCATGTCTTTTACTACATATTTTACAAATTGGGCATGTTTTTTACTACATATTTTACAAATTGGTATTATACATTGGTAGTACAAATTTCATATCATTTTGTTACTCAATTGTTTAACAAATGAATTTTCAGAGTTTATTCATATTGGTATCTATTGTCGTTTGGTATCATTTGGATATATATATTGGTTTCATTTTCTCCTCCATACTTCACTGGGTATTTGTTTGTCTGTTTCATGTGTGTAGGTATGCTTCAGCGATTTAAGATTTCAAGTCTACATCACATTCAGACAGTTCATGCTTTTCGGTGCTACATATACTAGTCCGTGTCCTATAATTTTTGACTTTGGGTTTATGGGATGGGATTTAGGCATCATACGGCTTGACGGCTCGGCTTAGGCATTTCACTGGTTTAGTTTTGTCCTGAAATAGTCAAAGGGGGAAATTTGTAAGGATATAAATTTCCAATTGAGTCCATGTATTGTTTTGGCTTAATTTCGTGAACAAAACTGTGTTTGTAATATGTCATAGGGAAATTTTATTTTTTCATGATCCCACTTGGTCTCTGACGTATTGAAGAAATTGAAGACGTTGAGGCAAAGCTTCAAAGAATTAATCATGCCAATGTTAAAATTGGTGCAAGTTTATTCATCTTCAAAGTTAATTGCATTTTGATACCACACTGGTATGAATGCGTATAATTAATGGTGCTCAAAATTGTTTTTATAAAAGATAAGGATGTAATTTTTATAAGAAAAATGCTATAAAATGTTTTAAAAGTGTTTTAAGTGTTTTACACTACGTTTTATTCTGATAAGCTCGAAAAAGAGTTTGACTTAATTGAATCTCTTTTGGAACAGACGTTTTAAACAAAAAGTCAAAAAGTCAAACTGACATGCGACGTCGTTCAAATGACTTAAGAGCTCGTTCGAACGAGATGCTCATGTTGCGTGAACGACATGTCGTTCTTATTTGAGCGACACAGTTTTCGAGGCGGCGTTTAATTCATATTTAAAGCGTGTTTTCATTAGAATTTAAAAGTGTGCATTCAGGAAAAACTGTTTACGATCGAGAAATGTGTTTGCACATGTTTTCCTAAGGTTTCAAAGTTTAAACACATCCTTAGAGTTTGCAAAGATCCGAGTTATCATTCTTATACGTTTATGTGATCTTGCTGCACTAAGAAGGTTTGTTCTACACTTTAATATTAGGGTTTTGCGGTGAAGAAAAGAGAAGGACTTCTTGTTCGATATCGTAGACATATCAAATCCATTCGGTGGACACCGAGACATACGTGGACGCGTGTGTTGTGGACAGGTATCGTGGAAGGACTTTTTGTGTGGGCACTATTTAAGAAAGGTAGAAGATCAGAAGGAGCATCAAGACCAGTGGGGATAGAGTCATTGAGTAAGGCTAATCAGTCTTTATAAAACCGTTTTTTATAGTGATTGTCTGGATTGGGCCGTCCGAGGCTATTTTTTCGCCTTGGGTTTTTTCCTCGTACATCCTGCATTGTGAGTATTCTTTACTTTAATTTACTTTATTTAATCACTAGATGCATGTTTAGGATTAATCAAGATAAAATTTGTTTAAAGTAAGAATTGGTTTTTCACTACTTGATTTGGAGCACATTAAAAGTTGAATAATTTTTGGTAATAAATGGGTTTAATTTGAAACACATGCATAGGGACCACCCCTACGTTTCCATAGAAAACTACACTAATTCAATAAACTAAACTCCAGTTGCAAGTCCGCTAATCTCCAAAACTATGCAACTACCCCGCAACCTATCCTAAAAGGTTAGTCAACAACAATGGTTTAGGGCCCACCGAAAGAATACCAGGTACTCTTGCCAAATAGGATCCATGAAGCTAGTCATAAGCCTTATAAGAGATAAAATCACAGTAGAGAATTTTAAATTAATAAAGAAATATCATAACTTTGCGAATAATCTAAGGCTGTATTAACTACGCACAAAGGTAAACAGTATAGCTACCCAGGTCCAATTATTTTTCTTTAAACAATATTTAGATACCCTTCCATTACCTTAGACAATTACAATTATCTTTCTTTATATTACTATATTATAGAAGCAATACCATTATAGCCAATTTGTGCACGTACCCATGATGCACCTAACGTCTCCTCACATCAAATCCATAAACATCACTATAGCCCATCAGCCCTAATTGTTATCCTTCACATACCTTGTTGTTCCCCACATAAGACATGTCACTATATATAGTTAGCTTAGGTCCAACACACAAAATAATGGCTAATCAACACCAAACACTTCACACACCATGATGCTAACATAAAATCGTCAACGTACACTCGGGCATACAATTACACCACTTTAGTTCATCTCTTACACACATTTATTATCTTCTAATTATTAATACAACTAGCCCCCAAAGTAATTCGGGCATCCCAACTAAAACCAATAGTTAGTCCCGTACCTAAAGATCACTAAACCTTAAGTACCTCCTCGCCCTAAGAAAATACCTAAATCCATAATCATCCCCTAGTTTCGTGCCAAAGATAAACAAAGTAAGAAAAATACGTAAACGTACATGTGAACACTCCCTAGTACCATACTTAGAACACATCAATAACTACTAATATGCCTACTCTCTAGTCCCCTACGTAGAAAGTATTTTACTAATAACAAGATAAGTAAAACTAACATACACAAATACCAACGTCCCAGTGATGTCATCTTACTAAAATAACTAATTTCTACATTACTTACATTCTTTAGTCCAATGTCAAATTTACTTATTTCATAATTATAAATGTCTGATTCATGTGCATTATATAAACCTAATCATGCAACATACAAGTTCTACAAAATATTCCAATAAGTTTTCTAATTCAATTTTCAATTTAAGTGATAGTGTAGCAATATAAGTCATAAACTGGCTCAAACATGCATATTAACACTTTTTAGTAACATATTATACCGGCTTGATTATAGACCTTACACGCATCCCAGTCAAACTTTACGGCAAAGTCAGCGTCGTACACCTGGCTAATTCTGAGAAGGTTTGCTTTCAAATCTTTGACGTATAAAACATTTTCTAGCTTAGGAAAACCAGGTGACTCGTTAGTACCTCGTCCTATAATGCTAGACTTGCTCCCATCTCCAAAGGTGACTCTGCCATCCTGATAATCCTCAAGAGATGTAAAAAATGAGGCATCACCTGTCATATGTCTGGAGCACCCACTGTCAAAATACCACTGTGAGGTATTATGTGCTTTGAGAGCAACATGAACAACAAAGGCCTTTTTATCTTTCTTAGGTACCCAAGAAGTGGATACCTTTTGTTTACCTTTGTTGTTGTTGGTTTTAGCTGGAATGTGAGAAGCCTTCACTGACGGCAAAGGCATCCATCAGAATTCCTCCATCAAACTCTGAGATGTGGCAGCTAAAAGCTCAACTCGCTCTCTCAGACTAGTAAAATCATCAGTATGCTGACGTGGAGCTGTAGTACGTCGTTTCCGACCAATGCTATAGCAAAACTCCCTGAGGTGGCCTTTTCTTTTGCAATAGGTACAAAATAACACAGTCAAAGGCGGACCTTGGTTTGCTTTTCTCGATCGAACTCTCCTTCGAGGTTTTTGACGATGACCATAAGGAGTTATAGTAAACTCAGGAACTGGTCCAGGTGAAATTTGAGAGGTGGAGCCACCATCATAACCAATTCCCTGCCTATCACCAAAACCTAAAGCGGGACCGAGGAGCATCTTTCTAATTTTCCCTGATCTGTCCTCGATTTGTACCTTAACTTCCCATGCTTTCTCAAGATCATGTGTCAGCTGGGCAACAAAGGCTTCAAGTTTCTTTCGAGTCTCCACGGAGGAATGGATCTCACTCGTAAGACTAGCCACTTGTTTAGTCAAGTCCCCTCTCTCTTTCTCAAAAACACTCTCTCTCTATCTCTTTCTAAACAAACTCTCTTTCTCAACACAGGCAGATTCTCTCTCTCTCAGGGAGGTGAAGGTGGAGGACTCTCTCTCTCTCGCCTTTCTTAAATCTTCCTCTAAGCCGGTGATCTTAAGAACTAGCGCTTTGTTATGTTTTTTTGTTTTAAATGACTCAGAATATAACTCTGCGTAGGCGCGTTGAATATCACTCTCGCTCTCACTTGATTCATCCTCCCCCTCACTCACATCGATCTCACTATCGAGGTGTCCCTGTGAAGCATCATCCTCGTCGTCATGAAAAGAACTAGGAGTGCTCACTTGACTGGACATGAATGCGGTGAAGTTACACTCATGCGGTGACTCATCTCCTGAATCCACCGTCTCGACCTCAGTGTCATCGCTAAGAGTAGCATTAAGGACAGCTTTCCCTTTCTCTCTATTCAGACGAGTGGCACACTCAAAGGCTCTATGACCCCTACCATCGCACTCAAAGCATCTCTCACTTTCTTTCTTAGGAGGATTTTTGGAATCTTTTTCATTTTTCTTTTCAAACTTGTTTTTCTCAAATTTCTTTTTATCTTTAAAATTGCCATTTTTCTTAAATTTGAGAATCCTCTTGAAATTTTTTGCAAAAAGAGCCAAATCATCTAAGTCAAAATCACACTCAGAATCTGACGTGTCAGTCTCTCTCTTTCTATATGACTTTTCCCTCTTTCTAGCCGACCCCTCACTCTTTTTCTCTTTGGCAATAAGTGCAATTCCCTTATCTTTAGACCTAGCAGTTTTAGTGAACATATCAATTTCATAAGTTTGCAAATCTCCTACAATTTTAGCGTATTTAAATTGCCCATAGAATTTAGAGCAGTGACTTTAGGGATAAAACGCTTAGGCAAAGAATGAAGAATCTTTTTAACAACTCTAGCATTAGGAATATGTTCACCAAGATTAAAGCTAGTATTAGCAATGTCAGAAAGTCTAGCATAGAAATCATCAAAACATTCAGTCTCATGCATGGTGATGGTTTCAAATTGAGTTGTCAAATTTTGCAATTTAGACTCTTTCACAGCATTTGTTCCTTCATGGGTGAGTTGTAAAACATCCCACGCCTCCTTTGACGTGGTGCACATCATGATACGTCGGAACTCATCGGGAGTGATTGAACCGGAAATAGCACTCAAACCTTTAGAGTTAAAAGAAGACCATCTAAATTCATCTTCAGTCCAAGAGGTGACTAGTTTTCAATTAGTCACGTTTTCCACAGTGACGGAGGGAGGTGTCCACCCTATTTTAACTAAAATCCAAACCCTTTCATTTATGGCTTTTAAAGCCGACCTCATTCGGGCTTTCCAATATGCATAATTTGTCCCTTCAAAAACAGGCAATTTATTTTATGATTTCTCCATTTGAACACGCACTTTTTCAAAAGTTAATTTTTCAGAAAATTGATATCTTAGAGAAATTTTGCGGAAAAATTAGGAATATGCGATAGATTAGCGTAACCTGCACTGATACCAATATGAGAAGAGTATGCGCATGCGCTCAAATAAGAAATTATATAATTAAATTCAGTTTAAACCAAATAAACCCTAAACATGCAACTAGGTGTGATTGAATCAAGAAGTAGATCATGAAGATTAATCAAACACACACAATTGAGGAAAAATCCCCCAAAGGGGAAATACCATTTATTTTCATTATAATATTGTAACTGTACAATTACGGATTACAATGAAAATACAAGTGACTAAGAATTACCCTCAGGTGTCGGATTCTGTAGTCGGCGGCTGGAAATATCCCTTTCTAGGAAGGCTGCAATGAAGAAGAAGAACGGTCTTCTTCACAAGGGTTGAACAACAACGGTTTGTGTTTTAGGGTTACCAAAAGTGATTCACAAATATATGAGCAGTTGTGTGAATCAAACCATGAGTTTTGAAACTCATAAAAGTGAAGACTTTTAGGTTTATGAACTCTGAAAATCGTGTGAATAAGTCTTCTGAAACTACTTCCCGTAGTGGGTTTATAACGGAGTAACTTGGCCTAAAAAATCTCTGCACAATCTGTTTGAGATTATCCCAGGCGGATCGGTCCGGGTCTGAGGCGGATCGGTCCGGGTAGGCGGATCGGTTCATTTTAATTTTGGCTTCTTCGGTTCGCTTCTGGTCTGGGGTATACTGGCTTTTCAGCAGGCGGATCGGTTCTTTTTCTCTGGGCGGACCGATCCGGCTGTGCAGAATTATGATTCCTCATCTTCTTTGATATTCGGATCCGTTGATGACTATATGTATCTTGAATTTCTTCAACGGTGTAATGGAGTACGACATAACAAATTAATGATGGACAAAAATGTCCTTACAAATAATACCACATCTCTATCACTCCTTATGACGCAAATAAATTATTACTATTAACTTAGTAATTATTTTCCATAAATATTAGCCATTAACTCTCCCAATTAGTATTTAAATAAACTCATAATAATTAATTCAATTAAATTACAACACATACGTAATTTAAATTTATCGAATTAATTATATATATAATGCTTAAAAATATGGGGTGTTACAGCGCCTTCATACACTGAGTCAAATTTATCGCGTGCCTTGTTTGAATCACACTTTCTCGCATGGAACCCAATCCCCTTCAACCTTCGACAATTTGACTTTTGGAGTTTTAAAACTTTGACATCAAATTCGAAACATGTTAGAAATCATCTTAAGTTGATTCCTAATTGAAAGTTGCCTAATTATTGAAGAGGAATCCAACCATACTGGTTTTGAGAATTTTGATGGGCTAAATCGAGTTACTGATTTCTTGTAAAAATTCTGAAATTTTGACCAAATATAAGTAGCTGAAAGCTATGATTCCTATTTAGACACTATAAGGGTTTTGTTTTATATATAAAAATGTGTAAGAATAAGCCTGGTTTGAGGGATTTTGGTGGAGTAAACTCTTAATTTTTTTTTAAAATTTTCAGGGCCGAAAACTTCAAGCTTCGATTTTGGGTAGGTTTTGTACAATTAAACTTTTCCCCTAGGTTCTTGGGAACCTAAGCTTAACTTACCTCATTTTGAAACTGGTTCAAATCCAAGGAAGCAGAATCCACCATTAAAGTCTAGCTTTAATGGAGTTTTTTAGTTTTTGATCCATTGCACTTCATACATACGTTAACATTCACATGAAAACTCATAATTCTACTCTCTATATATGTGAAAACATAACCAAATTGAAGAAACAAGCATTCATGCATAAATAATAGAAAAGCACAAACTCATAAATTTTTACTTTAAAATGACTCTTAGTTGGGATGGTTTTTAACTGAGGGAAAATAGGGCATTTATATTGTTTATGGTGAGGAGTTTTATTGGTAGGTTTGGATGTGGAGATGAGGCTTAATTGCACAAGTTTTCACTAAGGTTTTATTGGATGTAAAATGGGTATCATTTTTAACCCATATGGTCCAAGCCATGCTGTCTATCCAACTGGTGCCATGCCACTGGGGGAATGGTAAATAAGTTTAGGTTTTTGTTTTGGTTCTTGGATAGTTTTTGAATAATTTTTAAGGGTTTTAAGTTAATTTATAAACGTTTAGGGATTTATGTGCAATTATTTTAATTCTAATGGGTTAGTTCTTAATTTTCCTACAAAATATAAGTCACTTGATTGAACATTGAGTGAAAGTTGGGGTTCAATTGATATAGAAAAGAGTAAGTTATCTTAAATTTTTCTTTAAGGGCATTTTGGTAATTTGATAAAAGTCTAGGGTTTATTTGGAATTTTAATCTATTTAAAGGACTAAGGGCATGTTTAAGGTATGTTTAGAGTGGTTTGTTATACATCATCAAGATCAAAATCAAATTCGGAGTAATAAGAAACCTCCTATTTCTTTGTTTGATTAGGCTTTCAAAGCAATCCCTTATTTCGGCTTTTTAATTTTTTGAAACATGTCAATTTCATAAGTTTTAACGTCTCCCACGAGTTCTTATAACCTAAGATTATTTAAAATTCCCAATGAATTAAGAACCTTGACTTTAGGGATAAAACAGGATGACAAGGATCTCAAAATCTTTTTTCAATAGTCTCGTCTTAGGAATTCTCTCACCCAAATTGAAACTAGAATTGATTATGTCACATAAAGGTGCATAAAAACCATCAAAAGTATCACATTCTAACATGGTAATAGTGTTAAATTGTATGTTGAGATTATATAGCTTAAAATCTTTTGCAACATTAGTGCCCTCATGAGTGAGTTAGAGGATAATATCCCAGGCTTCCTTAGACATGGTACACATAATAATGCGAGGAAGCCCGTTGGGGGTGACTGCACAAGAAATAACACTTAACCCTCGAGATTTAAAATTGCCCTATTTAAGTTCATCATCAATCCAAGTAGTGATACATTTAGGACTTATGACATCGCCATTTGTTACGGTGGGTGGTGTCCACCCTCTTTCACAACAAGCTAGAAACGCTCGTTAATCGCTTTTAGCGCCAACCTCATTCGAGCTTTTCAAGATGCATAATTTGACCCATAAAAAAGGAACCCTATTATAAAAATTCTCCATATAATCACAAAGTAAAGATCATATAATAAATTAGTGTAACCGACTCTGATACGAATTTGATAAAATGGGGCTATATGGATTCACTTGTATATTAGGTCACTCACATGAAGATTCATTATTTTTACCAAATTATAAATTAAAATGAACATGCAATATGGATATAAAGACAAATTCCAATCCAAAATAGAGAAGAAGAAATAGAGAAAAAATCCCTTTGGGGAAAAACCTTTAATTCAACATTGTTAAAGACAATACAGACACGTAATGACTTACAAACTACTTAGAGATCCACTAAGTATAACACACAAGAGTCTTTGAACATTTGACAGAACACGATTCAATCCAACACCGCTCACATGAAGAAGATCTTGACTTGGTATCCACTGATCAGCCTTAAGAATATGCAATTATGTTCTTCCTTAGTCTTAGTTCATCGACTCCACAAATTAGCTTTAGGGAATATCTCTACAGGTGTTTAGAACTTTAGATTGCATTATTCTTTGTTTGGAAAAGTGATCCTAAAATATCTAAGAATTTGGGATGTGACAATTCCATATTTTGATCACAAAAAGAACTCCAAAAGGCTCGTTTAAAAGTCTAATCCCGCATCTCTATTTATGGGAAAAGTTATTACAAAGAGATAGAAATTCAAAATTTTAGAAAACATTTGTTTTAAAAGAAAAACACGAGTACTCATTCCAGCGAACTGACACTTCGTTCGAACGATGTACTTAATCTCGTTTGAATGAATTCCAATGATACTTCGAACGACATTTCAGAGATGACAAAAAAGGCAATGCGCCAGATCTCATTTGAATGTGGAAACCTCTTTTTGACGACCAACTGAATCTCGTTTCTCAAAAAATCTACTAAAAACATCTTAAAATTTTTTTGTAAAACAAACTCTATTTAAAATAACCCCTGAAAATTCTAAGCTTTACCAAACCGCCTCATAGCACTTCTCAGAAAAAGTTGTGATGAAATATCTTTAATCTTGCAAATGCCACCAATAATTCTTCTCTTGGAAGACTTGAGAACGATCATGAAGGTACAATGGGGTGTAACGGGATAAGCCAAATAAAAATAAAATGAGCAATTGTAATTTTTTCTCTTACAAATTAATTACTTTTGTTGATTATGTAAAATTAGTAATAGAACGATCCAGGAGATGGCTAGATCTATGCTTCTAGGTCGTAATGTTTCTAGAAGATTTTGGGCAGAGGCAGTGTCTACTGCTTGCCACACGGTGAATAGGGTCAATCTGCGTCCATACACAGTTCAGACACCTTATGAGTTGTGGACTGGCAAGAAGCCCAACCTGGCATATTTTCATATTTTTGGGAGTAAATGCTACATCCTACGGGATAGAGATCAATTAGGAAAGTTTGACTCCCGGAGCGACGAGGGAATATTTCTAGGATATTCATCGACTAGTAGAGCATATCGAGTTTTTAACCTAAAGAGCTCTAAGGTTATGGAATCAATAAACGTCACCGTGCAAGATGACGAACCTCCGACGGTTATTTATCCTCACCTTCAGTGTGAGGATGTGGACTTTTCTGACAGTGATTTTCTTGTCCCTTTATCACACTCTGTGGACCCTATTCATGTGCTAGGGGACACACTTGCTTGGTTTCGCAAGAGTCATGACCCTTCTGCCATTGTTGGTGATCCCACTCTTAGGGTCAAGACTCATGCTCAGCTAGAGAAGGTCGTTAGCCACTTTTGCTACACGTCCAACGTCGAGCCCAAGAATCATAAAGAAGCATTCAAGGATGAACACTGGATATCTGTTATGCAGGAAGAGTTGATTCAGTTTAAAAAGAATAATGTCTGGGAACTTGTCCCCTGACCTAGTGATACTAATGTGATAGGTACCCGGTGGATTTTTAAGAATAAAATGGATGAAAATGGTACCATAATTCGAAACAAGGCTAGGTTGGTCGCTCAAGGCTACACACAGATAAAGGGTGTAGACTTTGGGGAGACATTTGCTCCTATTGCGAGGCTTGAGTGTGTCCACTTACTACTCGCCATCGCATGTCATCTTCACTTTAAGTTATATCAGATGGATGTCAAGAGTTCCTTTCTAAATGGCATTCTTCAGGAGGAGGCTTACATCGAATAACCAAAAGGGTTTGAAAACCTAAAGCACCCGGAGCACGTCTACTATCTGAGAATAGCCTCGTGTGGTTTGAATCAAGCACCCCGTGCTTGGTCTGAGAGGCTTACTTCCTATCTCTTAGCTCGTGGCTTCAAGAGAGGGGGAGTAGATATGACATTGTTCATCAGGAGAGATGACAGTGCTATTTTGGTTTCCCAGGTCTATGTGGACGACTTAGTCTTTGGATCCACATTCTCCCAGCATGCTCACCACTTTGAGGAGGAGTTGAAAAGTGAGTTTCAGATGAGCGTGATTGGTGAGATTACATTCTTCCTTGGTCTCCAGGTTCGTCAGCTAGAGGATGGTATGTTCATATCCCAATCCAAGTATGCTAGAGACCTAGTGAAGAAATTTGGTTTAGACTCCGCTAAGCATGCATGTACACCTATGAGTACCACTACCAAGCTTAGTAAAGACACTTAAGGTAAGGACGTAGGGCAAACCTTATATCGGAGCATGATAGGTAGCCTTCTCTACTTGACTGTCAGTCGTCCCAATATAGCCTTTAGTGTTGGAGTCTGTGCGCGATATTAGGCATCCCCAAAAGAGTCACACTTACTTGCTCTAAAATGTATTATTAAATACGTAAGTGGGACTCTCTCATACGGTATTTGGTATTCCTTTGATACTGATGACCGTTTGTATGCCTATTCAGATGCCGATTGGGTCGGGGATGTAGATGGTTGTAGGAGCACTACTGGTGGGTGTTTCTATTTTGGTTCTGCTCTTGTCTCCTGGCTGAGCAAGAAGAAAAATTCCATTTCTTTGTCCACTGCGGAGGCTGAGTACATAGCCACCAGGAGTTGTTGCACACAACTCTTGTGGATGAAGCAAATGCTGGAGGATTATGGGATTTCACAGGACACCATGACCATTTCCGGTGATAACATGAGCGCGATACACATATCCCGCAATCCAGTCCAGCATTTGCGCACAAAGCACATCAGGATACGCGAGCACTTTATACGACAGCTAGTTGAGGAGAAAGTCGTATCCTTGAGTTTCGTTCCCATCGACCGTCAGTTAGCCGACGTTTTCACGAAACCTTTAGATGCCCTTAGATTTGAGAGTCTTAGGAAGTCTGTGGGGATTTGCACAGTTGACTGAGGGGTTGGTCTATGTCTAGAATAGGATTTTTTTTCATGTTCATATCATATGCTTCCTATTGCTAGTATGTTTTATATGTATCATTCTTTTGTTATACAACTATTTATTTTGTTTGAAAAATCCAAAAATATTTTTTTTTGTTTTTGTATATTAATATTTCAAGAAAAACACAAAATGATTTTTGTATTTTTTATGCACCTTTTATGGATGAACATTTAAGATAGCCAAGTCACACCTTCATTCCATTTATCCATGTGACTGTTTGATAGAGATTTGAGATGCTACATCATTTCATCCATGTGCTTTACATAGTATAGAGTCTTTGAGATGTAATTAGTGATATTTTCCTACATGTTTGACTCATATCTCCTTTATTGCATACATGCACGGCTATATTTAATTATTGCACTTATCTATCACATATTGGCTTGAGTGTTTCCATCTCAATTATGTCTATACAACTTACAATATGCGATACAACTTGACAAGATTGGAATGCATGTAAAAACCATTTTGGTGAGCCTGAGTGTTTGTTTAAGAATGGGGAGGGGCTGCGAAAGGTAATGATCTCTTCTTTGCGCAAAAGCCACCGTTCAAAAGGACCTAAAAATGGAGGAATTTTATTATCCGGGGTCCAAAGAGGTTAAAAGAGCCCAAAAAAATTTAAAGGCAATAAAAAGCAATTCATGCCAAATATGGGCCATTAGGTTCACCATCAATTCTCCAAAGTTTGAGAATTTAGAAAGCCTCTATTCAAAATTATATCTGAGGGAGTTTGGTGGGAGAATATAAACAGGTTTTCACTTCCTTGAAAGTCCTGAAAAAGCATAAAAAGTTTTGGACATTATTGGTGTAGAAATCATTTTTAGCTTTGATTTGTTGATTTCATTGAGTCAATGTCTTATATTTCCATCTTTTTTACACCAAAGTAAGACTTTGAGTTCATTCGTTAGGAGTATCTGATATTCATCGTGCACATATGTCATGTTTGTATGCATTGATTTTCCTATCGAATTCGATCACACCCATTCATTACCATCATCATCGACTTGGTTGTCATGTGTTTGTTCATGGTGTGTTTCTTGTTTGTTTGAAAAAAATTCTGAAAAATTAACAAAAATAGTTGTTTATTCCTTGTGACACCCTATCTTCACTTGTTTGATTTATTCTTCTCATTTATCAATTTGGGGACATCATAAAAAGGGGGAGAAAGAATTATCACATTAAGGGGGAGTTTTGAAGTGTTGAGTTATTTATCACCAATTAGCATATTGGCATATCTGTTTATCTCATTTCAAACTCGATACGTCACTTGGTATTTTTGCTTTATCTCATGTGTGTAGGTACCATATGATGATCTCTGAATTGCACACCCTGATGAGAAAAGCGTTCTGAAGATTCGAAGAGCAAACGATGAAGTCTTATTCATTTGTATCTTTCCAGTTTTGGGTTCATGGAAGGGTAGATTTGTATAGGCATTTTTAGTTGGTTGATAATTCGGATGTTTGTTTTTATGTATGTATCGGCATAGACATAGGGGGATATTTGTAAGGACATTTTTGTCCATCGTTAATTTGTTATGTCGTACGTTGTTACACCGTTGAAGAAATTCAAGATACATATAGTCATCAACGGATCCGAATATCAAAGAAGAAGAGGAATCAAAATTCTGCACAGCCGGACTGGTCCGCCTAGAGAAAAAGTACTGATTCGCCTGCAGACCGGTTCGCCCCTCAGCCGAACTGATCAGCCTGCTGAAAAGCCAGTTTACCCCGGACCGGAAGCGAACCGAAGAAGCCAAAATTAAAATGAACCGATCTGCCTCAGACCCGGACCGGTCCGCCTGGGATAATCTCAAACAGATCGTGCAGAGATTTTTTAGGCCAAGTTACTCCTTTATAAACCCACTACGGGAAGTAGTCTGAGAAGACTTATTCACACGATTTTCAGAGTTTATAAACCTAAAAGTCTTCACTTTTATGAGTTTCAAAACTCATGGTTTGATTCAAACAACTTCTCATACATTTGTGAATCATTTTTGGTAACCCTAGAACACAAACCGTTGTTGGTCAACCCTTGTGAAGAAGGCCGTTCTTCTTCTTCATTGCAGCCCTCCTGGAAAGGGATATTTCCAGCCGCCGACTACAGAATCCAACACTTGAGGTTAATTCTTAGTCACTTGTATTTTCATTGTAATCCGAAATTGTACAGTTACAGTATTATAATGAAAATAAATGGTTTTGCCCCTTTGGGGAATTTTTCCTTAATTGTGTGTGTTTGATTAATCTTCATGATCTACTTCTTGATTCAATCACACCTAGTTGCGTGTTTAGGGTTTATTTGGTTTAAACTGAATTTAATTATATAATTTCTTATTTGAGCGCACGCGCATACTCTTCTCATTATTTTATCTCAGTCGGGAGTCGAGGATAAAGTAGATTGAGGTCGAGATAGGGACTTTTAGTAAAGTAATTCGGATGATAATTCGGAGTGCACGGATGATTCCGGATAGGTCAAGATAGTAGAAAAAGAGCACCCGGTGGTAAATGGGTCTTGGGCATTTTTAGGCATAACTGGGCCCACACAGGGGTGTTTGGGCCATTTTAATTTGGCCCATAGGCACAATTTCAGTATTAGCATAATAAAACCAAAGTTAGAGAGTTTTTGGCAGTCACAAATAAAAAAGAAAACCCTAGCTCTGCAGAGAAGAAAAGAGGGAGAAAGTAGGGAGATTTTGGGGAGCCAAATCCAAGGAGATTTTGTGTGTTCTTAGTCAAATCACCATCTACAACAAAGTAATCCAGACCCTACGAGCTAGTACATGAGAGTGGTTAACTTGTTTTTAATTTAGTTTGTAGTCTTCAATTCACATCGTAGTGGGTGTGATAAAAAATCCATTTTGGGTTGGGTTGACATATAAATTGGGTTTCAATTAATTGAATACTACGTGTGGATTTTCTATTCAGGAACATTTATATCTCAAGTGTACTGTTGGAAATAAAGACTTGTGATTTGAACCCAAATATTTATCTCGTTGAAATTGATGATTAGGGAAATCTAATTGAGATAGAGGTAATAGAAATCTTGTGTAATTAGATTTATGAATTTAGAGATTAATTTATGTATTGTAAATGATTAGGGATTATCAGTTAAATATCAGACCTATGCCATTGGAATTGATAATGGAATTTGGGATTTAAATCTTGTTAGGAATTTTTTTTAGTATCAAGGGTATTATAGAAGAAAATTTTGGGTAGAAGGGAACTTGGGTTTTCATCCATGGCGGAAGTATAGCAAGAAGACAAATGGGAAAAGGACCCAGGAGGTCGTTCGGGTGACATTCACCTATCATTCAAATGACATGGTGAGTCATTCGAGTGATGAGAGAAATCCTAGGATAGTTTGACTTTAAGTTTTGGTTAGCTTGAGATTCTTTAGTGGGCTAAAAGGGGGTTAACACTAATGGAGTTTATTTTTCTCATGCTTAGGCAGGGGAGGATCCAGAAACATTTGTTAAGGTGGGCGAAGGGTACAAAAAAATAACTATAATATCAAAAATCATTCAACTAGTATAAGAAAAAGTATTATACAAAAACGATGTTCAAAATTTAATCAGAATAACACCACAAGGGGGGTTGTTATCATCTACATATAAATTAATGACAAAAAAACTATAATAGCTAAAACCATTAAACTAGCTCCTTCCCAATGTCACAGGGATATACTTTAACACTCTTTCGTGCATACCTTAACACTACAATAATTTATGGGTTACTAATTAAGCCGAGAAATCTATTGAATTTATAACACAAGTGCTAGAGAAGGGACAAAAATGGAGCAAGTTGAACTCAAAGGAACATACTACAATGTCTGGCTTGGATGGTTTGTCCAAATGACTTCCCCACCTATTTTTAGGCATCAACCTCCTCAATGGATGGAGGAGATCAAAAGACATGAGTATTCAAGATTAATTCTCCAGAATGGTCCCACGTCCTTGTAGGAACATTTTAGAACACTACATACTTTTTTATAATTCTTGATTATTCCATTCATTACAAGTAAACTCTAGATTATTCTAGCAAATCCCACAATATTTCATAACATATTACACAATAGTAGATAATATACTAGGAAAATCCAGAATGTTATGGAGAATTATAGTGTAGGTATGGAGCCTTTAAGGAAGAAAATGTAGAAAATACATGGTACGTGACATCAAGATCATAATCATCTTCATCACTTGTAGGGGGATAAAATGTCGAGACATTTCTTTTATAGTACCTATGCATAACTAAAAGAAAATAATGAAAGATAATAAACCTAAACATTTAATAAATTAGCATTTAAAATAACCCTACTATTTAATATTAATATTTTATAAAATCTAAATTTGAAATTTTCGCATTTAACAAATCCTAACATTTTACAAACCTTTGTATTAAACATAAATTCGCACATTTTTAACATTCATTTTCAAAACTTATAACATATCAAAAGGTAGTTGTGATTTTAACATACATGCAAACAATTAATCAAAACTACACTAACCTTGGGCATGAGCTAGGAAAACCAATACTCTATCTATCTCTTTAGTCGCATGAGAAAGAGCAAGTAGGAGATGAAGTTAAGTTGTTCGGTCATTCAACAGTGAGTTCTCTCAATATCTCTACAAGCTTCTTTTATTGTTTTGGTGTTAGACATTTTGGGAGAGTTATGGGTGGTGAACTGATAGATACGGTGCAGATACCATGCTATCCATATCTGTATACCTATCCTTATCCTCTTGGATAGAAAAATAATTATCGGTATCTGTGACCTCTCGGATTCTCGGGATTTGGATATTATCAGAATCTGTTTACATTGTTTATCCATCTTAATAAACACTGGTTTTGAAATTAACTAAAATTCATATTGAATAAAAATTAGAAGATCGAAGTCCAAGATAATTTTGCTATAACTAACTAAAAACCGATAATATAAACTCTTCAGAGAATGTTTGAAATTAAGTACTAACCTTTAATGTTCATGTAGGGCTCTTGGAGGTGATCTCTGAATTATCGAGAGCTTCCCCAATCAATAGAAGAGACTCAAGAGAAGGAAGCAACATGAAGACAGCGAGCCAGCTTAGAGAGGCAGCTCGGCGGGGCAGCTCATCAAGGAATCTCAGTGATACAACTCAGCGAGTAAACTGACCGAGAGAGCTCCTTTTCATCTTACGTTCTTACTTAGTCAAATTTCATTTGTTAAATACATTTGTTTTAATGTTGTAATGATTGTAATATAAAGTGTGAGGTCAAACGGTACTCGCAAGAGACCAGGATTGGTTGGGCTTGGGATAACTTACATGCTCTATCGAATGACCTCGTCTTGGGAACTTCAGAGGGATTTGGTTTGGAGGATTAATAAGTGAGGCAACGTTAATGCTTAGCTTGAGCATCTTAGATACACCTGGTAAACACCGAGAGACCTTTCACCGTGGAATCTTATGCGGAGTAGCCTTGAGTCCCATCTTATATTGAGTTTTGAGCCAACTAGTCCTATATTGAATGCCACATCTACTGTAGGTGATGTCATTACCCATCTAAACACTGTTCAATCCATAGTTGAGTAAACCACTATGGTATTGGGGTTGTTAGACAGTTTGGGTATCCACTTCTGTTGTGATAGTCCTCTGACGCACAGTGGTTGGGCAAGAGGCATGTCTTGAGATTTAATGTTTATGACATAGAGATGACTGGCCCATCATGTATTTAATGTTTGTGACATAAAGTATGAGGGGATGTCTTTCACAGTTGTGAAGAACTGAGGCATCTCAGAAATGGTGTGGGGCTATTTAATGGCCTCAACTACCTCTGAGAAAGGGGGCTCCTTATAGAGAATTTATTGCTAGAGAGAGAATATATCAGGGAGGAGTTATTGCAAACCAGAGGGTTTACTCAACCGTCATTGTCATTTATTATGAATCTTTTAATGACTAACCAGAGATTCTTCAGAGTTTGTTGGTGTGTTGGCTGCGTGCAAGGTGTATCTAGGGTGCTTACTTCTCTCTCCCTTTGAATGAGTTACTTTGGAGTTTCCTTTATTATTGTTTGAGTTATACACGAGAGATTTGTGAGTTCAATCTGAGTTGTTATTAAATTGTACTTTTATGTTTATCATGTGATCATCGAGGGTATTCGGGTTAAGTGTTGTCACTATACCTATAGGGGTTACACCTCCATTTATACCTGAACAACCATTTTACAACTCTTATTCATGATTAATGTTCTCGTTTCCTCTTATTGAATAATCCATAAATCCTCAACATGCATTTCCCCTTTGTTAAAAAAGGAATATACACATCAAAATTCTTAACTTTATGCACCTAGGCTACTTTGTGGTCACCAATAAACATGTAATTGAATTTTTTCAAAGTATTGTTATGAGTGGCAGTGGGCAACCTAACATGTTATTGGATTTTTTATTTCCTCTTCCAATTGGAAAACCCTTCTATAAAAAATGCATCACAACCACCCACATGCTCCTTACCAACCACATTGAAAAGATAACAACAAAAATAATATGCGACCTCTTTATGGACACTATATTCTAACCAAGTTGGGTGTTCATCAAACCAAGAAAGATTAAATCGCCTTAACCTTCCTTGATCTCTTTGAAGAAATTTATGATCACGAGGTTTACAAGACGAGGCATTTTTTTGAAGTACCGAAACATAACTAGAAGAAAATAAATAAAAGCAAGATCAGATTTTTACACCAAAAAAATAACAAAGCAAAGTGAGATTTAAACATACAAATAATTAAATTAAAGAAAAATCAGATTTTTACCCAAAAAAACAAAACAATAGTTCAGATTTTTACACCTAAAAAATAAATAAAAGAAAGATAAGATTTTTACCCAAAAAATCAAAACAAGATTTTAACATACAAACCAATTAAATCAAAGCAAGAAAGTTCAAATTTTTACACATGAAAAAAAAAATCAAGTTCATATTTTTATGCAAAAATAAAATAAAATAAAAGCACAATGAGATTTTTACAAAAAAATATATAAAGC
Source organism: Sambucus nigra (assembly GCA_949130495.1). Classification (NCBI taxonomy): domain Eukaryota; kingdom Viridiplantae; phylum Streptophyta; class Magnoliopsida; order Dipsacales; family Adoxaceae; genus Sambucus; species Sambucus nigra. Next base: position 382,087,949 of record OX422220.1, on the reverse strand, counting down.
AAACTCAAATTTTAACGTACAAATAATTAAATCAAAGCAAGTTACACTAAAAAAACAAAGCAAGTTCATATATTTACACAAAAAAAGGTCAGAGTTTTACACCAAAAAAACAAAGCAAACTGAAATTTTAACATATAAAAAATTATTTCAAACTAAACTACCCTTGGACAAGAACACCACACTACTCTTTCTTTACGTACTAATTTTGTGATTCTTTCTATCTCTGTCTACAAATGTTAATTTCTCTTAATTTTTATTATTTATTATTTATGGATAGGAATAATAGTAGAGCTAAGACTAACTAATAGCTTTTTGTTAAGATGGACATTTACCTCTTTGCCCTACAAAATATTTACATATTACTAATTTAATTTATAAATTTGCCGTTGAAATTTTTTTTGCCCAAAAAACAAGGTGGGCAGTTGCCCACCATATGTTCTTCTTCCCTCCGCCCATGTGCTTAGGGAATTAAAGGGGGAGAAAATAAATAATTATGCAGAAAGATAAAAAGTGTGAAATTTAGATTTTGGGGATTGGGGTGATAAATTCTGAAGTATAAATTACCGGCTGAGTGAATGCGTCCAGTCATTTAGGGTTGAGTGATAACATTTTAATAAATTAATTAATGTGCAATTAATTAACTTAGAGTCAGGAATTGACTCGGATATTTTAGGCTAGTGCTACTCAAGTTAGGCACGAATTAGCCAAGTTTGATTTATTATATATATACGTATAGTGTGATAGTGTATATATATATATATATATATATATATATATATATATATATATATATATTAATTATTGTGTGCTCATTTAATATCAGTGTAAGATATTTTTATAATTACATACCCCTCTAGTGCTATCATTAGAGGTTGCGTGATGTGGGTGAATCCCTTAGCTATTGAATGCAGGGCGAGTATAATCCCCAGGTCATAGTGTCCAGTTTATATGTTGTGTTTCTTTTTCAAGGTTAGATTCTTTAGGTATGATTCGGTTTCACTCTCGGGGACCTATAACCGCTTCCACTACTTTTATTATTTATTTCATGATTTGGTGTGAGCGAACTATCTCATGATATCCGGTTGTGATTGAGTATACTTGGGATGATAACATTTTAGAGAAGACATCCAGTGAGTTATTATTCGGGAGGATGGATACTATATACTATATGTGTGTGAATGTGTAGTATATTCATACGTGTATAATAGTATCGATAATTATATACGGGTGAAATACATGGAGTGAAATGGTATTATTTATATAACTAGTGAAACTGTTATATAGTTATCTAAAGATGATAAATTAAGTTAACATGAGAAATAAATTATAAATCATTAGTAAAAGTTACTTGGTAAGGTTTCAGGCAGCGGTTATAACAAGGCTAGTTAGACGGGGTAGTGTAGCTTGGAGGGTTATAAGGAAAAACGGTCAGTGTGCATAATAGTTTAGGGGTGATTATTATCTCAAGTGAGTGAGACACTAGCTTAAATATGAAAAGCATTCATGCATTTTAATTATTGCACTTAATCACTTGCTAAATATTTTCAAGATGTTTTGGGTTCTAACCCTTGCTGCAAATATTTTTGAAAACCTTTTAGGTGTCCAGTCATAGGGATGCCATACTTGAGATTCTATTCCAGGGATACATAACTGAAGCATATGTGGATGCATGCATGAGTTGGATTAAATGCATCATTTTTCAATTCCTAGTTTAAGGATCTCATTTCAGTTGCAGTTCTATTTAGGGAGTGTTTCCCATTTACTTTTAGATTCAGTTTTGGATTATTTATTTATTCATTGGATTATTAAGTTGGACTTGGATATATAGCCGATGGTTTATTCGGCCAGTCTTTTAGTTATTTATTCAGAATTATTTTTAGACTCAATGATGGTGTGTATGGATTTATTATTTATTTCCGCATGTGTATTTATCTTCTTAGTGAAAGATAAAATTTGGCACCAGCTTAATTAATTAATTAGGTAGTTAGTAATTAATGTGGTTTTCGACAGTGATGCTAAGAATTAACCAAATGAAAATCCTATTTTAATTTAAAAAAGGACTGATCGACGGGTATTTAATTAAGTGGGGTGTCACAAGCACGCCTCCAATCCAAAAATTCTAATTTTGTTTTTCAAATATTCTATTTTTTAATTCTGAACAAAATGGTATATTACATCCCCATGTTTGGATCCCTGGAAAACATTTTCTTGAGAAAACCAGTTTTTAAGTTTTAGTTTACCCATAAACCCCTGGCTATTTTTCAAGTATTTCAAAATGACCCTAAACTTTTTCCATAACTTCTCCAGCTTCAATAAAACCAATTTATCTTCTATTACTAAGTTCAAATTCAATTAGAAATGTAGGAAACACTAATTGTAAAAACTTTTTGAAATTATAATTATAACCCTACTAATTAATTTTCATTGTAATTAATTTTAGTTTGGTATCTTACTACATCACATAAGCATTATATTAATAATTTATGACCTACTTACACTCTCCATGATTTCAAGATTCCGAATCAACCCCGTGAATTAGACGTATACAATTGGAATTCATAGAAATTTCAAAGTAGGTGATTTTAATTTCAAGTAATAACATTGATCTTATGTCTTTCACAATTACTGATTGTTATATCACTCTGTGATAATATATAACTCATATTCCACATACAAACTCATTTGTCTATCGCATGTTCATTCCGTATATTGATTCTCTCTATATTTTAGTTATTCACAAAATCGATAAACTATTATAGATTATGACTCAATAAAAGCCAATGACTCTTTTTTGTACCCTTAATTGTGGTATAGCCATGTGACATACTATAATTTCAGATGACCCTACAATTTATAAACCATTATCAGTGAAACCCCTAGTAGCATATTGTACGATTCAGGGACTAGACCCTGGTATACCACGGTAATTCTAATTGGTCTACAGGACTCCAATGTTGAATGCCTATCTTTCATTCTCTACATGCGTATGAGTCCCACTCTAGCTACGTATACCAAGCCTTATTATGTTTATTATTCAATAATATTTTGCGATTGCCTATTAAAGTATTATTATTCTTTGGACGATATTGTAATTACTGCTACGCAATTGAAGCCCTTGTAACTTATAATGTATGGGTTATCTTGTTATGGTCTAAATCTCTAATTTGTTACATTATAGCATATCATGCATTTGCATATAATTAACGCTAGTATACCCATGGCAGTTATATGATATTTCAGTTGCCTCCAAATTTTATGACGTGAATATTAAATCCAGTTACTCTCTCGCAGTCCATTTTCTCCCGTACCTTGTATAGAAATAAAAATTATCTACTTGGCATGCCTGCTTAATTGTTTTCCTTCCGGATGGATAATAAACCTGAAGAAGATGATATAGTACATCTGTACTTTTATTCTATTTTACCTAAAAAAATGTTTTCGATTACGTATGTATGGGTGGTAGAAAATAAAGATGGCAGTCCCCGTTGGAATATCTACATCGTGACTTATCACTTGTTATGATTCCCGAATGTTTTCTACCAATTTACCCTTATATATGGCTTGTACGAATATATTATGTATTTTTGTCTATTTTCGACTCATTTATTTAATAAGCTGCTAGGCATCTCCCTAATAAAAGTCTTCTTAAATTTTTATTGCCTTTAATTTAATTGTTATATTTATTTTAAACATAAAATTCGTGGATGCGACAACATGGTATCAGAGCATCATTGAGTTTTATGCCTACACAGGATCAAATACAAGAATCTCTCTCCTATGATCTATACGATTATTCCTGTGAATATTTCCTTTGTCACGTTGGTTACTCATATTGCTTTGCAATAATGAATATTTACGACGATATATATCCTGACATTCGTGATTCAACTGACCAAAGCTTCAAGAGAGAAATTAAAGAAGTCGTCTACCCAAACATTTTCCAACACATAAATAGCATTGATCGTGATTGGGCAATTGTGGCTCCTGAAATCAAACACAGTCTACTTATTGGTATCCTTATGGGAGTAACTCAAGCAACCCGACAAGCCAAGAGACTCTCCATAGAACCTGACACTCTTTAACAAGCAATCCATCTTACATGGGATGTCTTACCACCCAATGAAGTTACAATTACTCCCCTGAATTCATCGATCATATATGGTTCTCTTTCTCCTGCTACTACTATCTTTATCCCCATGAATACCAGTTCATCCCCCGATGATTCAGATCCTTTTGAAGATGACCCGAATCTCGAGATTGACTGAATGGTTCCCTAATTGGCTTAAAAAATATCGTTGGAATATGGATGTAAATAAATAAAATCTACAGTTGTGCAGTGTGAGTAGACAAAACCCATATTCCCGAATGACTGTAGTAGTTTAACTAATAGTTCTTCTTTGTTGTAAATTTGGTTTAACAGCTAGGTAACCTTTTTTTTGCATGTCTAATGCTATGTAGCCTAACGAGATATAATAAAAAAATTATGTTCCTATATCCTACTTGTAATTTATCGTTTAATACAGAGTTTGTATATGATGGTTAATACTCGGGTAACAACTAGTGGAACTTAAGAGGAACGATCTATTCCAAAAATGCCTAATCCAATTACCATTAATGAAGGAATTTTACGTTGTCTATAAGAATTAATTGTACTAATCAAGATATAATAGAATATTCCTTCACCCCTTTTTAATAAAGATCTATCAGGAGAAACTCAAAGAATGAACGCCCTTAAGGAATTTTTTAGACAAAAATTCCAAGTATTCTTTAGGAATCCCGACACGGTTGAAGCGAAAAGATGGATTCGTCAGACACTTAAGGTCCTTAAAGGGGGAGTCATTAAACCTAAACTTAGGGTAAGATTGGTTTCATACCTATTCAAAGGAGAAGAAGATTTTTGGTGGCAGTCTATTCTACGTTCCCAAAATTGGAATGAACTAACCTGGGAGTAGTTTAAAGATATCTTCTTCAAAAAGTAATTTTTGAATCTATAGGAGATCAAATTATCATAGATTTTTAAGCCTACAATAGTAATAGATGACAGTAGCCATATATGAGGCTGAATTCACTAAATTATAAGGATATGCTAAAGAATACGTGGACAACAAATCTAAAAAGTGCAAGAATTTTGAGCAAGGATTACGACAAAACATTAAATTTTTCATGACTCCTTTATAAGTCCAAGAGTTTAACCCGATGATCGAAATAACCTTCTTTATAGAACAACATCTGACCTATACTAACACAACTTGAACCTCTATCCTTCTCGAAATCCTTAGGTTATTAGGAACCATCCAAATCAATGATATCATCCTTATAACAAGCCCAAGGATGGCCGAGTGTTCATTCAAATTCAGCACAATCATAATAAGCCTCTGATGCATTGTCATGAATGAGACCATGTTGAACATCTTAGACTCCAATGTCCTATTCTACACATACCTCCTCCTTCTACTTCCCCCAACTTTATCAACTCGCCTGTTAAGAATCCAATATATAACTCTAACCTTCTACTGGAACAAAATCCTCATGAAATAAAGCAATAAAGAACCTTTCAATAAGAACCAATGTCAGAATTCCTCATTTCGAGCAAAAAATTTACATTACCACGGTGTGGTCGAATCTAATCTTCCTTTTTATAATATTTCGGCACATATATTATTTGGTTTTGGATCTACCCATTCTTTCATTAGTCATTTATGTGTGACTCGTCTACAATTATTCTTTAGTCCATTAGCTCACCCTTATACTATAGGAATGCCAACATGAAAGAGGGCCATTACCGATAGGATTGATAAATGTCATCCTTTACATTTTAGAACTAGGACCTTGACCATAGATCTTATAGTCCTCGCTTTAATAGAATCTTATTTAATAATAGGATTGGACATATTATCCCAGAACTTTGCTCACATGGACTGATGCAAAGACCGTGACGTGAAAACCACCCTATCAAAATTTATTTCATTTTCAAGCATGAAATCCGCAGTAACCTCTTGTTTTTTGAACGAGTATAAAGGAAAACTCCTCCCTTTCCAACATCTTAATCACTTACAAAAATTTGTTTCTCAAAGATTTACCCGAAAAAACCCCACCTCGAGAAATTAAATTCTTTATCAATTTGTTGCCAAATACCTCTCATATCTCGATACCCCCTTACCGTATGGCTCCTCTAGAATTACGAGAACTTCGAACACAATTGGACAACCGACTCAGGAAAGAATTGATATTCCCCAGTACATCACATTAGGGAGTTCCAGTTTTATTCGTACGAAAGAAATATGGATCTTTTCAGTTATGTATCAATCACCGTAAAGTGAACCAAGTGACAATCAAGAATAGATATCCATTGCCAATAATAGGGGATTTGTTTAACCAATTGTGATATTTTCAAAAATTTATTTAAGATCTACATACAACCAACTTCGTGTTAAGGAAGAAGATATACCCAAAACCGCCTTTTGGACAAGATACGGTCATTTTGAATTCTCAGTTATGTGTTTTAGATTAACGAATGAACATGACTCTTTAATGGACCTAAAGCATAGAATATTTTTCCCTTTTCTAGATTAGTTCATGATCGTCTTTATAGATGGAATATAAATTTATTCCAAGACTAAAACAGAAAATGAAAAACATCTATGCATAGTGTTGGAATTCGTACACATTAGTTGTACGCAAAGCATAGTAAATGTGATTTTATCATGAAGGAAGTAAAGTTACCTAGACATGTAGTCATTGAAATAGGTATACAAGTGGACCCAGGCAAAACCATCATAGTACTCGAATGGACTCAACCTACCACCATCACAAACTACTTAGCTTTTCAAGACTTGTCGGATATTATTGACGTTTTATGTAAGGTTTTTCTCAAATTGCCCTTCCCTTAATGAAGTTAACCCGAAAGGATGTTCCATTTATATGGACTTTCGAATGCGAACAAGCCTTTTGTACCTCAAAGGAAAAATTAACCACTGCTCCCATCCTAATCACTCATTCCAGTAAAAACAGCTACGATGTCTACATCTACGCTTTATTACAAGGACTCAATTATGTATTGATGCAACAAGGGAAAGTGGTCGAGTGCGGATAAAGACAATCCAAACTTCAGGAGTGTAACTATCTAGTACACGACTTAGAATTATCCTCTGTAATCTTTGACCTAAAAATTTTGAGATATTATCTCTATGGAGAAGAATTTCAGGTATTTTCTGATCGTAAGAGCCTTGAGTACATCTTCACATAAAAAGATCTCAATCTTCGGTAAAGACGATGCATAGAATTTTTAGCAGAATATAAGTTTAACTTACTTTACCACCTAGGAAAAAGTAATGTATTCGTTGATTCCTTAAGCTGCAAAACCGAGGGAAATATCCAAAGTATGTTTGTGTTCTTAGAAACCATTGGAGATTACAACATATAACGAGACTCCTCCAAGACCCAAGTTGTTCTACAAAATTATTGTCTCTCATCCCATTCTACATAAAAGAATAATTGATCTTCTACAACAAGATGAATTTTTCTGTTCCCGAAAGCGAAAACTTAGAAATAACCTCCCCGAAATGGATTGGACTTTGGACCCTAAGCGTGGATTAAAATTCACAAATTGAGTATGTGTTTCTTGTAACCTCATTACGAGAAGAAATCCTATAATAACTCACTATTTTAAATTCATGATTCACCCTGGAAGTACCAAGATGTATCAAACCATCAAACAACATTATTGGTGCCTCGGTATGATGAAAGATATTGTACACTTCGTAGCGAAGTGTCTAATTTGCCAACAAGTAAAAATTGAACATCAACATGCTAGAGGTTTACTCCAACCACTCCCTATCCCGGAATGGAAATAGGATCATATAACCATGGACTTTGTCAGTAGATTGACCCAAACTTCTCAAGGATACAATTTGATATGGGTTATCATCGACTGTCTTATAAAATCCGCCCATTTTTTACCAACCCAATCAATCAATTTCCTTCCAATGACTAAGTGAACTCTACATCAAGAAAAATATTATACTTCATGGAGTACCTATTTCCATTGTGTCTGAATGAGACCCCGAATGTATTGGAAGATTTATCAAGCTTTACTAAACTCCTTAGGAACTAAACTCTTCTTTACATCCCCAAATCGACGGACAATCCAAACGCATAATTCAAACTCCGAAAGATACGTTATAAGCATACACATCGGACTTTCCCAGTCATGGAATATTCATCTCGCCTTGATCATATTCTCCTATAATAATAGTTATCAGATTAGCATTCAGACCATTCCCTATTAAGACCTATATGGATGACCCTACCGTTCGCCCTTATGTTGAAATGAATCAGGATAAAATCACACACTTATACTCGATATCATCATTGATATCACACAAAAGATACGCCTTATTCGAGAAAGATTACATTCAACCTAGAGTCAATAAAATATTTACGCTAACACTTGTGGAAAGCCCTTAGAATTCCAAGTAAATAATCAAGTTTTCTTAGGAGTATCTCCAAGAAAGGGGATAATTCAATTTGGAAAATAAGGAAAATTAGCACCTCACTATGTTGGCCCCTTAAAATCATCGAACTTATTGCACCAATATCATACCGTTTGGAATTACCTCCAAAACTATCCAATCTCCATGACATGTTTCATGTTTCACAGTTCTGAAGATACACCTCTGACCCAAATCACATCATTACTTGGAATCATACAATAATTTAATCCAACCACGAGATTAAAGAAATCCCTATTCAGATTCTTAATCGACAAGAAATGATTCTCCAACATAAAACCATACCATTATTCAAAGTTCTTTGGTAACACCACGGAACTGAAGAGGCAACATGGGAAACAGAGGACACTATGAGACAATAATATCCCGTGCTTTTTTCAAGTAATTTCATGGACGAAGTTTTTTTCGGTGGAAAGAATGTAACAACCCACTCTAAACATACTTTAAACATGCCTTTAGTCCCTTAAATAGATGGAAAATCCAAATATTCCCTAGACTTTTACCTAATTACTAAAATGCCCTTAAAGAAAAATTTAAGATAACTTACACTTTTCTATATCAATTGAACACCAAATTTCCCTAAAAGTTTAATCAAATGACTTTTATTTTGTAGGAATATCAACAACCAACCCATTATAATTAGATAAATTGAACATAAGCCCCTAAACTTTTATAAATTAACTGAAAACCCTTAAAACTTATTCAAAAACTATCCAAGAACCAAAACCAAAACCCAAACTTATTTACCCTTTCCTCTTGTGACATGGCACCAGCTGGACAGCCAGCATGGCTTGTACCGTGTGGGTTAAACCTGATACCCATTTTACATCCAATAAAACCTTAGTGAAAACTTCGGCAATTCATCCTTATCTCCACCTCCAAACCTACTAATCAACTACTCTCCACAAACGCTATAGATACCCTATTTTACCTTAGTAGAAAACCATCCCAGCTGAGAGTTGTTTCAAAGTAAAAATTTGAGCCTTTCTACTATTTTATGAATGAACGCTTGTTTATTCAATTTGGTTATGTTTTTGCATACGTATAGAGTGGAATTAGGAGTTTTCATGTGAATGTTAATTTATGTATGCACCGAAATGGCTCAAAAACCATAAAACTCCATTAAAGCTTGAGCTTCAATGGAAGATTCAGCTTCCTTAGTTTTGAACTAGTTTCAAAGTGAGGTAAGTTGAGATTAAGTTCTCAGAAACCTAGATGAAAAGTTTGATTAGACCAAAACCTACTTTTAATGCCCCAAATCAGAGCTTGAAGGTTTCGGCCCTAAAAACTTTAGAAACTTAATTAGAGATTTTCCCTCAGCCAGGCATATTCTTCCACAATTTAAAAAAAAAACTTTATGGTGCCGGAATAAGAGTCATAGCTTTTAGTTATATTTGGTCAAAATTTAACCATTTTTAGGGAAACCAATAGCTCGATTTAGCCGACAAAAATTCTAGAACCAATATGGTCGGATTCCTCTTCAAAATTAGGCAACTTTTATTCAAGAATCGACTTAAGAGGGTTTCTAACACGTTTTGAGTTTGAGGTCAAAGTTTTAAAACCTTAAAGTCAAACTGTTGAAGGTTGAAGATGATTGGGTTCCATGCGCGCGAGTGGGAGTTAAATCAGGTGCGTGATTAATTTAGCTCAATGGGTGAGGGCGCGTCTCTAATTAAAAAATTCTAATTTTTTTCCAAAAATTCTATTTTTCAATTTTGAACAAAATCGTATACTACATCACCTTTTTTGGATCCCTGAAAATCATTTTCTCGAGAAAACCAGTTTTACGTTTTAGTTTACACATAAACCACTGGCTATTTTCAAGTATTTTAAAATGGCCCACAAAAAATTCTGCAATTTCTTTATCTTAAATAAAACCAAATTGTCTTCTATCCCTAAGTTCAAATCCAACTAGAAATGTAGAAAATATTAATTGTAAAAACGTTTTACAATTATAATTAAAACCCTCCTAGTTAATTTTATAGTACAATTAATTTCAGTTTAGTGTCTTACTACATCACATAAGCATTATATTAGGGATTTATGACCTACTTACACTCTCCATGATTTCAGACTTCCCAATCAACCCCGTGACTTCGACGTATACACCCAGAATTCATAGAAATTTTAAAAAAAAGTGATTTTAATTTCAGTATTAACATTGAGCTTATGTCTTTCACAATTATTGATTGTTATAACACTTTGTTATAATGTTGAACTCATATTTTATATATGAACTCATTTGTGTAGTTCATGTTTATTCTGTATATTGATTCTCACGATATTTCAGTTATTCCTAAAATAAATTAACCATTACAGCTTAAGACTTAGTGAAAGTCATTGAACTCTTTTATTTAACCCTAATTGTGGTACAGCCGCGCGACCTACTATAACTTCATATTTCCCTGCAATTTATAAGCCATTATCACTAAAATCCCTAGTAGCATACTATAGGATTTAGGAATTAGACCCCGGTATACCACGGTAATTCTAATTAGCATGTAGTACTCCAATGTTGAGTGCCTAATTTCGATTTACTACATACGTATGAGTTCCAGTCTAGCTAAGTATTCCATGCCTTATTATGTTTATTAATTCCCAATATTTTGGGATTTCCTGTCCATGTATATTGTAACAACCCAGACTTTTGAGCGACTACTTTATATTATTTTGCTCGATGGGCTAATTTTATAAAATAGAAAAAGTTGGAGTAAATATTGTTTCCCGTGAGTTAAGGGATAATATTTACCATGTTTTGCCTATTTACGGTTATGAGAAGGTAAATAGCGGTATGTTGTATTTTATTGCGTCGTTGCACTTTACGCGACGGTTATGACTTATATTTAAGTTGGAACATAATTAATTAAATAGCATGACGTAGGAACATAAAAATATTTCACTTTACTCCAGATGCTAAAATAAGGGGTGCGGTTGGTTTTAGAATAGTTGAGATAGTTAAAATAAGTGCCAGGTTGTATTTTTGAGTTTCGGGCACTTTTGACCGGTTATGACTCAATTATGTAGTTACGAGTCATTTTAATTGTGTATCAATATTTAAAATAGGGGAATTTATGTTTTAAACCCGGTTAAGTCTCCCTACCCTTTTATTTTCTCAATCTTATGTTAGAAGCCAAGAGAGAGAGAGAGCGAGAAGAGAGAGTTGGGAGAAATGGGAGAAAAGAGAGAAAAATGGAAGATTGGAGCTAGAAATCGTTGCTACCGGAGGAGAATTCGAGACTACAAACTCAAGGCAAGTTTCTTACTTGCTAGATCATGATTTAATGTCATAAATTGCATGTATAGTTAGTTTTTGGAGATTTAAACCATAAATAGGTTTTTGATGATTTTGGTGTTTCAACCCTTAATCTTGTAGTTTAAATTGATTTGAGGAAGACAAATTAGTCAGTGAACGTGTAGGAATCATTTGGTAGAAATAATTGTTGTTGATGTTGGAAGATATCAAGGATTTGAGGGTTTTGTAATTTTAGGGTTCTTCAACCCGTAGCCCAAATTGGGCAAATTCGCAGGGCCGAATCGATTCGGGTCCCAGGCGAATCGATTCGGTTAGGGGCTAAGATACAGGTATGGGAGACTGAATCGATTCGGGCTAAGGCTGAATCAATTCTGGCAGAGGCAGAATGTTAGTTTTACTCACCGACTCGATTCGCTTTTGGGCGAATCGATTCGCAACCAGGGCAGAATCGATTCGTCTGCCCTATTTTTGTGAGATTTTTCTAGTTTTGTTTTGAGTCTTTTATTTTAGGTTCCGGTTTATGAAGCCTTCCTTTGGGAAGTAAAGAAGAGTCTTAGAGGTTTGGGTTAGGTGGGCAATTGTCCTAGGATAGTATGGGGATGATTGGGCTTACCCCAAGGGGTATTTTATGGGGGTTAATCTCTTGTTCGATATAGGATGTTAACCGAAAATGTATTGAACATAGAATGATAAAGCTTGAGACTTATGGGAGACTATTATTGAGGGAGACTCACTTTGCTGACTTAGGGTATTTTTGTGGACTCTTGGAGACTAGTGTGAGGATAATGGCACTTCGGGCCTTAGGTCATTAATAAAATATGACTTAAAGAATAATAAATGCATATTCTAAAATTGGTATTTAATCATTGAGAATAAATGATTTTTGAGAATGTAAAATATGGATGTTTTCAAACGGAAAAAGAAATGATTTTCATAAATGATAATTTATGTAAACACACCTCTCTAAATCGCTATCATAAGGGAAGTTGTGCGCGTAAGGTGAAGTCACCTGGCTAATAAATGCAGGGTGAATATATTCCTAGGCCATATGAGCGATTATTGTATGTTTTCTGCGTTGGTGAGGTAATTCTGGGTGTGGTTATAACTCTCCAACAGGCATATGGCCGCTTCCCGACGTCTTACGTTGTAGGATCCCCGGTTGTCTTGGTGATAGGCCCTGGAAGATGATAGCCATTTAGGGGCGCGCACAGTGGGGAAACCCGGACGGGCGGTCTTAGAAAACGTTATATGATATGATATATAACTATAATAATAATGTGGGACATTATTGATGTTAAAGCATTTTATGATAACAAAATGGCTTTAAATACATTTCCTGGATGGAATAAGGGAAATGGGAGGTTTAATACATTTCGTGAATGGAAGAAGGGAAATGGGATGTTATGAAACGGAAAAGCATTTTTATGATAATAAAACTTGCTTTATATGTATATTTTTTCCTGGATGGGAGAAAGGAAATTAAATTTGTAAAGAATGTTCTGAAATGAAATTGATTTGGTAAACATTTGATAAAATGAATTGCCATATATGTTTTCCTAATGAGAATAGGAATTGTGCCTTTAGATCATGAATGGATTTATTTATGTCTCCTTGAGTAAATGTAGACGATTTCTCCCATGCTTACATGATCATTGAGCATTAGCATTGATATTGCGCTAAGTTTTGCTTCTAGATTGAGAGGTGAGAAATTGTATGAATTATATTGTGAGAGATAATTACGTTATAACTGTCATGCATTTTAGTCACATGGTAATCATATCAAACCGGGCCCTAACCCGTCTATATTTCCTTATTTTTCATGCAAATCTTTGTTCGTTCAGGTGCTCCTCCACAAGGACTCCCGTATTGACCTCTCCATTCCAGCTGTCTTGGAGCTACAACATTTTGCGGGTGTTGTAGGATATTTGTTTTAGACGCTTCTACCCTTTTGTACTCTAGTTATGTTCAGTACATTTATTCGGGCGTGTTACCCATGCATTTTAATCATTTATTATAATGTGATATTTAAATTGTAATACTCAATGTAACCTGTTTGTACTAGTCTGTTAACCGACAGCTTATTCGGTTATTGATTTATGCATATTGTATTCTATTACTCGTTGATTTTTGGTATCCACCGTTTTTGCAATTGGGATTGTCTAAGTGTTTTTCTTTTACTTATAAAAGTTTAAATTGGCAGTCCGTTTTCTAAAATAATTGGTGGTTATCTCGTACTATTATTTTAATCTACAGTGAAGCTAAGAATGGACCGTCTATTATTCTTGTGATTATTGGAGTATTGGGCTGGCTACCCCTTATTTTAGTAGGCGGGTTATCACATATATATTATGCTTTTGATGATATTGTAATGGTATGTGTATGCCATTGAAGCCCCTATAACTGATAATGTATGTGTTATCTTATTATAGTCTGAACCCTTAATTTGTTACACTCTACCACATCATTCATTTATATACAATTAAATGCTAGTATACACCTGACGGTTCTATGATATTTCAGTTTCCTCCAGATTTTACGACCTGTATATTACATCCAATTACTCTTTCATAATATGTTTTCTCCCTTACCTTGTATAAAAATAAAAACCATCTATTTGGCATGTCTCCTTAATTATATTCCTTCCAAATGGACGATGAACGTGAAGAAGATGATATACCACCCGCACGTCTGAACTTTTATTCCATTGTGACACCCCTCCTAATTAAATATCGGGTGATCAGTCCTTTATTAAATTAAATCAGAATGTCCAGTTGGTTTATTCTTAGCATCACTGTCGAAAAACAATTTCTTTATTAATTTACCTAATAAATAATTAAGCTAGTGTCAAAACTTTTCAATTTTTAATTTAATTAAAATAATTCCACAAAACGTAGTAATAATAGACAACATCACATCACATCACAACTGAACAAGACTAAATGTGACTAGAATAACTCTACAGTTAAAATATTTCATTACCATCAAACAAAACTGATATTAACAGTACTGATATAAATGATTTCAATCTCTAGAATAGAAATGAAATAACTAGAATCCTGGGCGACATGCCCTAAATGAAAGTAGACACTACAGATGTGGGAATCAACAGAATGGAAGCATCTAAACAAATATGCATCTCCTGTAGCAACTATAACCCGTCGAAATATCCATATTCTATGCCGGCATCCCTGATACTTTATACCTAATGTACAAGGTACAATAGAGAAGAGAATATGAAAGGAAACGTATCAGAGCTCGATTGTAAAAGATTTTTGAAAATATCAAGTGCTTAACAAATGCAATTAAGCAATTATTATGTACATGTTAGATTCTCGAGATCTCGCTTGAGAATTCTCACCTCTTATCTACTGGGCACGCCTAACGTACCATATTATTTCTCTAATTAAGGTTCTCCATTAGGATTCTGTCCCATATCATTTCCCCGTATTTCCCAGACAATACCTATGATAATTAAACCTATTCATTTCTCTTTAATATGAACTTTCATAGCTTTAGGATTAAGTATTCACTTACTTACTACAATTTGATCTTATTATCCATTTTTCATCTACACATTCACATAGTAGATTTCACCCCAGAATATATATTTTAATCTAAAAATTTAACACAGTAGATTACATCATATCTACTAAATGTTACACAGTAGATAATATCACATGTATATATATATTCACTCTATAATATATACAATACCGCACCCTACCAGACTCAGCTGCAGTGCATACATACTCTGCTATCATGTCCGAGTACAGCTCGCACTGTACAAAGGACTGTTGGTTTGACATCTCTCACAAACCATAAATCTCAAGTCATAAATATTGGAGGCGAGCATACTCCCCATCCAAATTGGTCAATCACGTACCTACACTCCCATTCAACCATCGCAACTATCATTCTCAACCGATAGCACGTGTCCAAGGTCCTATGCTCAAGGTGCAAATCAAAATACCCCCCCCCCCCCTCCCAAAGGCACATAGGGATATGACCGTCCACGCACACAGGGATATGAAAATCCACAATGTGCAACCTCCACCTCGATAGCAAGCAGCATAGGTATGTTATACACGCAATATAAATAATATAGGTATTCACCCCACTTATATATAATAACAATAGGGCACACTCACAACCCATATAAATATTTCCATACGTAGTATTTTTATTTCCCATATCCTACGTATTCATAGATAATGGCTTTACTTCTTAAATTGTAATCACGATCTCCTCTCATCACTCGAAGGGTAATCATTTATTTCTCATATAAATTCATTAGGTAATCACTCACGTCCTACAAGTCCATGTCATCACAACAGTCGAATTTCTATGAATTAAAATCATCTTCAATTAGGTTTATTTCTCGATAATTCTGAATTCAATCTTAACCCTTTTATTTCACCTATTAGGGTTAATCCCACATAAGTCTAAGGTTATTCCAGTAATAATAACTCCCTTACTAATGGTCTTAACCTTAAATCATCTTTTATTCGATTTAAATCCCAATATATATATATATATATATATATATATATATATATAACGTATTTAATTTACACTCATTAATTTCCCCCATCTCATCCATACGAAATAATATTTTTCAGGTCTTAAGTATACCCTACTACCCTTCTCTAAGTCCAAAATTTTTTTTAATTAATCATCATTAAATATTTCTATAAGTTAGGATTTAAACAAACATTCAAAAAGAAATAAATCACAAATTCCAGGGGGCGTAGATCGATCGACTGTTCCTGGTCGATTGATCGACCCGATAATTGCCCAGATTCTGCATATGTTTTACCTACAGGTTTTGCCATTTATCATCCTCAAAATCTCTACATTAATATCCCAAACTCCTTATAATTCATTCCACATGACATAAAAATACATATAAATGATTTCCAATCATTAAACAACCAAAAACATCAATAGGTTTGGATTAAACATGTTATTTCTCCTAATTTCCAGAAAATCCATCTTTTATTATTTCTCCAAGAACAACATATAAATCCCAGATTTTCTTTCACCAAATGATTCCCAAATTTCGTGGTTTAAATCATATATTCAAAAAGAGATTTATCCTCCATAAATCTTATTTCAAGGATTCATCAAAAATCATTTTAATTCATATAACTTTTCAGAATTTTCTAAACAACCTAATATGGACAAAATACATGATAGAACTTGCAGTAGTTAATCACTTGTCTATAATTCATAGGTCTAAACTATTGGAGAAGATTGTCCTCATAATCCTTCTTCCTTTTTTCGATCAACCTCTGGTAGTGGTGGTGGTGGTGGTGGTGCAAGGTGTCTCTTAGCCTCTTGGTTTTTCCCAGAAAACTCTTCCTCTCCTAGAGAAGTCCATCTCTCTCCTCAATATCTTTCTCTCCAAGTTTTGTGAATGAACTATGAACTTACCACATTTTTAAACTTACAAATAATCTTTAATTTTCATGGGTACTACTCACCTCATTTGGAAAATGACGAAAATACCGGTACGGGTGTCTATTCTGTTCCAAAGTGTCCAAAGACCCAAATCAAACATCCAAGTAGACTTTTTCGACTATCCAAACCCTTACGGACACTTTATCTTAGCCAAAACAATCACTTGGATGACATAAAAATTATTTTACTTTTCATTTCACTAAGATATAGTCCCGACGCGACTCACACGTGCGTCCCGACTTAATTATCATAATTGTCATATTCGTCACTCGCGACAATCGATAAAATTATAATCATATGTAAAGTTATAGTAATATATTTTACTTTTAATCTCTAAGTAATATTAATAATAAATCACATATTACTTTATTCTCAAGTAATATTTAAATCTTGATTAATTTTTAATTTATCCCATAATTAATTCTAATTAATGCCATTTTAAAATCATCAAAAATACGGGATGTTACATCCATTTTACCTAAAAAAATATTTTCAGTTACGTACATATGGGCGGTAGCATAAAAAGATGGTAGACCCCATTGGAATATCTACACTACCACTTATCGGCTCTTATTATTCCCGAATGTTTCCTACCATTTTTCCCTTATATGTGGCATGTATGAATAAATTATGTATTCCCAATTATTTCAAACCCAGTTATTTAATAAGATGCTAGGCATCTCCCTAATAAAAATATTTTAAATTTTTGATGCATTTAATTTAATTGTTATATTTATCCCTTTTTGCAAAAAAGTTCAAAAAAATTCTCAAACTAATAAAAGAAAATTCTTCAAAAGAAAATAAAGGTTTTGATAAAGATTAAAATTTCAAGTCAAAAAAGAAAGTTTTTAAAAAAGTGAGAGGAGAGAACCTTAAGAAAGATGAAGAGATATTTTAAGAGTGTGATGGTAAGGGTCACAAAACCCATGAGTGTGCTTCGAGACTAAAGAGACAGGGCAAAGGCAAAGCTGCTTACAATGCCACTCTAAGTGATAGCAATGTCGAGTCGGTGGATTCTAGGGACAAATAATTAGGTGGACGTAACTTAACCTCTTTTATGGCCAGTCATGTTAGTACATAGAGTACGTCTCATGGCGATAATGATGTTTCTAAATGTAACAATCCTCGCTTTTAGGAGGCTAATTTTATATTAATTTACCGCATAAGGTAATTATATAAAATGTTGGGATCGGAGTAAATATTAATTTAATGAGTTAGAAGTTCATATTTACTAGAATATTGCATATTTACCGTATGTGTAGGTAAATATCCTCATGTTGTATGTTTTATTGTGTCATGTATTTAAAATGACAGTTTGGTTTAAATGAAATTTGGAACTCGAAATAAATTATAAAATTTTCGAATGCCAATTTAGAGGGCGCAGTTAGTCCCAGAATGTCCGAGACGGTCAAAATAAGTGTCATATTGTATTTTTTGGTTTCGAATACTTTTACCTGGTTTTAACTTAAACACGTGTTTGGGAGTCATTTTAATGTGATATTAACCACTTAAGTTGGAGACTTTAGACTTAAGCCACGATTTCAAGTCTTGCCCCTTATTTCATTTCCTCATTTCATGTCTTAAAACATAGAGAGAAAAGGAGAGAAAGAGAGAGGAAGAGAAAAATGGAGAAATGAGAGAGATTTGGAGATTGAAGATTGGGATTGCTTCTACCACAAAGAAATCTGAGATTCCTACATCAAGGAAAGTTTTCTACTTGCTAATATGTGATTTAAGATGAATAATGTGTATGACAGTTGTGTATTTGCATTTATGGATCAAAAATGGAATTTATGGGAATTAAACCCTAATCTTAGTTTTGATGATAAAATTTTAGATTATAGTTGTTAATAATCATGTAGGATGATTTGGGGTAGATCAAAGTTGTTGGATGTATGTAAAAATGGAGTAGAAATTGGTTTTGGGAAAAATCTAGGGTTTACAACCCATAGGCCATTCTTGGCCAAATCGCAGGGGCGAATCGATTCGGCCCTAAGGCGAATCGATTCGCTAAGGGGTCATCCTACAGGTCTGTAAACCCAAATCGATTCGGGTTAAGGCCGAATCGATTTGGCTGAAGCAGAATGTTGGTTTCGGTTATCCGAATCGATTCACTTTTGGGCGAATCGATTCGCTGCCTGGGGCAAATCGATTCGGCCCTTGGGCGAATCGATTTGGAATCAGGTTTTTTTGAGTTGTTTTTATAACTCAATTTTTATCCTTTTTCTTTAGGATTAAGGCCTAGGAACCTTCTATTATGAAGTAAACTTAGAGTCCTAGAGTGCTAGTTGAGTTCGTTTAGTACCATACATCAGAAATGGGTTGTGTGGGGCCTTTTCCGGGGATATGCCAATTGATGTTAGGGCATTCTTTCTTCTAGTTAATTATTATTAAACTAGGAGTCGTAGTGTTATGTTTAGTAGAATTTAGAGGATCCTTTGAGCTATGTTAACCTTTATGGTTTATGATAACATCATAAAAGTGTGTTTGGAGAATGAATTGAAAGTTTATTCATTCCGTTGTGGTATGATAGTATTGGGGTTTTAAAATAATACCCCAAAATGTTTGGAGATAATTAAGAGTTTATTTACTCCTTGAGGTTGTAGTAACGATATAATTTATCGTATGGCTCCGGATAATAAGGGAAGTATTTACAATAATGTAAATGAGTATAGTTTCAAATAAAATGAAACAGACACGTATAAATGGAAATGAAATGGAAATGGTAATGATGATGGTAAATGATAATTTATTTAATCATGAATATGGTAAATGATAATTTACTTGATTTTTGAAAATGTTAAATAAAATGGTTTAAACACACCCTCTCTAAATGATATCATAAGGGAAGTTCGAGCGTTGAGGTGAAGCCCCATGGCTAATGAATGCAGGGTGGATATAGTCCTAGGCCATGTGAGCATTTGTGTTGTATATTTTCTGCGATGGGTAGGAGATTCCGGGTGTGGTCTTTACTATCTCGCAGGCACATGGCCGCTTCCCGACGTTTTCTGTTATAGGTGCCCATGTTGTCTTAATGATAGGCCCTGGAATATGATGGTCAATTAGGGGCGCGTTCAGTGGGGAAACCCGGACGGGCGGTCCTAGAATCGTTATATGTATATAAATATAACTATTCATAATCAAGTGGGACTTGATGTATTGAGATATGCCATAAAGAGAATAAAGAAGTTCCACAAAGAGCACATATAAATGCCACAAAGAGCATTTGAAAATGATTATTTTCCTGATAAGGAAAGGATTTTTACAAAATGTAAAAGTGAGATAAAAATGCCATAAAGAGCATAAGATTTTGATTATATATATATATATATATATATATCCTGTTAAGGAACAAATATATGAGATAATTGTTGCACATAATGAAGTTTCAGATTAATGTTACTCATTTTATTTTCCTGCTTAACTTATGTTTTAATTTGTGTAGGTAGATTCTTATTCCTCTTTCCTCATGATTCATCATTCATAACTGTCATACTTTTTATTCATCTGGTAATCATATAGAACCGGGCCCTGACCCGTTCATATTTCTTGTCGCACATGCATCTTGTATCCGCTCAGGTACTCCGCCGCAAGGATGCCTGTTCTGACTTTCCTATTCCGGTGATTTTTGGCGAGCCGTGGTGCTTTGCTGGTATTACAGGCTTTATTGTATAGCCGCTTTCCTTTTTGCACTCTAGTTAAGATCAAGTCTTTTATTTGGGCATGATGCCCAAGCCTTTGTAATTGTTTAATGTAATGTATTAGATAATTTATTGAAATTGTTTACCATTGATGTAGAGTCTGTGGACCGACAACATATTCGGTCCTTTTATTGTATACTTGTTGTTATTATCTGTATATGTCTTGGGGTTTCCCCTATCTTTTCAGGATTTGGGTTGTTTAAATTCTTTCTTTAACTTTAAAACAAAAAAAATTTGGCAACCCGTTTTCTGAAATATTGGGTGGTTATCCTGGATACTCTATATTTTATTGTGATGCTGAGAATGATCCCATCTATGATTCCTATTGTATTGGAGTATTGGGCTGGCCACCCCTTATTTTGGTGAGCGGGTTATCACACTAAACATGATGACGTCGGCAATGAGTCTAGTCATTCGAGAGAGAGTGAGGGACATGATGTTTTGAGTGAGGGGAAAGTGACCATCAACGTTCTTATCTGGAGCTTTACATTGAGTCCTTTAAAATAAAACATCAAAATAAAAATTTGGTGCTTAGGGTGTTCTCTTTAGATAAGGAGTTTATAATGTCGAGAAACAACAAGTCCTTGGTGAGATTTTTTTAAGGAGGGAGAGTTATTTTCGTGGAGAAAAAATGGTGACTTGACCAACAAAGTGGCTAGTCTTATGATAGGTCTTCAATCCTTATTGGAGAATCGTGACGAACTTGAAGACCTTATATCCCAATTATAGAAACATATCTTCTCGGGAGGTTAATATTACAATAGAGGATACCTCAAAGAAGGTAGGATATATGTTATTCGATCCCTCTTTACGTTTTAAGTAGAGGCAACGAATAGGTTACGACAGTGTATCCACTTCCCATATTGCACCAGAACTGGTTACTATGTTTATAGTGGATCGATATGGGCCTCAATAAAGCCCACCAAAGAGAGTTAAACCTAATCGAGCTAACCAAGGTAGACCAAAACAAGTCTATATTTGCACCCATTGTAAAAGCAGAGGTCACCTTAGGGAATTTTGCTATAAATTATGAAGAACACCACATACACATACTATCGCACATGGCTATAACAACTTTTCTAGTCTTAGAGAGGAAATTTTAACAACTCTTATAACATGATAACGCTGTAACATTAATAGAAGAATTTCAAAATATGTCTACGCCTTTCAACAACGCTCATCACGCTACAACTAGAGCCAACAATGATAAGGGAAAATAGAAGGTTACCTCCGGTTTGGTACCTAAGCAGGATGACAAAGCCCTTATTGTTCAAATTGCTCTCAAGATTCAAGATACTTTCCTATGGTATTTTGACATTAGGTTCTCTAGGCACATAACCGGTGATAAGTCATTACTAACCAACCTTGTGGATCGTAAGGAGAGAAAATTAACATTTGGAGATGAGAGTAGGTTTAGCATTTTACGATGTGGTTATGTTAACATACCCAAATTTCTTAATCTTGAAAATGTGTTGTACGTCGAAGGGTTGAAAGAAAACTTGATTAGCATAAGCCAACTTTACTACACAAACTTAGCGATAATGTTTGATCGGTTCAAGTGTAACGTGTATGATCAATCTGGTGAACTTTTACTACTATGAGTAAGGACCAAAGAAAAATTCTACGGGTTCATTCCCAAGTCCTCCTGTGTGTGAAAAAATGCCACGCTCTTCTCTATGGACCTTTGTGATCAACAACTAGGTCATGTGAACTTTAGAGATCTTGGGAAATTAGTGAAGAAAGACTTAGTTCATGGCTTACCATCGCTTGGGAAACTAACTTACTCGATTTGTGGTCCTTGCAACTAAGGAAAATCAATTCAAATTTCCCATCAAAAATTGAATTCCGTTAGCACCTCTCATGTATTGGAGTTGATACACAAGGATCTTATTGGTCCCACACATGCGAAGATCATTGATGGAAAAAGATATATTATCGTGATGGTCGATGACTTTTTGAGATACTCTATCATGGATTGTTTAGAGAAAAGTATGATATGGTTGAGTTCCTAAAAACCAATTGTCATGTCCTATAAAATAGACATAGTGTCACAATTAATCGAATGTGTAATGATAAATCACTAAATTTAAAAAAAAGTCAGAGTGGATAGCTATTTTAATGGTGTGGGTATCAAACACGAGTTTTTGGTCATTCGTACTCCTCAATAAAATAGGATTGTTAAGAGGAAGAACTGGACAATTCAAGATATCTCTAGATACATGATTCTTGGGAGAAACGTTCCTAGACATTTTTTGACACATGAGATTAATATTGCATGCCATAAGGTAAATAGGGTATATCTTCGTCCACACATGTTAGACATGACATATGAGTTGTGAATAGGGAAGAAATCCAGCTTATCGTATTTTCGAGTCTTTGGCATTCCTTGCTTCATTTTGTGAGATAGAGAGAAATAAGGAAAGTTTGACTCCCAAAATAATGAGGGGATATTTCTAGGTCATTCATCATTGAGTAAGGATTTTAGGGTGTTTAACCTTGCAAGCTATAAGGTTATGGAGTCAATAAATGTCACGATTTTATATGATGAGCCATCGACCTTTTTTTATCTAGACATTAAGCATGAGAATGATACACCCCCAGTGATGATCTTGTTGTTCCTCATACTACCCTGGTAGACCACGCTCTTGATTTAGAGGATCCAATCTCTTAGGTTTAAAAGAGTGATGATCCTTCCACTATAAATTGTGATCCCACACTAGGTGTTAAGACTCAATCTCAACTTAAGAATGTGATCAGCTACTTTTTTTACACCGCCTTAGTAAAGACCAAGAATGTGAAAGAAGCATTCAAGGACAAGAATTGGAATCCGTTATTCACTATGAGTTGCTTCAGTTTTACAAGAACGATGTCTAGGAGTTCCTCCCCCAACCTAATCAGATAAATATTATTGGTAACAAGTGGATTTACAAGAATAATATGGATGAGAATGGTACAATAGTTTTCAATATGGATAGGTTGGTCACTCGAGGCTACTTACAAATTAAGGGTGTAGACTTTGATAAGACATTCGCTCTTGTTTCTAGGCTTAAGTTCGTCCACTTACTGCTCGCCATAGAATGTCATATATGGTTCAACTTATACAAAGTGGATGTGAAGGGTGACTTCCTTAATGGAATTCTACAGGAGGAAGTGTACTTGGAAGAAAAAAGGGGTTTTAAAGATCCAAATCACCCGGGATACATCTCGTATCTTAAGAAGTCCTTGTATGGTTTGAAGAAATCACCCCATGCTTGGTACAAAAGGCTCACTTCTTATCTCTTAGCTCGTGGATTCAAGAGAGGTGAAATGGATAAGATGTTATTTATGAGGAGAAAAAATAATGTGATATGGGTTTCCTGGGTCTATATGGATGAAATAGTACTTAAATCCATTTGTTTCCAACATGCTCACACGTTTGAGGATGAGAT
Source organism: Sambucus nigra (assembly GCA_949130495.1). NCBI lineage: Eukaryota > Viridiplantae > Streptophyta > Magnoliopsida > Dipsacales > Adoxaceae > Sambucus > Sambucus nigra. The sequence goes on along the minus strand of OX422220.1, from coordinate 382,063,597 downwards.
GAACAGTGAGTTTGAGATGAACATGGTTGGTGAATTTATGTTCTTCTTAGCTCTCCCAATGCATCAACTTGAGGATGGGACATTAATATCTCAACCCAAATATGTTAGGGAACATGTGAAGAAGTCTAGTTTAGACTCTGCTAAGCACTCACTCACCCTTATGAGTACATTGACTAATCTTTGAAATGACACTTTATATAAGGATGTAGAGCAAACCCTTTTATACGAGCATTGTAGATAGTCTTCTCTACTTGACCGCTAGTCATCCCGATATTACCTTTAGTTTTGGAGTTTGTGCGTATTACCAAGTGTTCCAGAAAGAGTCTCACTTTCTCTCACTTAAACAAATCATCAGATATGTGAGTGTCAATCTTTCCTACGGTATTTTGTATTGCTTTGATACCAATAATCATTTTTCTGCCCATTCAGATGACGATTGGACCGAGGATGTTGATGGTTGTAGGATCACCTCGGGTGGGTGTTTTTACTTTGCGAGTGATCTTATTTCTTGGTTGAGCAAGAAGAAAAAATATATTTTTTGTCCACGGCAGAGGCCGAGTATATAGCTGCCAAGAGCAATTGCACATAACTTTTATGGATGAAGAAAATGTTGGAAGATTACGGGATCACCCAAGGCGTGATGACTATTTCATGCCATAATATGTGTGCAATTCATATATCCCATAATTCGGTCTAACATTCACGCACGAAGTACATTAGGATACGTTGGAATTTCATTCACAATCTAGCTGACCAGAAGGTCATGTCCTTGAGCTTTGTGAGCACTAAACACCAATTGATCAGTATTTTCACATAACGTTTAGATGCACTTAGATTTGAGAATCTTATGAAGTCTTTGGGTGTTTGTTCCATTGATTTAGATCAGGTATTATATCTAGAGTAGGGTGAATATCATATTCATATCATTTGTCCCTATCGCCAAATTATATTGCTATTATATTTATATGATTATGCATGTTTATGCTTTTGATATATTTTGAAAACTACAAAAATATATTCGGTTTTTAGAAAAAAGTTTGAAAATTTCCAAAAAGATTTTTCTATTTTCATTTTTCACCATATATGTATGCGCATTTAAGATATTCGGATCACCCCAACAATCCATCCATTCATGTTACTTTTTCATGATGTTTTAATACATGACTTCTTTTCTTTAATGTTCTTAATAATGCGTGGATATCATTTCGTTGTACATTGTTGATTACTTTCTTCATGCTAGACTTTTTATCACCATTATTACAGACATGCACGGACTTTATGAACATTGTACCTATATATCACATGTTAAATATAGTATTCTCATCTCAATGTTGTTTAATAACGAACCAATTGTACTAGAGATAAGTTGTGCTTGTAAGAACTATTACCCGAATTTTGTTTCCAGAAAAATTTATTTTATGCAAAGCAATGAAAATGTGGTATGAAAAAGAAAATTATTTTCGCATTAAAAGCCACCATTTTCAAAATGACTCTAAAAGATTAATAACACACAAAAACAGAAGTGCCAAGGCCATTTTATTTCATAGATGCTTCGCTACACATGAGGATGATGATATTTTCCAAAATTTGAGAGTGAATTCTAAAATATGTGAGATTTTGGTGGTGTTATAAATTAAAAGATCAATGGGTTTACAGAACGGACTCTCTTGAAAAGCATTTAATTGTTTTGCATTATTAATTTGAGAAGCGTTTAAATTCATGACTTGTTGCATAAGTCGAGTCAATTTTATCTTTTTCACCATTCTTACATTTAAGTTTGAAATTAAGTTCTTTCTTTAGAAGTATCTCATTGACTTCGTGCACTTGTACTATGAATGCATATGTTGATTTTCCCATGGAAAATGTTCACACAATTACATTCCACTTTCATGATTCAGATATTTTAGTGTTATTCCATGGTGTGATGTATGTGTACCAATATATATATATATATAATTTTTTTATACTGGAGAAAATTGAAAATTTTCAAAAGTAATTATTATGCTTCTTTGAAATATGATCGCATGTACTTAATTGATTATCTTTATGATGTTATGTCATTTGGATTTATGTGATGCTTATTATTCATGCTTAGTTTCTTACCCTTTCTCTATTACAGACAAAAAGGGGGAGAACAAATTGAGGGGGACTTTATTTTTTCTTTAACTCGTACGCGTCACGATATTTCTTTTGTCTCATAAATTTTCTCGAGAAGTGTTATGAGGTGGTATGGTAAAGCTGAAAATGTTCAAGGTTCATTTTCAAATAGAGTTTATTTTACAAAATGTTATTAAAATGTTTTTAAAGTTTTTTTGAAAAACTCATTGGCTCGTTAGAACGAGATGACATGTCGTTCAAGTGAGACATATCTGGTCGTTAGCATGAATTTCCCGCATTTAAATGGGATCTGAAGTGTCGACTTTTTATCCAACTCTGGAATGTCATTCGAAGTATCATTGGACTATTCGAACGAGATCAGGTAAATCATTTGAATGGCGTGGTAGTTCGTTTGAACGAGTATGCATGTTTTTATTTTTAAAATAAATATTTTCCAATTTTATAATCCCTGTATCTTTGCAACAAATTTCATAAAAATAGAGATGTGGGTGTAGACACCACATTCTGGGACCCCTTAAGTCTTTCCTTAGGACCCTAGCACCTTCCCCTTTCACTACAAACTCTAGGTAATACACTGAGTACTGATCTAGAGGCCATAGGGGTGCTCTTGAGCCCCATTTTACTCCAATCAACTCTATCATTAGAGTGAAAGATCAACAAATATTTGAAAGGATCGTAATTACCTTTCCAACGGTCCGTCCCATGTACGAATTAGCATAACGGTTCAGGCGAATGGACCATTTTACTACCAAAAATGATATAGAGGCCACTAGGCGCTCCCGAGCCCCAATTTGACTCCAATCAACTTCATCGTCAGAGCAAAAGCTCAATGAACATTTTAAGGGGAATAAAATCACTTTCCAACGATCTGTCCCATGTGCGAAATGGAATAATGGTTGATACAAACGATCCATATTCCCTAAAAAATTTATTCGGAGGCCACCGGGCTCTCCCAGGCTCCGTTTGACCAACGTCAGCTGAACAACTCAAACGAGACTAAATGAATACTTTAAGGAAACCAAATAATCTTTCCAATGGTTTACCCCGTGTACGAAACAGCATCATGGTATGGACGAACGACCCATTTTACTTCGAAAGGTAACCGAGCGCTTTCGGGCCCCGTTTCAACAAAGTCAACTCTTCGGACAGAGCGAAGCTCTTTGGAACATCAAAGTACCTCGTATAACCTTTCCAATAGTATACCTTGTGTGCAATTTTGACTTATGGTTTGGATGAGCAATCCATTACGATTCGACGATCTTCCGTCTAAAGGATCGACGGACACTTTTGAGCCCGTTTGACCCAAATTCCTCTCTTGGACCCGGGATAGGGCCAAAGGACTTTTAAATTCTTTGAATTACCTTTTTATCGGTATGCATCATGCATGATTCGGATTTATGTTTTACATTCTACGACCAATTTTTTTGGAAAAATATTCACGATCGGTTGGCAATTGGTAGGTCTAAGGTCACCTACCAATTGGTAGGTCTAGGGTAATGGTGATCGGTAGTACCCCACCGTAAAAAGGAATAATGAGCTCACTCTCAAGGAATAACTTAGATCCATCAATATCAGTGATCTCAACAACATTCTCTTGTAATCAGTGAAGTCTCCTTGTGTGAAATTCCCTTCCAACTTTTATTCCCATCATTTTTGTACCCAATTTGGCAAAATCTCCTTCTCTCTCATCCAACATTTAAGGGAGTTCGTCAAGGATCAAGATCAATCCCTAATTCTCCAAAGAAGATCAAAATATCCTTCTCTCTCTTTAAATTTCTGTAATACCCCGTATTTTTATGGCTTTTAAATTTAGGAATTTAATAAATTTAATTGAGATAAATTAATTTAATGTTACTCCGGAATGTTGTTTTAAATATTTACTAGTGTGATGAGAGTTAGTTATTATTGGAAATTGTTGAATTTTACTGGATGAGTATAGTAATATATGAGATTTATTTTATAAAAATTGTCACGTGTGAATAAAATGGCAATTATAGAAATTTAAGTCGGGACGCGCCTGTGTCGTGTCAGGACTAAATTATTATTATATAAAGTGAATAAATTATAAGTTGCTTGTATGGTCATTTTGAATGCGTCAAAGTGTCCGGAAGGGTCGAGATAGTCAGAAAAGTGTACCCGGGGGTTTAGTTTGGGTCTCGAGGCATTTTTAGGCCTAATTAGTACCCCGGGAGGGCGTTTTGGACATTTCGTAATTATGGGTAATTAAACCCACGAATTTGCAAGGGTTATATCAGATGTTAAGTGCTATCTTCTAGGGTTAACACAATCAAAAACTAATGACGGACATTGGAGAGTAAGGATAGGAGCTTTCCAAGGGTTCTAGGCCAAGAACTCCTCCGGTTGCACCGCCGTCACCGTCAAATCGTAGATCGTGCGAAGGGGATCACAACCACACCTTTTTCTTCCACAAATCAGAGGCTAAATTTCTAGGCAAGTATCTATCTTTCTTTTATCAAGTTAATGCATCCTTTTATATTAGTCTTAGGTTGATTAGAATTAATGTTTTTGAAGAAAAATGTTAATTGAAAACAAAAATTGCATGTTGTAGAGGTAGAGATCACATTTCTGGAAATCCATTTCACATGTAGAGGTTGAACCACGAATTTCCATGGTATTAGTGATAGAAAATCTGGAAACGAATGGAAGAAGCTAAGTTAAAGGAAAAATTAGGGTTCTTGAGACTTATAAAGATTTTTTTCCCTTTTATCGTGTTATAGATGATGAAAATCCGCATGTGTTACATAGGATATTGTTTATATGGGTATACAACACTTATAGTATAATTGGTTGGGAGCTTGGGACTGAAACATGATGATTTGGAGGAGTTTGGGGTAACAATTTCGTGGCTGGGTTTTCTGCAGTTTCTCCATAACTGCTTGATCGATCGATCGAGCCCAGAGCATCGATCGATCGATATATCGATCAATCGACCCCCTTTTATCGATCGATCGACCCCTCTTGGAAACTTGCACTTTTGCTCGTGTTAGCTTAATCCGATTTTATGCGTAGTAAACCTTGATTAGAGTTGCTAGAACATAATGGAACATAGAGAGGACCAGTAGGGTCAAGATAAACCCCGTTAAGTGGGACTTTAATGTGAAGGAAAATAAAGGGTAAACGGGGAGACTTTCAGACTTAAGAAACCATACGTGCGTTGATTAAATAATCAAAACATCTAATAAGTTGGATTAGAAGGCGAGAGATGGCCTACTGAAATTGTACTTAGATAAAGAGAACACTTCGAGTGACGAGAAGTGAGTTTAGAATAAATTAATTACGAGAATGAAAGGAATGAGGCCATTAAACGATATAATTGTGTAAAATGCGTAATTACGGATAATTATAATTATGGGTCGTGAGCGCACCTAATTTAATAATGTGGATGTGAATACATATTTATATATGACGGTGTGATTGTGAATATATTATTTCTATGTGAAAATCGTAACCGGGTTACTTGCTATCACGGGGGTTTCCGCGCTGGGACAGTCTTATCTCGATGGTACCTTTATGGGGGATATTGACTTGTACCCTAGAGCATAAGATTCCTAGGTACAGGCTATCGTATCGATAGTCACGGTCCTAAGAGACGCAAGGGTATGTGCTGACCTCTTGGACTTGGAACTATGTTCGCCTCCATTTGTTTGTGTTTTGTGTTAATACAGTTCGAGAGTGATTCCGAACTAGTATTTCCCTTAGTTTGTGTGATACGGGGACTTGATAGCAGAGTATGCCAGCACCATAGTTTTTATGTGGGGTGCTGTTTGTATATATATTATATGTGGCACTAATATATATACGTATATCTAAATGAGAACTTTCTACTGAGGGAAATAGAAGTTAAGCAATGTATAAATTTTCAATTTCACTATAAGTATTCGGAAACGTTATAATGATACAGAGTTATTCTAATTAACGTAAGAAATCTTGAAGAGATAGGTTATCTAAAAGTGAATAACATAACCTTAATTTCGCGTCTTAAAATTTATGGAGAATAAGTTAGAGAGATATATGGGATTCATTAGTACGGTAGACGTGCACACTAGATGAGAGGTGAGAATTCTTAAGAGAGTGTCGCATACTAATATGACTGTTGCATTAGCCGATAAGCATTTTAAATACTTGCTAAACTATTTTTAAAACTGTTTTACATTCGGGCTCTGACCCGTTTGTTGTTATTTCTTCTCTCTTGTGTGTATATATATATGTACTGCAGGTGCCCATCCACAGGGGCGTCTTGCTTAGGATTCTTTGGATGGAATGTGCTGTAGATTTTGTGGAAGTTGCAGGCCATTGCTTAGATGACCTCACTGTTGACTCTACTCCTAGTTCAGTTTTATCCAGCAGGGGCATGTGTCGCCCTTTTTCCATTATTTAGTTGGTATTGTCAGAGATTGTAATTCTTTTAAATTTCAGTATCTTTATTTCAGGATTTGTTACTGCAGGATGTTTTCCTTTAGTGTTCTAAATGTTGAGATTCATGATTTATGGTTAAACTCTTGAATGTTCATTTCTATTCTCATACTTAATGTGTGACTCTTAAAATGTTAATGGTTAAAGGTTTTATAATTGGATTTAATAAAATGGAAATAAGGTCACAAATGGTTTTGACACTTAGCTTAATTATTTAGGGTGTTTAATTGGAAAAGTTATTTTTACGACAGTGATGCTAAGAATGAACCAACTGTTCACCATGATTTTAATTTAATAAAGAAGTGATCGCCCAGTATTTAACTACGCGGGGTGTCACAGGTGGTATCAGAGCATCAGGTTCTAGTGTCCTTTAGGATCTATGCGGCTTATTATGCTTTCAGCGTTGCCTTGTTTGGTATAGAGCCCTATGTTTAGGATTGTCAATTTCTTTAATGAGATTTCGTTCTCCGTCTATAACGTATATACATTAGTGAATTCTAATTCCGTTTGGATGTGTGCGTGTGCCGAGCGATGACGGATGTTAGAAGAGGACCGTAAGCGGACATTTGGAGGCAGGGCTCCGTTGAGGTTGTAAAATATACTCAAGGATGATGACCGTAGTCGAGGTCACCTCCATTAGGGCACGAGAAGCCATGACTAGAAAGGCGACTAAGGCACAACAATGATTTCCAAGTGCTTCTATGATTGAATGAGGTGCGAGAGTAAACTTACCCAACGTGTTACAAACGGGTATAGAACTGTCTGTGGAAATTCTAGAAATGCGGGAATTGTATGTGTTTACCAAATAAGGTAAAGTATCCAAAGGTGTACATATATGGAGGAGTGTGGCTAACTAAAAGTTAAAATTTAGAGAAAATTTTCTTGGCTTTCGGGACGAAGTTATAATGATGGGAGTCTACCACCAATTTAGAAGTGGAACGCTATGTCTAAAGGAGAACCTTAGGCACAGTGTTGGCCGTATGTTCCTTCATCACATGTTCAGGATTAGAAGTGAACTGTGTCCTCAACTCATCACAGGAGGACGTGACAGAAGTCCATTGGTGAATATGAATCTTAACCGTTAGCGAATTTTGTATCGGGAGACGTAGATACAAGTGGAGGAAATGACTCCAAGTGGGACATCGACTCGTAGTAATAGTTGATAACACTCAAAGTGGAAATTCTGATGGACGGTCGATTTAGAGGTTGACAACGTCGTATTTTGTCAATATAGATGATGACTCTTCTTTGTGTGGGAAGCTAAAAGAATCGAAGAATTTAGTCGAGAATGAGACTGAATACAACGGTGGTGGTGTAGCACCACAAAGGGATGTGGATATACATCAGGGGACCCATTTAAATGATTCGGATAGTTAAATTCTTACCAAGCGAGGGTAAATTCAGTAAGGGATATTATAGATAGTGACATGTTCTTTAGGGTCTAAAAGGCTAAGAGTATAACCGAGGCAGCTAACAGGAATCGAGTCTACTAAAGTCCGAGAGAAAGACAATCCTAACCTGGTTAGTAGGACAGGTAGTAAGTGGATTATATGTTGAAGTATTTTTGTGGGGAGTGAGATCGCTCGCGATAATATGTTCTGAAGTGAGGAAAAGGGACAAGAATACAGTGCCTAGTATAACACAATGATTAAAGTAGTTTTGTTTTGGTTTGGGCAGACGTGTTATGTATGAAAACCATTTGCGCAGTCAAGACGATTGACAAGGTGGAAGTATAAGTTGTATCCTTAGAGGATGCGGCGTGTTTAGGTGACACGAATGAGTCACTATATTTTGTTCATTGCTAGATTAGCATGTGAGACGAGTTTAATGCGTGTAATTATAAACGTCATTATCATGTGAATATTTTTCCCTAGCGTAGCGGGATTCTTCTTTAGTGTTATCCGCGGAGGATGAATGAGTATATTAACAGTGTTATGTAAATTTTTTGGTTACTCGTTGTAGTGATGCGATATGCGAGTATGATTTTATCTTTGTTAAAACGTTATAGAATGGTTAATACAATAGTGGGCATTTATTGCAAGGTTGTCGGAGTGGTTGCATTAATGCAGCATTTTTTATTTTTTGTTATGGCGAGGCTTCACCTGAAAGAAGGTCGTACTCGCACTTATATTATCTATCCTAGAGACTTCGAAGGGGATAGTGGACTCGAGATATTCGATGCCGATGTATGTATAGACTTTGTTATTATGATTCAGTGTGTATCGGGCTTACCGTTGAGCGAAAAGATTTAATTCAGTATTATGTTGGGCACTCAAGACTTGGTAATAGGAGGAGTGCATTGTTATATCTATCCTCTAGAGATGTGGGAGTTAATAGTTATACCCCTATTATTAGGAAGAGTAATTCTGAGAATTCTGATAGTATGTATTCGAGGTTTATGGAATGCAATTACCATCAAACAATACTGAACGATAGTGCAATTGGTGAAATGTTCTTTGTTAAGTGTAATTACGGGAGGAAATGTAACTTTTCCGTCAAGAGACGGAATAAAGGGGTACATGCTGTGGACGGAGGACCTAACGGATTTCGATAATCGACAATGCTAGATAGTAGTGTATCGGGGGGTTCCTTGTTTGGATTTTGCTTTGCGAGACATCCCACCCATAAAACTTAGCGTAAGGTTGGAAATAGGGAGACGTTTGGTCATTAGTCCATGAGATCGGTACCCCGGTCGAAATGGGAACAAGTAATTATGTATATAAGTTGGAAGTTAAATTTTGTTTTAAAACCACTGGAGCTGGATTTTATGGTAAGAAAGCATTGAAAGTTATCCCCACGAGTTGAGGGGTGGAACGATGATAAGAAGGAATTAAAAATTTTGATTTCTAAGGTGATTGAGAGTACCCAAATGTCATAACCGCATTCAGAACACAAGGTGAATAAAGAGTTGGAATGATTTTTAGCATGGATTATCTGGAAAGAACTTTTTTATACAAAAGAGATGGCCTGTAATTATTTTGATGAATAGAGCGTTAGTGATTTATTTTGGTTGTTGTACCTATTTGGGAAAATTGTTGTACTTATCTGAAGAACGTTGAAATTTGTTGTTCCCCTTTTGTTGTCATGGAATTTGAATACCCTATTCATTATACCTTGTTGGATTTAGTTAGTGCTACAGATGAGTAGCACGCCGTTCGCTCTCTCAGGGCGATCGGGGTGTTGCAAAATGTGGGCATCTTGGTTAGCTGCAGTTATAATCATCCGAGCCGAAGGGACGTAGAAATAGAAGTGTGAAATATATGTTTGTGGGACTAGTATAACGAAGTGGAAGTGATAGAGTGGATTAAACGTCACATGAGGGGCGATAATCCATACGTAAGTGTGCAACTAGAATAGCACACCCTATTTTGATTGGAAGGCTGTGGGAAGCCATTTAAGAAGGGGTATTCCTTGAATGGAGCGGAATTAGCGGAATTGTTAGTAGTCAAGTGTGAGAGGTACCTGCACATATAAGGGTGATGATGTTAGTATGGTATAAAAGATCCAGAAGTGCGCATCGCGGAGGAAAGAGCACGGGTCGGAACTTTCGGCGTACACCAAGGAAGGAAAGGGAGTATTACGTGTCACTTAATGTGAGACATTTCAAGGGAAAAATCTATGTTTAGCGGGATGTGGTGAGTAGTCTCTACATGCACCGCCCATAGGTAAGGTTTGGTTGAAAGAGGAGAATCAACCAGAGAATTTTGTGGTTATCTAAAATTCCTGAAATTGGAAGAGGTAGGTAAAGACGGTAATGTTCTTAAATGGGTTACCATCCTCAAAACACAACCAAGGCTTCATTCAAACATGTGATTTAAGTCGCCCGAGAAGGAAGTGATTGATATTCCTTTGGGGTGGTTTACAATATCAACTAGTATGCCCCAGACTTCCTTTGAAAGGAAGGATCAAGCCAGTACATGGTACGGCACAGTAATACTTTTTGAATCGGGATAAGATTTGTGAATCCCACCTTTGATATGGGATTTTAGGAACCACGTGAAGGAAATTTTGGAACCTTAGTACGATGATTTCAAGAATGCTCTGTAGAAGCACACACACCTGTTTGTCACGTATGAGGTGCTTATTAAGGTTTTGGTATCGAAGAACCTTGACCATTCTCCTTCCTTATGTTTAGAGGTGAGTAGATAATCAGATTTTTGGATCGGTCGATAAAATATCCGATAACACTGGTGGAATTCCACGACTGTTTTAGGTGAACAAGAGTGGTCAAATGTTCATATGGTTTTGTTAGAATGGGAGTTTTGTATATGAATAAATTTGAGTAGTTGACATGTAGTGAGGTGCGGCCTCCCAATAAAAGTGAGATAATAGAAATTTATAATGTATAGGCGTGACCTATGCGAATGTTGTCAGTTTGGAGCACCATGTGATGTGTCTCCAATGAGAATGTTAAACAAACTTGCTGTGAGGAAAGGACTATAGTGATTGAACGCCGTACTATGTAGATAGTTTGCATACTGACAAGGATATCCAGAATTGTGCTACTCGGTAGGTCTTATTTTCCAAATTTCGGGACGAAATTCCGTTATTAGGGGGGAAGTATGTAATACCCCGTATTTTTATGGCTTTTAAATTTAGGGATTTATTAAATTTAATTGAGATAAATTAATTTAATGTTAATCCGGGATGTTGTTTTAAATATTTAATAGCGTGATGAGAGTTAGTAATTACTGGAAATTGTTGAATGTTACTGGATGAGTATAGTAATATATGAGATTTATTTTATAAAAATGGTCACGTGTGAATAAAATGGCAATTATGAAAATTTAAGTCGGGACGCGCCTGTGTCGTGTCAGGACTAAATTATTATTATATAAAGTGAATAAATTATAAGTTGCTCGTATGGTCATTTTGAGTGCGTCAAAGTGTCCGGAAGGGCCGAGATAGTCAGAAATGTGTACCCGGGCGTTTAGTTTGGGTCTCGAGGCATTTTTAGGCCTAATTAGTACCTCGGGAGGGCGTTTTGGAAATTTCGTAATTATGGGTAATTAAACCCACGAATTTGCAAGGGTTATATCAGATATTAAGTGCTATCTTCTAGGGTCAACACAATCAAAAACTAATGACGGCCATTAGAGAATAAGGGGAGGAGCTTTCCAAGGGTTCTAGGCCAAGAACTCCTCCGGTTGCACCGCCGTCACCGTCAAATCGTAGATCGCGCGAAGGGGATCACAACCACGCCTTTTTCTTCCAAAAATCAGAGGCTAAATTTCCAAGCAAGTATCTATCTTTCTTTAATCAAGTTAATGCATCCTTTTATATTAGTCTTAGGTTGATTAGAATTAATGTTTTTGAAGAAAAATGTTAATTGAAAACAAAAATTGCATGTTGTAGAGGTAGAGGTAGAGATCACATTTCTGGAAATCCATTTCACATGTAGAGGTTGAACCACGAATTTCCATGGTATTAGTGATAGAAAATCTAGAAAAGAATGGAAGAAACTAAGTTAAAGGAAAAATTAGGGTTCTTGAGACTTATAAAGATTTTTGCCTTTTTGTCGTGTTATAGATGATGAAAATCCGTATGTGTTACATAGGATATTGTTTATATGGGTATACAACACTTATAGTGTAATTGGTTGGGACCTTGGGACAGAAACATGATGATTTGGAGGAGTTTGGGGTAACAATTCCGCAGCTGGGTTTTCTGCAGTTTCGCCATAACTGCTTGATCGATCGATCGAGCCCAGAGCATCGATCGATCGATCGATCGATCGATCGACCCCCTTTTATTGATCGATCGACCCCTCTTGGAAACTTGAACTTTTGCTCGTGTTAGGTTAATCCGATTTTATGCGTAGTAAACCTTGATTAGAGTTGCTAGAACATAATGGAACATATAGAGGACCAGTATGATCAAGATAAACCCCGTTAAGTGGGACTTTAGTGTGAAGGAAAATAAAGGGTAAACGGGGAGACTTTCAGACTTAAGAAACCATACGTGCGTTGATTAAATAATAAAAATATCTAATAAGTTTGATTAGAAGGCGAGAGAGGGCCTACTGAAATTGTACTTAGATAAAGAGAACACTTCGAGTGACGAGAAGTGAGTTTAGAAAAATTAATTACGAGAATAAAAGGAATGAGGTCGTTATACGATATAATTGAGTAAAATGTGTAACAACAGATAATTATAATTATGGGTCGTTAGCGCACCTAATTTAATAATGTGGATGTGAATACATATTTATATATGACGGTGTGATTGTGCATATATTATTTCTGTGTGAAAATCGTACCCGGATTAGTTGCTATCACGGGGGTTTTCGCGTTGGGACAGTCTTATCTCGATGGGACCTTTATGGGGCATATTGACTTGTACCCTAGAGCATAAGATTCCTAGGTACAGGCTATCGTATCTATAGTCACGGTCCTAAGAGACGCAAGGTTATGTGCTGACCTCTTGGACTTGGAACTATGTTCGCCTCCATTTGTTTGTGTTTTGTGTTAATACAGTTCGAGAGTGATTCCGAACTAGTATTTCCCTTAGTTTGTGTGATACGGGGACTTGATAGCAGAGTATGCCAGCACCATAGTTTTTATGTGGGGTGCTGTTTGTATATATATTATATGTGGCACTAATATATATACGTATATCTAAATGAGAACTTTCTACTGAGGGAAATAGAAGTTAAGCAATGTACAAATTTTCAATTTCACTATAAGTATTCGGAAACGTTATAATGATACGGAGTTATTCTAATTAACGTAAGAAATCTTGAAGAGATAGGTTATCTAAAAGTGAATAACATAACCTTAATTTCGGGTGTTAAAATTTATGGAGAATAAGTAAGAGAGATATATGGGATTCATTAGTACGGTAGACGTGCACACTAGATGAGAGGTGAGAATTCTTAAGAGAGTGTCGCATACTAATATGATTGTTGCATTAGCCGATAAGCATTTTAAATACTTGCTAAACTATTTTTAAAACTGTTTTACATTCGGGCTCTGACCCGTTTGTTGTTATTTCTTCTCTCTTGTGTGTATATATATATGTACTACACGTGCCCAGCCACAGGGGCGTCTTGCTTAGGATTCTTTGGATGGAACGTGCTGTAGCTTTTGTGGAAGTTGCAGGCCATTGCTTAGATGACCTCACTGTTGACTCTACTCCTAGTTCAGCTTTATCCAACAGGGGCATGTGTCGCCCTTTTTCCATTATTTAGTTGGTATTGTCAGAGATTGTAATTCTTTTAAATTTCAGTATCTTTATTTCAGGATTTGTTACTGCATGATGTTTTCCTTTAGTGTTTTAAATGTTGAGATTCATGATTTATGGTTAAACTCTTGAATGTTGATTTCTATTCTCTTACTTAATGTGTGACTCTTAAAATGTTAATGGTTAAAGGTTTTATAATTGGATTTAATAAAATGGAAATAAGGTCACAAATGGTTTTGACACTTAGCTTAATTATTTAGGGTGTTTAATTGGAAAAGTTATTTTTGCGACGGTGATGCTAAGAATGAACCAACTGTTCACCTTGATTTTAATTTAATAAAGGAGTGATCGTCCGGTATTTAATTAGGTGGGGTGTCACAATTTCTTCATTTTCGCATTAATTACATAAATTCTCAATCTAGATTTTACATGAGTTCATACTCATTAACATCGCATCCATTATTAGTTATATTGCACATACTTTATTTTCTATAAAAAAAACAAAGCAAAAGAGGGTTACACCAATAAATTCCAATGGGATTCTTCATCACATTTTCACAAAATAAAATATATTTTCTACACACACACATATATAATAAACTCCCGTTTGAATTTATGGGATAAACCCCACCCTTGTGCCTCATGCGAACTACGTGGACTTTGAGGCCTTTATAAGCTACGTAGGCGTTTCGGACTAAAGCTAGAGATTCGAGTCCAACTTTCTAATTTTCCAATTTTCACATTTCCATCCTTTTTACACTATCTATATATTAATTTATATATCATATTTGTATTTTATCTAACAAATATTATCGTTTTATTATAACGATCAATATCTCGATAAGCACATACATCATATTTTCTAATTATTATTTTGGGAACATTCCTTTAGATGACGTCACTATATCTTTTTCACGGTATGAGTCGAGCAATTCTGATCTCCATTTATATATACACGCACACACACTTCATGCTGAAATTAAGAATAATAATAACACAACCCATGAGAGACCGAAAAGGAGGGTTGGGTGCCTAACATCTTCCCATTTCGTAACTTAGCCCCCAAACCTCTGAAATATTTGTTTCGTAAGCATAAGTTTTTCTTTGATGCCACTCTCTCAAGGAGGCAAAATGCTCTTTTGCCTGTTTTGTCCAAAATAGGTTGGTGACTCCATCTTTTTATATCACCCCACATCGATGACGGCCGAAGCTCTCCTATAAAATGGGTGCGAGATCTTCTCCTCCGCTTCGAGTGTGCGCACGAGTACCAGAAACCTCTTGAGACAAGAGAGAACGAAAGAGACAAAAAAGGAGGGATGTCCACATTAGCGACTCCGCTGGGGACTTTGACTTAAGAGGACTAGACTCTATTTGCATGGGTGTTATCATTTTCAATTTGTGTTCGTATACACCTATGTGTATGTTCTCTCTTTTATCCTCTATTATTTGTTGTATATATCTACATCATTATTATATCACTCCACACTCACACACTTGTAAATAATATCCATGTACACCTCACACTACTTACACGTAGGATCACTAATATCCACATATTGCACACGCCATTTAGAATATCAATGCTTAGGTGTCACTAGCACACACATCCATTTATCACACTTGTATATATATCCATGCTCACTCACACTTATCATACACCACTTGTAGTTGATCCATGCTAAGGGTTCATTATCACACACTCGTGTATAGATACTCACACATCACTCACTCTCACATATCCATGCCTAGCATAATCTTCATGCTCCATGGTGGATTTAATTTTGATCATACTTGTATATTCTCTCTTATTAGTACAGTGTTCATCATGCCAAATAAAAACACTCTCTTTATAATATACTAATCAAGAATCATGCATTTTGCACACTACATCACCAAAGAGCATGGCTATTGACCATAGGCTAACATCAGTCTTTAAGGACTCTTCATGTCTTCCTAACTACGTCAGAATGACTTGATTAAGTTACTTACCAGGCCAATAGTCTCTCCTTCCACCACGCCACAAGAAGAAGTGAGTCTAGTCGGATCTCTAACCTATACTATAATGCTCTCCTTCTCTGATGAAAAAATCCCTCATTTTGGTTCAAATCACAACTATACTCTTAATATCTCTATCAAGGTGATGGGGAAGACAGTCCCTCTTTCACTTATCGACAATGGTGTAATACCCCGTATTTTTATGCCCTTTAATTATGTGATTAATTAGATTAAATTGGGATTAATTAATTTAATATTAATCCAAATTTTAAAATAATTATTTACTAGCGTGACGAGAGTTAGTAATTATTGGTGAGAATTATGTTGAATAATACTTAATGAGTAAAATAATATATGAGATTGTGTTTATTAAAATTGTCGCCAGCAAATAATACGACACTTATAGAAATTACGTAGGGACGCACGTGTCAGTCGTGTCGGGACTAATTTAAGGAAATAAAAGGTAAATTAATTCTAAGTCACGCGTTTGGTCATTTCGAGTACGCCAATGTGTCTGGAATGGTCAAGATAGTCAGAAAAGTCTACCCGGGGATTTATTTTGGGTCTCGGGATGATTTTAGGCCTAACCGGCAACCCGGGAGGGCATTTTAGTAATTTCTAGTTTTGGGCCTTAATTAATGATGAAAATTAAAGGGTTATATCTGATGGAAGTTGGATTCCTCGCCGGTTAGAAACACTTGAGTTACAAAGAGGCTAAGGAAGTAAGAAGAGAGAAAGTTTCCAAGGGGGAGAACCATCAATCCCACACCGTTCCCACCAATTCCACCACTAACGTGTAGATCCAAGAACGAGGAGCATGATCATAGCAATCATCTTCTACAACTCAGACCTCCAATTTCTAGGCAAGTATCTATCTTGTTGTTCTTCAGTTGAAATTTCATCCATGTTAAAGTAGGAATTATAATTAGGAGTTTTCATGGAGATTAAATGTATTTAGAAGACTAAAATTCACATAATTGGATAGAATTATGTTAGGCTGATGTCTCTATCACATGTAGCACATTTACCACAAATTTTATTGATGATTAGAAGAGGTAGAATAGAAATATGATTTGGATTCTTGAATTAAAATGGAAAACTAGGGTTAAAGACCAAATTATGAATTTAAACCCATTTAATGATAATTTCTTGGAGAAGTAATGAATGTTTTATGTTAGTCATCATCCATACATGTTTATATAATGTTTTACGTTGGTTGGGAGCTTGGGACATTTTACTTGAGGTTTTGATGATTAAAATGAAGGAAACCCGTAGGCTTAAAATTGCAAAAACTGGACCAATATCTGATCGATCAATTGATCGACTCAATAATGTGAATTGATCGACTGGATCGATCAATCGGCCATTTCCATCGATCGATCGACCCCTCCTGGAATTTTGAAACTTATTTCCTTTTTATTATTCATCCAATTCGACTTCATGGGAACCCTTATAGGTAATTTATTTACAGTAATGGGACTTGGGGGTAGTACGATGCTTATATGTGATTTAACCATGGGGTCGCGAGGGTATAAAATGGGGTGGATATCGGATGTATGTTAAATAAGGTTTTGGGAGAATTAAAGATGAATTAGACCAGTAGGGTAGAGAGTGTACACCTAATGATTTCATACTTATCAGAATGATACACTTCGAGGGTCGAGAAGTACTTGAGGACTTGCGAAAATTGAGAAAATAAAATAATGAATTAATTATACGTAGGACTCGGGCGCTACATGCCACGTATGGTTAGAATATGTTATGGGTTGTGGGTGTACCTATCTAAATAATGTATATATATATATATATATATATATATATATATATATATATATATATGAGTATATTTATATATATTATATGAATATATGTGTTTAGTCAGACCCGCGCTACTCGCTATCACGGAGGTTTCCGCGCCGGGACAGTGTTATTCTGATGTGACCTTCATGGGGAAAATTGACTCGTACACTAGAATATAGATCACTGGTACAGGCTATCTGAGTGATAGTCAGAAGGTTCTAAGAGACGTGAGGGTATGTGCTGACATCTTAGAGACTGGGAACTATGCTTCGCCTCCAATATGTGTGTTTTTGTGCTGATACAGCTCGAGAGTGGATCTAAACTAGTATTTCCCTCATTTGTACGAGAGGTACAGAGACTTGATAGAAGAGTATGCCAGCACCATATATTTTATGTGGGGTTCCGTATTAGTATATATATTATGAGTAAAATATAGGTACCAGTGATTCATCTACTGTGCTTGTAAGTAGATAAAATTGAATAATTGATATTAAATGAATTAAGTGTTTGAGAATTTAAGGTTGTATTGAGATGTACATAACTGGCTTGGTAAATTCATAAGAAGAGGTTATCTTATATAAATTATAGTTATGCGACACGTGAATTAGGATTGATAAGGAGGGATCGGGTTAGACTAGTTAACTGGGTTAGCTTTATCTAGATTAATTCAGTAGTACGTTGGGCGTGAACACTAGTTGAGAGGTGATAATTATCAAGTGAGTGTCGAGGCACTAACATGTATATAATATCAACTGGTAAGGATTTTATATACTTGTTAAACTAATTTTTAAAGCTATTTTACACCCGGGCTCTGACCCGTTTCTTGTCTTCTCTCTTTCTCTTATATATATATGTGTGACACCCCGACTAATTAAATACCGGGTAGCTACTCCTTTATTAAATTAATACAAAATGCCAAGTTGATCCAGTTAATAGCATCACTGTCGAAAACATTTTAATGATTACTAACCACCAAGTATTTAAAAAGTAAGTTGCCAAATTTTAAGTTAAGTCTGATTAAGATGCAATAAAAGAATAATGAAAGAACAACATAAATCCATCCACCATAACGAAGTAATGAAATAACCAACAATAGTAATAAGTCCAGAGGAAAACTCCTCACAACAATCCCACAACTAAAAATAATAATAAGACAAGTCTGAATTCTGAATTAATTACATGCCCGAAGTCTGAATAACTGAAATAAATGAAACGCCTCTAAAAGAAATGGGCGACATGCCCTACAACTGATAAATACTGAGTATAGAGTCAAGATAGATGAAGCGTCTATAATCAATGTCATGTAACTTCCACAAACAGCTACAGCTCGTCACCTGAATGAGGATCCTAAGCATGGTGTCCTTGTGGCTGGGCACCTAAAATGGTTTTTACAAAAATAGATTTGAAAGAAAACGGGTCAGAGCCCGAATGTGGAGAGTATTTTAAAAACGGCAAGTGCTTTACTAACAATTAAAACAATGAATGCAAGATACATGTTAGGACGTGCACTCACATGAAATACTCACCTCTCGTCTAACTGTGCACTCCTAACGTTCATGTACCCATTCATGTGTTTTCTCATAACTATCTAGTTCCAAAGAGTTTCTAACACTTCTACTCGGTTCACGTTTAATTCCAACCTTAACAATTAAATAGGGAGTTCTACTTTAATTCTCGGATTCCCAATTATTAACAAAATCATATATTGATATATGTCCCCTTTTTATCTTTTCATGATAATACAATTACTATACCCACAAATTAACATAGAAATTTCCTTTTCATTTAACCGTATATTATTCACAGCATAAATATACAATACAAGCACCCAAAGGCTAAGCTGCGGTGCACACATACTCTGCTATCCATCCCGGTACATCACGTACATAAGGATCACAAATTCCGAATCTCTCAGGAATTGTTGGAATAAAACACCACACACAAAAATGGAGGCGAACATAATTCAACATATCCATGGTCACGTACATACCTACGCTCCATAGTCAGATGGCTTATTAACTCACAAATAAGTCGTTCTCTTGAACTATGTCCTCGAGGTACCAATCTAAATCCGGGCAACACAAGGATAAGAAGGCCCTAAGCGAACGTAACCTCCCGTGATAGCAAGTATGTTAGGTATGTCATACATATAAAAATCATATACTAAGCATTCACACATCTTAGATAATTCAATATTAATAAAGGTATACTCTACATCCTTATACCATTATTCCAAATTTTTATATTTCACGTCTCCCAATAATATAAAAGTTAAACTGTCGACACGTCTCACGTCGTAGTTTCTTATACTTAAAACCTATCTAAAATAGATTATTAAGTTCCTATTATTCCCACGCATAACATCTTTATTCCAAAGGTCCTTACTTCTGCCCCAAACCTCATTTCATCAAATTATTCAAATTTACACTATCAACCCAAATATTAACTCACTTATCGAATTTCATTAGTTTAGAATAATTCCTCAAATTGAATTCTAATTAAGGTCCAAATTTCATAACCATGCCTACTGGTCTTCCTTAAGATTAGGGGTATTCATACGGTCTCCAACAATATTATCCAAGGGTTAACATCATTAAAATTTAAATAGGGAAGAACTTTACTCATTCTGGGAAGGTCGATCGATCGACCTTTTCCTTCGATCGATCGATGGTGGTCGATCGATCGACTGATGAATGTCGATCGATCGATCGCACCAGGTAGGCTGCAGACTGCTTCGTTTTGCAGTTTTCAAATCAACCCAAAACACCATTAACAAGCATGAAACTCTAAGATAACGTTATAATATCATCATACAACCATCCTACAACAGTGTTAACGTTCTAAAACCAATAATTCATCGTTCAAGGGCTTTGTATGGATCAAATCTTCATCAAGAATTCCAGTTTTCTATTTCTTTCAAGAACCTTAATAAACTTCTTCGAAAATCCGTTTTTAAATCATCAAGGGTCAAAATTCTGAGTTCATAATTCGTCCATAATGTTTCTACATGTAGTCCCTAACATAGTTCATAGTTTTAAACTTCCAATTCATGGGTCTATATCATCTTCCAAGATAAATTCGAAAATTCCTAAACATGGAAAAGCATGGCATTGAATCAATTGTAATTAAACCACTTGCCTTAATCTTTCTCTGAATTTGATGTTGAATCTTGAAGGATGAGTTGTTCTCCCTCTCTCTTTCTGCAGAATTCTCTTCTCTCTCTCTCTCTCTACAAGTTTCTCTAAGGATGATGACAATGGAGGTGTGGTTGGTTTTTGGTAAGTTGGAACTATATCTTAACTTCTCCCGTAGCCCATTAAGTCCCTTAGTGTAGTTAGTGGGTTTAGTGGATAAAGAATAAGTCAGATTTTTGTTTCTAATTTTCGTGGGTTTTAATTCTCAGATTTCCGAAATTACCAAAATGCCCCTATAAGTTACCGGTATGGCCCAATAATGCCCCGGGACCCAAACTTAACCTCCGGCTAGTGTTTTCTGACTATTTCGACCCTTCCGGACGCGTTGGCGCACTCAAAATGACCATACGGGTGATAAAAATAAAATTCACTTTTTAATTCAAATAATTATATTCCTGACGCGACTGTCACGCGCGTCCCAACAAAATTTCCCAAATTGCCGTATTTCAATCTCGCGACAATTTCAATATTGCCAATATTCATATATTGCCAAATATACACATTATAATCGAATACTAACTCACGTCTCGTTAATATTTTTATCCGAATTAATTTCCAATTAATACACATTTAATTCAATTAATCCCCAAAAATAAATATCACGAAAATACGGGGTATTACATACTTCCCCCCTAATAACTGAATTTTGTCCCGAAATTCGGAACTAGAAAGTACCTGGTAAGAACAACTCCGGATAACGTTCGCGCATCTCATCCTCGCGCTCCCATGTGGACTCCTCGATATTATGATGTCGCCACTGAACACGCACAAACGGAACTATCTTTGACCGCAGTTTCCTCTCACTTCGGTCCAAAATAGCAATTGGCCCCTCCTCGTAGGAGCTATCCGGATGGAGATCGATGTCCTCCAAAGCAATATGAGAATGATCCAAATCGTCTCTAAGATATTTCCTTAGCGAGGAAATATGAAATACATCGTGAATCCGATGCAAATTCTCCGGTAACCCAAGTCTATACGCAACCGGCCCAATCCGCTCAATAATAGGAAATGGTCCCACATATCTTGGTGCCAACTTCCCTTTCTTCCCGAAATACATAATCCTCTTCATAGGAGATACTCTGAGCAAAACCTGGTCCCCCACTTCAAATTCCCTGAAGGATCTCTTCGCATCAGCATAGCTCTTCTGCCTGTCCTGAGCTACCCGAATGCGACTCCGTATCCGCTCTATCCTTGCCAAAGTATCCTGAATTACTTCCGGCCCAAGTAGTTTGTTGTCACCCACCTCCAACCAACATGCTAGGGAATGACAAGGTCTACCGTAAAACGCCTCAAATGGAGCCATGCCAATGGTGAACTGGTAGGAGGTGTTGTAAGCAAACTCCACCAGTGGAAGATACTCCTCCCATCCACCCCCGAAGTCAATGATGCACATCCGCAACATGTCTTCCAACATCTGATTTGTACGCTCGGTTTGCCCATCGGTCTGCGGATGATAAGCCATACTCAACTGCAATTTCGTGCCCATGGCCTCCTGAAAACTTTCCCAAAACCGTGAGACAAATATCTTATCTCGGTCAGACACGATATTTAGGGGCACACCGTGAAGTCTCACTATCTCTGCAATAAAGAGCTGGGCATACTGTCCCGCAGTGTAGTCTGTCCTTACGGGTAGAAAATGAGCTACTTTGGTCAACCTGTCCACAATTACCCAAATGGAGTCGTGACCTCTCTGTGACGTAGGCAATCCCGTGATAAAGTCCATGGAGATGCTCTCCCACATCCACATCGGGACTTCCAATGGTTGTAGAATTCCTGCCGGTCTCTAATGATCCACTTTAACTAGCTGACAAGTGGCGCATTTTGAAACAAACACGGTAATATCTCTCTTCATCCCGCTCCACCAATACTGTCGCCACATGTCTTGGTACATTTTGTCCCCTCCGGGATGTACCGCGAACCGTGAGCCATGCGACTCTGCCATCACCTCATGCCGCAATTCTTCCCCTTTCGGAACTACCAATCTCCCATTGAAGCATAATTCCCCATCTGAGCTAACGGTAGGACTCGGCTCCCTCTGCTAGTAATCGAACTATCTGCTCCTGACAGAACGAATCTTTTGCCTGTGCCTTTACCACCTACGTGACAATTTTCGATGTAACGATCATCACAGACATGAATGATCGGGCCACTGCATCCTGGTGTCCCAACTCCTTCCACTTGGCCTTCCACACCCCTGCCACCTCATCTACTAGCCTACGGCTCAACGCGTCTGCCACCACGTTAGCCTTCCCCGGGTGATACTGGATATCGAACTGATAATCTTTCAGGAATTCAAGCCACCTCCGTTGCCGCATATTCAACTCCTTCTGCGTGAATAGGTACTGTAGGGACTTGTGATCCGTGAACAATCGAAACTTCTCCCCCAAAAGGTAATGTCTCCAAATACGAAGGGCAAATACCACTGCCGCTAACTCCAAGTCCTGGGTAGGGTAATTCTTCTCGTGAGGCTTAAGCTTATGGGAAGCATAAGCTATGGCCTGACTCTCCTGCTGCAGTACATCTCCAAGTCCTTGTAAGGACGCATCGGTGTAAACAAGATACTCAACTCTCGTTCTCGGCAATGCTAACACATGTGCTGAGGTTAACTTGTCCTTCAACTCATCGAATGCCAACTGACAGGCATCACTCCAAATGAACAACACACCTTTACGAGTCAGATGTGTCATGGGACCCGCTATTTTGGAGAAACCCCGAATAAACCTCCTGTAGTATCCTGCTAAGCCCAAGAAACTACGGATCTCAGTCGGTGTCGTGGGCTGTCCCCACTCCCTCACCGCGGATACCTTCCCCGGATCAACGGATATTCCCCGGTCAGAAATAACATGCCCCAAAAACTGGACCTCCTTCAGCCAAAACCCTCACTTCTCATACTTTGCATACAGCTCATTCTGACGTAGCATCTGCAAAACTTACCTCAAATGCTCGGCGTGCTCCTCCTCTGTCTGGGAGTAAACCAGAATATCATCAATGAAGACAATGACAAACTGATCTAGGAAGACCCTGAACACCCTATTCATCAAGTCCATAAACATGGCTGGAGCATTGGTCAAACCAAAAGGCATAACCCGAAACTCGTAAGAACCATATCTCGATAAGAACGCAGTCTTCGAGACATCCTCCTCCCTGATATGCAACTGATGGTATCCCGATCTCAAATCAATCTTTGAGAAGAAAGAAGCTCCTCTCAACTGGTCGAATAAGTCATCGATTCGAGGCAACGGATACTTATTCCGTATCGTGACTTTATTCAACTCCCGGTAGTCCACACACAATCTTAGTGAACCATCTCTCTTCTTCACGAACAATACAAGGGCACCCCACGGTGAAGTACTCCTCTGAATAAACCCCTGACCCAACAACTGCTCAATCTGATCTCGTAACTCTCGCATCTCTGCCGGAGCCATACGGTACGGTGCGCGTGATATAGGTCTCGTATCTGGTAATAAGTCTATGACAAAGTCTATCTCTCGACTGGGGGGTAGGCCTGGTATCTCCTGAAACACATCAGAATACTCCCTGACAACTGGGATCGAATCTAAAGGAATCCCAACCTCCTTAGAGGTATCCTCCTCTAAGTAGTACAAATGAGCGGTCGAACCTCCCTCTGGGCGAGGCATCGCCACTACAAACATCTCTTTCCCCGGAATGGCAAAAATAATGTTTCCACCGAAGCAATCAATCATGGCTCTATAGTCTGCGAGCCAATCCATACCGATAATCACATCGTGAACATGCATATCTAATACTAACATGTCTGCAGGTAATACCAAGCTACCAATCTCTACCTCCACTCCCCGACATATAAAGAAAATAAGTGACCCACTCCCCAATGGTGAGTCTACACACGTCACTGTGCTTTCTGCTGTGGCTAACAACCCTAAGGCTTTCGCAAAATGTGTAGCTATAAAATAATGTGTTGCCCCCGTATCAAATAAAACCCGACCCATAGTACCATGGATAGGAAACATACCCTCAATCGCGGGTGGTGCCTGTGGAGCTGCTACCTGGTGGACGTTGTAGACACGTCCATACTGTAATTGCCCCTGCTGCACAGGAACTGCTGGAATGGCCGGTAGTGCTGGAACCTGGGCTGGAGCTGGAAGAGCAGGTGGAAAAAGTGGCCTCTGTGGCTCATGTCGAGCACCCTGCTGCTGCTGCGGGGCCCTGCCCGTGTCAGGACAATCCTGACGTTTGTGTCCAATCTTACCACAAATGAAACACTTCCCAGGGAAGTTTCCCCCTTGCTATCCCTTCTGCCCTCGGCCCTGGTGGCCTTTACCATTTCTGCCCTGGCCTTGCTGGCCCTGGTGAAACTGCTGATGTTGACCATTTTGACCCTGCTGGCCCTGATGGCCGTTATGACCCTGCTGGCCATTTCGGAATCCTCCCTGACCGTTCCTGAAACCCCCTGATCGGAACCTCTTATGATCCCCCTGCTGGGAACCCTGATCACTCTGCCTATACTGACCTTGAGCTGACTGTGCCCCGCTGGCACCATTTTCCCCTGTCCTGCCCTGATGGCTGGACTCTCCTGATCGCTTCCCCTCTGTCAAGTGAAAGCGGTGGTCCTGGCAATGGAGTAATGCAGCATTAACCACGTCAGAATAAGTGGCCAACGAGAGGTTCCCCAATAAATGCTGACGGATCCTCCAAGTCAATCCATCTATGAATTTCTGAATCTTCTTCTCTTCCGTCGATATCTCATCTGGGACAATATTCAGCAAATTGGTGAATTTAGCCTCATACTCGGCCACAGTCTTACCCTCCTGTCGAAGGTTCATCAACTTCCTCCTCATTTCCGTGTGAACAGCAGACGGAAAGTACTTGCGGTCGAACCGCATCCCGAACTCCTGAATCGTGAGAGTATCTCTCTCCTCTGCGGTGGTAATAGACTCCCACCACTGTAGTGCATATCCCACTAGCTTAAAAGTAGCTAGTACCTGCCTCTGAACATCAGTGCACTCATACATCCTCAAGTGCCTCTGTATATCCTTTCTCCACTGACTCGAAACAACAACATCGGAGCTACCAGCAAACTCCGATGGATGTGCTTTCTGAAAAGCATCACGTACACGTTCCCAGGCAGAAGGGAATGCATGTGGCTGAACTGGCGCGGCAACTGGTGCCTGAGGTGGTGCCTGCTGAACTACGGCTAAAGCAGCATTTACCGCTTGGGCTACTATGGCTGCAACCTCAGCGGCATTCATCGTGCCCTGAACTGGTGCGGGCTGTGGTTCTGGCGTTGCATTCCTGGGAACCCGTGGTGCACGTCGTGGAGGAATTCTTAAACAAGAATAAAGCCTATAAGTTCGCAGTTATAAACTCAAAATAGCTGAAGGACGTAGCATATACAAAAGAATACAACAGTCCTAAAATATAGGGCTCTACATCAAAGAAAGCTCAGCGAAAACATAATAAGCCGTTCAGATCCTAAAGGACACTAGAACCTGATGCTCTGATACCACCTGTGACACCCCGATTAATTAAATACCGGGTAGCTACTCCTTTATTAAATTAATACAAAATGCCAAGTTGATCCAGTTAATAGCATCACTGTTGAAAACATTTTAATGATTACTAACCACCTAGTATTTAAAAAGTAAGTTGCCAAATTTTAAGTTAAGTCTGATTAACATGCAATAAAATAATAATGAAAGAACAACATAAATCCATCCACCATAACGAAGTAATGAAATAACCAACAATAGTAATAAGTCCGGAGGAAAACTCCTCACAACAATCCCAAAACTGAAAATAATAATAAGACAAGTCTGAATTCTGAATTAATTACATGCCCGAAGTCTGAATAACTGAAATAAATGAAATGCCTCTAAAAGAAATGGGCGACATGCCCTACAACTGATAAATACTGAGTATAGAGTCAAGATAAATGAAGCGTCTATAATCAATGTCCTGTAACTTCCACAAACAGCTACAGCTCGTCACCTGAATGAGGATCCTAAGCATGGTGTCCTTGTGGATGGGCACCTAAAATGGTTTTTACAAAAATAGATTTGAAAGCAAACGGGTCAGAGCCCGAATGTGGAGAGTATTTTAAAAACATCAAGTGCTTTACTAACAATTAAAACAATGAATGCAAGATACATGTTAGGACGTGCTCTCACATGAAATACTCACCTCTCGTCTAACTGTGCACTCCTAACGTTCCTGTACCCATTCATGTGTTTTCTCATAACTATATAGTTCCAAAGAGTTTCTAACACTTCTACTCGGTTCACGTTTAATTCCAACCTTAACAATTAAATAGGGAGTTCTACTTTAATTCTCGGATTCCCAATTATTAACAAAACCATTTATTGATATATGTCCCCTTTTTATCTTTTCATGATAATACAATTACTATACCCACAAATTAACATAGAAATTTCCTTTTCATTTAAGCGTATATTATTCACATCATAAATATACAATACAAGCACCCAAAGGCTAAGCTGCGGTGCACACATACTCTGCTATCCATCCCGGTACATCACGTACATAAGGATCACAAATTCCGAATCTCTCAGGAATTGTTGGAATAAAACACCACACACAAAAATGGAGGCGAACATAATTCAACATATCCATGGTCACGTACATACCTACGCTCCATAGTCAGATGGCTTATTAACTCACAAATAAGTCGTTCTCTTGAACTATGTCCTCGAGGTACCAATCTAAATCCGGGCAACACAAGGATAAGAAGGCCCTAAGCTAACGTAACCTCCCGTGATAGCAAGTATGTTAGGTATGTCATACATATAAAAATCATATACTAAGCATTCACACATCTTAGATAATTCAATATTAATAAAGGTATACTCTACATCCTTATACCATTATTCCAAATTTGTATATTTCACGTCTCCCGATAATATAAAAGTTAAACTATCGACACGTCTCACGTCGTAGTTTCTTATACTTAAAACCTATCTAAAATAGATTATTAAGTTCCTATTATTACCACGCATAACATCTTTATTCCTAAGGTCCTTACTTCTTCCCCAAACCTCATTTCATCAAATTATTCAAATTTACACTATCAACCCAAATATTAACTCACTTATCGAATTTCATTAGTTTAGAATAATTCCTCAAATTGAATTCCAATTAAGGTCCAAATTTCATAACCATGCCTACTGGTCTTCCTTAAGATTAGGGGTATTCATACGGTCTCCAACAATATTATCCAAGGGTTAACATCATTAAAATTTAAATAGGGAAGAACTTTACTCATTCTGGGAAGGTCGATCGATCGACCTTTTCCTTCGATTGATCGATGGTGGTCGATCGATCGACTGATGAATGTCGATCGATCGGTCGCACCCGGTAGGCTGCGGACTGCTTCGTTTTGCAGTTTTCAAATCAACCCAAAACACCATTAACAAGCATGAAACTCTAAGATAATGTTATAATATCATCATACAACCATCCTACAACAGTGTTAACGTTCTAAAACCAATAATTCATCATTCAAGGGCTTTGTATGGATCAAATCTTCATCAAGAATTCCAGTTTTCTATTCCTTTCAAGAACCTTAATAAACTTCTTCGAAAATCCGTTTTTAAATCATCAAGGGTCAAAATTCTGAGTTCATAATTCGTCCAGAATGTTTCTACATGTAGTCCCTAACATAGTTCATAGTTTTAAACTTCCAATTCATGGGTCTATATCATCTTCCAAGATAAATTCGAAAATTCCTAAACATGGAAAAGCATGGTATTGAATCAATTGTAATTAAACCACTTGCCTTAATCTTTCTCTGAATTTGATGTTGAATCTTAAAGGCTGAGTTGTTCTCCCTCTCTCTTTCTGCAGAATTCTCTTCTCTCTCTCTCTCTCTACAAGTTTCTCTAAGGATGATGACAATGGAGGTGTGGTTGGTTTTTGGTAAGTTGGAACTATATCTTAACTTCTCCCGTAGCCCATTAAGTCCCTTAGTGTAGTTAGTGGGTTTAGTAGATAAAGAATAAGTCAGATTTTTGTTTCTAATTTTCGTGGGTTTTAATTCCCAGATTTCCGAAATTACCAAAATGCCCCTATAAGTTACCGGTATGGCCCAATAATGCCCCGGGACCCAAACTTAACCCCCGGCTAGTGTTTTCTGACTATTTCGACCCTTCCGGACGCGTTGGTGCACTCAAAATGACCATACGGGTGATAAAAATAAATTTCACTTTTTAATTCAAATAATTATATTCCTGACGCGACTGTCACGCGCGTCCCAACAAAATTTCCCAAATTACCGTATTTCAATCTCGCGACAATTTCCATATTTCCAATATTCATATATTGCCAAATATACACATTATAATCGAATACTAACTCACGTCTCGTTAATATTTTTATCCGGATTAATTTCCAATTAATACACATTTAATTCAATTAATCCCCAAAAATAAATATCATGAAAATACGGGGTATTACAATATATATATATATATATATATATATATATATATATATATATATTATAGGTGCCCAGCAACAGGGGAGTCAGACTTAGATCTTTGGGTTGTTGACGTGCTGCAGCTAGTATGGGAGTTGCGGGTTCTTGCATTTAGACGACTTCATCCTTGTCATCTAAGCTCTTCACCTAGTCATTTTAGATAGGGAATGTGTCGCCTGTTTCCAATTTCTATTTAGTTCAGAGAGATTTTGTACTCTTCATTTATTTCAGTATTTGGTTTTTAGTTGAGATTGTTTTAATTATTACATTGTCCTTCGATTCAGGATATTTCATTTGGTTGATTAATGTAGCCTGTTTATTTCACTTGGATGGTTTGGTATTTAATATTATCTGTGTTCATAAAAATGGTTATGTACATAAATTCATGACAATGGAACTTAATCTATAAATTTAAATGTTTTGACACTTAGCTTAATTATTTATTAGGTGATAAATAAAGAAAAATTATTTTCAATAGTGATGTTAAGTATGGACTAACCGGAAATTATTTTTGATAGTGATGTTACGTATGGACTAACCGGACACTTTGATTTAATTTACTAAAGGACTAATCACCCGGTATTTAATTAGTCGGGGTGTTACAAATGGGTCATCACTTAATGTTTTTCCGGATTGAAAGTAAGCGACCTTGCTCTGATTTTTGACGCGATGCGTGCTTATGACAATATTCGTTGGGAAGTGATGGAATCCATAAAGCTTGCAATAGGGGTTGGCCCTATAAATTCTATTACTGAATTCCAAGTCATCGACATAACAATTTGTTTTACCTGTTTCTCGGACAACTACGGCTTCACAGCATCAAGGGAGTGTCTTCCTCTCTCCATCAGAAACTGAAGTCCTTCGCTAATGGGCAGGTCATCACCATCTTGGGCGACGATGATAATATTGAGAATACAAGAACTAGTAATTCGGTATTTGAGATATAGCATGGGGCAAATGATATGATTCCGTCAGGTTTTCGAGTTGAACCGCTTCCACTCCCAGGAGGGGATGATTTCAGAAATAGAGTCTATCCATAGAACAGCCCTCACAACAATGTCAATGTGATACAAATGTTCGAGAATATGCATTTTATGCCCAGGTCGGGGTTGGGTCGATGATGGCAGGTTATAATAGAACCCATAGTGTTGAAGAAGGCCTTTCCTCCATGTGACCTAGGCTATCAACCATCATCAGAGGAACTTAGAATGCTCCGCCAACCAAGGTTGAAGAGAAGGCTAGAAAGTGCTAAGACTGTCTCAGGAGATTCCTTTAATGGGAGATTCATCAAAAGAGGTGAAGATTTCCCCTTTTATGGCTTTCTCTAACCTTGATCTAATCATGTGGACAAGAAGATGAAGCCAATAATGGATATCGTTTTATAATATAGTTAGTCATGGGTCAAAAATTCCCAGCATTATGTGCAACTGCTCGTCAAAAACACTACAGCTGTTACCGAGAATTTTGAGGTAAGTGGCTCTGAGGATTCGTTCAATTTGCAGACACTAGGGCTGACATTCTGCATGATTCCCTCAGACACTACATCATCGGATCCATCCATCCTCATCAAGACTATTGATGCACCTTCCCTTAACTGGAATGCTATACCAGTTCCATCTGCTAAAATGTAACCCAACCCAGATGTTTATCCCATTTCTTCTTCTTTTGTTATCCCTCCTTGTTCTTATCATAATGGAATCGAGACCCTTTTCAATGAGGTTTTCAAAACTATTTTTCCAAGGAATGAAATGAACGAAGATTTTGAGTATCTTGTTGTTCTATATTTTAATTGTCTTAATTCTAATCAAACTCTTGATGATGGTGATTTTGCAAATGAACAATTCTTAACTGATCTTAATAAGGTTAATAACAGGAAACATAATTGCATTCAAATTAATGAAGATGAAATTATTATTATTAATCTTAGTTCTAGTAGGCAACTATGCGAGATTAGAATAAGGTCCACGCTTTACGAGTATGAGCAAGTGAAAATCTAATAACTACTAAACGAATTTGTGGACATCTTCGTATGGTCCTACGACGACATGCCCTGCATTGATCCCGAGATCGCTCAGCATGAGATTCCAATGCTCCCAGAATGTAAACTGCTCAAACAAAAAATGAAAGCTTTGAACCGAATGGTCGCTCAAGGTCAAGGAAGAGGTGGTCAAATAGTTAAACGTAGCCTCATACGGTTGATTGAATGTCATATATGGTTAGCCAACATTGTTCCCATGCTAAAATCAGGAAGAAACGTTTGTATGTGCATTGATTATCGAGATTTGAACAAGGATTCTCTAAAATATGATTACCCGCTACCCAATATCGACATGATTGTGAATAATACGGCCATTCATGCTCTCAAGTCATTCGTTGATGGTTTTTTTGGATACAATCAGATCAAGATGTACCCTGATCATCAAGAAAAACCGCATTCATCACCCCGGGGAACCTTCTGTTACATATTTATGCCATTCGATCTCAAAAACACAAGGATTACCTACCATTGGGCTTCCATAACCATTTTGCAAGATTTAATAGACAAAGAAATCGAGGTCTACGCCGACGATATGATTATCAAGTCTAAGACTCGAGTTGGTCATGTTCCCTATCTCCATAAGTTCTTCGAACGCCTGTGGAAATACGAGATGCGACTTAACACGTAAAATATGTCTTTGCCATTACCAAAGGAATGCTTTTGGATTCATGGTTAGAGATAAAGGGATTGGAACGAATCCTGCCAAACTAAAAGCTATACTTAAAATGCCACCACCCCAAATGAAGAAGGAAGTCCGGGGATTCTTAGGAAAATTAGAGTATATCAGCCAGTTCATTAGCCAGTTGACTTCAATATGTGAAACCATCTTCAAAATCCTCAAAAAAGATTCTACAAAAGTCTAGAATGAGTCTTATCAGGATGCCTTTGACCGAATAAAACTATACCTTACCCAATCTCTATTACTCATGCCACCACAACCTGGTCTCCCTTTACTCCTATTCTTGATCATGACAGACACCGCAGATGGGGCTCTACTAGCCTAATAGATTGAAGAATCCCATAAAGAGAGGTCATCTACTATGCCAGTCTTAAATTGGTCAGATACTAAGTCAACTACACGACCTTAGAGAAAGCATGTGTCGCCCTTGTCTGGGTCACTCAAAAATTACGAAACTACATGCTTGATTTTCCCATCAGACTTCTGTCCCGAATGGATCCTATCAAATACCTACTCAAGAAACCTGCCTTGTCTAGTCGGATGGCCCGATGGTTGATGTTTCTAATCGAGTTCAATATTATGTATGTCACGCAGAAAGACATGGAAGGAAGAGTTATCTGTGACTACCTTGCTAACTACTATATGGAAGAAGTTGATGTTTGGATCTCCAAATTCTCGAATGAAGACATCGTCTGGTATTTCAAAATTTGGCACCTCCTTAAGCACGGTAGGTACCCCCAGTATTCTAATAAAAAGGACCGAGTAACCCTTAGCAAGCTGGTTCTTAGTAAATTGTTTGCGATAAAGAACTGTTCAAGAGAAACTTCGATGGAACCCATCTACACTGCATCACAGGGGATGACATTTAAGAGATGATGTTGAAAATCCACAGTGGGGAGTGCGAACCCCATATGAATGGTCATATGCTCACCTAAAAGATTATTTTACATGGTTACTACTTCACTACTATAGTTTAAGATTGCACCGCCTATGTTTGAAGATGCCTTAAATGATAATATTTTTCCAATCTACAGCACTTGCCTCCACGATAATTGTATAACATGACCTCTCCCCGACCGTTTTCCATATAGGCATCGATATCATAGGGAAAGTTACGCCGAAAACCTAAAGAGGGATCGAATTTATCTTGGTTTCCATTGATTACTTCACCAAATAGGTCAAAACTGGGACGTACACAATGCTGAATACCAAAAAAGTAGCTAAGTTCATCCGAAAAACATCATCTATCGATACGGGGTCTCGCACGTTCTAGAGTCGGACAATGGATTACACTTTGAGGAAAAAGTCACATAATTGGTCAACAAATATGGGATCCAAAGACAAAAAATCTTCTCCTTACCGACCTCAAAACAATAGTGCAGTTGAAGCAGCTAATAAGAACCTCAAAGAAATCATCAGCAAGATGAGTGAGAGTTACCGAGATTGGGCCGATCGAATCCCTTACGCCTTAAGGGATATCGTACTTTAGTTTGAGCGTCCACTGGTGCTACCCCTTACTCTCTAGTATACAGCATGGAACCAGTCCTACCCATTGAACTAGAAATACCTTCAGTATGCATCGTACTTGAGAGCAAGGTCAACGAGGAAGACTAGAACCAGAGTCATCTTGACGAGTCGTCACTCTCAAATGAAAGGAGGCTAAAATCTTTATATCATATACATGGGTACCATCATCGAATAGCGCAATCATTAAATAAGAGAGTCAAGGACTGTGGTGTCCAAGAGAGGGATTTATCCTTTAAAGAAATCATAGAATCCGTCTAGGACTCTAGAAGGAAGTTCAAGCTGAATTGGAATGTCCCCTACATCGTGAAGAAGATCCTATCTAGTGGCACCTCTATGCTCACCGACCTCGAAGGAGAAGAGATGACCCATCCAATCAACCTCGATCATCTCAATAAATTCTACCCTTAGTCCGAAATCTCTACACGCTACGACTCTTT
Source organism: Sambucus nigra (assembly GCA_949130495.1). NCBI lineage: Eukaryota > Viridiplantae > Streptophyta > Magnoliopsida > Dipsacales > Adoxaceae > Sambucus > Sambucus nigra. The sequence goes on along the minus strand of OX422220.1, from coordinate 382,029,723 downwards.
TCATCTCCCTTAAAATCTAAAAAAAATCTTCATTTCCCTCTACTCAGAACTATGTGGGGCCTGATCCTCCGAAAATCCTTTTTACTTTCAAAAATGAAACTCGCAAAATTTTTAAAACTCAAAGAGGTACGTAGGAAGATCATATGCTTTACATGATCATGGCCCCCTTCTTTTTCACAAAAGGCGATTATTTTCTTATCCCTGAGAATGACAGTTTGTTTTATCATTTACATAAACAAAAGGATTATGTATGTCTTAGAAATTAGTATAGATAATCAAATGTAAAACTCATTAAGAGGCATAATAATATAAATAAAATCCTTTTTATTCCATTTTGGAAAATCCGGCACGACTACAGATAATATCAGCGTAGGGAGTCAAATAACTACCCCTGCCAACCTTGACTATCCTAAAAAATAAAACCAAAATAAATTGCTCCTAAAAGAGCCAACTAAAATCTTCCCAAATTTATTCCCAACAAACCCAAAATGACCAAATACATAACCAAACACACAAAAGTTTCACAAAAACCATCAGTTTCATAAAAGGCCTTACCCACAGCTGCCCGAAGATCTAACCCAGTCATCATCTACGTCCTAAGGCCCCCAAACTTTTCCTGTATGCATAGTATACTGAAGTCACTCCATGTGACACCAAGCCCGGACTAACCCAAGGAAAATCACTATGCCTCCCTTTATGGTGTCAAACATAGCAAGCCATCTCTTCTAAATCTCCTAAGCCAATATCTTGGACACTACCCTCCTCCATAGCCATTTCATATAGTCTCCAGAAACATGCCCAACTCTGCCAATCGATTGGGAAGGACGGGTCGATGGCTGAGGACTCTCCCACAAAGAACCCAACTTCATGTGCATGCCTTATGTTAAATCCACCATAAGGAAGAAGTCTAAGATACGGGAGGGTACAATCTTCCCCCATCCAACTTGACACGGGAGATTCCAGGGAAAATAAAAAGAGGTATGTCGGAGGCCAACTAACCAAACATGCTGGTATTCCTTGAGTTCTATAATGGGTTACAACTCCCCCCACCAGGGCACCGACCAGCATAGACATCGAGCCTCGTACTCCACAATCTAGTTTATCTAGTTCTCAATGTTTATGCCAAAACTAATGAAATAGCGAGTGAAAAAATTCAGAACGGCTGCCAAGGGACATTCTGGGGGACCGTCAAAAGGAATCTCTCCAACAGGCACGTGAATAACTTAATGGAACTCTCAAAAAATCAAAACGTCCTTCTCGCCAAGCATCTACATCGTTCAGGGTCACTGCCAGTATCACCGTCACAGTATTGCGATTATATGACATCCACGCTATAATAACAACTAGTTGAGGATCCAACATTATGTCCCCGATCACCAGCAATAGCCTCAAAGTTAAGCCCAAAGTAACAGCTCGAGTAAAACCAGCATCATTACATTTTGTTAAACACATCAGATTCAGCACAATCCAATGAAGGTAGCAAGCCCCACTTTACAATCAAGCTTTTTATTTCCTCATCCATATGTCAACCAACCTGCCAAGGCCTTCCTCTTTTCAACAAAAAATTTGAAAACCTCATTTTTCCTACTTTTTCTCAAAATAAATCCCTTCAAAAGGAAAGCTCTTTTTTATCTAAGCCTCTGAAGCCATGTTCAAACATATTCATTTCCAAAAACACACTTTTCTTACTCTTTCTCGAAATAAAAACTCAACAGAAAATTAAAGTGCATGTAGAGTAGGCCACTAAATCAAGATAATCAAATAAAACATGCATCTCTTTTTGCCTTTTTTGAGTGTCTCCTTAAGTAAAGCCGCTACATCAAGCATACAAACGCCAAGCTCCCACTGTCAACGATGAACCTGCAAGAGAATCTCGAAGGGTAGGAACTAGAATGGGATCTCACTTCATCTGCCACACGACCCTCTCTCCTAGGTACCACACATACCCTAACTCACGCAACATCAACCTCGACATCCATAGTAGCCACCCCTCAAGGGTAACAGATCTCCTACATCCCCAACATAGATTTAGCAATCCTACTTAACTCCCCCCCCCCCCCCCCCCTCCGACGTCACTCTCAGCATATGGTCCACCTCTATCTAAAAACCCTCACAATCAATCCTTAACAGATGCTAAACCCAAACTGATTGGCACCTCCCTATTCCTCTTCCCACGATAGCCCAAAAGACCATGCCACTGCCGTTTGGCACCCCCAGCAAGCTGTAGGTAGGCAACCCCCTAAAATTTCGTATTAAAAAATCCCAAAAACAGATAGAAAATCCCGAAAAATTACTAAAATTTCCAAATAAATATTGGAACAATTCTTCACCAAGAAAAATCATTTTTCAAAATTCCCCAAGTTCCCAAGGGGATTAATACCACATTTTTATTCCCTGGCTTAAACCCTAAAAACACAGCGCACCCATTACCACTCCCAGCGAAATCCCAAGAACCTCAAACTTAGCAAAAATCAAGAGCTCCTCAGCAGAGTTACCCATTTTCTAGCAAGAATTACCTAATTAAACTTTTCCTCATAAAAAAATCAAAATTTCCCCAAAAAACAAGTCAGTAACCTTAATCGGGCAACTCTCCCTAACAACACATTCCCCAGCAGAATCCAAAACCTCAAAATTATCAACTGGACTAAGATTTTTAGCCCTTCTTAAAAGGACATAATCCCCAGACAAAATGTATACTCCCCAGTAGAGTCTCAAATAGAAATTTCCTAAGATAGCTACTCCCTACTACTTAAGGCCCTCAGAATTGACCTCAACCTTCAAAATTCGTCGCTCGCCATTTAGGGTCCTCATAATTGATCTCGACCCTCAGAATTTGTCTCTTTCCACTTAAGGTCCTCAAAATTGACCTCAAACCTCATAATTGGTCGCTCCCACTTAAGTTCCTCATAATTGACCTCGACCCTCATAATTGGTCGCTCCTACTTAAGGTCCCCATAATTTACTTCAACCCTCAGAATTAGTCGCTCCCACTTAAGGTCCTCAGAACTGACCTCAACCCTTAGAATTGTTCGCTCCCACTTAAGGTCCTCAGAATTGACATTGACCCTCAAAATTAATCATTCCCGCTTAAGGTCCTCAAAATTGACCTCGATCCTCAGAATTGGTTTCTCCCACTTAAGGTTCTCAAAATTGACCTCAACCCTAAAAATTTGTCACTCCCACTGAAGGTCCTGGAAAATAACCTCGAGCTTCATAATTGGGCGCCCCTGCTTAAGGTCCTCAAAATTGACCCCGCACCTCAAAATTGGTCGTTCCCACCTTAGGTCCTCAAAATTGACCTTGACCCTCTGAATTGGTCATCCTCATCCTTCTTGGCCCTAAAAATCTTCCCCTTTCCTAAAGCATCATGTGGTGTCTATTCGATAACTTTCACTTGTTGAAAACTCACCGGTCGAGGGGCTTGGTAAACACCACATTCTAGGACCCCCTAAGTCTCTCCTTAGGTCCCTAGTACCTTATCTTTCACTGCAAATCCTAGGTCATACTCCGAGTATCGATCTAGAGGTCATTGAGCAAACTCGGGCCCCATTTGACTCTGATAAACTCTCTCTTCAGAGAGAAACCTCAATAAGCCTTCGAGGGTCTCTAAATCCCCTTTCTAATGGGGTAACCCATGCGCAAATTGGCATAACAGTTCAGATGAACAGACCATTTTACAATCAAAAACCTATCTAGAGGCCACTGGGTGCACTCGGGCCGCCCCGATTTGACTCCAATCAACTTCATTGTCAGAGTTAAAGCTCAATGAATATTCAAAGGGCATTACAAATCCTTTCCAATGGTCTACCCCATGAATGAAATGCCATAACGGTTCGAATGAACAATCCGTTTTCGCTTAAAAACTGATCTAGAGGCCACCAAGCACTCCCAGGCTCCGTTTGACCAAAGTCAACTCTTAATCTCGAATGAACTTAATGAATATTTTGATTTCACTAAATATCCTTTCGAAAGGTCTGCCCCATGCACAAATCAACCTTACGGTATAGATGAACGACCCATTTTACTCCAAAAGGCCACCTGGTGCTTCCTGGACCGAGCAAGGCTCTTTGGAACATTGAAGTACCTTATATAACCTTTCTAACGGTCTACCCTGTGCACAATTATAAGTTACAAATTGGGCGAACGGCCCATTATCGTTCGACGATCTTCCCTCCAAAGGACTTATAAGATATTTTGAGCCTCGTTTCACCCAAAGACAATTCCTAGACCCAATAGCGTCTCAAAGTACTCTTAAAGGTATCTGAATTACCTTTCTAAAGGTATGCCCCGTGTAAGATTGGGATTTACGGGTTGCATTCTAGGATTTATTTTTCAGGAAAATCTACACAAGACTGCCGATTGTCATATCCATTCCCTGCCAATCGATAGTGTGTCTAGGGTTACCTACCGATTGATAGGGATAGGGGTATGCCGATCGGTATTTCCCCTACCCAATAAAATGATGGCATGAGCTAACTCTCAAGTCACACCGTAGATCCATCAACATCAGTGATCTCTGCAACATTCTCTTGCAATCAACGAAGTCTCCTTGTGTGAAATTCCCTTCCATCTTTCATTCCCATCATTTTCATACCCAATTTGGAAAAATATAGTTCTCTCTCATCCAACATTCATCCCAACATTCAAGGTAGCTCATCAAGGATCAAGATCAAACCCCAATTTTCCAAAGAAGGTCCATATATCCTTCTCTCTTTAAATTTCTTTATTATTGCATTAATTACCTAAATTTTTAATCTGGCTTTTATGTCATTTCATTCACATTAAAATCTCATCATTTTTTAGTTATATTTCACATACTTTATTTTCTATAAAAAATAAAGAGAGAGAGAGAGAGAGAGAGAGAGAGAGAGTTACACCTATAAATTCTAACGGGATTATTCATCACATTTTCACACAACTAAAATAAATTTTCTAGACACACACATATAATAAATTCCCATTTGAAATTATGGGATAAACCCCACCCTTGTGCCACATGCGAACTACATGGACTTTGATGCTTTTATAGGCTACGTAGGCTTTTCAAGCTAGAACCCTAGATTCATGTTCAACTTTCCAATTTTCACATTTCCGTCCTTTTTACTCTATCTATATATTACTCTATATATCATATTTGTGATTCATATTTGCGTTTTATCTAACAAATGTTATCATTTCGTTAAAATGATCAATATTTCGATAAGTGCGCACTTTATATTTTTTAATTATTATTTTTGGAACATTCCTTTGGATGACCTCACTCTATCTTTTCCATGATATGAGTTGAGAGATTTCAAAATCCATTGTTATATACACGCGCTCACACTTCAAGGAGAAATTAAGGAATATAACAACACACGTCCATAAGAGACCGAAAGGGTGGGATGGGTTCCTAACACCTTCCCATTTCGTAACTTAGCCCCCGAAGTTCTGAACTATTTGTTTCGTAGGCATGAGTTTGTGCCTCTCCCTCTCGAGGAGGCGCTATGTTCTTTTGCCAATTTTGTGCAAAATAGGTTGGCGAATCAATTTTTTTACATCACCCCACATCGACGACGGCCTAAGCGCTCCTAGAAAATCGACGCGAGATCTTCTCCCCCTCTCCGAGTGCGCGTGCACGAACGTCGAGAACCCCCCGAGACGAGAGAGAGTTAAAGAGATAAAAAAGTAGGGATGGCCACATCAAGATTATACTTTTAAACAAGACTTTTTAAAGATATCTTTGTGATTAACCTCTATAATTTTTCAATCTAAACCCCCTGGATATTTTTGGATCACTTTACCAAACAAAGAAGAACACAATCTAAAGTTATAAGCCCTTGTAGAGAAATTCTCTATTGCTGATTTATGGAGTTGAGGCTCAACGGCTGAAGAAGAACGTAATTGCATATTCCTAAGGTTAATCGGTGGATAGCGAAGGAAGATCTGCTTCATGTGGGCGGTATTGGACTGAATTATTTTTTATTGAAGATTCAAACACTCTTGTGCATTATACTTAATGGATTTCTAATTAGTTTGTAATTCGTTACGTGTCTATCTTATCTTTGATAGCACTGAATTAAAGGTTTTGCTCGAAATGCATTTTTCCTCTATTTTTCTTCTTTCTATTTTGGTTTGGAATTTGGGTTCACATCACTGTTGAATGTTCACTTTAATTTAAATAAGATGAAATTTGGTAAAAAATTGATTTTTGTGTGTGACCTAATATACAAGTGAATCCATATAGCCCATGTTTTCCATAATTAAATCTGGTTCCAAAAATATGGGTTATTTCAAAAAATATTATTTAAACACCTTTAGACCCATATTCTACTTGATGGAGCCCACTTTTTTAAAACTCTAATTTGGTTTTTCTAGAGTCCTTCCGTTTCTAAGAGCATGTCATCTCTATGAAACTAAAGTATACTCTTACAATTATCCGATGATCTTCAACATTAAAGAGGATATCATGTAGGATTAGGTGTGGGCATCCTTCACTAATCGAGATTTATGGATACCGAGGCCTTGGAGATTGTACACCTATTTTCCTTTACTAGAGAGTCTATCACTAGTACTGGCTTAGGTAGTAGAGCAGAATGAAAAGGAGAAACATTATGTCATATCGTTGTCATATATGTAAGTCGTGTCCAAGTCAGTATTAAGTACTATATCCACATTTAGTACCAGTGGACTTATTATAGGTTACGTGTAATAGTGGTTTTTTCTCGCAAGGGTTTCTACTCTAAATCATGGGATCCTTTATGACATTTGTTTTAATTTCCTTCTGTTATTAATCACCAACTTCATGTAGTTTGAGCTAAATAAATTTATTCGGTAAATTTAAAATTTGGTTCAAATTAAAAAAGTTTTTTAATTTTTTTTACTTGTTAATTAATTAAGTATTTTGAACCCTTAAGTGCAAGGGTGGATTTAGTATTACCCAAAAGGATTTAGTATTACCCAAAAGGCTAACGACAAGTCGAAGTTCATAAAAAATAAGTTAACAAAAATGACAAAAGTTAGTTCAGTAATAGAATTCATTCACAATTAAATAAAGAATTTCTACCGAAACTGTTCTCGCCTTGTCTTTAAATTAGCATTCATTGATTACTAAAAAATATACTTAAATTGTGCCCAACAAGTTGAGTTGCGAACTGATGTTTCATTATGTTTCATACCAAAAAATCTCCAGCCAAATAATTGTTACAATAACAACCATATGTACACATAATAAAAATAACAAAATTTTAATAATTAAATTCTTTTTTTAAGCAACATGTTTCGGGAAATACCTTACGTGAGAAAAATCCCAATTTGGCGATTCGGATGCAAAAGTGAAATCTCTCAAATTTTACCCTAACAAATAATTGAAATAAAATGTGTTATTTAAAACAAAAAGTGAATAATTTTTGTAAAGGAACTTAAGTCAATTAACCTAATCAATAAAATGTTAAAAGATCAAATTCATTAATGGAGAATCAACCTTAAAAGGTTATACCCTACTTTCCAATCTTTCATAAAGATTAATTACATAAATCAAAGAATTAATCAACTAATAACTATCAAATAATATCATCTACACTTTTAATCATCTTTAAGACGTTAGCGAACCAAAATATTAGAACCATAATCCGCAAATAAACAATAGTAAAAGTACTTTGAATTGTAGAAATCCTTCTACATAACATATTTGAAAGAGGTAGAGAAATTTTAAAAAAAATACTAGATATCATTGAAGAGAGGAAAGAAGGAGAGACTTTCGGAAGGAGCCGGATCAAAGTGTCGTCTCCAATGTAGTGCCATCTCTTTTGGGTGTCACCGGGGTGGGTTTGAAGTCATGGGGGAGGGTGGGATTTCGTCAACCGCCAAGTAAGGGCGGGAGGTTTTTTGGATGGGTCTGTTTGATTCAATAAAAGCATAGGAATATGAGCTATTTTTTTTCAAAAGAACTTAAGTAGTTAGGTTGTTTCTTACAACTTTTGAGCTCTGGCTCCTTTGTTATCTACTTTTTTCTAGGTATTCATAATTATCAGCATTAGGGCTGAGTAATCAGACTTGCTTCTGTTCATATTTTAAGTTTTTCTTCCTTAGTGTGGGATGTTATTTCCTTTTCAGTTTTTCCAGTGAGACTTATGTATTTATTATTCAGAGAGTCATTTATGACATGTAGTGGTTCCAGAGTATTTGTATTTTTTAGACTAGTAGTTTGGTTAAATTGTCAATTATTTTCATCGAGCATATAAAGAATTCTTAGTTATGTGATTCATGTTGGAGATGATTATATTTATCTCAGATATTCATTATATTCATTATGTTGTGTGGATGATTTACATTGCGCATTTATTTATTTACTAGTTGTCACTAATATGTGTTGCACATGTGATCCACGTTGGATGGACACACATGTGTAAAATTAAATCGGTCTTTTGAAATTAAAAGATTTTTGAACCTGTTGAATATCCTTGTGGCTCCGGATCCCTGCAACCTAGCCTATTCTGAAACTATCCTTTTTTAGATCTTTTGAAATGAAAGCATGTCATTGAATGGCGCTCGCATTTTTTGTCTGGATGGAATTTGGAGGCGTGGTTGTATTAATTGAATACACAAAATTAGGATCTCTGTCGCATGACTTTCTCTCGAGACATTATTAAAAACCTGAAACTTAACCAACATCTTTTAAGAGTGAAATGACAATCAAATCCACCTTCATAGCAAAACAACCTTAAACTCCAAGACCATAAAGGGACCATCCATGTCACATTCAATGCACCACATCCACTATGTGATCTCCCATCTTGAGTACACCCCCCTCTTATCCTGTCATCTCAATGACAATCAAATATTTCTAGATTCTGCAAAAATAATAGTCTAAAAACAAAAAACAAATGAGTAAAAAAAATACGTAAAGTAATATTCACATGGTTATCAAACAATATATGTACATGGAATTATTCCATATGGATATCCAACTAGCATAAAACCATATCATGAAACTGAAACACACCTAAAATTATACTTTCACAAAGAACTATGGTATCCACCAATGAACTAGGGAAAAAAAGATAGAATATATGTTTCTCACATACTAATACACATATGTATGCATGAGAGATAAAAAAATTCAAAAAGTAATAAAAGTAATATAAATTTGATGTGAAATGCAGTGGAAGACTTACACACACACTTTAATAATAATAATAATAATAATTAAACAATTTTCTCTCTTAAATCATCTCTCTCAAATCTCGTAAATCAATAATCTCCATAAAAGTAAGTTGATTACAATACATAGCCAAAGGACTTATTTATAGATAAGCATAAATGTGGGGAGAAAGACTCCTAATTAAAAAATGAAATTAAATGATAAATGGCAACCTAATTAAAAACAAGTAACTAATAACCTAATAATTATCTCTAATAATAATACTGATACCAATTTAGACAATAACTAATACTTGTTTACTTATATAAATTACTAAAAATGAAATAAACATGCTGAAAGATAAAATATCCCATGAGGGGTGACTCCCACATGCATATCACTCTCCCCTTCTTTGGAAATCTCCTCTCGAGCACTAAAGCCTCGAATGTTGAAGACGTCAGACAAGTAGTGCTTCTCATTCTTTAATAATCTAAACCATGCATCGTATGGGAGATTTATATGAGGCCATGACACACCCATAAGTACTTTAAATATTTTAAGCCTTTCAATTGTTTATTGGGGTGAAAAGTTTTGAACGTTTTGGGGATGAAAAGATATATCTTTCAACATTTTAAAAATTAGGGGTTGCCCAAATTTTTACACACTAAAAAATTAATTTTTGAACCATTAACCTCCAACTCGAGTGGTTTGTTTCTTAAAAATGGGCCAAAGTCTAACAAATACCACTTGCGCAGCCCATACTCTTCCAAAGCCTTATATAAAACCTTTTACTTAGAAGCCCCACCTCATCATAAGAAACCCTAGTTGCCACTTCATTTACAAAAAATCCCAAATGACTCTCCACCCAACCCAATCACCTTAAAAACTGCCAGAGGTTGGTCAGCCACATTTTGTGGATGAAAATCATCGTGGGAGGCCGAAAACAATGGACGGGAGGAGGCTTTATTCAATTGGAGGGGTATGGGTTTGCCCGGTTCATTTCAAGACTATATATGTGCAAAGATGGGTCAGAGAACTCTAGATCTAGTCGAAGTGGGATTGGGAAGATAAGATCATAAAGAAAGGGGATCTTTGGCCTAGGATTGGGGCCAGAATAGGTCGTCAGAGTTTGGCGAAGGTTGTTATTAGGAGGATCTGGGTGGTTTTACATCGAGATTAGCGGGAAGGTATTCTTTCAGCCGTTCAAAGGTTGAGGAGGTCAGGGCTATAGGTTAGGGCACAAATCTAGATCAGATTTGGTCATAAAAACCTCCTAACGGATCCTATGGAAACAAACGCTTGTCGAAACACCTCCGTAATATCATCCCCTGACACAAAATCCATTCAGCAGATTTAAGAGAGAAAAATACACTACCAAGAATGTTCTTGTCTCTAATATCACTTTGGTGTGAAACGCAAGAAAGACTTACACACACGAACACACACGCGAATAATAATAATCAAACCGTATATTTCTCTTAAATCACATATTTCAAATTTCATAACTCGGTAATCTCCATAATGTAAGTTTATTAAAATAGATGGACAAAGGCCTTGTTTATAAATAATCCTAAACTTAGGGAGAAAGACTCCTAATTTAAAAGGTAACTAATTAAAACTGGTAACTAATAACCTAATAATAATACTAATGATAATTTAAATAATAACTAATATATATATCTACTTATAATAAAATAATAAAAATAAAATAAACATGATAAAAATAAAAGATCCCACACTAGGAAACTACCATGTGCACATCAGAATTGAGAGCGTGCCTATCGATTAATTCAAGAAAATGGTTTCTTAATTTATTATAATGAAATTGTTAAACAATCCAAAAGTATATGTGAAAAAATACTTTACTATTTTAGAATTTTCAAGTTTTATCTTCTCATTTAAGGCAATGATTCTAAAATATGCGAAAATATTAAAATAAGCACAAGACCAAATGTGCAAGGGAAAACCCCATTAATGGAAAAGACCTCAGGCCAATAGGAATGACAAATGCACTATGGTAGTGCTTTATAACTAGAAAATAGAGAATTACAACCACATGATGTTATGACCCATGAGACACTCTTTCCCGCCATATTCTCCATAGAGAGCACAAGTTGTTGGAGAAAGCTACAAAATTGCGATAGGTTTTGGTCCGCATTCAATGCCTTCAAATATTTCGCCAGAAAATTTCTTCTTGAAATTACAAGCAACTTTTATCCCCAAACGGAGCCTTCAAGTAACCAAAATGCAACACCTAGGATTTTGAGGTAATCCTATAGATATCTGTGTTGGGGTGTTTACAAAGTTGTGGTGGTTTAAATCTCCAAAGGAATTTCTTAAACCAAGGCTAATAATTTGACACACTTATTAAGGGGTCAAATAGTCACATCAGGACTTAATTCACCAGAAACATTTGACGCACTTACCAAGAAGATCTTTAAGAAATTTCTCGTGCAATAGTGACTTTTGACATTGTCCGAATGTTTTTGTAGCAGTGTCTCTGCAGCGAACCTGAAGCAATCTAGCTCACACCAAAGTCTAGACATTTTTCATGGGGACACAAGAGACCAACGAAAGTGTAAACACGTTTTCCATCTATGTGTGTGCCCTTTATGTGATTTTTTTTTTTTAACTTTTTCCAATTTTATTGTGCACCAATTTTGTGAACCAATTTAATTTCTTAACCCTAAGTATGCATCCAGTGAGATTAAGTAGATAAAGGAAAGAATGCTCACAAAACACACCGATGTACGAGGAAACCACAAAGGGAAAAAACCTCAGATGGACAGGCCAAACAATCACTATAATACATAAATTACAAAGGAAGAGTAGAGTCTTACTCAACAACTCGATCCCCACAATACTTGAAGCCTCTTATTTTCTTCAACTGCTCCTCCATAGTGCAAAGTAGGAGTCCACCTACATAGGATTCATAGTACATGAGTTCACGTGTACCTAGGTATCCAGTGCTACAGCCACAATAATCATCAATCAGTAAGTACGGAGTCCACCGCATGAAACCAATTCTTCGAATGATGAAGAATCAAAAAATGGTTCAAACACAAGATCGCTATGACATATGGTTATATAAACTAGAATCTTGTAAAAAATTAAGGATTTTTTTTCTTTGAAAAGCTTTGGTAAACAATTGTAGAAAATTTCTGGGTTATGTTATATTTTGTATGTTCTGCACACCCATTTTTCTGAGCATAAGACGCCTTAAATAATATTTTAAGGGGCACGTCATTCTAACGAAATCATCATGTCATTTGAACAATCACAGCATGTCATTTGAACGATATCGCCATGTCATTTGCATGACAATCCTATGTCTTTTGAACAAGGCAGAAGGTCGTTTGAACTAGATAAAAACTAAGGAAAAGTTCATACGACTCTAAACATGAGATAACTGAGAAAAAAAGATTTTTAAAATTTTTAAAAATCAATTTTTACTAATATAACACCCTTAGAAAATTTTACCGAGAGTTCGTAAGACATTATGCCTTCATACCTAAGAGAAACTCGAAAACATATGTGAAGACGTGAAACGTTCAACAAAACTCGGCATGATCTATATTTGAAGTTTGGACTCTATGTCTTCAACACAACATCATAGGCTTAATGGGAATCGTGACAAATAAAATCTATCCTATGACTCAAAGTGGTTTTTGTCTGGAATAATGCCAATACATACAAATTGACACTATTTGGAAATTTGTCCTTACAAATCTCCCCCCTAGGCTATTCTAGGACAAAACCAAAATAGTGAAAACATTAAGTCTGTCCATCAAGACGAATGACATAAATCCCATCACATAAACCCTAAAAGAAAATACAAGACACGAACTAATAAATGTGAGACGACCAGCAAGCATGAATTGTTTGTATGTAATGTAGCTGGAAAAATCTGAATCTCTGAACGATCACTACACACGAAACAAACAACTACCAAGTGAAGTATGGAGGAAAAAATGATATATAAATAATATGATCAAATCAATCAATATATCAAATCTGAAAACTCCCCCTACATCACATATCTATCTATCCCCCTTTTTGTCTGGAATAGACAACTAGTGGGATAAATAATGATATAATCATATCTAGCATGAATATAACATATGAAGAATATATAGGTAAATATGAGTAACTAGATAATAAATGATCAATGTATGATAATACATCGCTAGTCACAAGGACGAATCATCAATATAACCAATGATATGACTAAACAAACTCTCATCCAACAATACAGTGTAATAATCAAGCATAAAAGGTCCATGAAAGTTCCATATAAACTATCCAAACAGTCCAATAGTACCATATCAATATAGTAGAATAATATGTATCAAGCAGGTACTAAAAAAGATCAAAATATCAAAAATCCAAATAGGTCATTCAAACGATCAAGTGAAGTCATTCAAATGATATAGAAGCCTCGTTCGAACCATGAAACATCTCGCTAATAATGACTAAAAACAGTAGCGCATCGTTTGAAGCTCATTCGAAGGGTCCTATCTGAAGATCAAACACTATTAGCTCGCACGAATCTCGTTAGAACCACAGATCCAACGACGTGCACAAGTTGTTCAAATGACTGCCATAAGTCATTCTAACAACTTAGAAAATTCTCAATACCAGCCCATAAACAGTGTAAAAACAACTCAAAAATATGAACATCTGATATAAACAACTAACAATACAAAAACAGTAACAAAAATGACTAAAAAACAAATACATGAGTTAGACGTCAACATAGTATCAATGTTCTTAAACATTGTATGGAAGGAATGAGGGTAACTAACAAAAATGAATTATAATCCGAGCATAAAGATACGTTCAAGTAGATCTAATTGATCGCTAAATATCATCAAACTACGTTTTAGCCATATGTGACAGATAAAATTTGAACTTCATGAACTAAAAAAAATCATACACACAAGTCTAGAGTTTTAATGATTCTACCAAACAATAGTATCATGACGGGACTTTTTTAACTTATGACTTATTATGCAAACCAGTTGCACTTTCCAACCAAACTCCCTCATAATTAATAATTCTTTCTCTATTACAAATATTCTTTTGAGGTTGTAAATTCTCTTTAACGATATTTCCTATTGGCCCTTTTTTGCATATTTTTCTTTTTATTTCCTTAATTTTTTTCTTTGGTTCTTTAAAACGGTGGATTTCATGACGAGTTCACATACCTCTCGCAGCCCTTTCCCGTGCACACACATAATTTTTTTTCAATATGCAATATAAATCCTTACAGGTAACGGTTCTTACATGCACAACACCCCATAAGTCTAATATGCGAATAAATAACAAAATTGAGAGGGGAACGTCTCACCAAACTCAAAAATGCATGAGAAGTCAACCATTAAATAAGTTCACGCGTGTGTACGACATCATATACATAGTCGAATAAAAATGCAAATCAAATTCGAACCAACGCCATTAAATAAATGGTTAAGATCAATCTATGTATCCAAAATCATGACCAAATGTCCTAGCCACATGGAAATATGAAGTGAAGGGGGTCCAAGCACACCAATATGTCATATCAAGTGTAAACTCATGACACAAAAATTGATTTTTTTTTATTTTTCAAAGATATTTTTGACTCAAAAAAAACAAAATCTTTTGGTATTTTAAAAAATATATATATGAAACCAAAAATATTTTGGTATTTTTCAATAAGACTCAATAAAGAAAAATATAATACAAAGGATAAACATGTCGTAACACTAGGAAACATATATCATGAAGCAAGACTAGCGTATGACAAACATGCTAACACAACCATACATAAGATCTATCATGGGAAGTATCACGTGAAATCAAATGAGAGTCATGAAATTTAATTCCCAAAGACTTAAAGTTCGATTTTCTAACCCAAGTAGGTGTGTAATGACGCGTGGGGGTTCTAGTAACCGAAATGACTTTATATTTAAACTTCCTAGAAGAATTTTTAAGGTCATAGAAAAAAGGTCCGAGAAGACACTTCCTACCGCTATGAGTGCAAGTGTAAACATAGTGAGGAATGTTACCTAAATGTGGACCTCTCCTAATGTTCCTGGTCGGCTCTCTCACACGTATGGTATTGGATTTGGGAATCAGAGCATTACGATCATCGAAGGCTCAACCACACCTATCTTCCATGATTTGGATGGTGCTTAACATCCTATCCAACTTTCCCATACTAGCCTCCGAATCAAACTTAATCTTACTCTAATCTCTCAATATCTCCTTGAAAAATGTCGCTAATGCCGTTTAACACAAGGTTAAACTGTATAAGCAACTCCGAATGTTTGTTGGAGAAACCCTTTTCTTTTGAAGATAAAAATTATAAACAAGATTTGTTTACAAAGAAACTTATGTACGAGAGTAATTAAGATTGTGTAATCAGTTTTTAAAACTAAGGCAGTTTCAAAAATTCAGCACACTTAGAGAATGAGATGAGTAGATGAAGATAATCAACACAAATATTTTAACGTGGTAAAACCTCTCCCAACAGAGGAAACATCCACGGTGACTTCTAAGTCACAAAACAAAAATCCACTAATAACAAAAAATCAGTTACAAACAATACAACATGCAAGCACACAAATCAACCTATTCTAAGTTTAGGAATATACCCCCTTGGTGTCCTTCTAACTTCTCATAGATCTGATTTGTTGATGATGTTCTTCAGTTTGCTAACTTCCTTTGATTTAGCTTCTTTATGTCGACTCAATGATCTCAGATCTTAAACACAACACTTTCAGTGTAGTAGTGTGTTAAGTGTTTGTGTAGTGATTCCTATTCACATGCATGAACTCACACACACTTAGATTTACAAACAGTCCAAGTAAATTACATATAAAGTCTATATGCAGTGATTTTTGTTTATTTCTTTCTTACAAAACTAAAAACCTTTTTGACCTTTAATACAACCCAGATTCCACGGAAATCTTGCTTCAGAAATCGGTCAAGACCTTAATCAATCTCTTTTTGAAAACATTTGTGAGATTGAAAATCTCCAAGTGTGAATCCAACTAGGTCAGGTTAAGTTTTGTAAAAACAGAAACTATAAAACATTTTAAAACCAAATCATAAATGATTTTCTTAAAACAAGTAGAAAATATGCAGATCTAGTGAACAATGTAACATGCAGAGTATAGATCAAACGTTTCTATGGAAAAAGAAACAAGATCTTCACTCTAAATTTTAAGTTGTGAGCAAGATCAAAAGATCACGAGGTTACAGCAACGATATGAACAACCCACTCTCTCTCTCAAACACTCAGGTTGTGTTTGGGGTTGAATGTATACGAAGGTTTGTTTCTGAGTTGAAGTGTTTAGGGTTAGGGTTTGGTTTTGGGCTAACTGTTTCCCTTTCTCTCTATTCTTTTCTCTCTTCTCTCACTTCTCTCTTCTCTCTTATTTTTTTCTCTCAGAAAGACGAATGCCCAAAAGTCTTCTAAGGCTGAGAAGAGGAGGTTATATATAGGGCTGAGGGAAGGTTCTGGACGTTCGAGGCAAATCAAAGGCTGAGATCAAGTCTTGCAAGGTTTGACTTGATCCAAAGGTTATAAAACAGCGGTGGTTTAAAAGAATTGTGATTGGTTCATATGGGTAGCACCGGGATTAACCAAGAACACATGCAGACCCTTGATTAGGAATGATCCAACGTTCATCAAACATCCATCCAGCCCTCTCACATAACAAACACAAATACATTCACCCAGAGGATGACAAGTGTTGGCCTGTGAGTGGCTCTCACACGCGCATCAAAATAATTACAAAACATCACCCTGAAGTCTCTAGCTCTTTGAGTTCCTACCCAACCAAACATTTTAATGAAAACAGAAGTTTCCAAAATAGAATATTAACCCCACAAATTATATTAACCCATTTTATTAATAAAAACCTTTATTAAAAAAAGTTAAAAAAATGTTTAAAAAGGTTTAAAAAATATTTAAAAATTCCCAAAAAATATTAAAGATCCAATTCAAGGGGAATGAACCACACACACAATTTTAAGCAATATGAACACATGTATGCACTTCTAATTGTGTGTAGTGTGATTCATTTTATACCGTCATGGATCATTGAAGAGGATTAGAGAGATAGGTTCTGAGGCTTTTTGGTTTCTAGGATAGACAACCAATTTTGTCAATATTTCCAAATTAGTTGAGCACTTATACAATGTAGACTTAAGCAAGTCAAAGGTATAAGGTTCTTCAATATCCACCTTTGGAAATATGAGACAAAATCTCCTTTGAGTTAGCTTAAAACTCGTAGGGAACCAACCAAAAAAATAAAACCTAGTCCTATACAAAAGATACTATCTACCCAATTCCTAGAAAGTCAAAAATTACATAACTCAACTATTTACAAATTTGTACACTAGAAACGGTAGATAATCAGAAGAAGAGCTTCCTGCAAATATACACACTAAGATCAAGCAGTTTAGATGAAATGTGAACAAAATATAGAACTCATAAAACTCAAATTTCTCCCCCATTTTGTCTCAACTGGACAAAGGGTAAAACTTAAAGTCTTAAGAGTTTAATCAGCGCATACCATGGCTATAGAATTTCGCAAATACAGAAATCTGTTATAGTCTAAAGGTTTAGTGAACATGTCTGCAAGTTGCAGATCAGTAGTCAGGTAATGAATTTCTAATTCCTTAATTTCAACAAGTTCGCGTATAAAATGATGCCTTATTTTAATATGTTTAGTTCGCGAGTGTTGAACCGGGTTTTTAGATATGTTAATGGCGCTTTGATTGTCACAATAAAATTGTAATTGATCTTCTTTAATTCCATAATCACTTAACATCTGTTTGATCCATAACAATTGGGCACAGCAACTTCCTGCTGCTATATATTCGGACTCAGCCGTAGATAATGATGTGCAATTCTGTTTTTTGCTACTCCAACCAACAAAATTATTGCCGACATAATAACAGGCACCTGATGTACTTTTACTATCATCAGTACAACCGACCCAATCAGCATCAGTATACCCTATGATGGTGCTACAGGTATCCTTAGTGTACCTAAGTCCAAGATTAAGAGTGCCTTTTATGTACTTTATTATACGTTTTACACTCGATAAATGGCTCTCTTTAGGGTTATTCTGGTAATGAGCACACAGACATACAGCATAAATTATGTCTGGTCGTGAGGCAGTTAGATAGAGTAGGCTACCAATCATACTACGATAGAGTGTGGAATCAACTGACTTTCCAGTTTCATCTTTACATAATTTAACAGTAGTACTCATAGGCGTTTTGGCGACTTTAGCATTATCTAAACCAAATTTCTTAACAAGATCTAAGGCATACTTGGTTTGAGAGACAAATAATCCATCAGAATTCTGTTTCACTTGAAATCCTAAGAAAAGTTGTAGCTCCCCCATAAGGGACACGTGAAATTCCTTATGCATACTAGCAGAAAAGGATTTAACTTCGGATGGTGAAGTAGACCCAAAGATGATGTCGTCTACATAGACTTGGGCTATAATAATATTATTGTCAAAATGTTTGACAAAGAGAGTCTGGTCATTTCCTCCTCTCTTAAAACCCTTATCCAACAAAAAGTTGGAAAGGCGTTCATACCAAGCTCTAGGAGCTTGTTTTAAGCCATACAAAGCCTTTTTTAGACGAAAGACATGATTAGGCTATTTAGGATCAATGAACCCTTTGGGTTGTTCTACATATGTTTCTTCGGACATAATTCCATTTAGGAAGGCAGATTTGACGTCCATTTGATAAAGTGTGAATTTTAAGTGACACGCTATGGCGAAAAGAAGTCGAACAGATTCAAGACGAGTGACAGGGGCAAAAGTCTCGCTGAAATCTGTCCCTTCTATTTGAAAGTAGCCTTGAGCAACTAGTCTAGCTTTGTTTCTAAGGATTACCCCATTTTCATCAGATTTGTTCATGAAAATCCAACGTGTTCCAATAACATTTTTATTTTGAGGCCGAGGTACAAGATACCAGACATCGTGAATGACAAATTGTAAAAGTTCTTCCTGCATAGCAGAAATCCAGTGTGTGTAATTCAATGCTTCATTAACATTTTTCGGTTCCACAAGGGAGACGAAACATGCATAATTAGCATAATTTCTTAACTGGGATCTAGTACGAACTGGCTCATTAGGATTACCGACCACATTGTCAATGGGATGATCTTTAGATACCCAGCCAGGTACTTCTGGACTCTCAATAGGTAATGAGTCATCTATTTCTGGTGAATCAGTTTTGAAATCATTTTCAGATTCAACCACAATAGGTGATTCAGATATCTTATTTTCGACAATAGTGTCACTTACAATTACATTTATCGATTCCATAAGGGCCTTAGTACGCAGATTGTATATAAGATAAGCACGACTGTTTGGAGAGTATCCTAAGAAGATGGCTTTATCACCACGAGTTTTGAATTTAGACAGATGTTCTCTATCTTTACAGACATAGCACTGACTTCCAAAGGTTCTTAGGTATTTCAGATTAGGCTTCTTACCGTACCACAACTCATAAGGGGTTTGTTTAGAGTTTTTCCTAAGATAGACCCTATTAGTGATGTGACAGGCAGTTCTAATAGATTCTACCCAAAAGTATTTAGGTAGGGATTTGGCATGCAACATGACACGTGCCATCTCTTGAAGATTTCGGTTTTTCCTTTCAGCAATGCCATTCTGCTGAGAAGTTTTAGGGGCACTAAATTCATGTTTGTAACCATTGTAGTCACAATACTCAATTATTCCTGTGTCTATGAACTCTCCCCCTCTATCACTACGAATGCGATTGACTTGTGTGTCCTTCTCATTTTCAATTCTTAGAAGAATTTTCAAAAAATTCTGAAACGTGCAGATTTATGTTTTAAGAAGGCAACCCAAGTGAATCGTGTGAAATCATCAACCATGACAAGGATATAACTGTGTCCACAAAGACTAACAGTTCTAGAGGGACCAATAAGGTCCATATGGATGAGATCTAAAGTTCTAGAGGTGAGAATGTCTTTAACCTTTTTATGCGAAGTCTTAACTATTTTTCCTTCCTGGCAATGACCACAGACAACACTTGAAATAGGTTTAATTTTAGGAATTCCTCTAATAATCTCTTGACTAGACAATCTTCCAAGGATATCATAACTTAAGTGACCCATACGATTATGCCAGATCTCATTGTCATCCATTCTGACAATGTTACAGGTTTCAGAACTAGTTTTGACAGTATAACAATTGTCAGGTGTTCTAAATCCTGTAATAATGCATTCACCTTTATCATTTAGAATTTTACAATTGTTCTTTGAAAAGGTGACTGTATGGTCAGAGTCACAAAATTGTGATATACTTAGGAGGTTGGCTTTAAGGCCTCTAACTAATAGAACATTTTCGAGAACAGGCATTCCTTCTTCTTTTAAGGTTCCTTTACCTATGATCTGAGATGAAACACCATCACCAAAAACTACTTTCCCACCAGCAAATCTGGTTTTGTTTAAAAGTTTGGTTTCATCTCCTGTCATATGTTTGGAGCATCCTGAATCTAAATACCAACCAGATGAAGTGTGTTCAGCTTTTAAAGCAGTGATAACAATGTTACACTTCATTTGGGGTAAAAGATCATCTTTTCTAACCCAAATAGCTCTAGTTTTAATTTTGCACAAGTTTGCCCTCATTTGATAAAATTTCGAGACACAGTTTTTTATCGAAAAATATTTGGAGCAGCAAACTGATTGTTGTGAAAAAGTTGAGCTTTTGGTTTAGGAAAGTTTCTGGGAGCCTTTCTCTTAAATGAACTCTTAGTTTTGGTCTTTCTATTTATGTAGTTAGAGTTCTTATCAGGTTGTCTTGGAAGGACATAATTGTTACGACTTTGCCTAGAATAGTTAAAGTTCTTGTAGACAAAAGTGTTGTAAACAGGGGTGTTTAGACGCCTAGCATAACAACCTTCAAAGGAATGACCATAAATGTCACAGTAGGAGCAATATTGATTGCTTGAGGGATGAATTTCCTTAGGAAAACTTCTAAAGATAGGTTTCACAGCATTCTGTTCAGAAGTGTTATTCCTAGGAGGGATGGTCTTATAGGTAGAATCAGCCTTTCTGATCAAAGGACAGACGTATTTAGTCTTAAGTGCAGTCTCAGCCTTAGAATTACTAGACTTTCCAATATCTTTCTGTTGTTGTTTTTGATCAAATTCATTTTTAATCAAATGAAAGTCTGGACATGTTTCTATTGGTCTTTTGCCCCCAGACACAAACTTAATAGGTTCAAGTTTAGTAGTTTGTGGTTTGTTCTTAGGGCAAAATCCAATACCGGTTATATCATCAGAATTGGTCTTGGAGTCAACAACAAAGTCAGTAAAACAATTTGAATTGTTTTCAAACTTAGAAAACTTTTTGAAAACAGTAGCTGTCTTTGTTTTTGCTTCCTCCAATTCTAATAATGTTCCCTTATATTTCATTTCCAGGGTTACATTAATTTTAGTCAAATCTTTTAATTTTTGATCAAAAGTTTCAATTTCAGATTGATGAGTCAGACACTGGTTAGTGTACTCTTCAGCATTCAACTTCACAATAAGACTTAGATCATCTAATTTCTTAGTCAGGTCTCTAACAGTCTTCTCTAATCTAGTGCCTTTATTAAGAGTTTTAGCATACAAAGTATGGATATCAGGGAGGTCATCTGTGTCTGAGTCGCTAAGTGAAGTGTGTGTAGTGACCCCTAACGATTCAGTTTTAGTACTCACGCACCCATTTGCATCGTCATTATCGAGATCACTTTGACTCACACACACGGAACTAGAACTAGCAACATTTTCAGACAATAAAGCATCTAGGCCAATCAAAGCAGTATTCACACAAGCAGAAGGAGGAGCATCATTATCACACACATGTGTATCATCATTGTAAATGATCTTAGCATAAAAAGACATGCAAGGGTCAAGTACATTAGATGACTCAAGTTCCTCTTCATCAGAGTCACTTGAATCATTCCAAGTTTTACAGACATTGGCTCTATTGTGTGTGTTGGCTTTATTCAGATTAACTCTGCAGTCGTGAGCAATGTGACCTAGTTTCCCACATCTAAAACATTCAATCTTTTTAAGGTATCTTGTGTTTCTGAAATCGTTTTCTGAAAAATCTAACTATGGACGAGAAGAATGAAAGGTTTGGTAATCTGTCCAGACCTCCACTCTTTGATGGAAACAACTTTGCTTACTGGAAAGTAAGAATGGTTGCCTTCATCCAAGGGACTTTAGGAGATGATGTCTGGGACATTATTGAAAATGGATACACTTATCCTACTAAACCAGCCACTGAAGGAAGTGATGAGAGGGTAAAGAAAATCTTAAGTGAATTTACCCAAGAAGAGAAAACCATTTCTCGAAATAACAATAAAGGCAAAAATGCCATTTTTATGTCTATTAATGAGTATGAGTTCAAACGAATCTCATCTTGTGCCACTTCTAAGGAAGCTTGGGACACATTAATCACTGCCCATGAAGGTGCTCTGATACCAATTGAAAAACGTCGCTAATGCCGTTTAACACAAGGATAAACTGTATAAGCAACTCCGAATGTTTGTTGGAGAAACCCTTTTCTTTTGAAAATAAAAATTATAAACAAGATTTTTTTAAATAAAAGTTAACAGGGCTCTGATACCAATTGAAAAACGTCGCTAATGTCGTTTAACACAAGGTTAAACTGTATAAGCAACTCCGAATGTTTATTGGAGAAACCCTTTTCTTTTGAAGATAAAAATTATAAACAAGATTTGTTTACAAAGAAACTTATGTATGAGAGTAATTAAGATTGTGTAATCAGTTTTTAAAACTAAGGCAGTTTCAAAAATTCAACACACTTAGAGAATGAGATGAGTAGATGAAGATAATCAACACAAAGATTTTAACGTGGTAAAACCTCGCCCAACAGAGGAAACATCCACGGTGACTTCTAAGTCACAAAAACAAAAATCCACTAATAACAAAAAATCAGTTACAAACAATACAACATGCAAGCACACAAATCAACCTATTCTAAGTTTAGGAATATACCCCCTTGGTGTCCTTCTAACTTCTCATAGATCTGATTTGTTGATGATGTTCTTCAGTTTGCTAACTTCCTTTGCTTTAGCTTCTTTACGTCGACTCAATGATCTCAGATCTTAAACACAACACTTTCAGTGTAGTAGTGTGTTAAGTGTTTGTGTAGTGATTCCTATTCACATGCATGAACTCACACACACTTAGATTTACAAACAGTCCTAGTAAATTACATATAAAGTCTATATGCAGTGATTTTTGTTTATTTCTTTCTTACAAAACTAAAAACCTTTTTGACCTTTAATACAACCCAGATTCCACGGAAATCTTGCTTCAGAAATCGGTCAAGACCTTAATCAATCTCTTTTTGAAAACATTTGTGAGATTGAAAATCTCCAAGTGTGAATCCAACTAGGTCAGGTTAAGTTTTGTAAAAACAGAAACTATAAAACATTTTAAAACCAAATCAGAAATGATTTTCTTAAAACAAGTAGAAAATATGCAGATCTAGTGAACAATGTAACATGCAGAGTATAGATCTAACGTTTCTATGGAAAAAGAAACAAGATCTTCACTCTAAAGTTTAAGTTGTGAACAAGATCAAAAGATCACGAGGTTACAGCAACGATATGAACAAACCACTCTCTCTCTCAAACACTCAGGTTGTGTTTGGGGTTGAATGTATACGAAGGTTTGTTTCTGAGTTGAAGTGTTTAGGGTTAGGGTTTGGTTTTGGGCTAACTGTTTCCCTTTCTCTCTCTTCTCTCTATTCTTTTCTCTCTTCTCTCACTTCTCTCTTCTCTCTTATTTTTTTCTCTCAGAAAGACGAATGCCCAAAAGTCTTCTAAGGCTGAGAAGAGGAGGGTATATATAGGGCTGAGGGAAGGTTCTGGACGTTCGAGGCAAATCAAAGGCTGAGATCAAGTCTTGCAAGGTTTGACTTGATCCAAAGGTTATAAAACAGCGGTGGTTTAAAAGAATTGTGATTGGTTCATATGGGTAGAACCGGGATTAACCAAGAACACATGCAGACCCTTGATTAGGAATGATCCAATGTTCATCAAACATCCATCCATCCCTATCACATAACAAACACAAATACATTCACCCGGAGGATGACAAGTGTTGGCCTGTGAGTGGCTCTCACACGCGCATCAAAATAATTACAAAACATCACCCTGAAGTCTCTAGCGCTTTGAGTTCCTACCCAACCAAACATTTTAATGAAAACAGAAGTTTCCAAAATAGAATATTAACCCCACAAATTATATTAACCCATTTTATTAATAAAACCTTTATTAAAAAAAGTTTAAAAAAATGTTTAAAAAGGTTTAAAAAATATTTAAAAATTCCCAAAAAATATTAAAGCTCCAATTCAAGGGGAATTAACCACACACACAATTTTAAGCAATATGAACACATGTATGCACTTCTAATTGTGTGTAGTGTGATTCATTTTATACCATCATGGATCATTGAAGAGGATTAGAGAGATAGGTTCTGAGGCTTTTTGGTTTCTAGGATAGACAACCAATTTTGTCAATATTTCCAAATTAGTTGAGCACTTATACAATGTAGACTTAAGCAAGTCAAAGGTATAAGGTGCTTCACTCCTCAAGCTCACTAATCCTTGACTCGAGTAAATGCCTAGACTCCTCAAACTGTAGAATTTCCTTCTTCATAGCCTCCATCAAACCACTAAGGCTATCTCTCTCACCCTAAATGTATTCTAGTTTCTCCCAAAGTGTCTTCTCCCATTCCCTAAGATCCTCAATAAATGCATCGTTATTTTCTATGGCATGTTCTTTCAACCTAGTGTGCAACTTCAAGTTTGCCTTCTTCAACTTGATCGTTTCATCACATAATTCATGGAAGACAACTTGCAACTCACTCTCCTTTACATCATTATCCTCACTCTCTTCACCCTCACTTACTTAGGATTCACACACAATGGCATCAGAAGTGTCATTCACATAATTTTCTTCATAAGAAGATTTGTTATCATCTCTCACATGACAAAACATGAACACGGTGTAGTTTCACTCAATGGGGCAATCTTCTTCCTCTCCTGGTTTTCTATTATTAAGGGTGGCTTTATATGAAGTTGGTTTATTTTCCTCCTTATTAAGTCTAGTGGGGAACTCTACTGACCTATGGCCATAACCCTCACAACCAAAATACCTATCAAACTCATCCCTCTTATCATTCTCACTTTCATTTTTAGGGACGTGATCAACCTTGGTGTTCTTGAATTTCTCAAGTCATTTTGCATCTTTCGATTACTTTTGGAACTTAAGAAACTTTTTGAACTTCTTTTCCAACAAGGCTACATCTTTAAAATCGGTGTCATATTCATCATCATCCAAAACTTTAGTTTCCCCCTTCCGAGCTTTCAAAGCAATGCCTTTTCCTTTCTTCGGCACTTTCTTATAGGTAAACATGTCAAGCTCATAGGTTTGTAGGTCACATACAAAATCTTTTTAGTTTTTGTAATCAGCAAACCCAAAGAGTTTAAAATGGCTCATGGATCAAATCTAGAGGTCAACGAGCTTAAGATTTTATTTACGACTCAGTTATCAGGTATTTTCTCTCCCAAGTTAAACGTCTAGTTGGACAACGTAGCATAAAATTAATCAAATGTCTCACTCTCTAACATCTTAATTATCACAAATTGGGTGGTGAGGTTTTGGAGTTTGGAAGCCCTAATAGTGCTAGTTCCCTCATGGGTGAGAGAAAGTACATCCCACGCCTCTTTACAGCTTTCACACATCATAATACGGTTATACTCTTCTGGTTTAACAGATAAGGAAATAGCATGTAAACCTTTAGAATTGTATTTTTCAAGTTTTTGTTGGGCATCGGTCCATAACTCAACAAGTTTTAAATGAGTGGCCTCACCCTCTCTCATGACTAGTGGAGTCCACCCCTTTTCTACCGTTAACCACACACGCTCATCTATGGCCTTAAGTGCACACTTCATATGCATCTTCCAATAATCATAATTCAACCCATAAAATATAGGCATTCTAAAGCCATCATACATGCCAAAAGTCATACCAAAAGACACATGGGATCACTCACACAGTAAAATAGTGCTTTTAGATCTCATACCTATTTGTAAACATAGGGTCCCTCTATGTGTGTGCGCTTTAGGTGAAAACAATTTTTTTAAACTCTTTCCAATTTTATGGTGCACCAATTTTGCGAACCAATTTAAGTATCCCAATTTTATCTTCTTAACCCTAAACATGTATCTAGTGAGATTAAGTAGATAAAGTAAAGAAAGACCACAAAACACGCCAATGTACGAGGAAACCACTAAGGGAAAAAACCTTTAATGGCCTAGGCCAAACAATCACTATGATACACAAATTTAAAAGGAAGAATACAGCCTTACTCAACGGCTCGATCCCCAAAAGCCTTATTGTTTCTTCTTCTCTTCATCTACTCCTCTACAGTGCAACGTAGGAGTCCACCTAAATAATGTCCATAGTACATGAGTCCACGAGTACCTCGATATCCATCGATAGAGCCAGACCAATTATCAATCAGCAAGTACGAAGTCCACCGCATAAAACCAGTTCTGCGAAAGAGAAAGAATCAAACAATGGTGCAAACAAAAGATCTCTATGACATATGGTTATGTAAAATCGGATCTTGTAAATAAGGAAGGATGTTTTTTATTTGAAAAGCTTCGGTAAACAATTTCATAAAACGTATAGGTTTCGTTATGTTCTGTATGTTATGCACAGCCATTTTTCTGAGAAAAAGATGCCTTAAATAATATTTTTGAGGCGGTACATCGTTCTAACGAAATCATCATATCATTTGAATGATAGTCCTATGTCGTTTGAATCAGGCAGAAGGTCGTTTTAACCATATGAAAACCAAGGAAAAGTTCATACGACTCTAAACATGAGATAACTCAAAAAGAAAACATTTTAAAATCATATTTAACTAAAATAACATCCTTAGAAAAATTTATCGAAAGTCCATAAACCATTATGAATTCATACCTGAAAGAATATCAAAAAGCAACGTGAAGACGTGAAACATGAACCAAAACTCAGTATGATCTATCTTTGAAGCTTTGTTGCTACATCTTCAACACAACATCATAGGCTTAATGAGAATCGTGACAAGTAAAATTTATTCCATGACTTAAAGTAATTTTTGTCTGGAATAATGCCAATACATACAAATTAACACTATCTAGAAATTTGTCATTACAGAAACCCTATCATTGTAGTAAGGAAGTTTGTTTTTGGAGCGTCACTATGGTGAAACATGTCACCCAAGTGTCCAGGGAACTTTCTCTAGTTTTCCTTAGAAAAAAATTCAAAAAATAAGTTTTTAGGCCAACTCTAAATATGTACGGTAAAGCTAAGATCATCCATACTTAAAATACACAAAAAGTTGCAATTATTTATTATAATAGATTTTTCTAGATGAAAAGTGTGTTTGCACGTGTATTTGACAATATTACAAAACCAATGATAATTACAAATATTTTTTAATTTTACAAAAGAAATTAACCGAGGTGAACCTAAGTATGTTAAGTATTTATACCTTTCCTAAATGATGTACTTGAGTTTCGACATTTAGTGGATCAGGTACGTTAATGAATCTTTCGGGTGACCTCTTGTAGAAAGACTAACATGTTTTGGTTAAGAAATTTAGACAATCAATTATATGGAGCACGGCGAGTGTATTAGACTCTTACAATCTCCCCATTTTTCGAAGTTCGAGAAAAAATATAAAAAGGTAAAATTATGTGAAAATAAAGGAAATCTACCATTTTATGACCCATTTGGCCAAGGAAAAAATAGAAAATTAATTTTTTTAAAGTAACCAATCACTACAAGATACTCAACCATCTTTAGGGATCAAAAGGAATCTATTGCACAATACTTTCCTATTACACACTAGCAAACTCGTAAAGTACTAATATTAAGAAATATGACAAGGATATATGATAAATATTAACATGTAAATATAGCATTTTGAACATGTGAACATCATATTTATCTAAAATAACTCCCCCTTAATTATACAATCCCTCTCAATAAACATGATACAATAAGAAATAACTCTAAGCAACCAAATATGTGTTAATAACTATACTCCTCATATCTATAAACTTCTCCCCTTTTAGCCTGGGAAAGAGATAGAGTAAATAACTTAGCACATAACGGTAACAAGTTTTCAAGGCACTTTAAGAGAGTAAAACATGTTATTCAAACCAATGAATTGAGAACAATTATACAAAAAGTGAAAAAATAAAATATGAGTTTAGGCAAGATATAATCAAGAGAATAATAGGCCTAAGATAAACAATTTTAACTACACATAGAAAGATGAAATATATCAAGCATGGATATAAGTAATGCTAAAAAGTTATAAGCATTCAAAAGTTAAGAGCTTACACGGAATAGAGATAATATGATCAATACAAACCAAAATCCAAATAACTCTAAACGAAGAAATCCCAAAATAAACAAATTACATCACTTCATCTTCTTCAACATACCCACTATACACAAATCAATAATCTCTTTCTTAGCATCATGCAAGGCACCTCAGACATTCTGTGAAAGAGTAACAAAAGTGTGTTGAAAGTCATCATAGAAAGAAGAATTCATCAAACTAAGTGAAGGTGGAAAAATAGAACCCAGTTGAGTAGGTGTATAAGAGATGGTATAATCTAACTCATTCTCAATTAGGGGGCATGAACAAAATGTTTGTGATGTAGAGGCAGGACGAGGATTAGATGGAGGAACAACATGTGTGCCACTGAAGTTTTCAATCTGAGAAATGGACTCATAATATGAATCAAAAGTCAATGAAAATTGCAGATTTGCCTGAACTTCATCCTAAAGTAAAGTAACTCCAAACTCCAAAACCAAATACACGATTAAATTACTGTAGGGAAAAGCGTAAGCCTTCATACTATCCTTAGTGTGATTAAAACTCGCGTTCCAAATAAAATCACATAAACACATACTATCACTTAATATAATGGCATAAAATAATTATGCACGTTTAAGGCTTGCGTTGTGCGGGTGGTATGTTGGAAAAATACAAGAGAACACAACTATGTTCAGAATATTGAAGAGAAAAAATCCTTTCATTCCAACCCGAATAATGGTTGTTGCTCAAAAGAGTGATTACATCTCGGTGGCGAGGTTCACTTGAAATCGATTTATAAGGATAAACGGGATACTTAACTTATGGAATAACAAAGTGGTTGATTATCCACTCAGAAGTAAGTTTCACTTAAATTTTCCTCACTTTGGCAGAAAGAAATATAACTCCTAAGTTATCCTTACAATCCACAGGAGTCGAATAAAATTATCTCACCAGTTTAGGGTACTATGATCCAGTTTGAGAGAAAATACCAATTCAATAATATTATCTCACTACGTGGGTTGATTCAAAGGACCAAATTTGAGATTTGGGATCTTTTTCACCTATTTGTCTCTCAAAACCTCTTTCACCTTAGAAACCCCATGCCTTCCTCCCAACTTAGAATCTTGGAAGTCTTTTTAGGTTGTCTTTTCCTCCTTATAGTGGATTAATATTTATCCTAGTAAGTTTTTCCTTCCTCGATTTTCAAAATTACTCCTTTTTAGAGTTGAGGCTTGGTAGTAATAGTTTTAATGTATTTTGATGAAATTTTTTCTATGATTGATAATTTTTACTCATCTTGAGTTAAGATGTATTCTCTTGTGTGGCTTTTAGGCTGTATAGTTTTTCTTTATATTTTTAAGTGTTTCAACTCATAGTGTTAGTAGAGAATCCGTGGTGTACACTTCCATTTCTCATAAGATTTTTTAGTTTTGTGTCTTGGAGTGTGTTTTCAAGACATTCCATGGATCTAAAATCTCACTTATGCACCTCAATTTCCTCTAATTGATCCAGATTTGATGAACTCTTTGCTAAAAGTACTGTGCCTCGAGAGGTCAATTGATTTGGAATATTTTTTTGGCACCCGTTTATACAAATTCTTGGATATAGAGATTGGATTGGTGTTTTGTCTCAAACCAGGTCATGTTTCCCCCTTTCCCCAAGTTGGTAAGAAACTTTTATTCAACTCTTGTTAATGGTAAGGTTCACTTAGGAAGTAGAGTTCTTTCTATCTAAGGGGAATTCATATGAGTCTTTCTTCTACATGGATAAGAAACCATTTTCGTGTCCCAAAATATCTTTAAAAGTTGATTTGGAGTGAACCTTATAACTAGAATGTAATCACTACATTGATTGAAAACCATTATTAGTCTCGAAATGGAAAGACTTTTCCTCAATCATTTCTTGCTAAGGATATTTATATACTTAATATGGTTTTATCCTCTTGTATTTTACCAACGTACCACCCCCCATAACCAATCTTTTAATCGTGTATAATTATTGCATGTCATTGATTTGGGTGCTCATATATTTTTTGTGTGATTTAATCAGACACTCGATTTTTTATAACATAAAGCATAGTAATAAAGCACATACTTTTCCCTTTGATATTCAACCGTGTACTTGATTTTGGATTTTAGAGTTACATTACTTCTTGATGAAGCTAAGACAAAGACGCAATTTCCATTGACTATTGATTCTTATTATAAGTCTACTGCTCATCTTAGTGACTATAGTGGCACACCCACACCACCGGGTGATGTTCCTCCACCAGCACCTCATCCTCCCTCTACATCATGGCATCTAGTATACACCCCTTGATTGAAAATGAGTTGGATTCTACTATTTATTGGTTATTTACTCGAATGTCTTCTAGTTTTCAACCTGCCTCTGAGGACTTTAGGAATAATTTTTCTTGCTTTAGTTCGACGAGTTCTTCATCCTAAAATGAATTTCATTCCACCATTGATCCTTAAGTGCAGAATGCTAGGGATGCCTTAGAAGATGTTAACAACAAGGTTATTGAAGTGTGTTACATAAAGATGTGGAAGTTGTCGAAATAATATAGTTTGTTTGGAATTTTTGGTTTTGTTGGTTCTTTAAGAGTTGATTGCATTTTTATTTGTTACATGCGACAAATGTAATTTTCAATTTTTGTATTTGTACTTAGCCAAATGAATCGTAAAATGGTAGATTTCTTTAATTTTCTCAATTTTTTTTCTTTTTTATGTTTTATCTCAAAATTCGACAAAAGAGGAGATTGTAAAAGCATAGTATACTTGATGTGCTTTATACACTAGATTGTCTAAATTCCTTACCAAAATATATTGAAGTCTTTATCCAAGAGGTCCTAGAAATCTTTAAAAACATCATGGGTTCAATCAATACTAAACCTCAAGTACACCACTAAGAAAATGTATATGACTTAGTGGACTCGATACAGAGCTTGGTTAAATAGTTTTTATAATTGAAAAATATTTTTAATTAACCTTGGTAATTATTTCTCAAATACACAATGCATATATACTTTTCATATAGAAAACCTATTTTATAAAGAATTAATACTTTATATGTATTTTAGGTATGGATGTTCTTAGGTGGAACAAACATATATACTTGGACTTTGCCAATATGCTTATTTGGAAAAAAATTCTAAGGCAAAACTTGACAAATTTTTTGGACATTCCCACGACCTGCATTATTGTCACAATGACACTCTAATGAAGATCTTGTTTGTGACAACGACGATGTATCACTAGACTTTTGTGTCTCATGGAAATCTATGGCTTTTCACGTGACCTGATTGTCGCTTCAGTTCACCACAACAAGAAATCTCCCCGTTGTAGCGACGTTGCTGCGAGTTGTGTCTGACAGAGCCGAAAGTGCCTTTTTGCAAAAGGTCTTCCTTAATATGTTTTTGGTTTATATGTCAAGTACAAAGTTTTGGGTGACCAATACCTTGAAGTTACTACTTAACTCCATAAGACTGTGACACTTAGCATTTGAGCCTTTGAACCATTTCAAATCAAAGGGCTATATAGTTAACTATTGTTTACTCTTCCAAACTAAGAGTGAGAGATTTGAAAAAAAATATTTTCGTAGATCAAAACACTTCACATATTTAAGAGCACATTTTTTCACTCCTCTTCTTTAAGTTCTTCAAGCAATTATTTTTAGCAGAGGTTTATTTACTCACCTTGTGTATAAAATCTATTTTCATTATGGAGAAAATATTTTCTCTTCATTAACTTCGAAAACTTGTTTTGAGATTCAAAGCACCACACCTTTCCAAATATCCCAACACACGTATTTTTAGAATTCCCTCAAAATCATAGGTGTATAATTATGGCTGCTTGAAGGTTTCATTTAGGAACAAGTTGCTTCAACTATAAAGAATTTGTAGCACCCCGTAATTTTGAGCCTTTTTTAAATTACACATGTGCACGTAATTTACGTAAATTGAGAAAATGAATTAAAAAATATTAATTAGTGAATAAAGGAATCAATATTTATGTGTAATTTCATTTACCTATGTGATAAGTAAATTAAAACATGTTAAATTGTATGACGTGGTGCGTGAGTAAAATTGACGAGTTTAACGGTATCTCATTCGGGAGGTGTGAATAGGGTTGTATTGGGAATGAGATGGAAAGTTAATGTTAGATAACTCAAATGGTAATTTCAAGTGCTTCAATGATACGGAATGGGTTGAAATGGTTAGAAATAGGTACGAGGGTTGTATTTGGGCATCGGGGACTTTTTAGGCTAAACAGGATCAGTAAAAATGTATTCGAGGCATTTCACACATTAGGATGACTTAATATCGAGATTAGTGGAGTTTAGGGTTATATTTAGAGAAAATAAATGGAGTGGGCAGTCATTCCACCATCCAAGAAACCAAGGCTTTGAGAGAGGATAGAAAAGAGAAGAAAAATTAAAGAAAAGTGAAGAGAAGTGATCCGGGAGGGGGTTCAATCATTCTAGGCACAAGATCACAACATAAAGGGGAACTCAAAGGGAATAATTCAGAATACCATCAATCATTAGGCAAGTGTTTATCTTACAATAATTACTATTATGGTTTTAATCATTCATGTAGATAGTTTATGTAGGAATACACAAAATTTGGGTGGGATTAACATGTAAAATGGAGATTTTGTAAGTGAATTCGTCGAGAAAGTATTTGAATACGATTACATGATAAATATGATGTGAAAGAAATTATAAAGATGAAATATTGGATGACAACAACAATAATTGACGAAATATTGAACTAGGGTTGAAACTATGTGTAATTTTTTTTATGTGAATCGATAATCCAATTGAATTGGATATTTTCATGTTGATTCATATATTGAAATCTGCGATATTGTGTTTGGGATTAATTTAGAACTCATGGTAGGGGTTTGGACGAAGATGGGAACACCTAAGATTAAAGTGGAGGAGATGAATCCCATCAAAATAATTTAAGCTTACTACACAAAATAGAATCGATTTTCTAGGGAAGGGAGAATCGATTCTCTAACCGAATCAGTTCGGTCAGTCAGGTAAATCAGTTCGACTTGCCTGATTTTTTTCCTTTAGTTGTTTTGGTTTTTTTGTGGACCGTTTAGGGTTCGGCTTGGGTTATGGACTCCGATATATGGTATATTATTTATGGGAGTATACAGAAGAGATTAGAAAGTACCTTGGGTTAGATGGGGTGTAAAGTTGGGTAAGAGATTTCGAGTATATTAGGGTGAATAACACTCAGGTAATGATTATGAAATCGGGTTTGGATTTTGGGAAGAATTAGGCTACGTGCTTGAGTAGAATTGCATGGCAGCCATGAACATGAAATTTAAGAATTTATAATAAGTAAGTGAATACTTGATAAATCAAGAGACATGTGTAATACCCCGTAATTTTGAGGGCTTTATTTATGAATAAGGAATATAATTTTAATAATATTATTATTTTATTAATAGGGATATTGATATTATAATTTATTTTGGTTTGGAATCGAATTGATATTATAAAGTTTATAATTTTGTATTAAAGGGCAATATAATAATATGCATTAGCTTAGGCTCCAAGCTAGGGTTTGTGAGAGAGACTATATAAGGAATATTATGGGTGATTATAAGGAAATGAAGATGAAAAAGAGAGGCCAAAAACGAAATCCAAAGAGTCAAAAACGAGTGGAATGAGAAGAGTCATTTGGGAATGTTTAGATCTTCTTTTTGAGTGCATTCGGATGAGATTTGAGAAAAACTCAAAACACATACCTGACTCAATTTTTCGTCTAGAATCCAAATCTGAAGTCGGATTGGCAATTGGAATTAATTTTGGATCTGATTTTTTGGAGTTTTTAAAATAAGACTATTTGTGTTTATCTCGTATTGGGGATAAAACGTGATTTGATTATTTTAGTGAGAGGAACGTGATGGTGCAATCAGATTTTGAGGATGAACTTATGTGGTGATTCATGCAATGATTTTGAGGTATGGGGTTTTACACAATATGCTCCTTTAAATCTATCGAGAGTGTGTTTCGTTGATTTCATGTTTAATTGAGCTCATATCTGAATTGTTAAATTCTTTGAAATCTGGAGAAATAATTGTTGAATTATTTTGATTCATGTGGCATCATTATGTTGTTGATGAGAACGTTGTCATGATATTTTAATATGGCACGGATGTTGGGCACCCGCCAAAATTCCTGCTTCTCGGGCTATGTCTTGATAAAGCATATGTGGATGGGGTGAGGCCTGGTGACCCGGTTAATGTGTTGTTGAGAAATTTATTGATAAATTCGTTGAGATTTGAATTTGATTTGAATATTCGTACTCGTGTTGTTATGCTTTATTCATCGTTAATATATTTGTTGAGCATCTTTCCTATCGTATTGTGTACTTCCCCACATTTTCTTTTAGTTGGCAGGTTAGCGTGGATTTGAGCGTTATGGACCAATTGGGATGATTTTAGCGTGGATTATTTTGAGAAGAATATTTTTGGAAGATTTGTATTATTCTATTGTGTTGTATAGAGTATTGGTGATTTATATTATTTCGAAAGACTTTGTTGTATTGAATTTGAAGAATTCAGATTAGTGGTTTCGTTTATATTGTGGAATTTTTTTAGATGCTTTATACCTTGTTATATTGTGGAATAGTTTAGTTTTACCGATAGTAGTGATATGTTCGCTCTCCTCGGGCGGGCAAGGTGTTACAGATGGTATCAGAGCTTAGGTATACGACAATCCTTGGATCTTAGTATTGGGTCTAACATGCGGCTTAGATATGTTTTCTTTGGAGATAGAAAATTTTTGAGGACGTGTTACGCATCGTGGTGAGGATGTTTAGAATTAATTTGAGGACTCTAGTGTGTGATTTTGGGGAAACAGAATCAAGTAGTATTTTATTCCGAGTGTTAGGTTTTGTAAAATTTCGAGGACGAAATTCCTTTTCAAGGAGGGAAGTATGTAATACCCCATAATTTTGAGGGCTTTATTTATGAATAAGGTATATAATTTCAATAATATTATTATTTTATTAATAGGGATATTGATATTATAATTTATTTTGGTTTGAAATTGAATTGATATTATAAAGTTGATAATTTTGTATTAAAGGGCAATATAGTAATATGTGTTAGCTTAGGCTCCAAGCTAGGGTTTGAGAGAGAGACTATATAAGGAATATTATGGGTGATTATAAGGAAAGAGAGATGAAAAATAGAGGCCAAAAATGAAATCCAAATAGGCAAAAACGAGTGGAATGAGAAGAGTCATTTTGGAATGTTTAGATCTTCTTTTTGAGTACATTCGGATGAGATTTGAAAAAAACTTAAAACACATACCTGACTCAATTTTTCGTCTAGAATC
The DNA here is from genome assembly GCA_949130495.1 of Sambucus nigra. NCBI lineage: Eukaryota > Viridiplantae > Streptophyta > Magnoliopsida > Dipsacales > Adoxaceae > Sambucus > Sambucus nigra. Next base: position 381,993,791 of record OX422220.1, on the reverse strand, counting down.
CAAATATGAAGTCGGATTGGAAATTCGAATTATTTTTGGATCTGATTTTTCTGAGTTTTTAAAATAAGACTATTTGGGATTATCTCGTATTGGGGCTAAAACGTGATTTGATTATTTTAGCGAGAGGAACGTGATGGTGCGATCAGATTTTGAGGAGGAATTTATGTGGTGATTCATGCGATGATTTTGAGGTATGGGGTTTTACAAAATATGCTCCTATAAATCTCTCGAGAGTTTGTTTCGTTGATTTCATGTTTAATTGAGCTCATATTTGAATTGTTAAATTCTATGAAATCTGGAGAAGTAACTGTTGAATTATTTTGATTCATGTGGCATCATTATGTTATTGATGAGCACGTTGTCATGAGATTTTAATATGGCACGGATGTTGGGCACCCGCCAAAATTCCTACTTCCCGAGCTATGTCTTAATAAAGCATATGTGGATGGGGTGAGGCCTGGTGACCCGGTTAATGTGTTGTTGAGAAATTTATTGATAAATTCTTTGAGATTTGAATTTGATTTGAATATTCGTACTCGTGTCGTTATGCTTTATTCATCGTTAATATATTTGTTGAGCATCTTTCCTGTCATATTTTGTACTTCCCCATATTTTCTTTTAGTTGGCAGGTTAGCGTGGATTTGAGCGTTATTGACCAATTGGGTTGATTTTAGCGTGCATTATTTTGGGAAGAATATTTCTGGAAGATTTGTATTATTTTATTGTATCGTATAGAGCATTGGTGATTTATATTATTTCGAGAGACTTTGTTGTATTGAATTTGAAGAATTGAGATTAGTGGTTTTGTTTATATTGTGGAATTTTTTTTAGAAGCTCTATACCTTGTTAAATTGTGGAATAGTTTAGTTTTACCGATAGTAGCGCTCCGTTCGCTCTCCCCGGTCGGGTGGGGTGTTACATCAGGGTAAACTCGGGATTTGTGGGTGGAAGGATATATGCACGATTAGCCAGTTGTGTATATATACATATGTAAACATCCCCTCTATTTATGATATCTTTGGAGGTTACGCATAGTGGGCGGTCCACCCTGGCATGACTAGAAGGTGTTGGATTGTTTCCATAGGCCATAGTATTATTCCACGACTACTACCCGTGTGGGAGGATAGCTGAGTTTCGAGTCTAGTGTGGTAATGTGGTATGGTTTTAACCCATGTATATATGTTTATTAATGCCACTAGTATGTGTTTGCGATTTGGGTTTGGTGGTGAGATTCTGACCCGATGCCCCAGGGATGGTATGGGATGTACTTGGTGCCTGATAGAATTGTAAGGAACGCATCCAGGAGGACATCTCTAGGATGCTATGTATATATGTATAAAAGAGTGTAATATGTATATGTGCACTCAATGAATGTGTGAACATTAAATTAAATGCATCTGGGAGGACATCTCGGGGATGGTATGTATGTATGTACATATAAATGAGTGTAATATGTATATGTGAACTTAATGAATGCGTGAACGCTAAATAATAACTAGTGTATAGTTATGATGACTATATAATGGTACGAGTCAAATTGGGCATTATTTATGACATACCTCACTTGTTAGCTAAGTAACAAACAAAGTAAAGTGAAATTCTTGTAGTGAAAATAGGGCTAGTCATAGCGAATTGGAATATGTGAAGATTAGCTAGACTAGTTAGGTGGAGTAGCATAACTGGGAAGCTAATATATATGCGTTACGTGCGCACTGTAGATACGAGCAGAGAATAATCTCATGTGAGTGTGACACTAGATGAACATGAATAATTCTGATGCATATTCATTATTGAATTTTAAATACTTTCAAATATTTTCAAAATATTTTTGGCACTAACACATATAAAAAAATCTTTTTCAAAATCTTTTAGGTGCTCAACCACAGGGATGCAAGTGTTAGCGTATTCATCCAGTCAAACGAAGTTGCAACAACTGTGGATGCCTATAGGATTTATGTATACACTTCTATCCTTTCTATCTAGTTAGGATTTTTCTCTAGCATTTCATTTTGGGTATGTTTCCCACAATGAGACGATTTTCATTTTAGACTTTGTTATTTTACCTTATTTATCAGTTAGATGATTATACTGGGATTTTTTACGAAGAGTTATTCCATTACATTATTTATTTATATCATCAGTACTTGTTATGATGTTCATGGTGGTAAATGTTTATAGTGGGATTGAACGTTTTAATAAGGCAAGTTTTTATGTTTTAAAATTTAACACCGGGCTTAATAGATAATTAGTAATTAAATTAGTTTTCGCCAGTGATGCTAAGAATGAACCAGACTGAGATTCCTATTTTATTTTAGTAGAGTATTAGCCACCCATTATTAGAATATGTGGGGTGTCAAAGATGGTATCATAGAATCAGCTTCTAGTGTCCTTAGGATCTGTGCGGACTTGCTATATTTTTAGCGTTGTGTTTTCTTTGATGTGAAGCCCTATGCTTAGGACTATCGATTCATATTATGCTTTTATGTTCTTATGCTATTATATATGGTAGAAGTGAATCTCATACGATTTTAGTTTGGTTTCAAATGCCAAACTACCGGAGAAGACCACCTACTCGGGCTGTAAGGAGGGCCACACAAGGAGAGGCTCAGTTAGAGCTGAAAACCACTCTAGGCACGATAATCGCAGAGGCTTCCACCAATATTTTCACAGGCAGTTAACGCCTTGATGAATGTCTTGGCACAAAATTTTCCCCAATCATAGCCACAGTAGCTAATGGCACCAGTTCAGACTCACCCATGGTCGTCAATTTGGGAGTGAGTCATAGAGGCCTTTCAGAAGGGCCATATGGCAAATTTTTTAGGAAATGCAGACGTGTAGTAGCTAGCCAGTGGAAGAAGAACATTCAGAGGCATTTGCATATGGTGGAGTGCAGTGACACTCAAAATCAGGTACTAGCTACGTTTAAGCTAGTCGGGGTAGTTCTATATTGATGGAAGTCGAATACCACAACAGAGGACAGGATTTGATGAGTTTCCATAAGTTATTGGTGTGGTTTGATCGTAAGTTCTTTCCGTCAAGAATTCAGACGGAGATGAGGAGGTTGTTCCTAGATATTTAACAAGAGGGATGAATTGTGACCGAATATGAGTAAGAGTTCATGCACCTGGAAAATTTATACCAGACAAGGTGAATACCGAGGAGAATATGGGCTTTTAAATTTATTGATGAACTCACTTGGAAGATTTGCCATCATTTATTAGGAAACCCAACATTAAAGACCTATGCTGATGTCATCAATACTACACCTTCACATTGCTAAGATCTTCCACTTGATGGAAGAAAAAAGATTTGGAGAGTCTGGCCAACAGGGTAAGATCGGGAAAAATGGTGCTAGCGGGGCACCATAGTAGCAGGGTAGCCAGCGAGATTCCTAATAAGGGGACTCGGCTAAGAGATTTAAGCCAGGTAATGGTAGTTATAGGCAGGGCCATCAAGGCTAGGGGAACTAGACTAGGGACCAGCAGGGATAGAGGTAGGCGGATTTCACAAGGAGGTGTTTCATATGTAGAGAGTTGGGTTATGTGCAATGCGCTTTCCCGAATAGGACTAAAGCTCAAGAGTAGGGTTCCCAACAATGGCAGCAGTTGTAGTAGTTATTGGGGTATTTGGTGCGTGAGTATTACGTCTGTGGACTAGTTCTCTAGCCAGAGTTATTAGAAATTAAGGGTATGTTTTCTTATCCATAGGTATATGAGGAGGGTTTTGGGTGACGCGGGAGAGTCACGTTCTATTGCTTACACTAGATTCGCGTGATATATAAGTTTAGTGGATGTAGCACTAGTTATTACTATTATTAGTGTATATGTATGGTTGGGTAGTGGGACTCTCTTTCGTTCCAGATGTATCGTCCATGGTGAGGGTCAAGCCTGCGTTTATAATATATTGGAGAGGAGACTTCAGAGAGTATAATTATCTCATTATATTGGATCCTTGTGCATAGGGAATTTACTGATGTGATTCAGGGGATATCGGGGTTACCATCGAATCAGGAGATTGAGTTTGTTATTAACTTAGCAATGGGGACTTAGTGATAGTACGAGCATCATGTTATAGGATTAATTTAAAGATGTGGGAGTGGGGAATCTGATGTAGTACTTTTGGGGGAAGGATTTTTGAGTGTCCCAGTAATGTGCTTTGGGCCTACGGATCTCAATAATCGATAAAGCTAAGTAGTAGTGTATCAAGGGGGGTCCTTATTTAAATTTTTCTTACAATACATCCCTCTCATAAACCTTAGTAAGAGTCAGGAGTTAGGAGACATTTTGGGATCGAGGGCATTGGTTGAATATGTTAATAATTACATCTGTGTAGATTATGCTTCAAATGGAGAGCTAATATATTATTTAAGTCCAGCGGATCTGGGTAGTGCTACATAGAAAGCAGTGGAGAAAATTTGGGCCAATAGTTAATGAGTAAGCTAATCTCATAAGAATTTAGTCAAGATTAGTAGGGTAATCAAGTCTACCCTTACAGTGTATTCATACTGAGAATGTGGAGTCAATTTTCATGTACGTAGGTTGCTTTAATGATATGTGTACATATATGCATAGGATATATAGGGTGTATGGACACCCTGGTCAATTTGATATTTAGTAACATCTTAAATAAGGTAAATTGGAGGTAAATGAGTTGAGTTGTATGCCTATAGGGCAGTTAGCAGCAAAGGTGAAATGGCAAGGTAGACTAAAGTTCATCTAGGAAGAAGATATTCTGAACAACTATAGCAGGGAGGACCATCATACCCGCGTTGGATTAAGAAACCGTGAAGACAAATGAGGGATACTTCTTGCCAAGCAATGGTACAACATTTTTTAAAAGTAGAGCGGAGTTATACCTAGTTAGTTTTTAGGGTGGCCTTCTTATCAATTGGGGGTTGATTGTCTTAAATAAGGAGAACCTAAGAAGCACACGATTATGAAACATACGCATAGGTCAAGATTTTTTGTACACACTAAGAAGGGGATACTATGTATCACATAATGTTGGATACAGTATGTGTGGGTCGGTCTGGAGAGAGACATAGCGAAGTTTATCTCCCAGTGCACTACTCTTTAGATGGATATGGTTAATCCTAGGTGATGAACTAGAGCTTTGCAATAATTGGATAATCCAACGAGGGAATGAGAGTGTATATATGGACTTTATTTTATATTACTAATGTCGTAGAGGGATAAAGATCATTAGGATCAGATGATCAAGGTGGAGTACTTATTACTAATTCAGGTGAATTACACGATCAGACAGTGTACCCAACACTTCATTTTAAAAGGGAGAATGAGGCAGCATAAGGTACTGTCCAACATTATTTTGGATCAAGATAAGATCTTGGTTTCCGTCCTCTAGTGGAGTCATCACGAGGCAACAGGGATAGATTTACGTTTGAGCAAGGCATATCACCACCACCCGATGGGCAGATGGGAAAGGTGAGTAAGATGTTGGAGGATATGCTAAGGATGTATTGATAAGCTGTATATATTTCATATTTATCCTCATAATTTTGGTATTTTTATGATCCCTTGAGGTGTAAATAGATTGGATTTACCTCGTATTCATGTTACTAACCCTTGTTGGCAAGTGTTTCTTATTTCGTGTATCTCCCATGTGTTTTACAGGCATTTCATGCAAGTTAGTACAAAAGAGAAATTGAAAAAGTGAAAGAAACCAAAAATAGGAAGTCGAAGGGCATTTTAGTAATTTTTTAGTCATATTCCGGAGGCGGAGCCAACTAGAAACTTGAACAATACGAAATAATAAGAACACTAGAAGAAACGATGCCTTAATTCGAGCTACGGAGAGAAGTTATGCAACTTTGAACTTGAGAAATAAATCCAAAGAAATAAGAGAACACAAGATAATACAAAAAGTTTTGCCAAACCGAACTCCAAACCATTTTGACAGCAAATTGGTTTACCTATACACCTGAACCGGTTCGGCATACCCGATGCGCAAATTTTCATTTAAATGCTAATTTTTCTTAGAGTTGTATTAGAGTTGGACACTTGCAAAAATGACCAAGTAGGGTTGTAGTTTCATGTTAAACAAACTTTTTATCAGTTTTTTACCTAGGATTAGAGAGAAGGGAGGCAAGAACCATAGTTTGGAATTATTGCATTAAAGTTACACAATTGTGGATTGCTTCTCAAGATTTAATGGAAAAAGTTTTTCTTCTCTACTTTGTTCTTAAATATTCTTCCTATTCGCATGATTTGTTCATTTTATAGGAATTTAATACCTCCATGCATATTTAGATATAACTTCATCTTGATTTCGATCACATGCAACATTAGAATTTTGTATATTACCCACATCACCATGTCCGGCTAAGCTATTAGCAGGTTGGGGTGCATGAACCCAACCTAGGTGTTACGAATAGATTAAAAGGCGAATAAAATTTAATTAAGAATTCAAAGTCTTGATTTCTTATCGAAAAAAATAGTGTAGGTCTTTTAATTCCCTTTGCCCATGGTACCCAAAATGTTTAAGGATACATTATGAGTTTAGGTAATTAGTCATTCCCGTTAAATAAAATCTTTGATTTGATAATGTGAGGAGTAGAATCCACATATGTCAAATGATTAGAAATTATTTGATGTATCTTTGAATTGAGAATTAGATTTTTGAAGTTTTTATGTTCTACGTAATTATCGACGGTTCAGGGGAGTGTACTACAACTCCATTTTTTCACATTGATTTAAAACCACTTAGTTATTCTCGCCTGTGTAGTAAATTAACTAGTTTAATTCATCTGCATTAGTTGATGCAAAAATTTCACAAACAATCATACTTTCCTTATTTTTCTGAGTCAATCGAAAGGTTAATCATCTTTCCTACTCATCGTCACGGCTTACGTCATATTCCCTGTGTTCGATACCCGACTTGCTCGAATTATTACTTACGTGATTGGCTTACACTTGAGTTGATATAAACACGCACTAGAGACACTTTTTGAGTCGCGTCAAGTTTTTGGCGTTGTTACCGGGGACTAGGTTGACATTTAGGTTATGTCTAGTTAATCCACAATTTGACTCTAATTCTTAAAAAAGCCAAAAAAAATCATAAAATCAAGAATTCAAAAATTCAAAAAATTCAGGAAAATAGAAGGACAAAAAAACTATTGAATCTCTCAAATCCTTATATGGAAAATGCTCAACAAACTCCACAAACCACTCCTACCAGAATTCACAAAAAATCTTATAGTATAGTACAATACCGATAGCCCACATACTCCTCATGTTCCACAGTTTTGGCTTCCACATCCAACACCACCTAACGCCATACGAGTCAAACTACGAGTCACACTTCTAAGGCATCGAGTGAGGATATGGAGTCATTAAGAGGGAGAATGATGTCTAACAATGCATTATATTCCCGTATAATGTGGGGAAATTCTACTTTCGCAATGGGATAATTCAGATTCTTCCCATATTTTATGGCCTGGAGTCGAAAAAACCATACCTCCACATCCGCGAGTTTGAAGAGGCATGCGAAACGTTTAGACATCAAACATTCACCTAAGACATCATTCACCTCAAAAAAATTCCCATCTCCCTGAAGATTAGGGCCAAGACTTGTCTATGGTCTTTGGCACCGAACTCAATTGGAATGTGGAGGGACATGCAAGGTAAGTTTCTTGTGAAATTTCTTCCCTAAGAATGCACCAATTCCATTAAAGATCAAATTCAAACGTTTAAACAACTAGAAAATGAGACTTTTGATAAATGTTGGGAGTGCTTTAAGGAGTTACTTAATATGTGCCCCCACCACGGTTTCGAGAAATGGAGACTCATATCCTTTTTCCATCACGGGCTAAGCTTAGGTTCCAAACAACTTGTTGAAACCATGTGCTCCGGGGAATTTCTAGGTTTAGACGCGGATGATGTTGAGGCTCACCTTAAGTATGTAGCCAAGACTACTCAAGCGTGGGAAACATCCAATCCAAACATCCAAACTCGAGCTCGACAAACATCCACAGCTCCTTCTGCGTCCGAACTCTACCATTTGGACAAAGAAGGTGAGTTGAAGCCTCAAATCAACCAACTTGCCAAAAGGTTGGACGACGTAGTCAAATTGAGAGGAAAAGAAATATTCGGCTCCACACAAGCTTCGATAGAGGAGGTATGTGCAATTTATGAGGAGGGACATCCAACAAAGGCATGCTCAATGATACCCGCCTACAAAGTGATGTTCAAGAGCAAGTGGAAGCGATAGGAGCATTTTACGATAACTATAATGCCCCCACACGATAATTCTTATAACCCTTCGTGGCGGAACCATTAGGGAATTAGTTATGGGCAACCAAACACTGCAATGAATCCGAATTCGATTGTTTCCCAACACCCACCACCACTCTGGACTTTCCAACAAGTCCCACCCATGAAAGCCCCACCTCTCGCGCCATATAATACCCCACTATGTATAAATCTTGAGTACACTTTGAATAAATTTATGCAAAACCAGTCGGCAATCAATGCTCAAAATGCTCAACAATTTGCGAATCAAAATCATCGATCTCTAAGCTACAATCATCCTTAAGTGTCCAAGAGAAGGGAAAGTTACCTACCCAAGGCGAAAGACCTCCTCAAGGTCAAAATTGTGTTAGCTCTAACCTCGATAAAATTCAAGATCAACATAGTGCGGTAACCACTCGGCGTAGTGGAAAAGTTATTGACTTGTCATCTCCTCCACATGACCAGGGGTGTAAAATGGATGGATACGGAGAGGATACCATAGTATCCACATTAGTATCCACAAACTCCCCGCACTATCCGTATCTGTATGTGTATTCGCCTGGATGATAATTTCAACTATCCTTATCCGTATCCTCTCGGATTTCTCGGATTCGAATAATATCCTTATTCGATTTTTTTATTTAAGATATATTAAGACACACGTAGATTATTAAATATGAATTAAATATATATTTTAATCATATCCTTATCTTTTTAGGAAGGGTTAGGGTGGGTGAGTTTTTATGGGCGGGGAAAAAGAAGAGAGACTATGAGGCGTGCGTGTTTAGTTTGTGTGTGCGTAGCGCGTGAGTTAAAACATATGAGAAGGGGTTAAAGTTAAATTTAATATATTTTACTTAATTGAGGTGGTAATATTATATAAATAATAATAGTAATTAATAAATATATATTTATGTTATGGATACGGATATCCGTTGAAACGAATATCCGCTAATACGAATAGTCCACAACGGATACGGATTATCCTCCACGGATACTATCACTATCTGTATCCATATCCGTATCCATTTTTTTGGATACTAAAAATGTCCATCCATATCCTTTCTTTCGGATAATTATTCAAATAGATATTCACTAAATTAGAATATGAATAGAGAACGGATTCGGATTTTCGAATATCCGTTTTCACCCTTACACACGAAGAGAAAAATGAAAAGGAGATTTCTCCCAGCACGAAAAAGGCTGAAGATGTCGCCTTGAGAAAGAGTGGTAATGATGACACAATCAGGCCTTAGGTGGTTGCGAAAACTCACATTGCTACTCCATACCCTCAACAGTTAGTACCCCACTCCAAATAGACTACACATGATGATGTTTTAGACATTCTTAAGAAAGTAAAGATTAATTTACCTTTCCTTATAACTATAAAGCAGATTATTGTGTATGCTAAGTTTCTTAAGGAATTACTCACGGTGAAACGAAAGCTAAAGGTAAAGAAATTTTTTTTTAACACAGAACATCAGTTCAGTGCTGTTAAGTGACCTTTCACTTAAATATAAAGATCTAGGTGCACCAACCATTTCATGCATCATGGGGAAGAATCGAATTGAGAGAGCACTGATAGATATAGGGGCGAGTCTTAACATTCTCCCCTACTTCATCTATAAGAAATTAGATTTGGGGACTTTAAGCCCACAAATATAACTCTCCAACTTGCGGATCGTTTTGTGAAGATACCTTGGGGATCGTTGAGGATGTGATCGTCTAATTTGACACTTTATACTTCTCGATAGATTTTGTCATTTAGGACGAAGAGACCTTCGCTTTACTAAGTAATCATGTTCTCGTGATCCTTGAACGCCATTATTAGCTACGGCTAATACATTAATTAATACACGTAATGGGAAAATACAACTCACGTTTGGGAATATGACGCTCAAAACAAATATCTTCAACATCACCAAGCCTGAGGGTGATGAGGGTGAATCACGGGAGATGGATCTTATGGAAGAGACCATACGCCATCACATTGAGAGGACTCATAAAAGAGATCCAGTAGGGGTATGCCTTATTACATCAAATGAGAGTATTATAAAATTGATCAAGAGGTAGAGGAGATATGTTTAATCATGCACATTGAGACCAAAAGCGAGCACTTATATGTCAATGGGAGAGAGAGTTTAGATGAGAGTAAGAGAGAGTATTCGGAGATCAAGAAATAAAGAGAGTTAGGAGATATGAGCGTAGAGGACTTTAAGAAATAATTTGGGTCGATGGACGAGAATCTCAATGTAGAAGTCCAATCACTATTGAACTCTTTTTGTCACCTAGAGGAGAACGAAGGGAAAGATCAGACAGACGAATGCCTTCTTTGTGACCATACACTCATGCCACTTGAGTTCTTGGATGCAACTGAGGATATGGATAGTGTTTTATCCAATTTAGATCCCGATCCAACTATTCTCGAGTGTAAGGGAAATCTAGGTTTAGCATGTCCTTCCAATTTTCACCGAGATATTCTCTTTAAGTCGGGACAAGTATGCTACGATTCAATTGGGAACCACGATGATATCCATTCACATCATTCACCCTGAGCCTCGAGATGTCCCCCATACCTATAAGGATGATCCCCACTTACTCCTAATATTTGTTTATGATGTGAGGAAGAGGGAGAAGAAGGGAGCATCAGACCCCGTTCACAGCGTTGGGTGAGGTTCAAGAGGGAGAGAGAGGTCTTTGCATCCGCAATGCTTATAGGGTACATGTCTGTTGTATATTGAGTCATATTAGATTTTGGGTAGTTTAGAAGTCCATAGAGGCCGCGAGATAGGAAGGGTTTGAGAACTACGTTGAGTTTTCACACACGGGAGCATGCACGCACATTTTGAGATTGAGGTTGAGGTGCCCCGGGTCCCGGGTGTTTAAGGAGTCTTGAGATAGATTAGAGAAGAGAGATTGGGGGTTGGAACACTCATAATAGGAAAAACATAGCATATTTGAGGTTTGATGCAACGATTTTGACTGAACTGTAGGCCGAACTGGTTCACCTTCATACCTGAACTGGTTCGGAGTACCTGCTCAAGATCCCCCCCCCCCCCCTCCCCCCCTTGTTTTTCCCACCTAATCCATTCACATTTCCATCCTCTTTCACCCATGATCTGACACCACCGACTCCTCGCATTAGTTCTTGTATTGTGACGTTTTGTTGCTCCTTCCTTATGTAGTTCTTTTATACTTTATCGTTTCATCATTGCAAGATCGATGTAATTTATCCTTTATCACTTAATAATAAATTGTATGGAAATGAAAAATCTGCATTTTAAATATTTGCTTGTTTTATTTGTCGCACTTATTATTTTTCTTATTTAGATTTTAGTCCTTTTGATTGTGAACTATGCAAAAGTCTAAGTTAGGAGGGGTAATAAAAGCGTCTTATAGAAAAACTTCAAAAAAATTTAAAATTTCCAAAAAAATTGGAAAATGTCAAAAAGTTAAAAAAAAATAGACAATTTCATAAATTTCCAAAAAAAATTGAAAATTTTCGAAAAATCAAAAATAATTTCCTTCAAAATAAATAAAAATTGGAATTTAAATTTTTAAATAATATCACTAAATTTTTGCTCGAAGTCTTACATTGAAAAAATCAAGAGAATTAAGCCAAAATTGACCAAAGATGGAAATTAAGCGAAAATTGACGACTTTGCTAATAAATGTGGAGATTAATTAACCCGGTGAGATTTAAAGCCTTCATTTTTTTGAGTAATTAAATCAATCCGATTTATAGTTAACTTAACATTCATTTCAGCGTTTTAAAAAGTTGTTGAAGATCTCTCAATCTTTGTTTTGATCGGTAATGGGAAACGGGTGAGATGTTGTCTTGAACATTCGCTAAAAATATCTCTAAATTAAATATATTCTCTAGACGCATATGGTACGTTATTCGTAATTCGGATAAATGAAGTTAGGCCATTGTTTGTTACCCAAAAATAATAGCCATAAAAAGTAATGAAAAGTATTCCTTTTGCTAGCCATTTGAGCGTAATAAAATTTTCCAATTTCGTTTGATCACCTGAAAAACCCATTTAGCCTTGAGTTGTGAAAATAAAAGTCCATCAAGTAAGTACAAATGGTGAAATAAAAAGGGGCAAGAAAAATAAAAATTCTCAATAAAAATAAAAAATAAAAATATATAATGAAAAAATTTTGAATTGTGCATATACACGAAAAAGCGACAAGGGTCGTCGTACGAAAAAATTTCCAACTTTAAACTTCCTAACCATTTCCATAATACCTATCACACCTTAAACCTGAAAAATTCCTAACAGAGTCCGAATAACGAAATTAATTACCCCGTGGAGAGCTAAGATAAGAAAACATAATCTGAAAGATTAATTGGTGTGAATGAGAGGCAATATTCCTTGTTTTCCAATGGTCATATTTCGATGAAGAGATCTTTTCACCTGAATAATTTTTAATTTCAAATTTGTGTGCATGAAATCGTGTTCCATTATATTTAATCTTATAAATCACATACGCTGAGATAAAATAGCAACATTACAAGTGATTCGTTTGTGAGTGCATCAGTAAAATTATATCAAAACTAATTTTCAGAAAGTAACGTAATGATCAATCGGTGGAAGTTAGAGGTTTAATTCTCTGCTTCTCACACACACACACAACAAATTGAGACTCTTGAATATAAATTTATGACGACTATTTTTTGGCAGTTTAAGTTGTACAATTTTTAAGTATTTTGATTTTTCTTTGAGTCGAAAATCGAATTTTGTGGTTATATTCACTGCAAACACTCACGACAAACCACTCATCCTACTAGCGTAGACTAAGGGTTTAATGGCCTATTGCAATCGATAAATGCAATCGCTTTCCCGGGAAAGAGATATTCTATCCAAATAAAGTTTTTGCAAATTTCCTTAACTCTTACTCTTATGCTTTTACATTACTCGGGATGCGCAACATTCTAAGTTATGGGGATTTGATAATTTTGGTTTATTTATGATCCCGTGTGGTGTAAATACATTGGATTTATCTCGTATTTATGTTACTAACCCTTGTTGGCAAGTATTTCTTGTTTCGCGTATGTCTCATGTGTTTTGTAGGTATTTCATGCATGTTAGTGCAAGAGAGAAACCGAAAGAGTGAAAGAAACCAAAGATAGGAAGTTAAAGGGAATTTTATTAATATTTCATCCATAGTCTGGAGGTGACGCCAGTAGGAAAATTGAAGAATATGATATCATAAGAACAGTGGAAGAAATAGTGCCTTAATTCGAGCTATGGAGAAGAAGTTATGCGCCTTTGAAGTTGAGAAAGAAATTCAAAGAAAGAAGAGAACACAAGCTAATACAACAAGTTTTGCCAAATCGAACTCCAAATCAGTTTGACAACGAACCAGTTCGCCTATGAACTTAAACCGATTCGGCATACTTAATGCGCGAATTTTCATTTAAATGTTGATTTTTCTTAGAGTTGTATTAGAGTTAGACTCTTACAAAAAATACCAAGTAGGGTTGTAGTTACATGTTAGACATAGTTTTTATCAGTTTTTTACCTAGGATTAGACAGAAGGGAGGCAAGAACCATAGTTTGGAATTCTTTCATTAATGTTACACAATTGTGGATTGCTTCTCAAAGTTTAGTGGAAAAAGTTTATCTTCTCTACTTTATTCTAGAATATTCTTCCTATTTGCATGTTTGGTTTATTTGATGGGAATTTAACACATCAATGCATGTTTAGATATAACTTCATCATTATTTCGGTCACATGAAACGTTAGAAGTTTGTTTATTACCCACATCACGATGTTTGGCTAAACTATTAGTGGGTTAGGGTACATGAACCCAACTTAGGTGTTACGAATGGATTAAAATCTACTAAAATTTAATTAACAATTCAAATGCTTGATTTCTTATCGAAATATATAGTGTAGGTCTTTTAATTCCGTTTGCCTGAGGTAACCGAAATGTTTAAGGATATATTATGAGTTTAGGTAATTAGTCATTCCCGCTAAATAAAATCTTTGATTTGATATTGTGAGGAGTAAAATCCACATATGCCAAATGATTAGAAAGTAGTTGATGTATCTTTGTATTAAGAATTAGGTTTTTGAAGTTTTTTATGTTCTACGTAATTACCGATGGTTCAGTGGAGTGTACTCCAGCTCCATTTTCTCACATTGATTTAGAACCACTTAGTTTTCTTACATGCGTAGTAAATTCACTAGTTTAATTAATATGCATTAGTTGATAGAAAAGTTTCACAAAAAATCATCTTTTCCTTCTTTTTCTGAGTCAACCGAAAGGTTAATCGTCTTTCCTACTTGTCATCGCGCCTTACATCCTATTCCCTTTGTTTGATACCCAACTTTCTCGGATTATTACTTACATGATCGGCTTACACTTGAGCTGATATAAGCACACACTAGAGACACTTTTTGAGTCGCGTCATGTATATTTTGGACTTTAAGTGTAGTTGGGTGCCGTATGTGCCATTTGTAAAGTTGCACGTAATAACTCGTACTATTTTACTTAACATGGAACCTTTTGAGTCTTTGTACGGGAGACCTTTTCTCCCGCCCTCAAGTTGGTTATAGGTGGGGAACAAAAAGCTTCTCGAGTATAACTTGATTCAAGATACATCGGCAAGGATTGAGTTAATTAGTAGGCATTTTGGGGTAGCTCAGGATCATTAGGAGAGCTGTGTCATTACAAACCGAAGATTTTTAAAGCTTCACGAGAGTAGTCAGGCGTTATCGCGAGTATCTCCCATGAAGGGAGTTATCCAGTTTGGGGAAAAAGGGAAGTGGACACCGAGATATGTGGGGACTTTCCCTATTATCGAGACGGTAGGGCCAGTTGTGTATATGCTTATCGAGAGGGTAAGGTCGGTTGTGTATATGCTTGACTTAGTGTAACATTTGCTGCGAGTTCACTATATGTTTCATGTGTCGTTATCAAGGAGGTATCTCAGGGATGAGGTTGTATATTGGCATATAATGTTCGAGAGGATTTATTTACATCAGGAAGATTTTACAAGAAGAGACTTGTCGCCATTTTAGGCCATAATGTGTAGGACTTCAGTCATGATGGTACCATTAGTGCGTGCAGTGGGGACACCATAATGTTGTCATGAGACGATTTGGGAGCCTGAGGATGCCCCGCGAGAAAAGTTCATGGAGTTCTTTATGCTAGGTATGTTTGAATAGTAAAGGGGAAGAGAAATTATTTGAGAGGAGGATTCAATCCTTCCGGTCACAAGATCTCAACATAAAAGGGAACACAAAGGTAATAATTCAGAATACCATCAGCCACATAGCAAGTATTTATCTTGTTATAATTACTATTGTGGTTTCAATTATTCATGTAGAAATTTGGTGTAGGAATACACAAATGTTTAGGTGGGGTTAACATGTAAAATGGGGATTTTTGTAAGTGAATTCAGCGAGAAAGTATTCGAATATGATTACATGTTAAATCTAATGAGAAAGAAATTATAAAGATGCAATCTTGGATGATAAAAACAATAATTGAAAAAATTTTGAACTAGGGTTGAAACTATATCTAATTTTTTTATGTGAATCGATAATCCCATTGAAGTAGATGTTTTCATATTTATTCGTATATATATATATATATATATATATATATATATATATATATATATATATATATATATATATATATATATGTTTGGGGTTAATTTAGAACTCATAATACGGGTTTGGATGAAGATGGGAACACCTAAGGTTAAAGGGGAGGAGATGAATCCCATCAAATTAATTTAGGCTTACTGCTAAGAGTCGGATCAATTCACTAGGGAGGGGCGAATCGATTCGCCAACCACACCAGTTCGGCCTGGCTAATTTTTTTCCTTTAGTTGTTGGGGTTTTTTCTAGGACCGTTTAGGTTTTGTCTTGGGTTATGGAGTCTGATAGATGGCATATGACTTCTAGGAATATATATGAGAGATTATAAGTACCTTGGGTTAGATGGGGTGTAAAGTCAGGTAAGAGACTTCGGGTGTATTAGGTTAAATAACACTCAGGTTATGATTATAAAACTGGGTTAGGATTTCGGGAAGAATTGGGATACGGTCTTGAGTAGAATAGCGTGGTAGCCAAAAATGTGAAATTAAATAATTTATAATAAGTTAGTGAATACTTGATAAATCGGTAGTCAAGGAAGACTCAGGATTTATGGGCTAGTGCTACGATGGATGTATGCATGATTTTTAGGTTGTATATATATATATGTGTGTGTGTGTGTGTGTGTGTGTGTGTGTGTGTGTATGTGTGTGTGTGTGAACATACCTACTATATTTATGTTATCGTTAGAGGTTACACATAGTGGGCGATCTACCCTTGTGTGACCAGCATGTGTTGGAATTTTTCCCCAGATTGTTACACGACTATTATTCGTGTGTGAGGATAGTTGAGTTTTGAGTCCGATTGGGTAATGTGGTATGGTTATGACCCACGGATGTATGTTTATGACCGCCTACGATATGTGTTTGTGATTTGGGTTCGGTGGTAAGATTCCGACCAGGTGGCCCAGGGATGGTATGGGACGTACACGGTGCTTGATAGCATAATAGGGAATGCATCTAGGAGGACAGCTTGGGGATGTTATGTATATACGTATAAAAGAGTGTTATATGTATATTTGTACTTAATGAATGTGTGAACATTAAATTAAATTCATCCAGGAGGACAACTCGAGGATGCTATGTATATATATATAAATGTGTAAACATTAAATAATAACTAGTGTACAATTATGATGACTATATAACGCTGCGAGTCAAATTGAGGATTGTGGCATAGCTCACGTGGTAAAAAAAAACTAGTGAATAAAGTAAAGTGAAATGCATGTAGTGCAAATGGTCTTATGATAGAGGATTTGAATATGTGAAGATTTGTTACACTAGTTAGGCAGGGTAGCATAACTAGGAAGTTAAAATATATGTGTTAGGTGCGCACTATAGATGAGGGACGAGGATTATCTAATATGGGTATGACACCAGAGGAACATGAATAATTCTTCTACATATTCATTATTGCAATTTAAATACTTGTAAATATTTTTAAAATGTTTTGGGAGTTGACCCATATAAAAAATATATTTTTCAAAACATTTTAGGTGCTCAACCACAGGGACGCCAGGGTTAGCGTGTTCTTCTAGTCAGACGACGCTGCAGCAGCTATGGATGCCTGCAGGTCTTGTGTAGATGTTTCTATCATTTCTATCTAGCTAGGATTTTTCTCTAGCATTTCATTTTGGGCATGTTTCCCACAGTGAGACGGTTTTCATTTTAGGTTAACCTATTTATCAGTTGGATGATTGTACTGGGATTTTTACCTAGAGTTTTAGGTTATTTTATTAATTTATGTCATCAGTACTTGTTATTATGTTCATGGTGGTGAATGTTTATCCTGGGATTAAATATTTTAATAAGGCAAGTTATTATGTTTTAAATATGACACCGGGCATAATAGTTTATTAGTACTTAAATTGGTTTTTGACAGTGATGCTAAGAATGAACCAGACTAAGATTCCTGTTTTATTTTACTAGAGTAATGACCGCCCATTATTAGAATAGGTGGGGTGTCACAGAATAAAGTTTTGATGAAATATTTGATAGCATTGGCCACAAATCAAAATCGGTGGCAGTTGTGCAGCGTACTTCAATGATCGGTGCTCTCTATGTAGAATATGGTGGGAAAGAGTGTCTAGTGTGGTTGTAAGTCTTTATCTTCTAGTTGTTAAACTCTACTACAGTCAATTTTTCGTTGTTATCATCTTAAGGTTTTTCCCACTAGTGAGTTTTTCCCTCGTACATCTAATCTTGTGCTTATTTTATTCTTTCCGCCTTTTTTAGAATCATTGCCTTTTATTGGAAGATAAAACTTGATATTCTAAAATCTAGTAAAACATTTTGTCGCATCGACTTTTGGATTGTTAAACCATTTTAATAATATATTAGTAAACCTTTTTCTTGAAATAGTGGAATTAATTTTTATTTGGGTAGCTACCATCGAGAGGCGTAGAAATAGTTAAGACCCATCAACATGTTTCAAGATATCAATAATTAAATGTTTAACGGTATTCGGTACAACGTTACGTTTATATCATTTATATAAATAGTTAACACCCATCAATATATTGCAAGATATCAAGCATGAAATGATCTGCCTCATTTGTAGAAATAGTTAACACCCATAAATATTGATAAGCACCCAAAAGTGTTTAAATAATATCCCAAATAGACGGTTTTTAATTGGTAATTCACATTAAAATTGGTCTTATATGCATACATGTCTTTATTGTAGGTCAAATGCCTCTTGTGGAGTATAAATCATAAAATCAAGGCATAATCTGTCACATATGCGGTTAAATGAGCTAAACCCCAATCCCCGTACCTATTACCATATCCCTTAACCTATCCCAGACCTCCTTGCCATATCAGATCCTCTTACTCACGATCGGGTCCCAAACCCGTAAACCACCTTCCTACCTACTTCGAACCCATATTCAACCCTTTAACCACCTACCGGCCCTTATTCTCCCAAGAAGCTCTGATGACCCATTACTTAACCCACCTTTGACTAGCTTAAACCATGACTCGTAAACCTACTACCTCCCCAGACTCATAACACCCGGATACCCACGAAATCAGACATGCACCTCTACCCTATTTAACATTTGCCTACACCCGCCAAGCTACCCATTACCCGATCCCAAGAACCAACCCCAATACCCATCTGACCCAGTCACCTCAACTCCCATACCTATCTCCCATTTGAACTCTCAAGACAAAGCCACCACACGATTCTGTCATTTCCCAAATCCAAACAATAGAAAAACAAAACCCACATGTGTGTTAAAAGCCACATATTTCCATTTTCCAAAAATATCCTCAAAACTACCCTCACATTCTCCACACCTCATTAAACCCACATGCACCATTAAATCTTTAAATTGCCCCTAGTTCCATGTTTTCTATGTATAAAAGAAAGACCTAAAAGAAGCTAGTTGAGAGAGAGTTTAGTTTTAGAGACAGAAATTATATTTTGTAATTTTTATTATAGTGAGTTTTGTAATTAAAATTGAGAGAAATATATTTGAAGAAACTCATTACAATTCAAGGCACTTTGGGTTTGATTTATTCCTCTTTATTTCATCATGTTTAGTCCTTGCATCCTTTTATTTGTTTATTTTTTGTCATGGATAATGATTATGGAGGGCTAATCTACCATTCAAGGGATGAATTGAAGACCCCGTGAATCTAATTCAATTTATTTGAAATTCTCATTTATTTAACTTCCTTTGATCAGTAATGTTTAATTCTTACATTTGTTTATGCATTGAGAAATGGTGTACATATTCTTGAGAAAGGATTGATAATTAGTTGTATTATTTTAATTTTAAGATTCAAACTAGAGATAGGTTATTAGAATTATAATCTAAAATTCTAGTACTCTTATTTTATAATAGTTGGATTAAAATTCGTTTCATGAATCTTACCTAGGAATAGTTCACTTAATTGATTTTGATTTATTTTTGTTGAAGAGTTTATAGGAATTAAAATTAATTTTCTAAAATCATGTTTATGTTGATTCATTAGTTTGATGAGAATCTACTTTTGAATTAAATAAATATGTTCAAAGTTAACTAAATTGAATTATTTCAAATTGAATTTAATTGTATGAAATAGGGGTGGATTTACATCCCTTGATTTATTTCTCTCATTTTGTTATATTTCACGTACTTTCATCACACACTTTTTAGTATTTCTTTACACTTTCCTTCTAGTTTAATTACTTTTTCCCATTTAGTTTAGTTAATCCACCATCATCACAAAATTATTTTAATATAAACAAATCATAAAAAATAGAAAAGAAAAATAGAAAATTCAAGAAAGAAAATAATTACAAACTCAGATTACATCTCTTTTCTTGTGTTTCACTCCATTAGGTTGGATTGATACCCTTACTTACCACTATACTAGTTTTGTTATAATTTTATATGTAATTGAAGGAACTTGTTGATTAGTAAGGCTATTCTACAACGACATCAACACAAAATCCAAGTTATTAAATGGCGTCATTGTCATTTTACCAAATGGCTTCGTTGTCACTTTTTGGAGTTTGACGCACTTGAGAAGATATTCGAATTGTAATTCATTAGTTTTGTTATAATGTTTTTCATTTTTAGTACCATTTTTCTTTTTATTAGAAGTTTTGTATTAGGATTTTATCATTTGGCTTGTATTGCGATGCTTGGAGGCACCATTTATTTTTCATTTATATTTATAATAATCAATCACCAAAAAATGAGAAAAGGGAAATGGGATATGGTAGAGAGAGCGCACTTGGAGTGGAATTTCTAATCCTCTCTACTTTTGGTCCTTAGGACTCTGGGGATGACTAAAGGTAGGTGACCTTCCCCCCGATCGACTCAACTCGATCTTTAACCATCATGTGTTTAAGTCGTAGGAGGTGCATTTCTTTATCACTCGCGCATCTCCCGTTAGTGATTCCATTTATTTTTTGACTATATGCTCTTATGTGACATTATTTCTTGCATATTCTTACTTTGAATGGTTTGATGAATCAATTGGACTTAAGACCTAAACTCGATCATTCAAACGAAAAGGGATTTCATCACCCGACTCAATCCCTTAATTTCACTTTCTTGTTAACCCATGCCATCATATAATTAAAAGTTAGCCAACTAGAAAACCAAGTAGGAGCACATTTTCCAAAGGCGACATATAAGATTCCATTATTTTCTCATTCGCGGATTAATTAAAAATTTGACTACCCAGTCACTTAATTGAAGATAAAAATTGGTTACGTGCTTGTTAGGATTTTCCTTTGATTGTACGGGTCTAATTCAAATCCTTTGGTAGTCGGTTTTGTGTGCTCTGTCCTTATGTGTTTCATACCGATTCCACTTTTATCCCTTTTTAAAATTTCAAAAATATTTTTCACCCTTTTTCATATTTTAAAAAATCCAAAAACATTTTTCATTCTTTTTCTTATATTAAACGAATCAAAAATATTTTTGGAGAAACATTTTTTCCATTATCCATCCCATCATGGCCGAACAAAATCCTTTATGGGACGACTTTAGCCATTTCTCATATTCACAATGCACCTATATTTAACACATCATTCACATGCCCCATGAGTGCCCGTACCTTCCTTATCCATCCGAACCCACCATGGAACATGTGTATACATATGACATTGTTTCAGAAACCACTCCGACTTATTATCATACCATATTTAATGTTGAGTGGTGTGAGAAACAAAATTATTCGTGGCGGATTGATCATTGCCCCATGCAATACGAATCCTAACCCCATGTTATGGATTCTCACACGTTTTAATAGTCATCATGGCAACCAAGTGCACCCATACCTATCACTCCCCTAACTATGATACCCATGATTATCAACCTTTTGTCCCTCATGAAGGCCATACTATCACGTATGATGAACTTGATCTCGGTCCACACACTTTATATGAGTATTCTCCGTATAGTCCTACTAATAGTGAGTTGTGTCCACCTTAACCATACACCGTTGCATCACCACCCATCACTTAACCATCATCATCCACATCCTCTCTCGAAAGCCTCTTACACAACTTCATCCTCGATCAAGATCAATCCATTCAATATCAAAATCAAGTTTTACAACGGCATGAAAAATGCTTTAATGAATTTGAGTGTGCGAGCAAGTCGGATTACCTCCCAAGTTAACCCATTGTTTCACCCACGTGGAATGATGATGAGTCGTCTTGTGACACTGATTTTGAGTATGACCAACCTTATCTCCCCAAAAATCTCAAAGTTGAGACCACCTTGTGGTCCGAGCCCCATGTTGATAATTGTGTTGACTTATCCATAGAATGTGAGATCGATCCATGCCTTGACAATCCAAAAGAACCTAAAGCCAAGGTTATTCCTCCCTTTCCATATCCAAACGAACTCAAATTTGAGGTTCCCCCACCTGTTATATCCAAAAATACCCCCGAGTTTATACCTGTTGAACCCATCGAGTGTGTCCTCGAGATACCCATTCCTTATAGATTAGAACTGGCTACGAGTGCTCCCCAATGCACCGAGATCGAATCAGAGATGGTTCCCACCTACCTTTATATGAATTCTCTCCAGAGAGGTTTGGCTCACTTTGAGTCTGATATTGATGTTGATTTATATATCTCAGATCTTAATGCCTCGTTAGACCCTTTCACCAGCATAGATGGTGACACATTGGTGGATACTTTGATCTCTCCATCACTTGATACCACATGCCCTGTTTAGCAGGACCTTAAGGATTATTTCGGCCCTCAAGATGAGTGTGTATACCCTACTCTCGAGTTAGGTCATCTTTCTCCACCCATTGTCCCTCCCGACACACCCATCGTCCCACCCAACACACAACCATGTTTGGACCTTGTTCCTTTTACCATTCTCTTCTACCCATTTAGGGCTTTACTTAAAACCACCACCAACCCATAAAATCCACGAGCCCACTCATGATTTCTTCCTCCATCCCTCCATCCATGAGACTATTTATGGTCCACTCTCCATTTATGTGACACAGAGCTGGTTCCTCCATACCCGCCACTCTCCTCTCGTGGTGATTTTTATTCACGTCAGCTCAGTGACATGCCATGACGCGAACATTATCATCGCCCATTTATAGAACGGTCGTGTGCTTTATATGATCCCCAACCCATTCCACTTTCCAAACCATTTTGCCTTCCTATTCAATTAGATAACCATACATATAGGGACCTTGTTGCCCTCAACTTTATGCTTAATAAGGCCCGTGATCGGTGCCTCTACACCCTCACCCTTTCCTTTCTTTTATATGTCCTTCTCCCTACCCACCCTTGGTCCACCAATGCTTTGCATCATGTAAATAACTTTGCCATACAAGTGCATTGACCTTTTAGCCTTTATCCAACAAGACTGACGCTTTAGTCTTGTTTGGGGGTGATTATCAATACCCTATTTTTCTGCCACCTCGTTCTTTCAGAGTTCTTATATTTAGGGGGATTTTCCTTTGGTCTGGCTGAATATGTTAAACTTAGCGCTACTAGGAGGTAGCCCACTATTTCTGAGTATGAGTCGTAAGCTCTTTGAAGGTGATGTTTTACACCACCCAATGATTTATCATATTTGTAGACTTGTACACATTTTTATCTCATTACTTATTCAGGTTCATCTTGGATATGTATGGTCCAGTTCATTAGCGGTTGATTATGGTCAGGTCATTAGTGGTTGGTTGTGGTCAGTTCATTATCGGTTGATTGTGGCAATCTCTTTCCTACCTTGTGCTTTCAATTTTAATATATAGTTTTAAACATTGAGGACGATTTTCTCTTTTGTTTGGAGGTGGGAAAATTTATCAAAATCGTACATCTTTCGATATTTTTGTCAGAAACAAGTCACTTTAACTTTTTTGTGTAGTTTAACTCAATTCTTTTATGACATGAATCGTCTATCATCCCTCTTTTAGAAGTCTCGAATTACCCTTGTTCGTGCCCAAAGTATGCCTTTACCACAAAATTAAGTAGTGCCTCTTAAGGCGTACTTGCAGTATGAATTACTAAACTCAACAATGAAGCACCCCATATTTTTTACTCACTTGAGTCTATACTATATAGGCGCTTATCAAGTTTGGAAATAGTGACAAAATAAGAATCATATCCCTTGCTACCAAAGAGCCTCAAACACTACATCAAATTCCTTTAATGGTCTCAAAGGTAGTATACCAACACTGTACCTAGGCTTGCATATTTTATGTTGCATTGATATCATTTTAGGTGTGTGAGTGTTAATTCCCATCAAAATAATTTTCTAAAAATTTATGGGATTTTTTAAATATTTTTTAGGAGTTTTTAAACATTTAAAATTAAGGTTTTAAAATGTTTTGGGCTAATTTGAAATATCATTTTATTCCTAAAAGGTTGGTTGGGTAGAAACCGAAAGCGACAAGAACTTATGGGGTAGAAAATGGGATTTTTAAAACTCCAAAAACACGTATTTCATTTTAGATCTTAGCCCTACACATGTTTGATTTACATCGATTAAGATTTTGTTTTTTGTCTCTCACATAACTAAGAACTCTTATCAGCCGTTGGATTAGCCTTATCGATGGTCCGCATGTTGTTTATCTCAGTCCAAGCCTTAACCATTTTAACCAATAAGAGAGAATTTAAATGCGGTGCCTTTATAGCCCTTGGATTTACATTCGATTTGTTAGACGTAATCTAATCCGTTAATTTGGTTATTTTTTCTAGGCCCCTTCCATTATCTAGTATAAATACAGGCTATGGGTTATACGTTTACAATTTTTGGTGAGTCTGAGCTTAAGAAAGAAGAGAGAGAGAGAGAGAGAGAGAGAGAGAGAGAGAGATTAAAAAACCTAGCCAAACTCGTGCAAAATTTTCTCAAGAAAATTTCCCTTGTGAGTTTGAGAGTGATTTATGTTTGAAGATTCATTCCTCTCTACTTTTAAATCTCTTTTCCAACCAGTCACGTAGTTAGATCTTATTTTTTGTTTCATAGATAACGTAGATCTGATTTTTGTTGTGATATGAATCACCTAGATCTACTTAGTTTGAATTTTGTTTCAAGAAATCTTTATTTGTTGGTATTTTTTGTACTCAAATGTTTGCTTCAAACATTTTATAAACAAATACCTTTTTTGTTTCAAGTTTTGAGAAAAAGAAACTTTAAAATTTCAAAAGATCTAGAGACGTTTACACTTCTCTGTTCATTTTTCACATTTTCTGAAATAGATTTGTAAATAAATGAAAAGTAAGTGTATAGGATCTTGACTCTTTTTTAATACAAAGATTGTGTTAGTAACATTTTATACGCATCATGTGTTAGTAATTTGTTCTGTAAATAAGAGTTCCTCAAACAAACTGTTCGGAGCCATTTAAACTATCTTAAACCTTTTAAAAAAACTTAAGTGGCATTATTTTTTTAATTGGTATCAGAGTTTTTCCTTTATAAAATCTTTTTTATCGTGAGTTTCTGAAATTGTTTTTTTAAAACAAACAATGGACGAGAAATTTGAGATATTAGTTAACCTTTCTAGGCCCCCGCTCTTTGATGGAACCAACTTCCCTTACTGGAAAGTGAGGATGGTTTATTTCATCCAAGGTACGTTAGGAGATGATGTCTAGGATGCTATTGAAAATGGATACACATTTCCTACAAACCAGCCGCAGAAGGAAGTATTGTGAGGATTAGGAAACTGTTAAGTGAATGCACTAAAGAAGAGAAACATACCTCCATTAATAATAATAATGGAAAAAATTCCATATTCATGTCTATTAATGAACACGAAATCAAAATGACATATTTTTTTACTACCTTTAAAGAATCATGGGACACTTTAGTGGCAGCACATGAAGGAGACACACGTGTTAAAGCAACTAAAACCCAAATGTTAATCCAACAGTACAACACTTTGGTCATGACTGAGACTGAGTCATTTGATGACTTCTATATTAGATTAATAGACATAGTGACTAAGATGCATGCTAATGGAA
Source organism: Sambucus nigra (assembly GCA_949130495.1). Taxonomy (NCBI): domain Eukaryota; kingdom Viridiplantae; phylum Streptophyta; class Magnoliopsida; order Dipsacales; family Adoxaceae; genus Sambucus; species Sambucus nigra. The sequence continues at coordinate 381,967,983 of OX422220.1, read as the reverse complement.
TAATTTATGATAGGAAGGATTTTTTTTCTAAAATTCTAAGGTCACTTCCACAAAAATTTAATAACAAGGGCTATGCTGTTAAGGAGATAGATGACCCGAATTTAATACCTGAACTCCTCAATAGCACGCTAAGAACAGTGGAAATGGAATTGGAGTTTAAGAAACAGTTAACTCAATCCCAAAAGAAGCAGTCCAGCTATAATCTTGCCTTCTCTAAGTTGACCAAACCTGAGTTCAATTTACCTGATATTGACGTAGACTTTGATAAGGACTATAATTTAGACAATTTGGATAATCACATTGCCTTAATGTCTAAATAGTTTAAGAAAATATTAAAATTTCAAAATAAGGCTGCAAATAGACAAGGCAAACCTGCTTATTCAAAGTTCTCTAATAATAGGCCTCATGAGAAAAGATAGGACAAACACCAGACTGGTAACCAAAACAAACCTGGAAAAGACCTAAAAAATATTGAATGTTTTAGATGTGGGAAATTAGATCATATGGCCAGTTATTGTAAAGTCAATTTGAATAAAAATAATAGGGTTAATTTGTGCAAAACTTGAGATGCTTCAAGCGAATTAGAAATTGATGATCTTAGGTCATCTAATTCTTTTGACCCTTGTTTGTCATTCTTTGCCAAAATTATTTACATTGATGAGCCTATGACTAGTACTGAATCTGATAGTAGTATCTCTAATCATGTTATCCTGAATGATATTGTTCCTAATGGATTATCTTCTTTGTTACTTGATAATGCTACTAGTAGTTCTAATGCCGTGCATGTGAGTTAAAGGGAATGTTCTATTGATGATGTAGACGTCTGGGTGAATCCTAAAAATGAATCTCTAGGGGACACTGAACGCTGTACACTTTGTGACTCTGATAATGAGGACCTCCCAGATATTCACACACTATATATGAAAACCCTTAAGAAGATTATTGAACTTGAAAAAGTAATCAAAGACCTTAACCAGAAAATAGAAGTCCTAAGCCAAATGATCAGACAAAATGCTGAAGAGTACACCTCTCAATATCTTGATCATGAGAATGAGACTAAGACTTTTGTTCAAATAATCAAAGAATTATCTGAGTCAAATGAAATTCTGGAAATGAAATATAAAGGGACGTTGTTAGAATTGGAACAAACTAAAGAAAAGACATCAACAGTCTTCAAAAAATTTGGTAAATTTGAAAATAACTCAAACTATTTTCAAGACTTTGTTGTTGAAAGTAAAATCAATTCCGATGGCAGTACTGGAAATAGGATTTTGCCCCAATACTAACAAATAAACTAAAAATCTTGAAACTATTAAGTTTATGTCCGGTGGGAAAAGACCTATTGAAACTTGTCCAGACTTTTAAGCCTTTAAAAATGATTTTGATTTAAAACAACAAATGATAGACATTGGTGAGGCCGGTACTTCTCAGTCTAAAGTTGAACATAAGGATAAATATGTATCTCTTCCCATAAGAAAATATGAATCATATTTCCAACATGTGCCCTCTAGAATTAAAGTTAGAGTCCAACCTTTAGGCAATTCCATGTTTAACAGCCTTCCTAAGGATAAGCCTCCTATGAGCCATCTTTACTGCTCATATTGCGATGTCTATGGGCATTATGTTGATGGATGTTTTTCTAAATGTCTATATAAATCAGTCTTTCGTTCACCTGTCTATCATAACTTCAACTACTCTAGGAAAGGTAGAAATAAGTATATTCTTCCTAGGCAACCAGATAAGAACTCTAACTATTGTAATGGGAAGAAAAGATCTATTACTAAAAGATCATCAACAAGTGAGAACCCTAGATTCATGACTAAATCGAATGCTCAAGATTTAAGAAAAATCAATATGTGTAAAAATCTTTTAAAGAAAAGGATAATGCTCACAAAGTTTATCTTATTTGAGCTAATCAGTGCAAATGTTTAAAAACCAGAGAAATTTGGGTTAGAAAGGATGAACTAATACCCCAGATGAGATGTAACATAGTGATTAGTGCTTTGAAAGTCGAGCATACTACATCTGGATGGTATTTATATTCAGGATGTTTTAAACACATGACTGGGGATGATACCAAACTTTCAAATAAAACTAGCTTCTTGGGAGGTAAAGTTTTGTTTGGAGATGGGGTATCAGCCCAGATCATTGGTAAAGGTACACTTCATGAAAAAGAGCTACCAACTTTAGAATATGTACTTCTAGTAAAAGGTATAAAAGCAAATTTACTAAGTATATCACAATTTTGCGACTCTAACCATACTGTCACATTTTTAAAGAATAATTGCAAAATTTTAAATGAAAATGGTGACTGCATTATTACAGGTCGTCGTACTCCAGATAACTGTTACATAGTTAATCCAAGTAATAAGATTTGTAACATTTCCAGAACGGATGACAATAAGATTTGTCATAATAGGTTGGGTCACATAAATTTTGATAGCCTTGGTAAATTATGTTCTCAAGAAATAGTTAGATATCTTCTTAAAATAAAGCCAATATTAAACATTGTTTGTGGGCCTTGCCAAGAAGGAAAAATGGTTAAGTCTGCGCATAGAAAAGTCAAAGATGTATTAACTACTAAACCTCTAAAACTCATCCATATGGACCTAATGGGTCCTATTATAACGGTTATACTATGTGGAAACAACTACATCTTAGTGATGGTCGATGATTTTAATCGTTTTACTTGGATAGCTTTCCTTAAACAAAAGTCCAACACCTTTCAAGAATTTTTAAAAATTCTTCTACGTATTGAGAACGAAAAGGATAGTCAAGTAAATCATATTCATAGTGATCGAGGTGGAGAGTTTAAAGACTTAGGAGTAACTGAATATTGTACCTACAATGGATATCAACACGAATTTAGTGCTCCTAAAACCCCTCAGTAAAATGGTATAGCTGAAAGAAAGAATAGGACTATTTAAGAAATGGCACGAGTAATGATTCATGCCAAAAGCCTTCCTAAGTCTTTTGGGTAAAATCTATTAGGACTACCTATCATATTATAAATCGTATCTACCTTAGAAAAGATACCAAACACACTCCTTACGAACTTTGGTACGGCAAGAAACCTAACCTAAAATATTTTAGAACCTTTAGCAGTGCTTGCTATGTGAGTAAGGACAAAGAACATTTGTCCAAATTTGAAAATAGATGTGATAAATCCATCTTCTTAGGTTACTCTCCAAATAGTAGAGCCTATCGTGTCTATAATCTTCTAAACAAAACCCTCATGGAATCCATTAATGTGATTGTTAGTGACACTAATATTGAGAGTAAACCATAGGACCAACTATCGTGGATGAGTCTGAAAATATTTTAAATTCTGACTCTACAGAAATATATGATCCTTTACCACCTGAGATACCCGAGGTGCCTAACTAGCTTTCTAAAGATCATCCTTTAGACAGCGTGGTTAGTAACCTTACAGAGCCTATTCGTACAAGATCCCAGAAATGTAATTTATCCTATTATGCATGTTTTGTGTCGCTCATAGAACCAAAGAATATAAATGAAGCCCTAAGTGACTCCTTAGGGATAAGTGCTATGCATGAGGAGCTTCTTCAATTTGTCACTCGTGACGTTTGGTATCTTGTACCCAGGCTTCGAAAAAAAAGGTTTTTGGCACACATTAGGTTTTTAAAAATAAAACAGATGAGACAGGTATTGTCATTAGAAATAAGGCTAGATTAGTTGCCCAGAGCAACTCTCAGATTGAAGGAATAGTTTTCAAGAAAACATTTGCACCAGTAACTCGCCTTGAGTCTATCCGCTTACTCTTAGTAATAGCTTGTCATTTTCAATTCACTCTCTATCAAATGGATGTAAAATCTGCATTCCTTAATGGTATTTTAACTGAGGAAGTCTATGTAGAATAGCCCAAAGGATTCACTGACCCTCACCATCTAAATCACGTCTTTCGATTGAAAAAGGCCCTATATGGTCTAAAATAAGCACCTCGTACTTGGTATACCGATTGTCTACATTTTTATTAAATAAAGGCTTCAGAAGAGTTGGTAATGATCCAACTCTATTTGTCAAACATTTTGACAAAACTGTAGTTATAGCCCAAGTCTATGTAGATGATATAATCTTTGGATCTACATCCTTAACTGAAGTTGAAAATTTCTCTAAAGTTATGCATGGATAATTTCAAATGTCTCTTATGGGGGAGTTACAATTCTTTCTAGGACTTCAGCTCAAATAGAATTCCGAAGGATTATTCATCTCGCAATCCAAATATTCTTTAGATAAGTTTGGCTTAAAATGCAAAATATGTTAGGACACCTATGAGTACTTCTGTAAAAATGTCTACGGATGAACATGGAAAATCTATTGATCCCACTCTTTATCGTAATATGATAGGAAGCTTACTATACCTAACTGGCTCACACCCTGACATTATGTATGTTGTTTGTGTATGCGTCGGGTCAGAATGCACCTAAAGAGAGTCATTTATTGTGTGTTAAGCGAATCATAAAATATGTTAAAGGTACTCCCAACTTAGGACTTTGGTACACAAATGACACATCCACTTCTGTAATTGGTTACACCGACACTAATTGGGATGCGTGTTCCGATGACTAGTAAAAGTACATCAGGAGCCTATTATTACATAGGAAATAATTTGGTAGGATGGTCTACTAAGAAATAAAATTGTACATCGTTATCTACCACTGAATCAGAATACATTACAGCGAAAAGTTGTTGTTCGCAATTAATTTGGATAAAACAGTTGTTAAAAGATTATGGCATAATTGAAGATAAGTTGCATATCTATTGTGATAATCAAAGTGAAATTAATATTTCCAAAAATTATGTGCAACATTATCGCACAAAACACATTAAGATTCGATATCACTTTATTCGTGAATTAGTTGAATTCGAGGAATTGGAAATTATGTATTTGCCCACAAATCTTCAATTAGTTGATTTGTTCACAAAGCCTATAAATAATTTAAGATTTGAATCTTTAAGGAAATCTATTGGCATAATATATCTTGAATGAATATTTGGTGTGACTTGTTGATATTTTCTTATGAATGTTTGTGCCTACCCTTTATCCATTTGAGACAAAATAATTTAGCTATCTTATTTTTAGGAAATTAGTACCTCATTTGTATCAGAATATTGTTAGGGTATTGGTATGTATTTAGTTGAGTAATGTAATTTTCTCTTTCAAGGATATGGGGTAGATAGAATTTTTGTATAGGAATAGGATTTTTTACTTTTTTTAGTATCGATACGAGTCCTCGATGACTCATAGGAGACTTTGTCTCATATTTTCAAAGCGAGAGATTGAAACACCCTATATTTTTTACCCACTTGTGTCTATACTATATAGTCGCTTATCTAGTTTGGAAATAGTGATAAAATTATAGTCATATCCCTTGCTACCAAAGAGCCTCAGACACTACATCAAATTCCTCTAATGATCTCCAAAGTAGTAAACCAACACTACACCTAGCCTCGCATATTTTATGCTGCATTTGTATCATTTTAGGTGTGTGGGTGTTAATTCCCATCAAAATAATTTTCAAAATATTTTTGGGATTTTTTAAATATTTTTTAGGAATTTTTAAACATTTAAAATTAAGGTTTTAAAATGTTTTGGGCTACTTTGTAATACCATTTTATTCCTAAGAAGTTATTTGCGTAGAAACCGAAAGCAGCAAGAACTTATGGGGTAGAAAATGGGATTTTTAAACTCCAAAAACACACATTTCATTTTAGATCTTAGCCCTACACGTGTTTGATTTACATCGGTTAAGATTGTGTTTTTTGTCTCTCACATATCTAAGAACTCTTATTAGTCGTTAGATTAACCTTATCGATTATCTGCATGTTGTTTATTTCAATGCAATCCTTAACCATTTTAACCAATGAGAGAGCGTTTAAATGCGGTGCCTTTACAACCCTTGGATTTACATTCGATTTGTTAGACATAATATGATCCATTAATTTGGTTATTGTTTCCAGACTCTTCCATTATCTAGTATAAATAGAGGCTATGGGTTATACGTTTACAATTTTTGGTGAGTCTGAGCTTAAGAAAGAAGAGAGAGAGAGAGAGAGAGAGAGAGAGAGAAATTAAAAAATCTAGCCAAACTCTTGCAAAATTTTCTCAAGAAAATTTCCCTTTGTGAGTTTGAGAGTGATTTATGTTTGAAGATTCATTCCTCTCTGATTTTAAATCTCTTTTCCAATCGGTCACGTAGTTAGATCTTGTTTTATGTTTCATAGAAAACGTAGATCTGATTTATATTGTGAGATAAATCACCTAGATCTACTTAGGTTGACTTATGTTTCAAGAAATCTTTATTTTTTGGTATTTTTTATACTCAAATGTTTATTTCAAATGTTTTATCAACAAAATACCTTTTCTGTTTCAAGTTTTGAGAAAAAGAGACTTCAAAATTTTAAAAGATCTTAAGACGTTTACACTTCTCTTTTCATATTTTATATTTTGTGAAATACATTTGTAAATAAATAAAAAGGAAATGTATAGGATCTTGTCTCTTTTTGAAAAGTAAGATTGTCACTCGATCTGTCATAAAAAAGAGAAGTCTAGTTTTCAATAAATTGTGACTCGAAATCTTGCATATCATTGTTAGTCGAAATCTATAATTTGTAGGATTATTTGTATGCATAAGTGTGTGTGTGTGTGTGTGTGTGTGTGTGTGTGTGTGTGTATTCATTCATGTGTTAGGCACAACACAACAATACACGTTTCACACTACAACACTAAAACAGTGTTGGTTGAGAGATTTCTGACCTTAGAGTCGATGTAAAGCTAAAAGAAGGAGGATGTACAAAGCTGGGAGAACAACAAGAATAATTTCAGAACCTTCAGAGAAGTCAGAATTACCTAATGGAACTGGTATAAATTCTTGACTTAGAATAGGTTTGATTGTGTGTTTAGTTTGTTAATAGTTTGTAACTTGTAAACTCGTTTTTAGTGGATTTTTGTTTTTAAGGTGTAGAGACCTCCGTGGATATTTCTCCAATTGGGTGGGGTTTTACCACGTTAACATACTTGTGTACTTGCATGTTTAATCTTCCTCTCATCCCCTTTTGATTGCGTGCTTATTTAGAACTTACTTAGTTTTTTTTTCAAAAACTTGGTCACCTATAACTGAAATATCTCGTTCATAACATTTTATACACATCTTATGTTAGAAATTTGTTTTGTAAAAAAGAGTTTCTCAAACAAACTGTTCGGAGCCATTTATACTATCCTAAACCTTTTAAACAACTTACGTGGCATTATTTTTTTTTAAAAAATTGCACTTTCAGGTTTACAATAAAAAATTGAAGAGTAACTACATTCTTAAGAAAGCCTTAAAAGATCACTTGTGGAGACTTAAACCTATGAGAATTGAGTTATTCACCTTTTTTATGGTTTTTACGTATCTTCGAGTCACAAGATGACTTAATTTTCTTTGGGTACCACACTTAGTCATTGGATGATCTCATTATTCTTTGTCTTTGGCAACCACTGAGAATGTCATCACCTTCGAGTCATAAGAAACATGTGTCTTGTATTTTGTCCTGAGCACCAAACCATCCTTTACCATACACTCACCCTTTCTCCATATCACATTACCATTCACTTCACCCATTATCTTTTCATATTTCCTTTGTCCAACTATATTTCCCAGACCATCGCAATAAATATCTTCGTTATTAGTTTGAAAAAAGAAATGCATCGCAATAAAAAAAAGAAAAAGAAAAAAAATATATATATATATAAAGAGAGAAAGAAAGAAAGCATGCGATCATAGTTTTATAAAATGAAGACATTAGTAATTGTATTCCACTCTTCTCAAAAACCTTACCATCATATCATCCATCTTCTTCATCTCATTCCTCATGCCTTACATAAATCCCACTTTCATCCTTGGTGAGGTGTTTGTGCAAACGAGAAGACTATATAGTGAATGGCTCGACATTTTCAAAATAATGGTTAGCATTCGTTCATGAGATCAAATTCATTCATGTATCTGTTATTTTTTATAAGTGTGTGAGACATTTGACTTTGTTTACATTTACTCACCTCCTCACACACTAGAGAGATATACTTACTCGGATCTCAGAGATTTTAATTCAGAGAGATATATCTAGTGAGATTTGAAGCCAAAGCTTTGTAACTATAAAGGTTGATTCTATAAAGGCGATCAAGGAATTACTCTCATGATACTTGAGATTGTTTCACACTATATACGCTGAGGTTTTTAGAAAGGATTACGCCTTTGGCATTAAGTAATTTTATGCCATACACTCATGGATGAACATTGTATTCCATAAAGTCTGTATATATGGGTTGTGTAGCTTTTCATCGTCAAATAAAAGACTGCCCTTTTAATAAATCATTTTTAATAAATTTTTGAATTTTGTGGGTACATTCCTTGTAAATCCTCATGAGAAAAAACTCGTCTTGTAGTGTAACCTATAGGTTTATAGGCTTGTTGCACAAGCTAACTGCAATCGAAACTGCCCGCGAAAGTGGCACACTTTTTGTTTATTATCTTTCTTTCTCTCTATTTTTGCTCGAGGACTAGCAATGTTATGTTTAGGGGTGTTGTGACAAGCACCCAAAAGTATTTAAATAATATCCTAAATAGACGATTTTTAATTACTAATTCTCGTTAAAATCGATCTTATATGCATACATGTCTTTATTGTAGGTCAAATGCCTCTTGTGGAGTTTAAATCATAAAATCAAGGCATAATGCGGCTCAAATGCGGTTAAATGAGCTAAACCCCAATCCTCGTACCTATTACCCTACCCCTTAACCGAGCCCGGACCTCCCTGCTATATCAGACCCTCTTTCCCATGATCGGGTTCCAATCCTGAGAACCACCTTCCTACCTACTTTGAAGTAATCTTTAACCCTTTAACCACCTACCGACCCTTATATCTCCCAAACAGCTCTGAGGACCCACCTTTGACCATCTTAAGCCATGACCCGTAAACCTATTACCTTACCAAACTCATAACATCGGAATACCCATGAAATCGGGCCTACACTTCTACCCATGTAAGGACATTATTTTATTATCTGGTTTACATTTGAGTACGTTGTATACCGCTACAACCGTCGAAGACTTATTCAAGTTCAATCATGCATCAAGACGGATCCAAATATCAACAATTTTCAACAAACATGCCTCCATAAGATTAATTTTGGTAAGGTTTTGTTTAAATAACTTAACGGTTCACTTAGAGTATTGAGATAATTTTTTAAAATATTTTCAAGTGTTGAGGTGGAGTGTTTCGTCAGAGAAATTTTTCTAAGTGTTGAGGCGGAGTTTTTGACAAAATAATTTTTTTTTTTTTTTGCTTTGTCGTTCGAGCGCCATGTTGAAGTCACGTGAAGCTCATTCGATCGACATGTGGCATCGTTCAAGTGATAACCAGATTTCATTCGAGCGATGTGCCAACTTAAGTTTTCTATATAAAGCATGTTAAACCATTTCATTTTTGTTAAGAAGATCTGACGTTTTCAATTTTGCACAAACTGCAAACCAACAGAATACTTTGTCTTCTTCATTTAAGGATTTAATCCTTTTTGTTTTCAATTCACAAATATCCCATATGCTTTAGTGAATTGTTTTGGAACCCAAGATTCAACTTTGGTGAAGTTATTTCTTTGTAGAGTGTTATCTCTATGGTAGACTACGATTTCTTATCGATTCGGAGTGCTCGAGGGTGTTCCTGACTAAATTAGACTGTGTGTTTTTATGGGCTGCTGCGGTTGTTCCATTGCAAACTCTATGCTACGTGTCTATGTTATTGTTCTGAGGAGTAATGATTGCGGATTTCATTGTGTATGTAAGTTACGATTTATCATTCATGGTGAAATAAAAGGTTTAACTCAGAATGGTTTTTTCCTAAAATCTATGAGTTGACAATTTTATTTGTGATGTTTTGACACACGTACACACACACAGGTAGTTGCATGTTTAGGGGCTCAATTAATTTGGTTTGAAAATAGACTCCAATTAAATAAGGTTAAATTGGAAATTTGCGAATTTGGTTTAATCAGTATCAAACCACTGTTACAAATTGGTATTAGAGCGGGTTTCTCTAATTTATCGAGTGATCCTCGTTTTTCACAAAATTGTGTGATATTGATTTTTTTTGAAAAATTGATTTTGTGAAAATCTCAATTTTTCCAATGGAGCACTTATGTAATCGGATGCCTCCCCTTGTTTTTTAATGATTTAAATAGTTTGAATTTGATGTTTGCGAAAAGAATTGACTTTTTGCAAAAAGAAAATTATCGTTTTAAATTCGTTATGGATCTTTTGAAAACAGTTCAAAGTCAAAGAGATTTTTATCGTGAGAAATTTATTTCTTTGGACCATGACTTTAATTCTTTAAAATTATCCTAAAAGGAGAGTGGTGATAGAGTCCTATTTTTAGAAAAAGAATTGGAGGACTTTAAAAATTCTAGGATTTATGTTTGTGCCAAAGAGGATAAAAATATTTTAATCGATGAGTTTGTGGCACTTGAAGAGACTCTTAGGGATAAGTGTGCGTATTTTAAGGGAGAACGTGATAACCTTCTAGGAATAATTGAAAATTTAGAGAAGAAATCCCTAAAATTAGCAGACTCTAATTCTTTGCTTGAGTCAAAAAATTTGGAGATGAAAAATAATTTGAGAGACTCGAGTAGTATGGGTAGCAATGGTAGTGGTTTTTCGTGTTCTAATGATTTTATTGTTAAAGCCAAGACCATTATTTATTTTACAGGGTCAACTCGTTCCACCCATTTACACATGTTCACATTATGGTAGGAAATGTCAATTTAGGCATTTTTGTTTTGATCTTAGAAGAAGTCCGAGGAAGTTGAAGTCTAGAGTTTTGTTAGTTCCCGTAACCCCTATTTAACATTTCATATCTATTTGGGTTAGGAAATCACTTTTAGAGGATCTAGATGGTAAACTAGTTGATTTTCACATGTTTGCACATAATGCGTCACTTGCTATTTCTTATGGATAGTTCCTTACATGCTTTGTTTGTCATACACTATTTGTGCTTCATGATATATGTTTTCTAGTGTGATGACACGCGTCCTTTTTATATTAGATTTTTGTTTTTGATAAAACTTTTGAAAAATACAAAAAGATTTTATTTTGATAAAATTTCTGGAAAAATAGACAAAGATTTTTGTATTTTGTTTTGCACCATATATGAATGGACTTTTAGGGTGACCGAGTCACAATTTCATTCCATATCCATGTGACTGTTTGGTAGTGTTTTGATATGCATCATCATTTCATTTTTGTGCTTTACAATGTTTGGAGTCATTGAGATGTGATTTGTTGTTACTACCTACATGTTTGACTCGTGATTTTCTTTAATGCACACTTGCACGGATTTGTTTGACTATTGTTCTTATCTATCACATGTTGTTCAATGTGTTTTCATCTCAATTTTGTCTTTAAAACGATCCAAATGCGATAAAACTTGACAATGAAAGTAGTGCATGCCAGAACCGTTGTGGTGAGTTTGTGTGATATTTATTAAAAACTAGGAAGGGCTACGAAAGTTACTCATTTATTATCCTTTGCGATTAAGCCATCATTTAAATCGAACCTAGAAAAAGTGTTTGGCACAAAAACAGAAACCAAGGTCTAAAATGCTCGAAACATTTTAAGGCAATAAAAAGAAAAATATGCCAAAAGTCGGCCAATTTATTTTGTTTCATCACCTCAAAAGAAAAAATAAAAGGCATTATTAATTATGAGGGAGTTTAGATGGAATATAAAATGGGTTTTCAAGTCCTTAAAAAGTCATGAAAAATCGTTACATAGTTTTAGACATTATTGGTGTGAAAATCATGTTTGACTTTTATTTGTCGATTTGATTAAGACGATGTCATCTAAATTCACATTTTCGACACCTAAGGACGATTTTGAGAATCATTCGTTAGGAGTAAACATATTCATCGTGAAAATATGTTTATGTTTGATTGCGTTGAATTGCTCATCGAATTGTTCACATCCATTCATTCTGTATTCACGATTAAATTGTCATAGTGTAAATTCATGGCGTGTGATTTTTGTAAAAAAACTTTTGGCATTTTTGTATGAAAAAAATGAAAAATAAAAAATAGTTATTGGAAGCTTTTGAGTTACTCCTTTGCATTGATCTTCTTCTCATGACAACTCCATGTTTGTTTTGTTTATCCGTTTCATTGTCTATTTAGGACAAATAAAAAGGGGGAGAACGAATTACGAGGGAGTTTTTCATTATAGGGGAGAATTGATTATTGATGATTGATTTATTCTCATATCATTTCAAACTCACGAAGGTATTTTCTTTGTCTCATGTGTGTAAGTACAAAATTGACGATCATTATTACACACCATGATGAGAAAGGCTTCAAGATTTAATGTTGAAGATTTTTGAAGAAAGTTTCAGACTTGCATTTTTTATACCTTTTCAGTTTTAGGTTCATGGGAGGGCATTAGATTTGTATAGGCATTTTAATTTGCTAAGTGTTTAGGAGGAGTTTTTCATCAAAGAATTTTTTCGAAGTGTTGAGGCGGCGTTTTTTGACGAAATAAATTTTTTTTCTCAATCGTTCGAGTGACTTGAGCTTCACATTCGAGCAACATGTTGAAGTCGCACGAAGCTCGTTCGAGTGACACATGGCATCATTCAAGCGACAACTTGATTTCGTTCAAGCGACGCGCCGACTTAAGTTTTCTATATAAAGCGTGTTAAACCACTCTGTTTTCGTTAAGAAGACCTGACATTTTTCATTCTCCACAAACTGCAAACCAGCAGAATACTTTGTCTTCTTCATTTAAAGGTTTAATCATTTTTGTCTTTAATTCACAAAAATCCCATATGCTTTAGTAAATTGTTTTGGAAACCAAGATTCAACTTTGGTGAAGTTATTTCTTTATGGAGTGTTATCTCTACAGGTGACTATGACTTCTTGTCGATTGGGAGTGCTCGAGGATGTTCCTGGCTGAATTGCACTACATGTTCTTGTGAGCTACTGCGGTTGTTTCATTGACTCTAGGTTGTGTGTCTATGTGATTGTTCTGGGGAGTAATCATTGTCAATTTCATTGTGTATGTAAGTCGCAATTTATCATTCATAGTGAAATAAAAGGTTTTACCTGAAAGGGATTTTTTCCTAAAATCTGTGAGTTAGCAATTTTATTTGTGATGGTTTGACACACACACACGCACACACATAGTTGCATGTTTAGGGACTAAATTAATTTGGTTTGAAAATAGACTCCAATTAAATTAGGTTAAATTAAAAATTTGTGAATTTGGTTTAATCAAAATCACACCGCCTTTACAACCCGATTTAACCTCTCCCTGGACCCCCGCGAACTTACTATTACCCGATCCCAAGAACCGACCCTAAGACCCATTCGACCCAACCACATCAACTCCCATACCCATCTCCCATTTGAACTCTCAAGCCAAAGCCACTACACAAATTATGTCATTACCAAAGCCAAACAATGCAACAACAAAACCCACATGTGTGTTAAAAGCCACATATTTCCTTTTTCTAAAAATACCCTCAAAACTACACTCACATTCTCTACACCTCATTAAAACCACCCATATGCGTCATTAAATCTCTAAATTGCCCTGAGTTCCATGTTTGCTATGTATAAAGAAAGTCATAGAATAAGCTAGTAGAGAGAGAGAGAGAGAGAGTTTAGTTTTAGAGAGAAATTCTTTTTTGTAATTTTTATTTTAGTGATTGTTGTAATTAAAATTGAGAGAAATATATTTGGAGAAATTCATTGCAATTTAAGGCATTTTGGGTTTGATCTACTCCTCTCTAATTCATCTTGTTTAATCCTTGCATGCTTTTATTTATTTATTTTATGTCTTGGATGATGATTATGGAGGGCTAATCTCCCATTCAAGGGATGAATTGAAGCCCCCATGAATCTTATTGAATTAATTTGAAATTCTCATTTACTTAACTTCCTTTGATTAGTAATGTTTAATTCTTATATTTGTTTATTCATTGAGAAATGGTAAACAAATCCTTGAGAAATGATTGATAGTTAGTTTTATGATTTTAATTTTAAGATTCAAACTTTAGATAGACTTATATTATTATTAAAATTATGATTTAACCTTCTAGTACTCTTATTTTATAATAGGTGAATTAAAATTAGTTTCGTGAATCTTACCTAGGGGTAGTTCATTTAATTGATTTTGATTGGTTTTTGGTGAAGAGTTTGAAAGAACTAAAATTACTTTTCTAAAATCATGTTTATGTTGATTCATTAGTTTGATGAGAATCTACTTTTGAATTAAATAAATATGTCGGAACTTAACTAAATTGAATTATTTCAAATTGGATTTAATTGTGTGAAGTGGGGTGGATTTGCATCCCTTGATTTATTTCTCTCATTTAGCTATATTTCACTCACTTACATCACACACTTTTTAGTATTTCTTTACACTTTACTTCTAGTATAATTACTTTTTCCCATTTAGTTTTATCAATCCACCATCATCACAAAATCGGTTTAATATTAAAAAAATCATTAAAAAAATAGAAAACAAAGAAAAAAATAAGAAAAATAACTGGAAATTGGATTACATGACTTTTCTTTTGTATCACTTCATAAAGTTGTATTGACATCCTCACTTACAATTATACGAGTTCGTGTGAAATATATTTGTAGGTAAATGAAGGGAGTTGATTAGCCTAGATTTTGCCAACAACGACTCTTCATATCAAAAGTCCAAGTTGTCAAATATATTACAAGATATCAATCATGAAATGCTCTTCAATACAACATTATAATTATGATCAAATACTAAATAAAAAGTATAAGGTTGTGAATTGGGATGTTAAGTTTTTAAATAAAAAAAGTCTATATAATTCCATATGAACAAAATTACAGATTTTCAAACATGACCAAGTATCACAAATATCATAGCAATTAAAATAATTTATCAAAGACACCAACTATAATCTGAAGCATTAATTAGTTTTCCATATATTATTCAAATAGTTGAACAATAAAAATTAGATAAATGTACTAAAGGTATTCGTGGTAGAAAGTTCCATATACAAATCCACAAACAACCATACAAACTATAATTTAAGAATTGCACAATTATAATAAATCTAACACTCAAAAAATATTTTTACCGCACATTTAGTTCTTTTATGACCCTTGTGAGACTTTGATGACACTTGTGGATCAAGACATTGTCACTCAGACACACATTTCGTTAAATACCTAATATGCCACTAAAATGTGAGTAACAAGTAAACAGAATACAATGAAAATTACACAATGACTTTCATATTCCAATCGTTTCCTTAAAAAAAATTCCAAATCAATATTCACCCATAAATTAAATAGTGTCAAATTACCACATGTAGTCCAATTTAAATTGAACATAAGAAATGAAATTGGAAATTGATAAATGTTGCCTGAACTTCCTTAGCTAGTTTTATTCACTACTATAGTGAAAACCTCACAAGTGGTTCATCACATATTCGACAAATACATCAGATATATTCATGGACCTACGGCATATATTTTAGACACATTTAAAATGATAGATTAAGTGATAATGTGCAAAGAACAGTAATTCCGTTAAAGACATAATAAAAACCTATATGCAACAAACTAAAGAGTCCTCCAAAACTTAAATAACATTACAATGAGGTCTTCATTTATGAAACCGAAGTTCTATTTGGAACTTCAATTTTATGTGCAAAATATATTTACCTCATACTGGATTTTAATTTCTTGGGTAGAAACAGTGGAAGATAGAAAAGAGAGAAAGCGATAAATTTTTCCACCATCTGAGATTAATACTAGTTAGCACAGACATAATGACAAACACGTAGTTACCAATTCAAACTAAGCAAAACAAACTTTATAAACTTGAGAAACTTAACAAAATAAAAATTAACATGACCATTATCAAACATAATAAAACAATGTGAAGTCACTAAAATGTTTATAGAAAGAATACTTAGCAAACCTGAAATGTATGCTTGGAATCAAGAAACGTTTGATATACATAATCTACCTGCAAATTATTGCATAAAGTTTCAAAATAGAACAAAAAAAATTAGAGATCTTGAGTGTAGGAAAAAGATTTCAAAATATTAAAAAATTAATACGAAACTATGAATACTTGGGTGCAAGATATCTATTAAAGGAGATGATAACAAATAGCGATGGGGGGAGAAAGAGATGTATATATATATATATATATATATATATATATATATATATATATATATATATATATTGAGAAAAAGAGAGAGGGGGAGATAAAGTTATTTGGGAGATCCTCCAGATCATTTTTATTGAGTTTGAGGGAGGTAAAGCGAATGACTCAATTGTACTAAAGCACTAACAACTCCATTGATGGAGAGGAAAGATGAAGTGAATGGACTATGAAAATAAAAGGTCAAGTGTCAGGGGATTTCCTTGAGAGAAAAATGATATGGGTCGTTATTGTTTAGTTAAACATGATTTAATTAATCTAAATATTAGTCGATTAATTAATTAATCATGCAATTGTTCTTTATATTACATGATCATAAAACATCGTGAAAATTACATTTTTATCCTAAACGTGATTATCAAAATCCATAAATAAGAACCCCAAACAGCCCATTAAATCATCAAAGGCAGTCTAGCTTTAAACGAATCTCATATTTTATTTTTCCACGTGGTTGAAGAATCTTAATAATAAAGGTACATTTAAATTCAACATTATGATGGAGGGTCAAAACCATTTTCATTTTTAAAGGTTTTATAAAATATATCATTGTACAAACCATTAACTATTTTTTTTTTAACAATAAAGAAACTTTATTAGAATTTGTGAAGAAAGGCCCTTCACAAATGGCTTACAAAGCAGTAAATAGAAAAATCTGAAATAAAATCTAGAATGTATTTAGATTTAGAGCCTTTGTAGGGGCGAGCTTTGAAAGAGATTTGAATATCTTCATGAACAAGATCAATAATTTTTTAAGCCTTCATGTGTTCTTCTTCATATTCCTTTTTGTTTCGCGCACACCAAATCCTCCAACAAATGTAGCAAGTGACCATAATAGATAGAAGCGATTTAATGTTTTTCCCTCTTGTATTTATCCACCAAGACATAAGAAGTCTTTTTATAGAGGAAAATTTAAATGTATATCCCATCATGCCTGAGAAGTGGTGCCATACTTGTTGAGCAACGGAACTTGAACCGAATAAGTGATCAAAATCTTCTTCTACAGGAATAGGGCAGCATCTACATTTTGAGGCCAAGAAGATATGCAGAGTTTTCAATTTGGAATCTAAAGGAAGATCCTGTTGAATAAGACGACACATAAAGAAGAAACTTGTGGAAAAATTCTTGGATTCCAAATGATTGAGAAGGAGAAAAGAGTACAATCCATGTGACGAACAATATTCTATGCTGAATTAATAGTGAACTTGACATCCTCATTTGCCATCCATAAAGCTGAATTGTTGTCGTCAACATTATCATGGTAACATTCCCAACATTTATGCATTCTCCTCCATATCGGACTTGAAAAGGAGGGTAAGCCATAGAAATTAAAATTATCAAGTGACTTGTATATGTGATGTATATACCGAGTCCAAGTACCATTAGCTTTGTAGAAAGAATACCAAAGTTAAAAAGAATAAGCCTTTATGATGTCTTCCAATTTTTTAATACCAACACCACCTTCTGAATGAGGCAAACAGATGCGATCCCAATTAACCCATTTGTGCTTCGGTTTTCCTTCGTCGTAGCCCCAGATGAAGTTGGCGAACAGCCTCTCTAATCTCTGAATGACAGCTATAGGTGGATTAAGGACACAAAAGAGGTGGAATGACATGGACTGCAGCGATGCCGTAAGCATAACCAGACGTCCGCTATTGTAACAACCCCCGATTCTGGGAGGCCTCATTTTATACTAATATTACCGCATAAGGTAATTATATAAAATGTGGGGACTGGAGTAAATATTAATTGAATGAATTGAAAGTTAATATTTACTAGATTGATGCATATTTACTGTATGTGAAAGTAAATATCATCAGGTGGCATATTTTATAGTGTCATGTATATTAAATGACATTATGGTTTAAATAAAATTGGAAGTGGAAATAATTCATAAAATTTTCGGATGCCAGTTTAGAGGGTGTAGTTAGTCTCGGAATGTCTGAGACAGTTAAGATAAGTGCCATATTGTAATTTTGGGTTTCGGGCACTTTTACCTGGTTTTAGCTTAAACGCGTATTTGCGAGTCATTTTAATGTGGTATTAACCACTTAAGTTGGAGACTTTAGACTTAAGTCCCGAATTTTAGTCTTGCCCCTTATTTCTTTTTCTCATTTGTGTTACCAAACAAGAAAGTTAGAGAGAGAGAGAGAGAGAGAGAGAGAAATGGAGAAAAAGAAGAAAAGAGAGAGATTTGAAGATGGAGGATTTGGGATTGCTTCTTCTCCAAATAAATCTGAGATATCAACCCTAAGGCAAGTTTTCTACTTGCTAATATATGTTTTAAGATGAATAAATTGTGTGATATTTATGTATATATATATTTGGAGATCAAAAATTGAAATTTTGGTATTTAAACCTAGATTTGGTTTTGATGATAAAATGGTGAGTTGTAATGGTTATAAATCACGTAGAATAATCTTTGGGTAGATAAAGGTTGTTGGTTGGGTTCAAAATAAAAGAGATTTGGGATTTGGGAAAAGTGAAATTTTCACTTGGATTAAATTTTGGAAGAAGGAATAACCCTAGGTCTGCTACGACCGGTCGACCGAGCCTTTGCGGGAGGGCTTATTGCTTTCCTACAAAGGCATAAAATTTGAGCGCGGTCGACCGCGGTTCCCTGGCCGGTCGATCGGCCCATCTATTCTGAGCTTTCTGTTTTTCTTTGTAGGCAAAATCTGGAGACGCGGTCGACCGCGGTCTCAGGAACGGTCGACCGGTCCCCTGTTTTTCACCCTAAAATCTTAATTTGATTCCTAGATTTATTTTCTTCAATAGGGACTAGGAACCTACTTGAATGAAGTAAATTTAGAGTTTTAGAGTCCTAGACGAATTAGTTATCCACCCTACATTAGAAATAGGATAGGTGGGAACTTTTTCGGGGATATGCCAATTGAAGTTAGGGCATTATTTCTTTTAGTTGATTACTATTAAACTAAGGGTTGTAGTTTTATGTTCGGGAGACCTTAGAAGCTCCATTTAGCTGCGTTAGTCTTGATGGTTTGTAATAACTTCACAAGTCAATATTGGGAGAATAAATTGATAGTTCATTTATTCATCAAGGTTGTAATATCGTTATGATATACGTATGGCTCCGGATAATAAGTTATATTATTTACAAAAAGTAAATGATACTGGTTTCGGATAAAATGAAATATACATATGGAATTGGTAATGATGACGGTAAATGATAATTTACTTAATCATAAAACTAGTAAATGATAATTTACTTGATTTTGAAAATGATAAATAAAATGGTTTAAACACACCTCTCTAAATGACATCATAAGGTAAGTCCGCGTGCGATGTGATGCCCCCTGACAAATTAATGCAGGGTGGATATAGTCCACAGGCCATGTGAGCGCTTACTGTTGTATATTTTCTGCGATGGGTAGGAGATTTCGGGTGTGGTCTTGACTACCCCACACGCACATGGCCGCTTTCCGACGTCTTGCGATATAGGTGCCCAGGTTGTGTTATGATAGGCCCTAGAAGATGATGGTCATTTAGGGGCGCGCACAGTGGGGAAACCCGGACGGGCGGTCTTAGAATTCGTTATATGTATATAAATATAACAGTCCATAATCAAGTGGGAATTAATGTATTTGATATGCCATTAAGAGCATGATGAAGTGCCACAAAGAGCACATATAAATGCCACAAAGAGCATTTGAAAATGATTATTTTCCTGATAAGGAAATGATTTTTACAAAATGTAAAAAAATGAGATAAAAATGCCATATAGAGCATAACATTGTGATTTTACATATATTTCCTGTTAAGGAAAAAGGTATATGAGATAATTGGTACCCATGATAAGTTTTCTGATTAATGTTATTTGTTTTATGTTCCTGCTTAGTTATGTTTTAAATTGTGTAGTTAGATAGTTATATCTCTCATCATGATTCATCATTCATAACCGTCATACTCTTTATTCATCTGGTAATCATATAGAACCGGGCCCTGACCCGTTTACATTTCTTGTTGCATATGTACCTTGTCTCCGCTCAGGTACTCTGCCGCAAGGATGCCTGATTTGAATTCCTATTCCGATGTCCTCGGCGAGCCGTGATGCATTGCGGGTATTACGGGATACATTTGGTATAGACGTTTTCATTTTTACTTTCTAGTTAAGATCGGGTCTTTTTACTCGGGCGAAAGGCCCACGCTTTTGTAATTGTTTAATGTAATGTATTATATAAATTTATTGAAATTGTTTAACAATGTTGTATGTATCAGCGAACCGAGAACATATTTGGTCCTATTATTTGTCACTTGTTATTATAGTAATATTATACATCCCTGAGGTTTCCCCTATCTTTTCAGGTTTTGGGTTGTTCAAATTCTTTTTTTATCTTTAAAACAAAATTTTTGGTAACCCGTTTTCTGAAATTTTGGGCGGGGGGTTATCTTGGATACTCTATATTTTGTTATGATGTTGAGAATGATTCCATCTATGATTCCGTTATATTGGAGTATTGGGATGGCCACCCCTTATTTTGGTGAGCGGGTTGTCACAGATGGTATCAGAGCATCAGGTTTTAGAGTCCTAAGGAATCTGTGTGGACGCCTTAAGTCTTCAGCGTTGCTTTTGATTGACATAGATCCTTAGGATTAAGATCGTTGAATTCTCTTGTGAGATATCGCTCTTCTGCCATGCGGTAGAACTTATAGAATCTTTTGCGCATTCGTGTGAGATTCGTATGTCGATTGAAGGATATCCGAGAAGGTTGTTGGGAGGGTGTCATGAGAAGGGTTTTTAAGAACTGTAAGTTGTGGTCAGAGATGAGGACTGCCTTGGTGGTCGCTTTCTTTTTTGTGGCATTTTCTTATCTTGCTACTACGACTACTAATTACAGTTGATGTAGTTTCCCAAGTACCGCTAGAAGTGGAAAGTGGTACTAAGCTTGAGATTTCAAGTGATGTTAAATTGAAGTAGAGAAGTGCCCAGAAGTATGATGGAGGAGAATCCTTCACCCGTAGGAGTAGTATGGAAATGATGGGAACGTAGTCACCTTATTCGTGGGTGCTGGAAGTTTTTCCCATAGAGGAACTCGGTAGATACTTCCTATCGTAAGTTTCTCTGGGATAACTGGAAGGAGGAGAAGGTTAGATCCTCAAGTGCTCACGCGAGGCTCAGTTAGAGGCCTACATGTGAAGAAGAGTTGTACGATTATGGAGATCGTGCACTCAAGAAAGGTAGGTATAAGTGAGAGCCCCCCAATGGAATGATAGGCTCCAGAATAAGTGTCGCTAACACTTCTGATGGGGCAGTGATCATGAAACCGCATTGGTGGACATCCGCCTGGGAAGGTTTCATTGAACTGAGGAAGAGGAGGCCGAGAGCGTGTTCTCTTTTATTGAGAAAGTAAAAGGAACTGCGTGGGCTATAGTGACATGGAAGAACCACGCATTTTCATTACGTTGATTGGAAGAACAAGGGAAAAAATAAAGTGCTTAGTTGGGGAGTTGAGGGAAGTAATATTGGTTCGTATAAGGCTCGAATATGGAGTCTGAGATTCATTGGTATTGACCCGGAGTGATTGGCATAAACTGTTGGTGGGAATTCCACCTTATTAGTGGGTGGGGTATTCCTTAGGATAAGATAGAGTAGTATTGTGTTTACTCTAGATTCGGGTGTGCATATCGAGTTTGTAATAGTATCGACATTATTATAGAAAGATAACTATATGACTTCCGTGGTAGGGAAGTTTTATGATCTCTTCACTCGTTATAAAATGAGTGACGATATTTTAAAGGCGTATGTGCTATATGTGATAACTAGTATGAATGTTTTTGCTGCTTGTTTGCATTGTATGTGGATGTTATGACTTATCTCCATGACCAACAAGGTTAAGTAGTAATGCATAGGAGGGGTTCCTTCTTTGGATTCCTCTTTTGCGGGACGCTCCACGCGTGAACCTTAACGACGTTGGGAGTGGAGAGATGTTATTTTTACCTTTCTCTTATTTTATGTATAGTACGCAAGTAAAGATATTTTGGTTGGTTTGGAATGATAGCAAGCAAATAAAATTGTAAGGCTATCTTACTTCTAGTTCAAAATGGAACTAGTTGTTCTATGATTTCTCTCCTGAATATAGGTTGAGACTTTATAGAGGTGGATCGAGGTAGGTAGGAGATTTTATTAATCGTTTAGGTGCCTTGTGTGAGTGTTTGATTATTTGTTTATTTTGTTTATGCATGTTATGCTTATCTCCATGATCAACTAGTTAAGTAGGCATGTGTCGGAGGGGTTCCTTATTTGGATTTCGCTTCGGCGAGACACTCCGCCGCATGAACACTTAACGATGTTGTGATTGGAGAGACGCTATCCTTTTCTTTCTATTTTACTTTACTTATTTTGTTGTTAGAAGTGGGATTGGGAGGATTAGCCGAGAATCACGTAGAAGAGTGATTAAGGGCTATTATAGTGCGAGATAGAAGCACTATATATAGTTCTCTCCTCTGATCGATGTGAGGGAGACTGAGATATGAAGTCGAATTGAGACTTCGGGATTGTGCCTTGATAAGAAGGCCATGTTATATAAGGGGATATGTATTTGAAAGACTTCACAGAAAGTGAATGTCTGGTCAGTTAAAAGTCTTTAATGATACTATGGTAAGACGTAGGAGTAGGATTTTGTTAATAAAATTGTAAGTTAGAATTTTATCGGTCCCGATTATGTGTCTTAGACCGCCACATCTTAATGACCGACGATGCGAGGTAGTAGTGTAACGGGAGGGTTCCTTGTTTGGATTTCGCTTCGGCGAGACGTCCCACGAATGAAACTGAGCGAATGTCGGAAGTTGAGTAAGGTCTTGGGTACTAGGGATATATTTAGTATTAGATACCTACCATTTAGATAGTATATCTGTGGTTAGACTTTAAGGTTATTAGGACGTTAGCTCTTTAGGGTTTGTGATGTTAATTTAGGAAGACGGTAAGGAGTTGACCACGAAATAAGTCGTTGGTTAACTCTATGAGGGATTTGATCCCTAGGAACGAGATTTATGGGGTCTCGAGAGGTTTGGTAGTTTAGGCCGAAAGAGATGAGGACTTTCTTAGATGTGGTGTTACGTGGTGACTTCACTTACGGGGAGTTAATGGAAGGGTTGACCTTCACTCCTGAGCCCATGATAGTGAGATCGAGAGTGGGTTTAATGAATAAGTTTCTGCCAGGTTGGGGAGTAATAATACTGGAGCATGGACCCGTGGTCTGTGCGTCTCACAAGCCTAAAATTGTGGGAAGTATTATCCCACGCTTGAATTAAAATTCATTGCGGTGGAAATTGCCTTAAAGAAATGGAGGCACTACTTCCTGGGCAGAAATTTAGTCTTTATTGCAAGAAAAAAGTGGTTGCAGTATGTCGGGGGAGAAAATTTAGTTAGTATTTGGAGTTCGTGAAGAACTATCATTTGGATTTTCTCATTCGCTAAGGAAATGTGACTGGGGTAATGGATGTGTCGAGTAAGAAACCCGTCGGAGATATTGGTGTTGGCATGGAAAGCCAAATGAAGCGAGTATGACTCGAAAGACTTTGTAGCGAGAGCAATTTCGGTCTGTGATTGACCATTTCACCTACTCGTGCGAAGAAGAGTATCGGTGGAATAAAGAGGGGTATATTCATAGACGGTTGCATTGAAGTGTCGAGACCGTTATGGTCATGATCTTATTTGGGAAAAATTATTGACCGTTCAACCAGACTGTTGCATTTCCATCCATTATGGATGGACTACATGTAGAAGAGTATGCCCCATTCTCGATGGAGGAATGGTAGAACCGTGGGAGGTGGCTATTAAAATAGGGTGGACTGAGACTATATATCCGTGTCGGGGATTTAGTAAAAGTTTCCGTGAAGAAATGGGAACCATATGGAAATGGTGTATATCTTGCCACCCTAAAGTGGATGGGTGTATGAGAGGAAACTGACTTAGGACCGGAAGTCATATCTCGAGCGGTCGCCTTCGAATGCATGGCAGATGGGAGTAGTAAGTATATGGATAGTGATTCCCGTACAACCATTAGGCTATTGAATGGCCTTATGGATTATTTCCTAAGGCTTGGCATCGTGAGTGGTTTAGTGTGTCCGGTTGAGTAATCCACATACTCATTGGATGGAACCAACGGGTAATATGTTCCTTAGACTAGGAGTGGTCTCGTGACACTTCTCTAAAGGTTTGGCTTTAGAGCCATAAGCCACGATGGGATAAATCAATGCGAAGAAAAGTTAATTTGTGTTGGGGTTAAACCAATTAGCGTTGGTACATATATTCCCGAGGGGGGGAGTAAGGCGGTTTATGCCGAGTTGTGTTGGGTATTTCCTTCCGTTTTAAGAAGGTAGAATCAATAGTTAGTGAGGAACGCTTCGTGCTATGCTAGTGCACAAATGTTGTAGGCTGAGATCGATAAAGTCGACCTTAGTCCGGGTCCACTTAGGATGATTGCGATGACGAGGGGTTTGTTTAGGATGGTATAATCCTAGTTTAGAGTAGTATACCCTTTATGAGATTTGGGTATGCCCGAATTTTGGGGGTAAAATTCCCTCATAAGGGGGGGAGTATGTAACAACCCTCAATTCTGGGAGGCCTCATTTTATACTAATATTACCGCATAAGGTAATTATATAAAATGTGGGGACTGGAGTAAATATTAATTGAATGAATTGAAAGTTAATATTTACTAGATTGATGCATATTTACAGTATGTGAAAGTAAATATCATCAGGTGGCATATTTTACAGTGTCATGTATATTAAATGACATTATCGTTTAAATAAAATTGGAACTGGAAATAATTTATAAAATTTCCAGATGCCAGTTTAAAGGGTGTAGTTAGTCTCGGAATTTCCGAGACAGTCAAGATAAGTGCCATATTGTATTTTTGGGTTTCGGGCACTTTTACCTGGTTTTAGCTTAAACGCGTATTTGCGAGTCATTTTAATGTGGTATTAACCACTTAAGTTGGAGACTTTAGACTTAAGTCCCGAATTTTAGTCTTGCCCCTTATTTCTTTTTCTCATTTGTGTCTTACCAAACAAGAAAGTTAGAGAGAGAGAGAGAAATGGAGAAAAAGAAGAAAAGAGAGAGATTTGAAGATGGAGGATTTGGGATTGCTTCTTCTCCAAATAAATCTGAGATATCAACCCTAAGGCAAGTTTTCTACTTGCTAATATATGTTTTAAGATGAATAAATTGTGTGATATTTATGTATATATATATTTGGAGATCAAAAATGGAAATTTTGGTATTTAAACCTAGATTTGGTTTTGATGATAAAATGGTGAGTTGTAATGGTTATAAATCACGTAGAATAATCTTTGGGTAGATAAAGGTTGTTGGTTGGGTTCAAAATAAAAGAGATTTGGGATTTGGGAAAAGTGAAATTTTCACTTGGATTAAATTTTGGAAGAAGGAATAACCCTAGGTCTGCTACGACCGGACGACCGGGCCTTTGCGGGAGGGCTTACTGCTTTCCTACAAAGGCATAAAATTTGAGTGCGGTCGACCGCGGTTCCCTGACCGGTCGACCGGCCCATCTATTCTGAACTTTCTGTTTTTCTTTGTAGGCAAAATCTGGAGACACGGTCGACCGCGGTCTCAGGACCGGTCGACCGGTCCCCTGTTTTTCACCCTAAAATCTTAATTTGATTCCTAGATTTATTTTCTTCAATAGGGACTAGGAACCTTCTTGAATGAAGTAAATTTAGAGTTTTAGATTCCTAGACGAATTAGTTATCCACCCTACATTAGAAATAGGATAGGTGGGAAGTTTTCTAGGGATATGCCAATTGAAGTTAGGGCATTCTTTCTTTTAGTTGAATACTATTAAACTAAGGGTTGTAGTTTTATGTTCGGGAGACCTTAGAAGCTCCATTTAGCTGCGTTAGTCTTGATGGTTTGTAATAACTTCACAAGTCAATCTTGGGAGAATAAATTGATAGTTCATTTATTCATCAAGGTTGTAATGTCATTATGATATACGTATGGCTCCGGATAATAAGTTATATTATTTACAAAAAGTAAATGATACTGGTTTCGGATAAAATGAAATATACATATGGAATTGGTAATGATGACGGTAAATGATAATTTACTTAATCATAAAACTAGTAAATGATAATTTACTTGATTTTGAAAATGATAAATAAAATGGTTTAAACACACCTCTCTAAATGACATCATAAGGGAAGTCCGCGCGCGAGGTGATGTCCCTTGACAAATTAACGCAGGGTGGATATAGTCCATGGGCTATGTGAGCGCTTATTGTTGTATATTTTCTACGATGGGTAGGAGATTTCGGGTGTGGTCTTGACTACCCCGCGGGCACATGGCCGCTTCCCGACGTCTTGCGATATAGGTGCCCAGGTTGTCTTATGATAGGCCCTGGAAGATGATGATCATTTAGGGGCGCGCACAGTGGGGAAACCCGGACGGGCGGTCTTAGAATTCGTTATATGTATATAAATATAACAGTCCATAATCAAGTGGGACTTGATGTATTTGATATGCCATTAAGAGCATGATGAAGTGCCACAAAGAGCACATATAAATGCCACAAAGAGCATTTGAAAATGATTATTTTCCTGATAAGGAAATGATTTTTACAAAATGTAAAAAAATGAGATAAAAATGCCATATAGAGCATAACATTGTGATTTTACATATATTTCCTGTTAAGGGAAAAGGTATATGAGATAATTGGTACCCATGATAAGTTTTCTGATTAATGTTATTTGTTTTATCTTCCTGCTTAGTTATGTTTTAAATTGTGTAGTTAGATAGGTATATCTCTCATCATGATTCATCATTCATAACTGTCATACTCTTTATTCATCTGGTAATCATATAGAACCGGGCCCTGACCCGTTTACATTTCTTGTTGCATATGTACCTTGTCTCCGCTCAGGTACTCTGCCGCAAGGATGCCTGATTTGAATTCCTATTCCGATGTCCTCGGCGAGCCGTGATGCATTGCGGGTATTACGGGATACATTTGGTATAGACGTTTTCATTTTTGCTTTCTAGTTAAGATCGGGTCTTTTTACTCGGGCGAAAGGCCCACGCTTTTGTAATTGTTTAATGTAATGTATTATATAAATTTATTGAAATTGTTTAACAATGTTGTATGTATCAGCGAACCGAGAACATATTTGGTCCTCTTATTTATCACTTGTTATTATAGTAATATTATACATCCCTGAGGTTTCCCCTATCTTTTCAGGTTTTGGGTTGTTCAAATTCTTTCTTTATCTTAAAAACAAAATTTTTGGCAACCTGTTTTCTGAAATTTCGGGGGGGGGGGGGGGGGGTTATCCTAGATACTCTATATTTTGTTATGATGTTGAGAATGATTCCATCTATGATTCCGTTATATTGGAGTATTGGGCTGTCCACCCCTTATTTTGGTGAGCGGGTTGTCACAGCTATGACTAAGCATTTTCCCATACCCAGTATCAATTTTTTGGCGAATTACAGCCTCCAACCTTTGGAAGAGAGCAGCAGTCCTCCTACCTGTGTATAGCGGAACACCAAGATAAATAAGTGGCAGTGCTAACTCCTTGAAACCAGTATTGGTCTTGATGATATGACAACGAGTAGTGGCAATACGGTCCGGACATATAAACATTGTTGTCGAGTTGTTAATAAGTTGGCCAATGGTAGCTTCATACTGGTGTAAAAAATTCATTAAGCCGAGAAGGCTATTCTTACTTCCATTGGTGAAAATTAGACAGTCATCGGCAAAGGACAGAGAAGAGATGATTTCGTAACCCACTGAAGTTAAAAAAAGTTTAACATTACCTTGAACCATGAGTTTATGAAGACCTCTAGTGAGAATCTCAGTAACTATAATAAAAAGTCTTGGACAAAGAGGGTCACCTTGACGTATGCCACAATTTGATTTGAAAAAACCACAAGCTTTTCCATTAACGCAATGGAATACCAATAATTCGATATTGCCCGCCAAACAGGATCAATCCATATTTCTGAAAAGCCAAACGCACGGAGAACTTTAGTAATACATAACCAGGACACACGATCATAAGCTTTCGACATGTCTAATTTGATGAGAACATTGGGTCCCCGGACTTTTTTGTTGAAATTATCCATAAGCTCTTGAGCCAAAAGAATGTTATCCATAATGTTGCGATCTTTGACAAAACCCGCCTGAGAAAATGAGATGATTTTTGGAAGAAAGATTGCAAGCCTATTATTCATGATTTTTGAAATTATTTTATTACAAAAATTACATAATCTAATAGGCCTATAATCTCGACAATAGCTTGGGTTAGGTTTTTTTGGAATGAGAATAATATTTGTAGCGGACCAACTTCTTGGGATGTCATGACCTGCAAAAAAGGACACAATAGCATTTAAAATATCAATTTTAATAATGTCCCAACAATGTTGGAAAAACCATCCATTAAATCCATCCGGGCTCGCCGCACTATTTTTATCCATTCCAAAGACAGTGGCTTTAATTTCTTCTAAATTCGGGATTCTTGTAAGCATGACATTGTCCTCTTGTGAAATTGTAGATGGGATGACCTCCAAAAAATTAAAATCCATTGGATAATCTGGGGACTACCTGAGAATATCTTGAAAGTGATTCACTAATTCTTCCTCAACCAAGTGATGGTTATCAATCTTAACACCATCCTCATTTTGAATTCTATGGATAAGGAGTTTATTTTTTTCGCCTTAGACATAGAGTGGAAAAAGCTTGTATTATAGTCCCCTTCAGAGCCCACTTAACCCTTGCCTTTTGACGCCAAAAATCCTCCTCCATACTCAATTCTTTGTTAAAAAGTGCTTTTGCTTTGAAAAATTCTAACCTATTTTATGGAATTGGATCCATGTCATAGGCACTTTCTTTGGAGATAAGCAAATCTTCAGCATTTTTCACCCTTTGATGGATATTTTTGAACACATTTGAGTTCCAAGACTTCAGGTCATACTTTAAACGCTTAAGTTTGGAAGCAAAAATGTAAATAGGTTCCCCATTCACTTCATTACTCCAAGAATCTGAAACAATGCTCAAAAAATCATCGTGCTTTGTCCAGGCATTAATAAACCTAAATGCTTTAGGAATACCATCCAATGATGATTTAACACTGAGAAATAAAGGAGACTGATCAGAGTTTATTCGGTGTAGGTGTTCTATAGTTGTTTGAAAGTCATTAGTACTCCAAAGAGAGTTGTAAAAAATTATGTCAAGCCGAGCCAAAATCTGATTAATCCCATCTCTATTATTACACCACGTGAATTTGAAGCCTATATGATCAAGCTCAAGAAGTCCAGAATGAAGAATAAAATCATTAAATTCCTCAACTGCCAAATTATTTATACCCCGTCCCCCCACTTTTTCATCCTGAGAGCGAACAACATTAAAATCACCCCCAATAATCCATTGACCTTGAATTGAATTTGCAAAGTTTTCTATATCCTCCCATAAGGATCGTCTACCCG
This sequence comes from Sambucus nigra, assembly GCA_949130495.1. Classification (NCBI taxonomy): domain Eukaryota; kingdom Viridiplantae; phylum Streptophyta; class Magnoliopsida; order Dipsacales; family Adoxaceae; genus Sambucus; species Sambucus nigra. Next base: position 381,938,252 of record OX422220.1, on the reverse strand, counting down.
CCAATTTACATTTGGCATAAACACAGGACAAAAAAATGAGTTTGAAAGATTGGGAAGCTCCAATTTAATAGAAATGATTTGATTTCTGTTTTGGACAACATTCATAGGTCAATCAAATTTCCAAAGCACCCAAATTTTGTTAGAAACATTTGCAACACCTCCAAAGAAATTAATCCTTCTACACAGGTTTATTAGATTCCCAGCTTCGATTTTTGGTTCCATTAAGCAAATTACACTGAAATTGTGGGCCTTAATCAATTTTTTGAGTCTTCGGACAGAAGGTGAATTCCCCACCCCTCTAATATTCCAAAAAAGGCAATTAATCATTAAAAATATTTACAAGATTAGTATATGATGACTTACCAGTTGACCTGGTGGGGTATTCCCTAGTTTGAACCCAGCATTTCCTGGGACGCTTTGTAGTGGACACTAGAGATTTATTCATATTAAAAACCTTTTTGAATTTGGAACCCATAGCCTCCGAAAAGTCTTCCAACTGTTTTTTATTGGGAGTTAAGTTCCCCACCTCTTCACTGTCAGAAGCCCACGCAGGTTTACATTCATTGACAACCACTTTATTCCGTGTTTTAGGTCTTGGAGAAACATTGAGGTTCAAAAAAAGTGAAGGGTCGTATGGCACAATTCTGAGTTTAGGAAGATCATTTATGTCAAAATCAACAAATTCTCCCTCCTCAATTGATTCAAAATAAGGTGGAACATTTTCTTCTTCAGTTAAGGGAACCAAGGATTTAGTGTTGAAAGAAGTGGTATCTTCTGACAACATCTCATATCTGTTGGAACACGAAATGGCTAACTGTTTGGACACTGGTATAGGTTAAGGACGGTTTCGGTCTGAGTTTTTGGAGGGAGTAGCTTCTAAAGAATTAGAAGTATGTGGGGAAGAGGTAAGGCCATCTCCAATAAGCCTTTCTACCTTACAAAATTTCTATTTTAGAAATTGAAAATAGAAAAATTCTCCTCCAACGAAAGTTTCTTTGGGAATTTCTATCTGACGTGGACAGATCCATCTAAAGAAATTTCTATATGAAATTTCTACATGTGGAAATGACGCTCTCATAATTCTATCTGACGTGGATTGCTTTTTGCCGCCAATTGAAATTTTTTTAGCTGGAAAAAAAGTCCGCGAAAATTCCACCTTCCCAATCTTCTACGTCTCTACAGGTATCCTTCATTTTTGGGTTTCCTTGTTGCAGTACAAATCTATATTTCGTCTCTCTCTACGGCTTTTTCAATGAAAATTTCCTTTCATATCTTCTAGGGCTACATATATCACATCTGATACCAAATTTTGAAGGCCAATTTCGTCAAGGTTTGGGTTCTTCATCTCTACCTTTTTATCCGTGTGTATGTATATTCTTATGTGGTTCATTCTACAATTTGAATGTGTAGCTCGGTTAATTATTGTTGTAAAATCTCTCTCTTTTGCTTTTAGATAAAATTATTGTTGATAAATGAGGGTTTTCCCAGCTATAATTGATGTTTATAGTTTTCAGATCTTCTTTTAATCTATATCACTGCTAACATGATCAACACTTTATTTGGTAGTGGTATTGATATGTAATATACTATTTGTTTATATACTACTCATATGCCCTGTTATATTAGTTCATCACTGTTCAATGACACACTAATGTTGTCTTTATTTTAATAATGTGTTATGATTAATATTTTATTATTAAATTATTATATTTATTAATCGCAGGGACGATAGGATTCGTTGCTATTTGGAAAAATGGGTTCACATAAAAGTCAAGATCAATCAATATCTCATCTTAATTCTTCTGACAGCGATGAGGTAAATGTAATCGACCCCATTTTTTCTCAATCGTCATATGCGTCAAATCTCTTCCAATTAAACCCACAAATAAATACCTCACCCTCATTTAATCCCTTCCTCAACAACTCAAAACAAACCATCCCACAAAATCAATTTCAAATGAATTATGGTTTTCATCCAACCACCTTCGCCCCACATCTTGAGCAACAATACTCATTCCAAGGTTTATTGAACGCCCCATTATATCAATTCGAAACTCAAAACGGTGCATCGTCCATTAAAAGTAAAGGGAAAAAACAGAAAAACACTTCAAAATCTCAAGCCAAAGATTGTGATTCAGCTCAGCCCATTCGTCGAAATTGGACGAAAGAAGAAGATGTGGCTTTAACAAAAGCATGGCTACACACGTCGATTGACTCTCTTGTTGGAACAGATCAACCCACTGAGAAATTATGGAGTCGCATTCACCAAACTTGGATTGAGTTTTTAGCGGATGACTTTATAGAGGATCGTCCATTAAGTGGTTTGTCCAAACGTTGGTGTATCATTCAATCATGTGTTAACAAATTTCATGCCATATATGAGCAACTAATGCGGTCTCCACAGAGTGGAACAGACTTAGAAAATCTGGTAAGAATTTACTTTATTTATAAGTTGCATGTTAATTTGTTACATGGTGTGGTAATCTTTTATTATTTATTATTACTTTTTTTTTGTTCATCGTAGAAAACGGATGCACATAAAGTGTACAAGGAAACATGTCCCAACAACAAACCATTCAATTTTGAACATTGTTGGGTTGAATGCAAAAAGAACGCAAAATGGTGTACAGAACTCACCACAAATTGTTCAAAGCGGCAAAAATCCAATGATGGTAGCTCAATTCGAAATGATGATGAAAACAATGATGTTGAAGAAATTGTCCGCCCCCCGGGAAGAACAACTACCAAAGAGAAAAAGAAGATTCAATGGCATGATAAGGGTATGACCGATGTTCTGAGCAAATTACAAGTAAGCATTGACAAACAATTCAACCACAATCAGGAGGAGTTGGAGTTGAAGAGGGAAAGCGTGCTGACAATGAAGAAGGAATGTGAATTACGTGAGCAAGCAATGAAAAAGGAGATTGAGCTAAAGGAGAAGGAAATAGAATTGCGCGAGCAAGCAATGAAGAAGGAGATGGAATTAAAGGCAAAAGCTCAACGACGAAGAGAGCAACAACAAATCTTAAATCAAGACCTCTCCACACTCACACCGGCGACACGCGCATCTTTAGAAAAAATACAAGAAAGAATATTAAAAGAGTGGGAGGAGGAAGAATTTGGCATATAGTTATCATATCTATGGCTTTTTAGTATTTTTTTAACTTTAATAATGTCAATAAGGGATTAGAGACAAATGTAAATAATTAACATTTAATCACATTTGTTTCTTAGTTACTTCAGAATTGATTTATTTTTATTCATTCGAATATGATTTTGCAAGAATCGTGGTTGTGTGTGATAGTGCAGGTTGAGACTGGTATTTCCAGTGCAGGTTGTTGCCATAGGTAAACCAAATAATTATGATCCTCTTTAACTCTATCCGAGAAGGTCACTACAGAAGCTTTGAAAGATAAGGAAGAGCTTATATTGTGAATAATGTTTGAATCAGACATTGAAATCCCCTCAAAAATATTGTTCATAGCTTCCCATAACTCCCCAAATACTAAGAAAGTAGTGATTGAGACCATCAGTTTTAGATAATCTTTTCCAGGCCCTCTAAAAACCAATACATAATCATGGAAAGGCAAGTGTTTTAATTTAGTTTCATTCCCAACTGAATTGTGAAGTGATTCCACGCAGTTCTTGCACAACTACTTAAGTGTGATTGCACAGTTCTTGCACAACCATTCAGTTCTTGCACAGCAGTTCTTGGGGCTGTGTTCTTCTTCTTCCCCATATTTGGTCTATGAAATTTTCTCCCTGGAAGTGAGCTTATCCCTGCGATTTATCATTACCGGCAATGTATGGAAGTGGGTGGGTTTGGTTTAAACAGAGCTATGTTGTTTGACATGGAACACATTTGGTGTTTGAGTTTGGTGTACCAGCATCCCACGATTTTGCCCCATGGAAAAATATATACATATACCTTTTCATGTTCATTTATGCACCCAGTTCACACACTGTGAGATTTGAAAAAAATGAACCTGCTTGTTGTTAGATTTATTGAATGGTATGGGCCTCAGCATTATAATTTTCACAATGGCCAACACAGCTCCATCACTTTCCTTGACACTGAGTATTTCAAAGTTAAATTACTCAGAATATCTGACTTTGAATCATGTTTTGCCTTGTGTCACAAAAAAATAAGTTGCCATGGTGTTTTAGACAAGATCATTTGATGACTAATGTGAAAAAATATGTAAAATGTCTTGCATCAGATGTTCTCATTACATCAGATGCTTTCTTCATTTGATTACAAAGCTTCTTAGATGCATATATGCCTTATTGCACATATGCATTCTCCTCATTTTTCAGAGTCTGTATAGTCAGTTTCCCAAAAAGCCAATGTATCCTCACATTTTACTTCCAAGCCAATACCACACTCAATATGTCCATATATCAGGTTCTGTAAACTGTATGCACTGATGTCATACAGTGACATAAACTGTATGCACTAATTCTAGTTGCCATTCACAAAATAAAAGAGTGATAGTTGGTGGTTGTTCAGGTATATAAATTTGGATATACATGACCAGCCACCTGTGATCCTTCCCCTGCAACCAGACTATAATTTCAAAATTAAAATACTCAGAATATCTGACTTTGAATCATGTTTTGCCTTGTGTCACAAAAAAATAAGTTGCCATGGTGTTTTAGACAAGATCATTTGATGACTAATGTGAAAAAATATGTAAAGAATTTACCATCAGATGTTTGCAACGCATTGTTGAAAACAAAGTCATAAAAAAAATAACATTGCTAAATCAGTGTCTCCATTGAATCCATATAGTCAACAAATACACCAAATTAAACAACTTAACCTAAATAAAATTAAGCTAAATCATTGTCTCCGTAGTAGTCCCACAAGTGATTAATGAGATCCCGCTTCAAATTGTTGTTCACCACTTTGTCTCGAACTTGTTTCAATCTACTAATCATCACATCCACGAGAAACTGTTTATCATGTTGTACTTCAACATTTTGAACATTTTCATTTGTAGGAGGTAACCAATTTTCTGGGTCTAATCCTTGATGATGCTCACTCTCAATTATCATATTATGCAAAATGATGCATGTCTTCATAATCTTTCCAAGATCTTTAGCATTCCACATGCGCGCTGGTCCTTTGACAATATGCCACCTTTTTTGTAATACTCCGAATGCCCGTTCAACATCCTTTCTCACACTTTCTTGTTGTTTAGCAAATAGTTTTTCTTTTGCATTAGAGGGCTGAGAAATTGTTTGCATTAGAGTTGCATATGGAGGGTAGATTCCATCGGATAGGTAATACCCCATATTGTACTGATTACCTTGCACTTCAAAATTGCATGGTGGAGCAACGCCATCTATAATATCATCAAACAATGGAGATCTGTCTAAGACATTGATGTCATTGTTTGTACCGGCCATGCCAAAGAATGCATGCCAAATCCACAAGTCTCCGGAAGCAACAACCTCTAAGATAAGGGTGGGAACTCTTTTAAATCCATTCTTATACATGCCGTGCCATGCTTTAGGACAATTACACCAATGCCAATGCATACAATCAAGGCTACCGAGCATTCCAGGGAAACCTCGAGCCTCATTTTGTTTGAGCAACCTTGCAATATCGTCACTATTCGGCTTTCTCAAGTACCTTTCTTCAAAAATCCCAATTATGGCATCGCAAAAATGAATGAGGCTTTCAATTGCTGTGCTTTGCCCAATCTGAACATACTCATCAACATAATCAGCTGGAATACCATATGCAAGCATCCTCAAGGGTGCTATCATCTTTTGTAAAGGACTCAACCCCAGCCTTCTCGTTGCATCAACTTTTTGTGTAAAGTAATCATCATAACCCCTTATTGCCTGAAATATGCGATTAAATAGATCCTCATCCATTCGAAAACGACGCCGAAATATCTCACGTGAATACTTTGAATCCTCACCCATGAAGTAGTCTTTTAAAATTTGTTCATGTCGCTTCTCTCTATCACGACGAACATAACGTCGACCGGGAGTGGACCCACCATGAGGTCGTTTTTTTGACAACATATTTACAACCACGAGAGAAACGTATGTCACGGTGCTTTGTATCAAGTTATGAGTCAAATTGGATGAAGATGTAAACAAATCTTCTTTATTAATTGGCCGAGCTAGTATTCGTTTAGTTATAGGAAATAACTCCTCCGTGGGAGGTAGAAGTGGAATGTCATATTCTCGGTCTGAGTCGGAATCGGATGAAGACATTAGCTTCAATTGCACCTACAAAATTACATTGAACACACAAGTAAGAAAATCTTATTTTTGACATTCAGTAAGACATTTTATCAGATAGGTTATGTGCAATGTTATTATATGATCAACAAGAAAAAAGATGGAGACTTGGAAACTTTTTTTCATGGTTCAAACTCATTAGACCAAGGTAAAAGACAAAAATCAACTCTTATCATCTGATTTTTAATTGTGAGTTATCTTGTTAATCAAAAATTTTCAAGCAAACTATCTCCTGAATAAAATCTGTACAGAAATTTAAGTAAAAATATTACCTAGAGCTGTATAAAATCTTTATAGAAATTTAAATAAAAATATTACCTACACTCGAAGCTCGAAATAAGAAATATATTATGGTTGATTGCCTTGAGTTGTTTATGTTGTTGTCTTCTTCATAACCGGAGATCAAAAAAAACAAAGAGTACATAATAAAAATGAAGCAAACTGTTTGAAATTGTGCAAAAAAGAAGTAAAAATATACATAGAAATGATACGGCTAGAGATGGAGTTTTTTTCCTCTTTTCTATCTATATAAAAAAAGTGCCACGTAGATATAGAACTTTTCTAAAAAGCTTTGACACCTAGGATAGAAATACATTTAGATGGGAAAGGATTGGAGATGGCCTAATAGTCATTGGCAGAGGTTTGTTATTTGGGAAGGTTATTTTAGTCTTTGGTAGAGGTAGGTTATCGAATTTAGTGGCTAGGGTTGTTTTTTTTGTTCCAAGAATTGAGGGATGAGAAGTAACAGTCCTATATTGTTGGATAACAATTGTAGACGGAGTCTTGGACGTGAATGCATCAACCACTGATTTTCCTTTATCAATCTGCTCCGGTGGAGGCCGCCTTCCGCCATAATCAGCAATAACGTGGCCAATACGCATGCATGAAACACAAAATGAAGGAGCATTTTCGTAAACAATATGCTGCCAGAACCCAGGTTTAGACCCACATCCAATCCAAACCCTAGCTGGTAGTGATTTTGCCACATCAACTTCAACAAGAATTCTGGCTTGACTTGGCCTAGAAACTAAAGCAGTAGCTTCGTCCATTTTGAGGGGATTGCCAATCAGATTTGCAATGAAAAATAAAGATCCTTTTTCAAAAAAATGAACCGTCGGATATGGAAGAGAGACCCATAATGGAATTATAGGGCAGTCTTGATGGCTGGAAAAACTAGGAGTCCATTTATAAACAACCGTAGCGTATTTGAAAATAGTCCAGTGCCCCCGTAACCAAATACGTAGAATACCATAATTAAGGTAAATATATTCTTACATAAACTTAAAGATCTTTTGATAAACTCAAAATAAACCCCTCATGATGAAGTTTAGAAAAATAACGTTGAAACGTCATTGAGGTATTTTTTTGAAGATCTAAAAGATAAATTGATTCCCAAGAATGTAAGAAAATGAACTCTTTTGTAAATTTATGGTTTTTTTACTAAGGAATCCCTCTATCAAATTTGAACTATCTTTCGTATTACCTAAGTTTTGAAAAAAAATATTAAATTATTGTAATATTTTTAACGATACATTATTATTCACACAATATAGCTTAAAAATATATATGTTACATAATGGGTACTTATATTAAAATAAACTCATATTTTAGTCTTTAACATTATCTGACCGAGTGAGTGTCAAACAATCATTTGCATCAACTTTATGTTTAATCCGTTTAAGCATTATCCAAACTTTATTAAGAGTGTCACACACTACTTTTAACATTAATTGTGGGTTCATCATTAAAAGTGATTTGTAATAATTCAGTACTTTTAAGTAAAATTTAACTTCTTCACTCCATTCTAAGAAGTTAGTCTCGAGAGCATTAAAATGGATAAAATATATAATTTTAGAGAAATAAAATGAATATAATCAACGAGATAAATAATTCTCCACATTAATACTATGAGTTGATAGCACGTACATTAACAATAGTGTATAACCATGGGCTTTATTTCATAATAACAATAAAATATCAGTTATCATGCTTATATATATATATATATATATATATATATATATATATATATATATATATATATGGGCAGGCTCAATAGTGGACCATATTGGAGCGCAATTGGTGCGGACCAATTATTAAAAAATAGCAAAAACCTTTTTTAAAGTATTTTTTATGGGTTTTTAACATTTCAATGAACCCCCCAAAAAAATCAACTCAAAAGATTTTTTGCTATTTTAAAAAAATAAGTCAAAATATATGAGTTTTAAGGGGCTTAAAAAATCGACAAATTTTGACTTGTTTTTTAAAATAGCAAAAAACTTATTTTGAGATAATTTTGGGGGGGTTTCATTGAAATGTTAAAAACCTATAAAAAAATCACCTAAATTTTTTTTTGGCCATTTTTTAAAAAATCTTCCGTACTTGAGTGCTACGTTATTTAATTAGATGGACATGTTATAATTAGATAACATTTCACCACCTAATTATATAATTCCTTAAATTTTATTTTAGTTGCTCAAAAGTAATTTTCTTTAAAAAAAACATCTTTACTTGAGGAAATTAACGCAATATACCCTATAATATCTTTACAATTATAATCATTATGAGGTATTACTACCACTTTTATCTTTAAATTTAATATTCACAAGCATTCTAGTTGAGTCACTTTAGCGACTACCAAACCATTCATTACAAATGTTACATTAATTAAATATTTTCATAAGTAACATATGCAAAATTGCCATTTACATTTATTAATATGTAAGAGCGAGATTTTATAATTGCTCATATCTTAGTTATTTTAGTGTACCCCGTTATAAACCGAACGCTACATCTACATTTGCTTCTGATAGACAAGCTTTTGCATATATGTCCTTGTTGAAAACTCATTTGATTAAAGTTCTCAATTACCTACAAAAATATATAACAAAACAAGAGAATAGTGGTAAGTGAGGTGTTAATCCAAATCAAAGGAGTGAAACGAGAGGAAGACTCATGTAATTCAATTTTTTATTTAATTTCTTTTTGGATTTTTTACTTTTTCTAAATTTTTTTAGCTTTTTCAATATTAAAATAAATTTTGTGGTGAGGGTGAAATAAAACTATACTAAATCAAAGATCTAAAGACTAACCAAAAAGCGTGATAAAAAAACCGAAATATAACTAAATAAAATGTTAAATATGAGATGAGTGAGGAAATAAAAGTGAGGACTAACATGGGATATGATGACACCATATATTCTAGTTAATCAAAATTAATTAATTCATAAAAAATAATTATTCCAAGTTAGTACCAAAATCACAAATCAACTATCGTTGCAAATGTAATTTTAATAATAACATTTTAGAAAATTAAACTCAACACTCCTATAACTCTTAAAAAGTAAAATCTAAGCATCATTTAATAAATCACCGCTAGGATCGATTTGTTAAATTAGTTTAAATCGTGAAAAGTAGCATAGAGTTGAATTTCAAGAAATAAATTCACATTTTAGAAAAAACTATCTCTAGTTCGATTCTAAAATGGAAAATAGACTAGAAATTCGATTTTCTCTCGAAAATCATTTACTTTCGCTCGAGGCGTAGATTAAAACGTAAGAGTGCAAAGTTAATTATCAAAGGGACATTTAATTTAAATAAGCTAATTAAAACAGGATTAACATCAAATAATTGGATCACCCCCACCCCTTGAAAGGTTTTCTAGCCTAACATTGTTATAAAACACAACAAATGTAATATTAACAACAAACTAAGCATGAAATAAAAAAAAATAAAAAAATAAAAATAAAAAAAAATTAGAGATAAGAGAACAAATTATAGAATCAAGTATCCCTGAATTGCAAGTGGAACTCCAAACTCTTCAATACAATCCAAACTCTCACACTTTAATCCTCACAAAATCTTAAAGAAAAATAAAAGAAATAAAAAAATTATTTACAAAGATGTTTCTCTCCCTAGTTTTCTCTCTACAATGCTTGTTGTCTTCAAATGAGCCACCATTACTTCTTTTATATCATGGAAAAATAGGGCTAAGGGGTATAATTGGAAGGGTAATGGTGTACATGAGGGGTATGAGGTAAAAAAATCTGACTTGTTTATGAGGGGTTTAATAAGGTGTTGGGGTATAATAGGTATTGGGGAAAGTGGCATTTTGAAGACATGTGAGTCTTTTATTTTGTTTCATTTTTGGTTTTATTTTATTTGACTTTTGGTCTTTGGTTTAGCAGGTGGCAAAATTTATTTTGGGTGTTGGGTTTGGGAAATGGTGAAACGGGATTTGGATGTGGTCTATGAGTCTTATAAGAATGAAGTTGGGTTGACAGGGGTTTCGAGTTAATATGGGTTTGACTGGTTTCAAGTGGTTTGAGTTAGGTTTGCAGTGGGTGTCGAGTTATGGATGGATGAGATGGGGTAGTGGTTTTGTGTTTAGCTGGCTATGGAAGTTTAGGAGAGAGAGAGAAATGGTGTTGGGTGGAGAAAATGAGTGAGGGGATTTTTGTGTGCGGTAGGGTGTAGGAAAGTTGGGTGTGCATGTGTTAGTGTATGGGGATAGGGTAAGGGTTACGTGTATTTTTTATTTGAAATGAAAAATAAAAAAAAATATTTGAACCTAAAAAGAAATCTATAAAAATAAAAAATAAAAAATAAAAACTATATTCCTAAAACTATATACAAGTTTAAAATATAAAATCAATTAAAAACAATTCTCTAATCTAAAATTCAAAAGACTTGAAATAAAATAAAAAGAAATAAAAAAATTAAAAATCTATTAAACTAAAAACAAAAATCCTAAAAAATAAATTTAATAAAACTAAAAAATAATTTCATATAAGAAAATTTATCCTAATAAAAATAAAATAAAGACGAAAACTAGAAAATAAAATTAAAACTACACTAAATAAAAATAAAAATAGAAATTGCAAATTAATCTTAAAAATTCTAAATAAATCTAAAATAAATTCTAAAAATTAAAACGACTCAAATAAAAAAATCTAAAATTTAATAAAAGTATAAACACAACACACATCAGGTTCGGGTAGGTTTTGGCTCAGTCTGAGGTAGGCTAGTATTACAGGATTGATAATTTTGCCACAATTGAACTGCACATTGCCTCGAAATAGAGATTTTGAAACCTCAACTGCAATCAAGCCTGCACAATAAATAATTATGCGCATAAGATCCAATTTTACTAAGATTTAGCAATTAAAATGCGTATATTCGGGGTATAAAATATACACTTTTGGGTGCTTATCACACCACCCCCAAATAGAACATTACTAGTCCTCGAGCAAAAAGATAGAGAGAACGAAAGATAAGAAACCAAAAAGGTACCACTTTCGCGGGCACTTGTGATTGCACTTAGCATGTGCAATAAGCCTTTAAACCTATAGGTTGCCTTACAGGATGAGTTTTGTCTCGTCAGTGTTTACGGAGAATATACCCACAAAATTATTTATTTGCAATATTAGTCATCTCTTATTAGACGTAGAATAATCGCACAATCCATCACAAGAGAAATATCTTGAAGAATACAAGCTAGAAGTGCATAAAAAGTTTAGCAAAGTAAATACTCAAGGCACATCATTCCTAGAACTCAATGTGTGTAGTGTGAATCAGTCAAAATGGGTCGAGCATCATAAGAGTAATTATCTAATCACCTTTTCGGAATCAATGCTTCAACTTTAAAATCTCACAGGATATCTCTCTCTTAAACGAACTCTCAAGATTTGGGTTAGTGTGTCGCTCGTGTGTGTGAGGAGGTGAGTAAATGTAAGCAACTTCAAACGTCTCACACACATATAAGAAATAATGAACACTTAGAAAGAAAAATGATCTCATGAAAGAATGTTAATCACTATAGTGAGAACGTCGAGTTATTCACCATGTTGACTTTCATTTGCCCGAACAACTAGGGGAGAATATGGATGTCTATGGGTGAGGGATAAATGAAATGGGAAGGATGGACTGAGATGAGGTAGAATAGGATCGGTGATGGATAGATGGAAGATGGATGGATATGTGAGAAGAATGTTCTATACTTGAAAAACAAATGTCTTTATTTCACAAGGACTTGACTACAAATTTTCTTTTTTTTTTCGAATTTTCTTTTCTTTTTCTTTTTTTTTTGTTTCTCTTTTTTTTTCTTCTCTTTTATACTCTCAACATGGAAGACATTTTACATTTGAAAAATACTCTTTTTCTATAAAATGATGGATGATATATGAATGGAGATGATAAATGGATGGTGTGGGGAAATATGTGAATAGGGAAGAATATGGGAAGGTAATGGAAGAAGTAAATGATAAATGGTAGGTGTATGGATGAAAATCTAGTATTCGGGACAAATTTCAAGATACATATTTCTTACAACTCGAAAGTGATGTCGTTCTCAGTGATCAAGCCAAAAAAATTATGAAAAATAATGAGATCATACAATGATTTAAAGTGAGGACCCAAAAGAAATTAAATTAACGTGTGACTTGGAGATTGTGTAAAACACTCTCAAAGGTGAAAGGCACAAATGTCACAAGCTAAAGTCTCTACTAGTGATCCTTAAGGTTCTCTTGAGAATTGTAGCACTCTTCAACTCTAAACCGTATTGACGTGATAAGTGCACAAATTTTGTTAAGTCTAGAAATTCATGGTGCAACATGCCTTGTTATGTATTACATAAGCTATTTAGAAAAATTATACTCCAGCTTAATTCCTAGACTAAAAAAATGGATAATACAAAATTCACGTCAATGATTGAGATGAAAGAAACTGCATGAAAAAAATTAAAAATCAGGTTTTGAAATATTTTCAAAAGAGGTGCGATTTTGATAAAATTCCCCACCCCAAAATAAAAAGGAACATCGTCCTCGATGTTAAGTAAAATGATTTTTAAAACTGAGAGTAGAAGGGAGGAAAGATATTACCAGAATCAATCGCTAATGAAGTGGACAGATGTAGCCAAAATGAACCTGAATAAATGATAAGAGAAAAAAATGTGTACAAGTCTATAAAGCATGGTAAAACATTGGGTGATGTGAAACACCACCCCCAAAAAGGATAAGACTCATACTCAGAAATCGCGGTTGCCTCCTAACAACGCTAAGTTTAATGTCTTCAGAAAGACCGAACCATTCTCACCCTAAAGTTAAGATCTATGAAAGCGCGGGGTGGCAGAAAAATTAGGTGATGAGAATCACCCCCAAACAAGACAGAAGCGACAGTATTGTTGGATGCAAACTAAAAGGATCAATGCACTTGTATGGGAAAGCACAGCACTCGATGCAAAGCATCGGTGGACCATGGGCGGGTGTGTATTAGGGTAAGGGTAAGAAAGGAAAATGTGAATAAGCATTGGTCACGGGCCTTATTGAGACAAAAAGTGAGGGAAATAAGGGCCCTATAAACATGATGCTCAAGCTGGATGGGGAGGAGAAAGGGTACATAAATGGTGATGGGGAGGGGCTCATAGAAAGTACACGATCGTTCTATAAATGGACGATGATAATGGTCGAGCCGTGACATGTCAGGAAGCTATCGGGAAGAAAAATCAACACCGCAAGGAAGTGGTGTGCATAAAGGAACAAGCTCAGTGTCACATAAGGGGAGAGTAGCACCACATATATGTTCAGGAATGGTGGAGGGTGGTTTTAGGTTAGAATCCAAAAATATGGATGGGCACATGCAAGGTATAATATCAAGATCCAAACTAGGTGATGGGATAGAGGGAACAATAGGTGGGTTGGGTGAGATAAACAGTGTAGGAAGATGATCTATCTCTAGAGTAGGGGACAATGGGATAAAGGGTGGAGGAAGATGATCCAACTCAAGTGTAGGGGACACAAACTCATTGGGAGGTGTTGTCAATTTTATCAAATGCCGCAAGTGCACGGGCTATTATAGAATAGCGAGTGTAAGTACGGGTCGAACACACAGAGATTTGTCAATTTTAATTTTTAAAAGAATTACAACTGTCCAACTAGATAAAATGAGATAGGGAATATGTACTAAACTAAATAAAAGCAACTACGATAAATGAGAGTAACGCAAGAGATTTGTAAACAATTAGGAAATAATTAGGATTCGGGGTCAATTTATCACGTAACTAATATTGCACACTAATTTAATGTTGTCATTACCTTTTTATAACTCAAATTAAATCGACTCTCGCCGCGTTTAATTCAAAAAATATGACGATTATGTTCAAAATATTTTTAACGTCTCTACTAGACGGCTAAAATCCCTATTCCCTTAGAAAATACAAGTTTTAAAATTTGTAAATGAATTTAAGCATGGACTATCAAAACAATCAAAGTGAAAGCATAATCCATCAAAAATTACTATTTTTAAATCTCAAAACTTGATTTGACAAAACAATTTTGAAGGTTCTAAAACACACTCTCGTGTCATTTTAAAATGAATACCGAATCTTTAATAACAATTAAAACAAGTAGGGAATAACCAACAATCAAATTAATGTGACAATATTAGCTAACTATGATAAACTTCACCCCAATCCTAATACAATAATCAAGTTATCATAATGAAAGAGAAATTACAAGAATAAGAAGAGATTTTCATTGATAAAACAAACTTACAATAAGTTCTCTCACAATAATCTTCAATACTCTAAGAAATGATAAAGACGGCCCTCAAATTGAATATAATCTCTCAAAAATTGCTCTCTAAAATTCTCCCTACGAAATTCCCTACACACGAAATATTGAGCTAAAGGGTCCTATTTATAGGCTTAGGGTGAGGCTTTAGGGTTTTGGTGGAACTCTTCAACTTCCACCTCTACAATTTCCCCCTCTTCAATTTTCCCCCACTCGAAAAGTCTTATCTTTTCTTGCTCAACATGCATGTCAAATTTCGTCCAATTCGGAGAATAAAAACATCATTTTTTTTAACGACCGTAAAATTCAGCTTTTTCTCGCCTTTTTTGAATTGATCATCAATTTGCACCAAATTCCATCATTACCTGCAAAAATTTCACTAGGCAACGTTTTTCACAAATTAGCACAAGAATATTATAAATTATTGAAACACTCATTTTTGACTTAAAATTTCCATTTTAACTGTGAATTCAATCATTCTTGCATTTTTTCCCTTTTTAATAAAATGATCCTAAGAACTTATTAAATAAAATAAAATGGGACTAACAAGGTATAAATGTGGGTATAAAATATACAAAATAATGCACTCATCAGGAGGAGTAAAGGAATCAACTTCTCCACAAAAGTATCACCAATGAATGTGGTGGGTGGTTCAAACGAGGCACCAAGATAAAGGATAGAGGAATCACTAGAAATAATGGTCTCAAAGGTGTACATGAGGGTATGAGGTAAAAAAATCTGACTTGTTTATGAGGGATTTAATAAGGTGTTGGGGGTATAATGGATATTTGGGTTAAGTGGCATTTAAAAGACATGTGAGTCTTTTGTTTTGTTCCATTTTTTATTTTATCTTATTTGGCCTTTGTTCTTCGGTTTAGCAGGTGGCAAAATCGATTTGGGGCGTTGGGTTTGGGAAATGGTGAAACGGGTTTTGGATGTGGCCTATGAGTCTTAAAAGAATGAAGTTGGGTTGACAGGGGTTCCGGCTTAATATGGGTTTGACCAGTTTCAAGTGGTTCGAGTTGGGTTTGCAGTGGGGGTCGGGTTATGGATACAGGATATGGGGTAGTGGTTTTATGTTTAGCTCGCTATGGAAGTTTAGGAGAGAGAGGGTGTTGGGTGGAGAAGATGGGTGAGGGAATTTTTGTGTGTGGTAGGGTGTATGAAAGTTCTGTGTGTGTGTGTGTTGGTGTATGAGAATAGGGTGAGGGTTATGTGTGTTTTTTATTTGTAATAAAAAAAATAAAAAAAAAAATATTTGAACCTAAAAAATAAAATCTATAAAAAAACTAAATTCTTAAAAATATTTACATGTCTAAAATATAAAATCAATTAAAAACAATTCCCTAATCTAAAAATCAAAAGACTTGAAATAAAATAAAAAATAAAAAATCTATTAAACTAAAAACTAAAGTCCTAAAAAAATTTAATAAAAATAAAAAATAAATTCCTATAAGAAAATTTATCCTAATAAAAATAAAGACAAAAACTAGAAAATAAAAACAAAAATAAAACTACACTAAATACTAAAAATTCTATATAAATTCAAAAATTAAAACGACTCAAATAAAAAAATCTAAAAAAAAAAAAATATAAACACAACACATATCGGGTTCGGGGTAAGTTTAGGCTCGGTCTGGGGTAGGCTAGGGTTACGGGATTGATTATTTAGCCACATTTGAACTGCAAATTTCCTCGAAATAGAGCTTTTAAAATCGCAACTGCAATCAAGCCTGCACAATAAACAATTGCGCGCATAAGACCCAACTTTGTCAAGATTTAGCAATTAAAATACGTCTATTCGGGGTATAAATAATACACTTTTGGGTGCTTATCAGCTTCCACGATTGTCTAAAGACAAGTTAGTGATCGAGCAACATTTCTAAATTTTAAGTTGTCACGAACACTTTATCGAGGTATCCTGACTTTGTGGTTTTGATATTTCTGAGTCAATCATATTCTAGGATGAATTATTACTCGAGGCACTTTTTCATTGAAGGGTTTTAAAAATATTTTTATTTTATTTTTTGTTTTGTTTGTGAGAACGGGATTCTAATCTCATTAGAATGATACTTGGCACTCGTTCAAATAAGGAGAAATGTCATCGGAATGAAGTGTTAATTTCATTAAAATGCACATATAACTACATGGTCTCTATTTGATAGAACAACTCTCGTTGGCAGTTTGTTGGAAGGTCAATCGAACTAAATAAGGCTTTCGATTGAACGAAATTGGACCTTATTAGAATGAAACTTTATTTTTGTTCGAACGAAGTACCATTTCGTTTGAATGAGATGGACGCCATGAAATTCGTGTCATTGTTATAAAAAAAACTTTTATGAACAGTTTTTTAAGACTTTTGGCGTAAATGAAATCCCCATACCTATGTGCTTAACCTAATATATGGACTATCCATACAATCCCGTATTTCCAAATTGGTATCAAAGAAGGTTACATTAAGTTTTTGTGTGATCTTTGTATTGGAATTTATGGATAATTTGTATAACAGACTTCCTATTTTTTATGGTTCAAATTACGCATATTAGAAAGCTAAAATGAGGTCTGCTTTAAACTCAATTAACGAGAGGGTTTGGCTTATGTATGAAAGAGGGTGGACGCCACCTACTGTGACTAATGGCAATGTCATAAATTCTAAACCTGTCATCGCTCGGACAGATGATGAATTTAAATGGAGTAATTTTAACACATGCAGTTTAATGCAATTTCTGGAGCCGTCACCCCTGATGAGTTTGGCAACATCATGATGTGGAACACATCGAAGGAAGCATGGTATATCCTCCAACTCACTCATGAGGGTACCAACACTATGAAAGCTTCTCAGCTATAAAATATCACGACACAGTTTGAGACCATTACAATGCTAGAGGCTGAGACTTTCGATGAGTTTTATGCACAATTGCCTAATATCGTTTACTCTAGTTTTAATTTGGGTGAGAGAATTCCTAAGACACATATTAAGAAAAAGATTTTGAGATCCTTTTCGTCCCATTTTATTCCTAAGGTCATTATCCTTAATTAGTTGGGAATTTTAGATATGGTTAAGTTAGAAAAACTCGTAGGAGACCTTCAAACTTATGAAATCAATATGTTTCCCAAAACCGTTAAGCTATAGGAAAAGGGAACTGCTTTGAAAGTTCAATCTAAAAAGAAAAAGGAGATTTCTTCTGACTCCAGGTAAAATTTTGACTTAAATGATCTTTCCCTGTTTGCAAAAAATTTTAAAAAATTTCTCAAGCTTAGAATAAAAAATACTTCCGAAGAAAACAAAGGTTTTTAGAAATATAAAAAGTTTATATCGGGCAAGAAATGTTTTAAAAACTAAGAGGATAGTCCCTTAAGAAAGATAAGGAGAGATATTATTAGTGTGAGGGTGAGCATCACAAAGCTCGCGAGTGTGCTACGAGGTTAAATAGACAGGGCAAGTACAAAGATGCCTTCACTGCCACTCTTAGTGATAGCGATGTCGAGTCGATAGATTCCAGGGATGAATCACCGCATGGAAGTAACTTCACCGCATTGATGGCTATTCATATTGGTACATCAAATACATATCACACTGATATGGAAGTTTACAAACGTGATGACCTTGATTGTGAGTCTAATTATTTCAGAGAGAGTGATGGAGATAATTTTTTGAGTGAGGGTGAAAGTGACCTACGACGTGCTTACGCTGAGTCCTTTAAGATGAAAAGAAAAATAAAAATTTAGAACTTACGGTTTTAGCCTCAGAGAAGGATTTGAGAGAGTCAAGAGAAAGCGAGTCCACGGTGAGAGCTTCTTTAGGAGAGAGTCATTTTAGTGGATAGGGAAAATGATGACTTGACAAAAAAATGGCTAGTCGTATAAAAGGTCTTCAAGCTTCATTGGAAACTCATGATAAACTTGAAGCCCTTATATCCTAACTGGAGAAAGATCCCAAACATGCTCAGGAGGTCAAAGTTACTAATAATGATACGTCGAAGAAGGTAGGAAATATGTTCCTCAATCTGGATTTAGGTTTTAGGAAGAGGCGAGGAATAGGTTATGACGGTGAATCCATTTCCAATGCCACACCGGAATAGGTACCTAGATTTATGTTAGATCCCTATAGATCTCGACCTAAACCACAAAACAAAGTTAAACCTAAACGAGCGAACTAAGGTAGACCCAAAAAAGTCTATGTTTGCACCTATTGCAAAAGGAGAGGTCATTTTAAGGAATTTTGCTACAAGTTATGAAGAACTACATGTACCCATACTTTCGAGCACCTCTATAGAGACTTTGATACTCTTAGAGAGCAATTGACTTCGTAGTCGCGACTTCACAAATCTTAATGGAATAATTTTAAAGGATGTGTATGCCTTTTGAGAACTCTTCTAATGATACAACTAGATTCTACAACAATAAGGGCAAGCAAAAGGTTACCTCTATAAGGGAAGATAAGTAAGATAAAAAAATCCCTTGTTGTTCACGTTGCTCTCAAGGTTCAAATACTTTCTAATGGTATTTTGATAGTGGGTGATCTAGGTACATAATTGGTGACAAGTCATATTTTACCGACCTTGTGGATCGCAAGGAAGGAAAATATAGAAGTAGGTCTAGTATTTTAGGACATGGTTGTGGTGAGATACCCGAATTTCCTAAACTAGACAATGTGTTGTACGTCAAAGGGTTGAAAGTAAACTTGATTACCATAAGATAACTTTGCAATGCAAACTTTGAGATAAAGTTTGGCCGATCTGAGTGCAATGTATTATACATTATGTATATGATCAATCTAGTGACATTTTACTACAAGGAGTGATGGCCGAAGATAATTTCTTTGAGATCATTCCCAAGTCCTCCTTTGTGTGTAATAATACCATGGTCTTCTCTATGGACCTTTGGCATTAATGACCATACCATGTGAACTTTAGAGATCTTGAGATATTAGTGAAGAAAGACCTAGTTTATGGCTTACCATCGCTTGAGAAACCGATTTCCATAGTTTACGATCCTTACCAATAAGGAAAAAATTTTAAAGTCCCCATCGAAAGTTAAATCACATTACCACTTCTCATGTGTTGGAATTGATACACATGGATCTTTTGGATCCTACTCATAAGGAGAGCATTGGTGGTAAGAGATACATTCTCTTGATGGTCAATGACTTTTCGAGATACTCTATCATGGAGTTTCTTAGAGAAAAGTCTGATGCAGTTGAGTTCCTAACAACTAAGTGTCAATTACTATAAAACCATTTTGGTGTCACTATCAATCATATGCATAGTGGAAATGACGCTGAATTTAAAAAAAGCCATATTTGATAGCTATTTTGATGGAGTGGGAATTAAACACGAGGTTTCGGACATTCGTACTCCTCAATAAAATGCAATCGTTGAGAGGAAGAACCCAACGATAAAAGAGATGTATAGATCCATGCTTCTTACTAAAAACGTACCTACACATTTTTGGGCTAGGTAGTTAATGTCGTATTGCATACGGTAAATCTGGTATATCCTTATCAACACACGTTACACATGCCATAAGATTTGTGAATAGGTAAGTAACCCAACCTATCATATTTCTGAGTCTTTGGGAGTTCTTGCAACATTTTGAAAGATAGAGAGCACTTAGGAAAGTTCAAATGCCAAAGAGATGAGGGGATATTTTTAGGATATTCATCATTGAGTAGGGATTATAGGGTGTTTAACTTTTCAAGCTTTAAGGTTATAGAGTTAATAAACATCACGATTAGAGATGATGATCCGCTGATATACATTGGCCTTGACCCCGAGTGTGAGAATGATGCATCCCCCGGTGTCGATCCTATCATTCCTCGTAATATCCCCGTGAACCCCGCTCTTGATTTAGAGGATCCACTTTCTCTATACTTGGTGATCCCACACTAGGTGTAAATACTCGTGCTCAACTTGAGAATATGATTAGCTACTTTTGCTACACCTCCTTAATAGAACCCAAGAATGTGAAATAAACACTCAAGGACGAGCATTGGATATCCACTATGAAAGATGAGTTGCTTCATTTTTGCAAGAATGATATATGGGAGTTAGTTCCCCAACCTAGCGAGACTAATGTGATTGGTACCTAGTGGATTTACAAGAATGAGATGGATGAGAATGGTACCATAGCTCATAATATGGATAGGATGGTCTTCCATGACTACACACAGATTCAGGGAATAAACTTTGATGAGGCATTCACTCATGTTGCTAGACTTGAGTATGTTCTCTCATTACTCGCCATAGCATGTCATATATTCTTCAAGTTATATCAAATGGATGTCAAAAGTGCCTTCATTAACATAATTTACAGATTAAGTGTATGTGGAACAACTAAAGGGGTTTAAAGGCCCAAAGCATCTAGGACACCTCTTTTATCTTAAGAAGGCCTTGTATGGTTTGAAGCAAGCACTCCGTACTTGGTATGAGAGGCTCACTTCTTATCTCTTAGCTCGTGACTTCAAGAGGGGGGAGTGGATAAGACGTTGTTTGTGAGAGAGGGATTCTGTTATATTAGTTTCCCAAGTCTATGTGGACGACATAGTCTTGGGGTCCACATATTCCAAATATGCTCACACATTTTAGGAGGACATGAACAGTGAGTTTAAGATGAGCATAGTTGGTGAGCTTACGTTCTTCTTAGGTCTTCAGGTGCATTAACTTGAGGATAGGATATTAATATCTCAATCCAAATATGTTAGGGACCTAGTTAAGAAGTTTGGTTTAGATTCCACTAAGAACTCACGCCCACCTATGAGTACATCGACGAAGATTAACAAAAATGCTTTAGTTAAGTTCGTAGAGCAAACCCTTTATGGGAGCATGATAGGTAGTCTTCTCTACTTGATCGCTAATCGTCCCGATATTACCTTTATCATTGGAGATCGTGCACATTACCAAGCATTCTTGAAAGAGTCTTACTTTCTTATGCTTAAACTTATCATCAAATACGTGAGTGGCACTCTTTTCTACGGGATTTAGTATTCCTTGATACCGATGATCGTTTGTCCATCTATTCGGATGTCGATTGGGTAAAGGATATTGATGGTTACAGGAGCACCTTGGGTGGGTGTTGTTACATTGGGAGGGATCTTGTCTCTTTGTTGAGCAAGAACCAAAATTCCATATCTTTATTCATGATGGAGGTGATTATATAGTGTTGAACAAGAATCAATTTTCACCCCTAAATTTAATGGTGTACAATTACCACATGTAGTCCAATTTAAATAGAACATAATAACTGAAATTAGAAATTGATAAATATTGCATGAACTTCCGTGGCTAGTTTTGTTAACTACTATAGTGAAAACCTCACAAGTGGTTCATTACATATAATTAAGCACATATTCAATAAATACATTAGATATATTAATGGACCTATGACATACATTGCAGATAAAATTTAAAATGATAGATTAAATGATAATGTGCAAAGAAGGGTAATTTTGTTAGAGACATAACAATAACCTCTATGCATAAATATTATATCCATAACAACACCCCGGTTAAAAAACCCATAAAAACACACATGGTAAAAAAAAATCGATGTGAATGAGGAATATGATAAAGGTTATGCCCTTCGGTATCTCACTTGAAAACAAATAGATGACTTTTTTTATTTACAATTTCCACAACAACAAATATATCATTAAACTATGGAGCTAATGATGGATTCCCATAAATGACATTTAAGATAATCTAAAATTAAACAACTCACTAAAATCCTTAGCAAAGTAGACATTAAAATCCACTTGAGCTCATACCTTCAACACATTTATGATCCAAACCCTAACAAAAGTAATAAGGAAATAAATCATAGGTTAAGAAAATTGGTATTTGTGTTAAATGTGTATATACACTCATAAATTAAAAAATGAAAATAAAATCATGTATAATCCAATTAAGTGGTACATGTAAATGCATATTAGTTATGTATCTAAATAAAGTTCCTAACAAAAATTCAAGGTTTCACAAACCTATAACTTTAACTCACTAAAATCACTAACGGAGTCCTCCACGACTTAAATAACATTACAACGAGGTCTTCATTTATGAAATCGAAGTTCTATTAGAACTTCAATTTTATGTGCAAATATATATTTAGATCATACTGGATTTTTATTTCTTGGTAGAAACAGAGGAAGATAAAAGAGAGAGAAAGAGATAAATTTTTACATCATCTGAGATTAATATTGGTTAGCAGAGACATAATGACAAACACATAATTACCAATTCAAACTAAGCAAAACACACTTTCAAAAACTTGAGAAACTTAACAAAACAAAAACTAACATGGCCATTATCAAACATAATAAAACAATGTGAAGTCACTAAAATCTTTGTAGAAAGAACTCTTGTAAACCTGAAATGTATGCTTGGAAGAAAGAAACTTTTGATATACGTAATCTACCTACAAATTATTGGATAAAGTTTCAAAATAGAACAAAAAAATTTAGAGATCTTAAGTGTTGGAAAAATATTTCAAAATATTAAAAAATTAATCTGAAAATTTGAATACTTGCATGCAAGATATCTATTAAAGAATATGACACCAAATAGAGAGGGGATATATATATATATATATATATATATAGAGAGAGAGAGAGAGAGAGAGAGAGAGAGAGTTATTTGGTAGGTCCTCCAAATCATTTTTATTGAGTTTAAGGGAGGTAAAGCGAATGATTCAATTGTACAAAATCACTAACACCGCCATTGATGGAGAGGAAAGATGAAGTGAATGGACTATGAAAATAAAAGGTCGAGTGTGAGGGGATTTCCTTGGGAGAAAAATGAAATGGGTCTTTATTGTTTAGTTAAACATGACTTAATTAATCTAAATAATATTCGATTAATTAATTAATCATGCAATTGTTCTTTATATTACATGATCATAAAACATCGTGAAAATTACATGTTTGGCCTATATGAGAGACCAAGAACATTGACCTTGATCCATGCTAATAACGTTCTTGAAATTGGGTGAGAGATTGAATAATTATTGAATCCCAATGCTTTCAAATATTTCTTTCCTATTTTCTTTAACATAGTTAAATCACTCTATGAGAATTTTTATTTTTTTCCTTTAGCCTAGAGTTTTATTCTGTTGTCTTTTAGTGTGTCAGAATAATGAAATTAAACAGTTATTTATAGGTAGGGAGAGAACCCAAAATTCTCGATCATAAAGACGTATCAAATTGGGTAACGTAAAGTTATACAACACACTTTTAACCATATACATTAAAAAAGTATTCTCGATCTACAAGTTGGAATAATTGTTTTTTTATAAATGTGTTCATAATTTCAAAATCTCTTTATCTCATGTATTTTTTACATGTTTGGCTTGTTGTTTCATAATATATAATGACATGATTTATATAGGTCCACTGTCCAAGAAAATTACTACAATTTTCCATTTGATCCACATACGTCATTGTAAAACCTTAAAAGCTCAAACGTGATTATCAAGATCCATAAATAAGAACCCCACACAGTCCATTAAATCATTAAAGGCAGTCTAGCTTTAAAAGAATCTCATATTTTATTTTTCCACATGGTTGAAGAATCTTAATAATAAAAGGTACATTTAAATTCAACATTATGACAAAGGGTCAAAACCAATTTCCTTTTAAAAGGTTTTATAAAATATATCATTGTATAAACCATCATTTAGAATACCATAATTAACGAAAATATATTCTTATATAAACTTAAAGATCTTTTGATGAACTCAAAATAAATCCCTCATGATGAAGTTTAGAAAAATAACATTTAAATGTCATCGAGGTATTTTTTTCAAAACCTAAAAGATTAATCGATTCCCAAGAACGTAAGAAAATGAACCCTTTTGTAAATTTATGGTTTTTTACTAACGAATCCCTCTATCGAATTTGAATTATATTTCGTAGTACCTAAGTTTTGAAAAAAATCAAGTGATTGTAATATTTTTAACAACACATTATAATTCACACAATATAGCTTTAAAATGTATATGTTACATTATGGGTACTTATATGAAATAAAGTCATATTTAATTCTTCAACATTATGAGATCGAGTGCATGTCAAACAATCATTTCAATCAACTTTATGTTTAATCCGTTTAAGCATTATCCAAACTTTATTAAGAGTGTCACACACTACTTTCAACGTTATTTGTGGATTCATCATTAAAAGTGATTTATAATAATTTAGTACTTTTAAGTGAAACTTAACTTCTTCACTCCATTCTAAGAAGTTAGTCTCGAGAGCACTAAAACGGATAAAACATATAATTTTAGAGAAATGAAATGAATATAATCAATAAGATAAATAGTTTACCCCATTAATACTATGAGTTGAAAACACGATCATTAACAATATTGTATAACCATGGGCTTCTTTCATAATAACAATAAAATATCAATTATGATGCTTATATATATATATATATATGGGCAGGCTCAATAGTGGACCACTTTGGTGCGCAATTCGTGTGGATCAATTTTTAAAAAATAGCAAAAAACTTTTTTAAGGTATTTTTTAATGGGTTTTTGACATTTCAATGACCCCCCCCCCCCCCCCCCCCCCCCCCTTCCCCCCCCTAAAAAAAATAGCTCAAAAGTTTTTTTGATATTTAAAAAAAAAGGTAAAAATCTATGAGTTTTTAAGTGCCTTAAAAAATCGACAAATTTTGACCTATTTTTAAAAATAGCAAAAAACTTATTTTGAGTTGATTTTTGGGGTGGTTCATTGAAATGTTAAAAACCTATAAAAAAATCACCTAATTTTTTTTTATATTTTTTAAAAATTCATCCGCACTTGAGTACTACATCATTTAATTAGATGGTATGTTATAATTAGATAGCATTTCACCACCTAATTATATAATTCTTTAAAGTTTATTTTAGTTACTCAAAAGTAATTTCTTTGAGAAACTATCTTACTTGAAGAATTTAACTCAATATACCGCATTAATATCTTTATAATTCTAAGCATCATGAGTTATTACTACCACTTTTCTCTTTAAATTTAATATTTACAAGCATTCTAGTTGAGTCACTTTAGCGACTACCAAACCATTCATTATGAATGTTACATTAATTAAACATTTTCATAAGTAACATAGGCAAATTTAGCATTTATGTTTATTAATATTTAAGAACGATATTTTATAATTGCTCATATCTTAGTTTTTTTAGCGTATCCCATTATAAACCGAATGCTACATCCACATTTTCTTCCACGACCGTTTGAAGACAAATTAGTGATCGAGCAACGTTTCTGAATTTCATGTTGTCATGAACACTTTATGGAGGTATCCTGACTTTGTGGCTTTGATATTTTTGAGTCAATCATATTTTAGGATGAATTATTACTCGCATAAAAGGATTTTGAAAATAATTTGCTTATTTTTTTTTTGTTCGTGAGAACGAGATTCTAATCTCAATAGAATGAGACTTGGTTCTCGTTCAAATGAGGTGAAATGTCATCGGAACGAAGTGCTAATTTTTTTATAACGAACATCTAACTAGATGGTCTCTATTTGACAGTACAACTCTCGTTGGAAGTTCGATGGAAAGTCAATTGAACTAAATAAGGCTTTCATTCGAACAAAATTGGACCTCATTAGAATGAAACTTTATTTTCGTTCAAACGAAGTAGCATTTTCATTCGAACGAGATGGTTGCCTCGAAATTATGTTTTTCTATTAAAAAAAAACTCTTGTGAAAGTTTTTCTTAAGACTTTTGGCGTAAATGAAATCCCCTTACCTGTGTGATTAACCTAATATATGGACTATCCATATGACCCCGTGTTTTCAAATTGGTATCAGAGCAGGTTACATTAAGTTTTTGTGTGATCTTTAAATTGAGATTATATTGATAATTTGTATAATAGGGTTCTTATTTTCGATGGTTCAAATTATGCATATTGGAAAGCTAAAATGAGGTCTGCTTTAAATTCAATTGACGAGGGGGTTTGTCTTATGTGTGAAAGAGGGTGGACACCACTATAATACCCCGTATTTTTATGGCTTTTAATTACGAGTTAATTAAATGGAATTACTTTTAATTCTGGGATTTACTAAATTAATTTTTGATAATTAATTGGAAAATGTATTCGGATTTATATGCTAGCGGAACGAGAGTCAATATTGGGTTATTATTATGTTGTTGAATATTACTGAGTGATTATAGTAGTATGTGATCATTGAATTTATTAAAATTCTCGTGAATTGAAAATACGGCAGTTTCGATAATTTAGTTGGGACGCGCGTGTCAGTCGTGTCAAGACCCAATGTAATGGTTTTAAAAGTATTTTATTTTATGTCATCCGTATGAGATTTTTGAGTGCACCAACGTGTCCAGAAGGGTCAAGATAGTCAGAAAACACTAGCCGGGGGTTTATTTTGGGTCTCGGGGCATTTTTAGGCCAAACCGGCAATCCGAAAGGGTATTTTGGTAATTTTAAAAATTAAGGAATTAAGACCAACGATTTTTAGTGTTGATTTATTTATTTTTGGTTAGGCTATTAGGTTCATTATCATCCAAAAACAAAGAGGGTAGTTACGTGAGTTAGAGGAGAGGTTACAAAAAGTCCCCAAACCAAAACCACCATCCACCACCACCAATTTGGACGGAATTGTGACCGGAAGGAAGAGAGGACCAGCCTTTGAACAACAACAATGGATCAGAACATCATATTTACAGTCAAGTGATTTATCTTGCAAGGATTCAAAGCATATAGTTTACATGTTTTTTATAGATTTGAAGATTTATCATGAAAAATGAAAATTGAATGGATTTAAAAGGTTTAAAATCATAATCTGGATAGGACTTGCATGTAGTAAAAGTTGGAGATGATAACAACCACGAATTTATGATTTATGGGTAGAGAATTATGAAAATTTAATTGAATTATGTGATGTTCTTGAAGAAATAGGAAAACTAGGTTTTTATATGAAAATTAGGTATTTTGATTTAAGTAATTGATGTTATAGGTTGATTTGAGGAATCTAAAACGTGGAGAATGATGTAAACATGTTAGTAGGATGATTAGTATATTGATTTGTGAGTTTTGGACGTTAGAATGAAGATTTAGAGGTGTAAAAAGTTGATAACCCGTAACTGTTAAGGATTTCTGGTCTTATACCTGCTTGGTCGATCGATCGACTCAAGAATGTCGATCGATCGATCCCTTTTCATCGATCAATCGACCCCTACTGAATTTTGGCAATTGTTTCTCTTTAAGGTTTAAGGATTATTCCAAAGCCAATGTTGATTATTAGGGTGAGTAATATAATATTGTTGGACTTAACTAAAGTCAGTAGGGCCTTAGTTATTATCGGAGAATGCTATAACTTATGGGATTGATTGATATTACTTATGAGGGTCTACCGAGTGAGGTAAGATTAGAAAATGTTCGAATTGTAACTCTATTGAGTAGTGAGGGTGATGTAAGGTTAAGGGCAGGAACGGAGTGACTTTAAGTGCTGAGATAACATTTGAAATTAATAAGAAATCTAGTAACCTTTTGAGATAGGTTCAAGTACTCAAATTGATACGATGAGAGAGTTATCAATCAAAAAATATATTATGTGTAACGTTTCGGGATAAACTTGCTTCCTACGAGATTAACTAGATGAAATGTGTGAACATCTATATTTATGTATGATTACTTAGGTTGTGTGAATACCTAGTGCATGGATTTCTTGTGTGTATAACATACCTACCATACTTGCTATCACGGGAGGTCATTCGTAAGAGGATAGTCTAGTATCGATGTGACCTTCGAGGGGACCTTAGATCTGTACCTCAGAACATAGGGCTTAGAAGGGCTTATTGCTGAATGGATAAGTCTGCTGACCTTGGGAGCGTAGGTATGTGCGTGACCCATGGGTATGTGAACTATGTTCGCCTCCAATATGTGTGATTTTGCTTATTGAAACAGTTCTTGAGAGATTCGAAACTCGTAGTCCCTATGTACGTGATGTACCGAGATTCGATAGCAGAGTATGCATGCACCGCAGCTTGTCCTAGGGGTGTCCTATATGTATTTATGTATTGAGAGTGATATACTTATGTACTTGTGACTGGTTCATTGTTGCTTAGTTGATGTGAATAACTAAGATATTTGAATGGGTTAAAAATGAGAATTTAATTAACACTTGAGATAAGTAATTTAATAAATGTGAACATGGGTTATAAATATGGCTTATTTGGGTGTTACGAGTAGATACTCTATGTTAGAATATGAAGGCAGGAGTGGTACAAACTAGTTAGATAGTGGCATATCTAGGATGGGTTAAAGGCATACGTTAGGCGTGAACAGTAGTTGAGAGGTAAGAAACTCATTTGAGAGTACGCAACTAACGTGTTTATAATATGTGATGTTTAATTGTAATTTAAATCACTTGCTAAACTTTTAAACTGTTTTCACATCGGGTTCTGACCCGTTTTCCTCCAAATCTACTTTTGTTTTGTAAAAACATTTTAGGTGCCCAGCCACAGGGACACCAAGCATAGGAGTTCCATTCTAATGACGTGTTGTAGCTGCTGTGGAAGTTACAGGATCTCGGTAGTAGACGCTCTCAATTTATCCTTGATTCCTCAGGGTCATTTGTATCAGTTAGGGCATGTCGCCCATTCTTATTTAGAGGTTGTAGTTGCAGACTTTCATTATTTCAGTTTTTGGTTTATTATTTATTCATGCTCTTGTATTGGGACATTATTTACTCTGGCATCTTTATTACTGGAGTGTTTACTCCAGACTTAGTTGATTTCATCTCGTTGAGCATTTTATGAGATTGGTTATGGATTGTTGGTTTATTAAATAAATTTTTGTTTAATTGTTGGCTTCATTAATAAAATTTGACATCTCTCTTTTTAAATAGTAGGTGGCTAGTAATTGATTAAATGTTTTTCGACAGTGATGCTAAGACTTAACCAACTTGATATTCTGTATTATTTTAATGAAGGAGTAGCTACCCGGTATTTAATTAGACGGGGTGTCACAGGTGGTATCAGAGCATCAGTTTCTAGTGTCCTTTAGGATCTATGTGGCTTATTATGCTTCCAGCGTAGCTTTCTTTGATATAGATTCCTATGTTTAGGATTGTTGAATTCTTTGGTGAGATTTCGTTCTCCTGCTATAACGTATATGATAATGAGTCTTATTTACATTCCAATGTGTTCGTGTGCCGAACATTGCAGTACGTCAGGCGAAGACTGTTGGGCGGACAGCAGGAGGCAAAGATCAGTGAGGTTATTTGATTTATTAAAGAAGGATGACCGTAGTTGAAGTCACCCATATTATGGCACGGAAGTCCTGGATGGTACAGACGGCCAAGGCCCGACTTGTGACTTCCAGGCACAACTAAAGTAGAAGGTGGGGTCAAATGAGACTCACCCAACAAGGTTAGAATGGGAAAGAAATAGTTAGGTGAAACATTAAAGAGAACCAGCAGTGGAAATACTGAAATGCGGAGGTGGCGTGTGCTAGCAAAACGAACGTAATATATCCAAATATTTGGACCTATGTCGGGGTATGGTCAATCGGGAGTGAAAATTTGGGGTAAAAATTTTTCTTGGCTCGTAAGAGCGGAGTGTCAATGGTGAGAGGCAATCGCCACACTTAGAAGTGGAATGTGACGTCGAGAGAAGGTGTACACGTATGGTTTAACCATAAGCTCCATCATCAGACGTGCATGGTGAAAGGAGAATGTTATTCTGAACTCACAAAAGAGGGTCGGACAGAGGTCACTTTGTGAAGAGAAATTTAGTTATGTAGCGAGCCTTACACCGGGTGAACTAGGTGAAAAGGTGAAGAGGATATTAAAGGGATAATTTACATACAAGAAAAATTATTAGCTCTTCTGGGGAATTCTTCTTGGACAGTCAATGCATATGGTAATAATATCACGTAGTGTTGATTTGGAGGTAAACGTTTCCTTGGGTGGGGAGATGTAAGAATCGAGGATTTTTATAGAGTAAGACTGGGAAAATGGTGTTGGAGAAGCACCACGAGGGGAAGACTCAACGGGGAACCCGTTAAAATGATTCGGATAGCTGAATTATTATCGAGTGATGGTGATTTCAGTAAGAGATGTGGAAACTAGTAGCGTGTTCCTTAGTTCCACCAAGCTAAGGGAACAATGGAGGTAGTCATCAGAGCCGAGACTACCAACATCCGAGAGAAGGACCACCTTAACATGGTCAGTGTGACCAAAGATAAGTGGAGTATGTGTAAAGGTATTTTGTGGGGAGTGAAACCAGTGCGTTATAAATGTTTGCCGATGAAAGTGTAGGGATAAAGGTATTGTGCCTGACAAGGGCAACAGTTATTGAAATATTCAGTTTGGTACGGACAGGTGTGTTAAGTCCAGGAACCATTTGAGCAGCAGGACGATTGTCAGGATAGAAGTAGGAGTTATATCCTCAGATGATGTTGCATGTTGTTGGTGGCATGAACGAGTTGCTACAATTGTTATTATTGTTATATTTTTGCTTGAGAGAGTCGAGTTTAGTGAGTATCGGCAATTTTATTTATTTATGTGAATATTTTTCCCTGATAGTGTGGGGTTATATTTATTTTCATCCGCGGAGGATGAATGAGTATATTGATAGTGGTATATACTTTATTGAAATTAGTCGTTTTAGTGTTGTGTTATACGAGTATGATATTATCCTAATTATGGTTTTATAATATGCTTATACCGATAGTGTGCTGGTATTACAAGTTTATCGGAGTTACTACCTTGGGGTAGAATGTTTTGATTCTGGCGAGGTCCCATCTGTGAGAGGGTCGGGCTCGTAATTGTACTTTTGTGTGTATATATATATATATATTGCTGCGATTTCAAAAAAAATATAATGGTCTCGGATATTAAATCTCAGTATGCGTAGGGATTTAATTGATATGATTCGTATGTAATTGGTTTACTAGTCAGCGAAAAGGTTTAGCTGGTTATTATAATTAACACTTAGGATGTCGTAATAAGAAGAGTGCATTGTTTTATCACCCTTTATAGATTTTGGAGTTTATACTCATAGTTGTGTGTCTGGAGATGGGATTTTGAGAGCTCCGATTATATTTGCATGTTGTATATGGAATGTCTACCATCAATGTCAAGAGAAAGTGTCTTTTGGAAGGAGTTCCTTGTTTATGTGTAATTGCTGAAGGAGATGTAACTTTGTTTTTAAGAGACAGGAATATAGGGGTACATGTTATGGACTGAGGACTTAACGGATCCCGATGATCGACAATGTTAAGTAGTAGTGTATCGGGGGTTCCTTGTTTGGATTTCGCTTTGAGAGACATCCCACGCATGAAACTTAGCGTAAGGTTAGTAGTAGGGAGATGTTTGACCATTCGTCCATAAATTGGATACCTCGATCGTTATGGAAATAAGTAGTTATAATGGGAAGTTAATAAGGTAAATTTACGATGTAAGGCCAGTAGAGCCAGTTGTTAATGAATTAAGATGTAAGTACTGATAATGTTGGTTTTGTTACGATGGGTTGACGGATGCATTGAGGTTAAGGAGGATTTAGGATTTCAAATTCAGAGGTAATTGAGAACGCCCAAGTGGTATAGCCACGTTGAAAATGCAGCGGCAATAAAGAGTTTGGAATACGTATGAAGCGTATATGATGTTTAAACCTGTATGCATGGGTTATAAGGGGTGTAGACACCCGGTTTTGCTATGTGTTAATCACTGGAAGAAGGGACATAGATGGATGAAATTTTTAATTGTGAGACTAATATGACGAAATGGAAGTGGTAGAGTGGATTAAGCGTAGTGAGAAGGATGACAATCTTTGATTTTGTGCAATCAGAATGACATGTCCAAAATTGGTTGAAAGGCAGTGGGAAGCCATTTAAAAAGGGAGGGTCTCTTGAGAAAGAAAATAGTTAATTATTATGGACAATATGGATTAGAGTTCCGACCAATCGAATGTTGAGGGTGACTCAACAGTAAATAGAATGAGGATGGCAATAAGGTATAAAGGGTCCAGATGTGCACAATGTGGTGAAAAGTGTAAGGGTTGAAACTTTTGGTATACACCGAGAGAAAAAGAAGATCATTAAGTATCACTTAATGGGAAGAATTATACGTGAAGGTCGACATTGAAAGGGGTGTAGTAAGTAGTAGAATGGTTGGGGTTAGATGTTCAACCAGATAATTTTGTATCAACCCGACGATTCCATGGATGGAAGAGTCAAGTTAGTAAATTTCCTTTAGGGGTCGCCAACTTATAGATAAGTAAAGAGTTCCTTCGAATACGTGGGATGGGTTATCCAGAAGGAGAGAAATTATTATATACTTGGGGGATTGACACTATTAAATAGTGATCACGACGATACGTGTTACCACGCAGTATTATTTGAAACTGGGATGAGATCCCCGAAATCCACATTCAATGTGGGGTAGCAAGAAGTAGTGGGAAATAACGCTTCGTTCCGAGGGTTGTATCACCTATAGCCCAAGGTGTAGACGCAAGGTGATTAACGACTGATGGATTGTATAAAAGAAATTTTGGATTCATTGCGATCTTTTCATTTCCAAATCGGGTAAAATTAGTAAGTGTAGTACATTTTGGTAATGGGGAGAAGATATTATCTAATGGTAGAGTTGGGTGAAAGCACCCATATCTATTTTATAGTAGACAAGGTGCTTACAATTATTTTGTGTAACACCACCCTGCTGTAGTAGTTTTCCCTTGTGTAAAGGTCACAACGCCGGGAACAGAGATTCAAAGAATGGGCAAGAATAGTCATATGTGTTACTGATTTCTTCCAGGATGGGTGTTTCATGTTTTGATAAACGTGGGAGTTAATGCGTTGTGAGGTGTGGACTCATAATAATATTGAGATAATGAGGCCAATGATGTATAGGCTATATTTTATTCGAATGTTGTTTAGTAAGAGCACAACGTGAGGTGCTTTTATTGAAGTGTAATCTAATAAAGTATCAAGACTGTTGAACACGCTTGTTATGAAGCGAGGGCTTTAGTGAATGGGCCTTTCCTCATATTTTGTTTGAGTACCGAAGGATACCTAATTTTTCCAGGTATGCCTTACTTTTTCGAATTTCGGGACAAAATTCCGTTATTAGGAGGGAGTATGTAATACCCTGTATTTTTATGGCTTTTAATTACGAGGTTAATTAAATGGAATTACTTTTAATTTTGGAATTTCTTAAATTAATTTGGGATAATTAATTGAAAATTTTATTCGGTTTAAAATGCTAGCGGGACGAGAGTCAATATTGGGTTATTATTAGGTTGTTGAATATTACTGAGTGATTATGGTAGTATGTGATCATTGAATTTATTAAAATTGTCGTGAATTGAAAATATGGCAGTTTCGGTAATTTAGTTGGGACGCGCGTGTCAGTCGTGTCAAGACCCAATGTAATGGATTTAAAAGTATTTTATTTTATGTCATCCGTATGAGATTTTTGAGTGCGCCAACGTGTCTCGAAGGGTCGAGATAGTCAGAAAACACTAGCCAGGGGATTAGTTTGGGTCCCGGTGCATTATTAGGCCAAACCGGCAACCCGGAAGGGTATTTTGGTAATTTTAAAAATTAAGGAATTAAGACCCATGATTTTTAGTGTTGATTTATTTATTTTTGGTTAGGCTATTAGGGCCATTATATGCCAAAAACAAAGAGGGGAGTTACGTGAGTTAGAGGAGAGGTTACAAAAGTCCCCAAACCAAAACCACCATCCATCACCACCAATTTGGACGGAATTGTGACCGGAAAGAAGAGAGGACCAGCCCTTGAACAACAACAATGGATCAGAACATCAGATTTATAGGCAAGTGATTTATCTTACAAGGATTCAAAGAATATAGTTTACATGTTTTTATAGATTTGAAGATTTATCATGAAAAATGAAAATTGAATGGATTTGAAAGGTTTAAAACCATAATGTGGATAGGACTTGCATGTAGTAAATGTTGGAAATGACAACAACCATGAATTTATGATTTATGGGTAGAGAATTATGAAAATTTAATTGAATTATGTGATGTTCTTGAAGAAATAGGAAAACTAGGTTTTTATATGAAAATTGGGTATTTTGATTTAAGTAATTGATCTTATAGGTAGATTTGAGGAATCTAAAACTTGGAGAATGATGTAAACATGTTACTAGGATGATTATTATATTGATTTGTGAGTTTTGGACGTTAGAATGAATATTTAGAGGTGTAAAAAGTTGATAACCCGTAACTGTTAAGGATTTCTAGGCTGATACCTGCTTGGTCAATCGATCGACTCAAGAATGTCGATCGATCGAACCATCGACCGATCGATCCCTTTTCTTCGATCGATCGACCCCTGTTGAATTTTGGTAATTGTTTATCTTTAAGATTTAAGGATTATTCCAAAGCCAATGTTGATTATTAGGGAGCGTAATATAATATTGTGGGACTTGACTAAAGTCAGTAGGGCCTTAGTTATTATCGGAGAATGCTATAACTTATGGGATTGATTGATATTACTTATGAGGGTCTACCGAGTGAGGTAAGATTAGAAAACATTCGAATTGGAACTATATTGAGTAGTGAGGGTGATGTAAGGTTAAGGGCAGGAACGGAGTGACTTTAAGTGCTGAGATAACATTTGAAATTAATAAGAAATCTAGTAACCTTTTGAGATAGGTTCAAGTACTCAAATTGATACGACGAGAGAGTTATCAATCAACAAATATATTATGTGTAACGTTTCGGGAAAAACTTTCTACGTACGAGATTAACTAGATGAAATGTGTGAACATCTATATTGATGTATGATTACTTAGGTTGTGTGAATGCCTAGTGTATGGATTTCTTGTGTGTATAACATACCTACCATACTTGCTATCACGGGAGGTCGTTCATAAGAGGATAGTCTAGTCTCGATGTGACCTTCGGGGGGACCTTAGATCTATACCTGAGAACATAGGGCTTGGAAGGGCTTATTGCTGAATGGATAAGTCTGCTGACCTTAGGAGCGTAGGTATGTGCGTGACCTATGGGTATGTGAACTATGTTCGCCTCCAATATGTGTGATTTTGCTTATTAAAACGGTTCTTGAGAGATTTGGAACTCGTAGTCCCTATGTACGTGATGTACCGGGATTCGATAGCAGAGTATGCGTGCACCGCAGCTTAGCCTAGGGGTGCTATATATGTATTTATGTATTGAGAGTGATATAATTATGTACTTGTGACTGGTTCATTGTTGCTTAGTTGATGTGAATAACTAAGATATTTGAATGGGTTAAGAATGAGAATTTAATTCACACTTGAGATAAGTAATTTAATGAATGTGAACATGGGTTATAAATATGGCTTATTTGGGTGTTACGAGTAGATACTCTATGTTAGAATGCGAAGGCAGGAGTGGTACAAACTAGTTAGATAGTGGCATATCTAGGATGGGTTAAAGGCATACGTTAGGCGTGCACAGTAGTTGAGAGGTAAGAAACTCATGTGAGAATACGCAACTAACGTGTTTATAATATGTGATGTTTAATTCTAATTTAAATCACTTGCTAAACTTTTAAACTATTTTCACATCGGGCTCTGACCCGTTTTCCTCCAAATCTACTTTTGTTTTGTAAAAACATTTTAGGTGCCCAGCCATAGGGATGCCAAGCATAGGAGTTCCATTCTGATAACGTGATGTAGCTGCTGTGGAAGTTACAGGATCTCGGTAGTAGACGCTCTCAATTTATCCTTGATTCCTTCAGAGTCATTTGTATCAGTTAGGGCATGTCGCCCATTCTTATTTAGAGGTTGTAGTTTGCAGACTTTCATTATTTCAGTTTTTGGTTTATTATTTATTCAAGCTCTTGTATTGGGACATTATTTACTCTGGCATCTTTATTACTGGAGTGTTTACTCCAGACTTATTTGATTTCATCTCGTTGACCATTTATATGAGATTGGTTATGCGATTGTTGGTTTATTAAATAAATTCTTGTTTAATTGTTGGCTTAATTAATAAAATTTGACATCTCTCTTTTTAAATAGTAGGTGGCTAGTAATTAATTAAATGTTTTTCGACAGTGATGCTAAGACTGAACCAACTTGATATTATGTATTAATTTAATAAAGGAGTAGTTACCCGGTATTTAATTGGACGGGGTGTCACAACCACCTACTGTGACTAATGGTGATGTCATAATTCCTAAACCCGTCATCGCACAAACATATAATGAATTTAAATGGAGTAATTTTAACACATGCGGTTTAAGTGCAATTTCTGGAGCCGTCACCCCTAACGAGTTTCATTACATCCTGATGTGGAACACATCTAAGGAAGCATGGGATATCCTCCAACTCACTCACAAGGGTATTAACCCTGTTAAAGCTTCTAAGCTATAATATATCACCACACAGTTTGAGACCATTATAACGTTAGAGACCGAGACTTTTGATGAGTGCTATGCACGGTTGTATGATATCGTTAACTCCAGTTTTAATTTGCGTGAGAGAAATTCTGAGACACGGAGTATGAAATGGTAATTGTTTGGAAAGTTCAATCTAAAAAGAAAGAGGGGATTTCTTTTGATTCCATGTAAAATTTTGATATAAATGATCTTTCCCTATTTACAAAAAATTTCAATAAATTTCTCAGGCTTAGAATAGAAAATACTGCCAAAGAAAACAAAGGTTTTGAGAAAGATAAAAAGTTTATGTCGAGCAAGAAATGTTTTAAAAAATTGAGAGGAGAATCCCCTAGGAAAGATGAGGAGAGATGTTATCAGTGCGAGGGTGACCGTCACAAAGCTCGCGAGTGTCCTACGAGGTTAAAGAGGCAGGGCAAGTGCAAAGCTGCCTTCAATGCCACTCTTAGTGATAACGATGTCGAGTTGATGGATTTCAGGGACGAATCACCACATGGAAATAACTTTACCGCGTTCATGGCTAATCACATTGGTACATCAAGTACATCTCACACTAATAAGGAAGTTTCCAAGCATTATGATCTTGATAGTGAGCCTAGTTATTCTGAAGAGAGTGATGGAGATAAAGTTTTGAGTGAGGGTGAAAGTGACCTACAACATGCTTACATCGAGCTTTATACTGAGTCCTTTAAGATGAAAATAAAAATAAAAATTTAGCAGTTAGGGTGTTATCCTTATAGAAGGATTTAATAGAGTAGAGAGATAGTGAGTCCTTAATGAGAGTTTCTTTGGGAGAGAGTTGTTTTAGTGGATAGGGAAAATGATGACTTGACTAAAAACATGGTTAGTCTTATAAGAGGTCTTCAAACTTCATTGGACACTCATGAGAAACTTGAAGCCCTTGTATCCCAACTCGAGAAAGATCGCAAACATGCTCAGGAGGTCAAATTTACCATAGATGATACATTGAAGAAGGTAGGAAAGATGTTCCTTGGTCCGACTTTAGGTTTTAGGACGAGGCAAGGAATAGGTTACGATGGTGCATCAATTTCCTATGCCACACCGGAATCGGTTCTTAAATTTGTGTTAGATCCTTATGGATCTCGACCTAAACCACAAAAGAAAGTTCAACCTAAATGACAGAACCAAGGTAGACCCAAAAAGTCTATGTTTACACCTATTGCAAAAGAATGGGTCATTTTAAGGAATTTTGCTATAAGTAGTGAAGAACTACATGTACACGTACTTTTGGGCACCTTTATAGCGACTTTGCTAGTCTTAGAGAGCAATTGACTTCCTAGTCGCAAATTTACAAATCTTAATGGAAAAAATTTCAAAGGATGTGTACGCGTTTTGAAAACTCTTCTAACGCTACGACTAGATCCTACAATGATAAGGGCAAACAAAAAGTTACCTCCATATGGGAACCTAAGTAAGATGAAACAACCCTTGTAGTTCACGTTGCTCTCAAGGTTCAAAATACTTCCCAATGATTTTTTGAGAGTGGGTGATCTAGGCACATGACTGGTGACAAGTCATATTTTATCGACCTTGTGGATCTCAAGGAAGGCAAAGTCACCTTTGGATTTAGGACTAGGCCTAGTATTTTAGGACATGGTTATGGTGAGATACCCGAATTTCCTAAACTAGACAATGTGTTATATGTCAAAAGGTTGAAAGCAAACTTGATTACCATAAGATAAATTTAAGATGCAAACTTTGCGATAAAGTTTGAGCGGTCTGAGTGTAATGTATATGATCAATCCGGTGAAATTTTACTATAAAGATTGAGGACCGATGATAATTTCTATGAGATCATTCTCAAGTCCTCCTTTGTGTGTAATAATTCCATGGTCTTCTCTATGGACCTTTGGCATTAATGACTAGGCCACCTAAACTTTAAAAATATTAAGAGATTAGTGAAGAAAGACTTAGTTTATGGCTTACCATCGCTTGAGAAACTGACTACCATAGTTTGTAATAAATTTGAAGTCCCCATCGAAAGTTAAATCACATTACCACTTCTCATGTGTTGGAGCGGATACACATGGATCTTCTGGGTCCTACTAATAAGGAGAAAATGGGTGGTAAGAGATACATTCTCTTAATCATCAATGACTTTTCAAGATACTCTATCGTGGAGTTTCTTAGTAAAAAGTCTTATGCGGTTGAGTTCCTAGCAACTAAGTGTCGTCTCCTATAAAACCATTTCGGTGTCACTATCAATTGGATGCATAGTGACAACGAAGCTGAATTTAAAGAAGCCATAGTGGATAGCTTTTATGATGGAGTGGGTATCAAACACAACTTTTTGTACGTTCGTACTCCTCGATATAGTTGAGAGGAAGAACCAAATGATAAAAGAGATTTCTAGATCCCTGCTTCTTAGGAAAAATGTGCCTACATGTTTTTAGGTAGATGCAGTTAATGTCGTATTGCATACGGTGAATCTGGTATATCTTCGCCCACACGCGTTACACATGACATATGAGTTATGAACAAGTAAGTAACCCAACCTATAGTATTTTTGAGTTTTTACGAGTCCTTGCAACATTTTGAGAGATAGAGATCATTTAAGAAAGTTCGACTCCCAAAGAGATGAGGGGATATTTTTAGGATATTCATCATCGAGTAGGGCTTATAGGGTGTTTAACTTTGCAATCTTTAAGGTTATGGAGTCAATAAATGTCACGATTAGAGATGGTGAGTCGCTGACATCTTTTGACCTTGACCTCGAGTGTGAGAACAATGCATCCCCCGATGTTGATCCTATCATTCCTCATACTATCTCGATGAACCCGACTCTTGATTTAGAGGATCCACCTTCTTGGGTTTGAAAGATTCACGAACTTTCCGCTATACTTGGTGATCCCCCACTAGGTGTCAAAACTTATGCTCAACTTGAGTATATGATTAACTACTTTTGATACACCTCTTTAGTAGAGCCCAATAATGTGAAAGAATCACGCAAGGATGAGCATTGAATATCCGCTATGCAAGATGAGTTAATTCAGTTTTGCAAGAATGATATATAGGAGTAGTCCCCCGACCTAAAGAGACTAATGTCATTGGTACCAAGTGGATTTACAAAATAAGATGGATGATAACAGTACCAATTTTATAATATGGCTAGGTTTGTCGTCCAAGACTACACACGAATTGAGGGTATAAACTTTGATGAGAAATTCACTCCTATTACTAAACTTGAGTTCGTCCGCTTACTACTACTCGCCATAGCATGTCATATATGCTTTAAGTTATATTAAATGTATGTCAAGAGTGATTTCCTTAATAGAATTATACTTGAGTAAGTGTATGTGGAACAACTAAAGAGGTTCAAAAACCCAAAGCACCCGGGACACATCTTTTATCTTAAGAATGCCTTATATGGTTTGAAGCAAGCCCTCTGTACTTGGTACAAGAGGCTCACTTCTTATCTCTCAACTCGTGGCTTCAAAAGAGGGGGAGTGGATAAGACATTGTTTGTGAGTAGAGGGGGTGGTGTTATATTAGTTGCCCAAGTCTATGTGGATGACATAGTCTTTGGGTCCACGTGTTCCAAATATGCTCACACATTTGAGGAGGACATGAACAGTGAGTTTGAGATGAGCATAGTTGGTGAGCTTACATTTTTTTTAAGTCTTCGGGTGCGTTAACTTAAGGATGGAATATTCATATCTCAATCTAAATATGCTAAGGACCTAGTAGAGAAGTTTGGTTTAGATTCCAGTAAACACGCATGCCCCCTATGAGTACATTAACGAAGCTTAATAAAGACACTTTAATTAAGGACATAAAGCAAACCCTTTATGGTAGCATGATAGGTAGTCTTCTCTACTTGATCGTTAATTTTCTCGACATCATCTTTAGCGTTGGATATTGTACACATTACCAAGTATCCTTGAAAGAGTCGTACTTACTCTTGCTTAAACGTATCATCAAATATATGAGTGGCACTATTTTCTATGGGATTTAGTATTCCTTTAATACTGATGGCTATTTGTCCGTCTATTCGGATGTCGATTGGGTCGTGTATATTAATGGTTATAGGAGCACCTTGGGTGGGTGTTTTTACTTTGGGAGTGCTCTTGTATCATTGTTGAGTAAGAACCAAAACTCCATATCTTTATCAAAGACGAAGGTGGTTATATAGTCATCAGGAGTTATTGCACACAACTCTTATTGATGAAGAAAATATTGGAAGATTATGGGATTTCCCAAGGCATAATGACTGTTTCATGTGATAATACAAGTGTAATTCATATATCCTATAATCCGGTCCAACACTCTTACACAAAGCATATTAGGATACATGGCCATTTCATTCGTGATATCGTTGAGGATAAGGTCGTGTCCTTGAGCTTTGTGAGCACCGAACGTCAAATAGTCAATATTTCTACGAAACCGTTAGATGCACTTAGATTCGAGAATCTTAGGATGTCTTTGGGTATTTTCTCAGTTGATTGAGTTCGGTTACTTTATCTGGTGTAGGGTGGTTATTATATTCATGTCTTTTATCCCTATTGCTAGATTGTATTATTGTTGTATTGTTTGTGCCTTTTTTTCTTTTTGACATATTTTGAAAAAATCCAAAAACATTTCCGATTTTTAAGAAAAAAGTGTAAACAATTTCAAAAAGATTTTATTTTTGATAAAATTTTTGTAAAAGTCAAAAAGATTTTTGTATTGCCATTTTTCACCATATATGGATATGCATTTAAGATATTTGGATAACTCATACATTCCATCCATTCATGCTTAGAAGCATTAAATAGTTTGGCGTTATTGATTTGAGATCCATTTAAATTCACGGCATGTTGCATAAGTCGAGTCAATTTCATTTAAGTTCAACATTATTACACCTAAGGTTGAAATTGAGTTCTTTCTTTAGAAGTATCTCACTCACTTCATGCGTCTATGTTATGACCACCTATGTTGATTTGTCCGTGAAAAATGTTCACATAATTACATTTTTTTTTCATGATTCAGATATTTTGGTGTTATTCCATGTTGTTATGTATTCACTACACCAAATCTGCCGAATTGTCACGATCATTGACCTTGACAATTCTGGGGGTGACAACTTTTGTTGTCACAGACTTATCGCGGTCATTGACCGTGACAAGTTCGTTAGACTTGTCACGGTCATGTCACGATCCTTGACCTTGAAAAGTTTTATCACGGTTAAGGACCGTGACAAACCCGTGACATTTAATAAAAAATTATCACGGTCACTGCCCATGACAAGTTTCTTTGTCACGGTCTATGACCATAACAATTCTGGGTAGAATTGAAAAGAATCTACTGGGTAGTATAGCCACTGCCACTGCCCAGCAGTATATTTGTACATGTTATAGCAACGTTGTACCTGTTCAAACATTATATATCCAAATAAAATAGAGATAATGAAAATATACATTCAAAACAATATGCATCACGATATAATCTGAATAAAATTCAAATATAACAACTTAAAACAACAATTCAATTCAAATAATGTCACTAAATATCTGGGGAAAGGTTGACTCTGAGGAGGTGAGTAGGCCACAGGATATACGAATTGATACACCCACCAATATACATCGTGCCGCATTGTTCGCGCAACCACAAGGGGGAGTTCTCCTTCCCGGGTATCACATGCATGACGAGCACCTTGGACTCGATGCCTTGAAGCAAATGTCCATGAACTGGCATACCCTGAATGGTATTCGGGTCCCTCAACCCCCGTCCTATCCGTTGGCCATCAAATATGTCCAGTATAAACACGCTCGGCCAACCAAGTGTCGACATCGGTCGGTTAAAGGGAGACAAATAGGGGAGTGGATCATCAACGTCCGCACGTGTCGACGATAAAGCAGCGAGGTCCACAACCTCGTCATCCTGCACCTCCTCCTCCACCACCTTATCCTTCCCTTTCCCCTTACGGTTTTGAAACACAACGTAATTTTGAGGATTAAACATTTAATTATTTTTGGGAGTTATAAAAATATTTAAATTTACGGAAACTTAAATTCATGAGTTGGAGAATTTAATTGAGTGAGCCGAATTATTTATAATTGGCGACTTTTAAGTTTAATGGTTCAAAATCTCGTGTGTAACATTTTGAGGTCAAAATTTGGAAATTTTGAAAAGTATTTCGTATGGCAATTCTGAGTGCGCGGTTTCGTCCGGATGGGTCAAGATAGTCAGAAAAGAGTACCCGGGGGTAGTAATTGGGTCTCGGGGTATTTTTGGACATAGTCGGGCTCACACGGGGTGAGTTGGGCCTTTTTAATTAGACCCACATGGCCAAAAACGGGATTGGATGTTTTTAACCTAATTAAGAGATTAGGGAACGATAGTCAACTCAACTCTAAGCCTAGGGCTTGAGAGGGAAATTAGGGGAAAGCAAATCAAGAGCCAATTTGGGGATGTTGAAGCCAAATTAAGGGACTACACCAACGGATCAGACACTACGAACAATTCCAGGCAAGTGGTTAACTGTTATGATTTCTAAATTGATGATAATCAATTCATATCA
The DNA here is from genome assembly GCA_949130495.1 of Sambucus nigra. Lineage (NCBI taxonomy): Eukaryota > Viridiplantae > Streptophyta > Magnoliopsida > Dipsacales > Adoxaceae > Sambucus > Sambucus nigra. Next base: position 381,894,522 of record OX422220.1, on the reverse strand, counting down.
TAGTGATGTGTAAATCAAAATCCGTTTTGGGGATAAATGGGTACAAAATGGGGTTTTTGTTCATGGAAACTATTGAATGAGATTCAAAGTAAGAATTTGTTATGTTGTATATCTTTGAGCATAGATATCTTATTTGAATAAGAAACCCGGAATATAGAAGGATAATATTTAAATCTGAAACTGGAATTGTAGAACAAAGTTCATGGAAATTTATGGATAAACCCAATTTGTGAGTTAATAAATTGTGGTGGGGATAAAGGGGAGTTGTTGTTATATCCCAGTTGTAAGTTAGTTTAATCAAGGGGTTCAAAGATTATGTTACGTTTGGTCAAGGATGGAAATGAAAATCAGAGCTTGAAAGCTCGTTAATGGTGAAAAATTTGCGTGGGGAAGAAGAACTGCCAGAGGACGATCGATCGAGGGCTATCGATCGATCGACGATGGCGAAATTCCGATAGGTCAGGTTGGTTGCTATATATGCCCTTATTTTCTGTTTGGATTTCTGGGGTGTAATTTCAATTGGTGAAAAACTATAAAGAAGTTTAATAGCTAGGGGATCAAAAGATAGTTATTAGGAATCGACAATTCAAGTTAAGAGTTGGGACCTAAAGTAAGAATTTTGGGTGAAACATCTTCAACTTAATTATGGACCAAGTGGGCGAGTCCGGGTATGTTGGTAATTATAGGTAAATATAATTGAGAAATTTATGGAGATGGATGTGTCACACATTGTGGGTGAATATGTGGGAATGAAATTATGAGATGTAAAATGAAGCAAGTGAGCGAGTCCGGGTATAATGGTTAAGTGACACCAAAGTATTAAATTAATTATTCAGAGAGAGTAATTAATTATACTAGAGTCGGACCACAGACTCGGATTTGTGTTGATTAATTAATGTGTAAACTAATTATATTAGAGTCGGACCACAGACTCGGATTTGTGTTGATTAATTAATGTGTAAATTAATTAAATAAGAGTCGGATTGTAAACTCGGGTAGGTATTAAATTAATATGTGTGTTAATTAATTTAATTAGAGTCGGACGATAGACTCGGGAAGGTATTAAATTAATATGTGTGTTAATTAATTTAATTAGAGTCGGACGATAGACTCGGGGAGGTATTAAATTAATATGTGTGTTAGTTAATTTAATTAGAGTCGGGTGATAGACTCGGGAAGGTATAAAATTAATAAGTGTCTTAATTAATTTGATTACAGCCGTACCATAGACTCGGGGAAAGTATTATATAAATTGAAGTGTGAATTAAATATATTAGAGTCGGACCATAGACTCGGGAAGATGATAAATAATAAAGTGAGAAAATTAATTGTGATGAGTCGGGCCACAGACTCGGGAAATTACAGGCAGTGTACGGGATTTTAAGTACATGGTAAAGCCGAGGTTTATATTATATATATATGGTGTAGTGATTGTATATATATATATATATATATAGAGAGAGAGAGAGAGAGAGAGAGAGGAAGGCTCACCTACATCATGCACTATACATCACACCATACATCACACTTAATTCTAGGCCCTAGAAAACCTTTTTTTCAAATTTTATATTTTTCCCTTGAAATTAACCTTCCAGTAAACACATATGAAAAAAATTAGGTCAAAATAAATTTTGTAGCTATTTTTAAAAAATTCACAAAAAACTGCTGGCGCAGACCTTTATAAATAAGGTATTTTTAGCAGTTTTTTGTTAATTTTTTAAAAATAGTTACAAAATGTATTTTGACCTAATTTTTTGCATATGGGTTGATTAGAAGGTTAATTTCAAGAGAAAAATATAAAATTTGAAAAAAAAAATTAGGGCCTGTAATTAAGCGTGATGCATGGATGATGTATAGAGCATGATGTAGGTGAGCCTTCTCCTATATATATATATACATATATATATATACGTGTATATATTGTGTGTGTTATTAAATATCAGTGACTAGATATTTATTCAATTTATATACTCTAATGCTATCAAGGGAGGTTGCACGATGTGGGTGAATCCTCTAGCTTGAGGAGTAGGGCGAGTATATCCCCAGGTCATAGCGTCCAGTATATATGGGTGAGGGATTTATCTCACTTTCAGGGAGGAATATGACCTCCTCCACTACGTTTATATTTTGGGCCAAGTTGGTGAGCGATTCCAACTTGGGGAAACTAGATTTTGTGAGCACACCTAGTGAGATAGCATTTTAGAGGGAATCATCCGGCGAGGGTATACTCGAAGGGATGGATATACGTATGTTATATGTGTGGATGTTGTGGTAAAGGTACGTATGTAATGGTAGTAAATATTATATACGGGTAATAATACAATGTGTGATGTATTTACTTTATATAACTTGTGACACGGGTATATGCTACTATTTAAGAGGAATTAATTAAGTTAATTGTGAGATAACTTATAATTCAAGAAATTATTATACTCGGGTTAGAGTAGTATGGTAAGGGAAGGTTATACCGGGACTAATTGGATGGAGTAGTACAACTAGGTGGGATTAAGGTAACCGGTAGGTGTGCACAATAGTGGAGGGGTGAGAATGTCCACAAGGGAGTGCGACACTAACTTAAATATGAAGCGCATTCATGCATTTTAAATTACTGCAGTTAATTCACTTGCTAAATATTTTCACAATATTTTGGGTTCTAACCCTTGCTATAAAACTATTTTCAAAACCTTTTAGGTGTCCAGCCACTGGGACACCAGGATGGATATTCTATTCCAGGGACACGGAGCTGCGGCATATGTGGATGGTAGCATGAGTTTGGATTAGACGCATCATACATTCATTCCTAGAGTAGGAATCTTGTATCAGTTTCAGTTTTATTTAGGGCATGGCGCCCAGACTTTCAGTTCAGTTTTCAGATTTGTTTTATTCCTGTGTTGGATATTTGTTTTGGATTATTTCACTTTGGTGGCCGATGGTTTATTCGGCAAATTATTTAATTAATTATTCAGTTGAGTTTTATTCAGTTGTGTGAATGGTTTATATTTATTTCTGCATGTACTGTTTTGTGTAATTAAAAAGTTAAAATTGGCACCAGCTTTTGGAATACTAGGTGGTTAGTAAGTTTTAAAACGTTTTCGACAGTGATGGTAAGGATGATCCAACTAAGATTCCTGTTTTAATTTGTTATACGACTAATAACCCGATATTTTATTAGGCAGGGTGTCACAGATGGTATCAGATCATCAGGTTCTAGTATCCTTTGGATCTGTGCGGCTTTTCACGTTTCGGCTTAACAATCTTTGATATTGAGCACTATTATAAGATTGTTGTATTCTTATACGTATGCGCATATACGTTTTTCTACAAAATTTATAGTTGAGAGTGAACTCATACAAATTCGATTCTCATTCTGGATGAAGCCCAGGAGAGAGAGAGCAGCTAGAGCAGCATGGGGAGATGAGACGAGGGAGGTTCTTCAGGAGCAAGAGTTACCGCAGCAACTGTCAGAGGTAATTTTGGAGCACAGGTAATGGAACCAGTGGCGCAGGCAGTTGAAACGACGGTGGTCGCAAAGGCAGGGTACTTTCCACGGGATCAGCCACAGGTGTTAGTGGCACCGGACGTTCAGACTCACGCGGAGTCGTCGGGGTGGAAACAATAAAGAGAGGTTATTTTTAGTGGGAACCCACCAGAGTTACGAGGGGGTTCAGATGTAGTGCTAGCGTTTCAAGGAAGAGAGATATCCAGCGTCACCTACGCATGGGAGATTGCGATGAGGTGCGAAAGCAAATGCTAACCACTATTAGTTTAGTGGGAGCAGCGCTATAGTGGTGGGAGTCGATCACCACAGTTGAGAAAAGGGATATGCTAGCTATTACAGGGTTTTTGGGTGTGGTTTGACTGCATGCATTTTTTCCTCCAGCGATTGAGACCAAAATGAGGAGAAAAATTTAGAAAGGTGACTCGGGGAGACCGTTCAGTGGCCGATTACAAGGAAGAATTCACTCGTTGGCAAACTTTTTACCGGATGAGGTAAGCGAGGAAAGGAGAAAGAAAACAAGGTTATAGATGGGTTAGTCGGGAGAATCAGACAACATTTAATTAGTAAATACGCATTAGTAGCTTATACTGATGTCTTTAACGCAGCACTCCGGTACTGTCGAAAATATTGCTTCCATGCGAAAGGAAGCGGGAGGGGAGTGGGAACTAGCCAGTCGGATAAGGCAGGAGGGAAAAAAACCAGTGGGGTATCCCAGCAGCAGACTGGGGTAGATCAGGGCTAGGATTTTCGGTAGGGAAATCATGCCAAACGATTTAGAACTGGAGGCTATCGGCAGGATGGCCAGAAATTTCAACAAGGTCGGTATAGAAGGGACAAGTGCCAGGGTGAATGTATTAGAATGTGTTTCGTTTTTGGGGAAAGAGAGACACATGAAGATATAATTCCTTAAGCGAGGAAGGGGTCAACTACAGGACGAGGTCCTGGATGTACAGCCACTAAAGCAAGTCATGGGCGCATTCGAGCAGGGAGAAGATGCTCCGGAACCCGAGGATCAGCCGTTGCAGCTGGAGTATGGAGGTAATTATTTTTACCCTATGGGCGTGGGGTATATTTTTGAGTGACAAGGAGGATGTCACAATATAAGACTTATTTTTCACTAGAGTTCGCGGGTAAGTCGAACTTAGTGGGTGCGTTGGCTGTAGCAGCCATAGTTTGTGGATAAACTTTCCATAGGGTAGCGAAGTTTCCTTGGTGTTATTCACGGGAGATTGAAGGTGTACACTGAGTGAAGGTTTGAATTATGCGAGGAATTACTACTTTCAAGAATGATGGGAGTAGGGTTGATAATATTTCCTAAAAATCGGCTAGATAGCGATAAAATTTAACTATGGTCGATAGTGGTGTAAAAATTTTGGTGTTCGTGACACCAGGGTATGGTTGGTACTAGGTATCACCGGAGAGGGCGTATAGCCTATATATATGTGGATATATATATTGTATTGCGTGGTGCGATAGCACATAGTGAGGTTTTGTATTCTCACATTTTATCCCGATAAGTGGGGATGTTTACTGAAGTGAATCAGGGTGGTTAGATTTATTTTCGAGCAAAGAGAGATAGCTCGGGGTTTATTTTGCGCAAGGACTAGTGATAGTAAGGGAGCGGTATTTTATGTTGTCTTTGGTAGCATGAGGGTAAGCGTATATACTTTTGTGTTGAGAGACAAGTATTTATGGGGAGATGTTTGGACGTTAGCACTTGGGTTGGGTACCCGGGCAGTAAATATATGTATATATATATATATATATGTGATATGACTGCGGTTCCGAAGTTATATTATGGGTTATGACTACCATAGTCGGGAAACTTTTGTGAGGTAGAGCGCGGGGATAGGGTGTATGGACACCCGGGTTAATTAAGGCAAATTTTGTGCGGTTAAGCACGGGTATAGGGTGTATGGGCGCCCTGGGTAATCTAAATGCTTACTTGTGTAACGTATGGTTAGAATCGGATGGGATAGATACAGTGGGCTTGGAGACACATGACTAGAGACTAATATGCGAATCTTGGAACATTACGCTCATCTTAATTTCGAGGACGAAATTCCTTTGTAAAGGGGTGAGTATGTAACACCCCGTAATTTTGAGGATTAAATATTTAATTATTTTTGGGAGTTATAAAAATATTTAAATTTGGAGAAATTTAAATTCATGAGTTGGAGAATTTAATTGAGTGAGCCGAATTATTTATAATTGGCGACTTTTAAGTTTAATGGTTCAAAATCTCGTGTGTCACATTTTGAGTTCGAAATTTGGAAATTTCGAAAAGTATTTCGTATGGAAATTCCGAGCTCACGGTTGCGTTCGGATGGGTCGAGATAGTCAGAAAAGAGTCCCCGGGGGTAGTAATTGGGTCTCGGGGTATTTTTGGGCATAGTCGGTCCCACACAGGGTGAGTTGGGCCTTTTTAATTAGACCCACATGGCCAAAAACGGGATTGGATGTTTTCAACCTAATTGAGAGATTAGGTAACAGCAGTCAACTCAACTCTAAGCCTAGGGCTTGAGAGGAAAATGGGGGGAAAGCAAATCAAGAGCTAATTTGGGGATGTTGGAGCCAAATTAAGGGACTACACCAACGGATCAGACACTACGAACAATTCCAGGCAAGTGGTTAGCTGTTGTGATTTCTAAATTGATGATAATCAATTCATATCATAGTGATGTGTAAATCAAAATCCGTTTTGGGGATAAATGGGTAAAAATAGGGTTTTTGTTCATGGAAACTATTGAATGAGATTCAAAGTAAGAATTTGTTGTGTTGTATATATCTGAGCATAGATATCTGATTTGAATAAGAAACCCGGAATATAGAAGAATAATATTTAAATCTGAAACTGGAATTGTAGAACAAAGTCCATGGAAAATTATGGATAAACCCAATTTGTGAGTCAATAAATTGTGGTGGGGATAAAGGGGAGTTGTTGTTGTATCCCTGTTGTAAATTAGTTTAATCCAGGGGTTCAAAGATTATGTTATGTTTGGTCAAGGATGGAAAGGAAAATCAGAGCTTGAAAGCTCGTTAATGGTGGAAAATTTGCGTGGGGAAGAAGAACTGCCAGGGGACGATCGATCGAGGGCTATCGATCGATCGACGATGGCGAAATTCTGATAGGTCAGGTTGGTTGTTATATATGCCCTTATTTTCTGTTTGGATTTTTGGGGTGTAATTTCAATTGGTGAAAAAATATAAAGAAGTTTAATAGCTAGGGGCTCAAAAGATAGCTATTAGGAATCGACAATTCAAGTTCAGAGTTGGGACTTAAAGTATGAATTTTGGGTGAAACATATTCAACTTAATTATGGACCAAGTGGACGAGTCCGGGTATGTTGGTAATTATAGTAAATATAATTGGCAAATTTATGGAGATGAAAGAGTGACACATTGTGAGTGAATATGTGGGAATGAAATTATGAGATGTAAAATGGACCAAGTGAGCGAGTTGGGTATAATGGTTAAGTGACACCAAAGTATTAAATTAATTATTGAGAGAGAGTAATTAATTATACTAGAGTCGGACCACAGACTCGGATTTGTGTTGATTAATTAATGTGTAAACTAATTATATTAGAGTCGGACCACAGACTCGGATTTGTGTTGATTAATTAATGTGTAAATTAATTAAATAAGAGTCGGATTGTAAACTCGGGGAGGTATTAAATTAATATGTGTGTTAATTAATTTAATTAGAGTCGGACGATAGACTCGGGGAGGTATTAAATTAATATGTGTGTTAATTAATTTAATTAGAGTAGGACGATAGACTCGGGGAGGTATTAAATTAATATGTGTGTTAATTAATTTAATTAGAGTTGGACGATAGACTCGGGGAGGTATTAAATTAATATGTGTGTTAATTAATTTAATTAGAGTTGGACGATAGACTCGGAGAGGTATTAAATTAATATGTGTGTTAATTAATTTAATTAGAGTCGGATGATAGACTCGGGGAGGTATATTAATATGTGTGTTAATTAATTTAATTCGAGTCGGACGATAGACTCGGGGAGGTATTAAATTAATATGTGTGTTAGTTAATTTAATTAGAGTCGGGTGATAGACTCGAGAAGGTATTAAATTAATAAGTGTGTTAAATAATTTGATTAGAGTCGAACTATAGACTCGGGGAAAGTATTATATAAATTGAAGTGTGAATTAAATATATTAGAGTCGGACCATAGACTCGGGAAGATGATAAATAATAAAGTGAGAAAATTAATTGTGATCAGTCGGGCCACAGACTCAGGACATTACAGGCAGTGTACGGGATTTTGAGTACACGGTAAAGCTGGGGTTTATATTATATATATGGTGTAGTGATAGTATATATATATATATATATATATATATATACGTGTATATATTGTGTGTGCTATTAAATATCAGTGACTAGATATTTATTCAATTTATATACTCTAATGCTATCAACGGAGGTTGCGCGATGTGGGTGAATCCCCTAGCTTGAGGAGTAGGGCGAGTATATCCCCAGGTCATAGCGTCCAGTATATATGGGTGAGGAATTTATCTCACTTTCAGGGAAGGAATATGACCTCCTCCACTACGTTTATATTTTGGGCCAAGTTGGTGAGCGATTCCAACTTGGGGAAACTAGGTTTTGTGAGCACACCTAGTGAGATAGCATATTAGAGGGAATCATCCGGCGAGGGTATACTCGAAGAGGTGGATATACGTATGTTATATGTGTGGATGTTGTGGTAAAGGTACGTATGTAATGGTAGTAAATATTATATACAGGTAATAATACAATGTGTGATGTATTTACTTTATATAACTTGTGACACGGTTATATGCTACTGTTTAAGAGGAATTAATTAAGTTAATTGTGAGATAACTTATAATTTAAGAAATTATTATACTCGGGTTAGAGTAGTATGGCAAGGGAAGGTTATACCAGGACTAGTTGGATGGAGTAGTACAACTAGGTGGGGTTAAGGTAACCGGTAGGTGTGCACAATAGTGGAGGGGTGAGAATGTCCACAATGGAGTGCGACACTAACTTAAATATGAAGCGCATTCATGCATTTTAAATTACTGCAGTTAATTCACTTGCTAATTATTTTCAAAATATTTTGGGTTCTAACCCTTGCTATAAAACTATTTTCAAAACCTTTTAGGTGTCCAGCCACATGGACACCAGGATGGATATTCTATTCCAGGGACACGGAGCTGCGGCATATGTGGATGCTAGGAGGGGTTTGGATTAGACGCATCATTCATTCATTCATTCGTAGAGTAGGAATCTTGTATCAGTTTCAGTTTTATTTTAGGGCATGGCGCCCAGAATTTCTGTTCAGTTTTCAGATTTGTTTTATTCCTGTGTTGGATATTTGTTTTGGATTATTTCACTTTGGTGGCCGATGGTTTATTCGGTAAATTGTTTAATTAATTATTCAGTTGAGTTTTATTCAGTTGTTTGAATGGGTTATATTTATTTCTGCATGTACTGTTTTGTGTAATTAAAAAGTTAAAATTGGCACCATATTTTGGAATACTAGGTGGTTAGTAAGTTTTAAAAAGTTTTTGACAGTGATGCTAAGGATGATCCAACTGAGATTCCTGTTTTAATTTGGTATAGGTCTAATCACCCGGTATTTTATTAGGCAGGGTGTCACAGATGGTATCAGATCATCAGGTTCTAGTGTCCTTAGGATTTGTGCGGCTTTTCACGTTTCGGCTTAAAAATCTTTGATATAGAGCACTATTATAAGATTGTTGTATTCTCATACGTATGCGCATATACATTTTTCTGCGAAATTTGTAGTTGAGAGTGAACTCATACAAATTCGATTCTTATTCCGGATGAAGCCCAGGAGAGAGAGAGCGGCTAGAGCAGCATGGGGAGATGAGACGAGAGAGGCTCTTGAGGAGCAAGAGTTACCGCAGCAACTGTCAGAGGTAATTTTGGAAGCACAGGTAATGGAACCAGTGGCGCAGGCGGTTGAAACGACGGTGGTCGCAAAGGCAAGGTAATTTCCACGAGATCAGCCACAAGTGTTAGTGGCACCAGACGTTCAGACTCACGCGGAGTCGTCGGAGAAAGAGAGGTTATTTTTAGTGGGAACCCACCAGAGTTACGAGGGGGTTCAGATGTAGTGCTTGCGTGACAAGGAAGAGCGATATCCAGCGTCACCTACGCGTGGGAGATTGCGATGAGGTACGAAAGAAAATGTTAACCACTATTAGTTTAGTGGGAGCAGCGCTATGGTGGTGGGAGTCGATCACCACAGTTGAGAAAAGGGATATGCTAGCTATTACAGGGTTTTGTGGTGTGGTTTGACCGCATGCATTTTTTCCTCCAGCGATTGAGACCGAAATGAGGAGAAAAATTTAGAAAGGTGACTCGGGGAGACCGTTCAGTGGCCGATTACGAGGAAGAATTCACTCGTTGGCAAACTTTGTACCGGATGAGGTAAGCGAGGAAAGAAGAAAGAAAGCAAGGTTTATAGATGGGTTAGTCGGGAGAATCAGACAACATTTAATTGGTAAATACGCATTAGTAGCTTATACTGATGTCGTTAACGCAACACTCCGGCACTGTCAAAAATATCGCTTCCACGCAAAAGAAAGCGGGAGGGGAGTGGGAACTAGCCAATCGGATAAGGCAGGAGGGAACAATACCAGTGGGGTATCCTAGCAGCAGAATGGGGGAGATCAGGGCTAGGATTTCCGGCAGGGAAATCATGCCAAACGATTTAGAACTGGAGGCTATCGGCAGGATGACCAGGAATTTCAACAAGGTCGGCATAGAAGGGACTAGTGGCAGGGTGAATGTATTAGAAGCTGATTCGTTTTTGGGGAAAGCGAGACACATGAAGATATATTGCCTTAAGCGAGGCAGGGGTCAACTACAGGACGAGGTCCTCGATGTACAGCCACTAAAGCAAGTCATGGGCGCATTCGAGCAGGGAGAAGATGCTCCGAAACCCGAGGATTAGCCGTTGCAGCTGGAGTATGGAGGTAATTATTTTTACCCTATGGGCGTGGGGTATTCTTTTGAGTGACAAGGAGGATGTCACAATATAAGACTTATTTTTCACTAGAGTTCGCGGGTAAGTCGAACTTAGTGGGTGCGTTGGCTGTAGCAACCATAGTATGTGGATAAACTTTCCATAGGGTAGCAGAGTTTCCTTGGTGTTATTCACGGGAGAGTGAAGGTGTACACTGAGTGAAGGTTTGAATTATGCGAGTAATTACTACTTTCAAGAATTATGGGAGTAGGGTTGATAACATTTCCTAAAAATCGGCTAGATAGCGATGAAATTTAACTATGGTGGATAGTGGTGTAAAAATTTTGGTGTTCGCGACACCAGAGTATGGTTGGTACTAGGTATCACCGGAGAGGGAGTATAGCCTATATATATGTGGATATATATATTTTATTGCGTGGTGCGATAGCACATAGTGAGGTTTTGTATTCTCACATTTTATCCCGATAAGTGGGGATGTTTACTGAAGTGAATCAGGGTGGTTAGATTTATTTTCGAGCAAAGAGAGATAGCTCGGGGTTTATTTTGCGCAAGGACTAGTGATAGTAAGGGCGCGGTATTTTATGTTGTCTTTGGTAGCATGAGGGTAAGCGTATATACTTTTGTGTTGAGAGACAAGTATTTATGGGGAGATATTTGGACGTTAGCACATGGGTTGGGTACCCGGGTAGTAATATATATATATATATATATATATATACTAGCATAGTCGGGTAACTTTCGTGTGGTAGAGCGCGGGGATAGGGTGTATGGGCACCCGGGTAAATTAAGGCAAATTTTGTGCGGTTAAGCACAGGTATAGGGTGTATGGGCGCCCTGGGTAATCTAAATGCATACTTGTGTAACGTATGGTTAGAATCGGATGGGATAGATACAGTGGGCTTGGAGACACATGACTAGAGAGTAATATGCGAAGCTTGGAACATTACGCTCATCTTAATTTCGAGGACGAAATTCCTTTGTAAGGGGGTGAGTATGTAACACCCCGTAATTTTAAGGATTAAACATTTAATTATTTTTGGGAGTTATAAAAATATTTAAATTTGGAGAAACTTAAATTCATGAGTTGGAGAATTTAATTGAGTGAGCCGAATTATTTATAATTGGCGAATTTTTAGTTTAATGGTTCAAAATCTCGTGTGTCACATTTTGAGTTCGAAATTTGGAAATTTCGAGCGCGCGGTTGCGTTCGGATGGGTCGAGATAGTCAGAAAAGAGTACCGGGGGTAGTAATTCGGTCTCGGGGTATTTTTGGGCATAGTCTGTCCCACACAGGGTGAGTTGGGCCGTTTTAATTAGACCCACATGGCCAATAATGGGATTGGATGTTTTTAACCTAATTGAGAGATTAAGGAACGGCAGTAAACTCAACTCTAAGCCTAGGGCTTGAGAGGGAAATTAGGGGAAAGAAAATCAATAGCTAATTTGGGGATGTTGGAGCCAAATTAAGGGACTACACCAACGGATCAGACATTACGAACAATTCCAAGCATGTGGTTAGCTGTTGTGATTTCTAAATTGATGATAATCAATTCATATCATAGTGATGTGTAAATCAAAATCCGTTTTGGGGATAAATGGGTACAAAATGGGGTTTTTGTTCATGGAAACTATTGAATGAGATTCAAAGTAAGAATTTGTTGTGTTGTATATCTCTGAGCATAGATATCTGATTTGAATAAGAAACCCGGAATATAGAAGGATAATATTTAAATCTGAAACTGGAATTGTAGAACAAAGTTCATGGAAATTTATGGATAAACCCAATTTGTGAGTCAATAAATTGTGGTGGGGATAAAGGGGAGTTGTTGTTGTATCCCTGTTGTAAATTAGTTTAAGCCAGGGGTTCAAAGATTATGTTATGTTTGGTCAAGGATGGAAAGGAAAATCAGAGCTTGAAAGCTCGTTAATTGTGGAAAATTTGCGTGGGGAAGAAGAAATGGCAGGGGACGATCGATCGAGGGCTATCGATCGATCGACGATGGCGAAATTCTGATAGGTCAGGTTGGTTGTTATATATGTCCTTATTTTCTGTTTGGATTTTTGGGGTGTAATTTCAATTGGTGAAAAACTATAAAGAATTTTAATAGCTAGGGGCTCAAAAGATAGCTATTAGGAATCGACAATTCAAGTTAAGAGTTGGGACTTAAAGTATGAATTTTGGGTGAAGCATATTCAACTTAATTATGGACCAATTGGACGAGCTCGGGTATGTTGGTAATTATAGTAAATATAATTGGAAAATTTATGGAGATGAATGTGTGACACATTGTGGGTGAATATGTGGGAATGAAATTATGAGATGTAAAATGGACCAAGTGAGCGAGTCGGGTATAATGGTTAAGTGACACCAAACTATTAAATTAATTATTGAGAGAGAGTAATTAATTATACTAGAGTCGGACCACAGACTCGGATTTGTGTTGATTAATTAATGTGCAAACTAATTATATTAGAGTCGGACCACAGACTCGGATTTGTGTTGATTAATTAATGTGTAAATTAATTAAATAAGAGTCAGATTGTAGACTCGGGTAGTTATTAAATTAATATGTGTGTTAATTAATTTAATTAGAGTTGGACGATAGACTCGGGGAGGTATTAAATTAATATGTGTGTTAATTAATTTAATTAGAGTTGGACGATAGACTCGGGGAGGTATTAAATTAATATGTGTGTTAATTAATTTAATTAGAGTTGGACGATAGACTCGGAGAGGTATTAAATTAATATGTGTGTTAATTAATTTAATTAGAGTCGGACGATAGACTCGGGGAGGTATTAAATTAATATGTGTGTTAATTAATTTAATTAGAGTCGGGCGATAGACTCGGGGAGGTATTAAATTAATATGTGTGTTAGTTAATTTAATTAGAGTCGGGTGATAGACTCGGGAAGGTATTAAATTAATAAGTGTGTTAATCAATTTGATTAGAGTCGAACCATAGACTTGGGGAAAGTATTATATAAATTGAAGTTCTAATTAAATATATTAGAGTCAGACCATAGACTCGGGAAGATGATAAATAATAAAAAGAGAAAATTAATTGTGATGAGTCGGGCCACAAACTCAGGACATTACAGGCAGTGTACGGGATTTTGAGTACACGGTAAAGCCGGGGTTTATATTATATATATATATATATATATATATATATGTGTGTGTGTATATATTGTGTGTGCTATTAAATATCAGTGACTAGATATTTATTCAATTTATATACTCTAATGCTATCAAGGGAGGTTGCGCGATGTGGGTGAATCCCCTAGCTTGAGGAGTAGGGCGAGTATATCCCCAGGTCATAGCGTCCAGTATATATGGGTGAGGGATTTATCTCACTTTCAGAGAAGGAATATGACCTCCTCTACTACGTTTATATTTTGGGCCAAGTTGGTGAGCGATTCCAACTTGGGGAAACTAGGTTTTGTGAGCACACCTAGTGAGATAGCATTTTAGAGGGAATCATTCGGCGAGGGTATACTCGAAGGGATGGATATACGTATGTTATATGTTTGGATGTTGTGGTAAAGGTACATATGTAATGGTAGTAAATATTATATACGGGTAATAATACAATGTGTGATGTATTTACTTTATACAACTTGTGACACGGTTATATGCTACTATTTAAGAGGAATTAATTAAGTTAATTGTGAGATAACTTATAATTCAAGAAATTATTATACTCGGGTTAGAGTAGTATGGCAAGGGAAGGTTATACCAGGACTAGTTGGACGAGGTAGTACAACTAGGTGGGGTTAAGGTAACCGGTAGATGTACACAATAGTGGAGGGGTGAGAATGTCCACAAGGGAGTGCGACACTAACTTAAATATGAAGCGCATTCATGCATTTTAAATTACTGCAGTTAATTCACTTGCTAAATATTTTCAAAATATTTTGGGTTCTAACCCTTGCTATAAAACTATTTTCAAAACCTTTTAGGTGTCCAGCCACAGGGACACCAGGATGGATATTCTGTTCCAGGGACACGGAGCTGCGGCATATGTGGATGGTAGCAGGAGTTTGGATTAGACACATCATTCATTCATTCCTAGAGTAGGAATCTTGTATCAGTTTCAGTTTTATTTAGGGCATGGCACCCAGACTTTCAGTTCAGTTTTCAGATTTTTTTTATTCCTGTGTTGGATATTTGTTTTGGATTATTTCACTTTGGTGGCCGATGGTTTATTCGGCAAATTGTTTAATTAATTATTCAGTTGAGTTTAGTTCAGTTGTGTGAATGATTTATATTTATTTCCGCATGTACTATTTTGTGTAATTAAAAAGTTAAAATTGGCACCAGCTTTTGGAATACTAGGTGGTTAGTAAGGTTTAAAAAAAATTCGACAGTGATGTTAAGGATGATCTAAGTGAGATTCTTGTTTTAATTTGGTATATGACTAATCACCCGGTATTTTATTAATCGGGGTGTCACAGGTTTCCGTCCAATGAACGCTTCATGGATGAGAACATATCTTGGGACGTCGCCTTCAAATGGGACAACTTTGTGTCATGCAAGTCCACCATTCGAGCCAACCCGGTGTCGCTCGTCTCCAACCCGATGATCCTAGATTTGTCCACCCGCGAGCTCACCCCCTTGTCCTACCCTTGCGATCAGCGCCAAGAACTTGGTTGAGTGCGTCTGTGGACAAAGATGCCTTGTCGGCATCAGACTGCGACTCATGAACTTCCTTCAGTTTTGCGTGAAATGACAAAAAGCACAAGATTAGTAAAATAAGTAAATAAAAAAATTATAATGTTATTAACAAAAAGTAAACTATCTAATTACTTACAATTGTGGTCGTGACGCTCGGGGACACCTCCTTATCCTTCCCCTTCTTCGTTCGAATAGCCACATAAGTATCGAGCCTATGTGGCCTACCCCCAGGGCCACTCCCTGTTCCCTGAAATAAAATAAAGTAAAATTAGTATCAATCCCGCAAAGTAAAATAATGCAGAATAATATATTTATGTAGTTATAGAAAAATTAAATCTTACCATCATCCTATGCTCCACCTCGGCGTAAGACGTCCGGTCGGAGTAGTGCACGTCCGTTTTTTTTGCCCGATTTTACCTTCCCGATTGGCGAGATGCCAATTGTCGCTCCCCGATCTCATTGTCAATGAACTGTTGCCATTTTTGCCAATGAGATCGGCTCCTTCGACGGGACGAATTCACTCATTTGGATAACGGACTCTCGGGTCTTCCCAAAGTACCAGGTCCGCATATTTTTTTTCCACGTCTTGTGTTTCTCCCTCAACTGCTCCAAGACGGAATCGTGTATCTTTGGATCCAGGCTGAATTGTTCCTGTCTAACAAATACAATGTTGGTTGCGAATAAATATAAATATAAATATAAAATGAAATTAAAATTGAAATTGAAATTGAAATTGAAATTGAAATTGAAATTGAAATTGAAATTGAAATTGAAATTGAAATTGAAGTTAAAGTTATTGAAATTGAAATTGAAATATAAATACATTACCTGTAATCCCACCCAAACAGCTAACTTAAGCTCATTTGGCACCTCCCTCCAACTAGTGTACCTCGGGCCGATGATCGTGTTTACTAGCTTGAGGGATCTCTCTAATAGCCCCGTCTTGTTCTCGATGGTCATCCCCAATTTGCCATATTTGGGGAGCCTAGGGGTCGAGGAGCCCTCGTCGCCTCCGCTACCATCGAGCCCAGACGACATCATCATAACCAGCATCATCGTCCTCACCTTAATACCTGAAGGAGACATTTGCTGTAAAAAAAATGTTGTTATTAGTACAAATCAAAATGAATTAGAAGAAGACATGCAAATATGTACAATTTCTACAAATCCAAATGAATTGTTACTGTTTAATACCTCAATTCTGAATTCCAAAACAACAACATCTAGCTCATAATATGTACAATTACTATAAATCAGAAACATCCCCACCCCCACTCTTACTACCCACACACATGCACACTACACAAGAGAGAAAATGATAAAGTGCAAATCAATTAAAAGCATTAAAAATGGATTGATAAAGTACAAATTGGAATATTTATTACAAATTAAAAAATTATTTCAAATTCGGGTTATCATAAAAAATGGATTGATATTCGGTAGGAGCAGCCAAGTCATCCACACTACTATTTAGACGCTTTGGCGTGTGTATAACAATTGACTACGGCTCATTGTTGATATACTCCGAGTAAAACACTTGGTTAACCTTTTAAAATGCATAAACAAACGGCTCATCGCTCACGTGGTCGTTGCTCTTCAACTTGGACAAGTCAACCATGATCAAATTGGTGACAGGATCAACTTTACAAGAACTTTTTTCCTCAAATCTTACCCAGTCACAGTAAAATACAACCTCTTTGAAGCTTATATAATCCAATTCTAATATATTTCAGATTACACCATAGTAAGTCATTTCAGCTTCAATGAGGTTTTTATCTTTTGCGCTCGCTCGAAAGAAAGTAAGAGCCTTGTATGAAATGCCCGAGTTCTGTACATTTGTACTTTTCTCGTACACTTTAGCGCCAAAAATGTAACCGTTAAATCAATACTTTTTGTACTCTTGTGCCACGAACAAGGGTCCAGTGGCTAGACGAGCGAGCCTTGAAGTCCCATCACCCGTCCTTAAGAGCTGAGAATATATAAATTAATTATATTAGTTGTAAAATTTGAGTGTAATGTAAATGGATTGAAACCATCTGTTGATATAGCCAAACGAATGTTGCATTGTTCTCGAGCAAAATCGGGATACTCATAATTCATCCTCCTTCAGGCTGTAGAATCAATAGGATGACGCATGAGATTACCCCCTACTTCTGCCCTAGCATGCTAAGTCATTGCCTCCGCTATCCATGGTACTGTGAAAAATCGCTTTAATCTAGGCCTAACGGGAAAATATTTCAACACTTTTTGAGGCATTTTTGAGCTTGTGCCTTCCTTACTAGTAGATTGGACATATCTAGGTTCATCGCATACCGGACAATGATCGAGATTTTCATACTCCTTTCGGTATAGTATGCAGTCATACACACAAGCATGAATCAATTTATACTTCATTCCCAAACCTTTCAAACTGTTCTTCATAACATGATAGCTATTTGGAAACGTATTCTCCTTGGGTAGTAACCCCTACACTCATTTCAGAATTCCTGTCACGCTATTGCCAAACAAATCGTACTGCGTCTTCAAACTGTGCAGACCAACCATGGCATGTAAAGTTGTTTGATTTTTCTCACAGCCAGAGTATAACGGTTGGGTTGCCTTAAATTTTAAACTTTGGTAGTCATCGTCAAGGTTTATCATGATATCTTCACGAGAACTTGAACCTTGTACATCATCAGTAACCTCATTCTCCTCTGCTTCATAAACTCTGTACGCATCATCAACTAAATCCTCTAACATATTATGATCTACATCGTCCCCTTCTACATCTATCCTACTTGTTGAAGGTTGTTGTAAAGGTTGTTCGGGACAAAGGAACTTTTAATTCACCGTGAAAACTCCAAAATCGATAACTATCTTGTATATCCAATCTTAACAAATGTAGTCCAACTGTTTTCCACTCAAACACCTTACCATTCTTACACCTAGCACACGGACATGAAAACTCGTCATCATCATGACATCTCTTTGCGTATTTCACAAATTCATTAACACCTCTGCGAAACACATCCCCCATTATATTTGTCTCACCCATCCACTCTTTGTATTTCGGATATCCCATCACAGCTACAACAACTAATCACCTATTAAAGGTAAGAAGCGTATATTCATGGATTGGTATAAATAAAACTTAGATTTATAGTATGTTTTATTTAATTATTTCTTCGATTCTTAAATTTCAAATTTAAATTCAATTTATAATAGAAATTCCTATTTCCTCCATCTCCTCTAAAGGGTAAGTGGTCCTATCCCATTCAAGACCGCATATTTCGGTAATATACTTAACAGCTCATGCACATTGTTACGATTTAAGAAAAAATTGGCAGCATATCCTCATAGTTCTCCAAGTACACGACGTAGATTGACAAGTGTGAGTGTTATTTCAATTGATCAATTAAAATAACAGTCACACTTGTCAATCTAGTATGTACCCAGAGAACATTAGGATATGACTGCAGAACTTCCTCCAAAAGTAACAACTTTAAGCAACTAAGAATATTATTATACAGAAATTATGCAGTCCCAAACTGTCCAAACGGGACAATTCGAGAGATCTCATTACAGGGGTAATGACTCTCGAACGGGTCTAAGGGCTATTGAATGCGTACGCATAAGAACTAGAAGGCTAGTATCTATTAGGGGTGGCCGTGGGCCGGGCCTGGGCAGGCCCGGTCGGGCTCGGGCCGGGCTTGAAAAATTAAGTGTTATCCCAAGCCCGCTCGGGCTAGAGATCGGGCCTTATTATGTAATCCCAAGCCCGTCCAGATTTGAAAGCTCTTTACCCAGGCCCGCCCGATCGGGCCCTATTATGTTAATTAAAAGATTTTTTTTAAAAATTAAAATACTTATTTTTTATTTAGAGACCAATTTTTTTAATTAAAAATTTGTTTTAAACTCCAAATATTACAAAGTCCATATATAAAGTTTCTCACTTTACATGAAAAGACTTGGTATACGTTTTTATATTTATAGAAGTCCCCCCCCCACATATATATATATATTTCGGGCCTCGGGCCGGGCCGGGCCTCATCGGGCTCAAGAACTCATGCCCAAGCCCGCCCGGAAAAAAATCGGGCCTATAAAATTTTGCCAAGCCCGCTTTGCGGCCCTATTTACCTTACCCAAGCCCTATTTTTTTATTGGGCGGGCCTCGGGCCTATGGTCACCCCTAGTATCTATGCGCACTATATGTAATTTCAAGTATATATATATATATTGTTCGTTATACAAAGTAATTTTCAAAAAAAATTGAAAAATCCCACCCCCATATGGACAATAATCCAGTGGTCATGCCACTTTTAAAATTAACTAACCCAACATCGATCCACTATAATCCAACCGCAGTGGCAACAATAAATGTGTATCCCGTACTCCTTCTAATTCATCTACTCAATTAATTATTTTCATCAATTAAACTAACAATTAAAGTATACAATTATTAATTTATTAATTTACAATGAGAGGCAATCCTACTTTCATATATTAATTTACTAAAAAAATTAATAATCAATCAATTCGTTTACAAGGGACACTACTTGCATATGAGGGAAAATATCTAATAAAACAATCAAAATTTAATAAAAAAAAATTAACAAGCCCCACTCCCGCCCCATTTCCCTTTGCCCCACCCCAGCCCTCTCCCCCCTCCCCACCCCCGTCACACACCCCGCATCATTTCCCCCTCTCGCACATATGCACAAACACGCACATACACGCACACTACACACATGCGCACATACACACACACGCAGCCCCACCCCCTGCCCCCACCCCCCCACCCCCTTCCCCCACCATACACACACAGCCCCACCCCCACCACACACACACGCACACCCACATACACCCCCCTCCCCACCCCCATCCCCCACCCACCACACACACACATGCAGATATATACACACACACATATATATAAATGTGAGAGAGAGAGAGAGAGAGAGAGAGAAACCAACCTAAAAGTAGAGAGAGAGAAAGGGAGAGCAGCGCATAGAGAGAGAGAAAGTGGAGGGAAACAAAGCGGTGAGAAAAAATGAGGGGAAAGGGTTTTTTCTGCTAAACTTGTCACGGACATGTCATGGTCTTTGACCGTGATAATATTATAAGAATTGTCACGGTCATTGACCGTGACAAACCAATGACAATTGTACTTGTCATGGTCATTGATCGTGACAAGACCTTGTCACGGACTTGTCACGGTCAATGATCGTGACAAAAAATGCGTATTTTTTTGTCACGGTCAATGATCGTGACAAGTTTGGCCGTCTAAAGGGTGCCAATTTGGCCTTTTTGGTGTAGTGATTTTTGTACTGATATGTTTTTTTATACTTTTTATACTTCAAAATTTTGAAAAATTTCCAGAAGGCTTTCTTATTCAGGTTCCATTCTTCTGCATTCTTTTGGAAATTTCATCGCATGTGCTTAATTGATTATCTTTGTGATGTTATTTCTTTTGGATTCATGCGATGCTTATTATTCATGCTTAGTTTATTACATTTTGTCTATTAAGGATAAAAAGTGAGGGAGCAAATTGAAGGAGAGTTTTACTTTTTCTTTAAACTCGTACGCATCAGGATATTATTTTTCTTCATGGGTGTAGGTCTCTTCCGCTTTTATGATTATATCGTGGACTACAAAAGATGAAGAATTTCAGTTGAAGACAAAGTCTTAAATGTCATTCCAATTTAGGGTTTAGGTGACATTAGTAAAATATTGTCTTAGGGGTTTTATTATAATTTGGTTTTGATTTTTGTTTTGTATCGGACTAGCCAAAGGGGGATATTTGTAAGAGTAAGATTTTATAATTGCTCATATCTTAGTTTTTTTAGCGTATCCCGTTACAAACTGGAGTTACAAATCGAAAGCTACATCTGCATTTGCCTCCACGGTCGTTTGAAGACAAGTTAGTGACCCAAAAACGTATCCAAATTTCAAGTCATCACGTACATTTTATGGAGGTATCTGGACTTTTTGGTTTTGATATTTCTCAGTCAATTGTATTCTGGGATGAATTATTACCCGAGGCACTTTTCCATAAAAGGGTTTTAAAAATAAACAATTATATTTTAATTTTTTTGGTTCATTGGAACGAAATTCTAATATCGTTAGAACAAGACTTGGTTCTCATTCAAACGAGGTGAAATGTCATCGAAACGAAGTACTAATTTTGTTAGAACGAACTTCTAATGAAAATCTAACAAGATGGTCTCTGTTTCACAAAACAACTCTCGTTAGAAGTTCGTTGAAAAATCAATCGAACGAAATAAGACTCTCGTTCAAACGAAATTGGATCGTGTCTGAACGAAACCTTATTTTCATTCGAACGAAGTAGCATTTTCGTTCGAATGAGATTGTCACCTCAAAATTCATTTTTTTCATAAAAAAACCTTTTGTAAATAGTTTTTCATAATACTTTTAGCGAAAATAAAATCCCCATACCTGTTCCAAAAGTGTTCATTTTTTATTTCTTTGAAACTAGTTTTTCTTTTCCAAATCAATCATCCCATAAATGATTTGTTGAGTGGAGCTCTAAGTAGTCTGTAAGTTATTGAGTCTGTCAAACTCTTTCACAATAGTGAAATCTAGGTTTTGCCCAAAAGATTTTTTTCCTCAATTTCTTCTTTTGTATGTTTGGTTTGATTGTGCAATTGAATATGTTATTTGGACTTTATTTAGCATGCATACCTAATTATTAATCAAGATAAATTTTGGCTAAAAAATAAATCTTTGTGTGCTTAACCTAATATACGGAATATCCATACGACCCTATGTTTTCATAATAAAAAAAAAAAGATAATTGATCCACCTTTGGGTGATCATTAAATATCTAATGTAAACTCAATTGTTCATGTTTAATATGTTTATAAATACCCATAATACATGAATACTTTACATTGATGTTTATTACTTAATTGGATATTCATGAAACATTTTAGTTTCTCATAACAACAAAATCAAATAGACTAGGGAATTGCATAAGCCTTAAGGTCAATCAATTTAATTGGACATTTGGTTAACCTAATCACAAAGATTGAATAAACATAAGTATTTATTATTATAAATGGACCTTTGGGCAACTAAAACATACATGTTATGAATGTGGATACGATAATATAATATTATAACTTTAAATTGCAACAATATTTTGAGCACCTAATCAAACTTAATGTAAATATTAGTTATAAGGATAAAAATATTAAAATACTTCAAGGTTAAATTGATGCAAAAGGAAACTACTCATTAATGATTATTTAATAATCTCAATTGTACCTTTGGGCAACCAACTTACAATGCTTAAATGAATAAGCCACGTCATCATAACATCAACAACCTAATGTTAACACACTTTTACAAACCTGAGAAACTTAACAAAATAAAAACTAACATGTCCATCATAAAACACAACAAAAAATGTGAAGTCGCAGAGATCTTTGCAGAAAGAATGATTTGTAAACTTAAAATGTATGCTCTAAAACAAGAAACTTTTGATATACATAATCTACCAACGAATCATTAGATAAAGTTTCAAACTAAAACAAAAACAATTAGAGATATTGAGTTTAGGAAAAAAATATTTCAAAATATTAAAGCAATTAATATGAAGCTATGAGTACCAAAATGCAAGATATATATTAAAGGAGATGATACCAACGATAGAGAGAGAGTGTGTGGGTTATTTGGTAGAGAATCCAGATCATTTTTATAGAGTTTGGTGGGGGTGAAGAGAATGATTTGGTTGTACAGAGACGTTAACACTGCCATTGACAAAGAGGGAAGATAAAGCTACAGGACTCTATAAAAAGGGTTGAATGTGGGGCATTTCTAAAAGTGCTCCTACACTAAGGGCTATATGGATTGCCAAATATACACCAATTTTATTTTATTTTCAAATTAGTTAAACGACTAACCCAATTAAGCATGCACTAATTAAATTGAATATTGCGTAAATAATTTATCAAATTTTATCTTGCTCTAAAACATGTATCAAGGTGAGTATATTAAGAGTAAAATAAAGCATTCACACAACACGCTGATGTGAAATAAAAACCCACAACAGAAAAAACCTCGAACGAACCAACCAGGAAAATTAAATATGATCTATGAATTACATAATATGAAAAATGACTTAAACAACTGACTCAAATCCTTCAAGCCTTGACTATATATCTATTCCTTAGACCTTCTTCATAGCGACACGCAGGAATCCACCCACGAAATGCCACAATGCATGCTCCTCACACATCTCAGTATCCATCGATCTTGTCTCAGCAAACTGTCATCGCAACACACGAATCCAATATATGAAATGTACTCAATAAAGATGTAGAGTAATTAAACGTTGGTGCACAAATATGAGATCTTAAATAAGAATATAAGAATGAAACTTGGATATGAAACCATTTGGGTGTAAATTTGGGTTTGAGGCACAAGATATTTTTTTAGAAATTATTTTCGCAAAGACCTCTTAATAAAAATAGTTGCCAGCACTCGTATTTGTAGAAAACATAAAAATAGAGGCGACACAAAAAATGAGGAAACTTGTTCGAACAAAATCACTAGGGTTGTTCTAATGAGTTGTGCAATCTCATTTGAATGAAATAAATCTCATTCGAACAAGATAGCCAATCTCCTTCGAACGAATTTCAAACGAGCTTTGAACAAAAATTCTCTACTTCACAGAACTTATTCATTCAAACTTCGTTTGATGCTCGTTTGAACAAGATTGTTAAAATCGTTTGAACCAAACCTAAAAGTCATTTGAACGACTTTCTAAAACTCGTTTAAACGAGAATATAAATCTCATTTGAATGGCTTTAAACAAAAATAAATTTTTCAATAGAAATATTTTTACAAACAAATAGCCAAACAAAATATCCAGGGATCAAACATAAATACACATTCATACCTCTTGAGATCCCATGGATGTTGAAGACGAAACTTGGCATAAAAACACGAAACTATGATGAAGTCGCTTTACTTGGCCGCTACGGTCTTTAGTCACACATAATAGGCTTAAAGGATAAATAAACTCAAATCCTAACCTATGACTCAATCAATTTTGTCCAAACAGAATAAAACCAAAATACATACAAATTGACTTTATTAAAAAATTATCATTTTAAATCTCTCCTTTGGCTATTATGGGGAAAAACACAAAAACAAAAACACCCTATGGGCTGCCAAGCTCTCTTAAGACTCAATTTTAATCCCAAAAGGAAAAAGTACACACACTTGACAAACACAAACTTTGAGTAGTTTTGCTCTTGTAAAACTTTGCTGCAATGTTGCTAAAACCTGCACAATTAAGACTCCTTTCAAATGCAAAGAGAATATAATAATATATAAAGTGCATAAAAAAACCTAAAACTCCCCCTTAGTTGGATATCTCTCCCTGAGTATGCATCCCCCTTAGGTTAGACTTCTCCCCCTTTTTATTCGGTAATTAGACAAAGTTAAAGTGCATAATATAAACAACTTCTCCTCTTAAATGTAACATATGTGAACATAAAGGAAAACAAGCAATATCATGCGATGATGTGAAGAGGAATGCAAACATGCACAAACCTAGTAACGCAAGCAAAAATAATCCAAACAATAAACAAATGATACCAATGAAAATATTTAACAAAAGATACCAATATGATCATCATTCCAATATGATATAACAATAAAGCATGTGACAAGCATGTATTGAATGAAACGCGGAGATTAAAAAAACATATTATATATACATAAAGATACCAATAATGCACAATCATATATCGGTATAAACACCACAAAAGACATAAAATACATAAGCTTTCCACACTCATGTGACATCAATGTGTCAAATCAAAATGGGGTATAAAGAGAGAGGACATGAACTAGAAAAAAAAGAGAAGCATGTCCAAATCACTCAAGATATGTCGAAGGAGTTATATATGACCGCGCTAATTTATCAAACTTTAATTTAGCCTTCAGTGATAAATAATGAACTTAAAAATGGATAAACACGCACATTGCACACTAGCCTAGAAATATTGATGATTCTCAAAGCAATAGCGCTAAACAATAAGATTTACTAGGACTCGTTATGCAAACCCACTAATCTTAAACTTTAACACCCTAGAAAACTAGATATATAAGTTTTCTCACTCTTTTTAAAAATACCAAATTTTGAAGCATCAATTTCTAAACATGACCTTAGAAATTCATTTCTTTTAAGTTTTTTTCAATTTTGGTCGTTCACACAAAGGAGATTTACTCACTTCATAACCCTTTTTTATTGCACCCTCATATTTTTCAAACAAAAAGAACTCCTGTGCAATGGTTCTTACATACACAAATACACCAATCAAATAAATAAGTATATACCAAGATTGATAAGAGAACACCTCACTTATCTCATGCAATATAGGTAGTCAAAATCCAAAAGAGCTCGTGCAATTGTGTGCGAAGGCATATACAAAGTGAATCCATTAAGCGAATCAAGTTTGAATAACTCCATGAAACATAATTAAGAACACTCCAAAGCATTAATCAAATATCCTAGCCACATGAAAAATATGGAACAAATGGGATTCAAACACAACGATATGCCATGCAAAATATGAAAAAACAAACCACACAAAACATAACAAAAATATTTTTGAGTTTTTTTAGAACTTTTCAAAATGACTCAATAGACAAACAAAACCTTTTTGTATTTTTCTCATAAAAAACCTAATAAATGAAAAATCAAAATATAAAAGACTTAAACATCATACAACTAGAAATAACATATAATATGAAGCACAAATCTAGTGTGTAAAAAATATATAAACCCAATCAACCATTAGATTTAACACGAGACTAATCACGTGCAAGCATGCGAGAATCAACAAGTTTAACATTGAACGCCTCCAAATCTGATTTTCTAACCCAAATAGGTGTAACGTGATGATCTTGGATTTTGGGAACCTTGGTGACACCATAATTAGACTCCCTAGGACCTTTTCAAAGATCATAACAAAACTTCCTAAGGTGACTTTTTTTTACCACAATGTGTGCAAGTTTAGACACGATGAGAAATGTTACCTTTGGGTTGACCTTTTCAAACATACGTAGTAATGGTTGACCTTCTCAAAATGTTAGCCTTAGCTTTAGTAGCGAAATTGTTATCATCAAAGATAATTTAATAATTATCATTTTTAATTTCAATGGTGCCAAAAATCTTCTCAAGCTTCTTCGACTTAGATTCTAAATCAAATTTAACATAACTCGAGTCTCTCATTCTCTTTTCTAACTCTTAAATCCTAGACTCAATCAAAAGTTTAAAATCATTAATCAACAAAGGTTATCTCTCTCCCCCTCAACAAGTGTGACCTTCTTCTTAAGAGTCTTCTCTCGTGCCCTTAGATCCTCAATCAATTTCAAATCATCATTACTTATGACACGTTCCTTCAACTTAGCTTCTAACTCCAAGTTCGACTTTTTTAATTTCAACATCTTCGTATACAACTCATGGAAGGAAACTTGAAGTTCATTCTCTTCTTCTTATTCTTCACCATCATCATCATCACTCACTTATAAATCAACAGATCGAACCTCAGAACCGGCATGCCAATGATAATCTTCAACGTTGGAAGACTTTATATCTAAGACCACATGACTAGACGTGAATGCGTTGTAGTTACACGCAACAAGGGAATCAACTTCCTTTTCAATTTAATATCGCTAAGGGTAGCATTATATGCCTTCAACTTCTTGCCTTCCTTCCTTAGTTTAGTGGGACACTCGCTGCCCAATGGCCATATCTCTCACACCCAAAGCATCTATTCGATTCATCCATTTTAAAATTATCGTTTTAATTCTTTTTAAAGTCACGATCATTAGGTAATTTTTCAGCCTTATTGTTGATACCAAATTTAGTCTGCTGACATGGCTCAATTGAGTTATACACGTGGCAATCTGCGTGGAAATAACAAACACTTCCGAACAACACCTTGACTTCGAGGAACTCAACTTCCCCGACCCACTCAGATGCTCCGAGCAATAGACACTCTTCGAGGAACCATACTTCAACGAGGAGCTCTGCTTCCCCGATCAACTCAGACGCTCCGACCAACAAGAGTTCTCCGAGAAAATTTAATACACCGAGCAACTTATGAGTACCGAGCTACTTAGGCGATCCGAACTGCACCTCGAACAGAGCATTAATAGCAGGATAACCAATAGATTGACTGTGCATTAAATGCTTATTATTATTATTATCATACAGATGTATACGCCTAATGGACAGCTATGTATTACCCTTTCACATGTACAACCTGAGGCCTATAAATACATTGTATCATCCTCATTGTAAGGGGAACGGGGAATTTCTTGACTAAACTGGTAATCGAGAATTTCCAAACAGTCAGCAATAATAAAAACAGTGGACGTAGGCCATTCTTATAAGGCTGAACCACTTTAAAATTTCTTTGCCTCATTTAATTTTATCTGTGATTAAATAATTAGATATAATATAATTTTTTACATCTGTTTATGGGAAACGACTGGTAATATCATTTTTCATCAAAAATAATTCATTACAAATAACTGATAATCCAGAACCCAGTAATCGAAACGCTGGAAGCCCTCCAAATCCATCTGCTCCGCCAAACGTTCCAGATCTGGATGGAATAATGACAAATCTGGCCCAAGGCCAAACAGCCATGCAAGAAACTATGCGACAACTCATACAAACCCTTCATGGCGGAGTACCGACCCATTCAGGACATCGAAGTGTTCAAAGAAATACCCATTTACTTTCTTCGCGTACTAGGCTTACCGATTCATATCATACTGAGGAGTCTGAAGATTTTCCTTATCAACCTGGATGAACTTAGTCAGTACGAGCCACAGATACTGAACAACGTATCACTCTCTCTCCAGAAAGTACAAGTGAGCTAGAAAGGTTAAGCAGGGTATCTCCTTTTGATCGATTAGGTCCTAAGGGGAACAAAAGTCCTCCTAAGGCTGCGTCGAGGAGCTTTCGACGATCATTAGACTTAAGGGAAGGATATACCCAGTCGTGACCAGCTGCTCGTCAAGATAAATCACAGGAAGCCACCTCAACGCGATCAGTTGCTCGAACTAACAGGCCCGAGGAAGGAAATGATGCGTGGAAATGCTCTATTCAAAGGCTGGAAGACAGACTAGGGGAAATAGCTAAGGCCAAAAACCCCCTACAACGAATTTTTATTTAAGGGACACCCTTTGTCCAGGCCATTGTGGATTTTCCCACACCGTCAAAGTTCAAAGCACCTGTTGTGACTCCCAAATATGATGGA
Source organism: Sambucus nigra (assembly GCA_949130495.1). Classification (NCBI taxonomy): domain Eukaryota; kingdom Viridiplantae; phylum Streptophyta; class Magnoliopsida; order Dipsacales; family Adoxaceae; genus Sambucus; species Sambucus nigra. The sequence continues at coordinate 381,866,049 of OX422220.1, read as the reverse complement.
AAGACCGACCATGTTCTTCATGTAGAACAATACCAAGCTGCAGCCGACATCTATGTTGTTCCAGATGAGATGAGATGCAGATCATTCTCAGGAACTCTTACCGGATCTGCTCAAATATGGTACAATAATCTTCCTTGGGGTAAGATCTCAACTTTCGTTCAACTGGCCGAGTTATTTATTGGAAATTTCTATTTTGGGGCAAAGCCAGTTAAACGAGTAGCGCATTTATTAAGTGTTAGACAGAAAGTTGGTGAGAGTACCAGAGATTATATAACTCGTTTTAATAATGAGAAACTCGAAGTCATTGATTATGAATAAAAGATAGCGATTACCGCCTTAATGAGTGGGCTGCTGCCCAACAAGTTGTACTACACTTTGGCCAAAGATCCACCCAGACCCATGTCAGAACTGATGGCAAAAGCGGCCAAGATCATGAATGCCGAGGAGGCTATGGCTGCGAAGAAGAATATGGACGCCAAAGAAACTAAGGTGGAAGGTGATAAAGTTAAGAAGAAAGAGCATAAGAACAATGCTGGTGACAAACAATCAAAAATAAGGTCGTCATGGGAGGTATTGAAGAAATTTGATAATTACACTCCTTTGAAGATAGACATCAACCATGTTCTAGAAGAAATCAAGAACAACGAGGAATTAAACTGGCCAGAGAAAATGAAGACAGACCCTGACAGGAGGAATAAGGCAAAATATTGCGATTTTCACAAAGATCATGGCCATATGACCAAAAATTGCATAGCTCTTCAGAATGAGATTGAAACACTTATTAGACGAGGAAAATTGGCAAAGTATGTTGATCGTAGAAATGAAAGAAGAAACAGCGATCGAACAAGAGAGAGGTCTAGATCTCCTTGTCGAGCAGAGGAGAACAAGAAAAGAGACCATGAAGTTGATCCAAAAGATGACCCCGATCTTCCCAAGAGACCAAGGCAGCCAGAACGTGAGGTATTTTTAATATGCTTTGGGTCATTTAATTGCAATGTTATTACAGGTGGAGATGCAGGAGGAGGAGACCTTAATGCAAAGAGAAAAGCTTACCTCTGTGAGGCTCAAGCTTGCTCATACATTCAACGAATAAATCTAGCTGAGGAGGATCGCCCGAGAAAGGTAAACAAAGAGAAATTGGTCATTGGTTTCTCAAAGAACGACCTCGCAGGTGTTCTATATCCTCATGATGACCCATTGGTGATCAAAATAAGGATGAAGGAAGTAATGATTTCAAGAGTACTGGTAGACAATGGTAGCTCGGCAGACATCATGTTCTACTCGTGCTTCGACAGTTTAAATCTAAAGCTATCTCAACTGGAGCCTTATCATAGACCCCTCCTCGGTTTTGCTGGCGAGAAAGTTTTTTCACTTGGGACGATCAAATTGGATATATTCATTGGTACATGGCCTGCTTGTCAAACAGAAAGAATAATCTTCTTCGTGATGGATAAAAATGTTCAATCAGCCTACAATATCATCATGGGAAGGGTAGGATTGAAGAAGTTCGAGGCAGTGCCATCTACGGTACATCAATGCCTAAAATTTCCAATAAATTTTGGAGTAGGAGTTGTGAAGGGTGATCAAAAAGTAGCTTGGGAATGCTACTATTCATCTGCCGAGAAAGAGGAACTGGAGGAATCAAGTAAAAAGACTACTACTTATCAAGTGGAGGAAGGTGCAGAAATTGAAACATTGGATCCTAGAGATGAGTCCCAACTCGTGAAAGGCCAGGTGGTGGAAGCTACTGAAAACATCATTCTGGACGACGAGCACCCTGAACAAACAACTCAAATAGGTTCGTCGTTGGAGGCCTCACTAAAACAGATATTGATAACTTTCCTAAGAAGCAGAAAGCAAACTTTTGCATGGATTCATGAGGATATGCCCGGAATAAACCCAAATTTCTTATGTCACGAACTCAACGTGAATAAGGAGATCAAGCCAATAAAGCAGAGAAGAAGAGTATTCAGTCCCGAGAAGAATCAAGCTATACAGGAAGAGGTCGAAAAGCTCCCAAAAGCTTGCTTTATTGAAGATGTTAAATATCCAGACTGGTTAGCAAATGTGGTGATGGTAAAGAAAAAGAACAACAAATGGAGGATGTGTGTAGATTTCACCGACCTCAACAAAGCATGCCCAAAGGACCACTTTCCCTTGCCCCGAATTGATCAATTAGTAGATGCTACCTCGGGACACGAGCTGTTGAGCTTCATGGGCGCTTATTCGGGATACAACAAGATTAAGATGAAACCTGAAGACATGGAGAGTACTTCTTTCATTACCCCTAGGGGAACTTACTATTATAATGTTATGCCTTTTGGTTTGAAAAATGCAGGTACAACATATCAGCGGCTGATGAACAAGGTGTTTGCAGAAAAAATCAGTTGCAATATGGAAGTCTATATTTATGATATGCTGACAAAGAGCAAGAAAGCTGCTGATCATCTAGTTGACTTAGGCCAAACCTTTGATCAACTAGATAAATATCAAATGAAGCTGAACCCGACGAAGTGCATATTTGGAGTACGTCAAGGCATGTTTCTCGGGTACATTGTCAATCAACGAGGCATTGAAGCAAACCCTGAAAAGATCAAAGCTCTGTTAGAGCTGCGATCTCCAACGACGAAGAAAGAAGTGCAAAGTCTTACAGGACGAGTAGCAGCACTCAACAGATTTGTATCGCGAGCAACTGATAGATGTCTCTCATTCTTCAAAATGCTCCGAAAGACTTTTGAGTGGAATGATGAATGTGAGAAGGCTTTTCAAGACTTGAAGAAATATCTGGGAGCACCTCCACTATTGTCCAGGCCAGTGATGGGAGAAAAATTGTACTTGTATCTGGCAGTGTTAGAGAATGCAGTTAGCTCGGCATTAATAAGAGTGGAGAATGGAGTGCAAAAACCGATTTATTACACTAGCAAAGCCTTCCGAGGAGTAGAGATCAGATATCCAAAGCTGGAAAAATTGGCACTAGCATTGATCGAGGCAAGTAGAAGAATGAAGTCATACTTCCAAGCTCATACTATAGTCGTATATACCGATATGCCATTGAGGCAAGCTCTCCATAAACTAGAAAAATTAGGAAGATTGATGTATTGGGCAATAGAGCTCGGTGAATATGACATAATTTATGAACCCAGATCATCGCTTAAAGGGCAAGCAGTAGCAGATTTTATAGCAGAGTTCACCTATCCTGATACCATCGAGGAGAAAAAGTTGCTCACCGATCAACCTGTGGATGTTACAGAATCATCAAACCCAAGCCCAAACTAACTTAGGTTGGTAAAAGGGCAAGTAGATGTTACAGAATCATCAAACTCAAGCCCAGACCAACTTAGGTTGGTAAAAGGGCAAGAAGTGATGATCGACGAACAACAAGAAATATTAGGAGAGGGTGAAAGGAAGCAACAAATTTTCCACCGAGGAACTCTATGAGATCAGAAATTTGAAGACGAGTTACCTATATGGAGTTTATATGTGGATGGCTCATCTTGCACAATAGGCTGTGGGACAGGGATTGTTCTTAATAGTCCAGACGAGGTCGACATGGAATATGCCCTGCGCTTCCAATTCAAAGCTTCGAATAATGAGGCTGAATATGAAGCCATGATTGCAGGTCTTAGTTTGGCAAAAACCATGGGGGCAGAGCAGGTTATTATCTTCAGTGACTCGCAATTGATCATAAATCAAATGATGGGAGTATATGCAGCCAAAATAGAATTAATGATCAGGTATCATGCGAAGGCAAAGGAATTGGTATCAGAATTTGCTGCTATTCAGCTGGTTAGAATACCAAGAATGGAGAATGCGAGGGCAGACGCCTTAGCTCAATTAGCATCAGCTACTCGTACCGAGCTACGAAGAATAATCCCAATTGAAGTTTTAGCTGGTCGGAGTATAGATGAAGATTTAACGATGAATTTTATTACCCTTAATTTAGGACCATCTTAGATGGATTCCATCAGGGCATATATTGAGGAGGGGGAATTACCAACTGACAAATTTGCAGCCAAAAAACTAAAGTTTAAAGCTGCTCGTTATGTACTGAATAATGGTATTCTGTACAGACGAGGAATTATAGCAGGTTTGCAAAGATGTGTGCATCCCAGCGAGGTGAAAGACTTGATTGAAGAGATCCATGAAGGGTCCTGTGGAGCCCATGTAGCAGGTCGAACGCTTTTACAAAGGGTTATGACGTAAGGATACTACTGGCCAACGATGATGGCTGATTGTATAGCCTATACTAAGAAATGTGACAAGTGTCAGCGCTTCTCCTCCATCCGAAGAAATCCCCAAGCGTTGTTGACACCCATTACTTCCCCTTGGCCATTTGCTATGTGGGGAATTGACTTGGTCGGACCACTTCCAATAACCAGAGGAAGATTTAAATATCTCGTCGTCGCAGTGGATTATTTCACTAAGTGGGTAGAAGCTGAGCCTCTTGTCGACATAACGTACGAGAAGGTGTATCAATTTATTTGGAAAAATATCATCTGTAGATATGGTCTTCCCCATGCATTCATTACCGACCATGGAACACAATTTGACAATGAGGAGTTCGCTGACTATTGTCATCAGTCAAATATCTTGAAGATCCACTCGGCACCAGGCCATCCCCAAAGCAATGGACAAACTGAAGTAACAAACAGAACACTACTGAATGGCTTGAAGAAAAGACTGAATGACGCGAAAGCAAATTGGATCAACGAGCTACAATCAGTACTATGGGCTTACCGAACTACTCCCCGAGCAGTAACAGGGGAATCTCCATATATGCTGACATTTGGAAGTGAAGCCGTTATACCTGCCGAGTTGGGTCTCTCGACACACAGAGTACTGAATTTCAATTCCCCTGTCAGCGACTTAATGAGAAGATTGGATTTAGACATGCTCGAGGAAGGTAGAGAAGAAGCAGCCACCAGGAATGCTGCTTACCAACAATGAACAACTTTGGTCTACAACAAGAGAGTAAAGAAGTGCGACCTGAAAGAAGGAGACTATGTGCTAAAGAAAGTGATTCAAAAGCACAACAAATTGGAAGCAAACTGGCATGGACCTTACCGAGTTACAGAAGTTGCTCGACCAGGAACCTACAGAATAACAACTTTAGAAGGGCAGGAGTTTAAGAATGCATGGAATGCAGAACACTTGCGCAAGTATTATCAGTGATGTAAACTATCATGTAATACATTTTCGTTAGTATGAATAAAGTGACAATGTTCTGCCCAGTTCTCTCCTTTTGTTGGAATTTTTTTGCTGAATACTAGTGCTACACACTACTCAGCAAAACTCAGACTACTCAAAACTATTCCTAAAAATGCCAACTAAGGTTGGTTAGGAAGTAAAACTATTCCTAAAAATGCCAACCAAGGTTGGTTAGGAAGAAAAACTATTCCTAAAGATGCCAACTAAGGTTGGTTAGGAAGAAAAACTATTCCTAAAAATGACAACTAAGGTTGGTTAGGAAGAAAAGCTATTCCAAAAAGTGCCAAAGTTGGTTGGTAAGAAAAAATCCACTAACTATGGTTGATCGGGAATAAAAACCCACTAACTGTAGTTGGTCGAGAAGGAAAATTTACCGACCTTGGTTGGTCGGAAACATTTTATGAGTACGAGAAAGTGATCGAGAAAATTTTTTGATACTCGTAACTTTTTAAATTACTACCAAGTTGGTCGAGAAACAAAACATCATTAAGTTTATTTAATTGTCAAATGATTACCACAAATTCAAACTAGTCGACAATAAGTTTTAATCAACTCTAAGTTGATCGACAAATAACACAATGTTGTTATCTTTTTAACAGATATACATATATAAAGTGTTTTGCAACCACAAGGCAATGGCAATCAAGATTGCGAACAAAAATAAAAGTCTTTCATTAAATCCAAAAACAGAATACATTGAGAATGAAATACAAATTAATTATTACATCAAGATTCCTATTCTATTGGTTTCTTCCCCTCTGCTTTTGAAACAGGTTCCTCGCCAGCAGGAGGATCGTCTAAAGCATAAGGGGAGTTTATGAAATTAAGATCTTTAAGCATCCTGATGTTCATCACAGATGGTCGATTGAGTAGGTGCTCGGGGCGAGATATTTCAGCATTGCAATGGAGACTATAATCGCCAAGGTATTTGGAAATCAAACACTGAGGGATTGCCAGGGTAGGGATCCATTTCATGTCGAGTTTGAAGGGTGGCACTGGCAAGTCGAGCAACCCAGGATTATGATAATCCCACAAGTAGTGACCTTGTTCCAGTTGCAGTACACCCAGGGCATTCAACCACCCTTGTTTGTAACCTTCATTATTCGCATTTTCGATCCGATCATCCAAATGGTAAAGAGCCTCATTATAGCCAGCCATAAAAAATTCTCTGGGCTGCTTGTGGAACTGATAAGTCAACCTTTCTAACTGCTCGTGAAGACTTTTTATAAAGAGTTCTTTATTCTCCAAGGCAGACTTCTGTGTAGAACGTTGCTCGTCCATATTCCTGATCTTCTTAGACATCTCAGCCAATGCCTGGTTCTTTGCCATCAGTTGGAATGCCTGGTTCTCCAGAGCAGATTGAGTTCTCTATTCCTCGACAGTAATCCAAGCAGCTCTTGCTCGTCCCCGAGGAGCTCTTGCTCATCCCCGAGTAGATGTAGAAGGGCCAACTCTCTTCAAGGTTTCTAATTCATCCCTCAGGTTGGCATTTTCGACCTCCAAGAAAGAGAATCCCTCGTCGTTCACAGGGACAAAAGCGTTTGAGGTGGAAGCTGCAGACTTCAACTGAGACACCTCTCTTTGCAGGTTATTATTTTCCTGCTCTAACAACTCAGCTATCTGTTTGTGCTCTTCTACCTCAGCCTTCAAAGTTCTCTCCCTCACATCGTAAGCAGCAAACAGTTTATCGTATCCCTTATCAGCACTGAGTTGCTGATACTTCTTCTCGTATCCTTCGTACAAAATGGTTGTAGATTCCTTATATTGTTGTTGAAGCTCTTCAAGAGTTCCTTGGAGATCTTCAATCATTTCATAATATGCTACATTGTTAGCCACTGTACGGTCAAGTAGGCACTTCAAATATTAGTAGGCTAAAATTGCTTGCTTTGAAGCACCTTGATCGAGGATGTCAACGATTTGTGCTGCACTCATATCTGTATGACCAGCTTTGAAGTACTCATTGCATTGCCTCAATAATTTTGTATCATGAGCAGACAATAACTCCATCCTGGCCATAAACTAGTAAAGGAAGATAAAGCAAGAATCAATAAGAGTTCAAACAGAGCATGAAGAAGAGAAACAACAGTATGAATAGGCGAAACTTCAAATTTTATTACATCATAAAGGAGAAGTACAAAATTCAGAGTTACATTTGATAAAGAAAAATAAACAGAGAGAAAAATCCAAACAACTCTACACCTTTTCCTTGTCTCCCAAAACTTTCTCGGGAGGCTGGGACGAGGAGGTAGGTTGCTCAGATGGTACAGATGTCCATCCTGGCCATAAACTAGTAAAGGAAGATAAAGCAAGAATCAATAAGAGTTCAAACAGAGCATGAAGAAGAGAAACAACAGTATGAATAGGCGAAACTTCAAATTTTATTACATCATAAAGGAGAAGTACAAAATTCAGAGTTACATTTGATAAAGAAAAATAAACAGAGAGAAAAATCCGAACAACTCTACACCTTTTCCTTGTCTCCCAAAACTTTCTTGGGAGGCTGGGACGAGGAGGTAGGTTGCTCAGATGGTACAGATGGTTGCTCGGGAAGTGTTGGAAGTTGCTCGTTTGAAATAATGGATGGTTAAAGTTGCTCGCTGGTGGACTGGATAGCTGGGTAATGAGGAATTTGATCTCCCATCACCATGGAGGATTCCTCAGAGGCGGCTTCGTCCTCTTCTTCTTCTTCAGGAGTTGGAGAGGGCCCGGGATGTGTCGCTGAAACAGGTCAGAATTTTCATTGAACTTTATCTCTTGCAGAGCAGCAACCCAGCCATCCCTAAAGTATTTATGGCTACCATATTCCACCTGTGACATCATGGCAGCCAGACCTTTATTCCACCCCTTATCCCAGCCAGTGCTGAAAGACTTTTTTATAGCCAACTTCCTTTTCGCTTTCTCCAAGGAAAGCTTCTCGGAAAGAAGATCCTCGGCAGCCTTCAGCTTATTCTCTATTTCTTCCTTTTGACGACCTACTTCAAGAAGTCGGCCCAACTCTTCTTCAGCATTTTTGAGCTTACTTTCAAGCTCCCTAGCATTTTTGGGCTTCTCATCGAGCTCTTTATTCTTCTCTTCCAAGTTTTTTATTTTTTTCTCCAAACCTTTGGAGACTTCAACAACTTGGTTTCTCTCCTGCTCGGTGGAATCAAGTTTCTCCTCCCAAGAAGCCTTATCATCATTATACTTCTGATGAGAATCTTTCAAAGACCGCGTCAGGCCCACCAAAGCTTCCTCTACACCAGACGAGGAGCTTGAAGCTTTAATAGCTTTATTTTTCTTTTAAATGGTATTAAAACAGGTCACCAACTAGGAAAAGAAAATGATATCAAGTCAGTACACAGATGTAATAAGGGAAAAATGAAAGTTGAGGACAATGATACTTACAGAAGCTATATGACGAGCAGCTAATGTGGTAACCATGTCTTGAGAAAGATTTTCTTCCATACCTTGGATCTCGAGAATGATCCAAGACTTCATCGAGCTCATGGCAGAGCTCGGGGCAACAAAAGTGGGAACACCACTTCCAGTAATCGGGGGCTGAGAGATGGATTCAGTCAAATTGACAGAGGAGCTCTTCTTCATTTTCCTCGGGGGAACATGAATGGTCTCGACTAACTATATAGTCTTAGTCGAAGAGATAACAATCACCTCGCTTGGAACAGCGGCCTTGCTTGGAGCCACTGGGGGCTTCTCGGCAACCTTCACAGTAGTAGCCGTAGGGGGTGCATCAATCTTCTTTGTCCCCTCTTCTGGAACATCATGTTTACTTCTCTTTGCCTCTCCTGCAACAGAGGCAGATTTCTCGAAGATGGTAGGAGCTCTTCTTTTCTTCATTCTTTCACTCAGAGGGATATGAGACTCAGGTGAAGAACTTGCAGAAGAAGGTACTGGTTCTACCTCACTTATCACTGGACGAGCAGTAAAAGATGAGGTGTAACTCTTATACTGCAAAAAATATGAAGCTGACCTGATATGCTCGTCAGCAACAGTCTGATGCAAACCCCAGATAAGTTTTAGATGTTTTAAATTAACTTCTGTCTCTTTTGGAGACCTTCTTTTGCTGTCAACTGCAAATAAATGAAAATTAAAATATCAGTGACACATTTTATCAAACACAAAGGAAGCATAATTTCAAAAATAAAATAAAATAAAAACAACCTATCCCATTGCCATAGGGAGGACATCTAGGACCCTGGTACACATCATTTCCAGTGAGTGGAGGGTGTTGCCAATTTTTCATAACAACCCCGTGCTCGAAGTAGTCCCTATTGGCATCTGGGAGATTGACAACTAAAACCCTATTTAAAAACCTAGTTTTTAAATAAAAAGTATTGTCACCAACATCCCATCTATAACAAAACATTTTTTTTTGGAATTCCTATACGAGTTCCATGAATTTGATTTAATCTATGAACTCCGTTAACTATTCTCCACGTATTGGGGGCTATTCTTGCAGGAACCACGTCAAAATATTGACAGAATTTCAGACATAAAGGGTTTGGGGGAAAAGAAAAGCCACATTCAACGACAAAGAGACTGGGGAACCAATGTCCCTCAGCCAAACGAAATTAATCTGAAGGCTCAGAAAGTTCCTCCAAAATAACCCATGAAGGAATAGAAAAATCAGAACGAAACTTATCAAGCGACTCTACAGGGTAAACCATGATGAGTAAAGGAAATCAAAGAGAAAGAAGAAGATCTTACAGGAAAAAGGATGAGTTTGTTGACAACGAATGATGAAAAGGATGAACGCACAAGAGAGAGAGACAATGGAAAACTCAAAGAGACAAATTTGAAAAAGTAGAAGACGAGGGGATTTTCTGCAACGCTTAAATACCCTGTCTTGGGAATGGGTAAAGATAATGATTACAAAAAGAGACGGTTATGTTACCAGCGGCTAAAAAGACAAAAAGGGAGCGGGAATCGAAGCGGTTATAAAAATTCAAAAAGTCCGATTCTACGAATTTGGAAGGAGAAATAAATACAAAAGAAAATACTCCTAAATTTCGGGATGACCATTTAAAACTGCCATATTTCGAGAAAGAATGTTCCACACTCCTCAAATTTCGAACTGTGAAACATTGGGGGCTTCTGTTGATACCAAATTTAGTCTGCTGACATGGCTCAATTGAGTGAATACACGTGGCAATCTGCGTGGCAATAACAAACACTTTCGAACAACACCTTGACTTCGAGGAACTCAACTTCCCCGACCCACTCAGATGCTCCGAGCAATAGATACTCTCCGAGGAACCATACTGCAACGAGGAACTCTGCTTCCCCGATCAACTCAGACACTCCGACCAACAAGAGTTCTTCGAGGAACTTTAATACACCGAGCAACTTATGAGTACCGAGCTACTTAGGCGATCCGAGCAGCTTAGGCGGTCCGAGCTGCACCTCGAACAGAGCATTAATAGCAGGATAACCAACATATTGACTGCGCATTAAATGCTTATTATTATCATACAGATGTATACGCCTAATGGATAACTATGTATTACCCTTTCACATGTACAGCCTGAGGGCTATAAATACATTGTATCATCCTCATTGTAAAGGGACCGGGGAATTTCTTGACTAAACTGGTAATCAAGAATTCCCAAACAGTCAGCAACAATAGAAACAGTGGACGTAGGCCATTCTTATAAGGCTGAACCACTTTAAAATTTCTTTGCCTCATTTTATTTTATCTGTGATTAAATAATTAGATATAATCTAATTTTTTACATCAACACTTATTAAATTTGTTCTTCTAAAAAAAAATTTCATCACTTTTAAAGTTCTATTTCTTAAACTTAAGATTTTTTTTGCCTTTTTTAGTTAACAAGGCCATATCACCAGAATCAATGTCATTCTCATCATCAAAAACCTATGTTTTATCCTTTCGGGTTTTTAAAATAATACCCTTATTTTTTTCTTTGTATGGAGAGGAAACATGTTAAGCTCATAGGTTTGAATATCACCCATAAGCTCTTCGAGTTTCATTAAGTCAATAGTTCCCGTTCAATTTAAAACAGTGACTTTGGGATTAAATCTTTCAGGTAATAACCTTAAGATTTTATTCACAACTTTGGTTTCAAGGATTCTCTCTCCCAAGTTAAACTATGAATTTACAATATTAGAAAGTCTCGCATATAACTCATCAAAGGTTTCAACTACATTTATCCCAACGGTTTCAAACTTAGTCGCCAAGTTTTTGAGTTTGGAAGCTTTACAACATTAATTCCCTCATGAAATTTTAAAGTGATCCTCATGAGTGAGTTGGAGTATGCCCATTTCTCTTTCGACGTTTCACACGTCATAAAATGACAGAATTCCTCCGGTGTAATCGCGTAAGGCATTCATACCACGAGAATTAAAGGTACACCGCTTACGTTCCTCCTCACTCCATCTTTAACGGGTTTGAGGACATAAAGTTCACCTACTAGAGTTGTGTATAGATTCCACCCCCTTATAACAACTACCCCCTTGTCACGGGAGTTAAGCGAAAATTTCATGTGCGCTTTCCAGTACGCATTAGACCCATCAAAACAAAGGTGGCTTAGAGAATGACCGACTCTCCATATAAAAACCTCCTGAGTTCATGCCTAAATAACTAACAGACACCCACTCTGATACTAATTTGAAAGTGCTCCAACACTAAGGGATTATATGGATTGCCAAACAAACACCAGTTTTAATTTTTTTTAAATTAATTAAAAGATTAACCCAATTAATAATCATGTATCAATTAAACCAAATGTTGTGCAAACAATTTACCAAATTTTATCTTGCCCTAAAACATGAATATAGGTAATTATATCAAGAGTACAATAAAGAAATCACACAAAACGCTAATGTATGAGGAAAATCCCCAACGGAAAAAATCTTGAACAACCCAGCCATGCAAATTCTCTATGAGCTTGGAATTAAAAAAGGACGAGAAATTACCTACACAACCGACTCGACTAATTCAATCATTGACTTTATCTTCGTTCCTTATACCTTATATCTTCATAGTGACACACATGAATCCACCCGCGAACTGCCATAATGTATGTTCCTCACACGTCTTCGTATCCACCGATCGTGTCTCAGCAAACATCACCGCAACGCGGAGCCCACCACATCAAACTACAATACACGAAATCCACCATATGAAACGTATTTAGTAGTGATATAGAGTCAATAAACATTAGTACTCAAATGTGAGATCTCAACACAAGCATGTAAGAATGAAACTTGGATCTCAAACAGTTTGGGTGTAAACTAGGGTTTGATGGCACAAGATATGTTCTTGAAAATTATTTTCGCAAAGACCTCTTAATAAAAATAGTTGTCAACGCTCCTATTTATAAAAAAAAACATATAAATTGAGGCGTCAACAAAAAACTAGGAAACTCGTTCGAACGACTAGGGTTGTTCGAATGAGTTATGCAATCTCGTTTGAAATAAATAAATCTCATTCAAGCGAGATAGCTAATCTCGTTCGAATGAACTTCAAATGACAATTCTCTGTTTCAAATACCTTATTTGTTCGAATCTCGTTTGATGCTCGTTGGAACATGATTGTTAAACTCGTATGAACCAAACCTAAAATTCATTCGAACGACTTTTTGAAACTCATGTGAACGATATTTTAAATCTCATTTGAATGACTTTAATGGAAATTAAATTTTTCCTATATAAATATTTTTACAAAAAATGCCTTTGAAATATTTTAAAAACAAACATCCAAATAAGGTATCCATGGTTTAAACTTACATATGTACTCATACGTCTTGAGATACTATAGAATTTGAAGATAAAACTCGGGATAAAAATATGGCACTATGATGAAGTCACTTTACTTAGCCGTTACGGTATTCAATCACACATCATAAGCTTGAAGGATAAACAAACTCAAATCCTAACCTACGACTCAATCGATTTTATCCAAATAGAATAAAGCCAAAATATAAACAAATTGACTCTATTAAAAAAATTTCGTTACAATTTCCTAGAGAGAAATAAAATAAAACGTGTCTTTACTGTTTAGTAGTTAATAAGGTGTATTTAGTTGTAGTTCTGTGATTCTTTCATCTGTTGGGGGTATAAGGGTATAAAGAGGCAACTTGTGTTTTACATGCCTTTTAAGTTAGTATAAATTTATTCGTTGATAGTGAGAATGAAAAAAATTGATTAACACTCCACTATCTTCGGCATATTGGACTGGCCACCTGACACGTGAAAAATAGGGAGTGTTACAATGATACACATGCGGGAGGTTAAGTCTAATATTTTGAAAAGTGGAGGATTATGTGTAATTACGATATTATCTCATAGGGTAAAGTCAAAAAATTATTTAATTTTCCATTTTGAAAAGATTATGTATGTGGCACATAATCATTAGGTATTGCTAACAAAAAAAAAACTAAGCTTAATAAAAAACAGTGAGAGATTATGAAGAGTAAAACGCCAATTACAATCGTATTAAAATCTTAAAAATCGTAAAATATTTTTAACAATGTTAATAAATATCGTGTGCCAAACCAAATGAGCCTTACCAAGCCCAAATAGATTAAAAAGTTCGAGTGCATGATACATAATCGTTAAGCTATACTGATTATTAAAATGAGATATCAAACTCAATAGAAATTAGCACTGTTCTAAAAAATCCGCCTAGGCTTAAGACTTGGGAGAAACACCTCACCTTACGCTTTTCACGCCTTATTCTTTGTAAAACCCTTAAGGCGCACTTTTTTCTAAAAACAACAATGTTTTAGTGAAACGATGTCGCCTTTTAAAGAGTTTGTTTACAAACCGGACCATTATCTCATCCAAAATAATCAAATAGTATTTTAATTTGCATATATTCAGACATATTTTTATGATATACGCAATTTTTGTATTTTAATAGCCTTGTTATGGTTAAAAAATATTAAAATATATTAAGAATCCCTAAACGCATTTTCACGCTTAGACCCGCCTAGGGTTCTAAGGCTTAAGGCTTAACCTCCACGCCTCAATCACGCCCCGCGTTTTTTAGAACCTTGAAAATTAGTGAGATGAGAAATGGTGAATTATAAAATAGTAATGACATAAATCCCGCATATATCCCCAAATTTATTTCCAACGACGTGACATAAAAATACTGTGTTGTACTTAATAATTATTATACTATAGTGTCCAACATTTATTAGATTAATAAATGTTACATCAATTGAGAGATTAATTTGACAATGTCATCGACACTTATGCCATTTTAATATTGGAGTGAAGAAAAACACAACATTTCTTAAACATCTTAAAAGAATAAACGACATTTTGTGCCAAAAATGGGCCTTAAAGTAAACGAAAATGTAGGCAGGGGGATTTAGGTCAATAAGTCTCGTATATAAGCACATCCACCCTCCCTCAACCTTACCTAGACTAAAGAACTAACCTCAACTAAATCTCTCTCTCTCTCTCTCTCTCTCTCTCTCTCTCTCTCTCGTATTTATTGTAACTATTTATTGAGCGAGAGAGAGATAGAGAAAATGATAAGTGTAGATGATTTCTATAAGGTCATGTGTGCAATGGTTCCTCTCTACTTCGCCATGCTAGTTGCATATGGGTCGGTGAAGTGGGGTAAAATTTTCTCTCCCGAGCAGTGCGCCGGCATCAACCGCTTTGTGGCTGTTTTTGCTGTTCCGGTGTTGTCTTTCCACTTCATATCTCAGAACAACCCATATGAAATGGACACCAAGTTTATATTGGCTGATACTCTCTCAAAGGTTTTGGTGCTTACTTTGTTATCCGTGTGGGCCATTTTTAGAGGAGGTTTGGACTGGTTGATCACTCTCTTTTCAGTTTCTACTTTGCCAAATACACTGGTCATGGGTATACCTTTGCTCAAGGCCATGTATGGAGATTTCACTCAGAGCCTCATGGTGCAACTTGTTGTTCTTCAATGCATTATCTGGTACTATACTATTTATTTTATAGCTTTCGTTAATGATGTAATTATGTATTACTTACCTTAATCTTTGTTAATGATTTTCTTTCTTCTTCCATGTTTTTTTTTTTCTCAGTCTTCTGAATTTTATTATATATTTTGTACGGTGATTTTGGGTTGGGCCCAGATAAATATTCCATGGTGATTTTATTTCTTGGTGTTTGACCCACTTTATAATAACTTTTTGTGACCAAACGTCAGGAAATGATAACTTTATGGCCCAAACTCCAAATCACATTTTTCTGAAAGGACTCTTTTCAAACATTTTTTGGCCCAAAAAATTATTAACCCCTTAAGTAATCCTGAAACAACTAAAAGTGTTTTCTCTTTTTCACTAAAAAACAAATAAAAAGTTAAATTGCAAAATCCTTAATTACAAAAAATTGTCAACGAATCAAATGTATCACAAAAACATACATTTGTCATCAAATCTTATTCTTTATTTTTTATTGATTGGTCCACGTGAGTGAAAAATGGAATGTTTTGAAACAAAACTAAAATCTAAATTCTCTAAATAACAATATCTTAGGCATAATATCAAATCTTGTTGCAGGTACACTTTATTGCTTTTCTTATTTGAATACAGAGCAGCCACTTTACTAATCCAAAACCAATTCCCGGGAAGCGCTGCCGCTTCGATATCTAAATTCGAAATCGACGGTGACGTAATTTCATTAGACGGGCGGGACCCGCTCCGAACCGAATCAGAAACCGACGGCAACGGACGAATCAAGGTCCGAATCCGACGGTCCACATCATCCGCGCCTGAGTCCGCATTGTCCTCCCTGGGGATCACCCCCAGAGCATCAAACCTCTCCAACGCCGAAATATTCTCCGTGAACACCCCCCACGAGCACCGCCACGGAAACGGCGACGTTTCGTACGGGTACGCGTCGTCGGACGCTTATTCTCTACAGCCGACGCCGAGGGCTTCGAATTTCAATGAAGTCGATATGATGACGACGGCGGGGAGTACGCCCGTTTGGGTGAGGTCGCCGGCGATCGCACGTCAACCTTCGCCTCCGGTAATGAAAATGGTGTGGGAGTCGCCGGGGAAGTATGGTGGGGGAGATAGAGAGTGGTGCAGAGATGTAGGTGGAGGTACGTGTTTTTATTTAATTTGTCGCCCAGATGGAACAATGTTGGTCTAACCTCATATATTGTGAGACAGTCCCTGCATTTGAGCAGGTTCATGTGACCCAAATTCAGACCATCTTTATACAAATTTTGTTTCTATGCGTTGGTGGTTTCATTTATGTTTTTATGTTTTTCGTAAGGGGTCAAATGGTCTTAAGTGTGTCGTCTTCTTCTAAAACATCACCACAAAAAAATATTTGACCCAGGATAATTCTCTTCATATAGTTGTAACTCCTTAGTGGGTATTTTTTTTTCCTCTAGTCCCTTAACATATTTTTGGCACTAAGGTCCTCGCCATGAATGTATACTTGATTTTTAGTAATATTAGAGAGATCATTTTTCGTGAAGTTTTTTTGTAACCCTATTGATGGGTCAATCACACATTGGGTGGTTCTTCAAATGGACCCATGTGAATTATAAACACCACTCAATGTGTATTTGATGCATAAAAAGAGTCTCCATAATATTACCCTTTTAGTAAGAGTAATAAATTTTGTAAACTATAAATGAATCTCCTTTATTTTTTTTGGAAAAAATTGTAATTTATATCCAGAATTTTGTAATATAAACGTAATAAACTTTTGTATACCCTAACTTGTAAGCTATACATTAATGGGTGAGGAACTAAGGTAAAAAAAAATAATGGCCAAGAACTATAATGGAAAACTCCTGTATTTTTTTTTACCGGGAAATATTTTTCGGGGCAAGCAAAGTATGGGAATTTTACGCAATTATACATTCCGAAATTAAGATATATAAATTCATACTGTCAAAATTTAATGAAATCAAATATGAGATTCAAGAAAGTCGGGCCGACATTATGACTTCGGAGGAAGGGCGGTCGCCGGGTTCACGCTATTTGCTCGCCAGATTTTCCGCTTTGTGCAGAGAGAGAGAGAGGTTTTGATGTTATTGTTTTGGTTAGAAAGTAATTTTTTTTTGAATATTTATAATTTTTACCCTAAAGTTATTTAGTAATATTTGTACTTTCTCTATTCCAAATTAGTGATTGTATGGGGTCAAATCATGTATAATGGGTCCCATATGTTAACACATGGTCTCATAATTCACTCAACACAAAATTTTAAGTTTGTTGTCAGCTATTCAATTCAATGCATGTTATGGGAAAGAGTAATGATACACACACACCAAATTTACCCCAAAATTACCGAAATTGTGCTTTAAGGGGTTGTGCCCTGGCGGGACCCACGTCATAGTACAATACCCTTAAAGCACATTTGGTAATTTTTCGGTACCCAATTAAGGTGCATACATCATTTTTCTATGGGAAAAAATGCATTTTGCAGTTATTTTATTTTTGTAAACCAGGGTCTTTTTTTGGGAGAAAAAATTGAGGGGATTAGGTGTTAAAAGTAGTCCCTGTCCCTGTCCCTCACCCTGTCCCATATACAAATAATTTACTTGCTCAGTCCTTTATTGATATGTAAACAAAACTAAACATCATTACTATATGGCACGTGTATGTTGGCCAATAATTCTGCTTTCCCTTTCCTTCATTAACATTATAGTTGCTAGCAAGTGCAAGATTGAAGATCGCATATAATTGAGCTTGCTTCAAAGACAAATCAAAATCTCAAATTTTAAGGGAAAAAGCAACTTGAAATGACATGTGGAATCAGATTTATGGATACAAAGGGACAAATTTAAAGATTGTTTACTGTTTTTAGTCACCAATATAGCTTACTCTAGGCATGCCAATAGATTAAATTTTATATTGATTTTGATTTCAATAATACATATTCATATTCATCGATAAATCCATATTTTCCTAAGCCATTCAATGTGGATAGATGAATAAATTTAAAATGGCCCAATGTCAGTCTAATCTACTAATAATTTGATCCAATTATTATAGGATACATTATATTGCATATAACTGTGTTTTTATTAATTACTTCGTATTATTACACAAACTGATAACCTTTTTTTAATTCATTAATTTCTGTGTACCAGAGAAAGATCTTAGCTTCAGAGATTGTTCAAAGATAGCTGTGCAAGAGGAAGTAGTAACTAATCAAGAAATGCCACATGCTTTTGTCATGCTAAGACTTATACTCACCATGGTTGGACGCAAGCTTTCTCGTAATCCAAACACATATTCAAGTGTCTTAGGCCTTCTCTGGTCTCTAGTCTCATTTAAGTAAGTTCAATAATCAATTTTCCTTCACAGTGCATTCTTAACATAGATATTAACATGATATTTGTTTCCTCTATTTTTTTGTTATATTGTAAATCATAATAACAAGTTTTCATTTTCACGTGTGAGCAGATGGAATGTGGGGATGCCCAGTTTGGTGAAGTATTCGATCAAAATAATTTCAGATGCAGGACTTGGGATGGCAATGTTCAGTTTAGGTATGTAGTTATTGCTTAATAATGGATAGGATTTTAACGCATAGACTTTAAAAAGTTAAGCATAAATTAATATGGAAACATATTGGGGCCTTCCCCAACTAGAGTCCCTAAGCAAATAGCCTTAATTGCCTTGGCCAAGACCCGTGGTTGGTAGCTGATGTGTCCTTGGCACATTAACATTTTTCCGACAATGTCACTTGAAAATGTTGATGTGACAATGACACGTCATTATAGGTGAAGATGTAGTAATGCTTTGCAACCCTGCATGTGACGATATCTTTAATTTTTAAATTACCACTTTGAAGAATACTCCCTCCGTACCAGATTAAGAGTCCCTATTTGTTTTTGTATGTATTAATGATACACTCAATCAATGGCTAAGATCTACACTGATTTACTATCATGGATTTTGGTTCATTGATTATGTCTAAGAAAGGAAAATGAACTCTTAATTCTGGGCAGCCTAAAAAGAAATATTGGACTCTTAATTCGGGACGGAGGGAGTATTACTGTTCTATGTTCTATGTAGTAGTGCCACTATTGAAGTAAAAATTATTTTAGAAAATGTGTTAGGCTAGATATTATTCTATATTTTGAATAGGAGTTAAATGCTAAATTTCCCAATAAATAATTAATTTATTTTCTCGATAATAAGATAGTGACATCACACCATTGATGAAATATACTAAAGGGATAACTGAGATTTTTTTTTCTTACAATATTCAATTTTTTTATGAAAAAAAATGGACTAATTTTTTGTTGTTTTTTGTGTAGAAAAACATGAAGTACGTATTTTATTTTAATGATCTCTTTGAACTTTTTAACTATAAAATGATGATTGGCACAGGAATACGTTTGATGGAGTACACATTATCCTAAATTACATCTTTAAATGTGTGTGTGTATGTGTGTATAAATATTTGAATCAAAACGAAAGATGTGGAGAAAAATTTGCAGGGTTGTTCATGGCACTTCAGCCTCGAATAATTGCTTGTGGGATAAAAATGGCGACAGTGGGGATGGTGATCCGGTTTCTGGGAGGGCCTATATTAATGTCTGCTGCATCTGTTGCTGTTGGACTAAGAGGAGTGCGATTGCACACAGCTATCGTACAGGTATTATATATATCAATAGTGTCCACATTTACGCATATACTTGTGCATTTATGTGTGTATAAACAATAATGTTTATTGAGAATTTGTTAATAATGAATTCAGGCAGCTCTTCCCCAGGGGATTGTACCATTTGTCTTTGCTAGGGAATATGGGTTGCATCCTGATATACTCAGTACTGGGTAAGTTTTGAGTTTAAATCGCATGGCTTGCTTTTATGTTTTGAATTTAATTGGAATGTTTCCATATCTATATATCTCTCCATTTATCCATTTTAAATTGGAATGAAGAGTAAAGACTACTGATGATATAGAATTGGGGTGGGTGCGCGTCAGTATGTCACTCGTACAGAACATTTTGTCCAATCAAGTTAATACGTAAAGCTGTTTGTCAAAAAAAATCCATCTTCTACATTAGTGATGAAACTGGAATAATGGACGTGTAAGATAAATGCAGCTACTACCTAGAACCATTCATCCTTGAAATCGGTAACTAGCTAAACCGGTTGCCCATAAATCTTGAACTCACTTATCCATCACTACAAAAAAAAAAAAAAAGATTATTGAAACAAAATCGTCTTCATCACCAACAGTTGCTATCAAGCTAGAGTTACTACTAAATCAAATAGAAACACGTAGATAAGAACAAACAAATTCTATAGAAATCACACTCTAGTGACTCCTAATACATTACATCATTATATGACGTCATACATGTATTTATAAAGCACCAAGTGCAATAATAATTATCTAATTGATACAGAACAACCACATACACTCTCAAACAAAATGAAACATCCGCATCTCAAGTGCTCATTAATTAATATAGATAAATGCATGCAAGCCTTAAACACATTTGCAATTGTTGAAAGCATTTTTTTGCTAATCTCTTCAACATTTCCACTGAACATTGAAACCCACACAGTTAAATGGTTGCAACACATCATTATGTGAGTGTTTTTTTTTTTAATAGAAAAATCGATTGTAAATGTGCGACTTTACAGCTTAGTCAACATGTCATCATGCAACTATGCGTTTTACCAAAAAAAAGTAAAAGAACGATACTGCAACCCACGTACTAAATGGTCTATTGCGAAATTTCACAACTGCTGTAATAGCCATTTTTATTTTCTACTAAACAAAAAAATCGAGTTTATATGCTCAACAACATTCATTCAAAAAGTCTACTGAAGTATCAAATCAAATACATTTGACATCAATATTATAAACACAATTCATGTCATGTATACACAAGGTCATCTATCTATATAAAGCTTTTTTACATGCCCCCCTATAATGGTCGGCAAACCATTTACATACAACTTCATATGTTCTTTCTTCTTCCCCAACACTAAGAAGAGATCCTCTTCTTTGAATGTCACAGCTGTTTATTAGTTGCAGGAAACAAGATACTTTGGATTTAAACTTTGGCTTATTAGTTGAAGAAACATGAGCGATCAAATCCTCATAAGACATTCGAAACATTGGCGCGCAAAGGAGTGATCCACGTACTCATAAATTTCAGAACTGCTCATGTGTGGAGTAGCCGCAGCATGTTCGCAAGGCAAACGATTAATTTGTCATTTCCCACACCAACTAGACTTCCCGACTCTATCCATCCATATTGAAGGGGCAGAAAATACATCACAAGTGGAGTTCATAGAACGACTAACAACCTATGAACTGACTCCCTTCAACATCTTTTCCAATCTCGTTTCTGTGTCCGGACGAAGTAGCTTTGTTTGCAACATCACGATTATTTGACATCATGTTCAATATCTGAACACATACTATCAATCATCT
Organism: Sambucus nigra; assembly: GCA_949130495.1. Taxonomy (NCBI): domain Eukaryota; kingdom Viridiplantae; phylum Streptophyta; class Magnoliopsida; order Dipsacales; family Adoxaceae; genus Sambucus; species Sambucus nigra. The sequence continues at coordinate 381,844,456 of OX422220.1, read as the reverse complement.
CCATGAGTCGAATGATATAGCTATGTTTGGTGTCATCTCGCTGTAATTTTGTTTGATGAAATATTCATGTGACCAATTATCATACAGGGGATCCTTAAGGGACTTTAGAACTGTTTACTGGTCACCTCCATTTTCTAATAAAAATCTCCTTGCAGTGCACGCATTCTCAAAACGTGTAACCATGTTATCCCGAAGAAATTTGGAATAAGTCCCATAAAACAAGTTTCTTAAATTCTCCTTAAGTATTACATAAATTAAGAATGGTATGCCACATGAAACAACTTCAAAATGGATTGTTTAAGCCCATAATTTGTGTCAGAGATAGATGTCAACTTTCAGTCACCCCTAATGACACGTTGCAATATCCTTAGGAACCATTCAAACTCGGCAGAAAATATAGGTAAACAACACAATAAGATAACTTTAACCAAACTAATTACACATCATTATAACATTATATATAATAAATCAATCAATCATGCAAAAGTCAAAACTGACCCTTAAATATACTGAAACATCAAAAGTAACTCTTGATCTTCATCGCCATGATTAGTTTTTATGGTCTCTACATAAAAGAACATCTCCATTTTCGTCCAAATCAACTTTTCAACCACACCCTCCCCAGACTCACAATTGCATCGATCTGATACATATCCTCAGGATAAAGATATGCTACCATGGTTTCCATGTCTCTTTGATGATCTAGCATACCGTGAGGATGTGTAGGTATTTCATTTCACAAATAGATTAGTTATAAGATCAACCAACGCTTTCTACAAACACTCCATGACGAATCCCGATCTAAACGTGGATGTTCAGCTAATTTCTCAAATATATCTAGTTATACAAGGAATCATTCAAACTGAGGCGTTTATAAATGTTCTCTCATTGAGAAATCAGAATACCAGAATGCATGAATAGAGTCTATAGTAATCCTAGCACTACATTAAACATGGACGGGTTTCATGACCCAAAGTTTTATCCAGTGGGAGGACCTCGCCTAAAATGTTCCATAAGGGCTTTTTATATTACAAAAACCATTATAAAATAGGTATAAGCAATATCTACTAGATTATGTAAATTTAATACCGTATTGTTTCAATGTAAAATTTATAACCCCTGAATCATAGTAGTAAGTAATCACTTATATTATGTGCAAATTTGAATGAAATTGTACATTAGTGAATTTCTCTCTCTCTCTCTCTCTCTCTCTCTCTCTCTATATATATATATATATATATATATATATATATATATATAGAGAGAGAGAGAGAGAGAGAGAGAGAGAGAGAGAGAGTAGTGGAATGGTGGTTAATTTGCGCTGTAGGGTATGGTAGTTACCATGAATTTTTTAAATTTATTCACTTTAAATTTCTGAAATGACTTTTGAGTCGTTTTTATATTATGGTATGAAAATATTTATTTTAATTTTAGATTTTTTTCTATTAGCAAATGTACCATTATATTGTGAGTATACACTATAAATAATAAGTTACATGGCACCATCATTTCTCATAGATTAGTAACTATAACAACTATATATCTTGACCAACATGGTTAATATGGTTAATACAACAACATTTGATGTGTCATTGACGTCAAAAATCATAAATAAATAGTAATTCAAAGAGGTAACCACATAGCCTATAGTGTAAAGTAATAACCATTCCATTACTCTATATGTGTATGACATGAATTTTATAAGATAATCCGTCTTTCTCTTCTCACTCCCTCTTTTAATTAGACATCTTGTTTTATTTTTACTGTGTTAGAATTTATTTTGATCTATTTGAACAATTTTATGTTGTTTTCATATAAAAAGGACACAATCGTATCACAATTTTTAAGGAGTATTGGTCATGTTGACATATGAGAAGTACGAGATACATGAGCGAGATTAAAAATATAAAACACATCGAAAAAGTATTAAACTTGTGTTCAAGAAAGTCTGTGAACTATCACAATCCAACACGTGTATGATATGACACGTTGGCTTCTATGAGTATTCACCCTTCATAGACCATTAGTATGCCATGTTAGCACCTGAATTATGGTAGAACAAGTTTACTTTTGAGGCTTCAGGGATAGCCTCCAAATAGAAGTTTTAATTCAGTTACCATAACATCTAAAACATCTTTGTATTAAACTCACATCTCTAAAACTAATAATTAAACATCTAACAAATATACATCTATCCACGAATGACACTTTTAATCTATGAAGCACGCCTGCTCTCTCGAAAGGCACGAGTCAACTTTGACTCAAGTGGGGCAAGCGACACGCTTCGACATATTGTCGACACGTTGGGACACGTAAGCCCTTTTTTATTTAGATTGGACACGCTTTGGACACGTAAAAGGACACGCCGGGACAAGCTTTGGACATGTGAAATTAATTTTTTTATTTTTTGTTTTTTATTTTTTTTCTCATGTGATAGTGATTCTGCTTTATTTATGAATTTTAATGTCAGTTTGTTTGAATATTATTTTGTATGGTCCATTTTCTTAATTTCATGTTAAGAATGCTCTTATAATGTATTTTGTGGAAAAAATATGTTTTATTTCATTACTATATATATATTATATATTATACGTATCATAGCGTATCATATCCTAATTTTTGGATCAATCACGTGTCGTGTGTCAAAGCACGTACTACGTGTCCGTGTAATTTACTTCTCACTCTCTCTGTAAGCTGTAAGCCTGTCAGCTTGCCCCTTTCTGAATGAACTTCAAGTCTTAATTGTGTACTCAACAGGAAGAAATCTTGAGTTTGAGGACCCACTTTTCATTGTGCTTAATTGGTTATCGATGAGGATTTTAGGGGCTTTGGTGCAACCCACTTTTCTTTGTGCTGCCGGGGATTCTTTTACCGAGAGTGCTATCATTTTTTTCTTCTAATCTTGTGCACTACGCTCTTTAGCAGATACCATCGTCTTCTTTATGGAGGCTCATCATCTATTGGAAATAGGCCTGTCAACGGGTCGGAGCCGGGTCGGGTTTAGGAAGATCCAGATCCGTGTAATCGGGTCTTCATCGGGTTCGGGTCTTCATCGGGTCTACAATATTGGATCCAGACCCGGATCCGTTCGGGTCTTCGGGTCTCGGGTTCGGGTCCGGGTCTGGCCAAATATATACATTTATTTTATATTATCCCCCTTCTTTATTTTTTAATCTTAAGTTAAAATATTTTGTAATGTATTATAGAATATTATTAGTATAAATAAAACATATATTATTTATATTTATTATATACATAAATATATATTTTTGTATATATTACTCACATGTTATGTTGATAAGATATATTTATAAATATATATATAAATTTATAGTATATGTATATATATTTAAAAAATAATAATGTACAATTCGGGTCGGGTCTTCGGGTCCGGGTCTTGTATAAGATCCAGACCCTACCCGTTTAATAAACGGGTCTTTGAGTATTTGGGTTTTCGGGTCTTGGGTCCAAAAAAATATGCTCAGACCCTATTATACGGATTGGGTTCGGGTCGGGTCCGGGTCCAGACCCGACCCATTGACAGGCCTAATTGGAAACATCCGAAAACCTCATCTGTAGGTCTTGTCGAGGTGCAGGATAGCAGGCTGAGAAAATCGGGCAACCAGTCCCATATGTACCAATCGCTACCACATCCTGAGAGTTTGAATCCTCCGATATTTGTTTTCGTTGACTTGTTTACACTTTCTCTGACCTCAAAGTTGGATCACCAACAACACTACAACACAACCATTGTAGCGTCATGTTTCGACACTTCCAATTGTAAGTCTCCTACGCATATTCAGAACATCTCAGGCGAGGTTTAAAGCAACTTTCACACGGAGACTCAAAGCGTTCCCGACTAAGACAATGGAAAAATTAGAGTGATGACAAAGTATTCAAAAGCCGACAACGCACCGGAAACGAAACAAGAAGGTCCATATATAGGATTTTTATGACGATGAGAAGTAGGGTGTGATGTCGGGGACAAATAATCGCGAGGGAGGAGCCCTGAATCTTTCGAATTTGGGATATGAAGTGCATGTCACATGTTTGGGTCAATTTTTTGCCGTCACAATCATTGGCAAGTACGTTTTACAAAATCATTATTATTCTCTTTCGTTATGTGCCAACGAAAAACATATAATAACAAACACAAATAGACAAACTTGCCAATCCTAAGAGCAACCCTTATGGGTAGGGAATATTTAGACTTCTCTAGTGTTTATTTAGTAAGAAAAAAGAGTGGAAACTGTTGTGGCTCTAGGGTATATTTACACTACAACTGCAGCGTTGGATACAAAGAAAGGTAGGCAGAACATGATGTTCCGTATATGAAGGGTTGGCCCACCTTAAACACAAAATATTGTTATGTGCAAACACAAACCATTTGTTTAAGCTATTTTTCCCAATCTAAGGCGGAACACCTTGTTCCGCTTAACCCCCGGGTCCACAAAACACACCTTGGTCGGCTGCTATTCTATTTTCAAATATGCTAAAGTTTGCGGTACCAAATGCCATATATACACATTTAGCGTACCCACAACAATCGTCCAAACACCAAATTTGAACATTTAGCATACCCATAAGGGTTGCTCTAAGGCTAATGTTTGAAAAATTTAAACCAACTTCAACTACCCCACCACAATATCCAAGCCCTAACCAGTTTTAAAACCATTGAATCAAAGACAATAATTAATGATGGAAGCAAATTATTTAATCAATTCGTTGAGGTGGATTGTTAACTTATATGGAGTGAGATGAATCGGTACATGAATGATTATTCTTCTCTTAGACGAAAAGAAGTTTGGAGTAATAGGTATCAAGTCCCATTGACTTGGTCAATGATGCAAGAGATTCTTTGACTGGTTAATGGTGTCATAGGTCTTATTTTGCTAACTCAGCGCATTAAAATGACAAATATACCCTCAAAATATCTTCAACAACTAACTACCTTGTTTTTCGCAAAAAATCCATCAAATCTCTAAAAGTCCATAATTTCAAATCTACAAATCCAAAATTCACAAAATTTATATATTTGGAATCTACTTATAAATATCTATCAAACAACACCCATATTGGATATTTTTTGACGAAAAAATCGAAGCAAATAAATTTACTGTTTCTGTAAAACCTCTATTTTTCCCGCGAAAAACTTCATTTTTTCAGGCGAAAAATCTTTTTCTCCATCTTTAGCAATCATAATTGTCAAATCGCGAATCGTATCGTGAATCGTTTACCCCCGAATTGCGAATCATGAATCGAATCGGAATCAAATGATAAAAACGTTGTAAAACATACGTAAATGGGATAACACTATAGAATTGGTAATTAAGCATTATATGAAAAAAACTAATCGTAGCACATGATAATATACCAAAATATATCACAAAAATTAACCGTAGCGCATGTTCTCATTTGTTTTAAGCTTAAAAATGTAAAAAACAAATACTAAGAATAATATCTATGATAAAGCAGTAAAATATATTAATTTAAAACAGTAAAACAAATGCTACAAAATTACAACAATATTAATTTAAAACAGTAAAGGTAAGACATATTAATTTTAAAGAGCCTTCATATTAATTTAAAATAACAAAAACATAGAAAGGTTACTAATATACCTTCAAAGTTTGTTGTTTTAAATTAATAACAAACAGCCTTTGAATTAGTAACAACAAAATTAGTAACAAATTAGTAACAGGCCTTTAAACAAATTAGTAACAACCTATAAACAAATTAGTAACAAATTAATTGGTAACAACCTTTAAACAAATTAGTAACAAACAAAACCAGCAATAAAAAAAAAACAGCCTTCATATTTGCAGCAAAAGAAAGGTTTTATAACAAAAAAAATAAACAGCAAAAGAAAACATACCGGTAGCAGAAACGGTCTTTGATTTGCAGCAAAAATAAGTTTGGTTGGTTTCGTAATGGCTTCGGTAGCAAAAATGGGGCTTCAGTTGCAAGAACGGGACTTCAGTTTGGCTTCGTAATGGTATGGGATTTGTAATAGGGTTTCGTAATGGCAGTTGGTTTGGTCGAATTTTTTTTTTTTTGTTGGGTTAAAAAGAAAAGGAACCCGTGAGTCAATAAGTGAATCGTTTAAGGAAACGATTCACGATTCAAACCGAATCGTGCGATTCAAACTCGGATCGGCCGATTTGTTAGCCATTTATGATTTCACCCTTGATTCGATTCGGTATGGCCCTGAATCGAATCATATCGTACGATTTGACTTGCGAATCGGACGATCTTGATAACTATGCTGGCAATAATGCCGCCGGTGCGGACCAGAAAAATGAAAGAAATATACAAAGAGAGAGAGACATTTCGGTAAGGATGTCCGTCGACCTCCGATAACCTTTTTTGACGGACTGTTCCGGCTAGGGGCTGGGGCTGCTAGAAAAGAGAAAGAGTGGTTATGTGTTTGTTTTTACATAGATAGTAAGTGATTTTAAAATATGTATGGGTGATGGGTACATTTGTCTAAATATATGTGCTATATAATGAAAAGTATTTGGTGCTTTAAAGAAAAGTTAATGTGATTTTATGCATCTTTGACCTAATAGATGGGTTTAGTCCAATAATGCCAAAGAAGTTTTAAGTGTGTGTGTGTGTGAGAGAGAGAGAGAGAGAGACATATGGATGAGAGGACCTCTTACCAAAATTTCGCAATGGTAAATTTTTCACTTGGAAACTTACACACATAAACCTTCACATTGAAAATATGTATTATTTTATAATTTCATATCCACCATTATCCCATAGTGAAAGACCAAAATCCTTTTTAATAACTAAGTTTAATGGAAAATGGATGTGTATAATAATAAAGATCGTGATCTAAAAATTGTTGCTTCTCGTTTTGAAATTTCTCATCAAGAATTCTTTCCATTGTGAAATTTTGAAATCTTTAAAATTACCTATGATTCATGATTATCTTATGATAGATCTCATCGAGAACTTTCTAAATATATAAATTTTGTGTTAACCAAACTTGTATTTTAAGAGATAATTTTTAAGTTTGTACATGAGAAGATAAACTAAATAATTTTTGTGTCATTTAGAATTTGATACCCTTCATGACATATCTTGTTAAGAACTTTCCAAATACATAAACTCTGTTAAATGCATTTATATTTTACGTGATATTGAATCTTAAATTTCACAAGTAAAAAGACAAATAGAAGATGAGGGATAAATTTTTTTATAAAGATTTGGCATTGTGTCGTCTCATCATACGAGAGATTTTCACCCAAAAGCGCCTTACCCTTCAAAATTATAGTTATATTGATTAAAAAATGGAGTAATAGGTACCAAGTCCCATTGACTTGGTCAATGATGCAAGAAATCATTTGACCGGATTAATGATGTCAAAGGTCGTATTTTGACAATTTTGTGCATTAAAATGACCAACATACCTCCAAAATATCTTTGTCAGCTAACTATCTCGTTATTCGCAAAAAAACATCAAATCTTTAAAATTCCACAACTTCAAATCTATAAATTCAAAATTCGTAAAATCTATATATTTTGAATCTAGTCATCGAGAGCTATCAAACAACACTTATATTCAATATTTTTTGAAGAAAAAATCGAAACAATTTACTGTTTCCGTAAAACCTCTATTTTTTCAAAATAAACCTTTTTAGCTTTGGTGATGGCGTGGACCAGAATAAGAAAAGAAATAGATGAAAAGAGAAACAAGGAGAGAGAAACACTTTGGCGAGGATGTTCGCCGGTGTCTGGAGAGCTTCTCCGGCGGATTATATCGGCGAGTCTTCAGTGGAGTGAGGACGGGGGTACTAAAGAGAGAAAAAGAGTGGTTATTTGTTTGTTTTTAGAGAGAGAGGGTAAGTGCGTTTAAAATGGGCATGGGTGAGATGTACATTTGTCTAAATATATGTGCTTTATAATGAAAAAAAGACTTGGTGCATTAAAGAAAAGTTAATCGAATTTTAATGCATCTTTGACCCAATAAATGGACTAGCCCATCATAATGCCTTAAAAAAGTTAAATGTTACTCATTCCACTTCAAATTAATAGTCATGTTTTATTTTTTACTATGTGCCAAATTATTAGTCATGTTTCTAAAATTAGTATATAAAATTTGGGACATTATTGGGTATAATTTATGTTTGCTTAGAATTGATTAAACAGTTTAGACCTAGTTCGTGCATGTTATTATTTCCAGCATTTTCATGAGCAGCCCGCATTTATTGAATTCTCCCCACATCTCCTTTTGCAGGGTTATCTTTGGAATGTTGGTTTCATTACCTGTAACCCTCCTCTATTACATATTGCTAGGGCTATGAAGAATATTTGGGCATCCGAAGTATTGTATGTCTTCATAATTATGGCTCATGCGGATCATCCTCGGTCCCATAATGTTGGATCCAACCATCAGTTGACATGTCAGGTTTTCTAATCACATATAAACACACTGAAAAAATTGACCTTGATGGATTTTCAAAAGCCGAAAATATAGGATTGATATTGATTGTAACAAAAGATTGCAAGAGTCTTCAAAGCTCTTGGATTTAATTTTTGTATGATCATATATACTACATAGATTAGTGGTGGTGGCCGAAAGGAAATGGATGATCATGACTTATGATTAAGGTAGGAGACTTCAATTTTCTTTGTGGGGAGGTGGATAAAGCTGTTGCTACGTTTGACCCAAGAAAAAGGAAAGAGAAAAGATAAAATCATTTCCTTTCTGCTTTTGCATCTTTGTCATTTTGATTTTGAAAGAATTATCACATACTAGTTCTTGCTTTCTTCTGCTTTTCAAGGGGTTTAATATAATATGAAAATAATTTCTAATATTGCCTTAGAATTGAGATTTGTGAGCAACAGATTGTCGCATTGATGGCTCTTTAGTTGCCAATATTCTAACATGAGGACGCATGAGCAATCATATTGTTGGGTCTCACAGGATGACGAAGTCCATGCCCCTCAAAGATTTATTGGCCAAATGTTGAAAATAAGATACATAACGAGTTCAGAGAGGAAGTGGAAAAAGTCGTACAAAGTTTGAGATGTTTGGTAATAGGTTAATAATGTTTATTATATTTTAAGACTGCCCTTCATTGAGAAATAGTATTGTACACCTGGGGCACCATGTGTCAGTATACAATTAAAATATGGATAAGATATGTTTGCACATGTAAAAATATTCTTAATAGTGGAAAACATGTGAAACTTGTATCGTATTTGTGTCGTGCATTTTTTGGTCTCTTATTAGTGTTAAGCATGAAATCTTCAATGCATAATACTTTTTATGCCCCTTCACGTGTTACCAAAGCTCACATGTAACCACCAATCACAGGTCCATATACAAAATATGCACAACCATATATACCAGTCATAAAATATTGCTCTGGCACAATGCTAGTTGAAAGTTGTTTTAAGTAGTGAGCTAATAATGTTTTACCATGTCCTAATGCTCCCTTGGGAAAAATCTACTTGAAGAGAACTTAGGGAGTACAATTCTTAATGGGTGTTCCTAAGGGCATCTAAAAAATCATTCCCAAATACCACATTAATCTAATTTTTACTTCAAAATATTACATTGAGTTGAGGGCTACTACATATTTAAAGTGTGAAATTATTTTACCTATTTTTCATCCTTCTCTCTTTACACATTCAAACCTCTCAATTTTTCAACTTCAACTTCAAAACCTCCAAAACTTCAAAGATCATCAAATCATCATTTAACACCATACAAGTAAGATTATAGTAGTCAAAACATATATAATAGACATTGTTTGATATATTATTCATTATGAAAAACATGTTAAACATATTAAAAATATGTTGAACAACAATAATGTCTTAATTTAAAAAAAAAAAACAGGTTTAATACTTCTCATATGTTGAGAAAACACCACATAAATAATGAATCCTAGCGTACAAAATTCTAGCTGATAACCCGTTGATTTGGTATTCCGACCCCGAATAAAGACTCAACATTCGTCATGTTTGCCTTGAACCATTGTAAAGTTTTATTTTCGGGTTTTATTTTTCTGGGGTTAAAAAACATAAAAAAAAACGTATTTGTGCAGCAAAAATTACCTCAAACATGTTATAAATATTGTATTTATCCTATTTAAGTCGATGTCCACTCCTATTAGTGTTGGAATATGAATACATTAAATGTGCAACCACCTAACACCTAAGCTACTATATGTGGTTGATGTGATGCATTTAATGGACTTTAATCTCTACCCTCCATCTCATTGTCGATTCAATGGATGTGATGAAAGTCAAGACGCTATAAATAGGACCCTCTTGTGAAGGATTAAGCACACCAATTAATGAGAACTCTCTCTCTCTAAAATTCTCTTTGTGTCCCATTTATTTTAACACGTTATCAACACGGTATTGTTTTTTTTTTTTCGATTTTCAATAGTTCCAGCTTTACGGTTACTTGGCTCTACACGGATCTGAGTTGGATTTTGTTTTCGGTGACCTTGTTTTGCTAAGGTGGTTCCGGCCAGCTTTGAGGGCTACGGTTTTGGGTTGGGTCGGAGTTTGCTTTTCCGGTGGCCATTTGTTTGGTGTGGTTTTTTCGGTGAACCTGTATTTCCGGCGACTTGGAGGCGTTTTCCAGCATTTTTTCGGTGTGGGTCTCTGTGGTTTCCAAAGATTTTCGACGACCTCCAGTGTTTTTTTTTCCGGAGGTAATCTTTTTCTCGGGTTACGTTTTTTTTAACAAAAAAAACGGGCTAAAGTTTTGTTTGACCACTGTTTCTTGCTTTAAGGTTTTGAGAATTGTTTTTATTTGGATAATTTAAACAGATTTGGTGATTAACTCAGTGTGTGTTTTAGTGTTTAATCAGTGGCTGCATTTTTTTTGTGTGTGAGTTATTCACTTGCTCTTAACTCACTGATTTATCTTGGTCTTAACTCGCTGGAATTAACTCACTAACTTAACTCGGATTCAACTCAGTGTGTTAACTCGAACCAACTCCATTTAAATATATGACTAATCTTGGATTTAACTTTTTGACATTTTTTTTGGACATGATAATAACATGTACCATAAAATCAAACCTGAAGTTTTGATTTTTGGGACCGGAAGTTTCAGTAATTAGGACCTAAAGTTCCTACATGATATTCAATTTTGAACCAAAAGTATCAATAATTTTGGGGCCTGAAACTTTTGTCAGCATGTGTCGCGCAGGACGCGAATTTGCATGATTTTTGTAAGACATTTTATTGGGGTTAAAAATAATTTGACCATATTTATTGGATGCTAAAAATAGGCCTAAGAGTGCCTTGGGGTTAAAAGTAAAAAAAAAATGAATAAATAAATAAAATATTATTATTTTATTCAAAAATAAATAAATAAATAATAAAATTGCTCAGAAAATTTTGAAAATCACCATACCGACTCAAAATTTAATTTTGAGCAACTTTCTCATCTTTGACATTTCCAAAAAACGTCTTAGATCCGATTTAGGCCATTTTTCGGTTCGGTCAGACTTCTTTTTTTCCTTAACTTTAATCATTTTGTTCTCTTATCTAAAAGGATGGTGGGCAACCCCTTTTGACCATTTTGAAACATCTTTCGGCACAATGTTTTGGCAACCAACATATTTTAATTTCATCTCCTTTTATATACTCCTTAACCCCTTATAATTATGTGTTCAACCTTAGTTTGAAGGTGTGTTCTTGAGGTTGTTTTGGTGTTTGTTCTTGGAGGAGTTGTGATGATTCTTAGGAGATGATTTTGATGGAGTAATCTGAATTTCTGGGCAGATTTATAATGGTTCCTTTTGATGGTTGAAGTTTTTGATTATTTTTATAGTTAGGGAGGGGCATTAAATGTCCATAAATATTTTGTAATTTGGGCTGAAGTTCCAAATCATAAATTAAAGTTTTTTTTATTATTATTTTTGGGACATTAGACGTACTCAAATAATTTAATTTGGACTTGAAGCTCCAAATATATATTTGTGATCAAACTTGAAGTTTTGACACAATGGGGTGGGGATTTTCAAATTCCAAGATATTAATAAAATTGAACCCGAAGTTCAATAATTTTATGTGTAGAACCTGAAGTTCTCACAAATAAATAGCGATGCCTGAAGTTCAAATTATTAAAATTTTTGGTCTTAAAGTTCCAGATAAAATATGCTTCCCAACAATTAATTAAAAATTAGGCCCGAAGTTCCTAATTTACATTTTAATTTCGGACCTGAAGCTTCCAATGGCTGTTTAATTTAGGACCTGAAGTTCCCATGTCATTTTTTTTCATTTGGGACCCGAAGTTTCCAAATTATTTTATATTAGGAATAAAATTTCTTAATTATTGTTCAAATTATTGAACATGATAATGAAATATGCCCTAAAATCAAATTCAAAGTTTTGATTATTTTTCTAACAGGGCAAGGAATACTAAAAGTCCAATCACAATTATTTATAATTTGGACCCAAAGATCCAATAATTTTGTAATCAAACATGAAGTTTTGATTATTTATATAATAAGGGTAAGGATATTACATGTTCCGTAAGGATTACTTATATTTTTAGATGTAAAGTTCTAAATAATTTTACCCCTTATCAAACTTGAAGTTTGAATATAATTGGCGGTTGTTTAACATCTCTAAATATTTAATGTTATGATATGAAGTTGTCATTATTTATAATTGGAGCCTGAAGTTCTCTAATAATTATTCAAATATGGAAATTGAATTTTCCCGTTCAAATTTTGGGACGTTGAGTACATAAATTATTTGGGCTTAAAGTGACAAAAGAAAATATATCACAATCAAACCTGCAATTTTGATTGTCAAAATGAAAGGTTATCGACAAAGATTCCCACAATTATCGTTGATTTGTGATATGAAGATTCATATTCAATATTGTGATCAGAAGTTCACAAAATATTTTTTTTGAATTGGGATATAAAATATAAAATTGGATACTCTCATGCTATTTATGGTTGTTTGGACTCGCAGATCCAACTAAAATGCGCGATAAATTAAAACTCAAAGTTTTGATTATTCATAAGGTATGCATCAAATATATTATTTTTATTGGGATTAGTTTCAAAATCAATTAATTGTCCCTTTAACTATCACATTAATGGTTTCACTATTAAATTTTTGTCTCTTGACCTTTTTTGCTTCATTTAAGTGTTAACTTACTTTTAATGGCAATTAATTTTTGACTCCCTTTTCACATTCTAATTATTTAATATACATTTGGGCCTTGGAAATGTGTAGAGAATGTGAAAAATTAAGTTTCTAATTTTTTTTAATAAAGAATTTGGATTATTATTAGTCGGAGTTAATTAAAATATTTATCACTTGTTTGGAAGATTCTCTAACATTTTTATTCTGTAATCAAACCTGAAGTTTTATTACAAAAAAGGGTAGAGAATTTAATGTCGTTTGACATTAGTAATATTGAACTTGAAGTTAAACTATTTATGTAGAACTAGAAGTTCTCAAATACAAATGATAAAAAGAAAAAAAATTGAAGTTTTATTCATAATTCACACCACTCACTTTGTGAGTTATTTTAATGTAGGACTTTAAGTCCTAGACTTTAATTTGATAATTTTAATGAACCGAACTATTCTTATACACGTGCCGTTAAATAAAGAACCTAAAGTTCTCATTACTTTTCCCATGAAACTAAGGCACCAGAAGAGCCTATGTTATGTTATTATTTGGTACCCTCCCATACATATGCGACGAGTTATATGAAAGTTATTTCTAAAGTAATTTGCTTTGTTTTATGGGCATCAATATACATGGGTAACATATTAAAATAAACAGTGAAAAGTAATTTTGCGTTACTTCTAGTGTTAGAAGCTAGAAGCTTATATTAGCAAGCAATCATTACATTATTCAAGGGCTTATACTATATCATATTTAACATTGTAAAATTGCACTTTGTCATGAGCCTGCAGCTCCGTAGTTCAATTATTTATTATTATATAACAAGGTTCTAAAAAACGCGGGGCGTGATCGAGGCGTGGAGGCCAAACCTTAAGCCTTAGAAGCCTAGGCGGGCCTTGGCGTAAAAAGGCGTGAAAAGGCATTTATAGGTCTTTTTAATATATTTTAATATTTTTTAACCATAACAAGGCTATTAAAATACTAAAATTGTACATATCATAAAAATCTGTCTGAATATTTGCAAATAAAAATACTATTTGATTAATTTGGATGAGATAATGGTCCGGTTTGCAAAAAAATCTTTAAAAGGCAATATTGTTTCACTAAAGCATTGTTGTTTTTAGAGAAAAAGTACGCCTTTAGGGTTTTACCAAGCATAAGGCGTCAAAATCTTAAGTCGGGGCGTTTCTCCCAAGCCTCAAGCCTAGGCGGGTTTTTTAGAACAGTGTTAATAATGACCATTTTGGTCACCTTAATTCTTTTTCATAATACGTTGTAAATGCAAATGATATCTATCACAAGGGTATATACGGTGCTTAAGATTCACCTTCTTTTGAACCATTGATAAATACAATGTTTATGGTATATGTGCCATTTGGTTTAGATGAGACACTATTCTCGCCGTTAGGGGGAGAATACAACGTACCTGAAGTACAAATTCTACTTAAAGAACAGTCCGTTCCTGAAAAACAACGAGAATTATCATGGAATACTTCCACATTGTCTCATATAATCTCTTGTATCACTCAATGTGAAAATGAAGTGAAAAATGATATTGCAACATCAAATGTCACATGGACTAGTTGCAAATGTGCTTGCCAAAACCATTGCCCCAGAAGGATAAAATAAATTATGGCAACAAATAAATTCATTGCACGCCAGAAGCGTGGCAAACCTATAGGTCCCAACTATTTGACTCCATGGAAGTGGTGATTAAATAAAAACATGGCCAAATAACGCTCTAGAAGAGATTATACGTAATGCTCCAGAAGAGGTTATGAACGAAATATCCACTTTCTCAAAAACTCCAGCAGAGGTTATTATCTATGAAAAGGCACAAAGGTACCTAATATTAAATGAGATCTCTATCTTTTATAGATATACAAGAAAAAAGTGGGATAAACAAAGATGATCATCGATGATATAATTATATATGTTATAGCTACACAAAAATCAAAGGGCAATGATACTAAAAATCCACGTACTATGAATGAATGTCGATAAATAATATATTGGCCAAATTGTGAAAATGCCATAATGGCATAATTCGAGTCTCTTGATATACGTGATATATTTGGACCTATAGTAGAAACCCCAAAATATATTAACACTGAAGATTACGAATGGGTGTTTATAAGAATGTGAAGTGTTAAAACTCACCAAAAGTGCATAATTTATGGCACAAGGTTTCCTGAAGAAATAAAATTGATTATATAAGAACATACCATCTCGTTTCGGTCGTAAGTACTTTCAGATATCTGACTATCTTAGCAGTTTTTTTTAATTATGTGAGACTCGTGAATATTATAACTGCTTATATATACGGCACTTAGACAAAGAATACATATAAAAATCCTAGAAGGATTTTCTTTGCCTGAAACAAAGATAAGGAGTACGTACTCAAATGCAGTAAGACGTTCATTGTACAACAGGCAATCCAAATGGATATTGGTACAACCGTCTTAGTACATATTTGTCTAAGAAAGAGTATGAAAACAATCATATAAAAATGTGCTATTATAAAATCTCCTTAATAGATGTGCTCCTGAAGAGCTCAATTGAAATGAAATCTTTTAATGGATATGCTCTTGAAGAGATCAATTAAAATGCAAAATATCGAAATAAGAAATTCAAAATGAATGACCTTAGGGTAACAAGTCCTTGTCTCGGCCTGCAGATCGAGCACATTTTATGTTAAACTCACATACATTAGTCAAATGGATTGAAAAGTCCTGCAAATGCTTTAAGCATACAATTTTAGTATACCTATGGTCTCCGGTATTTAGATATTATTCCTAAAGAGGATGACAAAAATAAATTTGGTCCCGAAGTACCATTTGTGCATTTTATTATAGTATTTTGTCTAGAAGTACCACACTTATACTTTATTAGTATATTGATATATATAAAACTATGTATGATATTGGATATTATAATTACAGTCAATATTTTGGCAAGAAATAATTATCATTGTCTTTCATAACATGGGACTAATATCAATCATATCATATGATATTTTTATCTAACGATCTACGTCCAGTTAGTTATATAGATGCGAGTTATCTCTAGTATCCTCATAAGGAATAGTCAAAGAACTTATGACTTGCCTCGAACAACATATGTTCCTACTACGTCTTATGAAGAAGAGTTATGCTATTACTGAGATGTTCATCCCTCTTCACCCATGTCCTATGGAAGTTGATCTTATGAAGAAACATGAAATTGAAGTAACAGCGGATCAAATCTATTCACCATGTTAAAGCAATATTTCAGAAGATTGTATATGAGACTCATATGCATCGACTCAACCATCAGAGAAATATCATAATCAGGGGGAGAATATAAGAATATAATGTTTTGGACATATGCGCGTTGTAGTCTTTTTCCTTTAACTAGGTTTTTTCCCATTGGGTTTTCCAGTTTAAGGTTTTAACGAGGCAATACTAAGCGCGTCCAATACAGATTCAATGATCACAAAAGTTGTACTCTTTTTCCTTCACTTGGTTTTTTTCCCACTGGGTTTTTCCTTAGTTAGGTTTTAATGAGGCAGCAATCATTGAATGGTGGATATGGTGTACATCCAAGGGGGAGTGTTATAAATATTATATTTATCCTATTTAAGTGGATGTCCACTCCTATTAGTTTTGGAAATTTTCATTAGTTTTAGAGTTATCACACCCATTGTTAGCACCTCAATTAGTTGTCGTAACTTCAATGTGGTAATTTCAATGACTAAAACCCTAGTTATTATGTTGTTTCAATAATTAAAATGACAATTTGTTGGTAAAGTTTGTATAGTGTTTGAATGAGAAGTTTATATAGGATTTTAAGTGACAATGATTGAGAGAAAGTTGTCTTGAGAGAAAATGTATTGGAAGAATGATTGAGAGAAAGTGAAAAAGATATATATATATATATATATATATATATATATATATATATATAGGGAAATGATCAAGTGAGGTCACAGTTTGAGGATCCTGAATGAGGACCATTTTTTTAAAATAGTAAAAAAAAATTTTGGTTGATTTTTTTTATGATTTTTAAACATTTCAATAGGACCATATAAAAATAATCAGCTCAAAATGAATTTTTTTTCTATTTAAAAAAAAATTAAAAACTGACAAGTTTGACCGCTTTTTTAAAATAGTAAAAAAATTCATTTTGAGCAGATTTTTTTTATATGGCCCTACTGAAATGTTTAAAAACTATATAAAAAAAATTAGCTCAAAAATATCTTTTTACTATTTTATCAAAATTGGTTCGCGCCGGCGAAATGCAAACAGAGGTCCTCATGAGATCCTCTCTCTCTCTCTCTCTCTCTCTCAGAGAGAGGGAGAGAGAGAGAGAGAGAGAGAGAGAGAGAGAGAGAGTTAGGCTTTTCAAAATACCTCATTAAACATATCTATGAACATACCTATTTTTTTAAAATAGTAAAAAAAATAATTTTGAGTTAATAGTTTTTACATGGGTTCATGATATTTTAGCGTGCCCATGTAAAAAATATTCAGATCAAAATAATGTGTTTTGATATTTTTAAAAAATAGGTAAAAAAAACTGACAGTTTTAAAGGGTAAAAATGACAGTTTTTTTATCTATTTTTTAAAAATAACAAAAACCATTATTTTCAATTGTTTTTTATAGGGCCACATTGAAATATTATGAACCCATATAAAAAATATCATCTCAAAATTATTTTTTTTACTATTTAAAAAAAAGGGTATGTTGCTAGGAGGTATGTTGGAGACCCTCACTCTCTTTATATATATATTATGTGATGGCTCTTAGCAAAAAAATATAAAAAATATTTTTTGATATTTTGAAGTATTTTTTGTGGCGGTCTTAGAAACACCATGCTTAATAGGACAGTCACGACACTAAGTTGGAGGGCTTATGTTTAGTCTTACTAGATTCAGTTCATTATAAGCTGACATTACACAATAATATGAATCCAACTAGGCCTGTCAACTTGTCGGAGTTGGGTTGGATCGGATCTAGGGAGATCCAGATCCGTTTAATAGGCACTTTATCGGGTTCGGCTCCGAGTCTTCATCGGGTCTATAATATTGGATCCAGATTCAGACCCAAAATGGGTATTCGGGTTCGAGTCCGGGTCCGGGCGAGTCTGGCCATATATACATTTATTTTATATTTATTTTTATTTTATCTCCCTTCGTTATTTTTTAATCTTAGATTAAAATATTTTGTGATGTATTATAGTATATAATTAGTATAAATAATATATATATATATTTCAGTGTTCTAAAGAGCTCGCCTAGGCTTGACGCTTGGGAGAAATGCCCCACCTTAAGCTTTTACGCCTTATTCTTGTTAAAAGGCTTAATGAGGAAGAGTGCGCTTGCATTCAAATAAGGAAGTTATTTAATTAAACACAGTTTTTATTACTCAAGTCCTAAATATGCATCTATATGTGATTAAATACGATGATGAAACATGCAAGAACACATATATGAGGAAAAATCCTTCAAAGGGGCAAAACCTTTTATTTTCACAATAATTTTGTAAGAGTACGGCTTACAATGAAAATAAATGACACAGAAATACCCTCAAGTGTCGGTTTTGTTGTCGGCGGCTGGAACAATCCCTTTCCAGTAGGGCAGCAGTGAAGAAGAGAGCGACTTCCTCACAAATTACTCTAGATGAGTAAATGATCTTCTTGAAGGTTTAAAGATTCATACACATATATGGGAATGGTTTTGTGAATAAAAAAGGTTTAGAAAACCTTAAAAAGTGAAGTCTTATTCTGGGCTGTTTTCGCAGAATTTTGAGATTGCAGAAAGACTTAAAAAACGTGTAGAAGGAGATCAGATATTTATACAAAAATCGAGGCGGTGGCTCGTTCGAACGAGATAGCCATGTCGCTCGAATGAAGGACATAAGTGTGACACCCCGACTAATTAAATACCGGGTAGCTACTCCTTTATTAAATCAATACAAAATGCCAAGTTGGTTCAGTTAATAGCATCACTGTCGAAAATATTTTAATAATTACTAACCACCTAGTATTAAAAAAGTAAGTTGCCAAATTTTAAGTTAAGTTTGATTAACATGCAATAAAAGAATAATGGAAGAACAACATAATCCATTCACCATAACGAAGTAATGAAATAACCAACGAAAATAAAAATAAGTCCAAAGGAAAACTCCTCACAACAATCCCATAACTGAAAATAAATGACAAGTCTGAATCCTGAATTAATTACATGCTAGAAGTCTGAATAACTGAAATAATGAAATGTCTCTAAAAGAAATGGGCGACATGCCCTACAACTGATAAAATGCTGAATATAGAGTCAAGGTAGATGAAGCGTCTACAAGCAAAGTCCTGTAACTTCCACAAACAGCTACAGCTCGTCACTTGAATGAGGATCCTAAGCATGGTGTCCTTGTGGCTGGGCACCTAAAATGGTTTTTACAAAAATAGATTTGAAAGCAAATGGGTCAGAGCCCGAAAGTGGAAATCATTTTAAAAAAAAACAGCAAGTGTTTTAATAACATTAAAACATTAAATGCAAAATACATGTTAGGACGTGCACTCACATGAAATTCTCACCTCTCGACTACATGTGCACTCCTAACGTACCATACCCATCTACATGACATACATATCTAACCAAACCGTAATAAGTTCTACCCCTTACTACTCGATCCCCATATTACATTCTAGCGTTATCAATTAAATAGAGGGCTTTACTTAAACTCAGATTCTCAATTAGTAATACAATCCACTATCAGTTAACCCGTTATGTTTTCTCAAAACATTACCATAATTATATTCACAATACCAACATGGAAGTTCTCATTATCTACGTGTATATTATTCACGTCATAAATATACAATACAAGCACCCCGAGACTAAGCTGCGGTGCACACATACTCTGCTATCCATCCCGGTACATCACGCACATAAGGATCACGTATTCCGAATCTCTCAGGAATCGTTCTCAAATAACAACATCACAAATAATGGAGGCGAACACAGTCACATCACATGGGTCACGCACATACCTGCGCTCCCACGATCAGCAGACTTATTAACATCCCAATAAGTCCTTCTCTGACCTATGTTCATCGAGGTACCAGTCTAAATCCGGGCAACACAGGGATTAGAGGGCCCTAAGCGAACGTAAACCTCCCGTGATAGCAAGTATGGTAGGTATGTCATACACATAAAATCAATACATATACTAAGTATGCACACATCTTAGTAATCACCATAATTTAATTGTAGTACACATCTCATTCTCGTACCGACATATAATGCTACACAATTTATATGTTCCCGATTAATATAATGCCTTAGGCCGTCAATAGTTCTCGCATCGTAATAGACACTCACGTCCTACTTCATAATTTCCCTTAGGTTCAAACTACACTTGTAGGTTTTACTCCTCATTATATCCCAAATATCCCAAATATATCCATTAATCCACAAGGAAGTGTTATCTCTACATATAAATAAGGTTACGGGACACTCGGGATCAAAACAGGCTAAAAAGCCTAAACTGTCAGCTCGTTAGAAGTCTCGTTCGAACGAGGCTGTTCGAACGAGAGTTCGTTCGAACGAAGTGGGCTTTCTAACGAGGTCTCGTTCGAACGAAGTCATCGAACGAACATCACCCTCGTTAGAAGTCAAAGGTCAACTCGTTAGAAGCTCGTTCGAACGATCTCGTTCGAACGACCTGGGCAGGTCTTCTAACGAGTGGCCAGATTCGAGCCCAGATTTTCCTTAACTCATTTTTCCAACTTTTCTTCACCTCTAATCTCCTCTAAACATCAATCCAACAATATACATGGGTTCTAATCAATCCTAAATATACTTAGGTCATATATTAACGTATTTTGTGGGATTAATTCATCCTAAATCTCATCCAAATATTAAATCTCCACATCTTCTTCCCCAATCTCAAGAACATGAACCCTAGAAATTAAATTCATCCATAGGCATAAATAAGTCCGATTTTATGGTAAAAAGATGTATTTTTCACTGACTAATCATCCTAACATTGTTCTACATGCAATCTCCTCATAAAATTATAAATCTCTACATGAAATTCAATGGGTTTTATCATTCTCCAAGAACAATGAAATTCTGTCAATTTCCTACGCATGGAAGAAACATTATTTGTAATTAAATGAAATTAAACCACTTGCCTTATGTGTATCTCTGATTTTGATGACGATTTGATGAATGGTTCTCTCTCTCTCTGCAGAATTCTCCTCTCTTCTCTCTCTACAAGCTTTCTTCTCCAAAGTGACAATGGTGGCTAGGGTTTTCCTTAGGAAATTTTGGAACAATTCTAATAACCCCCGTAGCCCATTAAGTCCTAAGATGTGGTTAGTGGGTTTAGTGGGTAATTACCAAGTCAGCTTTTTAATTCCCAATTTTCGTAGGTTTTAATTCCCAAAAATTCAAAATTACCAAACTACCCTTATACGTTGCCGGCATGGCCTAAAAATGCCCCGGGACCCAAACTAAACCCCCGGCTAGTGTTTTCTGACTATTTCGACCCTTCCGGACGCGTTGGCGCACTCAAAATGATCATACGGTTTATAGAAATAAAATTCACTTTTTAATTATCATAATTATATTCCATGACGCGATTGTCACACGCGTCTCAACAAGATTTCCAAATTGCCGTATTTCATCTCACGACAAATTTCATAATTCAATATTCATATATAATCATATATGCACATTATAATCAAATACCAACTCGCATCTCGCTAGTATTTTAATTCGGATTAATTTCCAATCAATACACATTTAATTCAATAAATCCCATAAATAAATATCACAAAAATACGGGGTATTACATACTTCCCCCCTAATAACTGAATTTCGTCCCGAAATTTGGAACTAGAAAGTACCTGGTAAGAACAAGTCTGGATAACGTTCGCGCATTTCATCCTCGCTCTCCCATGTGGACTCCTCGACATTATGATGTCGCCACTGAACACGCACTAACGAAACTATCTTTGACCGCAGTTTTTGCTCACTTCGGTCCAAAATAGCAATCGGCCCCTCCTCGTAGGAGCTATCAGGGTGGAGACCTATGTCCTCCAAAGCAATGTGAGAATGAGCCAAATCGTCTCTAAGATATTTCCTTAGCGAGGAAATATGAAACACATCGTGAATCCGATGTAAATGCTCCGGTAATCCAAGCCTATACGCAACCGGTCCAATTCGCTCAATAATAGGAAATGGTCCCACATATCTCGGTGCCAAATTCCCTTTCTTCCCGAAACGCATAATCCCCTTCATAGGAGATACTCTGAGCAAAACCTGGTCCCCCACTGAAACTCCCTGAAGAACCTCTTCGCATCAGCATAGCTCTTCTGCCGATCTTGAGCTACCCGAATGCGACTCCGAATCAATTTTATCCTCGCCGAAGTATCCTGAATCACTTCCGGCCCAAGTAGTTTGTTATCCCCCACCTCCAACCAACATGCTGGGGAACGACAAGGTCTACCGTACAACGCCTCAAATGGAGCCATGCCAATGGTGAACTGGTAGGAGTTGTTGTAAGCAAACTCCACCAGTGGAAGATACTGCTCCCATCCACCCCCAAAATCAATGATGGACATACGTAGCATGTCCTCCAACATCTGGTTTGTACGCTCGGTTTGCCCATCGGTCTGCGGGTGATACGCCGTACTCAACCGCAATTCCGTGCCCATGGCCTCCTGAAAACTTTTCCAAAACCGTGAAACAAATATCTTGTCTCGGCAACCCTCGGGGCTTGAGTTTTGGGTTCATTTCGTGGATAACAATTTTTGGAGATAGAAAATATTAGGTGATATTCGTGTTAGGCATCTAGATTAGATGTGAGGAAATTATTTTTGGAGACGAGATTATTTTGAAGATTGTTGGCCTGATTTTGAGAGTTAGGCATTCGGCGAATTTCGAGGGCGAAATTCCATTGTTAGTGGGGAAGTGTAACAACTCGCGTAATTTTGGGCTATTTTAATTAATTTAAGAAAATGGAGGAAAATAAATTTTTTGATAAAATTATTTTTATTGCTCAAATATGTTGGTTATTATTTTTAAAGGCGAGAATTTCAAACGGTTTCTAAATCGGAGTTAAAACAGATTTTAAAATGATTTTTAATATTTTTAACTCTTGGAATTCTAAGTCAGCGAACATTAAGTAATTTTCAAGAGTTGTTTTGGCTTCCAACTTTTCATTTCTTTGCCTTATTTAAAGGAGTCTTTTGGATTCCGACTCTTCATTTATTTGCATTATAAAAGGAAGTCGTGGGCAAACCTTTTAACATACTTTTGGTACAAATTTTGGCAGCAAATATATTTTATATTCCTCTTCTTTTTATATACACATTGGCCCTTGAGATTTGTGAGTTCCAACCTTAGATTAAAGGTGTTCTTGGGGATATTTTGTTGGAGGTTCTTGGAGGAGATTTTGTAGATCTTTTGAGTTGATCTTGAGGATGTGATCGTTGGTTTTTCATCATAGTTTGAGGTATGGGGTTTTACATAATATGCTCCTTAAATCTCGCGAGTGTCATTCTCTTTGAATTCTTGTTTAATTGAACTCATATTTGAATTGATAAATTCATTGAAATCTGGAAAATAATTGTTGAAATTATTTTGATTCATGTGGTATCATTATATTGTCGATGAGCACGTTGTGATGAGATTTTAATATGGCACGGATGTTGGGCACCCGCCAAAATTCCTGTTTCCCGGGCTATGGCTTGATAAAGCAGATACAAATGTGGTGAGGCCTGGTGACCCGGTTAAAGTGTTGTTGAGAAATTATATTGATAAATGCTTTGAGATTTGCATTTTGATTTGAATATTCGTACTCGTGTTGTTACATTTTATTCATTTCTAATTCGTATTTGTTGAGCATAATTCCTGTCGTATTGTGTACTTCCCCATATTTTCTTTTAGTGGCAGGTTAGTGCGGATTTTGGGGCGCTATGGAGATTGATTTTAGCGAGGATTGTTTGGGAAAGATTTGTATTTATTTTGATATATAGAGCATTGGAGATTTATTTTGAGTTCGATGTTGTATTTATTTCAAGAGAATTTTGGTTATATTTTATTTGAAGAGATTTGAGATTAGGGGTTTCCTCTATTGTTGTTGTGGGATTTAGATGCTCTATACCTTGTCACTTGTGGATTTGGATTCATTTTATCGCATTAGCGCTCCGTTCGCTCTCCCCGGGCGGGCGGGGTGTTATGATTATATATGAATATTGAATTATGAAATTTGTCGTGAGATGAAATACGGCAATTTGGAAATCTTGTTGAGACGCGTGTGACAATCGCGTCATGGAATATAATTATGATAATTAAAAAGTGAATTTTATTTCTATAAACCGTATGATCATTTTGAGTGCGCCAACGCGTCCGGAAGGGTCGAAATAGTCAGGAAACACTAGCCGGGGGTTTAGTTTGGGTCCCGGGGCATTTTTAGGCCATGCCGGCAACGTATAAGGGTAGTTTGGTAATTTTGAATTTTTGGGAATTAAAACCTACGAAAATTGGGAATTAAAAAGCTGACTTGGTAATTACCCACTAAACCCACTAACCACATCTTAGGACTTAATGGGCTACGGGGGTTATTAGAATTGTTCCAAAATTTCCTAAGGAAAACCCTAGCCACCATTGTCACTTTGGAGAAGAAAGCTTGTAGAGAGAGAAGAGAGGAGAATTCTGCAGAGAGAGAGAGAACCATTCATCAAATCGTCATCAAAATCAGAGATACACATAAGGCAAGTGGTTTAATTTCATTTAATTACAAATAATGTTTCTTCCATGCGTAGGAAATTGACAGAATTTCATTGTTCTTGGAGAATGATAAAACCCATTGAATTTCATGTAGAGATTTATAATTTTATGAGGAGATTGCATGTAGAACAATGTTAGGATGATTAGTCAGTGAAAAATACATCTTTTTACCATAAAATCGGACTTATTTATGCCTATGGATGAATTTAATTTCTAGGGTTCATGTTCTTGAGATTGGGGAAGAAGATGTGGAGATTTAATATTTGGATGAGATTTAGGATGAATTAATCCCACAAAATACGTTAATATATGACCTAAGTATATTTAGGATTGATTAGAACCCATGTATATTGTTGGATTGATGTTTAGAGGAGATTAGAGGTGAAGAAAAGTTGGAAAAACGAGTTAAGGAAAATCTGGGCTCGAATCTGGCCACTCGTTAGAAGACCTGCCCAGGTCGTTCGAACGAGATCGTTCGAACGAGCTTCTAACGAGTTGACCTTTGACTTCTAACGAGGGTGATGTTCGTTCGATGACTTCGTTCGAACGAGACCTCGTTAGAAAGCCCACTTCGTTCGAACGAACTCTCGTTCGAACAGCCTCGTTCGAACGAGACTTCTAACGAGCTGACAGTTTAGGCTTTTTAGCCTGTTTTGATCCCGAGTGTCCCGTAACCTTATTTATATGTAGAGATAACACTTCCTTGTGGATTAATGGATATATTTGGGATATTTGGGATATAATGAGGAGTAAAACCTACAAGTGTAGTTTGAACCTAAGGGAAATTATGAAGTAGGACGTGAGTGTCTATTACGATGCGAGAACTATTGACGGCCTAAGGCATTATATTAATCGGGAACATATAAATTGTGTAGCATTATATGTCGGTACGAGAATGAGATGTGTACTACAATTAAATTATGGTGATTACTAAGATGTGTGTATACTTAGTATATGTATTGATTTTATGTGTATGACATACCTACCATACTTGCTATCACGGGAGGTTTACGTTCGCTTAGGGCCCTCTAATCCCTGTGTTGCCCGGATTTAGACTGGTACCTCGATGAACATAGGTCAGAGAAGGACTTATTGGGATGTTAATAAGTCTGCTGATCGTGGGAGCGCAGGTATGTGCGTGACCCATGTGATGTGACTGTGTTCGCCTCCATTATTTGTGATGTTGTTATTTGAGAACGATTCCTGAGAGATTCGAAATACGTGATCCTTATGTGCGTGATGTACCGGGATGGATAGCAGAGTATGTGTGCACCGCAGCTTAGTCTCGGGGTGCTTGTATTGTATATTTATGACGTGAATAATATACACGTAGATAATGAGAACTTCCATGTTGGTATTGTGAATATAATTATGGTAATGTTTTGAGAAAACATAACGGGTTAACTGATAGTTGATTGTATTACTAATTGAGAATCTGAGTTTAAGTAAAGCCCTCTATTTAATTGATAACGCTAGAATGTAATATGGGGATCGAGTAGTAAGGGGTAGAACTTATTACGGTTTGGTTAGATATGTATGTCATGTAGATGGGTACGGTACGTTAGGAGTGCACATGTAGTCGAGAGGTGAGAATTTCATGTGAGTGCACGTCCTAACATGTATTTTGCATTTAATGTTTTAATGTTATTAAAACACTTGCTGTTTTTTTTAAAAATGATTTCCACTTTCGGGCTCTGACCCATTTGCTTTCAAATCTATTTTTGTAAAAACCATTTTAGGTGCCCAGCCACAAGGACACCATGCTTAGGATCCTCATTCAGGTGACGAGCTGTAGCTGTTTGTGGAAGTTACAGGACTTTGCTTGTAGACGCTTCATCTACCTTGACTCTATATTCAGCATTTTATCAGTTGTAGGGCATGTCGCCCATTTCTTTTAGAGACATTTCATTATTTCAGTTATTCAGACTTCTGGCATGTAATTAATTCAGGATTCAGACTTGTCATTTATTTTCAGTTATGGGATTGTTGTGAGGAGTTTTCCTCTGGACTTATTATTATTTTCGTTGGTTATTTCATTACTTCGTTATGGTGAATGGATTATGTTGTTCTTCCATTATTCTTTTATTGCATGTTAATCAGACTTAACTTAAAATTTGGCAACTTACTTTTTTAATACTAGGTGGTTAGTAATTATTAAAATGTTTTCGACAGTGCTGCTATTAACTGAACCAACTTGGCATTTTGTATTGATTTAATAAAGGAGTAGCTACCCGGTATTTAATTAGTCGGGGTGTCACAATAAGTCGTTCTAACGATATCGCGCGACATGCCTATCTCGCGCGAACTGCTTCCAAAGTCGTTTGAGCGATCTCGTCGATCGAGGAAATTCGCTTCTACACTTAGAAAAATTCTGCTTTTGATAAAAAATAAAACCAGACTTCAAAAATAATTTTCAAAAACAATTCCCAAATATTTATGCAAATATTTAAAGCTCCAATAAAACATATTACTGATAGAGCGTAGTGGAGTAGTGGGAATGAGCTGAGCAGCACGTTGCATGATGCACGTGATGAAAGTGGATGCATTGAATTCGGATAAAGGCCGTCGAGGATGATCGTGTTGACGTGCCGAATGTAGCGGTATCAGACATATGAACTGTGATCTAGGAGAAAACATAAATTTCCTAGAATCTACCCCGAACATTTATAAAATTATGTCCTTACACTTAAGTCGCACTTTAAAAAAAAACGCTTTAGTTAAACAATATCACCTTTTAAAGACTTTTTAAAAAAAATCGGACCAATATTTCATTCAAAACAATCAAAAGGAAAATGGTATCCCAAACCTTTCTGCCACTCGTCCAAAAAAACGTGCATTTTTTTTATTAGTATTTAAAAAAATAGTATTTTAATTTGCATATATTCAGACATATTTTAAGGTATGTACCATTTTAGTATTTTTAATAGCTTTGTTAAGTGAAAAATGTTAAAATATATTAAAAAAAGGCCAAAAAGCCTTTTCACGCCTAAGGCCCACCTAGGCGTCTAAGGCTTAAGGCTTGACCTCGACGTCTCGGTCATGCCCCTCGTTTTTAAGAACCTTGATATATATATATATATATATATATATATATATATATATATATGGCCCCGCCTAGGCTTCTAAGACTTAAGGCTTAGCCTCGACGCCTCTGTCAAAACTCGCATTTTTAAGAATCTTGATATTTTTATATATAATACTTACATGTTATATATATAGCGGATCGGATCTTCGGGTTCGAGTTTTGTATAAGATTCAGATCCTACTCGTAAAATAAACGGGTCTTCGGATATTCGAATCTCGAGTCTAAAAAAATACATTCAGATTCTATTATACGAATCGAGTCCGAATTGAAAACGGGTCCAAATCCGATCCATGGAGACGCCTAAATCCAATTATAGTCATTATATCCCGACCGATCCATTGAGACCCCTAAATCCAACTATAGTCACTACGCACAACAAACTCGCTGAAAGTTATGAACATGTGACGTAAAGATGGAACAAATTTGATGTGACACAAAATTAACTATACAAGCCTATAAACAGGTCATTACGAGGAACATCAATCTTATCATGAAACCGATAAGCAACATGATCATGTCAACACTGTATGATCATACGACCCTTTGTCAAGTTTATTATGACCATAACAGGATGCAAATTGCAGTGACGCAAAGGAGAAATAATTATAGTTGCAGAGAATTAAACTCAAGATAACAAAAAAAATCTCACCTAAAAGCTTCATGTTGTATTCCATGATTCCAGTCTCACAAGCCCTGCAATGTGTTAATCCTTCCACACTCGTATAGGGTTGATAGTTGACTTCAAGAGAGACAAGGTTTTATTAGTAAGCTTTTAGATAAATGGTGATATAATCAACGGTGGCTTTAGGAATTTGAGTGAAGTGTGGGGAAAATTTCAGGCAAATCCCGGGGATTCGGGAGCCGGAGCCTGAGACCCCATTTTTTTTGAATTGTTTTTGCTTTTTTTTTTTTTACAATTTTTAACCTTAAAAATGTTTGAGATAATAATTACACATAATATACTTATTTGGGGTAATATTTATACATGACTTCCTATATTATAACAAATTTCAAATAATAGATTCTAGGGATTTAATTTCAGACTAATAAATTCTAGGGATTTTAATTTTAATATTCATTATAAATTTAAACACATAAACAAACACAATACACATATAAATAATATGCACATATACCACCTCTGTAGTGAGATGAGGGAGCTCTACTTCTGGCAGCAACAAGGGCAGCGGCGAGCAAGGAAGGATACAGGCACAGGCGGGGTGAGGTGAGGATGCACGCGGGGGGAGAGAGGGTCGAATGGTTGGGGTGGGGAGAAGCAGCGGCAGGTCTCTGAGAGAAGAGAGGAGAGAAGAAGATAATATGTTAAATGGTATAAACGTGAGTGGTAATTGATTGGTATAACGTTTGTGTTTTTTTTAATTTATTACACATTTATATCATGTACTTTGTAAATAATAAGAAGTAACTTCTAAGTTTGAATTTTTATAAACCCCCCCCTAATTATTTTTTAATTAATTGAACTGGGGCGGCAGCGCCACATCAGCGTAGGGTGGATCTGCCCCTGGAAAGAGGCTAGGAAAAAACTAATGAGTATCAAAATGTAGTACTACCGTAATCTATACATAACATTAAAAAATGTTCAAGTTAAGAGTTGTCATTTAACATGTTAATATTTTTAATTGCAGTTTACTTTTATGTGGCTAAATTAAATCTTTGAGATATGGTGAGATTCATTTGATATATTGTGTAAGAACACAAATTTCCAATTGAGTCCATATATAGTTTTGGCTCAATTCTGGACAAAAACATTTATTCATAGGATAGTAGTTTATTGTAATATTCTCAAGCCTATGAAGTGTTTGTTTGAAGACGTAGCGGCAAAGAGTATAAAGCTTCATCAAAATACCGGTTTGCATGCCTCGTTTCTACGTCATCATCTATGGTTCCATGCTCTCAAGGTATGAATGCAATATTATATATATAGGAGCTTGGAACAAGTTTATTGGGTGTTAGGTTTAATAAAAACTGTGTTTTATTTTCAGAAAGAATTAATTAGAACTTTAAAATAAGTTTATAAAGTTTTCTGGGCTAAAATCGAATTTTCCAAGCTTTCTGGAAGTTCGTTCGATATGTCGTTCGAACGAGATTTTCGTTCGAACCATATGTCGTTCGAACGAGTTTGCCAACGACTTCCCACTAAGGCATACTGGAACTTCGTTCGAAATGTCGTTCGAACGAGATTGTCGTTCTAACGAGATTTCCAACGAGTTTCTAACGAGTCCATACTGGAACTTCGTTAGAAGACTCGTTCGAACGAGATTTCGTTCGAACGAAATCTCGTTCGAACGAGATGTCAGGCGGGAACAGTTTTTGGCAGTTTTTCACCCACTTTCCCACTTGTTTCTTAACTGATTTTTCTCAGACTTTAATATGTGCGGGAATCACTTTTGATAATTTAACTTTTCCATTCTATCTCATCTCTTAGAGAGTGTTTGAGAGAAAAATTGGTTTTAGGAAAATGTTCATGTTTTGAGTGAGATTTTTAGAGAAAAATATACATCACTCTTTTTTACACCCAAATGAGTTTATTCCAAGTTCTCATATACATATATCTTGCTTGGAGTTTGGCACCGGTTTTCTCTACACTGAATTGAAGAGAAGTTTCGGGTTTTCTTCTACATCCCATAAACAAAGAAGAAGTTGTTTACTTTGTTTTACCCGCTTGGAGAAAGGCTTCATGTTCAGGTGACGGTGACCATATAAAGTCCTATCGGTGGATTCCGAGATCGCAGTGGAGTTCCAAGGTTATCCGCTAGGAAGAGGTGTTTACAAGAAGAAGCGTCGAGGCTTGAGAGGGATCGAGTCGTGTGTTGTAAGCCTTTCTGTCTTGTATTTGTAATTCCGTATCTAGTGGATTTGTGGCTAGGGCCGTCCGAGGTTGTTTCCCGTCTTGGGTTTTTCCTCGTACATCGCGGGGTAGTGTGATTGATTTATTTTATCTTGCATAATAATTTAGAATGCATGCTTAGGATAATTCAAGATAAAATTTGGTTTAAATTATCACACTTAACTTAATTTGGTGCTAAATTAAATATTGGGTAAATTTAGTTAATTCAAATCATTTGCTAAAATTGGCTTGGCCTAATTTCGAAATATTGATAATTATGACTTAGGCAAATTCTAGGGCTTGGATTAATTAACATTGGTTTAAGAAAATTAAAATTTGGTATTTGTTTGTTTTAGTTGAACCATCCTAACGCTTCCGCATCTCGTGTTTTATAAAAGGAAATTATAAGTTAATTTTAATTGTGAAAATTAAGAACCCGGGGAACTCACGTCTCGTTTACATATTGATTTGCAAACTTTGAGATGCTAAATTTTTTGAGAGGAATGAAGTATTACACACTCATAAAAAGTTCAAAGGGACACCTAATTCTCAATGGAAAAATAAATGGTCCTGGTAGGTTGTGAGCCATTTGTTAGTTGAAATACCAAACGAGTGAACATCAAGAAACATAATCCTCTCTTGAGCCCTTCTTTATGCATACACGAAGTACTACTACCTGGTAAGTAATTAACCTAGTGTTGTGTTATACAATAGAAAGAGAGTCAATTACACTTCTTCCCTTGAGCTTTAACTTTTTTTTCAATTTATCATCCGAACTTTTATTTTCGGCATTCAACCCCCTGAACTTCCTAAACGACTACAAGTAACCCCTATTGTTAACACCAAAAAAGGATAAAAGGTTTAGAAAAATGAAAATTACATAATAAATCATTTACAAATATTTAAAAATCTGAAAATTATAGAAAATTTATTTTAAATTAGAGAAAGTATATTAAAAAACTGGAAATCGTTAAAATAAATATAAATGACAAACTAAAATCTGAAAAATATTATTTTTCAATGAAATCGGTAAATAATAGAAAAAAAATTCGAAATTTATAGAAAAACTTATAAAAAATATGAACAAGATTGAAAAACATTCTAAAAAATCTAAAAATAATAGGACTGTTAAAACCCTGAAAATACTAGGGAAAAAAACATTTGCAAAGTATGAAAAATATTGAAAAAACCTCTAATAAATTTGAAAATAATAGAAAAACATTTAAATTATAGTAAAACTTAAAAAAAGATGTTAAAAAAGCTTCTAATAATCTCGAAATATATATATATATATATATATATATATATATATATATATATATAGAGAGAGAGAGAGAGAGAGAGAGAGAGTAACCTACGTCATGATGTATACATCACATCATACATCATATTCAGTGCTATGTTCTAATAAATATTTTTTTCCAATTTTTTAATTTTCTCTTGAAATTAACCTTCTAATCAACTCATATTCAAAAAATTAGATCAAAATACATTTTGCAGCTATTTTTAAAAACTCGACAAATAACTGCTGGCGGAGACCCTTATAAATAAAGTATTTTGAGCAGTTTTTGTAGATTTTTTAAAAAAAGCTACAAAATGTATTTTGACCTAATTTTTTTAACATAGGATTATTGGAAGGTTAATTTCAAGAGAAAAATAAAAAATTTGAAAAAATAAAATTTTTTTGGACCTAAAACTAGATGTGATGTATGAATGATGTATAGAGCATGATATATGTGAGAATTCTCCCCCCCTCTCTCTCTCTATATATATATAGCTAATAATCGTAAAATATTTTAAAAGTGCAAAAAACATTTTAAAACTTTGGATAAAATTGACTTTATAAAAATATGAAAATAAACTGAATATAGTTGAAAGAAATTGTTCGAATATACTGAAAAAACTTATAAAACATCTAAAAATAATTGAAAACATTTAAAAAGTAAGAATATGTTGAAAAATATGCATTTTTGGTGTGGATGTCCACACATTCCATGTATATATCTTTTGGGATATCTCACCTTATATTATAAATAGATAAATACAGTGATGCTCACTAAATTTTATACGCACTTAAAAAAAGAAATACCATCTCTCCTTTCAAATTCTCTTTTTATTTTTTTTATTTTTATAACACGTTATCACCACGATTCTCTAAGGGTGTGTTTGATTACAAAGTTGGAAAATTATTAGAAAATAGTTTATTTCGATGAGAAGTTGAAAAAAGAGTGGAAAAGATATGAGTTTTTGCTTTTAACTTTTTCTGTTTTTCATGTAAAGCGATTCTTTGATCAGTGGATAAGAAATATTTTTCACTAAAAATGAGGTTTTGAATGGAGCACTTAGTATGTCCATGAATGTTATTCATATATAACTAGTTTGTAATCAAAATATTCAAAAGCAAAACATGAATTAAACAACTATTTTTCATAAAAAAAATTGTCAATCAAACACACCAATATATTACTTTCGTATTTCAACGCACAAGAGGAACGATGAAAATGCGCTATTGTTTGTCTTCTCCAAATCCAGTTAGAACCTTCCATCAATCTTTACACTAAACATCTTCCTAACTACTTGAATTAATAAGGATCCATTTGGTTGACATTATTTGCATGGCAAATGCCAAAAAGTTGGCAAATATAAAAATTTGTCAACTTTTTAACTGTTTGGTTGCATAATTTGTCATGGCAGTGTTTTGCAGTGCACAACACTCATTATGCATAAGGTGTTGACAAACTTTGCTTATCTAATTGAGTGAGAAATATTTGCCAACAAATTTGCTAACTTCTTAAACAGTTTTAATATTTTCAAAAATAATTTAAAAACTATTTTTAATAATTAAAAAACTTTTATGAATATTATAAGAAATTGTTAAGAAAATGTTTTACAATTTTTTTAAAGAATCGTATTATGAAAATATTATAAAAACTGTTTTTAACATTTATAAAAACTATTTGAATATATTATAAAAACTGTTTTGAAAAATAATATTAAAAACTATTTTAAATATTAAAAAAACTGTTTTGTAATTTTTTCAAAACTCTTTTTAATATTATAAAAAATTCTTAAGAAAATGTTTTACAATTTTTTTTAAAAACCGTATTATAAAATATTGTAAAAACTGTTTTTGACATTTTAAAAACTGTTTTGAATATATTATAAAAACTGTTTTAAGGTTTTAAAAAACAATTTTAAAAACTGTTTTAAATAGTTTAAAAAACTATTTTTTAATCTTTAAAAAAATACTTTTAATATTATAGAAAATTGTTAAGAAAATGTTTTACAATTTTCTTTTAAAAACTGTATTATAAACATATTGTAAAAACAGTTTTTAACATTTTTAAAAACTGTTTTGAATATATTATAAAATCTATTTTAAAGTTAAAAAAAAAAGCTGCTTTAAATAGTTAAAAAACAGTTATTAATATTTAGAAACTGTTTTATAATGTTTTAAAAACTATATTATAAAAAATGTTAAGAAAATGTTTTATAATTTTTTTTTAAAAACCGTTTTACATAACATTGTAAAAACTGTTGTTAACATTTTTAATTTTTTTTTGAATATACTATAAAAACTGTTGTATACTTTCTAATAATAATTTCAAAAATCGTTGTAAAAAATATGTTTTAAAATGCATTATCAAAATATTTTATCTAAAACCTTGTTTTACCTCGTTTAATTATTTAATAGCTTAATACAAAAAAAAGTATTTATCTTCATAAATCGCACCCGAAGAAAAATAAGAAAGGGACAAAGAGACGGTACGTCGGTTTTATCATGGATAGTGATTGATATTCAAAAACCTTCTTTTCTTTTGATTTGATGGCTTACACAAAATGTGGGAGTTATACTCTCAGCTTGATAAGGTCACAGGACTGTTAAGATCTTAGAGCCCTAATTCACCCAAGTATGGTGGTGTACCCGCACTAGAAGCGCGGATTTGTAAATCCGCTACGAATTTGTGGAAAATTCTCGAACTCAGATGATCAAAGTCGCGAATTCTAAGAAGTCAAATCCTCAATTACTAATCATTCCTCTGTTTTGGACGTAAACGATATAAATTTTAACTGTGTTGTCAGGCCTTTGTCCAGATCAAGGCCAGAACTAATAAATGTTGTCTGTTGGAATAAATGTGGAGAGACCCATGGTTCACTTTTATAAAACAAATTAGCTTGGGAAGCATTTCTCTTTTTCGATGTGGGATAAGTGATTGACATGATTTTGAAGGCATTCTTTTGGGTAAACAATAATAAGATATGGATATACATTTCTTTTTGTGATTGTCGTTTACTCTTGAAGATGGATATATGTATATACAAAAATACTTCATTCGTGGCTATTGAAATGTAAAATAAATAAAAAAAATTATTTCATCTTGTTATACTTTTTGAAAAAATTAATTTATATACTAAAAATATATATTTGAAGGTAAAAAAAATATAAACATCCCCCATTTATACATTAAAAATAGACGCTCTAGGAACGCTCTCAAATGCTACTTGTGGTGACAATTATTATGCAACACAAATAAATATGAGAGAAGCAATTACCAAGAAAGAACAAGGAAAAGAAAATGTCGATCACACAACAAAAGATATACGTGGTTCAGCAAAGATGTGGCTACGTCCACGGTGGTGCAGTCAGTATTATTTCTATATACTCTGGAGAGTGATTACAGAGAATACAACTTGTTCTTTTGCCCCGGACCTAGGGTTTAATATATACATTTACATGTAGGTGAGTGGAGGTGATGGGTTCCTCCACGTTTCCCATCTCCCCTATAACTTCCCTTTATGGGATCGTGGGGGGAGACCAGATCAATATAAAAGATGAAGGGCCTGGACTTTGGGCCGCCAGGACTGGGCTACTCGTCCAGGCCCATGGTTTTAAATTCTGGGTACCCACAATTGCCCCTAAATTTGTTGTGCCATGTATATGGGCCCAACAGATTTAAATGATTAGCCATAATGGCTGTGTTGCAATTTCTCGGGAGCTGTGGAGTTGATTTTGGCGGCAGTCGCTTCGCTTACTGTGCTCTATGATTAGATTCTGAAGGCTCGTTGGAATAGCCACATTTTTTTCGTCGCTTCAGACTTTCCAGTACTCTCCTATCTTCTGAGAACTCTAGCGCCTCGTTCCTTTTGGTCTCAATCTCCATTCCCATCGCTTCTTAATCGTCTTGAGCTCGTGCTTCTTCATCACTTGAACCGATCTTCTATTTTGTAAGTTTATCGTGCCCTTTCTTTGCACTTTCTCTTTGGTTTGTAGCTTTTCTTTGTGTTTTCCAATGGCGAAGATTGGAAATAGATCAATCTCTGAATTTAGAAAGTTCTACGACATCCCTGAGTGGGTAGAGATTGAGTGTTGTGCCTCGCCTCCTAGGAACGTTAGGGATATAGAAGATGCCCACTGGATCCATGTTTTGTTGCTTTCTCAGGGAGGACTTACTTTTCCCCCTAATGACCTATTTTTGTATTTCTTTGGCTATTTCAATATCGTCCCCGCACAATGCTCGCCCAGTGTGTGGAAAATAGTGAACGGTGTGCATAGGATAAATAAGTTGTATGGCACTAGGTTAGGACTTGCCGAGGTCTGTTTCCGTTACTCCTTTTCTCGAACTAGCTCAGGTGTCCTATACCTCAAAGCTAGGAGTCCTGATAGGGTATTGGTAGTTAATCTACCTGATTCCCATAAGGACTATTGGCAAGAGGGTTTCCTTGTTAGAAATTGGCAATTTTCTCCCCAATTTGAAGGGTCGAGGTCTGAGAGGTTCACTGTTCCCTTTTATGGGGAAGAATATATAGATAGGCATTGTACTGTTATTTCAATCTCTGCTGATTTATGACTTTTCTAACTTCTCTTTGCTTTTTTTTCCACAGTGAGGTCAAAGAACTTGGAGCCTGCTCTTAGCGAGGTTCGTATCTCGGAGTTGGTGAAAGCTTGGAATATCAGAGAGCCTTTGGGTGACGACGAGCATCCCAGGTCTGCTGCCTTCTTGCTAGAGTATAAGAACGTAGGCTCCAGCTTCATATCAGGGCCTGTGGACAGTGTACCAGAGTTTGATTCTTTGGGAGAGACTACTGCTGAGCCTATCCAGTTGGACGAAGAAGAGAGCAGCTCTGAGAGTGAGCCTGCAGGAAATTTGGGTGAAGGGAGCTCTGACAGTAGCAGTTCCTCTGATTCTGAGGAGAATTCTGAAGCTCAAGGATTGTCGAGCACTTCCAGCAGTTCGGGTGAAGAGATGCCTCCAAGGAAGAATCTGATTAGAGATGATGATGATGATGACGTGCTTCTTGCACAAAGGTTGAAGAAACAGAAGTCTACTTCTGGGGCCATGGCTACTGGTTCTTGGTCTTCTACTCAGGAGCAAGAGAGGAAGAGGAGAGAGGAAGAGCAGGTGAAAGAGAGGGAGAGGAAAAAGGAGGAGGAGAGAAAAAAGGTGGAGGAGAAGAAGAGAATGGAGGAGAGGAAGAGAATGGAGAAAGAGAAGGAGGAGGAGAGGATAAAGATGGAGTCAAGGACAAAGGCAGAGCAAGCCTTCGTCCTGGTATCTGCTTTGCCCGAGGGGGCTTCAGTTTCCATTTCTCCACAGCTAGCTCCTGCGCTGCTTGAGAGGGCAGTTCTCCCTGCAGATTGCTAGAGGGCGCTGGGGTCTGATCAATTGGCCCTGCAAGCTAGCTAGAGGCTAGCCTTGGTAAGATCCTCTTCCAATTTTCAATTTTTTTTAACAAGTTTCAGTTGCTTCTCCTTCTTGATTTTTTCTTTATTTCTGGCAGTTTGTGACTGACTTCGCTGTGCTCTATCGTTCTCGCGATGAGCTAGTGAGAAGGAATGGCGAGCTGGAGCAGCAAAAGTTCGCTCTGGAGGTCAGGGGTTCTCAGTTGGAGGCTGACTTAAAGACTGCTGACGCAGCTCGAGTTTCCTCTGATTTGGCCCTCGTCAAATCTAATCGAGAGAGGGATGCGGTGGTCAAGGAGCTGAGCGAGCTGAGGCAGGCTTATGACTTAGTCTGCTCGAGCAAGATGGATCTCGCGGAGGAGAACAGGGTTCTGACCGAGCAGATAAAGGTGGAAGAGGCCCAGGTAGCCACTACCAAGGAGGATTCATACAACTCCGGGTGGGCTGCTGCTTATGAAGATGTCGAGGTTCAGATAGGCTATATCAGCCATCTGAACTTCAAGAAGGGCTGGAAAAAAGATCTTTTAGCTGTTGGTGTTGATGCTGAGTCTCCTCTGTTCGACGAGCATGACCCGGGTCCCAAGCCAACTATGGATGAAGGAGCTCCTGCCCCATCCATCGAGGGTGCTGATCTTTCCTCTAAGACAGTTCCTGCTGGTGTTTGCCCTGCCCAGACGACTGAGGGCATCCCTGCAGAGGGGGATGCCTCTGCTGCTGCTGACAAGGGGAAGCAGTGAGCCACCTCTGGGCAGCCTGAGGTTGCCAATTAATCTACTTTTAGGACTTATTTTTGTACTTTTTCTTGTAATTTTCCAAGTTTCTACTCGATGTACTTGACTTTTATTAATGAAATGAGAAGATTCTTCAATCTGCTTGTTATGATCTCTTTCTCTCCTCTATCTTTATTTTACTTATAGTTGGTTGATGTGGATGATTACATTCCCGCTACTTCCTAACTGGGCAGGACCCTTGGTCCTAATGCAAGTCCTAAAGTTTGCCAGGCCTTTGTTAGACTTTGTAAGTAACTTAGGTCTAGGAATAAAAAATATAAGGAGCAGTTCGAGCTAGTGGCTAAGCTAAAGAATATGCTCCAGGAAATGGAAGACATTGGTGCCTCAGTGTAAGAGGAAGTCAGTGCACTGAGAGAAAGGTTACTAGAGGCCACCGAGATCAACCAAGTGGGGGAGTTCCTGCAGCAGGAGAATGAAGATCTGAGGAGGGAACTCTTAAAGCTTAAGGAGCATGCGCCGAGCATCGTTTCAGCAGTCCTGCAAGGCTCCTCGTCGTCGCGAGCTGCATCTCGTCCTCCCCTTCCGCGAGCTGGTAGGGGCGCCAGGGGCAGGAACAGGGAAGCTGAGGAACATCGTGATAGGGAGATGGAAGAGCTCCGCGATGATGTCCGGCGAGCTTATGTAATTGCTGTTGGGCTTCAAAGGGACGTTACCCGACTGCGGCATTTATTCAAGAAAGGTCCTTGACAAGCGTGGGCTGATGGTTATGATCAAGGTTAGCTGGATGCTCCAACAAGACTATCAGAGTTCGAGGAACTTTCTTTCATCAGAGGGTGGTTAAGTGCCCTGAAAGAGCTGCAGGTCCCGAGGAACTCGGTGTTATGGTATCGTCACGAGATGTCCTCCTCCACTCTGATGCCCAATCCATTCAGGAGGGATGATCAATGGATCCCCATCGATGCTATTCCTCGGCAACTACTGGAATTGGACGCAAATGAGGTCGTGGAAGAGCTAGCCCCCGCTCTTGATGATGGAAGAAGAGCTAAAGTGGCAGACTATCTTGTTCGGAGGCTTCCACCTCCTTAAGTTGTTATTCTTTAGTTCTTTTTGATAATGTAAATGCTTTGGGCGAGCTTCGTCGACTAAACATGTATTATCATTGTTGTAAATATAAGAGATTAATGAAAAGTTGGTGTTTTGGGCAATTTTGCCGACTAAACGTGTTCATCCAATCTTTTTATATTCTTGCTGCTTCATAATCCTTCTTGTTTTGTCATGCGAGTGTCCCCTGAGTCCAGTATGATGCCAAAATACCATTGTGCCGTACTTTACCTTTTAGGCTGTGTCGTCACACTCCCTTAGGCCTAAGTAGGGCAATTGGCGAGGACACACCTGGTATTGGATGTCTTCATCCGATCAGGATTTTGTTCAACCAAAGTAGGTTTGATGCCTAAGAATACTCTGTAGGGCTTCATATATTGCCAGGGGCAATGCTAAGAGGCCTTTCGTGCTTCATGACGATGACCTGAGGAGGGGTGTTCCCCTGCTATGTCGACCATCGTGCCTGTGATTTGGAAAGGATGTGTAATAAATTGCAACTTTCACTGATCAGAGAGTAGTTAACTAAGAGACTTTCATTAGTGATAAGGGAAATGAACTGTCCCTTTACATAACAAATACAAGAAAAAGATTCAATAATAAAATTCTTAAAAATGGAATTTCTTGAGATTAGCTGCGTTCCATGCTCGTGGTATCTCCCTACCCTCCATCGTTTCCAAATGATAGGCACCTTGCATGTCGTCTCTAGTTATTTTAAAGGGTCCTTCCCAGTTTGGGCCTAGCTTGCCATCTGATGACTTCACCGCGTTGCCCAGGACTTTTTTTAGAACATAGTCCCCAACTTGGAATCTTCTTGGATTTACCCTTTTGTGGTACTGCTTTGCGAGCTGTTGCTGATAGCTCGCAAGTTTTATCAGTGCAAATTCTCTATGCTCGTCGTCCAGGTCGAGTTCGGCGAGCAATGTCTCATCATTCTGTCCTTGCTCGACAAGGTCGGATCTCATTGTTGGCAATCCCGCTTCTAGTGGGATGATCGCCTCCATACCATATGTTAGTGAGAATGGCGTTTCTCGTGTTGCTCGCCGAGGGGTAGTTCGGTATGCCCATAGGATGTGGGGTAGCTCGGTTGCCCATGCGCCTTTGG
This sequence comes from Sambucus nigra, assembly GCA_949130495.1. Taxonomy (NCBI): domain Eukaryota; kingdom Viridiplantae; phylum Streptophyta; class Magnoliopsida; order Dipsacales; family Adoxaceae; genus Sambucus; species Sambucus nigra. Next base: position 381,803,993 of record OX422220.1, on the reverse strand, counting down.
CTCGCTCTAACTGCTTCCCACAGACGGCGCCAATTGTGGTGACAATTATTATGTAACACAAATAAATATGAGAGAAGAAATTACCAAGAAAGAACAAGGAAAAGAAAATGTCTATCACACAACAAAAGATATACGTGGTTCAGCAAAGATGTGCCTACGTCCACGGTGGTGCAGTTAGTATTATTTCTATATACTCTGGAGAGTGATTACAGAGAATACAACTTGTTATTTTGCCCCGGACCAAGGGTTTAATATATACATTTACATGTGGGTGAGTGGAGGTGATGGGTTCCTCCACGTTTCCCATCTCCCCTATAACTTCCCTTTATGGGATTGTGGGGGGAGACTGGATCAATATAAAAGATGAAGGGCCTGGACTTTGGGCCGCCAGGACTGGGCTACTCGTCCAGGCCCATGGTTCTAAATTTCGGGTACCCACACTACTGTTTAAAAAATATAGAGTTATTTGTACATTATCTAATTTTGTGCTTAAATTAAAAATACATTATACTCCTATATATTTGTGTTTTTAAATGAAAACATTTAAAAAATAATTTTACTCTCATAAATGTATACTTAAATACATAGACTTTACATATTATTATAAACTCAACAAAATCCTTCTAAATATTGATAATATTTCTCTCTCTCTCTCTCTCTCTATATATATATATATATATATATATATATATATATTAAAAATTATTATTATATATTAAAATATATTTTTATATATTAAATATATAAACGTACTCATGGTGCTCTCAAATCCTAGTAATTTAAAACTCAACGCATTGGCGCACTCGCATTCGCACCCGTACTCGCCCCCGCCCTCGCATTAGGGCACTAAGGTTAAGATACTCCCTTTATTCCATGACGTCAATTAATTTATTTAATATCTACAAACACTTTAATATATCTATTGAACGGATAACACACACACACACACATATGGGTACAACTAATGGTACTCCCAAAAATTTGTGAACACTTCAAAATTTTTTTTAAAGCCAAATTATATTTTACCCTAATATCAAACAAATTTCAAGCATTCTTAACAATTTTTTAATTAAATAATTAAAAAACAGTTTTATTATAAAGTTAAAAAAATAGACATTTTTTTATTAAATAAAATTGGACATATTTTTAAAAAACAAATTATAAAACAGTTTTTTTTAAATCAATATTTTTTTTAAATGAACATATTTTTAAAAAACAATTGGATATAACTTATTTAAAAATATAATTTCGTTATTTAAAAAAATGACAGTTATATATATTAATGAGTGTTATATGTTCAACAATTAATCAAGGTTAGAATTCTTTCTCAAATTATATTTTTAATAACTATTTTGTGATAAGATTTTTTTGGTTACAAAATAATTTTGATATATATTAGATTAATGATTGGTTAGTACCCCTAACGCGGACCCACATCATTTAATGGATCTGGGGCCGCGCCAGCGACACTATCCAATATGTATTAAAACAATTATAGCAAAATATTTTTATAGAAAACATTTTCTACCCGCATCCATTAAATGATGCGGGGTCGGGTCAACGGCACTAACAAATCAGTATTAAAAAATTATAACAAAATATTTTTATATAAATATTTTCTACCAGCATCCATTGAATGATGGGGGCCACGCCAACAACATTAACCGATCGGTATTAAAAAAATTATAACAAAAATATTTTTATATAAAATATTTTCTACCCGCATTCATTAATTGATTGATTAGTGATGCTGATGCGGACCCGCATTCCTTAAATGATGTGAGTGCGCTCCGGCGGCACTAACCAATCATTAATCTAAGATATATAAAAAACAAATTTAACAAAAAAAATCTTACCCCAAAGAAGTTATTAATAAAATAATTTCTACAAATATAATTTGAGAAAAAATTGCAACCTTGGTTAATTGTTGAACATACGACACTTATTAATAAATATAAGAGCAACTATAATGGTCGGGGAAAAGAACAGAAGAAAAGGCAAATTTACCAATTTATACAAATTGGTTGGATTAGAGTGGTGGGACAAAACTAAGAGATTCTGTAAATGAGTTTGCATACGTTTTGCAAATATACAAAAGCCAAGGGAATTTGTATAAGTTTCCTACGAACTTCTGAAGTTCGTAGGAATTGGTACGAACTTCAGTTCTTCGTAGCAATTCATACGAACTTCATTTCTTCGTATAAATTCCTATGAACTTCTGAAGTTCGTAGGAAACATATTCACCACAGTAAGAACAAACGTCCGTTTAACTTATTTTCCTATATAAACCCATCATTCCTTCCCCCTAAAATCACACTTCCAATATTTCTCTCTTTTTTCTTCCACCCCATTCCATTATTTTTCCAAAATATTTTCAAGTGAATCATTTTGTCTCTCCATACATTTTAATTATCGATCAAAATGTCTTCATCTCAACCCATTAATTCTAGTACTTCTAGAAAACAAAATATGACTCATATCGAAGATGAAATATTATGTACTATATATGCTAAATATACGAGTCGTGGTATTGAAGGCAACTCGATATCACATGGAACATTTTGGGATTCTGTAATGAATGAATATAACAACACGCCAGAAATTTATATTCAACGTACGAGGACTATGCTTTCAACACACTATAATCATATTTCTTCCCGGGTAATGATATACGTTTCAAAACTGTCTCACCAAATAGACAATATAGGAAGCGACAATAACGAGTTCGACGCGGTTACAAAGGCCCGCAAGGCATATCGCGTGGAAACGAGCAAACAATTCATGTTTGATAAATGCTACCAAATTTTGAAAGACTTACCGAAATTTGATTTGAAGAACACAACGTGCAACAACGACTATCCTACGCCTCTAGACTCGGAGGACAGTTCGGGTGTATGTGACGTATCGTACTGACCCTCAGGCAGGAAGGGGGAGAAACAATGTGCCCGTCAATGTGCTCGTTCAGATAGCCTTGATTGTAACACGACGGTCCTTAAACATTGTGAAGAATTCACCAAGATGTTTAAAAGTAAGAAAGAGTGGAAGCAAGGTCGGGCCATGAAATTTGATTCTCAAATGGATGCTTTCATTGAGATGAAAAGAGCTGATCAAATTACAAGAAAACAAGATCAGCTTGTGCGTCTAGGCCGTGAACAATCGTACATCATGGAGTTAGATATGACCAAAATGAACGAGATGCAACAACAATTCCATGTGAAAAGGTACACTGACCTATCAAATATGGTAGCTGTGACGGAAGCTGCGATTGCCGCACTAATGTCAAACACTGTCGGCTCGTCAAATTCTGATTCCAGTCTGTCGGGTGCAAACAACGCTGACTAGTATGTTAAGTGTGTGGCTTGTTTAGTTTTCCGTTACTTCATAAATGTAATGCCAATTATCGTCTTATAAGAAGTGTGATGTTATTTTAATAAATGTTATTTCAGTTTAAGATGTGTTGCAATTGTTGTATTGTTGTGTGCTAAATTGAAGCAGTCGATTCAAAATAATTACACAAGAAATATAACATATATTATATTATTTTGATACACACCATAAAAGAACAATGTTAAAAGTGAATGTATAAAGAGAATAGAAACCCAAAAATACACATATACTATCTAATCATTAATCGGCCAAGTCATCACCACTCGTGTTCCAAATATGCTCCACTAAATCATCTCGTAGTTATTGATGTGTAGTTGCGTCCCTAACATTTGCATCATGCGTTAGGTATTCGTAAAAATCAGTTTTCCCCCTTAGTATTTCAGGTGTGGGATCAGATTGTTCGTATTCATTTTTCCAGGGACAGTATCTACGTTCATTTTCAATAATCATGTTGTGCATTATAATGCAAGATTTCATTATGGTTGCTAAGGATGCCCGATTCCATAATTTGCAAGGTTCACGCACGAAAGTGAATCGTGCTTGTAGTACACCAAAAGCACGTTCGACATCTTTCCTACACGATTCTTGTTTCTTACAAAATAATTTTTGTTTTTGTGATAGGCCATGTTGGCTCCTAAAAGTTTTAACGATGGTTGCGTATGGAGAGTTTATGCCATCAGTAAGGTAATACCCCATATCATATATATTTCCATTAACATTGTAATTAATGGGAGGTGGAGTCCCATTGCGTAATTCTCGAAAGACATTAGACCGGTGCAAGACGTTTATATCGTTGTAAGATCTAGGAACCCCAAAGAACGATTTCCAAATCCATAGGTCTTATGAGGAAACCGCTTCTAGGATTATAGTTTGATATTCTTTTCGACCACTATATTGAGTGTGCCAGGTCATGGGGCAGTTTTTCCACCGCTAATGCATGCAATCTATACTCCCTAGCATTCTCGGAAATCCTCGGCTTGCATTTTGTTCGAGTAACCTGGTGACATCGCCTGTTATCGGATTTCTCCCATACTCGGGACCGAATACAGCCACAATTGCCTCACTAAATCTAATAACCGTTTCTAATAGAGTTGTTTCACTCATTGCGTACTGCTCAGACCATACGTCATGAGATCCTCCGTTAGCGAGGAGTCGTATAGCCCCCATAATTTTTTGATGTGAGCTTAAACCTAGCCGACCGCACGCATCGTACTTTTGTACAAAGTAGTTATCGTACTCGCAAATAGAATAGAGGATGCGATTGAAAACGAAATACCGTATCCTAAATCTCCTTCGAAAATAATACTCGCTATATACCTTATCTTCACCAAAGTAATCTTCCCATAGTGTTTGGTGTCCCCTTTCTCTCCTTCGATTCACTTGACGTCTAAATTCGAGTTCTTTCCCATCCCAAATTATATATTGTTCTGTAATCCAACGTGTAATCTACATGCATATTATCATATCCTCGTCTGAATCATCTGATGACGCGCCATCATTAAATTGAGCATACTGAAGCATTAGATTTTGTCCCTCATCGCTAGAACTGGAGTAATCGATGATGTATTTTTCTCAGAATAATTATGAAATGTCAAAAGAAGTTATATTACAATATTTCATACAATGTATTTCTATTTATAATTGTATAATCACAGACTAATGTATTATGGAAGTGATAAGTTAATTTATAACGTGCTGGTATTAATTGGTAAGTGTGCCAATCTGATGTACAAAGGTTAACTATCCTACAGAAAATAATAATTATGAACTTCTGCAATTACTATTGTAGGAATTGGTAAGCGTGCCCTTCAAAAATAATCTGATTGACTAGGGTAAGTGTGCCATTCTGACGTAGGAATTGGTAAGTGTGCTGGTAGGAATTGGGAATTGGCATTTAATATTAACTGTATATAAAAACTGTAGGGAAATTGGCATTTACTTTTCACTGTATGGAAATTAATGTATGAATTGGTAAGTTTGCTGCAGTTATATGTAATAATTACTATTTCTATATATTTACTTTTATTTATATTAACTACTACCATTTCTATATATTTACTATTTCCATGGGGATCTTGATAGATCCCTGGGTTAGTCAACACTCGTTCTACATTACTACGCGTTACCGCTAAATGTTCAACAACAACTAATGTTGACGCTTTTGCCTTACCCTTTCTTTTTGCAACATGATGGTTCATACTTGTCCATCCAGTTGAAAGGTAAGCACTTCGCACTCCCTCTTTAGGTGGTGACCAATTATGATATGGAAGCTTCTGCCCGGACAGAGTTTTCTTGGGAACATGGGTTAAGAAGGGTGAATCTTCGTCAGGCATGTACTCATAGTTATGCATTATGAGGTTTATGTACTAAGGAAGTATAACTCGATTTGTGGAGGAATACACATCTGAAACAACGAATATTTATAGGTCATGTAATCAATATAGATTAGTGTGCCATGTAATCAATATAGATTAGTGTGTCATGACATCTTATTTTAATCGCTTATCGATTACTGTGCCATGTAATTATTATCATTTCAGTGTGTTATCGATTAATGTGCCATCGATTAGTGTGCCTTGATAAGTGTGCCTTCGATAAGTGTGCCAACGATTTGTGTGCCATCGGTTAGTGTGCCATCGATTTATGTGCCAACAATATAATATGAATACAATAGAATTAAGTTGTCTGCTGAAAATGAATTCTTAATAATAAATTGAATAAAATCCAAAAAAATGAATACAATTAAGATGGCCTCTGCCCAAAGTCATAATCCTGTCCCAAATCAACGCGCGGCCCCAATAGCGGATCCTCGCCAATATGGCTGCCCCAACTCGGTTGCGTTTGATATCCTCCATATGGTTGAGATGGTTGAGGTACGTAAACATCCTCACGGCTGTAGCTCGGACCAGTAATGATAGGACCAGTACCACGCACATTACAGGCGGTAAGTTGTCGCTCGAGTTCCTCAATCCTATCCTCACGCTCTCGAGTCTCAGTAAGGAGTAAATGACGGAGACCACGTATATTATCTGCTGCGTCGATGAATGCAGAACCCCATTCTAATTGTGACAACGCATGCGCTGGGGGAGCATTCATTGGGAACTCAGGTCACGACACACTTATTTCGTATGAAGCACCTTGCGGAAGGCCGACGTCTACCGTCCAACTTTGCCTGGGCGCATGTGTTTGTGTAGGGCCAGCCGATGTAAACTGTGTATGATACTCAGAAGGCTGGTTAATTAGAGCTGGCGCCCTTGGGATGCGCAATGTTGATGGTGCCACTACCCCAACCCCAATCAAATCGACGTTAACATAACGTGCCATCGCCGGAAGTAAGGGCCCCTGCGCAACTGCTTTCCAGTATATATCATACTCTTCTTGGGTCACAATTGATGTATGCGCATTTGCAAGAGGCCAATTCTGAGCAAGGGCGGATTGATATTCGAATTGTGGGACTGGGCTCAAATTTTAGGGAGGGTTGTCTGCTATACAAATTTGGCCTGTCAACTGTCGAAACCCCCGGTCACCCAAGTACCAAAATCCTTTAAATAAGAGATCCCAAAAAATCATACGCAGCCCAGATAAAAGATGTGCGTATGTAATGAAATCGTTATATCGGTATATCGACGTCTCGTATGGCTGCCATATGATGGATTCAGGGGATCGCATCTCAAGTTGATGTTGGCTGCTCGATATATTAAATCGTTGCGCGCCCTTTGCCCGACTCCTGTTCGACTTTGACCAACGAAATATTCGAAGCAATACATCTACGGTCTGATCCACGATAATCGGACACGCGGTCGCCATATACTCGTGATGTAAGTACTGCAAAATATGTAGATAAATTAAATTGATTAGAATACATGTACATTCATTGTAACTAAATATATAATGCATAAACATTTAAATAATATTATTATAAATTGTACCTCTATTAATTGCCACATACACTCGACACTAGTTATCGACCGTCGGCTCGCTTTGTCCATTGACCATATTATACGGGCATAAATTGCCGAACCCCAATCATAGGTGCCAATCGCCGCAAAATCCTCCAAATAATGTAAATACCCGAGGTCCGCCGTGGAATTGGCATTTGGAAAGAATAGACTCCCAATTACATAAAACCAAAATTCTCGAGCTATGACTGGCATCATGTAATCGGGAAGGTCCGATTGATTCACAAAATTGACAATGTATTTCTTAAGGCCGGCAACCGGGATTCCCACACCCGAAAATCGTTCTATATGAATTTGGGGGGAAAATTCGTTCACGGTATTTTGAAAATTTGTGTATTTTTCTATCGGCAAATTTAGAATGGGTAGCACTTGCCCAATCAGGATACCTGTACAAAAATTAACAATACACGTCATATATAAAAATAATATGAAAATTATTTGTACACATTGAAATTATTTAAATTGAACATAAATAAAATTAAATAAGGGATTTAATACGAATTAAATAATACCGAAAAGCATCGTGAAGTTCATAGGCGTGAACGCAATTTCAACAAATGGCAGTTGGAAGATATGCGTCGTGCCCCACCAACATTCGATCATCGCCGTCACAATGCATTGGTCGGAATTCGACATCACCCTTGAAAATAAATTGGACATTAAATCGACACCGTCGATAAATTCTTTTATCGTTGGTTTGTTCTCTCCGATCAATTTATATAGTTTCATAGGCCCCGTCCAATTAAGCCAAAATTCATATTTATTACCATTTATAATGGGCGTCTGTCCGTCTGACGCGTGTGTATCACCATAAAAAATAAGGGCGAAATTCTTGTAGACGGGATCAACAGATTCACTTGCCGGAGGTTGAGTAGGATATGCCATTGATGTGGATCCATGCTTCTTTCTGTTGCCGATATTTAGATATTTTTTCCATCTTTCTCCGTCCATATTGTTTAAATAAAAAAATTGTGTAAATGATACTTACTGGTATGGAATTGAGTTGCTGAATTTTGGAGTAAAAAATATTTTGGAAAGAGGAAGAAGAAGTTGGATAGAGGAAGCAGAAGTAGTACAGAGGTGGTAGAGAGGTGGAGAGGAAGGCTCTGCCTTGATAATGTATTTATGGACGAGTTAACACTTAACTAGCCGTTACTAGCCGTTAGAGTGCCGTTGGAGCTTCCTACGAACTTCTGAAGTTCGTATGAATTCATACGAACAACATAAGTTCGTATTAATTCCTACGAACTTCAGAAGTTAGTAGGAAGCTCCACCACTGCTACGCAGCCAAGAGGGCGAAAGGTAAAATGTCCATCTGTTTTGTATTATGCCTTTCGTGGAGGCATCACCATTGTACATGCTCTAACTGTCATTTTTTTAAATAACGAAAATATTTTTTTTAAATAAGTTATATCCAACTGTTTTTTCAAATATGTTCATTTAAAAAAAATAAAGATTTAAAAAAAACTGTTTTACAATTTATTTTTTAAACAATTGTCCAATTTTATTTAATAAAAAATGTCTATTTTTTTTACTTTATAATAAAACAGTTTTTGTAATTATTTAATTAAAAAAATTGTTGAGAATGGTTGAGATTTGTTTGATATTAGGATAAAGGATAATCTTGTCTTTTAATTTTCTTTTGGAGTGTTTAAAGAATCCAATGAGTGTCATTAGCTATACCATATATATATATATATACACACGGTAAGGCTCTCCGACGGACTAATTTAACAGGTTTAAATGATGGGCTAATGTCCTGCACACGATTTTGGGACCACTTTTGTTTTTTTAGGACCACCTTTGGGGGATCGCTTTGTCTTTTTATGCCTTTGTATTTTTCTAATTTTTTCGGAATAGAAATTTCTACCCCAATGATTTCTATGGTCTTTTAAGCTTATTTTAAAGCCTAATTAATCTGGAAGTCTAAGTGTAGAAGTTTTAGGGCTATTACTACTTCTCAGGGTTCTTCTGTCACTATCGTACAAGAATTTTGAATAGCGAGGATTGTCTATATAAATAGTTTCTTCAGGGAGTCTAGATATTGCAAACAATTTTGAAGGGAAATATTCTAGTCTTAAAGACCTTATACGGTATTGTGATTTTATCAGTGTAGTTTCTTTATATATCTGATTAACAATATCAATGATATCGTTATTTATAAATTCTTCTAAATTATTATCACCATAGGATGGCAAAAATTTACGATATATTCTAGGAGAAGCTGTTTCTACGTTTTTAAGAAGAGGACGGATTCCTCCGGCTCTAATTAAAATAGATTTGGTTTCTGCTAGCCTTTTTCGTTTAATAAATTTTAATACGTCTATACTGTCTTCAAGTATTCTAGTGTATTCTTGATATTTTTTCGGTCTTAAAAGTTCTTCTGCGAATTCTATAGTTCTTATCTTTTGTCTAAAGAGATCTCGGATCCCTGTTCTAGTTATTTCTATTCTAGGTACTTCACGTACTAATCCCTCAATAACCTGATCTTTATATTTGAAAGTACCAACTGCGTATGTTAAAGCAGTTTCTATAAGTTCTTTATCTTTAGGGTCTATAAGAGTCCAATCTTGAATATCTCTAGTTAAGTCTAGATTTGTTTGATTGACAAATGCTAAAAAGTCTGTAGTGATCTGTAGGCTCATGCAAGTTTCTTTTAAAATAATAATATGTAAAATAGTTAAGGTTTGGTTCGAGTTATACCTTCCTTCTGGTCTGCAATATCTTTATCTTCTTCCTTTTTCTCTTCAGGTTTGTTAATATCCTTCTCTGGTATCGACCTCCTGTAACTCCCTTTTTATGTGTCGCACCTCAATCCACTATTTTGGCATTGTACCCGCTTCCTGCCTATACGCCTAATGCCCACCTGGATAACGGCTCACGGAAAATCGACACCTGACGGCGGTTCAACAGTATAACACCTTGTGTGCTACATCGGAGGTTCCACACAATAGTTCTCTATGAATAGAAAGTTGGAGACAATTTGGAAAATAATAACAACTTAACATAAGAGATTTTTGAAAAAAAAATACTTTTATTGCATAGCATAAGTAAATACAACTCTCCCCTCTCCCCTAACTATGAGAGGTTTACTCACACATGTACATATTACTCTATAATCTTACACACTCTCTCTAACTTCTATTCTTCGATGCCTCTTCTCTACTCCCTACATCTCCTTTTATAACATAAGGAGGCTTACAGATTATTGGTAACCGGTTACAAAAATTGATCCGGTTGAAAACATATAATTATTAAAGCGAAACACAATAATTAAAGGTCTATAACTTTGGCATCTTTTGAGTCTTTCATTCTTTTGCTTTCAAAAAGCAGTCTTGGCGTCTTGTGATAATTGCAAACCTAACGTCTTTATCTTCTGGTGGCCCATGTGGGGCAGGAATCTTTTTGCTTTAACTAGAGTCTAAATTATCGCATCTTCAGTCTTTGATAATTCACCGAGTAGGGTGGAGGCCTTCTCCATTCCATCTTCGTCTTCTTCTGCCTTGCCTTTGTCTGGTTGAGCATTAGTATTTAAGAATTCATCAATGAGGCCTATCACTCTAAGGCTGGCTTGTAAAGCAATCTCCACCATTTCCTTAGATTCTTTCTTGAGCCTCCCATTGAATGGCTCACCAGCTTGGATAATGAGGTCTTCCTTATGGTATGTAGTGTACCATCTGTCTTCACTTGTTAACAGCTCCATGGTTTCTATCGTCTCCATAGATTGGGCAATCTGGAGTTTGGACTTATTAACAATTAAATCTTTAGTCTCGTATTCGGATAGAATCTCAACGTCTTCAAATAAATAATTGGAAAATCTAATAAGTCTAAATCCTTCAACTCTCATTCCTCTACAGGAACTTGGGGTAATCTGGTAGATTCTAGCAAATAAAGGAAGAAAGTATTCTACTTTCTTAACATACTCATTGGACTATTTTTTCAAGAGCAATAGAGTCTTCTACAGTCTTAATTTGGATGAGTCTAATGAACCTATAGTCTGCTAAGGTTATCTGGGCTATTTCTGCCTTTCCAGAAAGATAAATTTTTGTAACGTCTTTAAAGAAACGTCTCATCATTAAGGCATCTCTATTAGTCTCAGATAATAACATATTGAAATGTTCAATAATGCTCTTATCTTCTTTCTGTCAGTCTTCTAAAATTGGAAGATTATTATGACCAATTGGTATAACAATCTTAGTCTTAAAAGTCTTTTTCTGATAATAAAAATTATCAGCTGGTTTAATTTTAGAGGATTCTCCAAGAGTCTGAGCATATGTTTGAGTCTTAGGTCTAGGAATAGTAGTACCACTAAGTTGAGTAATTGCAAGTCTTTGCATTCTCATGAATTTGGCAATGGCTACTAAATTGTGGTTGAATTCTACCCATAGTCTATTCTTCACGTTCCACCATATAGTGTCTATAAGGGTATTTTCATCATCTGAAAATTCTCGTCTAAATTTGATAAAGTCTGGATATATTTGATCAGGTCTATATTAGGGGAAATACATCTTCCTAATGAGTCTATTCTGAGAAATAATCTCATGTCTAGATTTTTCAGGAGGAACTAAGATATCATCAAAGTTTTCTAGGATTGGTTATTCTTGAGAGTCTTGAATGTGAGTGGGTCTTTACATTATACCAGAATTTGATCTTACGCGTCTAAGATAGTATGCAACATGTTCTTTGTTCATTCTATTCGTTTCATAGGAACTCATGCTGCCTAAGTCTTCTGTTTGCAACATAAAACATAAAATCATATTAGTGTTAGCAAACATTGACTCTCTTGATATAACGTCTGTAATGGTATTTTTACTTCCCTTAATATGTATAACAGAGAAGTCATAACCATTAAGCAATTGTTACCATCTAATAAGTCTATCAGTCCTTGATTTGGACAAGTCTAAATCTCTGAATTTTACTGCATAAGAAGAGTCAATATACATAGTAAAATGTTTAGGTATAAGAAAAAAGCATATATTTTTCTATTGTCCTTACTATAGCTAAAACTTCTTTTTTATGGGCAGTATATCTTGTTTCTAGATCAGTAACGGTTTCAAAAATATATCTATAAAGTTTCTTCTTTTTAGTCTGATGATCAATGGCAAAGTATACTGCTCCCCATTATTTATCAGATGCGTCTGTTTCTACTATAAATTGCTCTTCAGCATTGGGCAGTTCAAGCAAAGGAATATTTTTGACCACTTTTTTAATTTGTCTTACAATTTCAAAATAATATTTAGTCCAATAAAAAGGATTAGTTTTGTCTGATACTTTTAATTTGGCAATTTAACTTTGTCTCTTTGAAGCAAGGTCTTTAATAAAATCTGTAGCACAATTAAGCAATCCTAAAAATGATTGTAATTGTTTTCTATCGCTAAGATGGTCGGGAAATTCAAGAATCTTCTTATTTATGTGTTCCGCTAAGGATATTTTTTCCTTTATTTATATGCATTTCTACAAAATCTATTTCAGTATGAAATAATTGCATTTTCCTTTCGAAAATAACAATACCATGTCTATCGAATTCTAAACTAATCTTTTTAAGATGGGCTACATGCTCTATCTCAGTCTTACTGGCTACAAGAATGTCATATATGTAAACAAGACAAAATTCTAAATAAGGTCTAAATATATTATCCATTCTTCTTTGGAATACTTGAGGAGTATTCAAGTATTCAAATGGCATTACTAGCCATTCGTATTTTTCTTGGGGCACACTAAAGGTTGTCCAAGTAATACTGTTTGGATGCATCTTATTTGCTAGAAGCCTGATTTGCAATCAAACTTACTGAATATAATTCTATCTTCAATCAAATTGATTAAATTATTCTTGTCTGGTATCTTATAGGAATCAAATTCGCAATTCTTATTTAGTTGTCTATAGTTTATAACCATACGTCTTTTTCCTCTTTTTTGTTCAGATTCATTTTGAACGTAGAAGGCAAGGCTATTATGTATATTTTTACTTTCTTTAATAATGCCTAGCTTAAGCATTACTTCTATGTATTTTTTGAATTCTTCACTGTCTTCTCGTGAATATCCTTTCTTATAGGCTCCACCATTAATAGTGGCGTCTGGGTTAATAGGGATAATTTCATAGTAACTTTGGTCTTTATCCCACTTAGCAATGGGATTTTCTCCTAAAGTAGGCTTTGCTAATTGCCTAATCTCTTATTTTTCTACTTCTATATCCATTTTCTTATGTTTGGATATAGCTTGAACCTGTAATAAGGTGTGCTGGGTTTGATCTAAAATGTCTTGTTGTATAAGCGCTATTTACTTATAACACTTTTGGTCTGGACACTTAAATTATTGTTGTAAGGGTTTAGTGATTTCTAGGGCTTCGTGTTGGTTTGAGGGTATAGGTCCACCATGCTCAGCAGAAGCACTCTGATGTTTTATTGGTTTATAGTTGGGTTTGATCTGCATAAGGTCAAAGGCAGTCTTGTGATCTATTAAAGGGGCTTTAATATTAAATTCTTATTTATCACTAATTAATATCTTATCGTTATACTGAGTATAAGGATGATATTTACTAATAAAATATTGTCCTAAAATAATGTTTCCTGTGAAACTAGGACAAGGATCCATTATCCAAAACTGATGATTTACAGTTTTGTTAATCTGATTTCCTAATTTAAAACAAATAGAAATAGTTTGAAAGTATAAGGTAAATGGTTCTCCATTAGCTACCTTACCATGGATCTCCTTCTTACTATCTAGAAAATATTCTTCAGGGAAGGCATTAGCCTTACAAATACTCTGAGAGCATCTTGTATCTATAAAAGCTGAAAGTCTTTTAGGATAGTCTTTATATTACACGAATAACTCTACAAAATAAGCATGTGGTTTAGTAGATATTTCTAAATTATTCTTTTCTAGAATATATGTTCCTTCTTGAGGTTTATCTATAAAATCTAAGGATGTTAGGTCTTCTGTACTACTATCAGAGCAGTTGTCTTCTAGGTCATAGGAAATTCCCTTTCCTTTTAAGTCTTCATTTTCTTGCAATCTTTTAGCTATATTTCTATCAATATATTGATAATATATTTTAATATCTAAGTTTATTTAAGCTTCATACTGGCTAGTATAGATTGCTCTAAATCTAATTCTCCAACAATTTTCATAGTAGTGTAATTGACAGGTGACACAAACCATAAATAATTCTGTTGTATGGTCTCAAAGCATTCTACACATCTAAAGTCTTTCTTGCTATATTTCATTTCAAATGTACAATAATGTCTTTCATCAAAGTAACATCTAGGTATATATGTTAGTAACTCAGGATTACTAACTGTCCATCTTTTCTTTAAAAATGGGCTTAATATACATTTATATCGAGATTCTTCATAGTCTATATATTCATTATCTAAATCATCTTGATTAGTTTGCATCATATATAAGTCTAAAGTATCTTAGGAGTTTTCATACTCATCAGTATCAAAATTATAATCTTCTGAATCACTTTCTGTGTATGCACTGTAGACGCTAGTATTATCGCCATCTTCTATGTCTTATAATTCTATGGCATATAGGATATCTAATTCTTCTTGATCTGCATAGTCTAATATTGTATTAATAATCTTAATACCTTCTTTATCTTTCTTATTAGGGAAGTTTTTAGCAAAGTGTCCTTCTTTGCCGCAAGTCTAACATTCTTTGATATCCGTCTTAGATTGAGCTACTTCTTTTTCTTTCATATGATTAGGAACCTTCTTATGCTTACTAGTGTTCTTCTTAAAATATCTTCTTTGGTTAAATCTATTTTTCTTAGTCTTAGAGTTCTTTTCTCTAAAGGTAGTAGATGGTCTAAATCCATATTTCTTTGGAAATCCTAAATGTATAGTCTTAAACTTCCTATGTTTCCATTCTAATTTCTTTTTGAATTTCTTAGATCCACTTTCACATCCCCATTGGATTAGAGCAATGTCTCTTTCGTCTTTGATTGGAGGGATCTGCTTGAAAGTTTCTTCTATTAACTTTCCTTGAGTTATATCACATCTCTTAGATATGATATAGTCTTTGAAAAAATTTATTCTTTCACCAAGGGAGTTATTTTTAACTCCAACTACTCCTGCCCAATTCCTATATTCATTAATTAGGATTTGTCTTATGGCTGGTATCTTTCTAAAGTATTCATCTTTTAAGGTCTCCCCAAATTCTTTAATTTGGTAATATAGCTACTCATAATTATTGCTATATTCATTTATCTTATCTAGTTGTAAATGCTAAGGAGGGCTAACTTAGTTTTTGCTAAGTCTTGTTCATTGATTTGAGCTAAATGTCTAGCTCCAATGAATTTTGATTTAAACAATTGAATATATTCTTTAATTGATCTTTCTTCTAGGTTCTCTTTCATTTTCTCAATCTTAGCTAGGGATTCTTCATCTGTAGATTTTCTTAAACTGTCTAAATAGTCTTTTGTAATACCCCTAATGGATTGCTTAGCGTATTGTTTACATGAACTCACATCCCATTATTCATTAGATGCAAAGCTCATGTTCATCTGATTACGCCATTCATCTAAGGCCTTCTTACTATCTTGGACATTATCTAAGTTAAGGTATATCTTAACTGGATTTATGGCTTGACTTGCCATGGTCTTAACAGGAGTAAAACTCTTGTCACTAGTTGGAAAGTCTTTGATATAATCATGTTTAGTCTTTACCAACGTGTTTGAATAAATGGGAATGTTTATTCCTATTAGTTTACTAAAATGTCTAGGAGCATCTACTTCCTATCTCTTTCTTATTAGGTCCTACTTGTGTAGCTGACATTAGTCTTTCTTTTCCTTCTTCTATTACTCTAAGGTTTCTAAGAAGTTTTTTAGTATTCTTAGATTCTTTTAATTTTAATATAGGATCTTGAGTTATCGTGTTAAATCCATCTCTTTCTTGGATCCTAACAGAATGACTTTTATTAAGATGTTATTTAAATGTATTCATGTCCAATTCTGAGGGATTATGTCCAAAGTTTTGGATTCTAGCTTTTTCTCTAACTATGTCTTTTTGCTCAAATGATCTTCTAGGTCTAATTACCACGGCTTGTTTTAGTAAACTAGAACTAGTCTTACTACTACATTCTCCTTCTAAAGGATCATTGATTATGGCTTCTCCCATATTCCTAAATCTAACTTCTTCAGTCTGGATATTCGTATTGATAATCTTAGGAGGGCCAAACCGGATAGTAACATTTCCAGTGACATCGTCTTGATTAATAAACAAAGGTTTATTTTGTATAGTCTTCGTTTCTTGAAATTTTGGCAATTGCCAAAGGGTCTTAGCTTTTTCTTTCATATGTCCATTATTCCTAATACTATAACTATGATTGTTGTTTGAGATATTGGTTCTAACTAATATTTCTTCATTAAGTCTATCGCTAGGAATTCCCGATTGCATTCCTTCCTAAGGAAATTGAGAGAACTTCACATAGCTTTGGAATTCTATATTTATATTTGCGTCTGGGATAATATAGTCTTCATAACCACTAGCATATAAGATTAACTTAAAATGTTTGTTTGTGTCTACGGTTACTGTAAATGCCGAAATGACATTAAAGTATCCTATATTGTCTGACATTTCTAGTTGGGCTATCCCAATAAGGATTTTCTCAAAATCTTTCCATCTTTTATCTACTAAACAACACAATATGTTGATACTATTCCGAGGTCTATGTAATCCTTGGATTCTTGCTTAATAGAGTCCAAAGGTTAGGAATTGGAACTTCCTATCAGTTCCTCTAGATCTAAGCCATTATGAGTCAAACCCTTGGAGCTCAGTATAGGATTTGTCTAACACATGATTCCTACAATGATAAGTCATGTTATAATTAGGAGTCTTAGGAGTGGCACCTTCTTTAAACAAGTTTATGTATCTAACAATTGGAAGTTGTCCATTATGAATCGAATCTTCAACAATCTTTCAGTCAACTTCACCCCATTGTTTCCATTGTAGAGGATTGGTGAAATTTCTCTCCTTCCACCATGTCCTAATGTTTGAGGATGAATCTTTAAGTCTTTGGAGCATACAATTATTATGTCCAATATCTGGGATAGGGCTAACTATCTTACTAGTCTTATCTAATCCATCATTTATGATTCTTCTAGTTATGGTCTTTCCTTCCTTGGTTCCTATATAAGGAAATTCTCTAAATTTACAGGTGGTTACCTGTTTTTGTTCAAGTCTTTTTTCAATTCTTTCTAAAGAGTCTGAATAATCTTTTTTCCTTTTTATCTGCTTAAGCTTTCTTCATTAAATGTCTTATTATCTTTTCTTGCATTATTGTTAATATCTTCATTATTTTTAACTAGAGTATTAACAAGAGAATTATCAATCTTATTAATATAGTCTTTTACCTCATCTTCTTTTTCTCAGTTTTGTACAGATTCATGTGACATTCTAGCTTCTATGGTTTCTACAGTTTTTTCTATTTTATCTAAACGGGTTAAAATAAATGGAGAGTCTAATTCAGCTTGGGATGGTTTATTATATATAAACTTAATTCCCTTTATAATTTCTTCGTATTTTTCTTCTACTTGGTCCATGTCTAGTCTAAGTTCATTAATAATACTATCCATTTTGGATAGGTTATGGCTTTCCATATTATTAAGATAATTTGCTAAATTTTGTTGAAATTTAATAAAGTATGTGTAGAAGGTGGTTAATCCTTCTGTTTTAGCTTTTAAATCTAATTGTAAGTCTTTAACAAAGCTACTGTTATAGTCTTGGGTAGCTGCTATAGATGTAGAGATTAAATTTAATCTTTCTAATATGTGTCTAGTTGCTTTTGCAGCGTTGGCAATCTCATTTTCATTTATCTTATAATAAAATCTATCATAATTTATCTTTTCTAAAGTTCTTTGGTAAAAATATGCTAAGGTCTGAATGGAGAGGTCTCTAGGTACCTCATTACAGTCTAATCTAACTATCACCATTAGGAAGAATATTTTTCTAATCTAGGAATAAGCTTAGCTTATTCTTTGGTAAGTTTAATTAACTCACTATCTTGATTTTTAACTAAAGTCTTAATTTCTAAAATGTCTTTGTTAAGGACTTCTATATGATTAGTCTTAATATTTATTCCTTGAAAACTTGTACTAGGTTTATTGGGATTTGGCTATTTGTTTCAAGTATTCTTTTAGAGATATTTTTGATCTCTGTTTCTAAGGTTTGAGTGTCTTTTATTAATTTTCATAATATAAGGAGTATACACTTATTTTGGTCTATTATGTTATTAATAGCACTGGCAGTAACTTGTCTACTATCTGCGTGTTTGGCTGGGATGTGTTCAGTATGTGAACATCCATCTATGTGTGAGGTTAAGCAACCTTCTGGGTCTAAATCAGTTTTGGGTATGGGTTGGTAGTCTGGGTTTGTTCCAAAAATATCTTTGTAAATGCGAGGGATAAATTCCAAGGGCATTAAGGTCTTTTTGCTATAAGTCTAAAAGGAGCGTCTTATGGCTCTGATACCAGAATTAGGGGTTTGGTCGGAATTTAATGAGATTCTAAAGACTTTAAGGTTTTGATACCAATCTGGGTTTAAACTATAAATCTTTTAACTATATAGTCTTAAAATAGGGTTTTAATATAAGACAAGAGGGGGACCGTCTAAAGAAATAACAAAATGTCTTAGGGACCACATCCACATAAGGACAAAAGTCCGTTAATTCGTTCTTTTAGAAAGTCGATTTAAGAGAATCTCTCTCTCTCTCTCTCTCTCTCTCTCTCTCTCTCTCTCTATCTATCTATCTATCTATCTATCTATCTATCTATCTATCTATCTATCTATCTATCTATCTATCTATCTATCTATCCATAGAAGTTTTTTTTCTATAATACTCTCTCCTTGATTATTTAGTTTTATTCAACTGATGGATGTATGTATTTTATTTTTTAATATATGATACTGACACATCAAAAAGTTGTATTTATGATTAATTCTTCGAATTAATTTTTTTTATCCATGATTATTCTTAACAGGGACTTGTATTAAGTTCGCAAATTAATTAAAAATTGAACACATAATTTTTCTCACTTAATTCAATTATTCAATATTGTCATGTATTATACTATGTTTATATATTTTTTTTTATAATCAAAGCTGAATTAATATTTAAAATACTGACTAAAACTTCTCAATTACTAGTTAAAATATGGAATTAGAAGTTTGCTATTTTTGTTTTATTAGGATCCGAAGTATGTATTTATTATTCAACGTTGGGACCTGAAGTTTCATTTGTAATTAAATTTGGATCTTTCAATTCTTAATTACTATTATAAATTTGGTACCCAATGTTCCCATATAGTAATTTAGTTTGGGGCCGAAGTTCCCATATAGCTATTATAATTTGGCGCCTGAGTTCCATATATTTATTTTAAAATCTAGCGCCTGACGTTCCCAACTATTAATTAAAATTTAGGACTTATAGTTCCTAGTTGCTACTTAGATTTTGGACCCGAAGTTCCAATAAAATATAATTTAAATTAAAACAATTGTACAATAGGGGGGTACTCTAAAAGTCTCCTAACAATTATTTATAATTTGGACCCGAAGCCCCAATAATAATTTTTTTCTAGGAAAATCTGATGTTTTGATTATTTTTATAATAAGGGTGAGAAAATTAAATGTTCTATAATGTTTATTTATAGTTTGGACCTAAAGTTCCAAACAATTTTACTGCGTATTAAACTCAAAGTTTGGATATAATTTAACACGACTTCAAATATGAAAAATACACATTTTTTAAGTTCAAATTTTCGGACATTAAGTTCCTAAATTATTTGGACCTAAAGTGTTAAAGGACATATAATACAATCAAACCTAGATTTTGGATTATCTAATTGAATGTGTATAGACCAAGAGTCCTCCAATTCTATTTGTGATATGAACATCTATAATAATTATTATGATCGAAATTTATAAAGTATCATTTATAATTGACATATAGTTTTTCCAAATATTGTTAAAAACACGAGGCCCAAAGATCTCATGTTATTTGAAATATTTGGACCTTAAGCTCCAACAAATTATACCATAAATTAAAACTTGATGTTTTGATTATATATCGAGTATCGATATTAAAAGTTCTCAAAATAATTATTTATAATTTGGACCTGAAGCTCTAAATATATTTTATTTTAGGATTAGTTTCAAATAAATTAAACATGTCTTTTTAAATTCTTGACTTTTCATTTTCTTTATTAAATGAAATATCTTTTTAAACATTGCCTTTCACTGTCCTATTAATGGTTTCACCATTAAAGATTTATATCTTGACCTTTCGATTCTTTTAAGTATTAAATGACCTTTTTAATGGTATTTTTTTACTTCTTTTCACATTCCAATCATTTACTATACATTGGAGTCTCGGGAATTGTTATTTTCTAAAATTGATATTAGGATATTTTTAGGTATTGGCTAGTAAATACTAATAATAAATTATAACAAATATAAAAGAAAACAGTTTGAATTTGAGAGAGATGAGAGATGAAAAGTAAGACAAGGGGTTTTAACGTGGTTCAGCTTGATGCGGTGCCTACATCCACAAGTGTAAAGTTGTTGTATTAGAATATGGTACAAGCTTTCAAGAGACTTTCTAGGTTTTAGTGTATGCCATTTTCTTTATGTCCCAACTATGGGATATGGTGTGCTATTTATAGTAGGATAAATAAAAAAGAATATGTTTAATGCCTTTATAAGCTAGGTAGTTACATATTTTTTCATTATTATTGACAACAAATGATGAGCCACCCACATATTGTTGCAAGGTTAACCCACATACATATATATAAGAGACTATATATATTTCATTGTGCATGTCACACAGATGCCTTAATAGTCTGAATTGCTGATGGTCGGCCATCCTACTGACCACGAGAGAATATTGAGATGACCAAGATAATGATTTGCTAACAATACTTAAAGGATTATTTTATAATGCCAGGTGTCACAATTTCATTGGTCCATGTCATACTTTAGTTTTATGGTACCGCAAAAGCCCCCAATACTTCATTCCTAATTGAATCAAGCAGTGGTTAGGGAGTGAAGGGATAGAGTATTAATGAGTATATATTGGTCGATTCCATAAAAAATTGGTTGCAAGCCTTCGGTTATGGTTTTAGCCTGTTGAGGTGCTTGGTCGACAACCAATCTTTGAAAGTTAGCATTTTGGGGAAATGATTTTTCCTCTTGAGGTAGTGGTTATTTTATAAATAAGAGTAAAAATTACGAAGCGGTTCCTTTGTTCACTTCCTTCTTAATTCAAAATATTTTCTTCTTCACCAAGCCTTTTCTTCCATTCTTGATAGTTGTCTTCTTTAGTGAAAGTTGTGTTCCTCCCTTTTGGCTATAAGAACTCCCCCTTCTTTGTATTTTTTTGTAGTTATTTGCTAAAAATATGTTTTAAACTGTAGATGGGAGTTCATTAGAGCTTTTTAAGTTCACCCATAGAATCCCTTCGTGGGTGAAAAATGAGTTATTCTCTAGGCCATATGATCTCTATGCTTTAGCGGAGGACCATTAGTTACCCACTATTTTTATTGCTGAATGTGGAGTCACTTTTCCACCTAATCACTTGTTTCTGGAATTTTGTCAATAGGTTGATGTAGTTCCTACCGAATTTGCCCCAAACACTTAGAGAATCATTAATGGGGTTTACCGTATTAATGAGCAATACGAGAGAAACATTAAAATAAAGGAGTTGATGTACTGCTATCACTGGGATACCACTAATGAGAACATTTATTATTTAAATATAAGACAGTCCAATAGGTTTCTAGTCATGAATTGACCTGATTCCAAGGAGGATTATTAGGATGACGGTATGATTGTAAAGGATTGGAAATTTTCCTTTATTCTTGAGGGTGATATGTATAATGGCCCGAGGTGTCCTTAGGAAGGCCAAGGAATAGGTTGGTACATGCATACACAACTTGAATATATTTCCTTTTGTCTTTTGCCTTTTTCTTCCATAGCTAATTATATATTTCTAGACTAACTGATGATATACTCCCAGCCCTTGTTTGTTCGAACAACCCTGCTCCCTTTTCTTCTAATACCTCTCGGCCTTGTTCGAAGTCTTTTCATAGAATAGAGGGTGATTTCTTGGTCGAGAGTACATCTTTATCATTTGATCCTCTGTATGTCTCTTTTGTGTCGATCAACATTTCTTTCATATATATGGTGAAGTAAGGATTCCTAACCTCCTTTCCGGCACCATGTCTCCTCCCCCAGCGAGCAAAACGCCCAAAATTGGGGGTTCCAATCATCCTATCCTCTTGGACACATCCCTAACCAAAGATCACGAGCCTCTATCTAAGAGTTTAATGAGGGGTTCTTCTCAGTATATAGTAGTCAATCCTAATCTCGTTCGCAAGCTGATTGGTGATGGAGTTCTTTTAGTCGATAAAGTGAATGCCTCCTCTCTCCCTCACTCCATGTTGGTTGATTGAGAAAATCATAATTTGGACCTTGTAAGTGTATTGTCCATTATATACTTTTTACCACACCTCGTCCATTATTTTTGCTACCTTCCTTTTCTAAATGTTTGTATTGTAGTTCTTGATTGACTACGAGCAATATTTAAGGAGGAATGAAAAACTGAAAGAGTCCTATTCTGTTATAGAGGTATCCTTAAAAGGGATGCGCAAGTCCTTGGAAGATGTTGGTCTCGCTCATGAGGGTTAGAAGAATAAGAAGCTAGAAGAGAATGTCAAGCTGTTGTAGTTGAGGAAGCTCTCGGTGGAGGAAGCTGTAACCATCGCCAAAAAGGAAGTTGAAGAAGCTACAAAAGTTGTCGACCTGGAAAAAACTCAGGTGGCAGAAGAAAATTTTAAAGATGTCAAGGATAGGGAGGATGACTTTACCAGGGGTTGGGATAAATCATTTTCTAATGTTGTCATGAAAATTGCGTATCTGAAGAAATATTCCTTTAAGGATGGTTAAAACGTTGCCCTTGCCAATATTAGCACTGTAGAGGGCAGATAGTTATTTGTCTTTTATAATCCTGGAACTTGAAGAGGAGATGGATGATGATGAGTAGTTTGATGAGTCCATGGCTAATGAGAAGCTGGTGATTATAAAGAGAGCGAAGGGTGAGGTCACGAAAGATAAGGAGAAGGTTGGAGATAAATCTCAGTAGCTTTAGGAGTCTGATGCTTTGTCTTATTTTGTTTTCTTTTTAAATTCAACATCTTGATGTAACTCCCATTTTTATTTAAATAAAATGAAGTTTTATTACCCATATCATTGTCTTGATAAAATTATTACAACTCTCCTTTCTTTTGCACATACTTATATCAAACCACCTATTTTCAATTTAACACCAGGTTGGTGTATTTGG
Source organism: Sambucus nigra (assembly GCA_949130495.1). Taxonomy (NCBI): domain Eukaryota; kingdom Viridiplantae; phylum Streptophyta; class Magnoliopsida; order Dipsacales; family Adoxaceae; genus Sambucus; species Sambucus nigra. The sequence goes on along the minus strand of OX422220.1, from coordinate 381,780,306 downwards.
TTGCCACTTAGAATGATCTTCAACAAAGGTGTGACGAGCTATTCGGTGTTGATTACTAAGAGATGGGTGAAGAGGAACTTGAGGAATTGCGTAGCCAAGACGTATCAGATTAATCCAAGGATGCTTATTTAAGTCTGCATCGCCTTTTTCACTATACAATGGTGAGCAATAATTCTTATCATGAAATGATTCTTAATTTCTAGCGAACTCATCAAGAAACAATAGCAAGTCTTTTTGCCAACTACGAGAAAAAGTCTGCCAACTTGTAAAGGAGCAATAAGTTTTATCAGAAGATGCTATCCTTATATTCGATTTATTCCAAGAAGGAATTTATATTCAACTCGGAGTTAAAAAGTGCTAGAGAAGTTACCAAGTTGATTGGTCAGGAGAACAATTCCTTACATATTGAGTTTGAGAGACTTAAGGATTTAATATCTGCCGATCGAAATGAAGGTGCTTCTTTCCTGGAATAAGAAAATGCTTGTTTGAGGGAGGAGTTGTAGCAACTGAAGAAATATAAAGACAAGGGCCAATCCTCTCAGCAACAAGGTAGAATTTTGAAAATAATAGAGGAAGAGTGAATTGAGAAGACTCTATCCGACAAAGCCTCAATCATAAACAATCGTATGTTGATCATCAAAAGGTTGACTAAAAAAGTTGATCACCTTACGTATCAGTTCCATAAGAAACCTCGTACCATTTTTATGGATGGTTATGATGAAGCCCTGACACATTAGTGCAAAACTTGACCATGCCCACAAACTCGGTTACAAACAAGGTTGGCTCAATGCCCTCACAGTGATGAAGTTTTCGAAGCAAAATGAATTGTGGTATTAGAATGATGCAGGCTACCTGGAGAACCCTAATACTCCCTTCAAGTTGGATGTTTCACGGATTCCTCAAGATGATATTCCAATAAGTTTGATCATAAAATATCTCGGGGATTATAGTTGGTATGGAGATAATGAACTTAGCAGACCAGTGTACTTTGTGAGTAGGGATAGTTCCAGTTGCCAAATAAGACTTAGAGATGTAAGTATTATCATTACCCCTTATGCTTTGGATATTTTTATTGCTAGTGTTGAGAAGGAATTAAATGAGAAACCTCGTCCCCTCTGATATCTTATTGTATTTTCATTTTGTTGGCTTTGTAATAACTCTTTTTTTATTTTTAATGAGAACTCATATCTTTCTTTTTCCCGCATTAACTTATTAACTGTTAGTTGTTTAAAAATTCCTACAAGTAGTGTAATATTATGAATATTTGGTCTGCTATTCGAAAACCAATCTGCCTAACTAGTTACCAATGTCGGACGAACCTAGGTTGCTTTGCTTTAGGTTCTACTAACATGTAATCTAGCTTATTAGTCGTATAAAAAGATCTCATTATTTTCCAAGTACTGACGCTAGTTATCAGTGGTGACCAAATGTGATAGGATAGTCTTTGCTTATAGCCAGTTATGGTTGATCTTTATTATCATTGTGACTGACTTCACTGGATTTCCTTAATTTGGTTTTGTAGACTTATCGTTCTTGACCCTGTAAGGTCATACATGAAGTGTTGTATCAATAAATTCTTGTTCTTGACCTTGTGAGGTCATACATGAAGTTTTTTATCAACAACTTCTTGGCCTTGATCTTGTGAGATCATACATGAAGTTTTTTTTTATTTGGAGATGGCGCTGAGATGCCTTCATTTTTAGATTCTTAACACATTTCCCATACCAAAAAATAATAAAAGTAAAAAGAAAGGAGTCGTAATATACACTTGGAACTGACAATCTTTAGTGATCATGATGGTTTACAAGGATTTGAAAAGACTTTGTAATGACTTATCATTTGTCTTGACTACTGATACTACTTCCTCAAGTTTTATGCATTCTAAGGGTTGTTCAACTATTCGCCTTATAGTGTTTCAATTTCGTAGATCCTTGGTCTCACAATAGCGAAAATTCGATATGGACCATGCTAGTTTGGCTATAATTTATTTCCCTTCTGAATTAATTTATTTCGCACGTAGTCTCCTTCCTTCAAATTTCTTAACTTCACTCTTTTGTTGTAAAATCAAGTAGTTCTCTATTGGTAGGCGACCACTCGAAGTACTACGTTCTCTCTAATCTCTTCCACTAGGTCTAAATTTAACCTCCTCATGAGGTCTTTATTCGATGATTCAAAATTAATGACTTGGCAAACCAATTTCTATTGGGACCACTTCCTCTGTTTCGAAAGCTAACATGTAGGGAGTCTCGTCGGTAGCTATTTACGGTTTTGTTCGGTATACCCAGAGTTTGCTTTAGAGATCATTAATCCAGTTTCCTTTGGAATAATACAATCTATTCCTTATTCCATCGAGTATAGTTTTGTTTGTTACTTCTGCTTGCTCGTTGGACTATGGATGACCATGTGCAATATGTAGTCTTTGGATCTTAGAGAGAATACAATTGTCTTCAAATTACTAGTTATCAAACTGCGTGTCGTGGTCGGTGATGACGGCATATGATATTCTATAAAGGCAAATAATATTTTTCCAAATGAAGTTGAAAACGTTTACATATGACATTTCCACCAGAGGTTTGGCCTTCACCCATTTCGTGAAATACTCAATCGCAATAACCAGGTATTTGAACCTTCATCTTATTTTAGCGGGGCCGGCCAAGTCAATACCCCCCATGAAAAAGGGCCAAGGGATGTCATAAGTGGGAGTGAAGGCCCCGGTCTTTCATGGATTATAACGTATTTTTAGCACTTATAACATTGCCTCACATAGTCTGCACAATTTGCTTTCATGGTGGGCCAGTAATAGCCTCGCGTGGCTACTCTCTTGACTAATGATCTTCCTGTTGTGTGCGATCCATATGAACCTTCATATATTTCCTTTATTATGTTTCCGACCTCATTTTAATGGACACATCTGAGCAAAGGAATGATGAACCCCTTCTATTTAAAAGTCCTCATTCGATTACATACCTCACTGCTTTATATCGGGGGTCTCTTGGCCTTCTTAGGATCTATCGGTATAATGCCTTTTTCGAAGTAATTTCATATTGTATCTATCCATGATGGGCCCAAGTCTAATGCAATTATGCTGGTACTATCTTCGTCCGTGCTCCGGTGCATGAGGATTTCCACTAGAATGGTTCTTCTTAGCTCTATTCTCGTGGCAGAAGCAAGTCGACCAAGTATGTATTCTCGGGCATTCTCAACCCTAGGGATCTTGATCACCTTGACTATTGGGAACATTACTACCAGAGTTTGGGTTTTGGCCATGTATTTTTCCATAGACTCCTCTCTTTATCCATAAACTCCCAACACTTGATTCACTATTAATTGAGAATCACTATGTGCCTGTATTTGCTCGGTGCTAAGAAATGAAAATGGGCCAAACCCTGCTGTGATTGCTTCATATTCTTCCTCATTATTGGAGGCCTTAAATTGGAATTTGAGGGCATATTCTATGTCAATATCATTTGGTGTGGTGATTATCAAGCCTACCCTACTGCCAGAGGAAAATGATGAACTGCTTACAAACATTTTCCAGATAGGGGGTTTTCCTTGAAGTCTCCTTCTACCAGGATCCCATAATTGAATAATATTTATAATTTCTCCAGATTGCAAGCATTTTGCTCTTATTCTACTGATGATTCAGGTATATGAGTGATCTGATCTGCTAGATCGATAATCGAGCTAACTCTCGTAAGTTTATTCTCATTTGGTTAAAGTGATGAGCTATCTTTCGAAGAAGTTTACTCTCTAGGGGAACATGAGATCTCTTCAAAAGAAGTCTGCTTTATCTCCTTTAGTGATATCTCTACCTTAGAAGTTTGCTCGGAGGGATTTTCTTCGTACGTAAACTGAATAATGAAACTTACTACAACTTGGCCCTTTATCACCATTGTTGGTTCGTATTGTATGTCGTACTCTCTTAATTCTACAGCTTAATCAATCAGTTTACCTTATTTCTCAAGTTTAAGAATGGCTTATTATAGTGGTAGGTCTGTATAGACTATAGTGGTATGAGCTTGGAAATATGGCTTCATTCTTTAGGAATCCTCAATTAGGTGAAAATCTATTTTCTCCACCCTTGGATATCGGATTTACGCTTCTCGATATACTTTGCTTATATAGTTATAGGTTTTTGCAACCTATTTTCTAGTCAGATCAATGTCAAGATAACTGCTAACTTAGATACAGTTAAGTATAAATGGAGTTTCTCTCCCCTGAGAGGCCTTGATATCAAGGGTGGGGATCCCATATATATATTTAATTATAAGAAGAAGGCTTCACATTCCTCGTTCCATTCAAATGACTTTCGCAGTACCTTGAACAAAGGAAGGCATTTGTCGGTAGCTCACAAAATGAATCATTTTAGAGCTACTATCTTACCCATTAACTTCTACACCTATTTCTTAAGTTTTTTATATTTTTGTAGATACCCCATTCTAGGACCCTCCTATGAACCTCCTTAGGTCCCTATCACTCACTCATTCACCACAAACCCTAGGTCATATACCAAGTACCGATCTAGAGGCCACGGGCGCTCCCGGGCCCCATTTGACTCGGGTCAACTTTCTCAGCTAAGTGAAAGCTCATTGAATCTTCTAAGGGATATGTATCTCCATTCTAATGGTTTGAACTGTGCATGAATTGGCCTTATGATTCGGACGAACAATCCATTTTACTATCTAAAACTGATCTAGAGGCCACTGGGCACTCTTGGGCCCCATTTTGACCCCAATCAACTTTCTTACCTGAGAGAAAGCTCAATAAATCTTTAAAGGGCCCTGAATCCCCTTTTAAAAAATCCACCCCATGCATGAATAAACCTTACGATTCAGACGAACGATCTGTTTTACCCTAAAAACTAATTCAGAGGCCACTTAGAGCTCTCGATCTCCATTTGACTCTTATCAACTCTTCAACTCGAATGAGGCTAATGAATATTTCAAGTTCCCTGAATATCCTTTCCAACGATCCACCCTATGTGTGAATCAACCTTATGATTCGGACGAACGATCCATTTTACACCGAAGGGTCATCGAATTCTTTCAGACCTCATTTGACCAAGGTCAACTCTTCGAACAAAACGAAGATGAATGAAATCTCTAAGGAAACTAAATATCCTTTCCAACGATCCGTATCGTGCGTCTATCAGCCTTACAGTTCGGATGAACCATCCATTTTCCTCAAGGGAATTTCCCATCTAGTAACCAACGGGATGTCTCGGGGCCCGTTTGACTTCAATCAACTCCCAAACCTGGAATTGGCTCAATGGATTGTTAAAGGTATTTGAATATCCTTTCCAACGATCCACCCCATGCGCGATTATGACTTATGGTTTGCATTTTACTGCTATATTTCCAAAAAACCTGCCTCAGACTGCTAATTGGCAACCTTAGGACCCTTTCTACCGGTAGTGTGTCTGGAGTTATATGCCGATAGGCATGTCTAGAACCATGCCGATCGAAACCTCCCTTGGCCCTATAAATATAGGCCATAACCTTACTTTTAGATACACATGTCACACACCTCAGAACCCTTGAACATCCCTCTTAGAGAGAAGTACCTTGAATTCAGAGTTGTTCTTTCCTTAAAAGCCCATTTCACACATTCATTCCATCATTTTTATAATCTTTTGACTAAATTCCCACCCACCTTCTCAAACCACCATCGCTTCATCTTGAGATCAATGTATCTATAAGCAATATTTACTTCAAGTCTTCATAAGGAGGTCCATTTCTTTCTCTTTGTCTTTAAGTTCTCTTAATTTCGCATTAGTTACTTCATTTTTGCTTTAGTACTTTACTTCATTACATCACACATCTTAATTTCAAACATTTTATTTTTAGTATTCACACATACCTTATTTTCATATATAACCCAAAAATAAGAAAAAGAGGGTTCACTTGTAAATTCCAAACGGGGATGTCTCATTATATTTTCTCACACTAAAACACCTTTTTCTACACACACACATATAAATAAAGTCCCTGGTTGGATTTATGGGTAAAATGCCACCCTCATATTATTTTCAAACTACATGGACTTTGATGCCCTACGGGCTATGTAGGCGTCTTGGGTGAATCCATTGATTTGAGTCCTCCCACATATATTTGTTACTCTATTCTCATCATATATTCATGATATATACATTTTATATGTTTGCTTGCTTGTGTCTTGTCCGATATAGGCAATCGTTCTTCCTTAACGACTTATGAAATGATAAACACGTACATAATATTTTATTATTATTATTATTATTATTATTATTATTATTATTATTATTATTATTATTATTATTATTTTGTGAACACTCCTAAGGATGACTTTGCTCCGCCTTTATCCATAACACGAGTCAAGCGATTTCGTCCTCCATTTATATTATGCACATAAGCACACACATCACAGAGCTCTGTAAGAAAATATTAACGCATGCCCATGAGAGACCGAAAGGGCGGGATGAGTTCCTAACACCTTTCCATTTTGTAACTTAGTCCCCGTACCCTTGAACTACATGGTTTCGCAAGCATCAGTATTGTCCTTGATATCGTTCTCTCGAGGTTGTAACATTTCTTTTTGCCTATTTTTATGTAAAATAGACTAGCGACTCGATCTCTACACATAACCCCACATAGACGATGGCCGAGTGCCCCAATAAAGGACGCAATCCCGCTCACACACTAAAAAAATGGGAAGGAAGGAGGGATCTGATCGATCCACCTCTGGATATCGGACCCCTATGGATGGCCCCAGTGGCAACTCTACTGGGACTTTTATAAGAGTACTAGACTTAATTTTTGCATAGGCATTATTCTTTTCTGTATGTGTGCATGTATGCATATGCCCCTACCTGGATGTTCCCTTTTATCCTCTCTTTACCTTTTTGTATATATCTCACTCATGTATATGTCAAATCCCACTCACTTATACACTTCAAACACTTGTATATCCTCTCCATGTACATTTCACACACTTACAATTAGCTTCATTATACACTCACATGCTTCACACACCACTTAGAATATCCATGCTTAAGATTCACTAGAACACGACCACACTTCCTACACTTGTATATATGCTCACTTAAACATGTCACACACCACTTGTAGTTGATTCATGTATAGGTTCACTATCTCACACACTCACTTGTATATATTTCCATGTCACTTACTCACTCACTCACATGTATCCATGCATAGTATAATTTCTATGCTAGATGTACTCATATATGCTTCCTATTTAGTGTAGTTTTCCCTTTTAATCATCAGGCAAATAAATAAATGAAAAAAATACTCTCTCTCCATATTATGTTAATTAAAACTCATGCATTTTTGCACACTACATCACCAAGTGCTTGGATATATTAACCAAAATTTTATCCCATACTGGGGGGTTAATTTGTGATGGGCACTGTACCTGTGAGTCACAGTTCGCCTAAGTGATACAACTCTCACCTTCCATTGGCCTCGCACCTTCGACGTATATTGAACGGTTCCCCCCGCACCATACTGCTTGACCAAACTTATGACGGGAGGTATATAGCAGGGAAATCATTCACGTACGTCGAGTATAGAGAATTATCTCTCACGCGTGCTATCCCCACGAGGTATATAGTGTGGAAATTCACATAATCTCAGCTTTATCAAGTGGTTTATCCATACGTACCGATGAATGATTTCCCTTATAAGAAATAGGTATATCATAGAAGTCATGCCAAGGGGGGAACCCTTACAATAAACCAACAACTGCATAAACCTCATATAGGTTTCAAACCTGGGACACTCATATTCAGTTTTTAATTAGCATGCAAAACTCTGTCAAAATTTTGGGTCGGCATATCGCTCGAATTTTCGCACAATTTCGCATTTTTTCAAAACAGGACCTTGTCCGTGAGCCTGAAAACAAGTCCAATTGTGTATTACATATTTTTTCAAACCCTATTTTCCAATGCTCGGATCCTGTCCAACATTTTTTTTCTTCACTAGGCAAACCTAATACAAATGAGAACCTAATAATAACATTAATAATAATCATGCTGAGATTCCTCTCTTTTTCCCCCCTTTTCCAAAAATACCAAAAATATTTTTCTCCTCCTTCCGAAATACCCAAAAATTTTCTCCCTCCTTATTTCCAAAATGAATTCGAACCATTTTCCTTCTCAGGTCGATCACATACCTCACTATAGCCTGGATCCCTATTGGCTTCGGTATTCCGTCAAACCACCTCGAAGCTCTGTCAGTTTCTGCTACGTCATCCGAGTTTAGGATTTATCTTTAAGAGATCTTCGTAGAGAACACCGACTCGGCACTGAATATGCATCCCGATCTGATGACCGTCTTGGCCCAGCTCAGTGCCAAGGTTGACAACATTCAAATCGAGGTCCATGACATCCAGTGTCACCAGGCCCAGATTCCAGAAGGATATGAGGTTCTCTTTCCTCATGCCATGGGTCCACCCTCTCTCGATCCTATTTAGGTACCAGAAGAGTATCATAATGCTTCGTGAGAAGCACCCAAAAGTGTTATACTTATACCCCGAATAGACGCATTTTAATTGCTAATTCTCGACAAAATGGGTCTTATGCGCCTAATTATTTAATGTGCAGGCTTGATCGCCGTTTGCAAAGTTCAATGCTTATTTCAAGGTAAATGTGCATCATATGGAGCTAATACCATTGTCCCATACCTTACCAAAGCCTAACCTAACCCAAACCATCACCCGAGCCCCGTGTGTGTTTAGTTTAGGGTTTATTTAGAATTTTCTAGAATTTATTTTATATTTCCTTTTATTTTTTTATTTTTATTACTTTTTAATTTTAGTCTTTATTTTTAGTCTTGCTTGATTTTATATTTTTAGGACTTTAGGTTTTATTTTTACTTCTTTTATAGTGTTTATTTTTATTTTATTTATTTTTAGAGGATTTATTTTTTATCTTATTGCGTCGAATATTTGTTTTCCTTTATTTTTGTTTGTTTTTAATTTTTAGTTAGTTTATTATTATTATTATTATTTGTTTTGTTTTGTTTTATTTTATTTTATTAGTTTTTATTTGAGTCGTGTTTAGTTTTTAGTGTTTGTATTGTGTTATTTTTTAGTGAGTTTTATTTTTAGTTGAGTTTTATTTTTATTTTATTTTATTTTTTACTTTTATTTTACTTGTTTTTATTTTATTAGGTTTATTTTTATTTTGGTTTAATGGGATCATAAATTAAACACACACACTACATAACCCCTACACTCACCTACACACACACACACACACACATGCACACACACACACACACACATGCACACACACACACACACACTAACCTACACCTTACTCACACCCAAACAAGTCTCACACACACACCCCTAACTTCCATACACCTTACCACACCCAAACACCACTCGCCCATCATCTTCTTCAACCTCCAACCACCTTCTCTCTCCTCCCTCATCACCCACCTCCATAACCAAAACACACCTTCACCTCTATACCTCTAACCAAACTCGGAATCACCTAACCCTCCAAACCGATCGTGGCAACAACCCGAGCCCCCTTTACCCGGAACCTTCCTCAACCCGTTTTTAACACCTACAATCCGAGACCATCCCGACGACCCTGCACCGAAACCGACGCCAACCTTGTAGCCGCCGGTGAACCCGAATCTGCTGCTAATCAACCCCCAACCCGAACCTTCATCTACCCTTAATCCAACCATACCACCACGAACCCGAGACCAAATCGAAGCCGGACCTACCCGAAGACACCATTTCCCATCTCACTTTGTAAACCCACCTCAAGCCTTACACGGTTTCTATCAACCTTCTGCACAAACCCAAAATACAAAACCCACATGTGTCTTAATTACCTTTTACCATTATCACCTCTCCCATATGCACACATGTGTGCAATTCCCAACATACTCCCAACTTCCCCTCATATCAAATCAGATTTCTACCTCATCATTTCCATGTACTCTAAAACCTTTCGTTACCCAATTCACCCTTAGCCTCATTGCACCTATAAATTGAAGACTTCGGGCCATTTTTAAGAGGATCTCCAAATTAGTTTTTAAGTTTTGTGTGATAAAATTCTCCCCACTACTCTATAGAGAGTATTTGCATTTTTAGCAAATATCTCAATATAGAGGTGTGTGGTGAAATTCATCTGTAGGATGAATTCCACTCCACCCCTCTATAGTGGGTTTTTAAATTTTTAGCATCTATTTTAAAATAGATTGATGTGGTTGAATTCATCCCTTATGAGAGGTAAATTCTAATCCATTTTTTTATGTTGATTATTTGTATTTTTTGCAAATATCTCAACATAAAGTGATCATGTAGAATTTATTTCCTTGGGTGAGTTCTAATGTTCAATTTTATAATATTAGGATTTGCATTTTTAGCAAATCTCTTTTATTATTTAAGTGTCCATTATGAATTCATCCATTATCTTGTAATTAGTTTTTTTTGTAGATTTATTTTAGATTCAATAAATATATTAGTGAGTGATTGTAATTGAGAGATTTTTGGTTGTAATTGAAGACTCCATTCCAATTCAAGGCATAAATGGGTTTGATCTATTCCTCTCTTATTACTTTTATTTTAATCATCATAGGCTTTCATTTGTTTATCTTATATTTTTGGATGATGATTATTGAGGGCTAATCTCCCATTCATGGGATGTATTTTGAAGCCCTCATGAGTCCAATTTAGTTAGTTTACTTTTTAACACAATTTTGTTTACCTCATTTTTTTATTAGCTTTTACATCTTAGTTAGTACTTTAAAAATTAGTATATAGTTAGTTAATTAATAATCCCTTGAAAAATCCATAAAAAATATAAAAAGAAAAAGATGAAAAAAAATCATAAATATAATAATATGCAAATGAATTACACATGTCTTCATATATTTTTCATCCTTAGGGTTAAATTGATACTCCCTTACTTACCCTATTCATATTTTGAGTTTATTTGAAGGTTCAAGGGAATTTTGATGGAAAAGAAGTTGCAACAACAAAAAATACATAAGATACGTAATTTTTTCTCTATAGCTTCCCGCGCCCCATCTGCCAATCGGGCCAACTCATCTCCCTATCCCGAACCTTAGCCAACCAGGGGCTAACCTGCATGTATGCACATATACTAAGGATGAGGAACTAAAGAAGGTCAAGGAAGACCTCAAGATGTTGTCGAAGAAGTTAAACCAAGTCATCATATCTAGGAACTACATGGATTACACCCATATGTCTCCCTATCCCAAAGCGAGACTGCCAGAGAAGTTCAAGATGCCCGACATTGAGAAGTTCGGGGGAAGCTAACCCATACTTGTTCACCTTCGAAGATATCACCGATCCACGAACCTCATTAGTACCTCTGAAGAGATAATAACTCGTATGTTCCAGAAAACCTTGAAAGAAAGAACCCTTCGTTGGTTTCTATCCCTCGAAGAGTCCAGAATCTGTAGTTGGAAGATATCTCCTGGGAATTCATGTCATAATATAAGTACAATGAGGATCTAGAGGTTACACGTCGAGATCTAAAGCTTCTTAAGCAGAATCCTGAGGAAACAGTTAGTAGATTCATAAGAAGGTGGATAGAAAAATTTTCTACAATGACTAATAGACCCTCGAGGAGGAACAAGTCAGTATTATGAAGAAGAACTTCTTGCCTCATTTTCAAGCATTCATGGTATGACAGTACTAGGGGTGGCCATTGGCCAGGCTTGGGCAGGCCCAGTCGGGCTCGGGTCGGGCCTGTAAAAATTTGAGCTATCCCATGCCCGCCCAGGCTGGATTTGGGCCTCATTGTGTAATCCTAAACCCGCCTAAATCTGGAAACTTCTTGCCCAGGCCCATTGCATAGGCAAGAACACAATTTTTTTTACTTTAATTTTATTGTTTTGCCAATTTTAGCTCTATTTTTTTTGTTTAGAAAATTTATTTTATAATTTACTCTTAAGACTAAGAGTAAATAAACCCTGAAATTTATATTTCTAAACGTTCTCCATTTATATACTTTTTTGTAACTTCTAACCTTAAAGGAATAAAAATTATACTACTAATGTGCGCGCGCGCGCGCACACACACACACATATATAAAATCAATATTATATGTAATTCTTGGGCCTCGAGCTGGGACAGGCTCAAGCAGGCCTAAGAATACATGCCCAAGCCCGCCCAGGAAAAAATCAGGCCTATCAAATTTTGTCAAGACCGATTCGTGGGCCTATATACCTTACCCATGCCTTATTTTTTTCGGGGGGCTGGGCGGGATTGGCGGGCCTCGAGCCTATGGCCACCCATACACAGTACTACCCACACTTTTGAGCCCCCGAGAAGCTGGTTTAGAAATTGAGGAAGGCGTTGCCAAAGTCGAATATGAGCTAAAGAAAGTGACAAAACAGTTTATTCCTTGAAAATATGAGAAGCTCGCCAGTACTACAGTCTCAACCATCAACAACATTTCCTAACCTGCTACCTCTTGATCACCGAAAAGTCGCCCTAACCCTACCATGAAAGAGTATACTGGGCTTCATTATCCCTTATCAAAAGTCTACTAGGACCTGCTAAGACGCAATCTCATTAAACCCTTGGACCCTCATCCACTACTAAATCCACTCCTTAAAACTTAAAAGTCGATGGCCATTATGATTTCCCCTAGTCTTCTTAACATACTACCGACCAATGCTTCCACATTCAGAATATCATCCAAGGTTTAGTTGACCGCAATATCATCTCCCCACCACCCAATATTAAACCTAGCACCACTCATAACCCACTTCCAACCTATGCAAATGACATCTTTCAAGAGAGTGATCAAGAATTTGATCCATCTGGTCAAATTGTGCCTAATAAAATACCCATCACTACCTATGTCACTGATCAAGATTTGTCAATCCTCACAAGGGCATGCATAGTCATCTGTACCTAGTGTGAAGGGAAGGACATGGGGTTACCTGTTCTATTGAACCGACTCCTAGAGTTTGGGCTGCAATTTCCCGTCGAGATGACCGTTGATTATCGTAAATTCAGTGTCTTGTTTATAGAAACCCAAAAATAGGTTGGGGATTGGGTGGTACTCATTGATGAAGTCAATCTAGATGATATAGTGCAGATTATGGTTGATGCATTTTGACAGACATGTGAAATTTGCAGTATTGATGAAGTACTCACCGCTTTGAAGTTTCGAGGATAATTGGCCCCTTCACTCCTTCACCTCCCTACTAAGTGGAAATATTTGTATAGTGAAGCTGTCATGGTTGTTAAATGCATTGATGTATCTTGGAAAGAGGACATAGTCTTCCCCGAATGGGGGAACGACTTCGACAACTCATATGATGAGCCTAGTCGAGAAGACACCAATTTAGTAGCCAGTTTGTACGAAATGATATCCTTTAAAAATCTATTGGGGGAAATAAAAAAGGTGGTCATTCACCTAAAAATAGATGAATACATGGGGTTCTTATTCTTCCCCACCTTAGTCAATCATATAACTAGGTCACAGAGACACTACAAAGATCCAATTCCTTATGTGATCGAGAAAAATAAAGGAAAAGGAGTTGTTGAAGAACTTCCCATACCAGAGATTACCATCGAAGAAAGTAAAGACCTTCACCATCCCAAGAAAACACAAACCAACATCACCTTATGGGGGATTTTCAAGTCCTCCCAGCTCCATCGAAATTCCCTGATAAAACTCCTCACTGGGCCAACAGTCTCTCCTTCCACCACTCTTGAAAAAGCCGTAAATATGGCTGAATCCTTAACCTCTTCTAGACTCCTCTCCTTTTTTGAAGCAGAGATACCGAAGATTGACTTTGACCACAATTATTCCCTTAACACATCCGTTAAAATATTGGGAAAGGTAATCCTAATCTTACTTGTTGATAACAAATCTACCCTCAATGTTTTCCCTCTCAGAACCTTGAATTTCTTGGGCTTGAAAGTTGGTGATCTCACGCCCACTTTCGACACCATGAGTGATTACGACAACACTCTCTAAGAGGTAATGGGGTCCATAAAACTCACAATAGGGGATGGACCTACCAATCCTATAACTGAGTTATAGGTTATTGACATACCTTTACGTTTTAGCCTTCGTCTTTGCCATCCATGGCTCCACATTATCAGAGAGGTATCGTCTTCTCTTCATTATAAATTGTAATTATTCACCAATGGCTAGGTTATCACCATATTGGGAGATGATGACAGTTCAGACACCGTAAATACTAGTAACCCAGTATTAGAGATCCAACATGGAATAAATGACATGCTCGTCTCTGGCTTCAGAGTTGACCCACTTCCCCTTCCAACAGGAGATAGTTTCAAAGATCGGGTCTGCCCGGAACACAATCCTCATGGAAACATCAATGTGATTCGAATGTTCGAGAACATGTACTTCATGACCAAAATGGTACTAGGACAATTCCAATAAGGGATCCTTGAGCCCATAAACCTGAAGAATGGCATTAGGCTATCAACCCTCACCAGAAGAACTTAAAGCCCTCTGGCGGCCATGATAAAAAAGAATCTTATAAGAAGAAAGGACTGTCTCGAGTGACTCTTTGAATGGAAGGCTTATCAAGAAAGGAGAATACTTCCCATTCTGTATCTTGCCTGAACCATAGTATGACCACGTTGATAAGAAAATGAAACTGGGGCTAGAAATCTTCTTTCAAGATAGTAACCCTTAGGCTATAGACTGCCAGCATAAAGTTCAACCTCTCACTGAGAAAGCTATGATTGTTACTGAGGATTTTGAGGAAAGTGATTCTGAAGATTCATTCAACCTGCAAGGCTAAGTATTTGCATGATCTATTCAGATACTGCGCCATTAGTCCCGTCTACTCTGATCAGAGCTGCTGATATGCCTCTCTTCAACTGGAATTGAGAGTGCGCTGGCAATCAATGAACCAACTAACTTAATTAAATTCCAATTTAGTCTAAAAAATCCTAACTCTTGCAACTAATTGTGATCGACTAATTAAATGAAATAAAGCATGCACACAATCACAAATATGAGGAAAAATACTCGAAAGGGGCAAAACCTTTTTATTTCACAATATCTTGTAACACTTACAAATATAGAGAAATACATCTTGACACACGACAACTCACAGAAGTCGGTTCGTTATCTTCGACAAGAGATCCCACAAGATCTCTAATCGTTAGCAATGGAGAATCGGCCTTCTTCTCCACAACAGTACTCCAAATGAGTAGAACAAGTAATTTAGGGTTTAAACGATTCTCATATGAATTTAGGACATTTTTGGTGAATCAAAAGAGGTTTAAAACTCTAAAAAAACTAAGTCTTATTTTTAGCAGATTCTGCAGAAAATGGAGTTGGAAGAATTGAGAAAACGTGAATGTAGAAACTTATTTTTTTAGGAAAATTAAGGCGGCTGCTATCTCGAACGATATGTACTGTCGCTCGAACGAGATCGCCATCTTTCTCGAACGAGAGGCCTACTTCGTTTGAGCGACAGACGCATATTTCTTTAAGCAGCTTTGTGTGACATTGAGTGTCACTTGAACGACCCAAGCGTAAAAAATCCACCTCTTGTCTTAGAAAAAAAATTATTTTCTCAAAGAAAAATATTTTAGGTACTAAAAACAGTTTAAGAAAAATTCCCAAATAAAAATGTAAACCTTATAAACTCCAAATTAAATATTTTACCATAATCGCGAGTGGAGTAGTGGAAATGTTAAAGATGCATTTGAACGTTGAGGTTGCACTACGCACGTATGAAGATGATGGGTGCGTGAAACTTTGGATTCACATTGAGGTTGTCATGGACGTTCATGATGACGTGCCGAATGTAATGGTATTAGACATACTAGTTGTGAGCTACGACGCTCCGAAAATTCCTAGATTCTAAAATGGACATTTATAAAATCATGTCCTTATAAATCCCCCTTGTATTTATGCCAGTATATACATTAAAATTATCCGAATTATGCTATCCAAACTCAAACAAATGACATAAAATATAATATCCCCATTAAACGTAAACATTGGAAATACTATATAATATGTCTTCAAAAAATTTCAACATCTTCAAATCTTCAACTTCTTCAATCTTTCATTGTTATCATCAGGGTGTGCAAAAGTGATCCTCAATTTTATACCTACACACATGAGACAAGAAACAATACCCATGACACGCAAAAGATTGAAATATAATGTTAAGCAAAAATAAATATCAATTAAGCTTCAACAAATCATTATTAAATCAAACAAAAATTCTCCCCCATAAGTCGTTCTCCCCCTTTTTTTGATGTTACCAAATATATAAATATGAAGAACACAAAGAAATGCAAATGCATAATGTCATAAGGTAATATACTTTCTCTTTTTGAATTTTTCAAAATTTTACTCACAAAATATACAACAAAGAATCACACCATGAAAGAACATGAAAATAACCAAGTCGGAGATAGCGAAAATATAAGGATGTGAACAAATTCGATAGGAAAATTAATGCATACAAACATAACATATGTGCACAATGAATCTTGGATATTCCTAACGAATGAACTCAACATCTTCCTTAGGTGTGAAAATGGTTGAATTATAAGAAATTGACTCAATCAAATAAACAAATCAAAGCTCAAAGTGATTTCCACACGAATAACGTCCAAAACTATTTAACGTTTATGACTTTCAAGGACGTGAAAACCCGTTTTATACTCCATCCAAACTCCCTTATAAAGAATAATGCTTTTTATTTTTTCTTTTGAGGTGATGAAATTGGCCCACCTTTTTGGCATATTTTTCTTTTTATTGCCTTTGAATTTTTTCGGGCTCTTTTTCAACCTCTTTGGACCTTGTCTTATGTTTTTATGCCACACTTTTTATGGGTCCGATTTAAACGGTGTCTTAATTGCATAGGATAAATGAGTACCTTTCGTAGTCCTTCACCCTTTTTCAAGTATATCACACAAACTCACAACAGCGGTTCTTACATGCACTACTTTATTGTCAAGTTTTATCGCATTTGGTTTATTGTATAGGCAGAATTAAGATGGAAACACTTAAACCAACATGTGATAGACAAGTACAATATTCAAATAAAACCATGCACGTGTTCAATAAAGGAGATAAGGAGCCAAACATGTAGAATATATCACTAATCGCATCTCAATGAGAACAAACAATGTAAAGCACATGGATGAAGTGATGTAGGATCTCAAATCACTATCAAATAGTCACGTGGATTATGGAATGAAATTGTGACTATGGCTATCTTAAATGTTCATCCATAAATGGTGTAAACAAAATATAAAACTCTTTTTGTGTTTTTCAAAAAATTTTATAAAAATAAAATCTTTTGAACTTTTTAAAATTTATCAAAAATAAAATCTTTTTGGATTTTTCAATTTTTCAAACAAAATAATTTTTTTTGTATTTTTCTAAAAATAAAAAAAATGAAAACCAAAACAAATAATGATACAAATGATACAATCCAGAGATAGGAATCATATGATATGAACATGAAAAATGCATTCTACTCTAGACATGGTAACCACCCCTCAATCAACTGTAAAAATGCCTAAAGACTTCCAAGATTCTCGAATCTAAGTGCATCTAAAGGTTTCATCAAAATATCAGCTAACTGGAGGTCGGTAGACACAAAACTCTAGTATGCGATGTTCTCTTCTACCATCTCACGGATAAAGTGCTCACGTATCCTAATGTTCTTTGTGCACGAATGCTAGACTGGATTACGGGATATGTGTATTGCGCTTTTGTTATCACAAGAAATAGTCATGGTATCATGTCATATCCCATAATCCTCTAACATCTGCTTCATCCACATAAGTTATGTGCAATAACTCCCGACAACTATGTACTCAACCTCCATAGTGGAAAAAGAGATGGAGTTTTGATTCTTTCTCAACCAAGAGAGAAGAGCAGAACCAAAGAAGAAACACCCACCAAAGGTGGTCCTACACGCATCTGCATCTCCGACCCAATAGACATTCGAATAGAAAGATAAATGGTCATCGGAATCAAAGGAATACCAAATGCCAAATAAGATAGTCCCACTCACATATTTGATAATACTTTTAAGAACAAGTAAGTGTGACTCTTTCATAGATGCCTTATATCGCGCACAGATTCCAATACTAAAGGCTATGTCGGGATAACTGGCAGTCATGTAGATAAGACTACCTGTCATAGTCCGATATAAGGTTTGTTATACAACCTTGCCTTAAGTGTTCTTGCTAAGCTTTGTTGAGGTACTCATCGGAGTACGTGCATGCTTAACGGAGTCTAAACCAAATTTCTTCAGAAGGTCTTTAGCATACTTAGATTGGGAGATGAACATCCCATCCTCTAGCTGAAGAACCTAGAGACCAAGGAAGAATGTAAGCTCACTAACCATTCTCATCTCAAACTCATTCTTTATCTCCTCCTCAAAGTCGTGAGCATGTTGGGAGGACGTGGATCCAAAGACTATATCGTCCACATACACCTGGGCAACCAAAAAAACACCGCCTCCTCTCTTAACAAATAACATCTTATCAACTTCCTTTCTCGTGAAGCCACGAGCTAAGTTATAGGAAGTAAGTCGCTCGTACCAAGCACGGGGTGCTTGCTTCAAACCATAAATGGATTTTCTTATAACATAGATGTGTTCAGGGTGCTTGGTGTCTTCAAACCCTTTTAGTTGTTCCAAGTAAAATTCATCTTGTAGAATGCCATTCAGAAAGGAACTTTTAACATCCATCTGGTATAATTTGAAGCTCAAATGACATGCGATAGCGAGTATTAAGCGGACAGACTCATTACTCACAACAGGAGAAAATGTCTCGTCAAAGTTTACACCCTCTATCTGTGTGTTACCTTAAGCGACTAACCTACCTTGTTTCGTATTATGGTACCATTATCATCCATCTTATTCTTGTAGATCCACTTGGTACCAACCACATTCTTCTTACTAGGTCGAGGGACTAGATCCCAAACATCATTCTTTCTAAACTGAAGCAACTCGTCCTGCATGGTAGATATCTAGTGTTCATCCTTAAGTGCTTCCTTGACGTTCTTTGGCTCAACTTTAGACGTGTAGCAAAAAAAAACTAACCATGTTCTCTAGCTGAGCACGAGTCTTGACTCCTAGGGTGGGATATCCTAGAATGGAAGTAGGATCATGACTCTTGCGAACCCAAGAAGGTGTGTCCACTAAGTCAAGATTAGGGTCCACTCTGGATGTGGGAGGCACAATGCGATCATCCGTAAGAACTGCACCCTCCTCACACAAAAGTTAAGAATTAATAAATGTCGATGGTTCATCATCTTGCATGGTGACGCTTATTGACTCCATAACCTTAGAGTTACTCAGGTTAAAAACCCTATAAGCTCTACTATTCGATGAATACCCTAATAATATTCTCTCGTCGCTCTGGGAGTCGAACTTTACTAATTGATCTTTACCCTGTAGGATGTAGCATTTGCTCCTAAAGACACGAAAACATGAAACATTGGGCCTCTTTCCAGTTCATAATTAGTAGGGTGTCTTAAGTGTGTGTGGACAAAGGTAAATCCTATTCACCGTATGGCACGCGATAGACACCTCCTTTGCCCAAAATCTCCTAGCAACTCTATGACCTAGAAGCATAGATCTAGAAATATCTTGAATTGTCTGATTCCTCCTCTCAACAATCCCATTTTTCTGAGGAGTCTTTACAGTAAAAAAAATCATGTTTGATCTCGAGGCTATGACAGTAAAGATATACTTTAGCTTCCTTAAACATAGTGTCATTGTCACTCTGCATTCTATTAATGGTGACAACGTGTTGATTTTTCAGGACACGACACTTGGTTGTAAGAAATTCCACAGCATCGGATTTCTTTCTCAGAAAACCTACAATTGAGTAATGAGAGAAATTATATACCACCACGAGGATATACCTATTACCACCCAAAATCTTAGTACAAGTAGGAACCATGAGATCCATGTGTATCAACTCAAGCACTCATGAAGTTGTAATGGAATTCAACTTCTTGTCGAGGCTATGAACTTGCTTTCCTAACTGACAGGGTTCACAAACAGCGAAAGACGACTTTCCCACTGATGACAAGCCACGTATTAGGTCCTTTTTATCTAATCTCTCCAAATCTCTAAAATTCACATGACCTAGAAGTTGATGCCATAGATCCATAGGAGTGATCGTGGAACTTTTGTAGATAAATAAGGACTTGGGCACAATCCCATAGCAATTACCTTCACTCCTCACCCGATGCAATAGAAGTTTATTGGCTTGATCATAAATATTGCACTCGTTCTGGTCAAACTTTACCGCAAAGTCAGCGTTGTACAGCTGGTTAATGCTGAGAAGGTTTTCTTTCAAACCTTTGACGTAAAAAATATCCTCCAGCTTAGGAAATATTGGTATCTCTACTGTACCTCGTCCTACTGTGCTAGACTTGCTCCCATCTCCAAATATGACTTTACTTTCCTTACTATCCTCTAGGTAGGTAAAAAATGAAACATCACCAGTTAAGTGTCTGGAGAGCCCACTATCAAAGTACCACCGAGAGGTATTATGTGCTTTAAGAGCAACATGAATAATAAGGTCTTTTGCGTTGTGTATAGGCATCCAAGTGGAGGTAGCCTTCTGTTTGCCCTTGTCATTGTTGGTTATAGAAGGGATTCTGGAAGTATCTACAAATGACAAATAAATCCGTTGGAACTCTTCCATTAAACTCTGAGATGTGGCAACTAGAAACTCAACCTGCTCTCTAAGAGTCAAAAAATTTCTAGTGACACATGGTGGAGAAAAAGTATGCCGTGTCCGACCCAAACTATAACAAAACTCTTTGAGCTGGCCTTTTATTTTGCAATAGGTACAAAAGTACAAAGTCATTTGCTTTTCATGGCCGAACTCTTCTTTGGGGTTTTAGGTGCCATATGGATTCATACTAAACTCAGGAATTGGTTTTGATGCCACATGAGATGTGGAAGAACCATCAAAACCTATTCCTTACCCTTCACCAAACCCTAAAGCAGGGGCGAGGAACATCTTTCCCATCTTTCTAGATCTGTCCTCTATTTTTACCTTGACCTACTGATCTCTATCAAGCTCATGAGTGAGTTGGGCTATAAAAGAATCAGCATATAAATCAGTGTATGTGCGTCGTAGGTCCCTCTTGCTCCCACTTGCAACATCCTCCCCCTCACTCACATCACTTTCACTGTCGAGGTGTCCGTGTGAAGTAGTTTCCTCATCGTCATGAGGCGCACTGTTAGTACTCACATGACTAGCCATGAATACGGTGAAGTTACATTTATGTGGTGACTCGCCTCCAGAATCTGCCGACTTGACCTCATGTCGTCACTAAGGGAGGCATTTATAGCTTCTTTGCCTTTTCCTTGACGTTTCAACCTAGTAGGACACTCAAATTCCTTATGACCTCTACCATCACACTCATAACATCTTTCCTCATCTTTCTTAGGCGTATCCTTTTTATCTTTTTAAATTTTTCTTTTTTAACTTATTTTTCTCAAAATTCTTTTTATCTTTAAAATTTCCATTTTTGTTTAATTTGAGAAATTTCTTGAAATTTTTTGCAAACAAAGACAAATTGTCTAAATCAAAATCAAACTCCGAAGAAGACATCTCTTCCTCTTTTCTCCTAGACGACTCAGCTCTCTTTCTCGCTGACCCTCACTCTTTCTAGCCTGGGATTTAAGTGCTACCCCTTTATCTTTTGATTTTATCGTGTTAGGAAACATGTCAATTTCATAAAGGTGGAGGTCTCCTACCAACTCTTCTAATTTCAGACTACTCAAATTTCCTATCGAATTTAATACAGTGACTTTAGGGATAAAAGGCTTAGGTAGTGATCTCAGAATATTTTTAACTACTCTAGCATCAAGAATGTGTTCACCTAGATTAAAACTAGTGTTTATTCAGATAAGCGTGCATAAAATTCATCAAAACCTACATAGATTCAAGCATGGTGATTGTTTCAAATTGAGTAGTTAAAATTTTCAATTTTGATTCTTTAACTACATTACTGCCCTCATGGGTGAGTTCTAAAACATCCCATGCTTCTTTAGATGTGGTGGACATCATAATACGTCTAAACTCCTCAGGGGTGACCGCACCGAAATTTCACTAAGCCCACGTGAGTTATATGTGTTGCATTTAAATTCATCCTCAGTCCATGCAGTCACAGGTTTTAAATTATTACGTTATCTACAGTGACAGTGGGAGGTGTCCACACTCTTTCACACATAACCCAAACACGTTTATCAATTCCCTTTAAGTGGGATTTCATACGGGCTTTCCAATATGAATAATTTGTCCCGTCAAAAATTAGCACTCGATTATTAAGTTTTCCATTGACATTACGCTTTTCAAAATTCAATTTTTAGACCAAAATTGATATCCAGAATATTTTTGCTGAAAAAATTACACAGTATAATTGTGTAATAGGATTCGATACCAATTTGAGAGTGCACCAGCAATCAATGAACCAATTTGTTTAATTAAATTCTGATTTTAGTCCCAAAAATCCTAAGTCTTGTAACCAATTGTGATTGACTAATTAATGAAATCAAGCATGCACACAATCACAAATATGAGGAAAAATCCCCCAAAGGGACAAAACCTTTTTATTTCACTATATCTTGTAACACTTACAAATACAAAGAAATATAGCTTGATACACGAATACCAGCAGGAATTGGTTCATTATCGTCGGTAAGAGATCCCGCAAGAGGTCCAATCGTCAGCAATGTAGAATCAAACTTCTTATCCATAATAGTACTCCAGATGAGTCAAACACATAATCTAGGATTTGACTGATTCACATATGAGTTTGGGACAATTTGCTGAATCAAAAGATCTTTAAGACTCGAAAAAAATAAAGTCTTATTTTCAACAGATTTTGTAGAAAACAGAGTTCGAAGACTTGGGAAAACGTGAATGTAGAAACCTATTTTTATAGGAAAATTATGGCAGCGGCTCTCTCGAATGAGATAGCCATCTCTTGAAAGAGATGCCTACTTTGTTTGAGCGACATGCACATCTCTCTTGAAGAAGATTCGTGTGACATTGAGTGTCGCTTGAACGACCCAAGCATCAAAACATCTGCCTCTGGACTTAGAAAAAAATTATGTTCTCAAAGAAAAACATCATAGGTACTAAAAAGAGTTTATAAAAAATTCCCAAATAAATATGTAAACCTTAAAAACTCCAAATTAAATATTTTACCATAATCGTGAGTGGATTAGTGGAAATGTTGAAGATACAGTTTCATGTTGCACGTTGAGGTTGTACTATGCAAGTATGAAGATGATGGGTGCATGAAACTTTGAATTTAGATTGAGGCCGTCATGGACGTTCCTGATGATGTGCCGAACGTATTGGTATTAGGCATACTAACTGTGATATAGGACGCTATGAAAATTCCTAGATTCCAAGTTGGACATTTATAAAATCATGTCCTTACAAGAATGCCTTGCCTGCCCAACTTGCCCAGATTCATCCCGACCATGCTGTCTACCTTATCCAAACCTCTTCATCTGATGTTATTGTTTCTTTTTCTGATATAATTATAAGTGAGACCTCTTTTGACGAGGTTCTTAATGTTATTTTCTGAAAATGAGATAAGTGAAGATTTTGAGTATCTTATTGTGCCTTACATTAATTGTCTTGATTCTAATCAAACTCTTGATGGCGATTATTTCGCAAATGAACTATTCTTAACTGATCTTAGTAAGTAGAATAACAAACAACATAACCACATTCAAATTAATGACGATGAAACTATTATTCTCAATCTTTGTTATAGTATCCATCAGCGCGATATTAGGATATGGTCCACCCTTAACGAGCATGAGTGTGCACAATTTGAGGAACTACTGAAGGAATTCTTGGACGTTTTTACATAGTCCTACGATGACTTGCCCAGCATTGAACCAGAAATATCTCAACCCGAGATCCCAACATTCCCAAAATGAAAATCGGTCAAACAGATTCTACGAAAGCTCCACATCGAATGGTTACTTTATGTCAAAGAAGAAGTGGTCAAACAACCTAGCGTAGGTTTCATTTGCGTATTCGAATATCCTATATGGCTTGCCAACATTGTCCTTGTGCCGAAGTCAAGAAGGAAAGTCTGCATGTACGTCAACTACTGGGATTTGAATAAATCATCCCCGAAGGATGATTACCCATACCTAACATTGACATAATTGTAGCCAACACGGCTAGCCAGTCCCTTAAGTCATTTATCGATGGATTTATCAGATACAACCAGATCAAGATCTACCCTGACCATCTGGAGAAAGCTACCTTCATCACCCCATGGGGAACCTTCTACTACATTATTATGCCATTCCGACTCAAGAACTCCTAGGCTACCTACCAAATGCCTGCCACAACCATTCTGAATGACCTTATTCATAAAGAAGTCAAAGTCTATATGGATGATATGATAATTAAATTTAAGACTCAAAAAGGTCATATTCCTTCCCCTTGAAAGTTTTTTAAGCAACTGCGGCAATACCTGATGAGGCTAAACCCATAAAAATTAATTTTTGACATCACAAAAGGAAAAATATTAGGATTCATGTTTAGTGAGAAGTGATTTTAAGAAGAATCTACCAATCTAAAGGCCATACTTGAGATACCACCTCCACGGAATGAGAAGAAAGTTCGAGGATGCCTGGGAAAACTACAATACATCAGTCGGTTCATCAACCAACTGACTTACATTTTCGAACCCATTTTCAAGCTTCTCCAAGATTATACTAAACTCTTGAACAAGGCCTGCCAGGAAGCCCTTGACAGAATCAAGCGATACCTTACCTGACCTCCGGTGCTTATGCCTCCGTAGCCAGATCTCATCCTACTCCTATATTGACCGTAACAAATACTACATCTATGCCTTTTATATCCCAATATATTGAAGAATCCCGTAAGTAAAAACCCATTTATTACTCCAGTCGAAAATTAGCCCAGTATGAAGTCTACTACACTACTTTGAAGAAAGCATGTATTGCATGGTTTGGGTCATACAAAAGTTATGACACTACATGATCGTCTTCCCTGTCACACTTGTATCCCATATAGAACCCATGAAGTACTTACTAGAAAATATCTCTCTGTCCAGCCAAATGGCTCGATAATTGATGTTGCTAGTCGAGTTCGATATTGTGTACGTTACATATAAAGCTATAAAGGGAGAGCCATCCCAAACTACCTTACTAATTACCCCATGGAAGAAGCTTGTGTTTAGGTCTCTGAATTCTCAAATGAAGATATTCTTTGCACCTCTCAGGAGGACCTCAGATGGCAATTGTTCTTTGATGGAGTTGCCAACAAGAAAGGATACGACATTGGGATACTTTTGATTGCCCCTGATGACTCTAACACCCCAATTGCCATCAAACTATAATTTCCTTGTACTAATAACATAACCGAGTATGAGTCATGCATCGTAGGCCTTAAGATCTCCCTCCAGAAAGTAATTTAACCCCTAGATGTCTACGGAGACTCTGCTCTTATTGTCGGCCAAATCCTCATAAATGGAAAAGTTAAAGAAAAAAAACTTATATCCTACTATGCCCATCTAGAAGAACTAGCCTCGAAGTTTAATGATGTCACCATCCACTAATTTCCCCGTGTAAAGAACATCTTGGTTGACGCCCTTTCCACCCTAACTTCCATGGTCGAGATGCCCGAGGGAATAATAATGGACACTTTCTTGGTTCAAAAACAAGATAAGCCAATACACTGCTACCACATCGAAATTGTTCCTAAAGAAGATCTTAATATGTATGAATTATGTTATTATGATATTTGGCACCTCCTCAAGCATGGTAAGTTTCCTTGAGATGCCAATAAAAAGGACCGTGTGACCCTTCACAAATTGGCTGCCCAATCTATCATTTTCGATATAACATTGTTCAAAAGAAACTTCGATAACACCCATTTTCACTGCATAGTTAGGGATAATGTGGAAGAAATAATGCAGAAGATCCACATTGGGGAATATGAACCCCACATGAACGGTCACATACTTGCCAAAAAGATCATCCGTCAAGGGTAATATTAGACTACGATGGTTCAAGATTACACTACCTATGTTCAAAGATGCTTCAAATTCCAACAGTATGCCAATCTACAACACTTACCTCTCCGTGAGCTATACAACATGACCTCCACTTGGACATTATCAACCTGGGACATTGAGATTATAGGGAAGGTTACTACCAAATCTTCAAGCGATCACGAATTCATCCTGGTCGCCATTAATTACTTCACCAAACTGGTCGAAGTCGAGTCATTCACGATGCTAAATGTCAAGAAAGTGTCCAAGTTTATCAAAAAGAACATCATCTACCGATACTAAGTTCCCCACGAGTTAGTGTCATATAATGGGTTCCAATTTGAAGATGAGGTCACAGAACTAGTCGATGAGTACGGGATTCAGACACACAAATCTTCTCCCACCACCTCAAACAAATGGTGCCGTGGAAGCCTCTAATAAAAGCCTTAATAATATAATCCAAAAAATAACTGAGAGTTACATAGATTGGGTCGATAGGATCCCACTTTGGGGCCACTGCAATTTAATTAGAAAACCTATTGGAGCTACACCTTATTCTCTAGTATATGGCATGGAAGCAGTCCTACCTGTTGAGCTGAAAATACCTTACCTCTGCCTCCTACACGAAAGCAAAGTAGATGAAGAAGAATGGCATCAGAGCCACTTTGATGAATTATCATTCTTGGATGAAGAGAAACTGAAGTCTCTGTACCATATACAGGGTTACCATCACCGGATAACGCGATCATTCAACAGGAAAGTAAAGGATCGCGATGTACAGGAAGGATACCTTTCCTTCAAGGAAATAATAGAACCCATCAGGAACCCCAGAGGTAAATAAAACCAAATTAGAGTGGCCCTTACATCTTGAAGAACATTCTCTCCCAAGGCGTCGTTATGCTCATAGACCTCGATGGAGAAGAGATAGCGCGTTCAGTCAACCTGGACCATCTCAAGAAATTTTACCCTTAGTCCGAGATCTCGGTGTGCAATAACTCTTATCATCCCCCTTTATTCTAAAAAAAATCCATTTCCCCTACCCAGAACTATGTGGGACCTGATCCTCTCAAAAAGTTTTTCAAAATGGAACTCATGAAAATTTTTGAAACCCGGAGAGCTATGTAGGTAGCCCATACGCCATACCTATCCAGTCCCCTTCTTTTCACACTATTCTTTTCCAACCTCCGAAAATAGAAATTTATTTAACATTTACATGAACAAAAGGATTATGAAAGCCTTCGCGATTAGTATAGATAATTCAAATGCAAAACTCATTTGTAAAAGGCTGGAACCCCCGGATGGTGATATTCTCAATTAAATCAAAGTTAATTTCCTTTTATGTAAAAACGATGCGAAAGCGTATATAAGTGATGGTTCAACTTTAATAAACAAAGCCAAATTTTAATTTCTTCAAAATAAATTAAAATAAGTTAATCCAAGTCCTAGAATTTGCCTAAGTCATATTTATCAATATTAGCAAGTTAGGCGAAACCAAATTTTAGCAAATGACTTGAATTAAACAACATTACCCAACATTTAATATAAGTCCAAATTAAATTGAGTGTGATAAATTAAACCGAATTTTATCTTGAATTTATCCTAAGCATGCGTTCTAAATTATGATGCAAGATAAAATAAACAACATCACACTACGCCGCGATGCACGAGGAAAAACCCAAGACGGGAAAAAACCTCGGACGGCCCTGGCCACAAGTCCACTAGATACGGAATTACAATTACAAGACAGATAGACTTACAACGACTGACTCGATCCCTCTCAAGCCTCGATGCTTCTTCTCGTAGACACCTCTTCCTAGTTGAAAACCTTGGAACTCCACCGCGGTCTCGGAATCCACCGATGGGGCTTTCTATGGTCACCGTCACCCGAGCAAGGAGCCTTTTTCCAAGTGGGTAGAATCATAACAAAAAGTCTTTTTCTTTGATGGATGTAGAAGCAAACCAAAACTTCTCTTTGAAACGGAAGAGATAAACCGGTGCCAAACTCCAAGCAAATGATATGTATATAGATGAACTTGGATAAACAGTATGGGTGTAAAACTAGAGTGATAAGTAAATTTCTCTTTGAAAATCTCACTCAAAACATGATTTTTTCTCCTTTTAGTTTTGCTCTCAAAACACTCTCTCTGAGTTTGTATGATATGAAAAAGATAGATTATCAAAAGTGATTCCCGCACATATTAAAGTCTGAAAAAGTTGGTTAAAAACCAAGTGGGGAAATGGGTGAAAAACTGCCAAAAACTGTTCCCGCCTGACAGCTCGTTCGAACGACATTTCGTTCGAACGAACTCTCGTTCGAACGAGACTTCTAATGACACACTAGTATGGACTTCGTTAGAATCTCGTTGGAAACCTCGTTAGAACGAACAAGTTCGTTCGAACGACATTTCGAACGACAGACCAGTTTAGACTCGTTGGCAGGTTCGTTCGAACGACATCTGGTTCGAACGAAAAAACTCGTTCGAATGACATATCTAACGAACGACCAGAAAGATTGAAAAATTCGATTTTGGCCCAGAAAACTTTATGAACTTAATTTAAAGTTTTATAGTGATAAGTAAATTTCTCTTTGAAAATCTCACTCAAAACATGATCTTTTTCTCCTTTTAGTTTTGCTCTCAAAACACACTCTATGAGTTTGTATGATATGAAAAAGATAGATTATCAAAAGTGATTCCCGTACATATTAAAGTCTGAAAAAGTTGGTTAAAAACCAAGTGGGGAAGTGGGTGAAAAACTGCCAAAAATTGTTCCCGCCTGACAGCTCGTTCGAACGACATTTCGTTCGAACGAACTCTCGTTCGAACGAGACTTCTAACGACACACCAGTATGGACTTCGTTAGAATCTCGTTGGAAACCTCGTTAGAACGAACAAGTTCATTCGAATGACATTTCGAACGACAGACCAGTTTAGACTCGTTGGCAGGTTCGTTCGAACGACATCTGGTTCGAACCAAGTGGGGAAGTGGGTGAAAAACTGCCAAAAACTGTTCCCGCCTGACAGCTCGTTCGAACGACATTTCGTTCGATGAACTCTCGTTCGAACGAGACTTCTAACGACACACCAGTATGGACTTCGTTAGAATCTCGTTGGAAACCTCGTTAGAACGAACAAGTTCATTCGAACGACATTTCGAACGACAGACCAGTTTAGACTCGTTGGCAGGTTCGTTCGAACGACATCTGGTTCGAACGAAAAAACTCGTTCGAACGACATATCTAACGAACGACCAGAAAGATTGAAAAATTTGATTTTGGCCCAAAAAACTTTATGAACTTAATTTAAAGTTTTATATAATTTCTTTCTTAAAACAAAAAGAAATTTTTATAAAACCTAACACCCAATAAACTTTGTTCTAAGCTCCTATATAAATATAATTGCATTCATACCTTGGGAGCATGGAACCATAGTTGATGACGTAGAAACGAGGCACGCAAATCGGCACATTTGATGAAGCTTTATATTCTTTGCCGCTACGACTTCAACAAACACTTCATAGGCTTGAGAGTATTATAATTACATACTTTCCTATGAATAAATGTTTTTGTCCGGAATTGAGCCAAAACTACATATGGACTCAATTGGAAATTTGTGGCCTTACAAATCTCCCCCTTTGGCTATTCCGGGACAAAAACCAAACAAAAATCCTAAAGGGCCGTCAAGCTCACTAGACTCAAAACATAACCCGCCCAAACTTGACTCAACCCAAGGATCAAACGATTTGCCATTAAACAATGCCGCTTTAGTAGAATACCTGCACACTTAAGCAAACTCATCAAATGCATAGGGAATATCAAAATATAAAATGCAATTAATTAAATTATTCCCCCTAAATTAATTCTCCCCTTTATCAAAAACATGACCTACTTAGAAAGACGTCTCCCCCTAAGATAAATCTCCCCCAAACGAAGATACGATGATAATAGGATTAGATACCATTGCTCCCCCTATCATCATTCTCCCCCTTTTTGTTCAGGAATTGGCAAAGGATAAAAAACTAATAAACACGTTGAAGATTAAAGTGTTAAGACATTAAAGCATATGGGCAATAAAAGCAAGGCAAAGACAAGCAAATATCATATATATATATATATATACTATAAATATACCAATAAGGACTTGCATATATAGATAGATATAAACACACACATGACACAAAATACAATAAGTTTGCACACTCTTATGGCAAAAATGTGTCATATGGAAACGTAAGTGTAGGGGTGTGAACTAGCAATAATTAAATTTAGACCCAAACACTTAATAAACATTCACGGAGTTCTCATTTGATTGCAAACTTTATCACATTTAAATATAACCTCATGTGACAATATGAAGATTGAACTCAATGAACAAACATACACAATGCACACAAGCCTAGCATGATGATGATTCTACAAACCAAATAGAGTCATGACATTAAAGACAACTAGGATAAACAGACATTGTGCAAACCGTTGATATACCATCCAATTCTCCCTCAATAAGCATATATATTCTTTTGCTTTTGAATGAATATATCAAACAAAAATAGGCCTTGGCAATAGTTTTCTTTTTAATGCCAAATATTCTGTTTTTAGGCCTTTGGATCACGTATTTCTTTTAGATCCAATAAACGGTGGCTTACAATCGCAAAGGATTTAATTCATCCTTTCGGAGCCCTTCCCCGTGCACATTTTTATTTATCATGTTTTCATTTTCACACAAATCTCACATGCAACGGATTTTGACATGCACTAGTCCTCCTAGGTCATAGATATGTAGATGACTAGATTGGTAGGAGAACACCTCAAAAAGCTCAAATATAACATGTGACATTAAGATTTCAAAAGAGCTCGTGCATGTGTGAATAGAGGCATATAAAAATAGAATCCATTTAAACAACACAAGATCCAACTACTCCATATAAAGCATGGTAAAGAACATTTTAAGGATTGAAAATCTAAAACAAAAGTTCTAGCCACGTGGGAGCGTAAAATATGGGATTCAAACACAAATATATGCCACATAAAGTGTGTCAAACTAAAATACACACACAAAAAAAATCTTTTTGAGTTTTTAACATTTTTCATCAAAAATAAATATTTACTCAAAAGGACAAACATAAATCATTTGTATTTTTCATTAAGCTTAAATGAAATAAATAAAACACAAATGATAAACAAAAATCTTTTTATATTATGCAGTCAATTCAAGCAAAAATATAATACAAAAAGATAAACAAGTCATAATTGCTAGCATGGGATATGAAATAAGGCTATGACTAGAAAATGACTAAACAAGCATACATTTAGCATGTGAATATAGCATGAAGTACAAAAGCTAAAGTATGCAAATACTAACACATTCATCCTTTAGATTTAGCAAGGGAGGAAGCATGTGAAAGTAAATGAGAATCAACAACCCTATTTTGCAAGGCAACCAAGTCGGATTTCCTAACCCAAATTAATGAAGAATGATTATCTTGGGGTATAGGAATATTAAAAACATTTGATGCATTGCGTTGGGATTTTCTAGGAATTCGTTTAAGATCAAAACAAAATTTCCTAAGATGACCTTTTCGACCACAATGTGTACAAGAGAGAATATGTCGAAAAGATTTACTTAAGGAGTGATCTTTAAATGTATTCCTAGTAGATTCTCTTAAAACATTGGTTTGGGCATTATGAGTAAATTCATTACAAGTATTGAAGCCTAAACCACAGGTGTCATTTTTAATTTGGACCGTTCCTAACATTTTATCTAGTTTTTGTGAACGACATTCCAAATCAAATTTGACATTACTAGAATCTTTTAATTTAATTTCCAATTCTAAAATGTTAGATTCTAGTAAAACATTTCTCTCTTCAAAAGCAAGAAGCTCCTTTTTCAAGGATTCCATTAAACCCCTAAGGCTATCTCTTTCGCCTTCTACATATTCAAGCTTCTCTTGAAGAGTTCTCACATGTGTCCTAAGTTCTTCTAATAAAACATTTTCATCAATGACCTTGACACTCTCTCTTAAACTAGCTTCTAACTTCAAATTAGCTCTTTTCAATTTAATAGATTCTTTATAAAGTTCTTGAAAAGCATTTTGAAGTTCACTCACATTAACCTCTTCTTCATTTTCACTCTCACTTTCTTCTTCACTCTCACTATCATCAAACATAAGAGAATCATGTACAATGACCTTGGAAGTGGCATGTGCTATCGTTTCATCAATCGATGAGTTGTCACTATCACTCACATGACTAGACATAAAAGCCACAAAATTTTTCTTAGTGGGGGAATCGGGCTTCTCTTCCTTATCACTATCACTAAGGGTTGCATTATATGAAATGGGTCGCTTACCATCTTTCCTTAGTTTAGTGGGGCGCTCATAAGCCCTATGGCCATAACCTTCACAACCAAAACACTTATCAGACTCGTCCCTATCTAAATTGTCATTGCTAGGTTTAGGGATCTTCTCGGCTTTAGAAATCTTCTCGCTTTTATCATGTTTAGAAGTATCAAATTTCTTAAAATCATTTTTAAATTTATCTTTGTTAAATTTAAGAAATTTTCTAAATTTACGAGCAAACAAAGCCATATCTTTCGAGTCACTATCACTATCGCTCTCTACTACTTGTTTGACCTCTTTTCGGGCTTTTAAAGGAACACCCTTTTCAATTTCTTTTCAGTTTTAGAGGGAAACATATCTAGTTCATAGGTTTGTAAATCACCTACAAGCTCTTCTAATTTCGTAGAGGCTAAAGTGGGTAAAGAATTTAAAACGGTCACTTTAGGAATAAATCTATCGGGTAGGGACCTTAAAATTTTCTTTACAACACGGTCGTCAGGTATTTTCTCTCCCAAGTTAAAAGATGAATTAACAATATCAGAAAGTCTAGCATAAAATTTAATAAAATTTTCTTTTTCATCCATTTTGATAGTTTCAAATTGAGTGGTGAGGTTTTGGAGTTTTGAAGCTTTAACGACACTAGTTCCTTCATGAGTTAATTGTAAAATATCCCAAGCTTCTTTGGCGGTTTCACACGTCATAATACGTCGGAATTCATCCGGTGCGACAGGGCTAAATAAGGCATTTAAACCTCGGGAATTAAAGTTAGCAAGTTTAAACTCATTTTCAGTCCATCTATCGGCGGGTTTGATAACTCGTTCATTTTCAACTAAGTAAGTTGGTGGGGAGTACCCGGTAACAACAGACATCCAAACTCTCTCGTCGATAGATTTTAGTGCCGATCTCATTCGCGCTTTCCAATACGCGTAGTTTGAACCATCGAAAATAGGAAATTTTGAAAATGGGGAAAAATCCATTTTAGCCAAAAATTATTTAAAAAGATCGTTAACGAAATAATTTATCGCTTTCGCTCTGATACCAATTTGTAAAAGGCTGGAACCCCCGGATGGTGATATTCTCAATTAAAATCAAAGTTAATTTCCTTTTATGTAAAAACGATGCGGAAGCGTATATAAGTGATGGTTCAACTTTAATAAACAAAGCCAAATTTTAATTTCTTCAAAACAAATTAAAATAAGTTAATCCAAGTCCTAGAATTTGCCTAAGTCATATTTATCAATATTAGCAAGTTAGGCGAAACCAAATTTTAGCAAATGACTTGAATTAAACAACATTACCCAACATTTAATATAAGTCCAAATTAAATTGAGTGTGATAAATTAAACCGAATTTTATCTTGAATTTATCCTAAGCATGCGTTCTAAATTATGATGCAAGATAAAATAAACAATATCACACTACGCCGCGATGTACGAGGAAAAACCCAAGACGGGAAAAAACCTCGGACGGCCCTAGCCACAAGTCCACTAGATACGGAATTACAATTACAAGACAGATAGACTTACAATGACTGACTCGATCCCTCTCAAGCCTCGATGCTTCTTCTCGTAGACACCTCTTCCTAGTTGACAACCTTGGAACTCCACCGCGGTCTCGGAATCCACCGATGAGGCTTTCTATGGTCACCGTCACCCGAGCAAGGAGCCTTTCTCCAAGTGGGTAGAATAACAACAAAACGTCTTCTTCTTTGATGGATGTAGAAGCAAACCAAAACTTCTCTTTGAAACGGAAGAGATAAACCGGTGCCAAACTCCAAGCAAATGATATGTATGTAGATGAACTTGGATAAACAGTATGGGTGTAAAACTAGAGTGATAAGTAAATTTCTCTTTGAAAATCTCACTCAAAACATGATCTTTTTCTCCTTTTAGTTTTGCTCTCAAAACACTCTCTATGAGTTTGTATGATATGAAAAAGATAGATTATCAAAAGTGATTCCCGCACATATTAAAGTTTGAAAAAGTTGGTTAAAAACCAAGTGGGGAAGTGGGTGAAAAACTGCCAAAAACTGCCAAAAACTGTTCCCGCCTGACAGCTCGTTTGAATGACATTTCGTTCGAACGAACTCTCGTTCGAACGAGACTTCTAACGACACACCAGTATGGACTTCGTTAGAATCTCGTTGGAAACCTCGTTAGAACGAACAATTTCATTCGAACGACATTTCGAACGACATACCAGTTTAGACTCGTTGGCAGGTTCGTTCGAACGAAAAAACTCGTTCGAACGACATATCTAACGAACGACCAGAAAGATTGAAAAATTCGATTTTGGCCCAGAAAACTTTATGAACTTAATTTAAAGTTTTATATAATTTCTTTCTTAAAACAAAACGCAGTTTTTATAAAACCTAACACCCAATAAACTTTGTTCCAAGCTCCTATATAAATATAATTGCATTCATACCTTGGGAGCATGGAACCATAGTTGATGACGTAGAAACGAGGCACGCAAACCGACACATTTGATGAAGCTTTATATTCTTTGCCGCTACGACTTCAACAAACACTTCATAGGCTTGAGAGTATAATAATTACATACTTTCCTATGAATAAATGTTTTTGTCCGGAATTGAGCCAAAACTACATATGGACTCAATTGGAAATTTGTGTCCTTACATCATTAAGAGGCACAACAAAATATGTTCAAAATCAACTTTTATTCCTGATTAAGGAAAACAACGTCGTCATATGAAGTATCAGTGAAGGGAATCAAACCAACCAACCCTTTCCACTAACCAAACTATTCCCAAACAAACCTAACCCTAACCAAACTACACAAAATTATCCCCAAACCCCAGATACAAAAACATCTAAATCACCATAACTTCATAAAACCAACCAAGATTCACAATATGCTACCTTCAACTTCCAAAAGACCTTGCTTCATCATCATTACCATCCCTTGGCGATCCCCCAGTTTCTTATTTTTTTATTGACATTTCGCATACAATCTATGGAGTGGTACACCCTGACAAGCCTGGACAGAACCATAACACCGTCATCTATGGTGTCAAAAGCAACGAACTATAACTGATCAGTCTCTTCTGCCATGAATTTTTCTACTACTCGCTTCCATAACCATTTTAGGTAGTCCTTAAAAATATGCCAAGTCCCTCCCATGGACTGTGATGGACGAAAAGACGGCCAATGACACTGCCACAAAGCACCCATCATCATCCTTAATGATTCAGTCAAATCCTCCATCGATAAGAAATTTTTTATACAAGGGTCCACGATCTGTTCCCACCGGACTTGGCGTAAGATCTTCCAGGGGAAATAAAAGGAAGTATGCCGAAGGCCCACCAATCGTACATACCGATAATCTCCAAGCTACAAGATAGGTAGTAAGTCACCCCACCATGTCACTGACCAGTGAAGACACCGGTATCTATGCTATACATGATAGTTCACCCAACTCTCTATAGATGGGCCAAAGATGAAGAAATATCGGATAAAGAAATTGGGTAAAACCACCAAAGGGTACTCAGGAGGGGCTTCCAGATGAAACCTCTCCACAAGCCACATAAACAGCATTAGAGGGCTTCCCCTTAGAAAGTTAGAATGACCTTACTTTCAAGTATCCAACTTATTCAGGGTCCCAGCTAGCACCACTGCCTCAGGATTACGTTTGTAAGACATTCAGGCCATTATCGTTGTAACCTGGGGATCGATAATCAAGTCCCCCATCACCAATAATAGCCTCATAGTAAGGCCTAAGGTGACATCCTCAAAACCCCTCAGACGCATTGAATACATAACCACCCGAGGAGAAACGACCCCTTTAGTAACCAACAATCTAGCCATCGATGGAGAAATGTAAAGCGACTCCGATAAGAAAACCCTGTGAGAAGGGGAGAAATCAGGCATAACCGTTTCCACACTGGGTTGACCCCCAACATGGTCGAGAACTCCTCATAAATTGGACAACCTCGTCCAAGAAGAAATGAAAAACATGATCTTTAGGATACTAAAATTGTATTTCTACTGCCAACAGGTTTCAATCTATAGCGTGGTTATTCCACACAGAAACCCGACGCAAGCTGAAAGCATCGTAATCCACATTATACAAGCACATGTTCACAAAACTGTCAAGGTAAGAGGAGAATTTTTCATACATGGGAAGAGCCATTTGAGAATGAGGAATATAAAGCAAGAAATAAGAATGTGGGTATTGGTGGAGAAAACCCATCCCACCCTCCGCCTTTTATACTTAAATCTTTTGCAAAAGACAAGATCCATGGAAACTCAAGTAAAATACAACCCCACTAGATTACTTTAAAGTGTAGAAAAGTGTAATCAAATCCTAGGGATGATTTTCCTTGACCCCCATACCGATAGGCAGGTCAAGGGGTATGTTGATTGACAACCCCCTATTTTGGAAAATTACACCGTTCCTCTTTTGTCAAAATCAATTTCAGAAAAATCATCATTTGGAAAAATTACCCTCAGGTCATTTACTCATTTTTTATCTTAAAGAGAATAGTTTTCTCTTAAAACTAAATTCATACTAAAAAATCCTTTCCCCTAGATACTCACTTTTTCTTCTTTTAATTAAAATCCTTTTGCCTTTCATTGTCATTTTTATACTTTTCTCTATCTTTACATTGAATAAACAGTCTCAGCAGAAAATTAGAAGTGTATATAGAATAAGTCACTAAATCAAGAAAAACATTAAAAAGAAAATGCATATTTCTCCATATATTTTTTTCATTGAGTTTTATTTTCTAGATGGAGGAAAAACAACAGAACTTTGCCCGAACCTACAAACTCTTTCTCTATCTCTCAACCCCCACGACGAATGCACTTTCCCCTGCGGTGAGTGGTGGATCCTCCACTCCAAGATCCCGAGCCATCACTAAAATTGGCAGGCGACACAAAGCATGAAGAAGCCAAGATTTTAATATACTCCGACATAGAGGATAACCAATCCTTGATATCTCTCAGCCAAGTGGTCGACACCTGAACATACTGCAAGTAAAGAAGCTACAACAAAAGGCAAATCAATCTATCAAGAAGTAAAGGGAAGTAAACAAAATAATAAGAAATGGAAAAGGATATACTTTTGTGTGACACCCCGCCTAATTAAATATCGAGTGACCAGTCCTTTATTAAATTAAATCAAAGTATCCGGTTGGATCATTCTTAGCATCACCCTCGAAAAAAAACCATTTTCTTTATTTATCACCAATAAATAATTAAGCTAAGTGTCAAAACGTTTAATTTTTTTATAGATTAAGTCCCATTGTTATGAGTTTATACACATGAACCATTTTATGAACATACAAAATAATATAGAATACCACGGAATTAAACAGGTTGGAATAACATCCCAATAAAATATCTCAAATCGGAGGACAATGTAATAATTAAAATAATCCCAACTAAAACTGAATACCGAAGTAAATACAGAGTACAAAGTCTCTTTGAACTAAATAGAAACTGAAAATGGGTGACATGACACATGCCCTATCTAAAATGAATAAGTGAAGAGATGAGATGAAAATGATGAAGTCGTTTAAAGCAAAGACCTTCAAATCCCACACAAGCTGCAGCGCGTCAACCGTCCAAAGGTGTAACTCTGATGCCCCTTTGGCTAGTCACCTGTAATATATATATATATAAATATACACACACACACACACACAACAGAAGGAGAGATGATAAGAAACGGGTCAGAGCCCGAGTGTAAAATAGCTTTTAAAACAGTTTAGCAAGTACATAAAATGCTCACCAGTTGATATTACATACATGTTAGTATTTCGACACTCACTTGGGAATTCTCACCCCTTAACTGGTGTGCATGCCTAACGTACTACTAAATAAGTCCGGATAAAGCTAACCCATTTAACGAGTCTAACCCAATATCCTCTCATTAATCCTGATTCACGTAATCACATAACTATAATTTATACATGATAACCTTTCTTACGAATTTACCAAGTCAGCTTTGTACATCTCAGTACTGCCTTAAGTTCTCAAACAATTAAATTATTTAATATCAATTATTCAATTTTATCTACTTACAAGCACAGTAGATGAATCACATGTATATATATTTATCACACATAATATATATAAGAATAGAGCACCCCACATAAAATCTAAGGTGCTGGCATACTCTGTTATCAAGTTCCTATACCTCTCGTACAAATGAGGGAAAAACTAGTTCGGATTCACTCTCGAACTGTATTAACATAAAATACAAATATTGGAGGCGAAGCATATTTCCAAGTCACTAAGAGGTCAACACATACCCTCACGTATTTTAGGACCTCTAACTATCATTCTCACATAGCATGTACCAAGGATCCTATGTTCTAGGGTACGAGTCCATACTCTCCATAAAGGTCACATCAGAATAAGACTGTCCCGGTGTGAAAACCTCCGTAATAGCAAGTAGCGCGGGTATGATTAAACACAAATATTCATATAACATATATATATATATATATATATATATATATATATTTGCATTATTTAGATAGGTACACCCACGACCCATAACATTTTCTAACCATACGTGGCACGTAGTGCCCGAGTGCTACGTATAATTAATACATTCTTTTATTTTCTCAATTTTTGCAAGTTCTCAAGTACTTCTCAACCCATGAAGTGTATCATTTGGATATGTATAATACCAATAGATGTGCTCTTTATATGCCACTATCCTAAGTCGTCATTAACTTCTACAACTCCCAATTTATCACACACACGATCATCACACATTTTATATCCTCGTGACCCTATCAATAATTCTCACATAAAGTCACACTACCCGTACCCTAACCAAAAACCTACTGGTCCTTCCCAAGTCCCATTAGGGTAAATAAATTATGTATAAGGGTTCCCACAAAGCGACGTTGGGTTAATCATTAAAAAGGGAACAAGTTTCAAATTCTAGAAGGGGTTGTTCAATCGATTGAGTCGATCGATCGACATTTAAGGTCGATCCATAAGATATTACCCCAATTCTGCAGATTTAAGCCTATGGGTTTCAATCAAATTTATCCTCAAAACCTCTATTAAGTCAACCTAATCTCCTAACCAAACATCACAAACATAGGCATGAACTATTTCTAACATAAAAAGTATAATAAATCCTCAAGGAATCATCATTCAATGGGGAAATTCAATATTATTAACTCAAACACTAATTCTGCATGATTTTTCGAGCACTTCAATATTTTTCCAAATTTCTTCCTCTAATATCATTACAAATTCGTGGTTTATACTCTACACCTGATAAGGAATTTAGCCTACATAGATTATCTTTAAACATGCGAATTTATTCTTCCAAAATATAAAAATCTTCATGAAAACATGCGATTATTCTTCCTACTCTAACATGGATGTATTATCAACTCAAGAACAGCAAGATAAATACTTGCCTAGAAATGGAAGGTTTGAGTTATAGAAGATGATGGGTATATTTACGCTCCTCGTTCTCCGATTTATGCGTTGGTGGTGGAATTGGTGGGAACGGTGTAGGATTAATGGTTCTCCCTTTTGGAAACCTCCTCTCTTCCCTCTTCCTTAACTTCTCTTCAACTTAAGTGTTTCTAACCCTCGAAGACTCCAACTTTCATCTGATATAACCCTTTAATTTTCATCATTTATTAGGGCCCAAAATTAGAAATTACTAAGATGCCCTCCCGGCTTGCCGATGAGGCCTAAAATCGTCCCTAGACCCAAACTAAACCTCCGAGTACACTTTTCTAGCTTCCTCGACCCTTTCGAATGCATTGGTCCACTCAAAATAACCATACGGGTGACTTAGAATTAATTAACTTTTTATTTCATTAAATTAGTCCCGACACGACTGACACGCGCGTTTCGACTTAATTTTTATAATTGTCGTATTTTTCACTCACGACCACTTTAATATTTTATAATCATATATTACTATACTCACTAAGTAATATTCAACTTAATTTTCACCAATAAATACTAACTCTCATCACGCTAGTAATTATTTAATTACATTTAGATTAATTATAAATAAATTTTCTCAATTTAAATTAATTAATGCAAATTCCATAATTAAAATAAAATACATTAAAAAATACAGGGTGTTACATACTTCCCCCCTAATAACGGAATTTTGTCCCGAAATTCGAATACAACAGCTACAAAGACTGAGGATATTGCAGTGACACATCCTCCAGTACTCAAAGCCAACTTCAAAGTAAGGTTCGATCACTATGGCCCCCACCTCACAATAAGCTTGTTTAACACTCTCAACACTTTATCAATTATAGGGTCACACCTCAATAACGAAACTTCACATTGTGCTCCTACCAGATGACATTCGAATAAGACGAGCCTATACATCATTGGCCCCATTATATCAATATTATTGGGAGGCCGCACCTCACTACGTATCAAATACTCGTATTTATCTAAGCACAAAACTCCCATACTGAGAGAAACCATATGAACATCTTACCAGTCTTATCTGTTCTTCAAATCTCGATTCCTAGCGAGGCAACTCTTTTGATAGTCAAAAGTCACCTAAAACAGTTTAAGGTTATCCCACTTTAGTTATCGGACACTAACTCTTGACCAATCCAAAATTCTGATTATCTGCTCATCTCTAAACAACCAGATGGAGAATGGTTGATATTTTTCCACACAAAACCTCAATAAGCACTTTGTCCACAATAAACAGGTATGAGTGCTTACACAAAACTCTACCATTTGGTAATATCTTCTCCCAATTACCGTACTATACTTTACTTACCATCTATATCTGTTGTGGAAATGAAATGACCACAATGAGTTCAAAATTACTTTCATACAACTCCACTAGTCATTAAATACTTTTTGCCTACTCCTCGTGCTATAGGTGATACAACCTGATCAAAACGAAACGTCATCCCCACTGCTTCCTAAAATCCTATCTTAAAGGTGAGGTTCAAGGATCTCATCTTAGTTCATAACAATACCGGGTAGGACCACTTACTGGTGCGATCCTTCTTTTGAAAGAAAGATTGGGTCACACTATCTAATAGTGTAGATCACCCAAAATATTAACAATTACTTTCTTTTTTGGTCAACTTGTTCCACACATTCAAAGTAACTCGTGACCTTATCTTGAGGTTGGCAATCCCTCAAGGAAATTTTCCAACTTGACTGCCCTTTTCCATTGCTGGGATCATTGGCTTGGTATAAAATGTTTTGGCTGATCATCTTGTCCCAACCGATTTCTATCTATGAGTGGTGCACGCGGAGACTACTCACTATGTCCCGCTCAACACCAACTTCCATTTATAATGTCTCACATTAAGTGGTATTTGATACTCCTCTACTTTCCTCGGCGCATATCAAAAGTTCCGACCCGTGCACTTTTTGCCACAATGTGCACTTCTGGACGTTTTATACCTTATTGGCATCACCATTCTATTTGCACTCAAGTCACTCTGAACATTCGACTGGGTAGAACTCCGCTCCAAATTTCCCATAATAGTTAAATTTTACTCTTTTCAAGGAATACCCCTTTTTAAATGGATTCCTATAGCCTTTAACCAAATTTGGGTGTGCTACTCTGATCGCACACGTATATATATGGATTATTGTCCTTCTCACACCACGCTTAATCCAATCTACCACTTCCACTTCGTGATATTAGTCCTACAGGCATATATTTCATACATCTATTCCCACGTCCCTTTAACCCGAACGATTATGACATTTGCTAACTAGGATGCCCACACACCCTATAAATCGTGCATACTGGCATAAACATCACATACGCTTCACACATAACACTCAATTATTTATTGCTTCTTTATTCACAATGTGGCTATAACACTTGGGTATTCTCAATCACCCCAAAATTGAAATTTTAAATCCTCCTTAACATCATTCCACCCTTCAACTCGTGGTGATAAAATAAATTTTCAATGCTTCATCACCACATAACCGACTCCACTGGCCTTAAATCATAATTTAGCTTTCAACTTACAATTATAACTACATACTTTTATAACAAATGAGGTACTAGACTCATGAACTAATGACCAAACATCTCCCTACTTCCAACCTTACGCTAAGTTTCGTGCATGGGATGTCTCACAAAGTGAAATCCAAATAAGGAACCCCCCGATACACTACTACCTAGAATTGTTGGTTATCGAAATCCATTAGTCCCTCTGTCCATAACATGTACCCCTATATTCATGTCTCTTTACATAAGAGCCACATCTCCTCCTGCAATTACATTTAAACAAGTAACTTTTTGCCAATTGCACTATCACTCAATATTGGTGGTAATCACATTCCATAAGCCTCGTACACATACAATCCGGACTCTCAAAATCCTGTCCCCAAACATATGAATATAAGTCTTAACTCCCACGTCTCTAAAGGAGTGATATAACAATGTGCTCTTCCTATCACCAAGTCCTGAGCGCTAAACATAATAACGAGCGAAATTTTTTCGCTCAACAATAAACCCAACACACACCGAATCATATCAATAAAGTCCCTACACACACTAGGATTAAACATCTCGATACTAATATACCCTTCGAAGTCTCTATAATATATGATATAAATGCGAGCCCGACCCTCTCACAGGCGAGGCTTCGCTAGAACAAAACATCCTTCACTAGAGCAGCAACCCCAATAGACTTGTGATATCCGCCCACTATCAATCTAATTATCACTATCAAACCATAATCAGGATAATATCATGCTCGTATAACTCATCACTAAAATGAGTAATCTCAATAAGGTATATACCACTATCAATACACCTATTCATCCTCTGCAGATAACACTAAAGATAACCCCTCTATAAAAGGGAAAACATTTACATAATACAAACGTTATCGATATACGTAATAACTCGTCCCACATGCAAAACTATCAATAATCAAAATGTAGTGACTCACTCGAGCCACATAAAACACGCCTCATCCTCTGAGGGTAAAACTCCTACTTCTACCTTGCCAATCGCCTTGGCTGCTCAAATGGTTTTCGGACATAACATGCCTACCCGAACCAAACCTAAAACTACATTAACCATTGCCCTTGCTAGGCATCATACCCTTGCCCCTTTACTCGCTTCGGGAAAAATTAACTCATGTGGTTTTACTCTACACAAAATACGTCTACACATAATCCACTTATCTCCAGTCCTACTGACCATATTAGTCTCACCTTTGATGGCTAACCCCGTTGATTCCTTTCCTTGATGCTAAGGAATGCATTGCTGGTATCAACAATCCTAATTGAATTCACCGTCACTTGGTAAGAGTTCAGCTATTCGAATCATTTAAATGAGTTCCCTAGTGGGTCTCCCCCTTATGGTGCTTCAATAAAACTGTTTCACCCAATCTTACTTTCTACCTAAATTCTTCGATCTCTTTATCTCCCCACAAAATAAACGTTAACATCTCCATTGAAAAAGTGCGACATTATCACCATCTGGATCGACTGTCCAACGAAATTCCCTTCAAGTGTTGTCAACTTTTCTTACG
Organism: Sambucus nigra; assembly: GCA_949130495.1. Lineage (NCBI taxonomy): Eukaryota > Viridiplantae > Streptophyta > Magnoliopsida > Dipsacales > Adoxaceae > Sambucus > Sambucus nigra. Next base: position 381,736,411 of record OX422220.1, on the reverse strand, counting down.
AGTCGATTTCCCACTTTAAATACTCTTCTCCATTTGTATCTACTTCATCTGGTATAAGACTCGCTAAATAATTAAATTCATTTTCACTAATGGACCTCTGTCCGACCATCCTGTAATGAGTTCGAAACGACGTTCACCTTTTACTCTGAGCATCTGATGAAGTAACTTGCGGTCAAACCGTAGCTAAAATCCTTCCATTGATACAACTTCTCACTTCTAAATGTGGTGGTTGACTCCCATAATTATAACTTTGCTCCGATGAGCCATGAAATTTTTTACCCCAAATTTTCACTTCCAGTTAACCACACTCCGCCATATGTCCAAGACCTTGGATATTTTACCTTTGTTGGCTAACATAAAAAATTCCCGAATTTCTAGAACTTTCACTAATGGTTCTTTTCAATGCTTCGTCTGACTCTCTTCCAATCCCGCCACATTGGGTGAGTCTAATTTGGCACCACTTTCGACTAGGAAATTATATGCTGCGGCCTAGTCGTCTTTACAGTCCTGGATTACCGTGCCATAATAACGGTGACCTCGACTACGCTCATCATCCTCGAATATACTCTACAACCTCAACTGAGACCTACCTCCAACTGTCCGCCCAACGACCCTCACCTATCATATTTTATTGTTCGAACACGCCCGAACGCAAGTAAGGTTCACTAAAATATGTGTTATATAAGGAGAATGAAATCTCACCATAGAAATCAACAATCCAAAACATAGGCCTCTACATCAAAGAAAGCTACGCTGGAAGCATAATAAGCCGCACAAATCTTATGGATACTAGAACCTGATGCTCTGATACCACCTGTGACACTCCGCCTAATTAAATACTGGGTGATCAGTCCTTTATTAAATTAAAACAAAGTATCTGGTTGGATCATTCTTAGCATCAATGTCGAAAAAAAACAATTTTCTTTATTTATCACCTAATAAATAATTAAGCTAAGTGTTAAAACGTTTAATTTTTTGTATAGATTAAGTCCCATTGTTATGAATTTATACACATGAACCATTTTATGAACATAGATAATAATATAGAATACTAAACCATTCAACGAAATTAAACAGGTTGGAATAACAATCCCAATAAAATATCTCAAATCGGAGGACAATGTAATTATTAAAACAATCCCAACTAAAACTGAATACTGAAGTAAATAAAGAGTACAAAGTCTCTCTGAACTAAATAAAAACTGGAAATGGGCGACACATGCCCTGTCTGAAATGACTAAGTGAAGAGCTGAGATGAAAAGGATGAAGTCGTCTAAATGCAAAGATCTGCAACTCCCACACTAGCTGTAGCACGTCAACCTTCAAAAGGTGTAAGTCTGACGCCCCTGTGGCTGGGCACCTATAGTACATATATATATATATATATATATATAACAACAGGAGAGACGATAAGAAACGGGTCAGAGACCGAGTGTAAAATAGCTCTTAAAACAGTTTAGCAAGTACATAAAATGCTTACCAGTTGATATTACATATATGTTAATATTTCGACATTCACTTGGGAATTCTCACCCCTCAACTGGTGTGCACACTTAACATGCTACTAAATAAGTCTGGATAAAGCTAACCCATTTAACGAGTCTTAACCAATCTCCTCTCATTAATCCCGATTCACATGATCACATAACTATAATTTATACACGATAACTTTTCTTATGAATTTACCAGTTTAGCTTTGTACATCTCAGTACTGCCTTAAGTTCTCAAACACTGAATTTATTTAATATCAATTATTCAATTTTATCTACTTACAAGCACAATAAATGAATCACAGATATATATTTATCAATCATAATATATATATAATAGGGCAACCCACATAAAATCTTTGGTGCTGACATACTCTGCTATCAAGTCCTTATACCTCTCGTACAAATGAGGGAAAAACTGGTTTGGACTCACTCTCGAACTGTATTAACACAAAATACATGTATTGGAGGCAAAGTATAGTTCCAAGTCACTAAGAGGTCAGCACATACCCTCACGTCTCTTTGGACCGTCTGACTATCATTTTCAGATAGCCTATACCAAGGGTCCTATGTTCTGGGGTACGAGTTAATACTCCCCATAAAGGTCACATTAGAATAAGACTGTCCGTGCGCGAAAACCTTCGTAATAGCAAGTAGCGCTGGTATGATTAAACACAAATATTCATATAATATATATATATATATATATATATATTTTCATTATTCAGATAGGTACACCCACGACCCATAACATTTTCTAACCATACGTGGCACGTAGCGCCCGAGTCCTACGTATAACTAATTAATTCTTTTGTTTTCTCAATTTTTGCAAGTTCTCAAGTACTTCTCGACCGATGAAGTGTATCATTTAGATATGTGAAATAACAGTAGATGTACTCTCTATATCCCAATGTCCTAAGTCGTCATTAACTTGTACAACTCCTAATTTATCACACACACGATCATCACCCATTTTATACCCTCGTGACCCTATCATTAATTCTCACATAAAGTCACACTACCCGTACCCTAACCACAAACCTACTGGTCCTTACCAAGTCCCATTAGGGTGAATAAATTATGTATAAGGGTTCCCACAAAGCGATATTGGGTTAATCATTAAAAAGGGAACAAGTTTTAAATTCCAGAAGGGGTCGATCGATCGAAGGGAAGGGTCGATCGATTGTTCGATCAAATATTGCCCAAATTCTGTAGAATTATTCCTATGGGTTTCAATCAAATTTATCCTCAAAACCTCTATTAAATCAACCCAATATCCCAACTGAACATCACAAACATTATAGTAATAGGCATGAACTATTTCTAACGTAAAAAGTACAATAAATCCTTAAGGAATCATCATTCAATGGGGAAATTCAAGATTATTAACTCAAAACCTAATTCTGCATGATTTTTCAAGCACTTCAATATTTTTCCAAATTTCATCCTCTAATATCATTACAAATTTTTTGTATATACTCTACACCTGACAAGGAATTCAACCTACATAGATTCTCCTTAAACATGCGAATTTATTCTTCCAAAACATAAAAATCTTCATGAAAACATGCGATTATTCTTCCTACTCTAACATGGATGTATTATCAACTCAAGAACATCAAGATAAATACTTGCCTAGAAATGGAAGGTCTGAGTTGTAGAAGATGATGGGTATATTTGCGCTCCTCGTTCTTCGATCTACGCGTTGGTGGTGGAATTCGTGGGAACGGTGTAGGATTAATGGTTCTCCCATTTGGAAACCTCCTCCCTTCTCTCTTCCTTAACTTCTCTGCAACTTAAGTGTTTCTAACCCTAGAAGACTCTAACTTTCATCAGATATAACCCTTTAATTTTTGCCATTTATTAGGGCCCAAAATTAGAAATTACTAAGATGCCCTCCCGGGTTGCCGATGAAGCCTAAAATCGTCCCTAGACCTAAACTAAACTCCCAGGTACAGTTTTGTAACTATCTCGACCCTTTCAGATACATTGGTTCACTCAAAAGGACCATACGGGTGACTTAGAATTAATTCACTTTTTATTTCATTAAATTAATCCCGACACGACTGACACGCGCGTCCCGACTTAATTTTCATAATTGTCGTATTTTTCACTCACGACAACTTTAATATTTTATAATCATATATTACTTTACTCATTAAGTAATATTCAACATAATTATCACCAATAAATACTGTTAAACGAAAATGTATTTACATTTTAGTTTAATATAATATATTAATTTTGCATTTTAGTTTAATATAATATATTGATTTTGATGATTCCAAACAAACCTTTATTGTAGTAGTATGTAAATACTTCTAAATATAAATATCATTTGTCATAATATTATTTATTTGTTATATATATACATTTTTAAAGACATGAGTTCATTTTAAGAGTGTAATTGAGATACATATACTTTTTTTGTTATCATTTTTGTAATTATATATTTGATTCATATCATATTATCTCTTATATACAGATAACGTTTTTTTTATTTTCTTAACGTTTTTTTATATATATATATATATATAATTCCCAAATAAAAATAAATAAATATATTTACGTTTTTTTTAAAAAAAACAGCAAACTAATTTTTATTATGAATATTTAAAATGTTTTTTTTTAATATCTATGTATATTTTTTTTACTCATTTTTTATATATATTTTCATTTATACATATTTAGTTTTTTTTTGTGTCAATCTTTAAAAGATTTTTTATAACTTGGAAAGATAAAAGTACATGTTATTTCTTTTGTGTTGAAGATACTAGACCTTTAGTCTTCATCACCACTTCCATGTGCAGATAAAGAAATGTTGAGTAGTCTTGCTTTTGAGCATTGGACAATGTGTCTTTGTTAATATCTACATATACAAGATTTTGTTTGATATTTTCTTTATACATGTCCTCTCAATTGTAAAAGCTTTTTATCCATCCTGTCAAGTCTATTAACTCCTTTGAGCAGTGTTGTTTATGTTTGAGAAACAAATCTATTAAGTCTACATATATACTAAATGGACGAAACTAGTTCAAAATAAAAAGCAAGTTTTCTTTTACTATTACTTCTACACTTATATATGTTTATAAATAGATATGTATTATATTAGGTATATTTTTATAACGTACAGATTTTTTTTGGCTTACAAACTTAAGTTAACAGGTAAATCATTTTGTTTTTTTATATATACAATTTTGATTATAAACTTAAATATTTTTTATTATTTATGATAAGTTTTTATGTGCAGAATTTTTTTATCTAATCATCCATACTTACACGCCTATGTATATATGCTAACAAACCTTTACTACAATTGCACACTTTATTGAGTCATGCCTCTTCTAGTAAATTCAGTATGGACACACCATCTTTGTCCTGGTTGACACTGGAGCTTTGTTTCAATGCTTACCTGTTAGATTTTTTTCGTATTTGGCACTTATTTCTTTTTATGTATAATAGTTCCACTTTTATATTTTTATGATGCTGCATGTGCATGTTTTTATCCCCATGTTGTCCAACTGCCTTAGGCAGACTATGTGTAAGCTATAATCGTTTCTATCATGTCTACTACATGATAAGTCCCTTGCTGACATAGACAAGATAGCTTGTTTAGCTCACTGTCATGCGTGTACCTAGATTTAAGCTATTCTTTGATCATCCATATATAACTTTGCCACTTGTATATATTACTATACTTTTTATATTTAAAAAAAAAAAAGGAAATAGTTGATGTCAGCTAAAACTGTTTAATTCATATTGCTTGCTCAGTTTTCAAATACCACAAGTGGTCTATGTTATCAGACCTAGGGTCCTACGAAATGATGGGTTGTTGACAAATTGTACAAATTAAAATCGTTATATATATATATATATATATATATATATATTGTTGGACGAATTTTTTTTTACGGTTGAGCTTGAAAGGTTAAATATTTCTTGGGCCCCACAAATATTTATGAAAGATATTTTTTATGGCCATTGTCTACTAACAATTGGGTTTCAAATTCAGTATATATCACATTTTTTTATTCTAACATCTCTCTCTCTCTCTCTCTCTCTCTCGGCATATGATATTTTTTTACTGCAAGAATTTAAGAGGATGAATTTGAACAGATACGATTTGCTTTCTCAAGATATTAAGCATTTAATGCTTTCCCAATCTCTATCTATCAGTTCTCAATTAATGCTCCAAGCTGAAGCTTTCTCCAACGGTCATTTTTTTTGCTACAAAAGAAGACCACATTCAGTTGGAAAATGGAGAGAAAAAAATCAGAGAGCAACTAAAAATTTATTCAGCTCACATACAATCAAGAGAGCAACTAGAATTTTTTTTACTCAGCTCATACACTCAGGTCAAGGGAGTAACACAAGATTTATTCAGCTTTACATATTTGTGACAGCAACAATCAATATACTCAATTATTTGTTGAAGAAGAAATTTGAAGAGCATAAGAATCATTATTCTGCTACAAAAATTTCAAGAAGAAGACTTGTGCCAAAAATCAGATTTATTGTAAAGTCTCACTCAAGAAGAAACTCAGATCAATTTGTATTTTAGAGAGTTTCGACATCCAAACTTTGTACTCAACATTCGGATTTGTTTGAAGCTGGGATTTTAGCTTCGGTTGTACTTGGAGCCGGTATTTGCTTCAAGTGTCTGTAAATGGTGGTTTGATCCTACCGTACAAGTGGATCAGGACTAGTGAAGCGCGGGAGACGGAAGCTTGCTCTTGGCGCGTGGACGTAGGCCGGGTTTTGGCCGAACCACGTTAAAAATACGGTGTCATTTATTTTCAGCGTTTAAATTTATTTATATGCTTGTGATTGATTAATTTTATTTTTTTAAGCACTTTACTTGCAAGATATTTAAATCTGAAAATTTGGTAAATTTTATTTTAAGATTAAAATAATTATTTTCGTAATAATTATTAATTCCAGAATATTAATTTTTATTTATTACGAAAATTATTTATAAATTTATTTGGATCTTATAATCATAAAATATAACTTGTTTAATTTATTGAGAGTATTTAATTGATATTCTTGATTGAATCACTTTAGATTAAATCCAGAATATAAGATACGAAAATTGATTATTTATTTATTGGATGCTGTAATCTATTGTTTAATCAATTGAAAGTATTTATTTGATAATTTATTTATTGTGTGTTTCAATCTCTGATTTAAATTGTTTAAATTTATTGGTAACTTTTATTTAATCATTATTGGTTTAATCATTTAAGATTTATTTAATCTGAAATTGGTATTAAGTGTTTTAAATTAAATATCTTCTGAAATATTAATTTAACCCGAAAAGTTTGTAAAATCTCAATTCACCCCCCCTCTTGAGTATCTTTCTGGGAAACAAATACTAACTCTATTCACGCTAGTAATTATTTAATTAAATTCGAATTAATTATAAATAAAATTTCTCCATTTAATTTAATTAATCCCAATCCTATAATTAAAATAAAATATGGTTTATTACATTTAGTCCGAAGGGCATCATTTGTAAGACCTGTCAATCTAGACACTGATGCATGAGAGCGATGCGGCATGCTCAGTGACTCCCCACTACTCGATCGGAAATTATAACACGGGGAGTAACCTGAATAGTCGGAACCTCCTCTACTACCGCCACCGATGTGCCACCACCTACGTTGTGGAACGACCCTACTGGTGCACTAGTTCCCCTACCTAAATCGGTTGCAGGTGGAGGCATGTTCTCCATGTCGTAGATACAAGAGGGCATCAACCATCTTATCACAAAATCTGGATAGTGGTATCTCGCCGCTGTATCTGTATAGTGTGTAAGGCTCATCAATCATCGCCGTTGTCCAGTCATTATCTGATATCTCCCTCATCCGCGTCATGTATATAGGTGCATTGATGGTGGGACCATCACCTCCTCCTCTATAATCTGCCTACCCAACCTCTCTCCTAGGTTCCAGACATACCCAAACTCATGTGCGATCAATTTCCGCCTCCGCACATGTAGGACTGTCACCCCCGTATCATGCAAAGTCTCCCCCTAGGGGTAGAAGGTCACCTGCAATCCCCAATAAAGAATCAGTATCGACTCAATGTATGAAAATACCAAAAGACTCAGAAAAGACAGAAAGATAACCTGATCACTTGTCAGGGCATTCAGGGCCCGACCCAGGTCCTCCATAGACAAATCCTAATTTGACCTTCGGTTGGACTTTCACCACCGAAACATCTAACATTACACCCAATCACCTATAGAGCCCTTCTTGCAAAAGATATGAATCAACAAGAAATAACTCAAAGAAGAAGGCAAGGAAATGCACGAAAAAGAAAAATGAATTGAAAATTACCTCCAAAAGATAAGTGGCCTCCGCAAAAAGTTACTGGTATAATCGACTAAAAGCATCCAAAGAATAATAAAGGGACGCCAAGGTCAGGCTCCCCCAATCATACATCCGAACATTGAAAATCATACACAAATATGACAAGAACCAGAGATGGACGACGTCACCGCTCGTTGCCACCCAACAGAAGCAAAATAAACTGACATGTTATTTGCCTCACTTGCCGCCTGTCAGTCACATCCACCATCCTCTTCAAAAGAGCATCCTTTAAAGTAAAAATTCATATCAAATCCCCAGAAACAATCATACCCACATCTCCTAATGCTCCTTGCACTGTCTCCGACGTCACCCTCAACTTGTGGTCCACCACTATCTGAAACCCTCACAGTCGACCCCTATCAGCTGGTGAACATCAATGGGAGTAGCCATAATCTCCCCAAATCTAAGATGGAAAGTGTGGGTAGTGTCCCACCACATCTCTCCCAGAGCACATAAAACCGTAGTGGAATGCAAGGTCTCATATAAAGCCTCCGCTAAGCAAATAAAACCTACATAGGAGACCATCCAGTGAACTACACTGAGGAGCTTATCCCAAACATCCTTTAACCCCATAGTCCCCCAAGATCGGATAGTCGAAGGAGAAATATTTATCTATAAATGAAAAAGAAGAAAAACCCTTCAGTATCACAAAAGAAGAAAGAGAAAAATAAAATGGAATACCAAAAGTCACTGCAGTTACATAGCCCTTAGGGTTCCTTACCCTAGACGAACGGTGATATGCCACCTCGCGTAGTAGAGTATGCTCAATAGCCACAGGTTCAAACAGATCAAATAGATTTTCATTGCCTAAAGCAAGAAGCCCCCTAGACTTCCACTCCAGACCGACCCAATCATCAATATTCAGCTACTCATTATTATACACCTCGCTAAAATTGGCTATTTGAAGTCTTTAGGCAAAGAGGATCGACAAATGATTTTTAGAGAGAGAAAGCAGAAAATTCAAACCGTCGAAGGTGTAAAAATGGGGAGGATTTACCCATTTTTATAGAAGGATAAGGGGATTGACGATTTGCAAACTCCCTAACCATGCCTGTCGATAATCATCTTTTCCCTTTCCTACAGAAGCCCAAGAGTCTGTTCCTTTGCCGATTGGCATCCCCCAGGACTGCTTATCGTCACCCCCTTTAAATTTCGTACAGAAAATGCTAGAAAATTCCTAAAAAAATCCAAAAATTGCCCGAAAAATTCCCCCGAATCCCTAAAAAACATGGAACAACATTTTTCTCAAAAGTCACTTTTGGATCACTTAATCTCCTTACAAGACTCTCGGAATCCACATTGGGATTAATCTTACCCACTTATCCCGAGTATAATGCCCAATCTAATTAACCTAGTAAACCTAGCCTTAATATATTCCATAAGAAAAACCAACAATGTGTTATCATCCAAGTCTACTATTCTCAACCTAAACATCCCCTAATCGAGTCTCAAGACAACATAATCCCCAGTCGGATATCTCAAAGATAATTCCTTCCCCAGTGGAATCTTAAATTAACACAATTCCCAGCAGAACCAAAAATGCATCAGCACCCCCAAGATAATTTAAAAATTTCCCCAAGAGAGCAACTCTCAGCATCATAAGTTTAGGTCCTCAGAAATGACCATGACCCTCAAAATCGGTATCTACAACTTAAGGTTCTCAAAATTAACCTCGACCCTTAGAATCGGTCGCTGTAACTTAAGGTCCTCAGAATTGACCTCGACCCTCAGAATCGATCACTATAACTTGAGTTCTTCAGAATTAACCTCGACCCCAAAATTGATTGTCACCACTTAAGGTCCTCAGAAATGACCACGACCCTCAGAATCGATTGCTATAGCTTAAGGTCCTAAGAAATGATCATGACCCTCAAAATTGGTCGTTACAAGTTAAGGTCCTCAAAATTGACATTAGCCCTTCGAATCGGCTGTTACAACTTTAGGCCCTCAGAAATGACCACGATCCTCAGAATTGATAGATATAACTTAAGGTCCTCATAATTGACCTCGACCCTCAAAATTAGTCACCATAACTTAAGGTTCTCGAAATTAACCTCGACCCCCAAAATTGGTGGCTAAGACTATAGGCCCAAAGAATTAACCTTAACCCGTAGAATTGGTCTCTACAACTAAGGTCCTCATAATTGACACTGGCCCTCAAACTTGGTCGTGATAATTTTAGGTCCTTAGAATTGGTCGTCACAACTTAAGGTTCTCAAAATTGACCATGATCCTCATAATCTGTTGTCATAACTTTAGGTCTTCATATTTGACCTTGGGTCACAGAATCGGTCACCACAACTTAAGGTCCTCAGTATTGACCTCGACCTTCAGAATTGGTCATCACAACTCAAGGTCCTTAGAATCGGCCTGAACCCTCTAAACTGTTTAACCTAGCATAATATTAAAATTAACCTTGACCCCTCGAATTGGTCTCCTCATCCCCTTAGAACTAATATTAACACATATTCGACCCACTGAATCGGTCGTATTCATCCCCTTAGATCCTCATAATTAACTTTGACCCTCTATATTGATCATCCTCATCTCTTTAGGCCCTCAGAACCGACCTTGACTCGCTGAATCGATCATCTTTGTCCCCTTAGGTCTCATAGCTAACCTCAACCCTCTGAATCAGTCAACCTTATCATCTAGGTCCTCACAATCGACCTAAAAACCTCTTTCCAAACATCGATGTAATACCTATCATTCGATGAACTTTAATTATTCAATGCTCATCGATCGAGGGTCTCTCTCTAGACACCCCATTATAAGACACTCCTAAGCACCCCCAAAATCCCTAGAACTCACTCATTTACCACAAACCTAAGGTTATTCATCAAGTACTGATCTAGAGGCAACTAGGTGCTCTTGGGCCCCGTTTGACTTCAGTCAAGTTTGTCAACTATGCGAAAGCTCAACACATATTTAAAAAGCTCTGAATTACCTTTCCAACAGTCTGCCTCGTTCACGAATCGACCTTAAGATTCGAACAAATAGTCCAATTTATTATAAAAATTGATCTAAAGGTCACCAGGCGCTTTCGAGCCCCATTTTAACCCCAATTAACTTTTTTCCTGATGAATCTTCAAAGGGATCTGAATCTGAATTCTAACGATTCACCCCATGCACGAATCAGTCTTACAGTTTGGACGAATGATCTGCTTTACCTTAAAAATTAATTTAGAGAGCACGGGCGCTCTCGGGCTCTATTTAGTCATGTAAACTCTTCAGCTTGAATGAAACTAAATGAATCTTCGAAGGTACCTAAATACCCTTTTCAACGGTACACCTCATTTATAAATTAGCCTTATGGTTCAAATGAATGACCCATTTTACTTCGAAGGGTCACCTGACGCTTTTAGGCCCCATTTGACTAAGGTTAACTCTCTGAACCAAACGAAGCTTAATGACATCTCTACGGGCACTGAATATCCTTTTCAACAAACCATCTCGTGTGTGAATTGACCTTATGGTTCGACTGAATGATCTGTTTTCCTTCAGGAATTTCCTATCCAGTGACTAATGGGCATTTTCATGCCCCGTTTACTTCAATCAACTCCCGAACCGGAGAGTGGCTCATGGATTCTTAAAGGGCTCCGAATATCCTTTCTAACGGTCCACCTCGTGCACAATTTTGACTTACGGTTCACAATTAGCAACCTTCTTTTTCAAACAATCTACCTTAGATTGCCAATTGGCAACCCCAGGACCCTGCCTAATGGGAGTGTGTCTAGAGTTATATGTCAATAGGCAGGTCTAGGACCATGCCAATTTCTACTCCATTGGTCATATAAATAGAGTCCATGGCATCACTTTGAGAGACACATCTCACACACCTTAGAACCCTTGAATATCCCTCTTAAAGAGAATTCCCTCGTATTCAGAGCTGTTCTTTCCTTAAAAGCCCATTTCCCACATTCCTTACATCATTTTCATACTCTTTTGAGTAAATTCCCACCCACATCCTCAAACTACCATCACTTCATCTTGAGATCAACGCATCTACAAGCAAGATCTACTTCACATCTTTATAAGGAGATCCATTTCTTCCTCTATCTTTAAATTCTCTTAATTTTTTATTAGTTACTTCATTTTCGCTTTAGTACTTTACTTCATTACATCACACATCTTAATTCCAAAATTTTTATTATTAGTATTCGCACATAACTTATTGCATAAAAAAACCCAAATATAAGAAAAAGAGAGTTCACTTGTAAATTCCAAACGGTCTCATCAAATTTTTTTATACTAAAACACTTTTTTCCACAAACACACACATATAAATGAAGCCCCCAGTTTGATTTATGGGTTAAACCTCATCCCCTAATATTTTTTAACTTCGTGGACTTTGATGCCCTCTGGGCTATGTAGGCATCTTGGATGAACCCCTTGACTGGAGTTCTCCCACATATATTTGTTACTGTATTCATGATATATGCATTTTATATGTCCAGTTGCCTATGTCTTTTCTGATATATGTAATCGTTCTCCCATAATGACTTGTGAATCAACAAACACGTACATTATACTTTATTATTATTATTATTTGGGGAACACTTATAAAGATGACCTCTCTCTGCCTTTATCCATGATGCGAGTTAAGGGATTCTGTCCTCCATTTATATTATGCACATAATTACACACATCACAGAGTTCTATAGGAGTAGATTAACACATGTTCGTTAGAGACTGAAAAGGAAAAATAGGTACCTAACACATTCCCATTCCATAACTTAGTCCCCGAACCCTTGAACTACTTGTTTTGACAGGAATTAATATTGTCCTTGATGTCATTCTCTCGAGCGGAGAACATTTCTTTTGCCTATTTTGTGAAAAATAGGCTGGCGACTCTATCTCTAAATATCACCCCACATCGATGACGATCGAGCGCCCCGATAAAGAACACAATCCCGCATGCACGACAAAAAAGGGTAAGGAAGGTGGGATCCACCTCTGGAGACCCGATCCCTCAGGATGGCCACACTCATAGTTCCAAACCTTTGAAGCAATTGTAGAGTGAAACATTGTCCGAACTACCATTGTCGACCAAAATTATGGCCACCTTTCTTTAATGGACCATAATCGTGACAATTAGGGGCTCATCATGGGGATAAAGCACTCTTAATAGATTATCTTTGGGTAATCCTACCACAAAAAGATCTTTGTTTACTTTCCTCAGAGGGGTGTATAGATCACTAGTTAAGTTGATTTGTTTTATATAAGCACAAACTTTCGCTTCATTGAGGTATGATTTACTCTCAGCTATTTCATCTCCTCCGCTTGTGTCACCTCCTATAATAAATTTACATCCAAAAGAGATCATTTTTACCTCGCACATAGCCTCCCTAGGTATCCTCAGCAGGTCCTAATCATCTTCGGAGTCATCATCCCTGTAAGGACATAAATTTCTAATTGAGTCCCTGTATTATTATGACTTAATTCCGTGAACAAAACTTGTTTGTAACAAGTCATAGGGAGATTTTTAATTTGTCACGATCCCACTTGGTCTATGACGTATTGAACAAAATTGAAGATATTGCGGCAAAGCTTCAAAGAATTTATCATGCCGATGTTTAATTGGTGCAAGTTTACTCGTCTTCAAAGTTAATTGCATTCCGAGATCACTTAGGTATGAATGCGTATAATTAATGGTGCTCAGAATTGTTTTTATAAAAGATAAGGATGTATTTTTATAAAGAAATATATTTTAAAATGTTTTTAAAAGTGTTTTAAAGGTTTACACTACGTTTTAATTCTGATAAGCTCAAAAAAGGAGTTTGACTTTATTGGGTCTCTTTAAAGAAACGTTTTAATTAAAAAGTCAAAAAGTCAAACTTCTCGCTTGAACGACATTAGATCTCACGTGAATGAGATACCTATGTCGCTCGAACGAGAGCCTTAAGTCGTTCGAATGACATGAATTTCAAGGCGGCACTAACTTGTTATTTAAAGCGTGTTTCTATCAGAGTTTCGTAAGTGTGCAACTGGAAAAAACAGAATACATTCCTGTACGTTGTTTGCACATGTTTTCTAAGGTTTACAAATAATAAACACATCCTTAGAGTTTGCAAAGATTCAAGTTATCATTCTTATATGTTTAAGCGATCTTACGGCACCAAAGAAGTTTGTTCTAACATTGAACATCAAAGGGTTTTGCGGTGAATAAAAGAGAGGAACTTCTTGTTCGACATCGTAGATGAATCAAAGCCCTTCGGTGGACACCGAGACATAAGTGAACGTGTGTGTTGTGGACCGGTATCGTGGAAGATAAAATTTCTGCGTTAGCATTATTAAAGAACGGTTGAAGATCAGAAGGAGCGTCAAGACTCGTGGGGATCGAGTCTTAGTGTAAGGCTAATCTATCTTTCTAAAACCATTATTCATAGTGATTGTCTGGCTTGGGCCGTCCGAGGTTGTTTTCCCATTTTGGGTTTTTTTCTCCGTACATCCGGCGTTGTGAGTATTCTTTACTTTAGTTTACTTTCTTTAATCATTAGATTCATGTTTAGGATTAATCAAGATAAAATTGGTTTAATGTAAGAATTGGGTTTTCACAACTTGGTTTGGTGCATATTTAAAAGTAGGATAATTTTTCGGAGAAAAATTTGGTTTTGTTTAAAACACACATATTAGGCACCCTTTCAAATTGGTATCAGAACTAGAAAATATTTTGTGATCCCGTGTGTTTGTTTATCTCTCCTGTAACTGTTTTCTCTCGATGAATTATCTAAGCTTTAACGATTTACATCGTTTGAATTTAAAGTTTGCAAAACGTATTGAAGTGTTGGAAAAAGAAAATTCATGTTTTAAAAATAAGATTGAATATTTGCAAACATTTCAAATTCAAAGAGATATTTGTCTTGAGCACTTTAGTTCCTTGTTTAAAGATTTTAATATATTAAAATTGGGCAAAAAGGAGAGTGATGATAGAGTCCTCGTTTTAGAAAAAGAGTTAGAGGATTTGAGAAATTCTAGTGTTTGTGCCGTTGAGGAAAATAATTCAATTAATGATTTTGTGGCACGAGAAAAGGCTCTTAGGGATAAGTTTGCTCACATTGAGGGGGAGAGAGATAACCTTCTAGGGGTAATTGAAAATTTAAAGAAGGAGTCCCAAAAGTTTGAGGAGTCTAATCATTTGCTTGAGCCGAAAGTTTTGAAGTTAAAATATGATTTAAATGACTCGAGTAGTGATGGTAGCGGCTTATCTTATTCTAGTGGTTTAAATGTAAAAGCCAAAACCATAGTTTGTTTTAGTGCACCAACCACATCCAAGGGTATTAGAAAAGGTCAACCTAAAGGTCCCGTTCCTCATCGTGTTATCACATGTTCGCATTGTGGTAGGAAAGGTCACCTTAGGAGTTTTTGTTTTGATCTTAGAGAAGACCCTAAGAAGATTAAACGTAGTGTCCCATTGGTTTACAAAACCCGTTTTGTTAGGTATACACCTGTTTGAGTTAGGAAATCCATTTTGGAGATGCTAAATACTTCGTTGGTTGATTCTCACATGCATGCACATGATTCATCTCTTGCTATTTCTTATGGATAGTAGATTGCATGTTTTGTCATATGCTAGCCCTTGCATCATGTTTATAATTTTCTAGTGTTATGACATGTTTATCTCTTTGTATTATATTTTTCACTTGTTTGAGTCTTATTTGAAAAATACAAAGATATTTTGTTTTTGAGAAAACTTTTGAAAAATCAAAAATATTTTAGGTTTTTGTTTTTGAGTTTACATGTTTGATGTGGCATATTGGTGTGCTTGGACCCCCCATCGTTTCATTATTCATGTGTCTAGGACATTTGGTCATTATTATCGATTATTAGAATGATCTTAACCATTGTTTATATGGGGTTGTTTTGAAGTTGATATGCATTTTGATTCGACTTTGTATGTATGCCAACATTGGACACATGCACGAGTTTATATGGATGTTTGACTTCTCTTGCATAATTGAATTTGGTGAGCCGTTCTTATCTCAATATTGTCATCTATGCGTAAGTAGACTTAAGGAGAAGTGTGCATGTAAGAACCGTTTACCGTGAGGATTTAAATTGGTAAAAATAATGAGTGATTCATGGGAAAGGGCTGCGACAGTTCAAAATTAATTCATCGTGAAAGCCACCGTTTAAAAGAGCCCAAAGAAAATGCAATATGCTAAGAAAAGTGCCAAATTAGTTTGGTTCATTCTAAAGAAAATATGATATTATTGATGGAGTTTGGATGGATTAAAAATTTAAACGGGTTTGCACAACTAATCCTAATGTTGAAACATTGTAATTTGACGCTATTGTTTGTAGAATCGTCAAAATTCTGGATTTGTGTGCATGTAGTATGCTTAGTGAATTAATCTCACACTTTAATTGTCATAAGGCTATGATAAAGTTTGATGATTTATCGCTATCAATTAGAGATTCTTGATCGTTTCAATGTGTTGGAATTATGACTCATTTGTTGTAGTTTCACGCCCATTCATTTCATATCCATGTTTGAACACATCGGTACTATGTTTGCATGTAACTCACATTTTAGTTTTTTATGAGTTTTTGCATTTTGTGTTAAAAGCCTACTGTTTTAACACTGTTTTGCTGCTGTCAGGCCCTTCCTGGAAATTTTTTGTGGAAATTTTTTCATTGGGCAATATTATATAATATTTTTGGGAATCTGGGAAATTTTGGCAAGTCGTGCAAAGTCGTTCAAACAATTTACCCATCTCGCGCGAACGACAACTGTACTTCGTTAGAGCGACATCCTCAACTCGTTTGAGAGTTGTCCCTGGCTCGTTCGATAGACATGCTGATGTGTTGGCTTTTGATTGGTTTGCAGTTCACTGGTTAATTTGGTATTTTTTTTGGTACTACTGGAAGTTTTTCTGGACTGACTAGTTTATATGCAGGTTTATTGGTCCTAAATTGAATTTTTGCATATAGTCCGTTTATCACACCAGATTAGATTGCTATATTCTTTTTGTGATTTATTTGGTTTACTCGCTACTGCTTTGTCCTTTCTTGATCATATTTAGCTGGTTGTTTCATGATTTTCTAGCGGTTTCAATTCTCAAATCCAATTGATTTAAATTGTTATATTCTCATGCTAGATACTTTGATTGGTTTATCTTTTTACTGGATTGTCTATTCGAGACAAAAAGGGGGAGAGATGTATGTGATGTAGGGGGAGACTTGTTGAGTGTTTTTATTCATATCTGGATTTACATATTATTTGATTATATTTCTTCCTAATCGGTATCAAATAATTGCTCACATGTTTCAAATGCTTATTGGAAATATATTTTGGTATCATTTGTTCCTCCATACTTCACTGGGTATTTGTTTGTCTGTTTTATGTGTGTAGGTATGCTTCAGCGATTCGAGATTTCAAGTCTCCATCATATTCAGACAGTTCATGCTTACCGGTGCTACATATACTAGTCCCTGTCCTGTATTTTTGATTTTGGGTTTATGGGATTGGATTTAGGCGTCATACGGCTTGACGTCCCGGTTAGGCATTTAACTGGTTTAGTTTTGACCCAAAATAGTCAAAGGGCGAGATTTGCAAGGACATAAATTTCTAATTGAGTCCCTGTATTATTTTGACTTAATTCCGTGAACAAAACTTGTTTGTAATATGTCATAGGGAGATTTTTAATTTTCCACGATCCCACTTGGTCTATGAAGTATTGAAGAAAATTAAAGACGTTGCGGTAAAACTTCAAAGAATTTATCATGCCGATGTTTAATTGGTGCAAGTTTACTCGTCTTCAAAGTTAATTGCATTCCGAGATCACTCAGGTATGAATGTGTATAATTAATGGTGCTCGAAATTGTTTTTATAAAAGATAAGGATATATTTTTATAAAGAAGTATATTTTAAAATGTTTTTAAAAGTCGTTTAAAGGTTTACACTACATTTTAATTTTGATAAGCTCAAAAAATGAGTTTGACTTTACTGGGTCTCTTTGAAGAAACGTTTTAATTGAAAAATCAAAAAGTCAAACTTCTCGCTCGAATGACATTAGATTTCACGCGAACGAGATACCTATGTCGCTCGAACGAGAGCCTTAAGTCATTCGAATGACATGCATTTCGAGGCGGCGCTAAATTGTTTTTTAAAGTGTGTTTCTATCAATGTTTCGTAAGTGTGCAATTGGAAAAAACAGAATACATTCCAGTACGTTGTTTGCACATATTTTCGAAGGTTTACAAAGAATAAACACATCCTTAGAGTTTGCAAAGATTCGAGTTATCATTCTTATATGTTTAAGTGATCTTGAGGCACCAAAGAAGTTTGTTCTAAAATTGAACATCAAAGGTTTTTCCATGAAGAAAAGAGAAGGACTTCTTGTTCGACATCTTAGATGAATCAAAGCCCTTCGATGGACACCGAGACATACGTGAACGCGTGTGTTATGGACAGGTATCGTGGAAGACGAAATTTCTGCATGGGCATTATTGAAGAACGGTGGAAGATCAGAAGGAGCATCAAGACCCGTGGGGATCGAGTCTTAGTGTAAGGCTAATCTGTCTTTGTAAAACCATTATTCATAGTGATTGTTTGGCTTGGGCCGTCCGAGGCTGTTTTCCCATTTTGGATTTTTTCCTCGTACATCCGGTCTTATGAGTATTCTTTACTTTATTTTACTTGCTTTAATCACTAGATGCATGTTTAGTATTAATCAAGATAAAATTGGTTTAAAGTAAGAATTGGGTTTTCACAACTTGGTTTGGTGCATATTTAAAAGTTGGATAATTTTTCGGAGAAAAATTTGGTTTTGTTTAAAACACATATATTGGGCACCCTTTAAGTCCCCAGCTATTTTTTTTGTCATCACCTATTCTACAAGGGTATTCTGACCGTGTCTTAAGTTCCTACTCGTCCACATGATCAGTTTGGCCTCCCTTATCCACAAATATTGATAATTTTCCTTTTCGAATCAAGTTTTCTATATCTTTCTTCAAGGTTATACAACTGTCGTTGTAATGGTCGTGATCTTTATGAAACTCATATTATTTGCTTTTATCTCTTCGATTTGGAGGGTATTTCAGCATTTGAGGCTATTTTAGGTCTCTGTTCCCAGTATTTCTTCTAGAATATGGTGAACACTAACGGTCATAGGAGCGTATTCATCTTATCTCTTTAGCGTCTGCACCCTTTTATCTTTTGTATCTTTCTTCTCTGAACTATTATTGGCATCGGCCTTGGAGCTATGGTATTCCTAATTTTACCTTATTTGGTCAGCAGTTCGGTTACAGTATTAGGTGGTCCTTATCCAATGTATAATATAACTTCTTATGTAGCAAGCCGCTCATCAATGCAATGATCATTATCTTCTCGTCGGTGTCAATGACCTTTAACTTTTGACTATTAAATCGGGTCATGTATTCGTAAGTGTTCTCTCCAACCCTTTAGTGAACAATTAGTTGATGAGATACCCTTTCGGTAGGCTTGTCTCCAAAGAGGAAGTTGCTGACGAACAAATCAACCAAATATTGAAAGTAAGAGATTTATCCTCATGGAAGATACCCTAGTCTCTTTGTGATGTCACCCTCTTAATGCATGCATACCTAGCCAATCAAATACGAAGCCCCTGCTCAGCATTTTTAATACGCTTAGCCTTTGTTTAAAAAATGATTGCTTGTCATAGTGATTAGAAGTCCTGAGGAACAAGATGGCGACATGGTTTTTCATCTTATGATCTAGAGTATCTAAATCTAGTTCTTTACTTTTATGATCCTATATTCATGTTGGTAAGGTTTTGTAGTGCCCATTCGTGATGGGATATCTCTGATGGGATGTCAATATATCTCTATAAGAGGTAGGAGGAAACATTTCACCTCTACTATTAGAGCATTTTCATTCAGGTGGTGTGATAAGGTCTGATTTAGGCCTTCTTTGACTAGCATGGTGCATCTGAGTTGGTTTCTTCACTATTTCCTGCATTGATTCTTGACCTTTTTTCTATGCGCGTCGAAATTCCTTATAGATCCCCCTTCCCCACAAGATTGGATGGAGTAACACTTTCATTAATTCGTCTACCATCTGTATAATTTCTTACGAGGGGGCTGACAGGCTTATTGATCAAACTTGAATAGGAAATAAGGATGGCTTATCTAGTCATTCTCACAAACAACACCAATTTGTTATTGTATAAAACTGGTATAAAGATATTTTTAGGTCTGGGACAGTAAATACCAATAATAAAAAATAAAAAATATATAATATAAAACAGTTTGAACTTGAGAGAGATGAGAAATAAAGAATGAGATAAAGGTTTTAAATGTGGTTTAGCCCAATAAGGTGCCATCATCCACATGTAAAGCTTCTTTTTATTAGGACATCGTACAAGCTCTGAAGGGTCTCTCTAGGGTTTAGTGTGTTCCATTTTCTTTATGTCCTAACTATGGGATATGAACCAGAAGATTCATATATATATATATATATATATATATATATATATAATATAACGGAGTTCTACAATACTATAATACTGAATTAATTTATGGACGTATTGCAATCATCTCTTTACTCTTCATATGAAATATTAATCATATGAAGTTTGTAAGTCCGACCTGTCTATGAAATATTAATCATACTGAATTAATACTGAATTAATTATATATTAGAAACTTGGAGTTTCTTTTTTGTAAGTCCGACCTGTCTATGATCAAGACATAAATTTTGACTCATGCATTATAAACCCAAATAACTTAACGTTAATTGATCAATTTTTCTCCTTTAAATATACAACCTGATTTGATATCAATACAATTAAGTTTTTTTGTGGTTAAATCATAATAATTAAATTTTGACATATATTTATTTGGATTATTTTTCATAAATGATCTATATCCTTAAATATGATTTTTTTAGGTTATTAAATATTCTAAGATTCTTTGTTACAAAATTTAAAGTTTTTATTATCTATCCCATTTTGAATCTTTAATAATTTGTTAATACGAGTTTTTTTAACACTACTTCCATCTGTTTATATTTGGAATAAAACATTTGATTATAATATATTTTATTATTGTCCATCTATTGAATTGGACCTTCACACTCTTTGTAATCTATATTGAATGTTGTAATTGTCAGTTGTGTACTGACATTATATAATGACATTTGTCTAGAAGATAATAAACAACTCACACTATTTTAATAAACCAAAAATGCTTTGAAACTTGGTATGAATATAGTAAAGGTTTCAACCATAGTTAAACCTAAGGCTCTAGAAGAGTCTATATGATGTTGTTATGTAGTACCGCCCATTCATATGGAATGATTAGATGAAAGAAATTCTTGAAGAAATTTTCTTCATTATATAGGCATAAGAATACATGGCACCATCTTGAAATAAACAATGAGAAGTAATTTTTCATACTGATGATATAAGAAATTGGAAATACATCCTTCTTAACCACCATATCAAATGTAAAGTAGAGATAAAGCAAGTAAAAGGGGGATGAACATAAAATTTAGAGTGGGTCAACTATAAAAATGAGCATACACCCCACTTTGGTGCCCTAATCTCATTATGTACATTGTACAATACAAAGTTATGGTGCAATTAGAGGCATACAAGAGGGAGAGGGGAGGAGAATACATGAATTAGGCTAAACTGGCAGCTCGGGATGTGTCTTGTGAAGGTTGACCCAGTGCGGTTGCCGCACGGGGTGAGCCCCCAGATGTGGTTCTCTCTAGAGAGAGAGCTGAGAGTTTAGCAGGGTTTCGTCAAGTATTTTTCATCTCCCAGATACTGAGGTGTGCATTTTTATTTATAGAAGTCATAAAGGTAGTGTCATGTGCATGGAGCACGTGATACGTGGATAATTTGGATGAGTAAGGAATCCTTCTAGAAGCTTGGACAAATATCACGTGATGAATTTGAGAGTTGGTTCTGCGGCCTATTTAAACCCAGGCAACGACTAATGCTTATTTGACTATCATGGCCTATTTGGCCCAGGCAACGACTAGTGTTGATTATGGATTATTTGATCCAAGCAGAAGACTTTTAAGGATGGAGGGGACAGGGTCACGACCTATATATTCCCAATAAGTGGACAATATGGGGCATATAAATAAGCCCATAATCTGTAGTACGAAGATGTGGTGAGTTGTGTTGTGACTGAGTTTTATGCCCCTAATGAGGTGTCATTGTTTCTCTTCCAAGTCTTGAAAGAGTACCGCGACAAATGTAAAGCGACGCTTCATTTTCTAGCACCCTCGTATATAAATGGGATTGGACAGTGGCCGTCATTACTTTTGAGAGAAAATTGAGAGAAAAAATTTATCCCTTTCCTCTTTGCATTTTTTGGCGACTTTCAAGGTGGTTCAAATGGTGGTTTGAGGCTGAGCAAACTGTGCTTCTCCTATTTTCACTAATTTACAGGTAACCATCTTTTCTGACCTTTCATTTTCTCTCAATGGAATTGGCAAATCCATTTTTTGTAAATTCATGTTTGTAAACCCATGTTTGAATCTATTGATTGAATTTTGTGAATCTATTTTTCTTGCTTTTGATTCTCGATCAATTGTAGAAATTAGGGTTTTTATTTCAAGGTAGATTTGATGGGGTTTGGTATTAATGTTGATATATTGGGAATGATGTTGGTAATTTAGGTGTTTGGACTAGATTTGGGTTAGAATTTTGTGTTTTTTGGGCTTAATACACACCTAGGCCCCATTTGGATTTTGTTTATGTCCAAAAACATCAAGAAAGTTTTCTTGGCCAAAACCTTAGGGATTTGGTTTTTTTATAATTAAAAGTTTGTAATCCAATCGTTCATTAATTTTTTCACTTGGTCGCGGCTTGGTGGTATAACTACTTTTTTCTACGATCTCAACTCAATCTTTATATAATTAGAACACACCCTGACAATAGTCTTTTGTTCTTGAACTGATTGGGTGCGACCTTTAATTTGAAGTTTAGAAATCGCATCTTTCTATTGTGTTGGTTGTATCTTCTGCGGCCTCTACATGTCTTTTCTGATCATAGTGGCTATGACACCTAACTCCGGAGTCCTTTTACTTTTCAGGTATTATCGCAAATTTATGAATTAGAACCCTTCGAAGTATCTGGAGGACTTCTAGAAAAAACATTTCGGCCTACCTCCTCTCGAAATACCACTTGTAAAGACTTTGAAAGCTAGTAGGTTGTACCAACTTAAGGACAACCCCAACTATATCACTAAAGACTCTAACTCCATGAAATCTTATAATTGTAGGGATACTAGGGAGGCTGCAGACACAATAGAGGAAGATACTCACTCCAACAATAATCCTCATATTGAAATGACTACTGCGGCAACTACTGGGACTTCATCTATTCCACCTTAAACTAGGAATACCCTAGGTGGGCCTTTTGGCCAATATACCTGGAAAGCTCCTACGGCACTGGACTTCTGGTGCATCATGGATGAGGACTGGATAGCTGAGGTTATTGCGACCTTG
Source organism: Sambucus nigra (assembly GCA_949130495.1). Lineage (NCBI taxonomy): Eukaryota > Viridiplantae > Streptophyta > Magnoliopsida > Dipsacales > Adoxaceae > Sambucus > Sambucus nigra. The sequence goes on along the minus strand of OX422220.1, from coordinate 381,713,099 downwards.
GGGTTTTTAAGAAGGATCATCTGCACACTTCCTACTGCGAAACAAAGGTCATGTTTTGCAGTCCTCAATGAGGGGATATATTTTCCTTTGCACGCTTTTCTTTTGGGGCTCCGGGTACCAGTACTTGTCCTTATGAGGAGAATTTTAAACACTATAAACTTGTCCCCAACCTAATAGGACCCCAATGTTGGAGGACCATCCTTTGACGGTCTAATGCTTTGGAAAATGAAATTTGATAGAGACCAAAGGAGAACTCTAAAATTTTTGTGGTATTACTACTTCACGCTACAGAGTGGAGATAAATGCTTGAATACGGATAGGCCTACCAGTGTTAAAAATTGGAAAGGAAAATTTTTCTTTGTGCCTTGGGACAACTTGGAAATCTTACCTGAGGAAACTGAAAAGGAAAAGTCATTTAGGATGCCGCGGACATGGGGATGTCCTTCCAAATAAGGTATTCACTTACCACATGCCTTTTACTCTTTACTTTATTTTACCTTCATTTATCTTTATGTGGAACATACTAACACTTTGGTGCAAGTCTTGACAGCCTGAAGCTCAATAGCAGGTACAAAAAGAGTTGGCCGATAAGGAAAAGAAATTCTCTGACCTTATTACCTCCACATCAATTTTTAAACAGGGCTATTTTATGTCCAAGCACTAACCGAAGAAAATGGCTGTGAAAGGTAACTCTCGATACTTTGCTTGTCTAATATATACTTTGTTGCGACTTTTGTTTGATACTTGTTTTAATTGAGTTCTTCTAATTCAAGGGTGGAAAATGACCACTAACTCCTCGTTATCCAACTGAATGAAATGGATGAGGCCTCCCTTGTCCTCAACTAGGCTCCCAAGAAGAAGGGAAAAAAGACAAATATGATGCCTAAGGAGGGACCCAAAACTGTTAGCGGGTTTGAGGACATTGAAACTGAGGCCAACCCTAGTAATAAAAGAGATGCCACTATTGAAGATGCCGCGATCGTGGACTAACAAAATGAACCCCCTGTGGGTGATGACATTGAGTGAGCAACATGTCGTGACCGGTGACTGGTGCAGAATTTTTTAGGGATAGCCTCATTCATGTTTCCACCACTGAAAGCTTGTCGCAGAGGGTGGTGGCCATTAATGCAAACTTGCCAACTCCAAAGAACAGAGCTATAAGGGGTTGTCCGTGGCCACAATTGAGGCAGAATGACCCCAGATCACCCTGGGATACAACAGCTACTGCCGTCTCAAGAATTAAAAATGCCACAGAGGCTTTTGATGTTTCTCATCTACTTGAGGAGGACGCGGAGGATCTGGAGGATTACACACTCCATAGTTTAGTAAGGGTAATTATTCACACTTTTATACTATGCGGACTTTATTTATATAAATTTGAATTTTGTACTTTGTTTTGCAGGCTATAGAATCTACTTTTTGCTTGAGTGTTAGATATGTGAAGTTGTATAGCCAGCATAAAACTATGGAGACAAGCCACAATGCTGAACTAGAAAGCACTAGGTCCGCGGCCTTATAAGCCAGAAAGAGATCCTGCATCATAGAGCTTGGAGCAACGAAAATGAAGTTTAAATCTTCTACCAAGGCAAAAAAGGAATTCGTTGAATGTTTTGTTAAGGTGAAATGATCTATCGCAGCTGATGAGTCCAAGGTTGCGGAGGCTAACAGACAAGCCATATCCACTGAACAAAAGCTCAACTTAGTGCAGAAAAATAACGATGAACTGGTTCAAAACCATTCCACAACACTCCAAATGCTTAATGATGAGACTCCGCAACCCTTAAACAGAAGGATGATAATTATGCTGCAACATTAAAGAAGGTTGTAGATGAAGTTGTGCTTAATTACAAGACTTTAAAGGACCTTTTTTTACCAATAACACGGCCTAACTCCGCGAATTTCAGGATCATAGGCAAAGGTTGGTAAAAAACTTTCCTAAATAAAAGGAAAAAGTCCTTGCCTGGAAGCTCAATGACGATTATCACATGCAGTGTGTGGCAGAGTTGAGGTCTGTTGTAGAGGAGAAAGCTAGAAGGAACATTAAGGATGCTTCCAATGATTAAAAGACCGACAGATGATGGGGAAGACGTAGACCAAGAAGAGGACGCGACCTCATAGTTTGTTTTAATTTTGCTGTAATATTATTTTAGCTGCGACCATATTTTATGAGGCTGTGGCCCTAATTAACATTTTGTAATTCATAGAATATTGAACTTCTAATTATATAAGGTTGTGTCCACCTTTGTTTTCATACTACTTTATATAATGTGTCTTGAATGCTTGAATGCTTGCACAATTATTCTAGACTGGAACATAGGCTTGCAAACTTTAGTGATAGGCTGTAACTATGTGGATCTTTATTAAAATTGGTTGTGGCCCAAGAGGCGACGGCCATTAGCTTCAAATTTCCCAACCGTTCTAGGAGTTAAAATGTTGTTACAGTAATGTTAAACTGGTGGATTGTGGGAAAAAATTTCCCTTATCTCACACAATAATGCCCTTGGCCCACTTTAAGCTAGGATGAGAAATGTTGTCGCAACAATGTTGAACTGGTGGACCGTGGGGAACAATTTCCCTTATGGTGGACAATAATTTCCTTGGCCCACTTTAAACCAGGATGATAAGTGTTTCCATAGTAATGTTGAACTCATGAATTGTGGGGAATAATTTCCCTTGTCGCGAACAATAATGTCTTTGGCCCCCTTTTCTTCAATTGGCTATAACTTTTTTTCTTTGTTATGGGGAATTTTCAAGGCTACCCAGGTTGGGTTATCAATTAACTACCCACAGATAGGTATTTTTTGGCCTCCCTAGGCTAGGTATTGTCAACCCTCCCCAAGCTAGGTATTTTCAAGCCTCCACAAACTGGGTTGTCAATAAATGCACCAACGACTAATAATGAGTATTATGAGCCCTCAAGGCTGATTGACACATCCCAAGAGCTGAACGGGGAAATCTTGAGCCCCAAAGTTAATAGAAGCATGATGAAAGATGATCGACTTTATGAATATGAGTATTGATGATGCTGGAAACAACACCACCCTTCAAGGTGTTTATGAGTTTAGTTCAATGTAAACAATGGCGTCATGAGGGTATATATATATATATATATATATATATATATATATATATATATATATATATATATATATATATATATATATATATATATATAAGAGATTGTGATGAGGAGAAGAGGATGAACACAGTTATGTAAGTGGTTCAGCCAATCAGGCCTACGTCCACTTTGCAAGTGTATGATGTGTATCACTGTATGAGGGCTCTAATGGCCATGGATACAATCTCTCAAGCTTTCTCTCTCTACTATGTATTTGAACAGAGTTTTAGCTAGGGTTACTGATCTTGGATCCTTTGCAAGGTAGAGGATGACCTCTATATATAATACCTAGGGGGTGTAGTATACCCCCCATGCATGTAGTATGTATGTGTTAGCCTCACCAATGTGGGAGAGCCACCTGTCACTGTCATATGTAAAGAATGATGATGAAATATTCCCCCCACGCGGGGGGAATAATCTTGTTACAATTGATTTGTGCCCACGTGTCCTTATCCAAATGTCAACAGATGCTCGACTGCCATACTGGTGCATGACCTCGGCCTAGGAGAGGTCAAGGTTGACAAGTCTAGCTTCCTTGATATTTGATGAACCATAGCAGTCTCGTCTTGGTACCAGCCGAGACAGCGGATAGGGTCGGCTCTGGCCAAGATAGGACAGGTTTATGATAGGAGCGCCGTCTGATGTCATGATGGAGTTATTACTTGGGCTTCTTGCGAGCTTAGCCCACATTCGGCCGAGGTTATTTGAGGTCCTTTGGAGAGCTTGTGGTAGTGTCGGCCTAGGCCGACCATTCTATCGCCGAGGTCTGGAATCGCAAGCCCAAGGCTTGTCAAGAGTCGTCCATTATCTCGGCCGAGGTTGGTGTCTCTGGGCCGAGGTCACACTTTGGGCCTATCAATCACCCCCCAGCCCTTAGTCATATGTGAGAACAGGTGACTAGGGGATTATCACACCACCGAGGCCTGTCTATGACGAGGCAATATTTGTGTGACACTTGTTCAATGCTGAAGTATGCTTGCTTGGTAGGCGTGTGCTGTCAGCCGCCCTTTAGGGCTCCCAAGGCAATGATGGGCCTTGGGAAACGTGACCATGTATTTAAGGGTTTTGAACCCTTTTTCCCTCCTTCTTCTTCATTTCTTCTCTTCCCTGGCGAATTTTGCTCCTGCAACTCTCTCTCTAAAAGGCATTTCGAACAAGACACCACTGCAGAGGCCCCCTTTGGTGGTGGTTTTTTGTGAATTTTCTTCACTTTCCCTCGTCGTTTCATTTCCAGGTACCTTCTCCCCTTCATTTTCTTTGTTTTTCTCTTCTGGTTTGCATTTTTCGGCGAGTTTCATCATTTTTCGGCGAGCACCATAGTTTCCGGCGTACAGTATTTACTTTAAACTTCTAAGTTTGATCTTTAGATTCTTTTTTTTATCAGCCAGTCATGTTTGTAGTTTAGGAAATTATCCCAAGTTTAGGGTCGGCCTCTGATGCTCAGACCCTTATACCAACTTCTTGAGGAGTTCCCCTCCCTTAGATATAATACTTTAGAAAAGATTAGGCAAATAGAAAGAGCACAGGAGGAGGCTCGTAGGTCGCAATAATTTCCCATTAGACCTATCTTCCCACCACCTCTTAAGGTGATATATCCCGATCCCTCGGAGTTATTCTATCAGACAGAGGTCCCTGCCGATCCCATTCCGATGTCTGAGTCTGAATCTTCTACCTCAGACCCCATGTCTATGGATTCCTTTTAGGAGGCCATGGATTTCACACCTCGGCCTGATCAGGCCCCTGACCAGTCCGAGGTCTCCATCCGAGCCTCCTCTCATAATAGCTCAAGAACCTCAGCCTCTTCCTCAGAGGTTGAAATTGTTGAGCCAAGTGTGGCTGTACCCCCCATACTTGACGCCATCCCTCTGTCGGCCATCATAGGGGCACAGTTCGCTCGGAGGTTCTCGAGCAACCCATCAACATCTGCACTGGACGATGTTGAGTTGGATGACAATGATGACGCTGAGAGTGATGTCGATATCTCTGAGGTGGCCGAGATTGTGAGCAAAGTTACTGAGGTAGATCTTCTCTGCTTCAGATATTTGTACTTCATTAGTCCCTCCATAAGGCTAAGAAGACCTTTGAGGGAAGAGAGGTCTTATGACGGCCGAGACGGCGAGATCTGCTTGTATGAGCAGATGTTCAAGTTAGGGTTTCGTCTACCCATCCATCCCATTATCAAGTCCATTCTCTCCTATATCAATTTGGCCCCCTCACAGCTATCCCCCAATGCTTGGAGGGTCATCATAGGGGCCATAATCTTGTGGAGGGAAGTCCACCACTCTGACCTCCAAGTTCAGGTCTTTGTTGGTTGTTATGTCCCATCCTCGGCCAAAAATCATTCGAGCTATTATCATTTTGTAGCTCGGAAGCCTGAGAAGAAAATGCTCCAGATAACTTAGACTTCAAACCATAACTGGAAGCCCCGTTATTTCTTCGCCTCTGGACCATGGGAATTTGTCCCATGTGTTCCCTCGTCCATTCTTGAGCCGAGGATACCCTCAGATGGGGTAAGGTGACCATGTCTACCAGGGCCGACCCTGGTCTAAGTCTTCAAAATCTTCAGAAGGTGAAAGCCCTGCAAGACCAAGGGACACATGGTCTATTCATTAAGTTTGAACATTTGATGACACCCCATTACCTCTCAGGGACGGGTCTAGGTGGAAGTCCCCTTGTCGAGCTTGGTAAGCATTTTTATTTTAAGTTGAACCTCTGAACTCATTCATATCTTATTTCTAACCCATATCTTCTAACTTTTACAGAGCGACCACAAGACATCTCGGACGAGCTGTGAGAAATGGCCGCACCCAGTTTAACAAGACTTTCCAAGAAAGCTGGCCTGAATGCCCCCCCCCCCCCCGTCTCCATCAACATCAAAGTCCCAGGCCACAAAGAAGAGGGATCCAGAAGGTCATGCCCCTTAGGATCAGAGGCCGAAGAAGAAGACTACTGACACTGCCATCCCTATCTCCTCGGCTGACGCCCTGTCAGCTCGCCTGGATCAATTGAAATTATCTGATATCATAGTCAGCCATAGTCTTCAGGCCCTTGATGTCGTCGGCTCTGCAATGACCGAGGCTGACAAACGCTTCTTCAGGTCTCTGGAGACCCCCTTACTGGTTGAGTTCGGTCTTCACAGAGCCGTCCAGGTATGACTTGACCTTTCCTCAAAAATTCCTTAAGTGTAACATCTGATTTTACTTTAGCTTATTCATGATCACTAAACATGCAGGGTCTGGAAGCTATGCATCACTTGTCCAACTAGACTCTGAGGAAATTGACCCTCATCCAAAAGGGGTAAGAGGACGAGAAAGTCCAGAGCACTCTGAATGTAGAGATTGACCGTCTCAAGTCTGAGCTTAAGGACTCTGAGAAGAAAGTGAAGGGCTTGGAGAAGGACATCTCCCACCTCAGTAAGGATCATGCTGCAGCTCTGAAGGCTATAGACGACACTCTGCAGTAAAAAGTCAACTCAGCTGTCAGGGCTGCTCTTGAAGATGCCTCCAAAAAGATAATTTCTAACTATAAGTCCTCCGACGAATTCATGGGCTTCCACTTTGAGTACCCTGAGAGAGGTATCAAAGCCACTATTAAATGGGCTGACGTTAGGGAGAGAGAGGTCGGCACTCTGAAGGCCTATGATTTTGTAGGTCTCGGCTTTGCTGATCCTCGGTTTGCCCAAGCTCTTCAGGAGGTTGAGGAAGAGGCTGCCGCTCCTGCCGAGACTGCTACGTAGGAAGGGACCGAGGTTGGAGGGGCAGACCATCATGATAATGCGGCCGAGGTGACCAATGTGGATCAAGCCAATCAGGCCGAGGATGTTAACATTCCCCCGTCAAATCCTTAGGATTTTTTTGCCATTGTTTGTAACTTTTACCACTATGGAACTTGTCTGTAATTGTTGAATATTTGTTATTTCTGAATATATCGACCTCTGAGGATGACTGTCTTCACTTTCTTTCACTGAATGCCATATAATATTTTCCACTCTCTATTTTGTTGCAATGATATCTTGTTTACACTTAATCAATGGTCCTGACCTCAGACCTTCTCACCACTAAGTGATGTCATAAAGGTCTGAGGTCATCACATAAGATGTTATCCCCATAATTAATCTCACCAAATTAATGATGTTAAGGGTCTGAGGTCATCTGTGATGGTGTCTGAGCTCAGACCTTGTCACCATTGAGTGGTGTTATGAGGGTCTGAGGTCATCACCTAAGATGTTATCCCATAATTAATTTCACCAAATTAATGATGTTAAGGGTATGAGGTCATCTGTGATGGTGTCTGATCTCAGACCTCGTCACCACTGAGTGGTGTTATGAGGGTCTGAGGTCATCACATAAGATGTTATCCCCATAAATAATCTCACTAAATTAATGATGTTAAGGGTCTGAGGTCATCTGTGATGGTGTCTGAGCTCTGACCTCGTCACCACTGAGTGGTGTTATGAGGGTCTGAGGTCATCACCTGAGATGTTATCCCCATAAATAATTTCACCAAATTAATGATGTTAAGGGTCTGAGGTCATCTGTAATGGTGTCTGAGATCAGACCTCGTCACCACTGAGTGGTGTTATGAGGGTCTGAGGTCATCACATAAGATGTTATCCCCATAATTAATATCACCAAATTAATGATGTTAAGGGTCTGAGGTCATCTATGATGGTGTCTGAGCTCAGACTTCGTCACCACTGAGTGGTTTTATGAGGGTCTGAGGTCATCACCTAAGATGTTATCCCCATAATTAATCTCACCAAATTAATGATGTTAAGGGTCTGAGGTCATCTGTGATGGTGTCTGAGCTCAGAGCTCATCACCACTGAGTGGTGTTATGAGGGTCTGAGGTCATCACCTAAGATGTTATCCCCATCATTAATTTCACCAAATTAATGATGTTAAGGGTCAGAGGTCATCTATAATGGTGTCTGAGATCAGACCTCGTCACCACTGAGTGGTGTTATGAGGGTCTGAGGTCATCACATAAAATGTTATCCCCATAATTAATCTCACCAAATTAATGATGTTAAGGGTCTGAGGTCATCTATGATGGCGTCTGAGCTCAGACCTCATCACCACTGAGTGGTGTTATGAGGGTCTGAGGTCATCACCTAAGATGTTATCCCCATCATTAATTTCACCAAATTAATGATGTTAAGGGTCAGAGGTCATCTATAATGGTGTCTGAGATCAGACCTCGTCACCACTGAGTGGTGTTATGAGGGTCTGAGGTCATCACATAAAATGTTATCCCCATAATTAATCTCACCAAATTAATGATGTTAAGGGTCTGAGGTCATCTATGATGGCGTCTGAGCTCAGACCTCATCACCACTGAGTGGTTTTATGAGGGTCTGAGGTCATGACCTAAGATGTTATCCCCATAATTAATTTCACCAAATTAATGATGTTAAGGGTCTGAGGTCATCTGTGATGGTGTCCGAGCTTAGACCTCGTCACCACTGAGTGGTGTTATGAGGGTCTGAGGTCATCACCTAAGATGTTATCCCATAATTAATCTCACCAAATTAATGATGTTAAGGGTCTGAGGTCATCTGTGATGGGGTCTGAGCTCAGACCTCGTCACCACGGAGTGGTGTTATGAGGGTCTGAGGTCATCACCTAAGATGTTATCCCTATAATTAATTTCACCAAATTAATGATGTTAAGGGTCTGAGGTCATCTGTGATGGTGTCTGAGCTCAAACCTCGTCACCACTGAGTGGTGTTATGAGGGTCTGAGGTCATCACCTAAGATGTTATCCCATAATTAATTTCACCAAATTAATGATGTTAAGGGTATGAGGTCATCTGTGATGGTGTCTGAGCTCAGACCTCGTCACCACTGAGTGGTGTTATGAGGGTCTGAGGTCATCACATAAGATGTTATCCCCATAATTAATCTCACTAAATTAATGATGTTAAGGGTCTGAGGTCATCTGTGATGGTGTCTGAGCTCTGACCTCGTCACCACTGAGTGGTGTTATGAGGGTCTGAGGTCATCACCTGAGATGTTATCCCCATAAATAATTTCACCAAATTAATGATGTTAAGGGTCTGAGGTCATCTGTAATGGTGTCTGAGATCAGACCTCGTCACCACTGAGTGGTGTTATGAGGGTCTGAGGTCATCACATAAGATGTTATCCCCATAATTAATATCACCAAATTAATGATGTTAAGGGTCTGAGGTCATCTATGATGGTGTCTGAGCTCAGACTTCGTCACCACTGAGTGGTTTTATGAGGGTCTGAGGTCATCACCTAAGATGTTATCCCCATAATTAATCTCACCAAATTAATGATGTTAAGGGTCTGAGGTCATCTGTGATGGTGTCTGAGCTCAGAGCTCATCACCACTGAGTGGTGTTATGAGGGTCTGAGGTCATCACCTAAGATGTTATCCCCATCATTAATTTCACCAAATTAATGATGTTAAGGGTCAGAGGTCATCTATAATGGTGTCTGAGATCAGACATCGTCACCACTGAGTGGTGTTATGAGGGTCTGAGGTCATCACATAAAATTTTATCCCCATAATTAATCTCACCAAATTAATGATGTTAAGGGTCTGAGGTCATCTCTGATGGCGTCTGAGCTCAGACCTCATCACCACTGAGTGGTTTTATGAGGGTCTGAGGTCATGACCTAAGATGTTATCCCCATAATTAATTTCACCAAATTAATGATGTTAAGGGTCTGAGGTCATCTGTGATGGTGTCCGAGCTTAGACCTCGTCACCACTGAGTGGTGTTATGAGGGTCTGAGGTCATCACCTAAGATGTTATCCCATAATTAATCTCACCAAATTAATGATGTTAAGGGTCTGAGGTCATCTGTGATGGGGTCTGAGCTCAGACCTCGTCACCACTGAGTGGTGTTATGAGGGTCTGAGGTCATCACCTAAGATGTTATCCCTATAATTAATTTCACCAAATTAATGATGTTAAGGGTCTGAGGTCATCTGTGATGGTGTCTGAGCTCAAACCTCGTCACCACTGAGTGGTGTTATGAGGGTCTGAGGTCATCACCTAAGATGTTATCCCCATAATTAATTTCACCAAATTAATGATGTTAAGGGTCTGAGGTCATCTGTGATGGTGTCTGAGCTCAGACCTCGTCACCACTGAGTGGTGTTATGAGGGTCTGAGGTCATCACATAAGATGTTATCCCCATAATTAATCTCACCAAATTAATGATGTTAAGGGTCTGAGGTCATCTGTGGTGGTGTCTGAGCTCAGACCTCGTCACCACTGAGTGGTGTTATGAGTGTCTGAGGTCATCACCTAAGATGTTATCCTCATAATTAATCTCACCAAATTAATGATGTTAAGGGTCTGAGGTCATCTGTGATGGTGTCTGAGCTCAGACCTCGTCACCACTGAGTGGTGTTATGAGGGTCTGAGGTCATCACCTAAGATGTTATCCTCATAATTTCTGACATAAGAATGAAGCAAGAATCATCATAGGAACTAATCTTTTTATTAACAACCTCTTCATTAGCCAAATGATACATTTACAAACTCTACGCAACATCATATGTAATATTTCTTTAGGTGATCAGCATTCCATGGGTTAGCAAAGGGTTCTCCTTCTAGGTTTTCTAGCATGTAGCTTCCAGGCACAACCTCTTTTGTCACTCTGTAGGGGCCATGCCAGTTTGGGTGATGCTTATATACTTTCTGTAAGGTCTTTTTCAGCACTAGGTCTCCTACTGCAATGGGTCTTGACTTCACCCTCTGGTTGTAGAATTTCACTTCCCTCTGTTGGTAGGCTACCTGTCTCATCTCCGCGTCTTCTCTTCTTTCTTCAATCAGATCCAGGTCTAACCTCCTCTCTTCCCCATTTTTATCGGGGTCATAGGTCTGAACCCTATGAGTTGGAAGCCTTACTTCTGTTGGTATGACAGCCTCTGAGCCATGTGCTAGCATGAACGGGGTTTCTCTTGTAGGTGTCCTTGCTGTAGTCCTGTAAGCCCATAACACAGCGTAGACCTCTTCAGTCCATCTTCCCTTCGCATCCTCTAACATCTTCTTAATTCCATCGAGAATTGTCCTGTTCGTGACCTCGGTCTGGCCGTTTGCTTGAGGCCGGCCATGAGATGAGAAGAACTACTTTATCCCAACTCTTAGGCAGTACTTTTCCAAAGAGGAGTTCTTGAACTGGGTCCAGTTGTCTGAGATGAGAGTGTTTGGGAGACCGTATCTGCATATGATGTTCCTCCAAATAAATTAGAAGGTCTTCTGCTCTCTGATTGTTACCATCGGTTCTGCCTCTACCCACTTTGAGAAATAATCGATGGCAACTATCAAGAATCTATAATTGTTAACAGCTCTTGGTAGGGGTCCTACTAAGTCAATCCCCCATACCGCAAATGGCCATGGAGAGGTGATTGACGTCATTGGCTGATGAGGTTGATGAGGAATAGCAGTGAATCTTTGACATTTATCACACCTCTTCACGTAGGTTGCAGCGTGGTTAGACAAGGTTGGCCACCAGTACCCCTGCGTGATGATTCTTTTGGCCAAGGGTCTTCCCCCTATGTGGCTAGAGCATGATCCCTCATGAACCTCCTATAAGACCCGGGGAACTTCCGTGGGATGCACACATCTGAGGAGAGGCAATAGAAATCAATTTTTGTACAGGATGTCTCCTATCACCGTGAACTTGGCAGCCCTATATCTCAACTTTCTCCTCTCTAGCTTAGCCTCCGGCATCTCTCCCTCTCTAATATATCTGATGAGGGGGTCAATCCATGAGTCTCCTAGGTTCAAATTGTGACAAGGGTTACATACATCTTCTTCCTCGACGGTTGCCTTTCCCAAGACCTCGATCGGAATGGTCCTTCTAACTTCTGTCTTCGTTGCCGAGGCCATCCTTGCCAATGCATCTGCATGACTGTTACTTTGTTGAGGAACTCTCTTCAATTTTGCCTCCTCAAAATATTCCAACATCTTTCTCACCCTCTTCAGGTACCTTGCCATCCTTTCATCCTTGGCCTCATAGACTGCCAGCACTTGATTGACAACTAACCTCGAGTCGCTGTGGAGTAGGAGTCGCTTTACGCGAAGAGTCTTTGCCAATAAGAGGCCTACTATCATGGCCTCATACTCGGACTTGTTGTTTGAGGCCTCAAAGTTGAATCTCAAGGCATATTCAATGTTGGCACCATCTGGAGCTGAGAGTATCAGCCCCGCACCGCTTCCATTGTCGCAAAAAGAGCCATCAACGAAGAGGCTCCAAATGTCTGTATTTGATGAGAAGATTCCTTATGTCATGACTCCTTGTTTGAATAGGTATCTATCCTCCTCGTTCTCCGCAACCCTGCTCATAACATTTTTGGGAGAGACCTCTTCATGACCTTGGAAGACACTTGGTGTCGTCTCTTCCTATTTTCGGAAGACACTACAATTTTTCTCTTCCATGCCCACCAGTCCCTTCTCTGCCTCGGCCTCTTCCCAGGAGAACTCAGCAACAAAGTCTGCGAGGGCTTGCCCTTTGATGGCTGTCCTAGGCTGGTAGGCAAGATCATACTCCCCCAACTCGATGGCCCAGGTCATAAATCTCCCAAATTTCTCAGGTTTATGCAGGACCTATCTTAGTGGGGAGTCAGTGAGGACTGCCATGGAGTGAGCTTGGAAGTAAGGCTTTATTTTCCTTGAAGCGTTTATCAGAGCATAGGCCAATTTTTCCATGCGTGGGTAATTTTTCTCAGCCCCTTGAAGGGCCTTACTGTTGAAATATACAGGCCTTTGGATTCCATCGTCTTCCCATATTATGGCCACGCTGATGGCTGATTCAGAGACTGCCAGATATACATACAACTTTTCTCTTGCGACGGGCCGAGATAGCAATAAGGGTGACCCCAAGTAAGACTTGAGTTGGTTGAATGCTTTTTCACACTCTTCATCCCATTGGAAGGCCTTTCTTAGAACTTTAAAGAATGGAAGACACTTATCCGTTGCCCTAGAGACAAATCTGTTAAGCGCAGCCACTCTCCCCGTGAGTCTTTGGACATCCTTGATACTCCTAGGAGTCTTCATGTCAAGCAATACCTTGATTTTCTCAGGGTTTGCTTCAATTCCTCTCTGGTTGACGATGAATCCCAGGAACTTCCCAGCTCCTACTCCGAAGACACATTTCTCCGGGTTGAGTTTCATTATGTACGAGTCCATAACATCGAAGGTCTTATCAAGGTCCGCTACATGGGTGCAAGCTTTCAAGCTATTTATTAGCATGTCATCTACATATACTTCCATGGTCTTACCTATTTTCTCCTCGAACATCGTATTAACAAGACGTTGGTATGTCACCCCTGTATTTTTCAGACCGAAGGGCATTACCTTATAGCAGTACGTTCCTTTATCAGTAATGAAGGCTGTCTTCTCTGAGTCCTCAGCATCCATGAAGATTTGGTTGTAGCCTGAATACGCGTCCATGAAGCTCATGAGCTCATGTCCTGCCGTGGCATCCACCATCTGATCTATCCGAGGTAAGGGATAGTTGTCTTTTGGATAAGATCTGTTCAGGTCGGTGAATTCGACACACATTCTCCACTTCCCATTGGCCTTGGGTACGATGACTGCATTTGATAGCCACTCCGGATATGTGACTTCCCTTATAAACCCATCCTCTTCTAATTTTTTCACCTCTTCACGGATAACGTCATATTTCTCCCTGGAGTAGACTCTTCGTCTCTGTTTAATAGGCTTGGCATCTTTGTTTACGTTGAGCTTATGACTCATCACCTTAGGGTCGATGCCAGGCATGTCTGCGTGACTCCATGCGAAGACACTCTGCCTCCTTCTGAGGAAGTTTATCAGCTCTTTCTTAACTTCCAAATTAAGGGCTTTGCCGACCTAGATGGTTTTTTCCAGCTCGTCCTCGTTGAGGACGATGGATTCTACCTTTTCCGCGGCCTCTCCCTTCTTCAATTTTATCTCATCTCTAGGATCCAGAGTATCAATGCTGTAAGTGGTGGTTTCCCTCTTATGGGCCTCCCTCTCTTCGGTCGAGTTGAAGTAACATTACCGAGCTATAACCTGGTCACCTTGCACTTCCCCTACCCCATAGGGGGTCGGGAATTTTAGCATATGATGCACCATCGACGGTACAACCTCGAACTCCTTAAGGGCCACTCTTCCTATAATGAGGTTATAGGCCGAGAAGACACTCTCGTCCATTACGAAGAAATTGATCTTCCTGGTCAACCTCTTAGGCCACTCGTCACCCATCCGTACGTCCATCTCATACATGCCCAAAGGGTGAACCTTTTCCCCACTGAAGCCTATCAGGGGGTGGTGATAGGGTACCAATCTTGCTCTACTAAGGCCTAAGCTCCTGAAGCAAGGCCAGAACATCACATCTGCCGAGCTCCCCCCATCTACAAGGATCCTCTGCACCTCGCACCCATGCACCCTCGTCGTTATGACCAAAGGGTCATCCTGGGGGGCTGTGATACCCTTGAAGTCGAGTCTGGAGAATCCAACTACAAGGGTGTCCATGTCCACCTTCTTCCTCTTTTGTGCTGTATCTCAAGACGTTAGATTCACAACTTCAAGTTTGGCCACCGACTTGGCCTCTGCCACATGAGCCTTCCTATCAGCTATTTCAGATCCACCTCCTGCAAATCCTCCACATATGGTGTCTACACCAAACGAGATCATACCAACCCTCTTCATCGGAGTGTTGTCATCCTTCGGTGGAAGATCCGGATCGTCTTCATCATCTCCTTCTGAGTCATCGTCCCTTCGCATTGGGATGTTGTCACGGCATCTATCATTTCTCCTTTTCTTGGGGTCATCTCTTCCACCCTTAGGAGCCTTACCGTCCATGTACTTCCTCAGCTTTCCAGATTTTAGCATCTTTTCAATCTCATCTTTCAAAGCGAAGCATCTATCTGTGACGTGACCATGATCTTGGTGAAACTCACACCATAGGTTTTTGTTCCTCTTATGTGGTGGAGCTTTCACCTTTTCTGGCCACCTCAGAGTTCTGTCATTCTTAATCTTATTGAGGATGTGCTCACAGCTCACAGCCAGAGGAGTATAGTGGGCAAAATTGTCATCACCCGATCTCTTCTTCCCATCTTTCTTCTTCTGGGACTTTCCACTGCCACCGCGACTCTCATCCTCATACTTGGCGGGCATTGCCTCTTCTGCATTCATTACTTTCCCCGCAGTTTCCAGGAGTTCTGCCACAGACCTAGGAGGGTCTTCTGCCAGTTTCCACAACAGCTTCCCCTTTTGTAGACCCCCTATGAGGGCAGTCATGGCTATATTCTCTTCATAGTCCTCGACCTCTAACTTCTCTTTGTTGAACCTGGCTATATAATCCCTTAAGCTCTCATCCCTGCCTTGCTTGACATACAGCAGGTGAGTGGTCTTCTTTAAAGGTCTCACCCCAAAGCAGAAGTTATGGATGAACCGTTCAGCCAGGCCTTTGAAGTTCTCAATCGAGTTCTTCGGAAGGGAGGTAAACCAACTGTGTGCTGCCGCTGTTAAGGTCCCAGAGAAGGC
Organism: Sambucus nigra; assembly: GCA_949130495.1. Lineage (NCBI taxonomy): Eukaryota > Viridiplantae > Streptophyta > Magnoliopsida > Dipsacales > Adoxaceae > Sambucus > Sambucus nigra. Next base: position 381,697,463 of record OX422220.1, on the reverse strand, counting down.
TCTACACTTCATCTCATCGGGTATAGAGTAGATGTCTGCTTCCGACTGATACATCTCTATGTGGTGTACTGGGTTGGTGCTGCCGTCATACTTGGGAGACACCACAGGAGGTTTGAACTTAGCTGGGGTTGGGAAGCTCACTATCCTAGCCACAAACGGTGAGCCTTTTGAATAGCCCCTCTGCAATGGATCTCTACTTTTAATGAGGTCTCCTATCTTCTCCTCGAGACGTTGGATGGAGTCATTCCATGGTCTTCCGCCCTCGACCTGAATGAGGTTATCCCCAACCACTTCCATAGGATGGACCGAGGGTTCCCCTGCTGCAGCACAGTGTCGACTATTGACCTCTTCCTGTTCTCTGGCTCTTCTATCATAGGGTCGGCCTTGGCCAGGCCGACCTGGTCTGTCTCCTCTTTGCGAGGTGACAGCACTCCTGGACCTGGATAACCTGTGTCTTAGGTCATTCACTGGACCCAACCTCTCAAAGGCTGAGCCTCTGCTCAACCGATCAAAAGCCGACCCTCTCTTCTGAGCCTCTTCATCTCTTCGGCCGACACCTCCCTGACTCTGCCGAAAAGGTCGCACAGTGTTATTCGACACCTTATACGGCTCCCAACAATCTTTCGAGGCCTCCTCCGACTCTAGATCATCATACCTATCCTCCGGGCAAGGGTTTCCTTGCCTCCCCAGGCATAAGCGCCTGGGGTCAGAAACATCCCTTCTCCGCTGGGGTGCAGGTTGATCCTTCATTGGTGCCTGGGGTGGTCCCCTGGCATTTGGTTGAGGCTGAACAGCCGCCGGAGAGATCATATCCGGTGAGACTCCTGGCGGTCTCATCATAGTCTGGCTGAGCTGTTCAAATTGATCCTTCATTGCTTGTTGCGTCGCGGCTAAAGATTTTAGGGCTGCAGCCACTTCCGCCATTTCGGACTGAGGCGGTGCCTGGATAGAACTAGGCCCTCCACCGCTGGGCGGCGGAAGAGGCGGTGGTAATTCGGGTGCCATGTGTTAACAACTAAGAGCTTGAGTAGCAAGTGAGCTTAATACCTTAAGGGACCTCTTTCAATGGTGAAACAGCTCCACGCAAGGGGTGGTGCCTGGTTCACCACCAGAGTCTCCGGTGAGGTTAAGTAGAACAAGAGGAAGATATAACTTCTCGTTCCCATAGACGGCGCCAAAATGATGATGCTGGAAACAGCACCACCCTTCAAGGTGTTTATGAGCTTAGTTCAATGTTAACAATGGCAGCATGAGGGTATACTATATGTGTATATATATATATATATATATATATAAGAGATTGTGATGAGGAGAAGAGGATGAACACAGTTATGTAAGTGGTTCAGCCAATCAGGCCTACGTCCACTTTGCAAGTGTATGATGTGTATCACTGTATGAGGGCTCTAATGGCCATGGATACAATCTCTCAAGCTTTCTCTCTCTACTATGTATTTGATCAGAGTTTTAGCTAGGGTTACTGATCTTGGATCCTTTGCAAGGTAGAGGATGACCTCTATATATAATACCTAGGGGGTGTAGTATAACCCCCATGCATGTAGTATGTATGTATGTGTTAGCCTCACCAATGTGGGAGAGCCACCTGTCACTGTCATATGTAAATAATGATGATGAAATATTCCCTCCACGTAGGGGGAATAATCTTGTTACACCTGATTTGTGCCCACGTGTCCTTATCCAAATGTCAAAAAATGCTCGGCTTCCATACTGGTGCATTACCTCGGCCTAGGAGAGGCCGAGGTTGACAAGTCTAGCTTTCTTGATATTTGATGAACCATAGGAGTCTCGGCTTGGTACCAGCCGAGACAGCGGATAGGGTCGGCTATGGCCGAGACAGGACAGGTTTATGATAGGAGCGCCGTCTGATGTCATGATGGAGTTATTACTTGGGCTTCTTGCGAGCTCGGCCCATATCCGACCGAGGTTATTTGAGGTCCTTTGGAGAGCTTGTGGTAGTGTCGGCCTAGGCCGACCATGCTATCGCCGAGGGCTGGAATCGCAAGCCCAAGGCTTGTCCAGAGTCGACCATTATCTCGACCGAGGTTGGTGTCTCTGGGCCTAGGTCACACTTGGGGCCTATCAAGTATCCTATACGTTTATATGTTTGTGCATCGTAAGGGGCCTTATGAGCCAATTAAGGCCGTCACCCCTTTTCCTCCATGGATCCATCCTGAAAAAAATTATCTTTCGAGATAAATTATCATTTTTCCCTTGAAATATGTTTAAGACGATGGTCTTTTGTGAGATTATAGACAAGGAGAGATAAGATATGACTAAATCTTCCATTCATGTATTTATATATCTATATTTGACTTTATTAGTAAAATAAAAAGTTTATGGGTAAGAACTACAAAGAGCTTTACAAAAAAAGAACGGTAAATTCTTTTAAGTTAAAACTAAGAATTCGCTTTCAGTTGTAGGTTGCACCCTTTGTGAATCGCTGGAGCATCCCCTTCTTGAGAAGCCTCTCAATTTAATCCTTATGGGTGAAGCAGCTATGGTTGTTGTGGCCATGGTCTTGATGAAATTTACACCATTTGGTCCTATCTCTCTTGGGCGGAGGAGATTTTAGCTTCTTGGACCACTTCAGTAACTTGTCCCTCTTCATACTTTCAAGGATGTCCTGAACACTCGCGATCAATGGGGTGTAGTTTTCATAGGACCTATCTAGATTTGTCTATTCCCGATTCCTCTACTTGGGAGCTTTAGCTGCGACTTTGTCCTCTACGGAATCTAGTGCTATGACCTTGTACATGGTGGTGAAGGGTGAGAACTCCAGAATTAGAATTATCTATGCCAGGAGGTTAACTTGGCCTTGTAAAGTGGCCTGGCTATCATACAGGTGGTTGATGTGTTCAGTCGTTCGGCTATCTCATCATTTTGTTGTAAACCTGACCTAGAGCTTCCTTCCATGACTCATACTATATTAATCTTAAGAAATATAAACTCCAAGACGAACTAAACAGTGGTGAGAAATCAAGGAATATAGAGAAAAAACTAAGTATAGTGACAAGACTGTAGTTTTTTAATAATATGCAAAATTGTACTATTGTGCCTAGGGCCCCGTTGCAGATATGAAGTTACTTTCATGGAATTACCAAGGGGAGATTCACAATAGTTGGGTTCTAGGAAAATTTGTCACAAGCCCCTTTCCCAGGTGATGAACTAAAGGAGTTGAGGCTATTCACCAACTGCAATAGAAGGGTTAGGACATACTGACAATTTAACTGCTAGGCCGCATCTGACCTAAGCCAGTGGAGGGTGTGATCCTCAAATTGGACCCAAAACTTGAATTTAGCTCATAGAAGATGTACAAAATCGACCTACTAGGAGCCTACCAAGAATAAACAACCCCTAGATGCAAAAAATAGCACAAATCTGGTAGTAAACCCTAAATCAGGGGTGTAATGAGCAGAAATGAGTAAATAACACTCTTCCATGATTACCCACCTTCATGAGTCTATCTGCTTATGTTGTTTTCAGCACTTCTATGCAAGGTAACATCACTGGGGCATAGAAAATATATCTTAGGTTATAGAAAAGAAGACTAATAAATATATTTAGAAATAAACAATCCCTTCACGAGGCTTTATGTGTAAAAGTATGAGTCCTATAACCCAGATCTCACTCATGATATACTGGCCTGAGGTCCCACATGGATGAAATAAGGTGTACAGAACCCTAAAATGTAAAAAGGAAACTAAATTTAATCCTTTTTTACCACCAACGGTGCCAAAATGATGATACGAGAAATCGGACATACATCACCATAGCAAATGTAAAGTAGAGACAAAGTAAGTAAAAGGGAGATGAACACAAAATTTAGAGTGATTAGACTATAAAAATAAGCCTATGATCACTTTGGTGCGCTACTCTCGCTATGTACGTTATAAAGTACAAAGTTATGGTGTCATTAGACGCATACAAGAGAGGGGGAGGAGAATACATGAATTAGGCTAAGTTGGCAGCTTGAGATATGGGTTGCAAAGGTTGACCCAATGCGACTGCAGTAGGGGGTGAGCCCCCACATGTGGTGCTCTTTAGAGCGAGAGAGCTAATAGTTTGGTAGGGATTTGCCAAGTGTTTTTCTTCTTCCAAATAGTGAGGTGTTTACTTCTATTTATAGACGTAATAAAGGTGGTGTCACGTATCTGGAGCAAGTGATATGTGGATAAGTTGGATGAGTAAGGAATGCTTCTAGAATTGCCCTGCTGATAAGCTTGTTAACCTAGGTCTGGCTCATAACAATGGTCTATGGTTAGACCAATGCCCCAAAGATCTCTTCAGTTCTGTCTTCAATGACTTCATGGGCATTCCCTATTATAGGTTTCATTAAGACTAGAGGATTTTTTTTTCTTTTATTCTCCATTGTATCTTTTATTTTATTTTCATTATAATCTCTCCTTGTACTCTTCTTGTTTTGTTTCAATAAAATTTTCCTGTTTTGAAAAAAATAAAAGGAAACCTTCTAGAATCTTGGATAGTTATTAAGTGACTGATGTGAGAGTAGGTGCCGCGACCTGTTTTGACCTAGGGAACGACTAATGCTTATATGATTATCATGGCCTGTTTAGCTCGGGCAGTGGCTAGTGTTGACCATGACTTATTTGATCCAGGCAAAATCATTTTGAGGTTTGAGGGGTAGGGTCACGACCCGTCTATTCCCAAGATGTGTAAGTATTAGGCATATCAATAAGCCCCAAGCCATAGTGCCAAGAGGAGGTGAGTTGGTGTTGCGAATGAATTTTATGCAATTGTTGCCGTGTCATTATTTATCTTGTAAGTCTTGAAAGAATGACAAGGCCAGTGTAAAGATATGCTTTATCTTTTCTCTCCCTCTTATATAAATGGGATTGGTCCATGTCCGTCATTACATTAGCCAAAACTTTGAGAGAAAATTGAGAGCAAAACTTTACCCCTTCCCTCTTTGCATTTCTGGTGACTTTCAAGAAAGTTACGAGGTTGTTCAAGTGGAGATTTAAGGGTGAGCATCCCATGATTCCCCTGTTTTCACTAATTTCTACATAACTTTATTTTTTGATCTTTCATTTTTTCTCAATGAATTTTGCAAATCAATTTTTTGTAAATTCATGTTATGTAAACCCATGTTTGAATATATTGATTGAATTTCCTGAATTTATTTTTCTTTCTTTTGATTCTTGATCAATTATAGAAATTTGGGTTTCAATTTTATGGTAGATTTGATTGTGTTTAGTATTGATGTTGATATATTGGGAATGATGTTAGTAGTTTAGGTGTTTGGACTGGATTTCGATTAGGATTTTGTATTTTCTGGGCTTAATCCACACCTGAAGCCATTTAGATTTTGTTTCTGGCCAAGAACATCAAGAACGTGCTCTTGGTGTTCTTGTCCAAAACCTCAGGGTTTTGGTTTTTTAATCTTTAAAGTTTGTAATCCAACCGTGTACCAGTTTTTGCACTTGGTCGCGGCTTGGTGGTATAACTGCTATTTTATTGCGCCTTTAACTAAATCCTTGTAAAATCAAAAAAACCCTGACTGCAGTATTTAGTTCCTGAACTAATTGGATGTGGCCTTTAATTTGAAATGGTGAAATGGCATATTTTCATTGTATTGCTTGTATCTGCCATGTCCTCTAGATGGCTTTTCTGATCATAGTGGCTATGACACTAAACTACGGAGCCCCTCTGCTTTTCTGGTATTATCGCGACTCTATGAATTGAAACTCTTCGGAGTACTTAGAGGACTTCTAAAAAAACATTTGATGTTCCTCCTCTCGAAATACCATTTGTAAAGCCTTGGAAAGCTTATGGGCCTTGCTAACTTAAGGACTGCCCTAACTGTTTCACTATAGACTCTGACTCCGTGGAATCTTCCAACTCTAGAGATTCTAGGGAGGCTACAGACACAATGGAGGAAGATACACACTCTAGTAACATTCCTCCTACTAAAATGACTATTACGGTAGCTACTGGAACTTCGACTGTCCCACCAAAAACTAAGAATACCCCAGTTGGGCCCTCTAGCCAATCCATTGGGAAAGCTCCCGCGACACTGGACTTTTGGTGCATCATGGATGAGGACTGGACTGCTGAGGTTTTCGCAACCTTCAAGTTTCCAGTAGGGACCGTCTACACATTTCCTACCTCAGAACAAATTTCGTATTCCGCAGTCCCCAATGAGGGGATTTATTTTCCTTTGCACGCTTTTTATTTGGGGCTATGGCTACTAGTCCCTGTCATTGTGAGGAGAATTTTAAACATTATAAACTTGGCCCTGTCCTAATTGGACCCCAATGGCTGGAGGGTCATCCTTACTGGTTTAGTGCTTTGGCAAAAGCACTTTAACATTGACATTACTCTTGTGGAGTTATTTTATTTTCATATACGAGAGGATAACTCTACAGATTTTCCATGGTATTACTATTAAATACTGCAGAGTGGAAAAGAATACTTATATATTCACAGGCCTACCAGTGTTTAAAACTGGAATGGCAAATTTTTCATTGTGTCCGTGGATAGTTGGGAAATCTACTCTGAGGAAATTGAAAGGGAAAAGTCCTTTAGGATGCTGCAGTCATGGGGATGTCCTCCCAAAGAAGGTATTCACTTGCCACAACCTTTTACTCTTATACTTTTATTTTACCTTCATTTATCTTTATGTGATACATACTAACACTTTGGTGCAACTCTTGACAGCCTGAAGCTTAATAGAAAGCAGAAAAATAGACTTATGGACACGACCAACTTGATTAATAAGGAGAAGAAATTTTCTAACCTTGTTACCTCCACATCAATTTTTGAATAGGTCTATTTTTCATCCAAGCACCAACCAAAGAAAATGGCCACAAAAGATAACTCTTGATATTTTTCTTGTCTAATATACTTTATTGCGGATTCTATTTGATACTTATTTTAACTAATTTCTTCCAATTAAGGGGAGGAAATTTATCGTGAGCTCCTCACCGTCTAACTGACTAAAATGGATGAGGCCTCCCTTGGCCTCATCCAGACTCCCAAAAAGAAGGGGAAGAAGAGAAAGAGGGCGCCCAAGGAGGGAACCAAAGCTGTTAGCGGGTCTGCGATCGTTAAAACTGAGGTCAACCCTATTACTGAAAGAGATGCCACTATTGAAGACATCGCGATAGTGGACCAACAAAATAAACCCCTTCTAGATGATGACATTGGGGAGAAACTTGTCGCGGCTGGTCTAATGGCCACTAATGTAGATTTCTTGGGGATAGCCCCATTTATGTTTCCACAACTAGTAGCTCCCCTTGGAGGGTGGTGTCCATCAACGTAAACTTGTCAACTCCACAGAGAAAAATTATGAGGGGCCATCCGCGGCCATAATTGAGGCAGCCTGACCCCAAATCACCTTGGGATACAACATCCAATGCCATCCCAAGAATAAAAAATGTCGTGGAGGCTTCTGATCTTACCCGTCTACTTGAGGAGGACGTGGAGGATCTGCAGGATTACACACTTTATAGTTTACTGAGGTTAATTATTCATACTTTTGGCCTACTCTAGACTATATGTATATATATATTTGACTTTTGTACTTTATTTTTCAGGCTGGGGAGTCTACTTTTCCGTGAGAGCTAGATATGGGAAGTTGTATAGCCAGCATGAAACTTTAGAGACAAGACACAAGGCTGATTTGGAAATCACTATGGTCGCGGCCTTTGAAGCCGACAAAAGCTCCTCCACCACAACCCTTGAATTGATGAAAATGAATCATAAAACTCCTACCAAGGCAAAAGAGGAATCCAAATAAAATTTTATGAAGATAATAGAATCTATTGCTGCTGTTGAGGCCAAGGCTGTGGAGGCTACCAGACAAACCTTATCCATTAAACAAAAGCTCAACTTGGCGCAAAAAAAGGTTGATAAACTGGTTCAAAGACATTCAGCGACACTCCGACGACTTAATGATGAGGACGCTACAACCCTTAAACAAAAGGATGATGATTATGCTACAACATGAAAGAAATCTGCAGATGAAGTTATGGTTGCTTATATGAATTTAAAAGACTTTTTTAGGACCGATAACAAGGCCTACCTCCCTGGATTTTAGGATCTTAGGCAAAAGGTGGTAAAAAAATTCCCTAAATTAGGGGAAAAAGTCCTTGCCTGAACGCTCAATGACACCGAGCATAAGGAGTTTATGGCAGAGTTGAGGGCTGCTGAGGAGGACAGATATAAGAAATAAATGGAGGATGTTTCCAATTATGACGAGATTGTAACCGCGACAGATGATGGGGAAGATGGAGATGAAGATGAGGACGTGGCCTCATAGTTTATTTTAATTCTGCTATAATATTTTTTGGATGTCGGCTATATTTTCTAAGAATTTTGTAAGACTGCGTCCCTAATTAACATTTTGTAATTCACAAAATATTGAATTTCTAATTATACAGGGTTGTGACCACCTTTGTTTGCATACTACTTTTTATACCATGTCTTGAATTCATGAATAATCCCTCTAGACTAGAACATAGTCTTGCAAACTTTAGTGATAGGCTATAGTTGTGTGGATCTTTGTTAAAATTGGTTGTTGCCTAAGAGGCTGCGGCCATTATCTTCAAATTGTCCAACCGATCTAGGATGAGAATTGCTGCTACAGTAATGTTAAAGTAGTGGACTGTGGGGAACAAATTCCCTTATCGAGGAAAATAATGTCCTTCGCCCACATTAAACTAGGTTGAGAAATGTTGCCTTAGCAATGTTAAACTTGGGGACTGTGGGGAACAATTTCCAATTTCCCAGACAATAATGTCCTTCGCCTACTTTATAATAGGATGAGTAATATTATCACAGTAATGTTGAACTGGTGGACCGTGGGGAATAATTTCCCTTGTCGCGAACAATGATATGCCCAAAGTTCACCCTCTTACTCAGAGTCATCAACCTCGGCCAATATTATAGCCGAGGTGAACAGATGCCTGAACCATCAGTAACATTAGCTCTTAAAAGGTCAGCCACAACTGACATTTCTTCTACAATATACATCAACCTCGTCCAGGCATCAGTCGAGGTCGGTAAGGACTAACGGGTTCAACCCTCCTTCCACACCATCATCGGCCCCGACCGACATTGTAGTCATCATCCGAGATAAGTGGTGATAAGGGACCAATCATCTGGCAACATCATCATCGGCCCAAACCGATGTTACACCTACTCAGACCTAACCTTGGCTAGCTACATGACCATGGTCATCAAATATAGCCTCGAATAAAGGAATGGTCGGACTCCACCAACCTCTTACTCTGCCAGGCCAAGGTTGCACCAATTAAAGAACTCCGAGCATCTACAAGCACATGCATGGTTTGGTACACGTGGACAAATCTATTACAACTGAACCATTCCCTCCACGTGAGGGAATACTGAGGTCATTATTGTTTACTTAAGATCAGCCAGGTGTCATCCTTATACTGGTTGGATCTTCATTCACTTGCTCATTGCATGCTTAGGGGGTACATTACACCCCCTAAATACTATATATAGAGGTGACCTCTACCTTGTGAAGGATGGATAATTGTAACCCTAGCTGAAACTCAGTTGAACTTACAGTAGAGAGAGAAAGATTAAGAGATTGTATTTATAGCCGTTAGTGACTTCATCTAGTGATATTTACACTCACTTGCACAGTGGACGTAGGCAATTGCCGAACCACTTATATTGCTGTGTTCGTCTCCTTCGCCTCATCTCTTACTATACATATATATACTCCTTTGGTGCCATTGCTATACTTGTTTGTGCTTGTTTACACCTTATCTGGTGGTGTTGTTTCCAGTATCATCATTTTGTCACCGTATATGGAAATCAAACCCACGACCATAATAATCTCTTTGACCCCCTTTTCTTTGCTTGGTTGTAGCCTCCTTCCTTTATTTTGGGGCATTTTAAAGCCTCCCCAGGCTGGGTTGTCAATAAGCCACCAATGGCTGATAGGTATTTTCAGACCTACCTAGGTTAGGTATTATTAAGCTTCCCCAAGCTAGGTATTTTCAAGCCTCCTCATAATGGATTGTCAATAAAGCCACCCAGGACTAATAATGAGTATTATGATCCCTCAAGGCTGATTGATGCATCCCAAAAGATGAACAGGGGTATCTTGAGCTCCAAAGGTTAACATAATTATCCCCAAAGATGACCGGCTTTACAAACATAAGCATCCTATACGTTCATATGTTTGTGCATAATGAGATGCATTATTAGCCAATTAAGGCCATCACCGCTTTTCCTCCAAGGATCCATCCCGAAATAAATGATCTTTCGAGATAATTTGTCATTTTACCCTTGAAATCTGTTTAAGATGAAGGTTTTTCGTGAGATTATAGATGAGAAAAATCAAGAGACAAAAAAAGACTAAACTTGTCATTCATGTATTTATATATCTATTTTTGACTATATTAGTAAAATACAAAGTCTGTGGATAAGAACTAAAAAGAGATTCACAAAAATAGAAACATAAATTATTTTAAGTTAAAACTAACCATGCGCTTTAAGTTGCAGGTTGCGCCCTTTGTGAATCACTAGAGCATCCCCTGCATAATAAGTCACTCAATTTTCGCCTTTAAGGTGAAGAAGCTACGGGTGCTATGGCCATGGTCTTAATGAAATTTACACCATTTGGCTCGATCTCTCTTATAGGGAGGGAATTTTAGCTTCTTGGTCCACTTCAGCAACTTGTCCTCCTTGATACTTTCAAGGATGTCCTCAGCACTTGCAGTCAGTGGGGTGTAGTTTTCATAAGCCCTCTATGGCTTAGTCTCTTCCTGCTTCCTCTTCTTGGGAGCTTTGGCTGCGACCTTGTCCTCTGTAGTATCTGGTGCTGCGACCTTCTGCATAGAGGTAAAGGTTGTAAACTCCAGCATCAAAACCCTCTATTCCAGGAGGTTGACTTGGCCTTAGAGAGAGGACTGGCTGTCATACAGGTGGTTGATATAGTTCCGTTGTTGGTCTATCTCCTCATTTTATTGTGAACCTGACCCAGAGCTTCCTTCCATGACTTTTGCTATATCAATATTTCGAATAATATACTCTAAGACGAACTAAATAGTGGTGAGAAATCTAGGAATGTAGAGAAAAAATCAAGTATAGTGATAAGGATGTAGTTTTTTGATAATCTTTAAAATCACACTCATGTGGCTGCGACTCGTTACACATATGAAGTTGTTGCCATGGCATTACCAAGGTGAGATTCACCATAGTTAGTTCTGAGGATAATTTATTATAGGCCCCTTTTTCCCAGAAGGCGAACTGAAGGAGTTGAAGCTATGCACCAATTGCAATAGAAGGGTTGCAGAATATGGGTAATTAAACTGCCAGGCCGCATCCTGCCTGAGGTAGTGGATGGTGTGATTGAAAAATTGGACCTAAAATCTGAGTTTAGCTCATAGAAGATGTACAGAATAGGCCTAATAGGATTCTACCAAGGACAAAACAACCCTTAGGTGAAAAATTTAGCATATATTAAGAATGCAATAATTTAAGAATGAATAGTCTTGTAATAATTTGGTATATATATTAAGAATGTCCTTTTGTATACCCATAGTCTCTAGTATTTGGATATTATAATATCCATATCATCATCATCATCATATATATATATATATATATGAGATACAAAAGTACCATATTAGCATGCTGTCATTGCATTATTTTGATGTTATTAGTATTTTTTATACATAACACAATACTAGACATAATAATTAGAGTTAATATCTTTGTAAGAAATAACTATCATTGACGTTCAAAGCATGAGATTGTTACAAATCTTATTTTGTGATATTTTTTTATCTAACCATTTGTGTCTAGTTAGATATATAGATTCATGCCACATCTATGATCCTCATATGGTATAATCAAAGCTCTCATGACTTACCATCAGTAACACATATTACTACCACTAATTATGAAGGCAAAATAGTGTGAATAACTCAAATGCAAAGAGGCTACATCGAGAGAAAATAACCAACACGTATCAATTTTTCTACATACATGAAATTCAAAAGAGTTATGCAACACATGAACTCTGGAAGAGTCATGGTATTTGAGTCAAATAGATTCGATGAAGTTACATGTTCACCACCCTGCACAAAAAGGTCAAGATTTAGAGGGAAAATGAGATTGAAGTAGCAGCTATTTGATCCCTTCAATAAGTCATTGTAGAAACATTTCAAAAACTTGTGTTCAAAATTAATATGCATCGACTCAATGATTAGAGAAATGCCACAACGGGGGGGGGGGGGGGGGGGGGGGGGGAGTATCTATTGGATGGAGCATCTTATCAGGGGTAGAATAGAGGAATATGATATTTTGGTCATATGCACGTTGTACTAATTTTCTTTTAATTAGGGTTTTTTCCATTGGATTTTCCTATTAAAGATTTTAACAAGGCAGCACTAAACGCGTCCAACGCCGATTCAATAATCATAAAAGTTGTACTCTTTTTCCTTCACTTTGACTTTTTTCCACTTGATTTTTCGTTAATAAGGTTTTAATGACACAATAATCCTTGAATGGTGGATATGGTATCATGCAAGGAGGAATGTTAAAAAAAATGTATTTTGATGTGGATGTCCATATATATTCCATGCATGTCTTTTGGGATACCTCACTTTATCTTATAAATAAGGTGTTACCCATTGAATTTTATACGTGCATAAGAAATGAAATACCATTTCCCCTTCTAGATTCTCTTTATATCCATTTATAACAAGTGATTTTTTCCAGTAAAAAATGAATTTCAACAAAAACAAAATTAATTTCCAGCATAAAAATATAGAAAAATTGATTTTCAACATAAAAAACTTATTTTAAGCATAAAAAATTGATTCCTAGCAAAAAAAAAACAATAAAATCATTTCAAACATGTTTTTATTCCCAAAAAATGACATGCCCTAAAACAATCATTCCAAAAAAAAAAAAATCAGCAAAAAGGAAACATAATCTGAGGAAATAAAAACATCTTTTTCGTCAAAAAATAAACATTTGACAAAAAATCCACAAAAAACCTAACTTCAATACCCATTCCCTTCCAACACCGCTTCTTTACTTTCCACAATATCCATTCCATCACTTTCAATAAAATTCATAGCTTCAATACCAATTTTCCTTCTCATCAAACCCAATAAAAATAAAAATAAATCAAAGAAACACATACCTAGCTTCAATATCCATTTGGGTAAATGGGTTTTCTTTTGTGTGTGTAAAAAGGTGATGGAGGAAGATAGAGATGAAAGAGAGGAGGGAGAGGGGCAATGGAGGTGGGGGGACAACTATGGCTTCCATGGTTTCCATGTGTGTGTGTGTGTGTGTGTGTGTGTGAGAGAGAGAGAGAGAGAGAGAGAGAGAGAGAGGAATGGTTTTTATTTTTTATTTTTAAATATATGAGGTTAAAATACCAAAATATTCCTTTCAAAAGTCACATGCCATGCACATGATCCATTTTTCCTTTCAAGAATTAATAGTGTTAATGGTAGGAGGTTACTTATAGTCATTTAGGAAGTTCGAGGGGTTAATTGATGAAAATAAAAATTTGTGTTGTAAAGTGAAAGACAGGGTAAAGTTCTAGGGGAGAACGTGTAATTAACCCATAGAAAAGTTCTTGAACTTTTTCTCATTTGTACTAAGTATACAATTTTCCAATTGTAACTTATTCTTTTTAAGAGGAAAAATAGAATTATATTAAAGTGAATTACTTATGAAGCCTTTAAGTTATTCGGAAGAAGTCTATTAAACCCTTAAAGTATTATTTGTAACCATTAAACTTTTAAAGTATTAATGTGGTGCTTATTCAGGCCCCTTGTCTCAATAGACCATTAAAACTAACAGATTATGGCATGTGCAATGTACATTCCTTTTTTAAAGAGGTATTTTTGTCCTCCCAAACAACAAACTTATTACAAATTAATTTCAAAAAATAAAATTCATATTTCTACTCACATTTTGTAGTAATTTGTTCATCATATGCATGAGTGCAAGAAATCAAAATTAAATATTTCTAAAGAGCAAAAGGAGTGAAAGAGTAAAGAAATAGACACAACACACAATATTTACGTGGTTTGGCAACTTCTTACGTCCACGGAGGGGTTTATTAGTTTTTATTATTTCATTTGAGATTCAAAATTACATGTCGCATTTCTCTGGGGTGATGGTTTTATTTATAGTAGTTAAAAAGTAGTTGAGTTGCATGAAAACTCTCCTATCTCCTCATTGGCTCGCTTGTGATTCCTATTTATCTCCTCTGGTAATGTAGGTAACCAAACAAGTCTTCAATTATTCACATGATATAATCTTATGTTCCTCCATGAAACGTTGAATATGAATGGGGTAGCCTGCTGGGCCTATTTTGGTTTCCAAAAGTTGGGCCTTCATGGTTTTCCCCCTAAAATTCCTTGCCAAAGATGGGCCAAAGAATTTAATAACCTTCTTGTCCCAATTTGAACCTCAACGCTCGAGATGCACGCTCGGACACGTTCATGATTATTTTAAATCGGCAGGGGTACGCTAGTCTAGGGAAAAAATGAACCACCAATATAAATCTTGAGTGTTGTTCCTTATGATTGAGACCTTGGAACTGAATCCTCAATTGTTTCAAATTTGTACCGTCATTTTACCTCCTATTATTGCTAAAAAATACTCTCTGAAGCTCCTGTTCTTTTAGTTCATTTTAGAAATCCTCTTCATCTCCTCTTACTTTTCCGTCTTCATAGTTCTTCCTACTTATATTCGTTGCATATTATTCTTTTATTCTTTTCATATGTGAAGTGGTTTATACCGTCAATGAGAAGAACTTGGAGTATTTTAGAAAACAAAAATGCTAGTGGATCCAATTATTTTACCGAAAGTGCATAAACCAAAACAGGAGGAGAAATTTTATTGGTTAGTTTGTGGTGTCCACACCAGTGGGACTACAAAATCAAACAATAACAAGCTGCCACATCACTTTTCAGTCAAAATTTTTATTACAGTAGAATCACTCTTTAGAAAAACTTATTCAATTCCTTCTTGTGTTATAATCGAGTGTGCCCCGTGCCTAAATATTAAATTTCTACTGATGGTGGTCATTGGATCTACACAACTTCAATGCTTCTAGGGGGAATAACATTTACCCTAAACCAACTTTTTCTAGAATTTTTGAGTTTTTTACGTTGTTCCCGCCCAATGGGATCCCAATACATAGCGGATTGTCAATATGTTTCACAAAATTAATGAACCACATGGAACCAACCTAGGGATCCCAAAAATTATGTTTTTTTATTCCTTGTCTCGTAAACAGATGGTATTTGGTACCTGAAAGCAAGGAAGGTCAATAGGGTTCTCATAGTTAACCTTCCCAATTCCAATAAGGGATATTGGGATCAGAGTTTTGTTGCTCGTAATTGGCAACATCCTCCTTTCCTAGTGGGCGAGCAGTACCATGGGTTTTTGTGCCCAGAATGGGGAGTGATATAGGTTAATATTTTGATTGTATAATTTTCTTGCATTTTCTCTTGATTGTATGATAACTGATAATATTTATTCTTTTTTCTGAGCAGATTAATCAAAGAATAAAGAGTCCTTTCTTGCCCATATTAATAGGGAAGAACTACTGAAGGTATGGAACTTGAAGGAACCATTGGTTCAAGGTGGTTACCATACACTCTCTACCTCATTCTTTCTTGAATATAAGAATTTCATTGGGAGTTTCATAGTTCATCCAGTAGAAAAAATTCCTAAACTTCCACGTTCTTCACCAAGTGAGGGAGCTTCTATCTCCTCCTCCTTAAAATCTTTATCCAATTCATGTCGAGGAAGAAGATTCAATGGCTCTCGATAAAAGAATTCTACTGATTGATGATGATGATGTTAGTGCCTCCTCCTCTATGACCAAGTCCTTAAATATGACTGAGTAAGAACTCCCTTCAACCACTGACTTGGACTTAACAGTTTGAGAGAAAAAGAAGAAGGATAAATATGTGACAACCCGGCTTTTTATATCAAATCCGGTTAGCTACGCCCAATTAAATTAAAGCGGAGCGTCAATATATTGTCACTGGAAACAAAATTTAAATAAATGCAGTAAAGTAAACACCTACACTCTCATATGTGTAACCAAATCATATAATAACAACTATAATAAGTGAAACCAACTCATAACTATTAACTGCAATAATCCATCAGTAATCTCAAACTGAAAATATAAAATGCCAATAGATGTGGCCCACACAAAACGAGAAAGAATAATACAACAATTCTCTCAAATACCAAGTATCAACAACGTGATATTAATCTTTGATACCACCCTCAAGAAAAGGGGAACAAGTGACATAAATTAAAATAGAATAACTCCACAGCTACAGGAATCCTAAGATTGATATGATCTCATCAAGCTCCATAGTCTATTGTACATCGGGACGAGGATCTGTCATATATTATATATATAGGAGAGAAGAAAGAAGCAAGATAGACGAATGTCAAAGCAACAAAACAAGCTATAAGATTATAAGATGTACTTATAATGAAAGCACACGAGTCATTACTCGTCTCCAGTAATTAAGTTGTTCAATTACCCAACCAATGTTCCTATGTCATGACTACCCAACCCAAACTCGAGTAACATTTAGTCTCATATCGTATCATGATTAATTATTATTAATCCCATTTCAGTATTTAACGTATCAAAATATTTCCTTCAAGTATAATATCAAATGCATCAATTCGAGATATTATTTTAAGACACAAGCATAATATCCAACACAACAAGTCATAACGGGTCACTATCGTTACCCGAGGAAATAAGTCGTAACACTAGGCCTACACACGAATACTTCCCAATATTATGTGGCAAGGGCAATCGTAATAAGTCATAAATCACATGGCGTTTCAAGGTCTTTCTCTCCGACCCGTATTACAACCATGTGTCCGGTTCCGATGGTTTCTCTCTGACACGGCACTCGAGCGGAACCTAACCGATTCAATCACAAAAAATCGCATTCAACATGTGTCTACGTCGATCGAAGGACTAGTCTAGTGTATACTTGACAATATACATGTAAAACAATTTCATGCTTATGTATATATATACAATCGCGTCAAGTCTTTTAATCGAGTTATACAATAGTCATTATTTATAATATAACATAATTTACATCATTAATTTACTAATTCAACATCAAATCATTTCAAGGTTATATATCACTAATAACCTTAAGTATGTGATCAAGTTAGGATATTAGGCACAAAACCACAATTATCTTACTAACAACTTGAAAAATATCATCACTCTTATTTCAACAACATGTTGCCCAGAATTTTAAATGCATATTCGAGGCTCTTCCGATCCGTTTTTGTATCTATATTATGTATATAGATACATAATATACACATATAGGTTATTAACTTGCCTTGGATTGTATGGAGAAGTTGAATCTTCTTGAAATCCTCTTTGCTTTCTTCTGTTCTTACTCTCTCTCTCTACCAAACCCTAGCCCCCATTGTGAAATGATAAAATGAAGACTTCTTCTCTTCTTTTCTATTTATACACAGGGTTAGTTTATTTACAAAAATTCCATTACCCCAAATTTAACTCTCTCGATTCTTTTACGCGTTAATTCACTTCTAATATTTAAGTCACACATTCGTATCTCAATGAATTCATTTTAAGTTTTCATTTCCAAACATTTTGAATATATATACTGACATAGTTTCATTTCCAAACATTTTGAATATATACACTAGAATATATATTTTTTTTTTTCCAATTTCAATTCAATAAAAAATGCGGGGTATTACATTCCCCCCCTCTACGAATGGGATTTCGTCCTCGAAATCCAAATTAAAACAAATCAATTCAAGTCAAGTAAGGTAGTTTCCAACGTACCTTCCATGAAGAGATATGGGTGACTAATTCACAAGTCATCCACTCTCTCCCAAGTGGCCTCAGACTCATCATGATTACTCCACATAACACGAACAAGAGGAATAACTTTTGATCTCATCTGCTGCTCACGACGATCTCGGATCCTGACCGGCCTCTCCTCATAACTCCCATTGGGATGCAGCTCAACCCCATCTAACTCTATGTGTAGGTGTGAGTCCTCGGGACATAAGAACTTCCTCAACATGGATACATAAAAAAATATCGTGTACCCGCTAGAGCTGGTAGGGTAGGGCTAAACGGTAGGCAACTGATCCCACCTTACCCAACACTGTAAATGAACCCACGTATCGCGTTGAAAGCTTCCTTTTGGCACCAAAATGAACAACACCTCTCATGGGTGAGACCCTCAACAGCACTTGGTCCCCAACAGCGAACTCTAACTTCCTCTGCCTTATGTTAACATAAGTCTTTTGACGATCTTGCGCGTTCTTCATCTGTGCACGAATCAAGTCAACCTTCTTCGAGGTCTCCCTAAAAATATTCGGACCCAGCATCCGGTGCTCTTCGAACTCCAACCAATATGTAGGGGATCTACAAGGCCTGTCGTAAAAATCCTCATATGGTTCTATGACAATAGTTTGTCTAATAACTATTATTGTATGCGAACTCCACAAGTGGTAAATGTGTATCCCATCCACCTTTGAAGTCCAACACACAAAATCATAGCATGTCCTCCAAATTTGGTTTACCCGCTCCGTCTGACCATCAAACTAGGGGTGTAACGCAATACTTAAACTCAACTAAACTCCCATCACCTCCTGAAGACCACCCCAAAAGTGCGAGATGAAGACACTGCCACGGTCAGACACGATATCACGCGGTACCCCATGCAACTTCACAATCTCGTTAATAAAAACCATGGCATAGTGTGCTACCGTATAATCTGGCATCACTAGAAGGAAAGATCCACCTTTGCAGTCTGTCGATGATGACCCAAATCGAATCATAACCGCACTGCGATCTTGGCAACCCAATAATGAAATCCATGGAGATACTTTCTCATTTCTAACTGTACAACCGAAGTCTCACCACAAATCCTAACATAACTGAACTATTAAGCTAATCTAGAAATCAATACCCCCAAGTCTTGACTTGCTAAGTTTCATGCGTGGAGTGTCTCGCAAGCGAAATTTAAATAAGGAACTCCTCCGATACACTACTGTCAGCTTGTCGAGATAAGGAATTTGTTAACTCAAGACCCCTAGTGGTACAAGAATCATCTAACTCCAAAAAAAACACTTAGCTCTGGACTCAACGGTTCATCACACAACAAATAATCCAACTTCGCCTATTCAATATAGATGTCATTATTCATCAATCATGCCTCGATACTCCACTCAGAATCGAGTAACAGATGGTACTGAAAGCTCAAAAGCCAACTCTACTCCGAGTTGTCAATAACACTTGCCTTGCACGTATATTAATGGTGAGTTAACCAATATGGCAACCCTAAGGATCCACTAAGTTTGCACATGTGCATAAGCATACGACTTCTATGCATGTGCAAATATTGTTCCATCTTTCCAAGTCTAGACTTAGGTAAAAATATCAACAACGTTCATACTCTCTCGAACAAGACAACACCGTTAAAGTTGCATTCTTGACGGTCAACGATCCCCCAGACAAAGGTTTCGAACTAACCCAAGATGCAATATTCCCCCTTGCACACCCCCACTTCTCACGATTTGGTAGCTCTAACCCAAGATTATAGAGACATACCTCTCTTTTGTTAAAAACACGTATAGGAATTCAACCTATCCGATAGGATTTTCCTTGGACTGTGAGTATATTAGAATTTTCTCACCGAACATGAAGTGAAATTGGTTCTTCAAACCACGAATAAGGCTTGTACATTTTCCAAGCAACGAGGTAAGACCCAAAATTCCCACTTATCCTACCAAATCAGAATATAGGATTTGGCACACTCACCATCCGAATACTCATCTTCCAGTACACTAATGCTAACTGATCTTTATGAAGAACGGTGTGCTATCCAACATGTCAAGGGTCGTAAATATAAGGTAGCGGGTACCTTCATGTACCGTGACCCCAATTAAATCTCAGTAATCCACACATAACCGAAGTAAAAATTAAATATCTTACGAACCTATTCGCGGGTGTTTGCCCAAGAGTACAACCCTCCTTACAAAACTTCTCAACAACGGTCAAAACACTCTCTTGTTGTCCCCCTACAGTGGAGGTTATGACAACCATTTCAATGAATGGTCCGATATTTAGAATCCCAAAATGTCTCAATCCTTGCCATTAATGACGACACTCAGTTGGTAACACTATCATCAGTCAACCGAAAACTGACCGAGCTACACACGACTCTACCATTATCGAAAGACCATCAACACCATTATATGACTATTCACTAGTCTAGACATCACCAAAATCGAACATCTTACACTGATTTCGGAACGCGTCTTTAATCACACACGATCTAGGTAAACATCATGTCACTAACTACTCACTCGTGCTATAATTCAAATTAATACATAACGAGGGCCATAATATAGCCACATTCCCATATCTGATGGATTCAAAATCATGCACCACCATTATCACGGTGCAACAAATTAGTACCCCCAATCACCGGGTGATAACATAAAATCGAACTCGTGGATATATCACCAACTCAAGCAATCACACTCGTATAAAATGAAACTCCTATTGAACACTCCCTCGTGATG
The DNA here is from genome assembly GCA_949130495.1 of Sambucus nigra. NCBI lineage: Eukaryota > Viridiplantae > Streptophyta > Magnoliopsida > Dipsacales > Adoxaceae > Sambucus > Sambucus nigra. The sequence continues at coordinate 381,676,835 of OX422220.1, read as the reverse complement.
TTCTCACTCACCAAATCATCCCTAGAGATTCGCTACTCATCGTAGGGTTCACAACTGGTAACTCCAACTCAAGTCCATCCCTTAGCACGCCCATATTCATGTTCCTCTCTCGACATCTTTTAACAAATATACCGGTGCTACAAAATAAGATAACCACATCTAATCGAACACCAATTCTAAACTAGGGATTTATGAAGAACACTGAACTCCATTCATTGCCAAATATGGAAATAAAACTACTAAAAAAATTCTGGACTTCTCCAATGTCAATCCTCGTATGACCTTACGATATGGACTTCCTCATTCCTAGTGTCCATGGCCAAGATATCATAACATTATTGATAAATTCTCACGAACTTATTCGGGATAACTCGCTGAAACATTATACTCTGAACAGGTGAGTACCCAACCCACTAATATATCTTGTGCATGACCGAACACACACCTAATCGTCCTTAAGTTGATTCCATTACGGATTTTATATGATCAGAACACTAAAAACCACTATGCCACCCCAATGCGACATCTATCGCTTGTGTGGACAACGTGTAGGTTTACACGCCTAGAAAACTTCCTTGATACCAACACAATATTTCACGGATAATCAATTATCCATTTCAGATTCAAACTCATGAATCTCCCATTGAACATCATCAAACGGATGAATCTAGTTCGTGCTTTTCACAAGTATGATAACACTCTTGCGTAAACCAAAATTGGACCCCTCAGGTTATCCTTTGATGGTGTGGGACATACACCAATTTGGATTAGTCCATTCTCAAATCACAACCCTTCCTTTACATGTTCATGAGTAATAATATACTCTTATTATCACAATACTTACTTCGTTAACCATTCACTTATTAATATGTCATCGAATGCCTCAACAGTCTGTCCATTACGGGTGGAGCGCGATAATTTCTTCTCAGGAAAATGTCACAACAACAACTGGACCACATCATTTTGAGGTGTGCCATATCTAAAGCTCTACCCTTCCATGTTGGAAATAACTTCAGATAACTACACGCGCAAGTGGTAACAACAACTCAGTGGTACTACAGGGTGGGCTATAACTTATACCAACTTCTTTATAGCCATAAGAGAGACGATATTCAAAGTTGATAATGCACAGCAAATATACAGGTGTTTCCTCCCCTTAAAGCACCAAAAGTCAACTCAATCATTGAGTTCAACATTGGTTTTCTCGCCTACTGGTGGGCGATGAAACTACGATAGTTGCACGCGAATTGCGGTCTCTTAAAATTCATGGACCCTTTTCCCTCCTAGAGTCCACGTCTCATCAAATCACCATCTTAAAAGATAGTAAGTGAACACGTATCCTAAAAAAATTATTCAAGTGGAGCACTAGTCATAATTACAACAAGTACTCACACACAGACCTCACATGTACTATCCTGTGGTCGATCGAAGATTCACCTCATGCGTGGGACGTCTCACGAATGAAATCCAAACAAGGAACCCTCCCTATACACAAGGCTAGCTCCGAATCGCCCGTCAAAATCATAGCGTGAAGATCTTCCAAGTCATCGAATACAATACCTAATCATAAGGCTCTACGTATCAAGGAAACGATGCACTAAAAACATAACGGACGCCCTCAGATCCCTAAAGGCTCTAAAACCGTGCTCTGATACCAACTGTGACAACCCTGCTTTTTATATCTAATTTGGTTAGCTACGCCCAATTAAATTAAAGCAGAGCGTCAATATGTTGGCATTAGAAATAAAATTTAAATAAATGCAGTAAAGTAAACATGTACACTCTCATACGTGTAACCAAATCATATAATAACAACTATAACAAGTGAAACCAACTCATAACTATTAACTACAATAATCCATCTGTAATCTCAAACTGAAAATATAAAATGCCAATACATGCGGCCCACACAAAACAGGAAAGAATAATACAACAATTCTCTCAAATACCAAGTATTAACAACGTGATATTAACCTCTAATACCACCCTCAAGAAAAGGGGAACAAGCGACATAAATTAAAATAGAATAACTCCACAGCTACAGGAATCCTGAGATTGATATGATTTCATTAATCTCCATAGACTATTGTCCATCGGGACGAGGACCTGTCATATATTATATATATATAGGAGAGGAGAAAGAAGCAAGATAGACGAACGTCAAAGAAAGAAAACAAGCTATAAGATTACAAGATGTACTTATAATGAAAGCACACGAGTCATTACTCGTCTCCAGTAATTAAGTTGTTCAATTACCCAACCAATGTTCCTATGTCGTGACTACCCAACCCAAACTCGAGTAACGTGTAGTCTCATATCGTATCATGATTAATTATTATTAATCCCATTTCAGTATTTAACGTATCAAAATATTTCCTTCAAGTATAATATCAAATGCCTCAATTCGGGATATTATTTTAAGACACAAGCATAATATCTCACACAACAAGTCATATCGGGTCACTATCGTTACCCGGGGGAATAAGTCATAACACTCGGCCTACACGCGAATACTCCCCAATATTATGTGGCAAGGGCAATCGTACTAAGTCCTAAATCACATGGCGTTTCAAGGTCTTTCTATCCAACTCGCATTACAACCATGTGTCCGGTTCCGGTGGTTTATCTCTGACACGACACTCGAGCGGAACCTAACCGGACCAATCACAAAAAATCGCATTCAACATGTGCCTACGTCGATCAGAGGACTAGTCTAGTGTATACTTGACAATATATATGTAAAACAATTTCACGCTTATGTATATATACAATCGTGTCAAGTCTCTTACTCGAGTTATACAATAGTCATTATTTATAATATAACATAATTTACATCATTAATTTACTAATTCAACATCAAATCATTTCAAGGTTATATATCCCTAATAACCTTAAGTATGTGATCAAGTTAGGATATTAGGCACAACACCACAATTATCTTACTAACAATAAGAAAAAATATTATCACTCTTATTTCAACAACATGCTGCCCAGAATTTTAAATGCAGATTTGAGGCTCTTCCGATTCGTTTTTGGAAAAACTTAAAACTACAAAGTTGTTCAGAACGTGATTTTCTATAAGGATAAGCAGGAACGTTTCCATAGACTGCATAAAACAGACCCAAAACTAATGTATAATATTCGCCCATGTTTTCGACAACTTTCTGCCCAGAATTTTAAAACGCCGATTTGAGGCTTTTCCGATCCGGTTTTGGAAACACTTAAAGCTACAAAGTTCTTCAGAACGTGATTTTCTACAAGGACACGTAAGCACGCTATCGTAGCCTACTTAAAACAGACCCAAAACTAACATATACAGTTTGGACCTGTTCATGACAACTTTCTGTGCAGAATTTTAAAACACCGATTTGAGACTTTTTCGATCCGTTTTCGAAAAAACTTAAAACTATAAAGTTGTTCAGAATATGATTTTCTACCAGGCATCATGAACGAAACATCCATTTTCTGAACCAAAACAGCTCAAAATAGTTTTTTAATATGATGATTTACTTAATTTCATAGATTTCTAAAATTCAAGAGGTTGTTCTACATCTCAATCCCTATAATGATGCTATTGCATTTGAATCTACATGGATGATGATCATAATACATTGCATATAATTTTTAACATCAATTTCATATTAATTTAGGGATCCAAATACATGTTCATGTGAAATTTCATTATAAATACATAATATACACATATAGGTTATTAACTTGCTTTGGATTGTATGGAGAAGTTGAATCTTCTTGAAATCCTCTTAGCTTTCTTCTCTTCTTACTCTCTCTCTCTACCAAATCCTAGCCCCCATTGTGAAATGATAAAATGAAGACTTCTTCTCTTCTTTTGTATTTATACCCAGGGTTAGTTTATTTACAAAAATGCCATTGCCCCAAATTTAACTCTCTCGATTCTTTTACGCGTTAATTCACTTCTAATATTTAAGTCACACATTCGTATATCAATGAATTCATTTTAACTTTTTATTTCCAAACATTTTGAATATATATATTGACATAGTTTTATTTCCAAACATTTCGAATATATACACTGGAATATTTATTTATTTATTTTTATTTATTTATTTTTTTTCAATTTCAATTCAATAAAAAATGCGGGGTATTACAAAATATCCCATGCCTATGCAACCCTCCATAAGGGTGATACCCCCTCATATGTGAGGATTCCACAGGTGGTGTTGGTGGAAAAAAACCCTTAATTGGCTTACGATTTATTGAAGGGAGTTGTGCTCACTACTGGTTGTGAGAAAATCAAATAAGAGTCTTATGAGAAGATTTCATCCCACACCGCTCAAGCGTTGTCCTTGGTAAGCCAATTTTTTTCTGCTCTGAATTTGTTGGGTCCTTCTTTTATGTTCCTAACACCTTCCTTGTTTTACTTGTTTGCAATTTGTGGTAGACTGTGTCTCTATCTTGGATTCCGCTTGGATCAGTCCAAAATAAATTATGATCTAATGGTGTCTTTGAAAAATTCCAAGGAAGGCCTCACTTCTGTCAAGAGGGTTTACGATGAAGAGAAGAAATCCACCAGTGATGCCAGGTGCACACTGAAGAGTGACCACGATCAATTTAAGGTATCTAACAACCAACTAATGACCGTATGTAATCGTTTAAAGAAAGAATGTGAAGACCTTTCTTTGGCCAAGGAGTATGGTTATGACAAGGAATACATTATAGCCTTTAAGGATGCTAAACACCAGTTAGATTTCATCAGAAAATATAGCTTGAAGAAGGTCTAAGACACTATTTTGGTGATTACAAATGTCCTTGTTGACTGAGAACTCTTTGCCGAGCATAACCCCGATTCTTCGCCAAAAGATGATGAGGAGGCCACCACACATGCCCCAGCCAACCATACCATTGATGCATCTACCAAGGGTAAGGCCTCAGAGAAACAGGAGTAAGGGAAGACCAAAGAAACTTAGTTAGAAATGATTAGACTTATATGATCTTATATTTTCCACTTGGTCTCTGTTTGTAAGGGCTTTACCCATTCTGATTACTATTAATAGAAGATTTTATGAATTTCAATTTTGTCTTAAATCAATATTCCCTTTTCTTCTTAGTTTTTTAGTATGCAAATATTACTGAGGACATTCCTTCTTTTACTGGCAACCTTGACATACTTCTTGGTTGGGATGAAAGTGCCCAAGCTCGTCGAAAATTTTTCTCTATTCGTAAGGCCCTAAAAAAGATGACTGATGCCTACAAAGACCAGTCTAACTTAGTGGGAAAGTTGAATGACGAAGTGAAAGACTTTGGGAATGTAGACACCCTTATAGAGGAGGAGGCGAATTCATTGAAGGCCTAGCTGGATGGGGTAAAGGACATAAGAAGAAGCTTGCTAAGAAGATTCTTGCTAAAGTAGAGGACAACAGTCGAAGATCTCATGTTAGGGTTATGGGCCTTAGCCGTGACATTTTTAAACTGTGTTATCCATTCAGAATGGGTCACCGACTAGCGTGGTCTATTAGTTATGAGGAAGATTAAGTGGATGCCCCTATTAGGTTAGATGAGGTAAAGAGTGTAACTTATAAACATGGTTGGATGAATGCCTTTGGGGTGTTGAATGATCCTAAGGACTCTTAACTTTGGTATATGTGCGAAGTTGATTACTCGACTTACCAACATCCACCCTTTCACAACAAAGATATTTGGGTTCCATTTGATGATGTTCCTTATAAGTTGGCCAAGAGGTAATTATACTCTCATGAGAGAGATGATGAGTTATAACCAACTCCTGATGATAGCTGATGAAAAGCCATTATTATTGTTCCCTCTAGCCGATGATAACATGTTATCACATTTTGCACTTCTGGTATTGTAAATGACATTTTTGCAACCTGTGACTTTTTGTAACAAGTTGTTTATTTATTATCATCCTTTTGCATTTGTCCATTCCATTATGTCGAACATGTGTTTTATTTTATTGTCTACCTTTTAGGTTATGTCATCACACTACCTTAGGCCTAGATTAGTCTATGGAAAAAATACACCTGGTTTAAGGGACATCCACTCGTTCAAGATTTTAGTCGATCAAATTAGGGTTCATTCAATGCCCAGGGATCCCTCGTAGGTCTTTTATTTTCTTGGGAAATTCACAAGTTTTTTATTGTTCATGACGAAGACCTAGAGACCTTAGTTTAATTATAATTAACAAGTTCACAATTGTAATTAAGCTAAGGTAATGTTGATCGACACATCAATTGTTAATTTAAAATGTAGGCCTACCATTTTGTAATAATGCTAAGCAATTAACTAAATCACCTGGTATTTTATTAAAAATGCTAAATCAAACTGCGAGCATCATAAGTTTTGAAATAAAAATTTGCAAAAACTAAGTATGCTAGAAATAACAAAAGTTAAGCAAGTGTGCACTCAAAAGTAAAGATTCTTGAGATTAAGTGCATTCCAAGATCTAGGTATCTCCCTGCCCTCCATTATTTCCAAATTATAGGCTCCCTGTAGATCGACTCTAATTACCTTGAGTGGGCCCTCCCAGTTAAGTCCCAATTTTCCATCCAAAGTTTTTTTAGCATCGTCGAGGACTTTTTAGAGGATATAATTTTCGTCATGAAATTTCCTTAGATTGACACCCTTGTTGTACTGATTGGCTAATTATTGTTGGTAGGCATCATGTTTCATCATGTCCTATACCGTTCACTCTTTTAGATCAAGTTTAGCACTCATAGTTTCATCATTCAATCCTTTCTCGACAATAGTGTACCGCATGGTTGGTAGACTAGATTCTAAGTGGATTAAAGCTTTTATTCCATAAGTTAGAGTAAAGAGAATTTCCCTAGTAGGCCTCCTCGATTCAGTACGATATGCCCAGAGAACATGGGGAAGCTCATCCACCCATGCTCTTTTTTATCTTTTGTAACCTCTTCCTTAATCCACCGAGCATTATTTTATTAGAAGCCTCTACTGGGCCATTTATTTGGGGGTAGGACACATATTGAAATGATGTTAGATTCCATGGTCGTTGTAAAAACCTTCGAAAGGTTTGCTTTCAAACTACGCCCCATTATCTGTGATGATTGTGCTGGGTACCCTAAAGTGTGCTATGACATTCATCCAAATGAATCTAATCATGTCGGTGTCTTTGATGTTTGTCAATGGCTCTGCTTTAATCCAATTTATGAAATAATATGTGCCGACAAATAAGTGCTTACGATTTCTTGATGTAGTTCTGATTGAACCTATAATATCTATCCCCCACTGGGCGAATCACCACGAACTAATTAGTGACTTTAAGTCGCTAGGTGGTTGGTGAAGCATCGGGGAAACTTTTGGTACTTTTCGCACTTCCGGACGTATGCACTTGCGTATTTCTATATGTATGGCCACCAATAGCCTTCTTTGATTGGCCAGAAAGTAAGAAATCTTCCTCCCGTGTGGCTCCCATAAATCTCATCGTGTAGTTCATAGATTATTTGGTCAACATCTTTTCAGTGCAAGCATTAGAGGTAAGGTCCTGTGAATGATGTTTTGTTGAGTTTTCCTCCAGATCTGAGGTAAAACCTTACAATTTTTACCCTCACTCGATGATCTTTCCATTTGCTTCAATAGAAAAGGTATGATTCTGCAGATAGACGGTCATCGAATCCATCAATTTAATACCCTTTTCTATGGAGAGAACGTGCTCAGAGATCACCGTCTTCATAATGATGAATTCGTCCATAAATTGCATTTTAGTTATTCTACTTATAATTGAGTTCGCTACTGAACTTTGCGTTGCTAAGTCATTGACGTGGTTTTTATGACCCCAAGAGAACTGCTGAATGTAGAATTCCTTAAATTTTGATATCAAATCATGAGCCACCTATAGGTATGATGCCATCCTTCCAACTTTGGCATTGAAGTCTCCAGTAACTTTTTTAGACATAAGTATTGAATCACAGTACACTTGAAGGTGATTTTCCCTCATCAAGTGAGCCTTCCAACTATAAGGGCTTCGTACTCAACTTCATTATTAGATGCTTTAAAGACCAACTCAACTCCCTACTCGATAATGGCATTCTCCAATGTGATGTTCACAATCCCTACTCTATCCCCTTTTGAGTTGGAGGAACTATCCACATAGAATGTCCATTTTCTAGATTGATCAAACCCACGATCTGGATTGATCAAACCTACGATCTTTCTTCTCCTAAAATTCTACTATAAAATCCACCAACACTTATCCCTCAAACATTGTACTTGGCTGATAGTGTATATTAAACCTCCCGAGTTCAATTGACCATTTAAAAATGCGTCCAGACAGGTCGACCTTGTGCAGAACAACTCTAAGGGGGAAGGATGTGATGATTGTGATGGAATAGGCCTCAAAGTAAAGTTTTAGCTTTTGAGACATAATGACTAATGGGTAAGCCAACTTATCCAGTCGAAATTAGCGCTGATTGGAATCAAGAATCCTCCTATTGTTGTAATAAATGGTGAACTATCTTCCTTCTTTCTCTAAAATCAAGTTTAAACCGATTGCATGGCTTAAAACTACTAGGTAAAGGTAGACAGGGTCCTCTAGATCTGGAATGGCTAACAAAGGAGGTTTGCTCAGGTAAGACTTGATTCCTTCAAGGGCTTTTGAACATTCTTTGTTCCAGGTGGGCCTTTCCTATTCTTTAGCAATTTATTGAACGGTCCATAATTCTCGGATGACTTAGATAAGAAACGGTTCAAATCTTACAACATCCCAATTAGATTTTGAATATCTCATAACATCTTCGGCAGCTGAACGTTACTGATCGCAACTATCTAGTCAGAGTTTTCTTCAATTCCACTTTTATTGATAAGGTAGTCGAGGAACTTTTCGAACTGGACCCCAAAGGAGAATTTGATCGCTTTGAGATTCATCTGATATAGCCTTAGGATTCCAAATTTTTTTTCTAAGTCCTCAAGATAATTATCTCTGTGCCTGCTCTTGACATGAATATCATTAATCTATACCTCCATCATCTTTCCCATCTATTTTTTGAACATCTTAGTAACTAATGTCTGGTATGTGGCTCCAATATTTTTCAGGCCAAAAGGCATGAGCTTATAATGGTACAATCCCACTGGAGTGATAAATGAAGTCTTATCTTGGTCGGGGATGAATAGTAGGATCTGGTTATACCCTAAGTAAGCATCTAAAAACCTCACCCACTAGTGGGCTACTCTAGATTTGACCAACTGATCTATTTTTAATAGAAGGAAGCGGTCTTTGGGACAAGATTTATTGAGGTTTGTTAAGTCCACACAAACTCTACAGTTTCCATTCATCTTTTGGATAATCACTGGGCTTGGGAGCCATTTTGGGAATTGAACTTCTCTGATGGACCTTGCCTTTAGAAGTTTCCCTACCTCCTTTTCCACTGATTTGGCCTTCTTTGAGGCATTGTGACGAGCCTTCTGGGTGATCAGCATAAATTTTAGATTGATGTAAAATTGATGGCAGATGACTCACTCCCTGCTATGTCATACAGCTCCTATGCGAAAACATCTAGGTTTTGCTTAAAAAAGTAATTAAATCCTTCATTTCATGGTCAAACAAAGTGGTGCCGATTAGAAACTTCCTCTCTAGTCAACTTTCATAAAAAACTACCTCCTCTAGTTTCTCCATAACTCTGTCTGTGGGGTCAACTCTCATCTCTTCAACCCCTAGTCTGTCATGATTTAATCGTTATTCGGATAGAGTGGCTATGTCCGAAGATGTTTTGGTAATGACTTTCTTGTCTTTGTTCTTTTATTACTTAGTCTTGATGGTTATGTAGCATTTTTTAGCAGTGGCCTATTCACCTCTCATCTTCATTATTCCCCGCTCTATAATGCATTTGAGTTTTTAATGTTGGGTTGAGGGTACTGTCCTCATGGCGTGCATCCACCCTATCCTTGGGATAGTGTGGTAAGATGAGTCAATGTCCACCACCAAATACTCAATCAGTTTAGAGATGTTCCCTATCATTATAAGTAGGAGTACCTCTCCCAATATCATTATCATCTTTCCAATGAAGCTAACTAGTGGAAGCTTTTCTTCCTTTAAGTCTATCATCTTGAGTTTGAGCTTGTGAAAAAGATCCAAGTGTATCACCTCCAAAGAATTAACTTGATCTAATAGTATCTTATCCACATCCCAGTTTCAATCTTTAGAGTGATTTCTAGGGCATCACGATGTAGGGTCTTTACCCCGATCAAATCGTCTTCTATGAATATTTTATTCTTGTTGTAATCAAAATCTTTTGGTTGCCTGCATTTTTCATATTTTATTTTGGTGGGATTATTCTGGAAGGCTTCCATTACTTTCATGACCTTTTTATGTTCCATCAGAATTGCATTGCCTGTATCTGCTTGGGGTCGGAGGCCCTGTGAATAATGACAAACTCATGCCCTACTTCATCCTCCAGCGTATTATATGGTCTTGGGTCACCATTGATGGATAACTTATCAACTTTCTTCTCAATATATTTGTTCAGATGACCTTCTTATAATAACTCCTCTAGATTAGATTTTAGGGCCTTGTAATCTTCTGTCTTGTGTCTGTTCTCCTTATGGTAGGTGCACCTAAGTGCATTGTTCCTCTTTCTTGGATCACCTCCCAGTTTTTTCAACCACTTGAGTAATTATTGGTTCTTGATATTGCCTACGATTTTTTAAATTGGTTCCTTGAAAACCATGTTAATGGCTTGGAATGCCTTGGATGAGTCTGCCTTGCCCTCATTCTTGTCTACCCAATTTTGATTTTTTCTCCCCATCTTTGGGGTATTTTTTTTCATTTCTTTGGTCTCCTTTGCGCGACTAGCTTCCCTGTGGCTATGGTTAACCACATCCTCCACCATGACATACTTCTCAATCCGCGATATGGGATCGTCGATGGTCTTTGCTTCCTTCTTGTTGAGAGACTAGTGAAGCATGGAGCAAGGAAAAAACTAATCTTGAATGATGCTGCGGTCACTTGCTCTAAGCAACCTTCCACCTCGTTAAATGTTTCCTAGTAGTTTTTGGCATATTACCATAATGTGTCATGTGGTTTCTTCCTCATGCTGAGGATATAGTACATCATCTTCAGATATGAGTTATTAGTTACAAATCGAGATGTGAATGCTTCTGCAAGGGATTTGAAGCTTTTGATCGACCTATGGGATGACGTCTTGAATCACTTATGGGAAACATATCCTAGGTTGGGTGGGAATATTTGAGACATAAGCGTGACGTTGTGGTTCCATAGAGTCATTAATTTCCTATACTGGCGATATGATCTATAGGGTCAGTCTTATGATCACATATCTTGAACCTTGGGATTGTGAACTTATTTGGGGCCTCCTCCTCCTGAATTTTCCTTGAGAAGGGAGACTGGATCTATATGATGAGGGCCCTTCTCTCCAGATCTTTTGTAGATCTAGATCCATGATATGGTAAGTGTTGATACATCTCAATCGGAACAACTCTTATATCGTGCTTGTGATGTTCTTAATCTCAGTTAGTCTTATCAGAAAACTACCATGCCACGAACGATCTCGCTCATATCCAATAATCCTTCCTCGGCTGTTTGTTTTGCTTGTCTGAGGGTTAGGGATTAACTATGGCATTTGATATTTCCCTCATGGAGTTCTTTCTACATCTTCTTCAATCTTCTCTAGAGACGCACATTCTCCTCCATTTAGAGGAGAGTTGCCTCCTCTTTCTGGTGGAATTATTCCTCATAAAAGTCGATCAACCATGATATCTGTGTTGATCTAGGATGCTCATTGCTAAGAAAACTATTCTTCTGGGCTAAATATGGTATTTTATTCTCGATGAACATCAAATCTAACTCCGAGTAGGGTCAGATCAGCTTGTATGTCGCCTGCGAGGGGTGTACTATTTGTATAATGATACATTGTGCTCACTCTTCCGTTCCAAGTTGCATTTTAGAAAAGATAACCGTTCTTACAGACGACACCAATTATGAGTGCAATAAATCACAATTAAATATTCTTAAAGATTAAAAGGACGGAAAGAGTAAAGAAATAGGCACAACATAAAATATTTACGTGATTCGGCAACGACTTACGTCCACAAAGGGGTTTATGGGTTTTTATTAATTCATCAGAGGTTCAGAATTATATGCCCCATTTCCCCAGGGTGAGGGTTGTATTTATTGTAGATAAAAAGTAGTTGAGTTGTATGGAAAACTCCCCTTGCTCCTCTTTGGCTCTCTAGTGACTCTTATTTATCTCCTCCGAGAATGTAGGTAACCAGGCGAGTCATCAATTTTCCATGTGATATACTCCTGTATTTATCCATGCAATGTTGAATTTGACTGGGGCAGCCTCTGGGCCTATTTGGGTTGGCGAAAATTGGGCCTCCATGGCTTTTCCCCCACAATATGTTTTAAATATAAAACTATATAAATTTTAAGATAAAAATGAATAAGTTTTATAATGACTATATTTAATAATAGTTTATCTGAGGAGATAATTAGCTAAAGTTTTTATTTTGAATATGTAGTTATATCCTTTTTGTCAAAGGTTTTTTTAGATATTATATTTTTATTTTCTTAACTATATCATAATAATCTTTTGAAATTAAATTCTCAACTTACGATATTAATCAAGACAAAATTGATAAACTTTTCTAATTAATCGTGCAAAAATGACGTAAAAATTTGCCCTCAATATTTCATAAATGTATTACGCTAAAATATTAGATTTATCCACTTATATAATTAAACTAGGTGTTAACCTGCGCGATGCGCAGGTGAAATGGATGTGATAGTCATTTTGTACGTTAAATTATTTTGCTCGCTGAATATTTTACTAACAAATCGAAAAACTCGCCACAAATTTCAATGGCTTTTAGCGGTGGAAAATAAACTAACATAAAAAAAACATGTAATATTGTTGGAAACGTAGGCCCCTAATTTTAAATTTTTAAATAATAATTTCCTTTAATTGCGGAAAGAATGGTTCAACACAACACACACACAAACAAGACATTTAAATTTCTTTCAAATTAAAATTGAACTAAACTCAAAGTGAAATTAAATTAAACAACTAAAAACTTTTTCACTTAAACTAAATTAATTCAACCCAAGTCCTAAATATTTGCCTAACCAGATTAATTCATTGTTGAAAATTAGGCCACACCAAATTTTACCAAATTAAATTATCTTGACTTGAATTAAATTAATCCAAAATTTCATCCAAACTAATTTTAGCACCAAATTAAATATGAGTAGTGAATTAAACCATATTTTATATTTTAGTCCTAAGCATGCGTTCGAGGTGATTTACAAGATAAAATAAATTCACAACACAAAAAGGGACTTTTCTAAACATTATTTTTTTCTCTCAAAGGATTATGAAAATTCTTTGAAAAAATCTAGTCCCGAAGTGGTTAAACTTTGCCAAGAGAAAGTGGGGACAAAGTTGTGGGAAAATACCAGAAAACTGTTAAAAACTGTTCCCGCTTGAAATCTCATTGGAACGACTATTTCATTCAAACAACATTTCGTTCGAATGACCTTTCAAACAAAAATTCAAAATGTGTATTTTTCATTTTAAGCCCAAAAATTTTCTGAAATTTATTTTAAATAAAAATTACACCCATTAAAAATTATTCCAAGTCTTATATATATAATGTGCATTCATATATTTTGGAGACTTGAAATATAAAACGTTGAGGACGCAAAACTAGGCACTATGTAACCCGAAACTTTAAAATCTTCATTTTGAAATACTGGCCACTACGTCTTCAACTTAAACTTCAAACGTCATAGACTTTGAGGATACTCATGATTACTATCCTATGACTTAAATGTTTTTGTCCAGAATTGAGCCAACACTACATTAAGACTCAATTGGAAATTTTTATCCTTACAAATATATTATTTTCAGAACATACACACACACACACACACACACCGATATATATATATATATATATATATATATATATATATATATATATATATAGACACACACACACACACACACACACACACACATACATACATATTAAAGAAAAATTGTATAAAAATATTTTAAAAATCTATTAATTACAGAAAAATAAAAATAATGAAAATAATAGAAGAAAATTTTAAAAATTGAAAATTACGAAAAAATATTTTAAAAGTTATAACAAAACGTGTTAAAATTTTTGAAAAGTTCTGAAATTTATTTTAGAATTTACAGAAAAACTTTTGAAGAATATAAAAAATATACAAAAAATATAAAAACAATTTGTAAAAAAACAAATCCAATCTTAATTTAAAAAAAAGTAATTTCCCAAAAAAAAAATGAAAATTTTGAAAAAACAATGTCCTGGAATTTTTTTTTCAACCAATTAAAAGAAATTAAAAATTACAAAAAAACATTAACAAATACTTTTAAAAATCTAAAACTGATTGAAAAACAGTTAATGGTTTTGAAATTACACAAAAATTTGGGAAAAAGGTATGAAAAAAACAATTTAATTCAAAATACTAAATAATACTAAAAATTTTGCTGAGAAGGAAATAATGAAAATAAAAAGTTTTAAAATATATAACATATAAAAAATATCAAAGACTCATTTCTTTTTAAATTTCTGGACAAAAGATGATTTTTTTTGAATTCATGAAAAAAAGTATAAAAACATTTGATAACAAAATTTAAACCCAAAAAATTAAATTGGATCTCAAAACCACTGACAAAACTAAAACAGAAAAAAGGTGCAACAACACAGGTAAAAAAACCACTGGATAAACTATGTCCCTTACACAAAATTAAACCACGGGAAGCAAACAAAAAACTCTTACAATCCCTCCGGCAAACAACAACCCCTCCGCCCAAAATCCCACTCCACCCCCACCCAGAAAAACAAATCCGACAACAACCACCTGAAAAAGAAAAAAACCTCTCATGAATGTCCAACAACAACCAGTGTGAAATTTCGATGAAAAGAAATACAATCGCCTGAAATTTCCAAATATTCGACAATAGCAATTAAGTAATTTACTTCAACATAAACACATATTTGTATATCATTCTCAAACTTTGAGAATATGAGGCAATTTATTACTTTTATTTTACACGATTTATTTCAAGCAGGGAATACCTTCAAATGACATTTACAAGCTTTGCACACCTAGTTTTGTATTTCACCTCTAATCGAAGATCAAGCCTAGTGATTTCATCCACTTTCATAGATCCTCGAAGCTCTAATTCACTCACTACACGTTAATTTTTTAGATTCCTTTCCAAAATATTTCTTACTGACCAAATTCCCCACTCCCTCAAGAAAAGACTTACTTCATCAGTAACACATTCTTTCGCCTGACCGCATCTTGAACATACTTCCTTTGGTACGCACAATTCTCAATAATTGCAACAACATCTTTACGAAACACTTTGTAAGGATGGATATTTCCCGAATGAGAAATTGTTCCCCCGTTCTCACTTTGTTTCATTATTTTCTTAATTATTTCTTGAGGCTCAAGATCACAAATAATCTAAAAATCTGATTTAAAGAAGTCTCTCATCGTGGCAGGACAAAATATGAGATTTCGAAGGCTCTTCAACTGGATTTGGAGATTTCATATAAATTTTAAATCACATATACAAAGTGACATACCTGTAAATATTTTCTTGATATGAGAGTGGATGGTTTCATTGTGTGAAGCATTTTTTGTAATATACATAAGGAGTATGTGAAAAGGTTGAAGATGGAACAACACAAACGCCTAGAAATTAAACGGCTTCCGAGCAACTGAAAGGGTTGGTGAATAAATGTGAAGGTGAACAACTGAATGGGCTCATCCTTTATTGGTAAATGCCACGTGGATAGCCTTAGACTTTGAGGTTCTTAAAAGCTTGTATAGCATTTTATAGTATTATAGAGATAGAGATATGCATAAACATTCCTTTTTAAATTTATGACACGAAAAATTAATTATGAAAAATAATTAAGTACAATTTAACGAAAATTTTCTTGAGAAAATTTTAACTATGTAGAAACCCAATCCTAGGACCCTACTAAGCACCTCATTAGGTCCCTAACACTCATCCATTCATCAAAAACCATAGGTCATACTCCGAGTATTGATCTGGAGGCCACCGGGTGCTCCCGCACCCCATATAATTCTAGTCAACTCTCCAGCTTGAGAAAAGCTTAATAAATCCTCGAAGGGCTATGAATACCCTTTTCAACATTCTATCCCATGAGCAGATCGGCCTCACGGTCCACATGCACGATTCGTTTAACTCCCACTATTTATCTAGAGGCCACCAGGTGCTCCCGAGCCCGTTTGACTCCGATCAACTCTCTATCTTGAGCAAAGATCAATGAATATTTAAAGGGATCTGAATACCCTTTTCAACGGTCCAACCCATGCAGGGATCAACCTTACGGTTCGGAAGAACAACCCGTTTTACTCTTAAGGGTCATCGGTAGGGATGGAAATGGGGCGGGTTTTCAAAAACCGAAACCCATTCCATTTAATAAACGGGGCCAAGCATACGATGAGATTTTATCTAAATTAACTCCTAACCTTTCGCATTTAATAAATGGGGCGGGTCGGGGCTCCTATGAATCGGATTAATTTTAAAAATAGTAAAATTAAAAATATTACATTATAGTCTTTGAGATCTACAATGGTCCGTATTCCAATATGTGACATAGTCCCCCAATTGTCAATCCATGTTTCCACATTGACCTTTTACAAAATTAATTTAGATACTAAGGGTTTTCTTATGTATGTGTTTGTGTTTGTGTGTGTGTGTGTGTATATATATGGTTTAATTGTAATTAACATTCATATAAAAGTATTTATGTTAGCATAAGTTCAACAGGGCGTAGCGGGGCGGGGCGATTTTATTTAAATTAACGCCCAACCCAACCCATTTAATAAAATATTTTTTTTAAAAACCTACACCCATTCCTAATTCATTAATCGGGTTTTTAAATCAACCCTATTAGGGTTGGAGCGGGATGTGGGTTCTACGGGTTGGGTTAAACTGCCAGCCCTAGTCATCGGGCCCTTTCGGGCCCCGTTTGACCTTAGTCAACTCTCCAAACTGATCGAAGCTCAATGAAATCTCAAAGGGCAATAAATTACCTTTCCAACGGTCCCTCCCGTGCGCAAATCGACCTTACGGTTCGGACGAATGATTCGTTTTCCTCCGAAAATCTCCCGTCTAGAGACTAACGGGCACTTCCGAGCCACATTTGATCTCGGTCAACTCTTGGACCTAGGAGTGCCTTAATGGATTCTTAGAGGGCTCTGAATTCCCATTCTAACGGTTCACCCCATGCATAATTCGAACTCATGGCATGATTTTTATGCCTGTTTTTCCAAAAAAATCAATTCGGACTGCCTATAGGCACTTCAAGAACCCTGCCTATCAGTAGGGTGTCCTTTTCCTTGCCTAGAAAGGAAGGCGCTATGACGATAGAAAGGCTAGTGGTCACCCCTGTGGGAACCCCCCTTCGCCCCTATAAAAAGGCCATGACCTAACCCTACCACTCAACCTTAACTCCTCTTAAAAAATCAGAGAACATTATCTGAACATTATCCTCATAATTAGAGCATTTCCCTTTCCTAAAAACCCATTTTACCACATTCTCTTACCTCACCTCCTTACCTCACACGGTGATTCACCCCACCACTTTCTACAACGCTTCTATACCACTTCAAATCAGCGCATTTTCATTCTAAAGTGAGCAACAAGCATCCATAAGGAGGTCTATTTCTCAACCTCTTTATCCAGTTTATCCATTTTAAGTGTTGCTCGTATTATTTGCATTGTGTGATTTTGTTCATTATATCACATCCGCTAATATGTACTCTTTATTAATAATATTAAACATAATCTATTTTCATAAAAATTGCCCAAAAGGCAAAAAGAGGGTTTATCAGTAAACTCCAAAGTAATAGGATTTCCATTTTACATCTTCACTCTTAAAACACATTTTTCTCACATATACATAAGAGTATTACCATATTTGGATTTATGGATTTAACCCCACCCCTATGCTATTCTCGAATTACATGGACCTTGATGCCCCTTGGGCTATGTAGGCATCTTGGCCTAATTTCGAGATTCGAGTCCGCCTCCTCCTTTTTTATTTTATATATCTTTTATATCTATTTTATGATTTTTTAGACAACTATGTAATTGTGTTTCATCTGATGTGTGCATTCTCTCTTCCATACCAATTTTGTGATTCGACAAGCACTTACATCATGTTTTTATCATTATTTTTGGGAACAATCCTACGGATGAATCCGCTCCATCCCTTCCATGAAACGATTTGGATGAATCTATTATACCATTACTTGTGTTATACACATGTACACACACATCACAAAGTTAAAAAGGAGAAGATTAACATTAGCCAATGATAACACTAAAGGGGGATTAGGTGCCTAACACCTTCCCATTCCGTAACTTACTCCGCTAACCTTCGAACTACTTAGTTTCAGTTGCATCAGTTTCACCTTAATGTCGTTCTATAGAGGAGCCACTATCTTTTGCCTGTTTTGAGCAAAATAGGTTGGCGGCTCTATCTCTTTGTGTTACTGCCATTTGACTATGACCAACTCCACATTCGTGTGCGCTAGAGGAATCCAACCCCGGATGGCCACAGTGGCGACTCCGTGAGGGGCATTTTTAAGAGGACTAGACTATATTCCTATATGACACCATGCCTAATTAAATATAGGGTGATCAGTCCTTTATTAAATTAAAAATATAATATCTAGTTGGTTCAGCCTTAACATCACTTTTGAAAAAAAATTATTAATTACTAACCACCTAGTAGTTAAAAAGTCAAGTGTCAAATTTTATCTTTTAAAATTAACATGCAACCAAAAATAATTAATTTAACCATTCACCATCTATTAAAATATCATAGAAAATAAGAATGACATAAATTAATAACTGAGTCTGGAGTAAACAAATCCAATCTAAATCCTAAATACAAAAGTCTGAAATGAAATACATCCCCAAAACTAAAATATAAATAAGAGTTTTCAATAACTATCTCTGAGTACATCTAAATAAATGATAGGCAACATGCCCGACTAAAATAAATAACTCAAAAATATTCAACGATAGAAGTGGACACGTCTAGTACCGAGGTCCTGTAACTTCCACAGCAGCTATAGCACGTCAACTGGTAGCAACTCCTATGCTTGGCATCCCTGTGGCTGGTCACCTAAAAGATTTTTACAAAAACAAATTAGATTTGGAAGAAAATGGGTCTGAGACCGAGTTTTAAATGGTTTAAAAACATCAAGTGTTTAAAATGTATTAAACAGTAAATATTATACCCATGTTAGTTTCTCCTGCCCTCACTTGATATTCTTACCTCTCAACTAATGTGCACGCCTACTGTAGACTCCTAACCCATCCTAGTCACACTATCCCACTTATCTAGTTTAGCCCAAGTCCTTTACTGAATTTCCTAGGTCATTGTACCAAATCATAACACCTAAATAATACCTTCTTGTAATTATAACGTTAGTTTAATCAGATTCAAATAACTCATGAATCATTCATGTTCCAACATTATTTATTAATATTAAATATCGCAATCTTTCTCATCTACTATGCAACATAGTAGAATAATATCAAGTGTATATACATATATATCATTATCATACATATATACACTAATACGGCACCCCAAAAGGCTAAACCTGCGGTGCACACATACTCTGCTATCAGTCCCGGTACATCACGCATATAAGGACTACGAATTCCGAATCACTCTGGAATCATATCAACATATATCACACACAATGGAGGCGAACATAGTTCCCATCACCATAGGATACGCACCCACGTGACCTTAAACATATCAACTCACAAATAAGTCTTTCCTAGACCTATGTCTTGAGGTAGAAATCTAAAATCCCCCAGCTCATCAAGATAATATTGTCCCCTTCCTAAGACCTCCCGTGATAGCAAGTATGGTAGGTATGTTATACACATAAGGGTTCATACAACAGATACACAAAACCCATATAATTAATAGGATCACACCACCTAAATATTCCAGATTTGTACGAATTGTCATTCTTTACAATATTCAAGATGTTCCCAATTAAGACTATTCTCTATATTGTATCAAACTACTATAATGTGTATCAGTAAGGAGTCCCTCTTATCCTTATAAACTTCTATACTTCATGTTACAAGCTCAAGAAATATGGTTTTCCCTACATAACCTCAAGTCATTCATTATTCTCGAATTATTTTCTCCAAATTCCAGCTCGTCCCGTAAAATTTTGAAAAAAATCTAAAATCTCGTTCGAAGTGCCCAGAAGTTTCATTCGAACGAACATCACACTGAAATCTCGTTAGTAAGTCGTTCGAACGAGTTCATTAGAACGAACTTTGAACGAAATAAACTTTGAATTTTCGTTGGATTCTCGTTCGAATGAGGTCATTCGAACGACTTCCTAGTTCCCCAGGTCATTCGAACGACATTTGCCCAGTTCGTCCTCTACCTTATGCAACCTGCATTTTTGCCCATTTTTGTTCACCCAATTCACATCAAACTTTACCTAACTCAAAATTAATAGTCCTAAAGCCATTTTACATACATTTAGATGATCCCTAACATCTTTTAACCATAAAACCTCATTAAATCTCAAATATGGGTGAAGGAATTTAATCAAATATCGAAAGCCCTAGTTTCACATCATCAATAATTTTGTCCACCCAAAACCCAAAACTTAAATTCATTTTTCTTCATGCATCAACCCAGATTCAGAGCCTCTACATATGGTAATTCATCTACATTCAATTTCCTACCCAAAATCTTGATTAATAATTCAATTCCAACCCAGATTTCATCATATCATATTGATTAGGCACATATTCATCACATTTATCCCCTTAATTTTGGTATTTTTATGATCCCGTGTAGTGTATATAGCTTGGATTTGTCTTGTATTTATGCTACTAACCTCTTTTGGAAAGTATTTCGTGTTTTGTGTATTTCTCATGTGTTTTACAGGTATTTCATGCAAATTAGTGCGAAAGAGAATGCAAAACAGTGAAAGAAACCAAGAAATGGGGAGTTGAAACGCATTTTCATAATTTTACATATATATTTCGGTGGTGGGGAAAGATAGAGAGTTTAATATCTCTAAATTACAAGAACATTGGAAAAAAACGGTACCCCAATCCGAGCTACGGTGAAGAAGTTATGCACATTTAAAGTTGGAGACAGAAAGTTAAAAGTTGAAATTAATTCTGGAAGCTAAAGAGACAACTCTTGAAATTTCTTATTTAATTCGTTTTTATTAGTTGTAAAACATGGAGAGGCATGGGAAGAGTCTCATTTAGGTATATTATAAGGGTAAAACGTGGAGAGGCATGGGAAGAGTCATTTTTAGGTGTATAAAAGGCCAAGCCCTACATACTTCTAAGGGAGTCGAATTAGAGAGAGAGAGTTAGATTTTAGAGAGTCTTTTTAGTTTTCTTTGGTAGAAGTTTTCATAAACACTAGTTTGTAAGGTTGATAAAGAAGAAGTTTTCTGGATTCAAGTTCATTTGCTTTTCCTGTTGCTGAATACAAGTATAAAATTTCCATTCTCTTAGTTACTCTTTCTTTTCAATTCAATTCTCGATTGTTTTGCAATTTGTTACCAATGTTTGTTAGATCCATAATTCCATGTATTGGTATGCATTTGTTTTCTAGAAAAATCATGTCCAGCTAAATTCTCAAGGGCTGGGGTACATGAATTCATTCCGAGGTGAATTACCCATGTAGAAAATAGAGGGTAAATTAAATATTGACCGAATCGTGTATGGAAATTATACGAACATAGCCGATCTTTTAATCTCTCTTGACCTAGGTACTTGGGATGTTTAAGAACGCTATGCAAGGGTAATTGTCCATACACCGCTTTGTATTTGCCTTTGATTTCATATGATGCGGGCTAGTTCCCTCATATATGTAATGCTTAGGATCTATAAAGACTGGATTTAGTCAAAATTTCAATTTGTAATTCTAGTATTCTATACGGTAATTTACTAAGGTTTGAGGGATTGTACCCCACCCTATTTTCTCTCATTTTCAAATCTAATTTCTTTACAATTCTTAGTGTTTTTGTGCACATTTTATTTCATCACCAATTGGAAATTTAAACCCATTAATCATCTTTTTCTTTTCTTTTCTTTTATTTTAACATCAACTTTAGGATTAAACTACCTTACCTTTGTCATCACGTTCACACGTCCTAATTCCACTATACTCCTTAAGAAGTGTAGTTACAAGTTTAGATTTTTTTTGTATTGAGGTTGGAAGCCGATAACAACGACTAGCGTATTACACGGACGCTCGGTTTACATCTCGATCACATATGTATATCATCAATTCTACACTAACATGTATAATATATGCACTAATTAAAGCAAGATAACCACTGGACTTATTGGGAAGATTTGAATCGTTGAATGAATGTGGTGTAGATGCGTTCCTCTCTTCCCGATCTACATGTTAATGGTGTTCTTGGTGAAAGATGGGTGGGTTTGGTCTTAGAGCTCCTAGAAATCTCTTCTCCTTCTTCCTCTTGAAATCTCTATTTTCTTTTACAGATAAAACCCCTAACTTCTCCCACGTACATGTAGATATATTTCTCCCATTTTCATCCAATAATTTGCCCTAATTTTTCAAAAGACGAAAATACCCATCCAGGGTGTCGGTTTGGCCTAAAACTATCTCGAAACGCAAATTAGACCCTCGGGTAGACTTTTCTGACCATTTCGACCCTTTCGGACACGTTGGCACACTCGAAATGACAATTTGGGTGATGTATAAATGTTTTACTTTTTACTTTATTAATTTAGTCCCAACACGACTCACACGCGCGCCCCGACATAAATTCCATAATTGTCGTATTTCTCTCGCAAAAGTTTTCATAAATTCACAATCACATTCAGAATCATATATGACTTTATTCGCTCAGTAATATTCAATGTAATTCCCAGTAATAAATACTTACTCTTATCTTGCTAGTTAATATTTATTTTATTTCGGATTAATTATCAATTAAATCTTCTCACATTTAATTCAATTAATCCCACAATTAAAATCAATTAAAATTACGGGGTATTACCTCCTACATGGGTGTTATTATTTTCTCTCCTACTTTTCTACATGTGTACATATGCTCCCAGTTGTATGTTCGCTTTACTCGTTTACTTACTTTTTTTTAGTAATTATCTCATGCTTATCTCTACCATGCTCGCTTTTCATGTATATATCATTGTTCACTCACTTGTACATGTTCACTTCACATACTTGTATATATTCTCCATGCTCACTTCACACACATACACTTGTATATAGTTTCACCTTTTCTCACATTTTCCACACACCACTTGTAGATTATCCGTGCTTGTCTTCACTAGCACACACCCATACTTCTCTTCCTTGTATATATCTCCATGATCACTTACACATCTCACAGACCACTTGTAGTTGGTCCATTATTAGTCTCACTAGCACAAACATTCACTTGTATATATTCACATGATCACACACACTCTTCCCACGTCACCCTCTTTGCATATATATCTCACTCACTTGTATATTCACATGTTTCCCTATCACCATGATTATTATACTCTTCATACACCATAGTTTATTTACTTTTCATAATACTTGTATATTCTCCCTCATAGTGATAGTACTCCTTTTACTTATCATGCAAATAATATCTCTCCATAAGATAGTAATTAAGACTCATACATTTTTGCACACTGCATCATCAGAGCATGGCAATATTGACCAAAATTATGTCCCATATTTGGGGGTCACTTCATGATGGGTGTTGGCTTCGCAGGGGAGCAGTTAACCTAAGTGATATGATTCTCACCTTCCACTGGCCTTGTACCTTCAACGTATATAAAATGGTTCCTCCCGCGTCGTACCACTTGATCGATCTCGGGATGGGAGGTATATAGTAGGGATTCGTTTACGTACGTCAAGTATATCGAATTATTTCTCACATGTTCCTTCCCCATGAGGTATATCGTGATGCAATTCACGAACATTCAGGTATATTAAATGTCTTGTCCACACGTACCAATGGATGATTGACCTTATAGGTAAGAGGTATATAATGGAAGTCATGACAAAAGGGGAACCCGTCCACTAACACAACAAGTGCATAAACCAAATATAGGCTTAAACCTTAGGACACTCATTATTAGTTTGCCGATTACCATGCAAACTTTGTAGAAATTACAGGGGGCGTACCGCTCGAAGTTTTGTGCTATTTCATATTTTTTAAAACAGGACCCTGTCCATGAGCCTGGAAACAAGTCAAACCGTGTCTTATATGTTTTAATCCTATGACATTTTTCTTGCATTTAAGAAAATTTAATACTGTGAAAACCTATTAATAATAATAGCCATGCTAAGATTTCTCTCCTTTTTTCCCTCCTTTTTCAAAAACCAACAAAATATAAAAAAAAATCCCCTTTTTCAAAATACCAAAAATTCTCCATTATTCCTCTAAAGATAATCCCAAATCATTTTCTTTCTCAGGTCGATTGCATACTCGACCTTGGCTTGCCTCCCTATTGGCTTCGGTCTTCCATCAAACTGCCCCAAAGCTTCGCTGCTTCTTTAGCTACATCAATCAAATCTGGGATCTAACTCCACAAGATATTAGTGAAGAATACCAACCAAGCAGCGAATGTTCATCCAGATATTATGGTCATACTATCCCAACTCAGTGGAAATATTGATAACCTTCAAACTGATATCCAATAGATACAACGACATTAAGCCCATAATCTAGAAGGTTAATAACCTAAGATCTTCTTTCCTCGTGCTATGGGTGCACATGCCCTCGAGCTTGTTTGGGTCCTAAAAGAATACCAACAAGTCCTAGATGCCCCAACTACAAATGGGTTGCCACTTACACAACTCTCGATTTTGAACCTTACTAAGCCAAGGGCCAATCTGCTGGTACCCATGGATCCCCAAAAAGAATAATTGAATAAGGTCAAGGAAGAGCTCAAGATACTATAGAAAATGTTTTATCAAGTTAAGATATCCAATAAATATGTGGATTACACTCACATGTAGCCCCACCCTAAGGCAAGGTTGCTAAAAAAGTACTAATTTTTTGACATTGAGAACTTTGGGGGTATCGGGACCCTAATTATTCACCCAGTTAACTATCACTGAGCTATGACCCTTCTCAGTGACTTAGAAGAAATAAGGTCCTAAATGTTTCAGTAGACCTTAAAAAAAGTGATCTTCGATGGTTCTTGTCTCTTGAAGAATATAATATCCATAGTTAGGAGGAGGTAGCCCAAAACTTCATGTCTTAGTACAAACACAATGAATAGTTAGAGGTTATGAGTAGAGACATAGAGTTGCTCAAGCAAAATCCTAATGAATAAGTCATTTGTTTCATTGAAAGGTGGAGACAAAAAGGTGTCGC
The DNA here is from genome assembly GCA_949130495.1 of Sambucus nigra. Taxonomy (NCBI): domain Eukaryota; kingdom Viridiplantae; phylum Streptophyta; class Magnoliopsida; order Dipsacales; family Adoxaceae; genus Sambucus; species Sambucus nigra. Next base: position 381,651,397 of record OX422220.1, on the reverse strand, counting down.
AATGACCAACGGACCTCGAAGGAAGAACACATGAGCTCTATGAAGAAGAACTAATTGCCTCATATTCGAGCATCTTTTGGAGGACAGTATTACCCGTACTTTCGAGCCCTTCGAGAGACTAGTGTGGAAATTGAAAAAGGTGTCACCAAGGTAAAGTCAGAACCGAAGAAGCCTACCGAACAGTTTACACCCCAGAAATATGATAAGACCACTAATGCCTCATTCTCAACCATTAACAACATATTACAACCTGCTACCTCTTGGGCACCAAAATGTTACCCCATTCTTAATAGATAAGAGTACACCGAACTTCATGCCCCTATGTCAAAAGTTTACCAGGACCAACTAGCCCGAAATCTCATCAAACCTTTGGAACTCCGACCATTACCAAACCCACTCCCTAAAAGTTTCAAGAACGATGTCCATTGTGACTTTCACCACATAGAAGGCCACACTACCGACCAATTCCTTCTCTTGAAAAATGTGATCCAAGGCTTGATCAACCGCTGTATTATCGCCCCGCCAGCTAATTCCAAGACCAACACCACTCATAACCCTCTTATGGCACATGGAACCAGAACGAATGTCATCTTTTTGGAAAGTAACCCTGAGTTTGACCTTCTACCTAGATTATGCCTATCAAAGCACCCATCATCCCCACAGTCCCACCCAAACCTCTCGAGGTTTTTTTGTCCTTCTCTTGCACCCTGATTAGCTTGATAATTAAGTTGTATCACTCCTTACAAGGTCTTATATTGTCCTCCACATCCGATCAGAGGGGGAGGCATGGAAGTACCTGTTGTGTTAGACCAACTCCAAAAGTTCGTGTTGAAATTGCCCATCGAGCGGTCCATTGACTACTAAAAATTCAATGTCCTATTTTTGAAAGTCCAGAAATGGGATCAAGAATCATATCAGTGGGTGGTACCCATTGAATAAATCAATCTAGATGACTTTGTGTAAACCATGGTCGATATATTTCACCAAACAGAAGAAATTTATAACATTTCTGAGTTGCTCACTTCTTTGAAACTTCAGGATGCCTAATCCCTTCACTCTTGCCCTTCCCTAATAGGTGGGAAGATTTATGATGAAGTTGTAGATGTGGTCAAAAGCATTAATTACTCCTGTAAAGAGTACATCATTTCCACCGGTAGGGGTGAGGACTTTGAAAGTTTTAATGACGAATCTGATAGTGAAGGTTTCCACACTGGGGTTAAAGAATGGAAACATAAAGTGTAAACCCTGACCGAGGAAACCATGTAAATAACTAAGACCTATAAAGAAAGTGCCTTTGAGGAATTCTTTGACTTTTAGACACTAGGGACGAGTCTCTGCATGATCTGCTTAGATGTTGTGCCATCGCACCTGTCCGCCCAGATCACAACTGCTGATATGCCTCTCCTAAACTCGCATGCCATCCTAATCCAGCCTGCTGAAGCTGAGAGTGCGCGAGCAATCAATGTCAAACTTATTTAATTAAATTCCAAATTTAGTCACAACAAGCCTTAACTCTTGCAAACAAACGTGATTGAATAAAGAAATAATCTAAGCATGCAAGATAATCACGATTGAGGAAACATCCCCCACAAGGTCAAAACCATCTTATTTTCACTATAATTTTGTAAAGAACGGTTTACAAAGAACAAAATACCCCCAGGCGTCAGTTTTGATGTCGTTGGTAAGAGTTCTCGCAAGAGCTCTAGAAAGTCAACAATGGAAAAGCTTCGTCTTCCCCATAAGTGTACTCCAGACGAGTAGTATAATCTTCCTTGGGGTTTAGAGGATTCACATAAAGAATTGGGAAATATTTGTTAATCAAAAAGGGTATTCAAACTTCAAAATATGAAGTCTTTAAACGGAGTCTATTTTGCAGAAATGGAGATATGCAGACTTAGAAAAACATGTAACACGAGCACTATTTAAATAGGAAGTTAAGGCGGTGCATCATTCGAACGAAACACGGTGTTTTATAAGATAGATGGCATCTCATTCGAATGAGATACGATGTCATTCGAACGACATCAGTGACGTGTCACAGAAGAACTCCTTAAAAAGATTTTGCATGATTATCATCTTCCGGACTTCAAAATTTTATTTAAAAAATATTCCCAACTATTTATGCAAATAATTTAAACACTCCAATTAAATTATTTTTTACCATAAGTAAATGGAGTAGTGGGAACTTTTGAAGAGTACGTTGCTTGACACATGATGCACGTACGAAGATGATGGATGCATGAATTCGGATCTAGGCCGTCGAGGATGATCATTGAGACGTACCGAATGTAGTGATATCAGACATGCTTAATTATGATCTAGGATAATTGGAAAATTCCTAGATGCTACCCTGGACATTTATAAATCATGTCCTTACAAATCTCCCCCTATGTCTATGCCAGTAAATACATAAAAATATATGGATTATGCTGCCCAAAAAAAAAAACTGATATACAATCTAATATCCCCATCAAACTCGAAAACTGGAAATACTAAATGTTATCTTCACAAATTCGATCATCTTCAAATCTTCAACTCTTCAAACTTTCTATGTCATCATTAGAGTATGCAATAATAATTCTCCATTTTAATACCTACACACATGAGACAAGAAATAAATACCCGTGACGTGCAACGGTTTGAAATGTAATGATAAGCAGAAAAAAATATCAATTATGAGCAAGAAAATCATTATATAAACAAACAAGCAATTCTCCCCATAATTCGTTCTCCCCCTTTTTATGATGTCCCCAAATAGACAAATATGACGAACATACACAATGCAAATGGATAATGTCACATGGAAATAAACTTTCTCTTTTTGAATTTTTCAATTTTTTTAAAGCAAACAAAAATACACCATGAAAGAACACCAAAACAACCAAGTCCATGATAGCGAAAATGAAGGGATGTGAGCAAATTTAACAGGAAAATCAATCCATACAATCATAACATATGTGCATGATGAATATTGGATATTTATAACAAATAAACTCAACATCTTCCTTTGGTGTAAAAATTGTGGAATTAAAAGAAATTGACTCAATTAAATCAGCAAATCAAAGCTCAAAGTGATTTCAACACCAACAACGTCCAAAACGATTTCATCTTTTTCAACACTTTTTAAGTACGTGCAAAGCTGTTTTAATTATTCAACCAAACTCCCTCATATGTATTTTCTTTTCGAGATGATCTAAATTCTCAAACATTGGAGAATTGGTGAATAAACCTAATGGCACATTATTGGCATATATTTCTATTTAGTGCCATTCAATATTTTCGGGCTCTTTTAAACTTCTTTGGAACCTGGATAATTAAAATTCCTTAATTTTTTAGTTCCAATTTAAACGGCGGCTTAATTGCAAAGGATAAATGTGTACCTTTCATAGCCCTTCACCGTTTATAAAATTCACACAAACTAATAGAAAACGGTTTAAAACATGCACGCCTTTTATTATCTTATTTTATCGCATTTGATTCATTGTATAGACATAATTGAGATGGAAACACTCAAGCCAATATGCGATAGACAAGTACAATACTTAAATAATACCGTGCATTTGTGCGATAAAGGAGATAAGGATCCAAACATGTAGAAGATATCACGAATTACATCTCAAAGACTCCAATCAATGTAAAGCACATGGATGAAATGATGTAGCATTCCAAATCACTATCAAACAGTCACGTGAAATATGGAATGAAGTTGAGACTATGGTTATCTTAAATGTTCATCCATAAATGATGTAAACAAAAGACAAAACTATTTTTGTGTTTTCTAATTTTATTTTTTAAAAAACAATTTTTTTTTTGCTTTTTCTAATTTAAAAAAGAATAAATAATAATAAAAAAATATACAAAAGATACAATCTAGAGATAGGAATCAAATGATATGATCAACAAAAAAAGTATCCTATTCTAGACTTGGTGACCACCCCTCAGTCAACTGTACAAATTCCTAAAGACTTCCTAAGACTCTCGAATCTAAGGGCATCTAAAGGCTTTGTGAAGATATCGACTAACTGGAGGTCGGTAGATACAAAACTCAAGGATACGACATTTTCTTCTACAAGCTCACGGATAAAGTGCTCGCGTATCCTAATGTGTTTTGTGCACAAATGCTGGACTGGATTACGAGATTTATGCATCGTTCTTGTGTTATCACATGAAATAATCATGGTGTCCTATGATATCCCATAATCCTCCAACATCCGCTTCATCCACAGAAGTTGCGTCCAACAACTCCCGACGGCTATGTACTCACCCTCCGCAGTGGACAAAGAGATGGAGTTTTGCTTCTTGATCAACCAAGAGACAAGAGCAAAACTAAAGAATAAACACCCACCAAAAGTTCTTCTACATCCATCTGCATCCCCGACCCAATTGACATCCGAATATACGGATAAACGGTCACTAGTATCAAAGGAATACTAAATGTCAAGTGAGAGAGTCCCACTCACGTATTTGATAATAAGTTTGAAAGAGAGTAAGTGTGACTCTTTCGGGGATGCCTGATATCGCGCACAGACTCCAACACTAAAGGCTATGTCGGGATGACTGGAAGTCAAGTACATAAGACTACCTATCATACTCTGATACAAGGTTCGCTCTACGTCCTTGCATGAAGTGTCCTTCCTAAGCTAAGTTGAGGTACTCATCGGTGTACATGCGTTCTTAGAGTGGTCTTGACCAAATTGCTTCACAAGGTCTCTAACATACTTAGATTGGGAGATGAACATACCATCCTCTAGATGATGAACCTGGAGACCAAGGAAGAAAGTAAGCTCACCAACCATGCTCATCTGAAACTCACTCTTCATATCCTCCTCAAAGTGCTGAGCATACTGGGAGTATGTGGATCCAAAGACTACGTCGTCCACATAGACCTGGGTAACCAAAATAGCACCGTCATCTCTCCTGACGGATAATGTCATACCAAACCCTCCTCTCTTAAACCACAAGCTAAGAGATAGAAAGTAAGCCTTTCCTACCAAGCACGGGGTGCTTGATTCAAACCATACAAGGCTTTTCTCAGATAGTATACGTGACCAGGGTGCTTAGGGTCTTCAAACCCTTTTGATTGTTCCACGTAAACATCCTCCTGTAGAATGCCATTAAGAAAGGCACTCTTGACATCCATATGATATAACTTAAAGCACAAATTACATGCAATGGCGAGTAGTAAGCGGATGGACTCAAGCCTCGCAACATGAGCGAATGTCTCATCAAAGTTTACACCCTCAAGCTGTGTGTATTCTTGAGTGACCAACCTAGCCTTATTTCAAATAATGGTACTAGTCTCATCCACCTTATTCTTGAAGATCCACTTGGTACCTATCATATTTGTCTCACTAGGTCAGGCGACCAGTTCCCAGACATCATCCTTTCTAAACTGAGGCAACTCATCCTGCATAGCACATATCCATTGTTCATCTTTGAGTGCTTCCTTATAGTTTTTGGGCTTGACTTTGGATATGTAGAAGACATGGCTAACAACGTTCTCTAGATGAGCATGATTCTTGACCCTAAGGGTGGGATCTCCTAATATAGTAGAAGGATCATGACTCTTGCGAACCCATGCAGGAGTGTCCCCTAAGTCAGTAAGGGGATCCACTCTGGGTGTGGGAGGCATAACGGGATCATCAGTAAGAGCATCACTCTCACCCAAAAGGTTAGAATTAATAAACGCCGGAGGTTCGTCATCTTTCACAATGACGTTTATTGACTCCATAACTTTAGAGATGTTCAAGTTATACACCCGATAAGCTCTACTAAACTATGAATAACCTAAAAATATCCCCTCGTCACTTCGGGAGTCGAACTTTCCTAATTGCTCTCTATCCCGTAGGATGTTGCATTTGCCCCAAAGACACGAAAATATGAAAGGTTGGGATTATTTCCAGTTCACAATTCATAGGGCGTCATAAGAGTGTGTGGATGAAGATATACCCTATTCATCGTGTGGCATGCGGTAGACACCGCCTCTGCCCAAAATCTTCTTGCAACTTTACGACCCAAAAGCATAGATCTATCCATATCTTAAATCGTCTGATTCTTCCTCTCAATAATCCAATTTTGCTGAGGAGTCCTAATGGCCAAAAATTCGTGTTTGATTACTAGGCTATCACAGAAAAGATCCACTTTTGCTTCTTTAAAATCAGTGCCGTTGTCACTACGTATTCTTTTGATAGTGACATCGTGTTGATTTTGCAGGACACGACACTTGGTCGTAAAAAGGTCCAAAGCATCGGATTTCTCTCATAGAAAACCTACAATAGAGTAGCGTGAGAAATTGTATACCATCACGAGAATGTACCTCTGACCACCTAAACTCTTAGTACGATTAGGACCCATAAGATCCATATGTATCAACTCAAGGATGCGAGAGGTGGTAATGGAATTCAACTTCCTATGGGGGATACAAATTTGCTTTCCCAACTGGAAGGGTCCACAAACTGTGGAAGTTGGATTTCCAAGCGATGGTAAGCCACGTATTTAGGTCCTTTTTGGCTAACTTTTCCAAATCTCAAAAGTTCACATGACCTAAACGTTGATTCCACAGATCCAAAGAAGTGAAAATGGTGTTGTTGCAGAAAAATAAGGACTCCGACATGATCCCATAATAATTGTCTTTAGTCCTCACCCCATGAAATAAAAATTTACTGGTTTGATCATAGACGTCGTATTTATTTCGGCCAACTTTACTACAAGGTCAGCATCGCACAGCTGGGTAATACCGAGTAAATTTTCCTTCAATCCTTTGATGTACAACACATTCTCTAACTAAGGAAATCCTGGTAATTCTACTATACTTCGTCTTACTATGCTAGACTTTCTCCTGTCTCCAAAAGTGAATTTACTTTCCTTATCATCCTCGAGGGAGGTACACAAATAGACGTCACCAGTCATGTTCCTGGAGCACCCACTATCAAAGTACCACTGTAAGGAATTATGTCTTTAAGAAAAATATGAGAAACAAGGGCTTTTGCGTTGTTTTTAGGCACCCAAGTAGTGGTAACCTTATGTTTGCCCTTGTCATTGTTGACTCTAGTCGAGATTTTAGAAGGGTTCATTGACAGCATAGAAATCCGTTGGAACTCTTCTACTATACTCTGAGATGTGGCGACTGGAAACTCAACTCGCTCTCTAAGGCTCTCAAAATCAGTAGTGGCATGTGGCGGAGCAAAAGTACGTCGTGTTCGACCCAAAATATAGCAAAACTCATGAAGGTGGCCCTTTCTTTTGCAGTAAGTACAAAAATATATAGATTTAGGCCGACTTTGGTTTGCTTTTCTTGGTCGAACTCTCTGCTGGTTTCTAGCTGGGTGGCCATATGGATTTATAATAAACCTCGAAATTGGTTCTAATGTCGTATAGGACGTGGAAGCACCATCAAAACCTATTCTCGGACTCTCACCTAAAACCAAAGCAGGGGCGAGGAGCATATTTCTCATCTTACCAGATCGGTCCTCAATTCTTACCTTAACTTCCCGAGCTCTCTCAAGGTCCTGAGTGAGTTGGGCTACAAGGGATTACAATTTCTTTCGAGTGTCCAGGGAGTAATGGAGATCACTCGTCAGATCATCCACTTACTTAGTCAAGTCCCCTTTTTCTTTCACAAACACAATTTCTCAATCTCTCGAGAAACTTTCTCTCTCTCAACACAGGCGGTCTCTCTCTCTCAATGCAGTGAATATGGAGGACTCTCTCTCTACTATCTCTCCTAATTCCTTATCTAGATCTGCAATCCTAAGAGCTAACACTTTATTACGCTTTTTGGTTTTGAAAGTATCAGCATGTAAATTAGCGTACGCGTGTCGGAGATCACTCTCTCTATCACTTGCATCTTCCTTTCCCTCACTCACACTGCTATTACTGTTGAGGTATCCTTGTGAGCTTGCATCCTCAATGTCGTGAGGAGCACGGTCAATACTCACATAACTATCCATGAATGTGGTGAAGTTACATTAATGCGATGACACGTCTCCAGAGTCCACCGACTCGACCTCGCTATCATCACTAAGAGTAGTGTTTAACGTAGATTTGGATTGTTCTTGACGTTTCAACCTAGTTGCAAACTCAAACCCCCTATAACCTCTACCGACGCACTCAAAATATCTCTCACTATCTTTCTTAGAGGTGTCCTTTTTGTCTTTCTCAAATTCCTTCTCAGATTCATATTTCTCAAAATTATTTTTATCTTTGAAATTTCCATTTTTCTTTAATTTGAGAAATTTCTTGATTTTTTTTGCAAAAAGTACCAAATTATCTAAGTCAAAATCAGAATCAGAATTAGTCATCTCTTCCTCTCTTTCCTTAGACGACTCACCTCTCTTTGGCCCCTCACTCTTTCTGGCCTGGGCTTTAAGAGATACCCTTTTATCTTTTGATTTTATCGTTTCAATTTCATAGTTGTGTAGGTCTCCAATTAACTCCTCTAATTTCAGCGTATTCAAATTACCTAATGAATTTAACACAGTGACTTTGGGGATAAATCTCTTAGGAAGTGATCTAAAAATTTTCTTAATTACCCTAGCATAAAAAATGTGATCTCCTAAATTAAAACTATTGTTCACGATATCAAATAAGAGTGCATAAAATTCATCGAAACACTCATTTTTATGCATGGAGATAGTTTCAAATTGAGTAGATAAGTTTTGCAATTTAGATTCTTTCACTACATTTGTGCCTTCATGAGTAAGTTGCAGAACATCTCATGCTTCTTTAGACGTGGTACACGTCATGATGCTTCGGAACTCGTCAGGTGTGACGGCTCCAAAAACGGCACTAAGACCACATGAGTTAAATGTGCTCCATTTAAATTCATCCTCAGTCCATGAAGTCACATATTTTAAAGTTGTTACGTTTTTAACAGTGACAGTGGGAAGCGTCCACCCTCTTTCACACATAACCCAAAATTGTTCATCAGTAGCCATTAAGTGAGATTTCATGCATGCTTTCCCATAGGAATAATTTGACCCATCAAAAGTTGAAACTTTATTATATGAGTAATCCATTGAAATTACGTTTTTTCAAAAAATCAATTTTCAGAACAAAATTGATATCAAGACAAAATTTTGCAAAAAAATTACACGGTAAGTTTGTGTAAATGGCTCTGATACCAATTTGAGAGTGCACCAGCAATCAATGCCAAACTTATTTAATTAAATTCCAAATTTAGTCCCAACAAGCCTTAACACTTGCAAACAAACATGATTGAATAAAGAAATAATCTAAGCATGCAAGACAATCACGATTAAGGAAAAATCCCCCATATGGGCCAAACCATCTTATTTTAACTATAATTTTGTAAAGAATGGTTTACACGGATTATAATGAAAATACAAGTAATGACATATGAAATACCCTCAAGCATCGAATTCGATATCGTCGGCAAGATTTCCCACAAGATCTCCAGAAAGTCAGTAATGGAAAAGCTTTGTCTTCTCCACAAGTGTACTCTAGATGAGTAGTATAATCTTCCTTGGGGTTTAGAGGATTCACATAAAGAATTGGGAAATATTTGTGAATCAAAGAGGGTATTGAAACCTTAAAATATGAATTCTGGAAACGGGGTCTGTTTTGTAAAAACGGAGATATGAAGACTTAGAAAAATGTGTAGCATGAACACTGTTTAAATAGGAAGTTAAGGTGGTACGTCGTTCAAATGAAACACGGTGTCGTTCGAGTGAGATGGCATCTCGTTCGAATGAGATACGATATCGTTCGAACGACATCAGTGACATGTCACAGAAAAACTCCTTAAAAAGATTTTTCTTGATTATCATCTTCCAGACCTCGAAAATTTATTTAAAAAATATTCCCAACTATTTATGCAAATAATTTAAACACTCCAATTAAATTATTTTTTACCATAAGTACGTGGAGTAGTGGGAACTGTTGAAGAGTACGTTTAATGCCACATGATGCACGTATAAAGATGATGGATGCATGAATTCAGATCGAGGTCATCAAGGATGATCGTTGAGACGTGCCGAATGTAGCGGTATCAGACATACTTAATTGTGATCTTTTGGAAAATTTCTAGATTCTACCCCGAAAATTTATAAGTCCTGTCCTTGCACATGCTCTACCAAACCTTGTTGTTTATCCTATTCAAGAAATCTCTGCACCTGTTTATGTTTCTACTTTTCCTGAGAAAATGTATCTGAGGCCTCTTTTGATAAGGTTCTCAACACTGTTTTCCCTAAAAAGGAAATATATGAGGATTTTGAGTACCTTGTTTTTCCTCACATTAATTACGTTGATTTCAATCAAACTTTTGATGATTATGATTTTGTAAATGAACAATCCATAACTAATATCAATGAGGAAAATAATAAACAATATAACCTCATTCAAACTAATGACGATGAGACTATTGTTACGAACCTCAGTTCTAGTCATCATCAGTATAAGATTAGGATAGGGTCCACCCTTAATGAGAATGAGCGGGCGCAATTTAAAGGGTTTCTGAAAGAGTTCATTTATGTGTTCGAATTGTCCTATGATGAAATTCCTGATATTGACCCACAAATAGCTCAACACAAAATCTTGACATTTTCGGAATGCAAATCGATTAAGCAAAAGTGGAGAAAACTTCGAACATAATGGTCCCTCAAAGTAAAGAAGGAGATAATCAAACAGTTGAACGTGAGTTTCATTCATGTGGTTGGATATCCTATATGGCTCACCAACATCGTCCCCATACTAAAATTGGGAGGAAAATATCGCATGTGCATCGACTATCGAGATTTGAGCATCCCCGAAAGATGATTACCCATTTCCAAATATAGACATGATCATGGATAATACGGCCAACCATGCCCTAAAATCATTTATCGACAGATTTGCTGGTCATAAGCAGTTCAAGATGCACCCTACCACCCAGAGAAAATTACCTTTATCACCCCTTAGGTAACTTTCTGTGTCATGCCATTCGGGCTAAAAAACGTTGGGGATACCTACCAAAGAAATGCTATAACCATCCTTCACGACCTTGTTCACAAAGAGGTCAAAGTCTACGTTAACAACATGATCATCAAGTCCAAAACTCGAGAAGGTCACATCCTCGCCCTCTAAAAATTCTTCGAGCAATTACGACAACACCCGATGTCGCTCAACCCATAAAAGTGTGTTTTTGGCGTCATAAAGGGGAAACTCCTTGGATTCATCATCACTAAGAAATGAATTGAAGCAGACCCTGCAAAACTGAAATCCATACTCGAGATTCCACCACCCTAAATGGAGAAGCAAGTATGAGGATTCCTGAGGAAATTGAAAGACATCAGTCGGTTCATTAGCCATCTGAGAACCCATTTTTAAACTTCTTTGAAAGGATTCAACCAAAGTCTGGAACTACGCCTACCAATAGGACTTGACCAAATGAAGTGATACCTCACTTGACCTTCGGTACTCATGCCTCTGCTACCAAGTCTTCCCCTGATCCTATACTTGAACATTACTGGTACCGCAGCAGGGGCTTTAATTTACAATTACATTGAAGAATCCTATAAGGAAAGAGTTATCTACTACACTAGTTAGAAAATGGTAGGGTACAAAGTCAATTGCACTTCTTTGGAGAAAGCGTGTGTGGCCTTAGTCTAGGCCACGTAAAAATTATGACATTACATGCCTTCCTTTCCTATCAGACTAGTATCCCGAATGGATCCCATCAAATACTTGCTAGGGAACCCACTTTTTTAAGACAAATGGCTCTTTGGTTGATGTTCCTACACAAATTCGACATTGTGTATGTAATGTAGAAATCCATGAAAGGGAAGACCATATCCAACTCTCTTGTCGATTATTCTATGGAAGGAATCGATGTTTTGGTCTCTGAATTCCCAAATGAAGATATTTTACGCACCTCGCAGGAGGGTCTTTGATGGAAAATGTTCTTTAATAGAGCTTCCAATAAGAAAAGGTATGTCATTGGGATACTCCTCATTGCTCTCGATAACTCCCACACCCCATCGCCATCAAGATAGATTTCCCTCACACTAACAACATGACTGAAAATGAGGCATGCACAGTAGGCCTCAAGATCTCCCTCGAGAAAGGCATCTAGCACGTAGACGTATATGGGTACTTTGCCCTCGTTGTTAAAAAAATCCTTAAAAAATGGGAACTCGTGGACGAGAAGATCCAACCCTTCCATGCCCACCTAGAAGAGTTTGCCTCCCAGTTCAAAGATGTCACCTTCCATTACCGTCCTCACTCAAAGAACAACCTACTTGACGCATTTGTAACCCTGACCTTTATGGTCGGTATGCCCGAGGGAATAATAATTTCCATTTTCCTAGTTCAAAAGCTAGCTGTGCCCACCCACTATTACCATATTGAGATTGTCACCGAAGAAGACTCCTACATGGTCGAGTTATGGAAATATAACATTTGGCACCTCTTCAAAGATGATAGGTATCCCCAAGATGCAGATAAGAAAGACCATGTGACCCTTCATAAAATGGTTGCCCAGTATATCATCTACGATAAAGAAATTTGCAAGAGAAACATCGATGGAACCCATTTTCATTGCATAGGAAGGTTTGATATTGAAGGAACAATCTTGAAGATCCATAGCAGGGAATGAGGGTCCCACATGAACGGTCATATGTTTTCCAACAAGATCATCCGTCAAGGGTACTATTAGACTACCATGGTTCAAGACTGCACTGCTTATGTTAGAAGATGCCAAAAATGCTAACAGTTTGCCAACCTTCAACACTTGCCTCCTCGGGAATTATACAACATGACCTCTCCCAAGCCCCTCTCCGCCTGGGTCATAGTCATTATAGGGAAGGCCAATCCTAAATCTTCCAATGGTTACGAGTATATCCTAGTCTCCATTAACTAATTCACGAAATGGGTCAAAGTCGAGTCATAAATAGTATTAAATGACAAGAAAGTGGTCAAGTTTATCAGAAAGAACATCATTTGCTAATATGGGGTTTCTCATGAGTTGGTATCCGCAATGGTCTTCACTTCGAAATCGAGATCACAGAACTAGTCGAAGAGTATGGAATTCAGAGGCATAAGTCTTCTCCTTATTGATTACAAACTAGTGGTCCTGTCAAAACCGTCAATGAAAGCCTCAAAACCATCATCAATAAGTGATCGAAAGTTACAGAGACTGTGTCGACTGGATCCCGTACGCTCTCTTATTCTATCTCACATCTATCAGAATGCCCGTTATCCCTTACTCTCTGGTACACGATATTGAAGAAGTTCTCCCCGTTGAGATAAAAGTACCTTCTTTACATTTCATGCTCAAGAGCAAGTTCAATGAAGAAGACTTGCATTAGAGATGCTATGAAGAACTCTCACTATTGGATAGAAGGAGACTCGAAGATATATATCACATATAGGGGGTACTATCGCTGGATAGTGCAATCATTTAATAGGAAAGTCAAGGAATGTAGTGTCCAAGAATGAGACCTTGCCCTCAAAGAAATTATAGAACCTATCTGGGACCCTAGAGAGAAGTCCAAACCTAATTGGAGCGGCCCCTACATCGTGAAGAAAATCCAGTCAGGCGGCACCACTATGCTCACAGATCTTGATGGAGAAAAAATGACGCATCCATTCAATCTGGACCATCTCAAGAAATGGAACAACTCTTGACACCCCACTTTTATTCTGAAAAAAGAGTGAAGAAGAAAATTCTCCATTTCTCCCTACCCAGAACTACGTGGGACCTGATCCTCTCAAAATAAATCTATTTAAAATGAACTCTTGAAATTTGTAAAAACTCTTAGAGGTACGTAGGTAGCCCATACAACACACATGGGCGTTGTCCTTTATTTTTTTTAAAAATTCTATTATTTTATAACCTCCGAGAACGACAATCTATCTCATTATTCACATGAACAAAAGGATTATGTATGCCTTAGCGATTGGTATAAATAGTTTGAACACCAAATTTATCAAAAGAAATAACAAAATATATTCAAAATTATTTTTATTTCAAATAAGGGAACATAGTCGTTACATGAAATATCAATAGAGGGAGTCAAACGGACCACCCCCTTCCAATAACAAAACCAACCTACAAACCTACCTACCAAATAACCAACTTCATAGAAAAATCCTAAAAGACAACAAACACATACACAAATACAAACCACCCTCAAATAAAATCTTCCCTGCTTCAGAAAATGCTACCCTCAGTTTCCAGATGGCCCAGCCTCGTCATCATCACCTGCTCCTGAAGGTCCCAAGGTCTCCTACTCCTTATTGATGCTTTGTTGTTCCATGCAACGGTATGCCATGGCAAGCTTCGTTGAAACTAGAATAACTTCCTCCATGGTATTGAAATCCACAAGCCACCTTTGCCCAGTCTCCACTTCTAAAATCTTCCAAACTACTTGCTTCCACAACTATTTCAGATAATCCCCAATAGACTATGACGGACGGGTAGATTGGCGATAATGATGCCACAAAGGTCCTAGTATCATCCGTAAATACTCAGACAAATCCTCCACCGAGAAGAAGTTAGTTATACAAGGATGCACTATTTGTGCCCACCCCACTTAGTGCGGAAGATGCCGAGGAAAATATAACTAAGGTTGACGAAGTCCAACAAGTCGCACATACCGGCAGTCTCCCAACTACAAAATGGGCTCTAATTCCCCCACCATGGCAAAGACCAGCGAAGACACTGAGATTCGTGCTCCACGAACCAGTTAACCTATTTTTGCGGATTAAGAAATTAGGGACACCAGACAAAAGATACTCGAGAGGGGGCGCCAGGAGAAACCCCTTAGAAAGACACATGGACAGCATCACAGGGATCCCCTGCAAAAATTCAGAATGACCCTTCTTTCAAGCATCAGAACAATTCAAGGTCTATGATAGCACCACCATCGTAGGACTACAGCGGTAAGATATCCACGCCACTATCGTGCCCACTTGATGATCGACCATCATCTCACCCATCACTAATAACATCCAAGTAGTCAGTCCTAAGGAAACATCTCCAGGAAAACCAGCATCATAAAAATGACCTTGGCACATGGATTTCATAACCATTAGCAGGGCAATATTCCCTTTGTGGACTAATGACCGAGCTGCTAAGGGAGAGATATGAAGTAACTCAGCCAAAGACACCTTCAGAGAACGGGAAAAGTTGACCATAGCCACCGCTGCACTAGGGATAACCCCCAACATTACCAAAAACTCCTCATAAGTAGGGCACGCGTCGTCTATGCCAAATAAAAAAAGTGATCTTTGGGGTATCATAAATGTACCGTTGCCTCTAGCAGATTTTAGTCTATAGCCCGGTTACCCCATAAAGAGACCTGCTACGAGTTAAAAGTGTCATAGTCGATGTTATAAAGGCACATGGCCTCCAAGTCGTCAAGGTAAGAAGAAAAGACTTTAGACATTTGAAGAGCGATTTGCAAAAGAGAAAAAAAGACACAAAATAGAAAATGTGTATGGTGATGAAGAATGCACTTCCTAAACCCCTTTTTATACCCAAAAGCTCGCACAAAAGACAAATCGCTCGAAACCTCATCAAACCCTATTCCCTCATAGTACTCCAATTATTCAGAAAGTGCAATCAAAGCCAAATGATTTATTTGACTAGACTGTTATGCCGATAAGTAGGACAAGGGCTATGCCGATCGGTAATCCCCCTTTTTAGAAAGATCTCCTTTTTCTCTTTTACAAAAAAATCAATTTCCAAAAGTTCTTACTTTGAAAAAAGTTAACCTCTTATTTTATTTTTATTTTTTATTAATGCTATTTTCATAAAATAAACACATTTTCATTTAATCCATTTTTCATACTTTTCTCTGTCTTTGCGAATAAATAAGAAATCTCAGTAGAAAACTAAATCAAGATAATCAAATAAAAGAACGCATTATTTTTTCCTCCTTGGGTCTCTCTTTTTAGGTACAAATTCGCTACATTAAGCATATAACATGGTCAGTGCCAAGCTCTTCCTATAATAACAATGGATCTGTCATAAAATACCCAAGGGAAAGAACTAAAAATGGATGTCATCTCATCTACCACACCACTCTCTCTCCAAGTTAACAGACTATCCAAACTGATACGCCACTAGCCATCTCATTTGTGCATGCATGACCGTAACCCCCATGGCCCACGAAGAGTTAGTGTCCACCTAGAAGCAAGGTTCTGTAACAACCCGCCTAATGGGATACCGGGCGATCACTCCTATATCAAATTATAACTGGAGTTACATATGGATCATTCTTAGCATCACTGTCGAAAATCCATTTAATTACTAATATCCTATTAGGCGAGCGTTAAAATTTTAACTTAAGTACTCTTTTAATCAATTAAAGTAAAACATCCACAATTTAGTGCGTAAATAAAACTGAAATGAAAATGAAATAAATTAAAATAACCGAACACTCGGTTCAAATAATACAACCATATCGAATATCGTGCAAAGAATAAATAAAATCAGTTGGACCATTGGCCCGAATGTTTGTACAATATCTCCTATCTAGAATGCAAGGAAAGAAGCGTCTACCGATAACCCGCAAGCATCCACAGCTGCTGCAGCAGACGTCCGACTCGAAAGAATTTCCATCCAGGCGTCCCTGTGTCTGGACACCTATGTATATATATAATATATATCAAGAAAGGAAAGTAGATAAACGGGTCAGAGCCCGAATTTTTTAAAATATTTTGCAAGTGCATAAGTGCTTTATTTTTAGAAAAATAGTTTTATCTCATATTTAAATTGGTATCGCACTCCCATGAGATACCCCTCACCTCTCCTCTAATAGTTCACACCTAACGCACCCTAACACCATACCCTAGTCAAGTTATCCCTGCCTAACTAGTCTAATTTACCCATCTACTACCTACCCCAGGTAGTCCAAGTGCTACCAGCTAAACTTCCCTCCATTCTCAACACTGCACTAAGTTCGTGCGTGGGGTGTCTCGCAAAGCGAAATCCAAACAAGGAACCCCCCCGATACACTACTACTTGGCAGGGTTAATGGTAGAGATCCATTAGGCCCGTAGCACACACAAATGTGTATATATATATATATATATGTACACTTACAATATACGTCCGGATAATATCTCCCGGACTGAGGTTTACATAATATCAATTATATCTTATAATACACATCCGGATCTATCTCCCGGACTGAGGTGTATTCTATACTCATATCAAAACCTTTCATTTCCCTTCTCATATCCAGGAAATGTATTTAAAGCCAATTCATTAGCATGAATTGCTTTACCAAAACATATATCTTTTTTAAAAGCCAATTTTATTAACATAAAAATGCTTTTCCTTTTTAAATCATCCCATTTCCCTTTTTATACTCAGGAAATGTACCCAAAGCCATTTTCATTATCATGAAAATGCTTTGATCAAATCATATGCTTCCACATCCCTTCTTCCATCCGGGAGTGTTACCGAAGCCAAACCTTTATCCCATTTCCCTTTTTATACTCAGGAAATGTAAATTAAAGCCAATCCATTATCATGAATTGCTTTAATAAATCTACGACCGCCCCTCCGGGATTCCCCACGGGACGCGCCCCTAAATGGCTATCATCTTCCAGGGCCTATCTATACAAGACAACCTGGGAACCTACCAACGTCGGGAAGCGGCCATATTGCCTGCGGGAAAGTCAGGACCACACCCAGAACCCCCTAACCAGCGCAGTAAACAAATAAACGCCCATATGGCCTAGGGACTATATGCAACCTGCTCAATAGCCAGGAAGACTTCACCACAACGCGCGCAACTTCCCTTATGATAGCGATTTAGGGAGGTGTGTAACCATAATTTATTAATTATGAAAACCATTTATATTTCCATTTTGAAGATATTCATTTTTATATTTTCAAAATCATTTCCATCATATCATATATATATACTTTAATCACCTAGTATATACATATACCATATATTCCTCATAGAACATATAACCGTCCATAATGGCCTATATCATCTAGCGATGACCATAATCCCAAAGATTCCCTCCAGGAATCACAATCATGCATTCATATAAGCATGATACTAAGCCCAAAGTATTTTCTTACTTTGATGACTAATAATTACCTTAATCAACTCTTAACGGTTTATTGGATATCTCCAAATATAATAATTCACTCTAAGTGAATATATACATATATATATTCCCAATTCCTCAAGTCCTTTAGGATATAACCCTCTAATATACTTTAATTTAGAAGGCCCTTAAACTTTAATCTCAAAGGGGAGAAATAATAATAATCTCCAAAATCTAGGGCTGAAAACAGGGCACCGGTCGACCGGTCCTAGACCCCCGGTCGACCGCGGGTTGTAAATAAGCCTACGAAACAAAGCAGTAGGCCCTTTCTCCTTGACGCAGTCGACCGGCCATAGGGGCGCGGTCGACCGGTCACACCAGGTCCTCAAAACTTTAATTCCTCAAATCCTTAATCCAACAACCCAAATTCATTTTCGGGGTTTCTAAACTACCCTAAACATCATCCAAAACATCTACGCAATTAATTTTAGCCGTAATTTTTCCAATTCCCGATTTGATTTCCGAGTTGGAAATTCCAACTCGGAGCTATCATCTTGTAAAAATCATATCAAATCGTAAAAAAATCAGAAAAATACGCGGTCAGTGCTGACGCGACCGTATCGAAAAGATCTACAACTTTTGTGTTTTGGCCAAAAGCTAAATCAATTCTTTTCCTATTCAAAATAACCCCACAAGCTTACGGGTTACTATTTATTGTCTCTTCCAAAATTCCAAACTCCATTTTTCTCCATTTTTGTTGTTTCTAACCTCACCCAACACCTCAATAAACATCTAATCTATGTTTTACAACTAACACATCAATTATTTTGGGGTATTAAA
Organism: Sambucus nigra; assembly: GCA_949130495.1. NCBI lineage: Eukaryota > Viridiplantae > Streptophyta > Magnoliopsida > Dipsacales > Adoxaceae > Sambucus > Sambucus nigra. The sequence continues at coordinate 381,632,545 of OX422220.1, read as the reverse complement.
TCATTTCTTTTAGTTTTAAACCCTAACACCATAAAAACCCCAACTTAACCTTTAAACCCATTTTATACCCCATTAACATGGTTTTGACACTAAAAATCATTAAGAGTTTACACTACATCAATGTGTAAACTCATAATCAAATTTTACCCAATTTATTTTAAGGGTTCTAACTCCAAAATCATATTTTTACCAACTATGATATGAGATTGATGCACAAAAGTAAATAAAACAAGTAAACACTTGCCTCGTGGATAAAATCCGACGACCTCGAGTCGAATCCAGCGGAGTTTGGCCCGAATCTCCCTTTTCTCCCCTCTTTTCTCCTTCCTCTCTCTCTTCTCTCTTTTCTTTCTCTTTTCTCCCTCTCTCCCTCTTTATAAAGAAAGAAAAAGGGTTTAAACCCTTAAAACCCAAAAATGACTCGTTTACCCAATTACGAGTTACTTTTACCTCTAAAATTACCCGGAACTCAATTTCGACAATCGGACACTCTTTTCCGACTATCTCAGATATTCTGAGACTCATGGCGCAATCGAAATTTCCATCCGAGGTACTTGACCGCAAATCACTATTCCAACCCAAAATAATTAAATGCGGTTTTCTACTCAAAATCTTACCTCTTTTGTCGCAATACTCCACGGCGACATATAATTAAATTACTTCGACCTATATAGTCCCAAAATAATTTATAACACCCTTCGAAAATTATTAAATCCTCGAAAATCCCAAAAATTACTATTTCGAGAAATTCTCCAAATTCCAAATTATACTTAATTATGGAATTTAATTGTCCCCAAAAGGACGAGTTGTTACATACCCCCCCTTACAACGAAATTTCATCCTCGAAATTCAGATACGACCTACACCACCAATCTTAGGATCACTCCAAATCCTAATACCTCAAGGGAAACGATACTAACCCAACGGTTCCCAACCATATGCTACACGACTACCACGATCGTAAAGTGACTCTAATACGTCACATAATACCCATCATCTATATTTCCTATCGGCATGAATTTCAACCTTATGTACTACGCCCATTCTATTTCAGGCGGTATATAAAACAACTTACCAAGGTGCCCATACACCTTTCTAACTTGTGCATATCTGCACATCCGTAGTGAACGATCGACACGTAACACTCTCTCCCAAATAAGGAGCTCATTTCCTTGGTGTAATACTCATTTATGGGTCCTCCCGACCCGCGAAATTCATCCGCCTAACCTCGAAGCCACTAACTTTACCTAGACTACATCCTAATAATACTAAGGTCAATGCGATGTCCTACCTACGCGAAACTAATAACATCCTAAGTATATCCCTAGTGCCCAAGACCTCTCTCAACTCCCGACATTTACTTGGTTTCGTGCGTGAGACTTCTCGCAGAGCGAAATCTAAATAAGGAACCCTCCCGTTACACTACTCCCTCGCGTTGTCGGTCATCAATATATAACGGCCCAAGGCACACCAGCGGGACGTCCTAAATCCTACCTCGTTAACCTACGAACGCATTCCTACTATCTTATCCTTCCGCCCATACGAAAGGAAACCTAACTAATCAAAGTGCCTACTCTCTGTAGGAACACTACTAACATCACACCGATCAAAGATTTTCTCCAAATTTTCCTTCTTATTAAGGCTTGGCTATCATCCTCGAATCAATTTCTCTAAGTCCTACTCCACCCAACTATTTGTGGTGAGAGGACCACTTTAGTGCTTTTCCATAGCACAATATTTCCATAAGTGTACCATCATCACAGGGCTCATAGTCTATAGTGGTTCATCCACACTATAAGACTAACCCACATCCTTGCATCCTATAACAGCTCTCCACGCCCGGCTCCGTTAAGAGTCATGTGTGGAGTGTCTCGCAAAGCGAAATCCAAACAAGGAACCCCTCCACACATTAACACTTGACTTCGTCGGTCATGGAGTCCCGTTATTTCAGACATGCAACCGGGATAATCCTATCCCTTATCATCGAAAGGTGGTCTGAACTCCTATCTCTAACTAAGAGTCACACCATCCAGCGCTCGCACTAATATTCAGTCCTCGCGCATACAAACCCTGCGCTTAATCTTACCGCTCACCAATAATCCCGTGGGCCTTAATTTATATCAATAAGGTTGCCACATATACAAACCAAAATAAGGAAGCCTCTGCTCATCGAGGTTCCATCAACCCATGACAAATAAAGTGAACTCAACCTATATCTAGGTGAGACACCGCAACTACAACCCGTTCCCTCCAGGAACCATGGACACGATAGTCTTGCCATCATTAGCCTGCTATCGTTCCGAAAATACCATCATCTTATACAATATATAAAATATAAACACCCGCCTCTATGACGAGTGAAAGAAAAAAAAATTCCGCTATTGCAGAAAAATACATAGGCCTACATTATTATGTTATCGAGACCGAAACAAAAATCAATTTACACACACGAGTCTAGGGCTAACAAACACCATAACTTCATCTAGCCATACCTCTTACCAAAATTTCTTAACTCTAGGCCCCATCTGGGCACCCTAACCTTGTCCTTTATTCCTACCGAAAAAGACTATCCGTGTGGCTCCGCACTCCATAACACCATTTACATCACTGGTCTTCCTGACCAGGATAAAGTTGTCAACACCATCTGACTCTATAACTTTACTCCTTACAATCGCCTTACTAATCCTCTTAACTTCTTCGTTAAAAGGAAACTACACTACCAGTTTCAACAAATCTCCCCATGTGGATGTCGCCTCAGGGGCACCCGAACACACCCACATTCTACCTACAAGTGAAAATCTTCCTTAAATTTTCACATTCAGGTATTTCCATACCCTGCTCTAAGCCAAAGCTCCCGAGCCTTCTACGTCCACTAGGTAGTGCAATGCTCACCTTGCACAACTCCAACTTTAATATATAGTCCTTATCAAAGACCCTTTCCGAACCCTTATCTCTACTGGGTAGTTTAACTTAACTACCACTTCCTACCATAGCAGTACTTGGATGCTCATAACTACTATACTTTAGTAGTCGTTGCAACAATCCTTAGCATTTTCCACAAGGAGAGTGGCATCTACTAAGGTCCTCATCCCCAACTTCTACCCGCTGCTCCAGCTAAGCCTCACCTCCTGCTACCATCCAAGCTCCGCACACAATTCTCAAACAAGCGTGCAAAAGATTTATATAATTTCATAATATGGCAGGAGAACGAAATCCCACAAGAGAAATCAACAATCCTAATCCCGAGGCTCTATATCAAATCGAGAGCAACGCTGAAAGCGTAGTACGTCCGCACAGATTCCTAAGGACACTAGAACCTGATGCTCTGATACCATCTGTAACAACCCGCCTAATGGGATACCGGGCGATCACTCCTATATCAAATTATAACTGGAGTTACATATGGATCATTCTTAGCATCACTGTCGAAAATTCATTTAATTACTAATATCCTATTAGGCGAGCGTTAAAATTTTAACTTAACTACTCTTTTAATCAATTAAAGTAAAACATCCACAATTTAGTGCGTAAATAAAACTGAAATGAAAATGAAGTAAATTAAAATAACCAAACACTCGGTTCAAATAATACAACCATATCGAATATCGTGCAAAGAATAAATAAAATCAGTTGGACCATTGGCCCGAATGTTTGTACAATATCTCCTATCTAGAGTGCAAGGAAAGAAGCGTCTACCGATAACCCGCAAGCATCCACAGCTGCTGCAGCAGACGTCTGACTCGAAAGAATTTCCATCCAGGCGTCCCTGTGTCTGGACACCTATGTATATATATAATATATAGCAAGAAAGGAAAGTAGATAAACGGGTCAGAGCCCGAATTTTTTAAAATATTTTGCAAGTGCATAAGTGCTTTATTTTTAGAAAAATAGTTTTATCTCATATTTAAATTGGTATCGCACTCCCATGAGATACCCCTCACCTCTCCTCTAATAGTGCACACCTAACGCACCCTAACACCATAACCTAGTCAAGCTATCCCTGTCTAACTAGTCTAATTTACCGATCTACTACCTACCCCAGGTAGTCCAAGTGCTACCGGCTAAACTTCCCTCCATTCTCAACACTGCACTAAGTTCGTGCGTGGGGTGTCTCGCAAAGCGAAATCAAAACAAGGAACCCCCCGATACACTAATACTTGGCAGGGTTAATGGTAGAGATCCATTAGGCCCGTAGCACACACAAATGTATAAATATATATATATATATATATATATATATATATATATATATATATATATATATATATATATATATATATGTATACTTACAATATACGTCCGGATAATATCTCTCGGACTGAGGTTTACATAATATCAATTATATCTTATAATACACATCCGGATCTATCTCCCGGACTGAGGTGTATTCTATACTCATATCAAAACCTTTCATTTCCCTTCTCATATCCAGGAAATGTATTTCAAGCCAATTCATTAGCATGAATTGCTTTACCAAAACATATATCTTTTTTAAAAGCCAATTTTATTAACAAAAAAATGCTTTTCCTTTTTAAATCATCCCATTTCCCTTTTTATACTCAGGAAATGTACCCAAAGCCATTTTCATTATCATGAAAATGCTTTGATCAAATCATATGCTTCCATATCCCTTCTTCCATCCGGGAGTGTTACCAAAGCCAAACCTTTATCCCATTTCCCTTTTTATACTCAGGAAATGTAAATTAAAGCCAATCCATTATCATGAATTGCTTTAATAAATCTACGACCTCCCCTCCGGGTTTCCCCACTGGACGCGCCCCTAAATGGCTATCATCTTCCAGGGCCTATCTATACAAGACAACTTGGGAACCTACCAACGTCGGGAAGCGGGCATATTGCCTGCGGGAAAGTCAGGACCACACCCATAATCCCCTAACCAGCGCAGTAAACAAATAAACGCCCATATGGCCTAGGGACTATATCCAACCTGCTCAATAGCCAGGAAGGCTTCACCACAACGCGCGTAACTTCCCTTATGATAGCGATTTAGGGAGGTGTGTAACCATAATTTATTAATTATGAAAACCATTTATATTTCCATTTTGAAGATATTCATTTTTATATTTTCAAAATCATTTCCATCATATCATATATATACACTTTAATCACCTAGTATATACATATACCATATATTCCTCCTAGAACATATAACCGGCCATAATGGCCTATATCATCTAGCGATGACCATAATCCCAAAGATTCCCTCCAGGAATCACAATCATGCATTCATATAAGCATGATACTAAGCCCAAAGTATTTTCTTACTTTGATGACTAATAATTACCTTAATCAACTCTTAACGGTTTATTGGATATCTCCAAATATAATAATTCACTCTAACTGAATATATACATATATATATTTCCAATTCCTCAAGTCCTTTAGGACATAACCCTCTAATATACTTTAATTTAGAAGGCCCTTAAACTTTAATCTCAAAGGGGAGAAATAATAATAATCTCCAAAATCTTGGGCTGAAAACAGGGCACCGGTCGACCGGTCCTAGACCCCCGGTCGACCGCGGGTTGTAAATAAGCCTACGAAACAAAGCAGTAGGCCCTTTCTCCTTGACGCGGTCGACCGGCCATAGGGGCGCGGTCGATCGGTCACACCAGGTCCTCAAAACTTTAATTCCTCAAATCCTTAATCCAACAACCCAAATTCATTTTCCGGGTTTCTAAACTACCCTAAACATCATCCAAAACATCTACGCAATTAATTTTAGCCGTAATTTTTCCAATTCCCGATTTGATTTCCGAGTTGGAAATTCCAACCCGGAGCTGTCATCTTGTAAAAATCATATCAAATCGTAAAAAAATCAGAAAAATACTCGGTCGGTGCCCACGCGACCGTATCGAAAAGATCTACAACTTTTGTGTTTTGTCCGAAAGCTACATCAATTCTTTTCCTATTCAAAATAACCCCACAAGCTTACGGGTTACTATTCATTATCTCTTCCAAAATCCCAAACTCCATTTTTCTCCATTTTTGTTGTTTCTAACCTCACCCAACAACTCAATAAACATCTAATCTATGTTTTACAACTAACACATCAATTATTTTGGGGTATTAAATCATTTCTCTTAGTTTTAAACCCTAAAACCATAAAAACCCCAACTTAACCTTTAAACCCATTTTATATTCCATTAACATGGTTTTGACACTAAAAATCATTAAGAGTTTACACTACATCAATGTGTAAACTCATAATCAACTTTTACCCAATTTATTTTAAGGGTTCTAACCCCAAAATCATATTTTTACCAACTATGATATGAGATTGATGCACAAAAGTAAATAAAACAAGTAAACACTTGCCTCGTGGATAAAATCCGACGACCTCGAGTCGAATCCAGCGGAGTTTGGCCCGAATCTCCCTTTTCTCCCCTCTTTTCTCCTTCCTCTCTCTCTTCTCTCTTTTCTTTCTCTTTTCTCCCTCTCTCCCTCTTTATAAAGAAAGAAAAATGGTTTAAACCCTTAAAACCCAAAAACGACTCGTTTACCCAATTACGAGTTACTTTTACCTCTAAAATTATCCGGAACTCAATTTCGACAATCGGACACTCTTTTCCGACTATCTCAGATATTCTGAGACTCATGGCGCAGTCGAAATTTTCATCCGAGGTACTTGACCGCAAATCACTATTCCAACCCAAAATAATTAAATGCGGTCTTCTACTCAAAATCTTATCTCTTTTGTCGCAATACTCCACGGCGACATATAATTAAATTACTTCGACCTATATAGTCCCAAAATAATTTATAACACCCTTCGAAAATTATTAAATCCTCGAAAATCCCAAAAATTACTATTTCGAGAAATTCTCCAAATTCCAAACTATACTTAATTATGGAATTTAATTGTCCCCAAAAGGACGGGTTGTTACAGGTTCTAAAGACACAAAAAAGATAGAAATCAGTAGTGACCTTCCCCCTTTCTTGAAGAAGCCAAGGCGTCCATGACTTATGCTAAGAGGCACGTCCCCTGGCCTGCATATCGGTCGTCCCCTCTAAAATTCGTCCACAAAATGGCAAAAAATCCAAAAATTGCAGAAAAAATTCCTAAAAATTCCCATAAAATATTCGAAAAATACAGAACGTTATTTTATCCAAGAAAATAATTTTTGAAGATCTAAGCCCCTTACATGCCTAAAAAATACATAGCTGGATCATCTGAACATTCTTATCATCAACATACTCCCTGATGTAGTTTAAAGTACGTCTGCACCCAAAAATATACTACACCTTCCCTCAGCAAGAACCACGGTCTACATAATATCTAGTGGAATAGCAAGTCTACACATTCTCCAGTATAAATATTCCCCACAAACCTCAACTTTAGTTTCGCAAAATTGACCTCGACCCTCAAAATTGATCACCCTAACTTAAGGTCCATAGAATTGACCTCGACCCATAGAAGTGGCCATCCCAACTTTAGGTCCTTATAATTGACCTCAACCCCTAGAATTAATCATCCCAACTTTAGTTCCACATAATTGAACTCGACCAGCATAATCGGTCTTCCCTCTTTAAGGTGCTTAGAATTAACCTCGACTCACATAATCGACCAACCCTCATTCGGTCCTCAAAATTAGCCTCAACCTTCAAAATTGGTCACCCCAACTCATGGTTCGCATAATTGAACTCGACCTACAAAATGGTTTGTCAGAACTTTTGGTCCTCATAATTGACCTTGGCCCATGAAATTGGTCGTCCCAACTTTAGGTCCTCCGAATTGACCTCAATTACAGAATTGATCATCCCAACTTTAGGTCTTCAAAATTGACGTCGGCCCCCAGAATTGGTCGTCATAACTTTAGGCCCTCAAAATTGACCTTATATTGTAGAATTGGTCATCCCAACTTTAGGTCTTTAGAACTGACTTCAGTTCGCAGAATTGGTCATCAAAACTTTAAGTTCCCAACATTAACCTCGACCCACAAATTTGTTCATCACAACTTAAGGTCCTCGGAATTAACCTCGATCCACTGAAGCAGTCATTTTCACTTCTTAAATCCATAAAATCGACCTTAAAACCCAATAGACCCGCTGAATCCGTTGCTACACTCCTTAGGACCACAAAATTGACCTCGACCCTCTGATTCGATTACCCTCATCCCTTAGGTCCACATAATTGACCTAAAATCCTTTTCCCCAACGTCGATGTGGTGTCTATCTTTTGAAGCCTTCACTTATTCTAAGATCACATGTCAAGGGGCTCTATAGACACCCCATCCTAGGACCATCCTAAACACCACCTTAGGTCTTTAGCATTCATCCATTCACCGTAAACCCTAGGTCATACTTTGAGTATTGATCTGGAGGCCATCGGGCACTCTCGGACCCCATTTGACTCTAGTAAACATTCAATCTTGATCAAAGCTCAATGAATCCTTAAAGGTATCTAAATCTCCTTTTCCAACAGTATCCGTACGAATGATCCATTTCACATCGAGTACTGATCTGATAGACGTCAGTTTCTCTCGGGACCATTTGACTTCGGTCAACCCTTGATCTTGAGTGAATATCAATGAATCATAGAATGGATCTGAATATCTTTTCCAACAATCCATCCCATGCTCGAATCAGCCTTATGGTTCGAACGAATGACCCATTTTACTCCGAAGGGTCATCGCGTGCTTTAGGGCCTTGTTTCACCATAGTTAACTATCCAAACCGAGCGAAGCTCAATTAAATTTTCAAAGTAACTGAATTCCCTTTCCAACGGTCCTTTTTGTGCATGAATCAAAATTATGGTTCGAACGAACGATACATTTTCCTTCGAAAACCTCTTTTCTAGAGACCATCTAGCGCTTTTGAGCCTTATTTGACCTCGATCAACTTCTGGACCAAAGAGTGACTCAATGGATTCTTAAAAGGATCTGAATTCCTTTTCCAATGATCTTTCTCGTGGACGATTCGTACTTACGTCTTGTATTTTATGCCCATTTTTCTAAAAAATTATTTTGGACTGCCTATAGGCACCTCAAGAGACCAACTTATCGACGTGGTGCTTTTCCTTGCCCAGGAAGGTAGGCACTATGCTGATAAGTAGGCCCGGGGCCATGCCAATTGGCATCCCCCTTAGTCCCTATAAAAATTCCACGATCTCACCATACCACACAACCTTAACCCTTCTTAGAAAATCCGAGAACATTATCCTCGTAATCAGAAACTTTCCCTTTCCCAAAAAGACCATTTTCCCACATTCTCTTATAAAATTCCTTACCTCACTTGTTAATTCACTCCACCTCTCTCTAAATCACTTCCATACCACCTCAAATCAACACACTTGCATTCCAAAGTCAGTAACAAGCATCCATAAAGACGTCTATTTCTCAACCCCTTTCTCTAGTTTATCCATTTTAAGGGTTATTCGTCTTATTTATATTTTGATCTTTTGTTTCATTATATCACATCCACTAATCTCTACTCTTTATTAGAAGTATTACACACAATCTATTTTCATAAAAATCACAAAAAAGATAATGCAGAGGGTTTATCCGTAAACTCCAAAAGTAGGATTCCATTTTTACATCTTCACTCTTAAAACACATTTTCCTCACATACACATAATAGGAGTACCACATTTGGATTTATTGGTTGAACCCCACCCCTATGCTATTTTCAAACTACGTGGGCTCTGATGCCCTTTGGGCTACATAGGCGTCTTGGGCCAATCCTGAGATTCGAGGTCTCCTCTTCCTTTTTTATTTTATATATCTTTCATATCTTATTATATATATTTTTTGAGTTTTATACTCCTACATACTTGTGTTTCGTCTGATTTTCACATTTGCTATTCCATATCGATTTGTGATTCGACGAGCACTTACAATATGTTTTTATCATTATTTTTGGGAACACTCCTATGGGTGAATCCGCTCCGTCCCTTTCATGACGCGAGTTGTATGAATCCATTATCACATTACTCATGGTATACACATGTACAAACACATAACAAAGTTAAAAAGGAGAAGATTAGCATTAGCCCATGAGAGACCGAAAGGGAGAAGTGGGTGCGTAAAGCTTCTCATTCTGTAACTTTGTCTCTAAACCTTCGACTATTTGGTTTTGCTTGCATCAGTTTGACCTTATGTCGTTTTCTCGAGGATTTGACATTCTTTTTTTTTCTTTGAGCATAATAGGTTGGCCACTCTATCTCTTTGTGTTACCCATATTTTACGACGGCCAACTCCATATCCGCGCGCGTCGGAGGAATCCGACCCGAGAAGGGCCGCAAACAACATCTTGAAACACACTTTTATTATTATGCTTAAACAGTTTAACTATATTTTATTTTAAAGAATCAAGATACTATAATAAGTAAAAAAATTGAAAAAATATTATAGCTACGTATGTTTCAAGAAACTTCCCTTACTTAAGTCATCAAAATAACTTTCTCAAAATATAATATAAAATAAAATCATTTTAATCTGGCGACTTATATTATTTTATTTTTTGGACATATTTTATAAAATTAAAATTTTAAATAAGTTTGTTGTTTGAGAGGACAAAATGTCCCTTTCAAATGAGCAAGTGAATTGCATATGTCTTAATCCATTATTTTAACGGTCAATCTAGATGCAGGGGATTAATTGATACCATAGAAATGCTTTAGGGGAACAATAAGTAGAAATAATAGTTTCGGTACTCAATACTATTCTTTTGAGTACTTAAAGGCTTGGATAGATAATACATTTATTATATTATTTGTATGATCGTTATATACAATCAACACGTGTTACAAATTCTCTTATTTTATTAACCTATAACATATCACTTATAGATGTTGAAACTTATTTAGGTTTAGGGGTGAAAATGTTTGTTTTTAAGTCATGTTTCAGTCCAACAAGACATGATATGACAAGAGTTTTTGGGACATGAAGACAACACAATCTCATCCTTTTTTATCTACCATGAACAAGACACATTTATCACAAAATTGCACGATTAGCATGATTTTTAAATTTTATATACAAACATAATAACATAAGTAAAAATAAATAACATGACTCGTAATTTTGACACTAACATGATAGAACTTTGTGTAAAATAAACTCATCACAAATGCAAAATATAATGTAAATGTCGAATCAATTTCATATTTACATGTCATTTTTAAAATTAAATCCCCTATAAAAACCTATATTTTCTTAACATGCTTTAGAAAAGTTATCTAATCATGACATACAAATTATTATCAATCTTGGAAACTTAACCTATCCTATAGACCTGACAAGGGCTCATGTCGAGTCATGTTCGTGTCAATTTTTATCTTTCTCTGATCTTATTGGGTTCGTGTCTAAACAAATGAATTTTTTATCACGTGAAAAAACATATTCAAACCCGACACGTTACTTACCGTGTCATGTCATTTTCATGCATGATTACCCATTAAGATAATGAATCGTTTTGAATTGTATATAGGTTTACACATTATCCCATTATTATGTATAATTAAACCCATTAATTTATTGTCAATACTAAATTTCACATTTAGTAAAATTCGTTATGATTAAACTAACATCAATTTGCATAGATTCTTTACAAGTTCTAATAATATATATCTTATTTACTTAAATTAATGGGTCTTACCAGGTCTTAACTGTTGAAGGGGGTCAACACTAACTTGACCCGTTAAGTATCATGTCTTATCGGGTTGGCACTAATATGAGCCAAAATCATCAAGGTTCCGCCCATTAACTTAAACCCATATGTCGATTTGTTTCGTATTATCGTGTTCTATCTCATTTTGAAGAACGCTTAGGTAATTTGACTTGGAAATTTGGACTCAGCTTATAAGTTCTAATAGAAACTTGGTTAAGTTCAATTCCAAGAAAAATAATTTTGTGAGTTTGAACACTTGCCTTTAACGATTAAAACATATCTATTTAAAGTACAAATACATGGTTGAGATGGACGAGTTGGTCTAAGGATCTAGATCAAGGTTTTTTGGGGGATAAAATATAATTTATTTTAGAACCAAGGGTAAGGCAAAAGCCTAAAAAGATTACATACCGACTCACAAATAGACCCCAAAGCCAACAAACTCTAATAACCCAAACAAAGCTGTAGCAAAAAACTAGTCCAACCCAAGTGATAAAGAAAATATAACCCAAACAAAAAACAAGACAATATAAAATAGAGGCCCATAAAAACCACACATTAGACCAAGCTAAGGAAATACACCTATTAAACACTAAGGACGCGTGTATTGACACCCTTCAATAGAAGACAGGTGCAGTCCATCATCCAACAAACCAATATCAACCCACCAAGCATAGACCATGTCTGTCACAACAAGTCAACTAAGATGAATACACCTCAAACCACAAAACAAATTGGAGAACACAAACACCATGAGAGATATGAAACCAACACCAAAGTATCTCAAAGAAACACTCTCAATAGAAATCAAATTTTTGAAGCACCATCAAGCCACCAAACAACTCAACAACTCTCCTCACAATCCAGTAATAAGACAAAGATAGCAAGAACACCATCTCAAAGCTTGAAAACATACTTGACAACCAACAATACCCAACCATTAAGCCAGTAGTAAGAGTGTTCAAAACCAAACCCACAACTCAACAAGAAGATCAAGGAGATGAACCACACATGCGAAAGGAAAATAAACAGACATAATCATAATCTAATAAAGATAATAACTTTAACCATCTTCTCAGACACATAGCTTTGACAACCGAAAGCCAAAAGAAGACAATATTTAGATCAACAGAACCATGTATGCATCACCAGACTTCTCCCCATACCATAAATATAAGTAAACTACCATGCTTTATAGATATGCAAAGATACTACAAAAGCTAACTTCTTTAACTTTAACTGTAATAATCTAAATAAAAACAACTACTGGACCAAAAGAAGCTTGCATTCAGCTACAGATTTCTCACATTTCTAACTTGTACATCACAAACTGATTTGATCATGCTTTGAGAAACTAGGTCTTGAACATACATTCATTTATTCCCCAATTTTTAACAATTTCCCAACTCTTTTCACATCTTCTAACTCTAGTCCATTTATAGGTTGTATTATGGGCTATACTTTCAAAATTACTACAAACTTTGCTTGACTCTTCATATTTTTTGTTAAAAATTCTAGAGTTTATCTCTCTCCAAATACTATATGCAATGACTAATAATGTTGATGATACCATATTCAACCATTGATATTCCAATATTTCTTAGATACTCCAACCAACCTCGTATAAGAATAGAGGTCATAAGTTCAAACCCTAACCTCTTTCAGACCACTTCTAAGTCTCCAAGACCTTCATTAACTTTATTAAAGGACCACAATAGTGTCACAAGCTTGAGTTGCCTCTTCACCCTCCTAGAATGTTAAATAATTCCAACATTTCTATGTAACAAAGATGAGAGACACCAGACCTTAGTATAAAGAGAAATAGCCTCTAGAGGTCATCTAATCATCAGCCCATAAGTATATCATTACAACATACCTTTAGACCATCATATGGTTGACCAACGATATTTACCGATCTCTTAAATGTCTTGATGAACCCCATGCATCTCATATGGAGGCTATGTGAAAAGCAAATCAATGTTCCACTTACATCCACCAGTGAACTCCACTTGGACTGATGTATGAACTGAGAATTTTTCAATCCAATATTATATATGGCTATTGTTTACACCCTTATAATGTGTTCAAAATCAAAAGTGTTTTAAATAAGAAAGAAACCCACATTTTTGTTATTAACTTAGACTCCTTGAAGTTTTAATAAATTATCGAATAGCCCCTGAATGTTTCAAAGTAAGATAACTTGATGCATATTTAATCCCTCAATCCTAACTTTACATCAAATTAATCCTTTAGACCATGATTTACATAAATGTATCGTATCATCCCTTGAAACGATTTAAAATTACCAAAATACCTCATTACTTTACAAAAAGTATGATTTTAAGGCTATAAAAGTAATTATAAAACCAACCAAGGACCAAATCTGTAAATTTCTTTAATTTTAGTTAAATCTCGATCCACCCAGTGCTCCCCATCAGCACTAGAGGTTAAATTTCACATGTACACACCATGTAAACATGTGAACTACAATTACCAATAATGAAAACTCTACACAAACCAACTCAAATCCCCCACCCAAATGAACCAATCAAATCCCTAGAGGATGTAGTATAAATACCCCATGAATTTAGAAGTAAAGACACACCTTACAGTCCTGTTAAAAAACTCAAAAATTCCCTCAAACCACGTACGTTGTGATTTTATGCTTAAATTGTAGTTCTTTCAATTCCAATAGATTTCTGTGTAGTTAATATAGTTAAAACAATCATAATATGCTAGCTTTTACGTATATAATAGCTTAGGATAGAAGAAAGATGAAGAAACACCATTAAAGCTTGAGCCTTAATGGTGAATCTTGATACAATGCTTTAAAAATTAGTTGAAAGCTACATATAACCTCATTATCACCTAAGGATCTCTAGTGTAATGGTTAAAATTCATGAATGTGTATGTAGAGCTCAAATTGGTCAAAGGTGTATTTTGAACTCAAAATCAAAAAATCCAAAATTCTCCATGTATAATCCATTTTAATCTTTGAAACCAAAACCAAAATACACTTATATGTAGCAGAAGCCAACCCAAGTTCATAAGAAACCTTGACATAATCTAAAAGTCCACGAATATCAGCTCAAGAATTTAGCAAAATGCACTATTTTGAATCTTGAGCTACACTGTATCTTAATCCCCAAAACCTATATATTCGGATTCCTCATAAAAAATTAGGATAATTTCGTTAGTAAATCATCATAAATGGTATAACAATGGAATAGAAAATCTAGGTAAAAAATTTGAAACCCTAGAAGTCAAAGTCGAGAGGTTGAAGATGAGGACTTTCAATAGGAATATTGACCACGGGAGTGAATCAGGTATTTCCGATTTTTTTTCCAAATTTTTTATTAATTTTTTCTAGTTAAAATGATATAAAGTAAGGCCATGTTTGGATATACCTAGCTTAACTTATGAGAAACCAAGGTTTTAACTTAAGAATATTTTTCCATATGTACAGATCGACTCCTCCTAACCTTTTCAACTTAGAATTTGATCCCCAAATTTTGCCTATGAATACTTCAAAATAATTTAAGACAAAAAGTATTGTACACCAAAGTTCAACCATGATCTTAAGTCCAGTATTTTAAAGTCCCAAAATTTACAACTAAACCCTCGAAACTATAAAAGATACAGTTTTAGTACAAAATTGTTTGACCAAATCCCAAATACGTACATAGCTAAGCATTTTATACTTAAAATCAAGAACCAACTCTTCCCAAAGTACTATTGTGATATAAAGCCAACCGAATATCGAGCAAGTAGGTATTTCCTACCTTTTTAATAGTATACTTTACGTATTTTGGCATACCGCTATGGATATTAGTATGTGATAACTCCTATTTACTATTAGTGTGTGCTTGTTATTGTACTGCCATACTATATATTTTGTTACACATCATCAGTATTTAAATTTATCACCATTATTTAAACTTAACTAAGGATCAATTTTAACCCTTCTCATCTAAAAACTGGTATCATGTTTCATATTGATTCAGTTACCCTTGCACTTTGTGCCATTTTACTATGAGCATCAGTATTAACTAGGAAGTAGACTAATTTGTTATTCCATAAAACTTTCTACTTGGCCTACTGGCCTCAGATGATTGAAATCCTTAATTATTTCTACTTACGTATGAGCGACACTTTGATTTTGTGCATAACAGGTTACTTTTCCCTAAAAATTTTGGGTTAATTATTAATTATTATGGTTTTGTTGATGGCTTAAGTACTTTTATACCCCTTAATGAAGTGGTAAATATGGTATTATTAGTTTTGGAATCCTTGACTTTTTTTACGTGATCCTTAATAAACCGTTAATGAACCTCATTTTCTTAAACGAACTAGTAAGTATGGGATTATTAGTTTCAAAACTTTTAATGTTCTCCTAAAAATCGATAAGTATGGGATTATCAGGTTATTATTTTTATCATTCCTAAACACTAATTCTATACACACTCCAAGTATCGTAACCTATATACTTGTTATAGAACTGGTAGAACCTGCTTAGCATATTTGTACTAATTCCTTTCTTCTCTAGATACGCCAGAAGAAAGAGGATAATATATTTTCCCTATTGGAGATAGAAATCGATCACGTATTTGCGTATGTGACTGTATGGGCAGAGAATAAGACAGATAGGAGCACGGAGTGGTGCTTTTTCTATTTTCTACATTATAGTTTGTACTAGTAACATGTAACTTACCCATGCGGTGGTTCAACCCTATGTAAACTTATTTAATAATGAATAAAGTTCTGTTATTCTACATTAGCTTTAATTCGTTGCTTTATGTGTACTTATTGTTCATTCATACTAAATTATTGGGTGTGACAAGTTGGTATCAGAGCATGTTTTAAATCTAAACATATCGTCGGTTTAACATTCTACGAAGAAAAAAATAAGATGACAGTTATTTTATCTTTTCGTAAGCTTTTTTTATTACTACTATTATATGGTAATTCCATTTTGCAGCATGGATACATGGGACACGTTCATATTCAATATAGACATCTAACCAGATAATTGTTGGGAAACCCGAGTCAAAGAAGAGGCATTAGGAAAAATTATTTGTACGGTCGAGGAGGATTGCTAAGGCTCGAGTAGTGATATTATGAATGTGGTACTGAAAAATAGAGTTCTGGGTGAAATGCAAGTCATGCGAAAAGTGGATGAGTACGCAAATGATCCGGTAATAATCTAAGAGACTATAAATCTGTCACTTACAGACGAGACACCAACTCGACCGATGCATCCTGTTGCCACATCCAATGGTGAAATACACAGTGATTATTCTATCGGTACAATAGATAACCCAACTAATATCTCAGATCAGGGAGATTACTTAGTCAGTTGAAAGTCCACCTCCAATGATGAAGTTGTCGTCCCCACTTAAAATTTTCCAAAAGTTAAAAGTTGTCCTAGTATGGGTCATATATAGTAAGATATTGTAGAAAGTATGTTATAATATAATTTTAGCTGCACTAATACTACTATATCATGTAACTCCTTATGTGAAATATAGTAGGCTTGAGGTTTATTATTTTCCTTTTGCGTATGATTCTTCTCATTTAAATTGTTCTACTTTTAGGATGGTTAGTAATCGAATTACCTCTGATGGAACTTAATCTAAACAGACTCAAACTGAAGGAATCATGCGATGTGCGATGTCTTCAAGAACTTACTGCTTTAGCTCGATAACAACAAATAACTCATTCTACTCCAGAAGATGTGAGTGAATGCTTTTAAATATTTTCTAAGTCAATGACCCCTATTTTTTCTTGGAAAGCCAGGTGCTAATGAAGCTAAGAAATGGATGAGCTAAATTATGAAAATTATGAATGGAGTAGGTATAGCTACTAATCTCCGAGTAACTTTAGTTGATTATATATTTGGCGGTGAAGCTGATTTCTGGTGGCAAGAAATGTCATGCAATCAAAATGTTGTTAATTTTATTTGGGAGAAATTTGAGGATACTTTCTTCCAAAAGTATTTTTTTGAGACTGAATAGGATCAACGAACAATTGATTTCTTAAAATTACAACAAGCAAACCTATCAGTAGCTTAATATGAGGTTAGGTTTACCGAATTATATCGTTATGCTCTAGAATATATAGATACCGAGGTAAAGAAATGAAAGTAGTTTAAAGGAGGATTACATCCAAGAGATAAGAATTTAGTTTCTCTATTACAAATCCGTGAGTATTCTTGATTGATTGACGTTGCGACCGCTGTGGAACACAATTCTTCTACCATAATCCAATCTTCATCCACAAATATCAGGAACAACTATGTCATTAGAACTCCATCTAATTCTAGACCACAACTTTATGCAAACTAGATTGGACAAGCTTATTCTCAAATTTGTCATAGCACGATAGGTTTTTCAATCCGTTGTTCAGAGAGTTACGAAGTAGGACATATTCATCCCCAGTGTCCTAAGATAAAATCATCTCCAATCCTTCGTCAGCTAAACAAACCCTCACAAAATCCAAAATTCCATTCTACTCAAAATCAACCCAAGCCAAACTTTACTAAGGGAATTAAGACAATTCCGAGTCGTGGAAGTATTTATGTTATACTGCCTATACGGAATACACATGGCATGATAGAATGTATGATAATTTTCCAACACTTTTTTGCACATATTTTTCTTGATATAGGATCCTCACATTTTTAATTAGTCTTTGACTAGCTAAATTATTACAATTATTACCTACTTATTTAACTGCTCCATTTTATTTTATGTTACTGACAAGTGAAATCAATACACCAATGCAAGTTTATAGAAAGTGTAAGATTCAGCTTAGTCTAGGAACACTCCTTGTTAACTTGATAATTTTAGATATTTGTGGTTTCGATATTATTATCGTAATGGATGTTTTATCAGTACATCACGCTCATATCGATTGTCAAGCTAAGAAAATTTATTTTCAAAATGAAGATAATTGTTCTTTTATGTTTCAAGGAACAGGTCCATCAGAACCCTCAAATTTAAAATCCATATTTCCTGTTTAATTCCAAAATTATTAAAACAATTCGATGACGTTTTTCCCAAGGATTTATCAGGATTGCCCTCTTTTGAGAAATTGAGTTTAGTATCAATCTTTATCCTAATACACTTCCTATTTCGATACCTCCATATCGATTGGCTCCTTTAGAACTATGAGAACTACATACTCAACTAAATGATCTTTTGTAGAAAGGTATTATTCGATTAAATTCATCACCTTAGGGACCTCCGATATTATTTGTTAATAAACATGATGAAAGCTTTAGATTGTGCATAGATTACCATAAAAAGAACTCGATAATTATTAAGAATAAGTATACTTAACCAGAGTATGAGATTTATTTATTCAACTTCGAGGAGCAAAGATATTTTCTAAAATAGAATTACGATCTAGTTATCATCAATTCTATATTAGACAGGAATACATTCTGAAAACTATTTTTCGAACTCATTACGGACATTTTGAATTTACCGTAATGTCATTTGGTTTGACAAACACAGCAGCAGCCTTTATGGATCTAATGCATAGAATTTTTAGACCTTTCCTTGACCAGTTCGTTATTGTTTTCAATGATGATATTCTCGTATATTCTCAGAATCCAATAGAACATGCCTAACATTTGAAAGCGGTCTTAAGTACTATTTGAAACCATCAGTTATATGCTAAAAAGAGAAAATGTAATTTTTGAATGAAGGAAATTAATTTTTTAGGACATGTGATTTCTGAAAATGGAATCCAAGTCGATGCAGCCAAAATTTCTGCTATTTTGAAATGGAAAAGTCCAACCAATATTATTGAAATAAAAAGTTATTTAGGATTAGCTGGATATTATAGTCGTTTTATAAAAGGATTTTTATGCATTGCTCTTCCCCTTTTAAAGCTAATGTGGAAGGAACTTCCATTTGTATGGACGGAAGAATGTAACCAGTCATTTTAAGTGTTGAAGGCCAAATTAACTACTGCTCCTATCCTCACTATTCCATCTAGTGATGTAAGTTGCGATGTGTACACCGATGCTTCATTATAAGGACTAGGATGTGTATTAATTCAAAATGAGAAAGTGAGCGAATATGGGTCACGACAACTCAAGACTCGAGATTGTAACTATCCTACCCATGATCTTAAAGTTGCCGCTATAGTTTTTACGTTAAAAATTTGGAGTTGTTACATTTATGGTGTAAATTTCCAAGCCTTTTCGGATCATAAAATTTTGAAATATATAATTACCCAAAAGGAATTAAATTTAAGACAACTATGATGGATATAATTTTTGAAAGATTATCTATTAAACTCACACACCATCCAGGTAATGGCAATGTAATAACCAACGCTTTAACTTGAAATCCAGTAGGAAGACTCCACGCCCTAATTTCCTACAATATTGTTGCTACCATAGAGAAATATGATCTATGGTTACTTACTCCTTGTGTGAAACTTTTTAGTATTATTGCTTGTCTTTAGTTGAGAGAGATAATCTTAGTTCAATAAACCAATATTCTTTTGCACAAAAAATTTTGAACAAGAATACTGATTTTTTTATATGATAAAGAAACATGATTACTATTTAAAAATGGATTGTATAAACTTGATAATGCATCTCTTTGAGAGGAAGAATTGTAAGAAGCTCATTGTTCGAAATTTATGATACACCTAGGAAGTTCAAAAATGTACCATGCTTTGAAGAAGCAATATTTGTGGCCAAATATAAGAAATGATATCGAGAATTTTGTAAGGAAGTGTCTTGCTTATCAACAAGTAAATATTGAACACCAACACCCTGGTGTACTTATTCAACCCTTATATATTCCTGAATGGAAATGGGATCATATTACCATGGATTTTGTTTGTGGGATACCTCGTACGTCCTACGGATATAATTCAATTTGGGTAATAGTAGATCGACTTACCGAATCTGCTCATTTTCTACCTTTAAAGACCATCGATTCGTTCAAAAAGGTTAGAAAATTCTACATTCGAGAAATTATTCGATTACATGGAATTCCTTTATCTATTGTATCATATAGGGATTCTCGTTTTGTAGGAAAATTTTGACAAGAATTGCAAACTGCATTGGGTATTATTTGTTAAGAAATATGATGGAAGCTTTAGATTGTGCATAGATTATCGTAAATTGAACTCGGTATTAAGAATAAGTATCATTTACTCAAATAGGAGATCTATTTAATCAAATTCTAGGTGAAAGGGTCGTTTTTAAATTAGATTTACGTTGTGGTTATCATCAATTATGCATTAGAGAGGAAGACATTCTGAAAACTACTTTTCAAACTCATTATGGTCATTTTGAATTTACCGTAATGTCATTTGGTTTTACAAATGAACCAATAGCCTTTATGGATCTAATGTATAGAATTCTTAGACCTTTCCTTGACCAGTTCGTTATTGTTTTCAATGATGATATTCTTGTATATTCTTTGAATCCAATAAAACATGCCTAATATATGAAAGAGGTCTTAAGTACTCTTGGAAACCATTAGTTATATGATAAAAAGAGAAAATATTATTTTTTAATGAAGGAAATTAAATTTTTAGGAAATGTGATTTCTGAAAATGGAATGCAACTCGATCTAGCCAAAATTTTAGCTACTTTGAATGGAAAAGTCCTACCAATATTACTGAAATAAAAAGTTTTCTAGGATTAGCTGGATATTATCACCATTTTGTAGAAGGATTTTTGTGCATTGCTCTTCCCCTTTTAAAGCTAACTAGGAAGGGCATTATATTTGTATCAAATATTGTAACCAATCATTCTATGTTTTGAAGGAAAAATTAACTACTGCTCATACCCTCACTATTCATTCTAGTGATGTAAGTTACGCGTGTACACCGATGTGTCGTTATAAGAACTAGGATGCTTATTAATGCAAAATGAGAAAGTGATAGAATATGGGTCACGTGAAACTCAAGACTCGTGAACGTAACTATCCTGTCCATTATCTCAAAGTAACCGCTGATGTTTTTGCATTAAAATTTGGAGTTGTTACCTTTATGATGTAAATTTACAAGTCTTTTCGGATCATAAAAGTTTGAAATATATCTTTACCCAAAAGGACATAAATTTAAGACAACGACACTGGATAGAAATTTTGGAAGACAACCGATTTGAACTCAATTACCATCCTTGTAAAGGCAATGGTGTAGCCGATGCTTTAATTAGAAATCTAGTAGGAAGACTCCACACCCTAATTTCCTACGATATTTCTAATACCATAGAGAAATATGATTTATGCTTACTTACTCCTTGTGTGAAACTCTTTAATACTATTGCTTATCCTTAGTTGAGAGAGAAAATTTTAGTTCAATAGACCCAAGATTCTTTTGTACAAAACTTTTCGAACAAGAATCTTGATTTTTTATACGATAAAGAAATAGGATTACAATTTAGAAATATATTGTATTACCTGATAATTCATCTCTTCGAGAGGAAGTATTGCAAGAAGCTCATCGTTTGAAATTTATGATAGACCCCGAAAGTTCAAAAATCATTCTTTGAAGAAGCAATATTGGTGGCCAAATATGATAAATGATATCGAGAATTTTATAAGGAAACTTCTTACTTGTCAACAAGTCAAGATAGAATACTAACACCATGGTGTAGTTCTTCAACCCTTACATATTCTTAAATGGAAGTGGGATCATATTACCATGGATTTTGTCAGTGGACTACCTCGTACATCCTGAGGATATAATTCAATGTGGGTAATAGTAGAACATCTTAACAAATCTACTCATTTTCTACCTTTAAAGATCACCGATTCGTTCCAAAATCTTATCAAGCTCTACATTCGAGAAATTATTCGATTACATGGAATTCCTATTATCCATTATATCAGATAGAGATTCTCGTTTTGTATGAAAATTTTAGCAAGAATAACAAACTGCGTTGGGTACTAAACTTCATTTAAGTACTGCATTCCATCCCCAAATGGATGGACAATCGGAACATACAATTCAAGACTTGGAAGAAATGTGACGTGCCTGTACGTTAGATGTGTATGAAAATCGGAATATATATTTACCTCCTGTCGAATTTTCATATAACAAACGTTACTAAGACAGCATTAAAACTGCTCCGTTTGAAGCTTTATAATGTTAGATAAAATGTGGAGATAGTAAACAAGTTGATCCCAAAATAATCCAAGAGACCACTGAAGTAATCCAACATATTCGAGAGAAATTTAAGACAGACCAAGATTGACCAAAAAGTTATGCTGGCCAATGCCAGAAACCCTTAGAGTTCTAAGTGAATGATCAAGTATTTATGAAAGTGTCTCCCTGGAAACGAATTTTACGCTTCGAAAAGAAAGGAAAACTAGGCCCCTTATATATTGGACCTTTCACAATTTCTAAAAGAATCAACTCCATATCCTATCAATTAGAATTACCTGTTGAATTATACAATATCCATAGTGTATGTCATATGTCATAGTTACGCCAGTATATTGCAGATCCATCCTATACCATTACATGGCAAAACACTTTAGTTAAACCGAACCATGAATTTGAAGTACGACCTGCTCAAATTCTAGATCGTCAAGTGAAGTATCTCAGAAAAGAAAGGTAAACTAGGCCCCTTATATATTGGACCTTTCACAATTTCTAAAAGAATCAACTCCGTAGCCTATCAATTAGAATTACCTATCGAATTGTACAATATCCATAGTGTATTTCATATGTCACAGTTACGCCATTATATTGCAGATCGATCCCCTACCATTACATGGAAAAATGCTTTAGTTAAACCCAACCATGAATTTGAAGTACGACCTGCTCAAATTCTGGATCGTTAAGTGAAGTATATCAGAAACAAGGAAATTCCCTCAGTTAAAGTACTTTGGGAGCATCAAAATCAACAAGAAGTTATGTGGGAACCAGAACAAGCAATGAAGGATCAGTACCCCGACTTATTTCAAGGTGAAATTCGAGGATGGATTTTTTTTTGGTACGTAGAATGTAAGAACCAGGAATTTTTCAACCCCAAATGACCAATGGCTATTGTTTGCACCCTTATAATCTGTTCAAAATCAAAAGGCTTCTAAAGAAGAAAGAAACAACACTTAAAAATCTACGCCTTTTTCTAGATTAACTTAGACCCCTTGAAGTTTTAGTAAATTACAAAATACGCCTTGAAAGTTTCAAAGTAAGCTAACTTTATGTATATTTAACCCCTAAACCCCAACTTTAAATAAAATTAATCGTTTAGATCTAATTTACATAAAATATCATTTCATCCTTTTGAACATTTTGAAATTATCAAAATACCCCTATACTTTACAAAAAGTATGTTTTTAAGGCTATAAATGTAATTATAAAACCAGCCAAGGACCAACCCTGTAAATTTGTTTTATTTCACTTGAATCCTTGTCTACTTAGTGATCCACATCAGCATTAGAGGTTAAAGTTTACATGTGCACACCATGTAAACATGTGAACTACAGACACACCTTATATCCCAGTTCAAAAACATGAAAATCCGCTCAAACCATGTACATTATGATTTTATGCTTAATTTGTAGTTCTTTCAATTCCAATAGCTTTCTGTGTAGTTAACATAGTTATAACAATCATAATATGCAAGTTTTTTCGTGTAAAATAGCTTAGGATAGAAGAAAGATGAAGAAACACCATTAAAGCTTGAGCTTCAAAGGTGAATCTTAATAAATTCTCTAACCTTTAGTTTAAATCTACATATAACTTTATTATAACCTAATGATCTCGAGTGTAATGGTTAAAATATGTGAATATGTATATAGAGCTCAAATCGATTAAAGGTGGATTTTAAAATCAAAACCTGAAAATCCAAAATTCTTCATGTATAATCCATCTTAATCTTTGAAACCAAGACCAAACTACTCCTATATATACCAGAAACCACCCAAAATTCATAAGAAACCTTGCCATAATTTAGAAATCCATGAATATCAGGTCTGAAATTTAGTAAAATACACAGTTTTAAATCTTGAGCTACACTGAATATCAATCCACAAAACCTATATATTCAGATTCCTCATGAAAAATAAGGCAAGTTGGTTGAGAAACCATCTCAAATGGTATAACAATGATGGAGAAAATCGAGGTCAAAAATCTAAAACCTTAGAGGTCGAAGTCGAGAGGTTGAAGATGAAGACTTTCAACAGGAACTTTGACCACGTGCGTGAATAAGGAATTTTTGATTTTTTCCCCATAATTTTTATTAAATTTTTCTAGTCAAAATTATATAAAGTAGGTCCATGTTTGGATATCCCTAGCTTAAGTTACAGAAAACTAAGGTTTTAACTTAATAATATTTTTCTAAATTTACAAATTAACCCCTCTTAACTTTTTCAACTGACGAATTGTTCCCCAAATTTTGCCTATGAATACTTCAAAATATTCTAAGACAAAAAGTCTCGTACACCAAGGTTCAATGATGATCTTAAGTCATGTATTTTAAAGTCCCAAGATATTTACAAATAAACCCACGAAGCTTTAAAAGATATAGTTTTAGTACAAAAATAATTGACCAAATCCCAAAACTTACATACCCAAACATTGTATACAGAAAATTAAGCTCCAACTCTTTCCAATATCCTATTGTGCTATAAAACGATCGAATACTGAGCTCCTACCTTTAAAATAGTCTAATTTATGTATTTAGCATACAGCTATTGATATCACTATGTGATAGCTACTTTTTAATCCAAGTGTGTGCATGTTATTATACTTCCATACTACATGTAAGAGGGTAGTTTAGATTAGATGTAGGCGTAACCCCTTTTGAGCACGATAATGACAAGTTAATTGAGAGCACTCCTGATTAATTACAAGACACACAATCACAACCTAGTGAAGATAAACTCAGTTTGAACTCACAAATATCTCGTGTATAACTCAGAAGATAATAATGAACTCAGAAGTCACTCATTTAGAGGGAGAGGGAGGTAAGCACCTTAGATACACCTTGGCAGGCAGTAAAACACACCAACCCTCAAAGGTCTCCATTTAGATATTAAAAGTTTCATAATAAATGACAATGGTGGGTGAGTGAAACTCGAGTTTGCAATCAATCTCTCTCTGATATTACTTCTCTCCAATAATTCTCTAGTAATAACACTAAAAAAACCGCTCTTTCCCTCAGAAGTGGTTGAGGACCAAAATAGCCCCTCCCCACACCACTCCCGAGGTGCTTCATCCTCTTTACAGTCGTTAAAGACATCTCTCATACTTTATGTCACAAACATTAGATGCCTAATGGACTAGTCAACTCCACGTCATAAACATTAAATGCTAAGAGATGCCTTTTCCCTAACCACTGTGCGTCAGGGGGCTATCACCATAGAGGTGGCCCACCAACTATCTTATAGCCCCCAAATACCACAGTGGTTTACTCAAGTGAAGATTTTACATTGCTTAGCTAGCTAGTGACATCACCTAAAGTAGATGTCGCATTAAGTAGAAGGCACAAGTGGTTCACAACTTAATGCATGATGGGACCCAAGGCTGCTCTGCCCAAGATTCCATAGTTAAGGCCTTTTGGTGTTTTACCTGGTGTATATAAGATGGGCAGAAAAAGTCCCAACGGTGCCTCAATTCTCAATCTTCCAAACCAAGTCCCTCTGAAGTTACCAAAGTGAGGTCATTCGATAGAGCATGAAAGTTCTCCCAAGCCCTGCAAGGCCTGGTCTCTCGTGAGTACCGTTTAACCTCACACTGAATAATCACACTGAATAATCATTATAGTTAACATAAATAAAGGATACAACATGACTAAGTAAGAAAACAAAATTAAAGGATGAGAACTCTCGTCTAGTTTCTTCGCTTGAAGATCTCCCTGGGCTACCACGCTGAGCTACCTTGCTTAAGCTGCCACGGTGAGCTACCTCGCTTGATATGCCTTAATCCCTTGAGTCTGTTGTATTAGCTGGGGGGATTATCTCTAATCTCACAATTATCTTCAAGCCCCCCTAAACTACATATTTTGTTACACATCATTGGTATTTGAATTTATCACTAGTATTTGAACTTAACTAAGGACCAATTTTAACCCTTCTCATCTAATAATTGGTATCATGTTTCATATTGGTTTAGTTACCCTTGCACTTTTGTGCCATTTTACTATGAACATCAGTATTAACTACGAAGTAGACTGACGTGCTATCCAATGAAACTTTCTACTTGCCCTACTGGTCTCAGATTTTTGAGAGCCTTGATTATTGCTACATACGTATGAGTGCCATTTTAATTGTGTGCATAGCAGGTTACTTTTCCCCAAAGTTTTGGGTTGATGATATATTATTATGGTTTTATCAATGGGTTGATTACTTCTAGACCCTTAATGAGCTGGTAAGTATGGGATTATTAGTTTAAGAATCCTTGACTCTCTTTACTTGACCCTTAATAAACTGGCAATGAACCTCATTTTCTTAAATGGACTAGTTAGTATGGTATTATTAGTTCCAAAACTTTCAATGTTCTCCTAAAAACTACGAAGTATGGGATTATCAACTTATTATTTTTAGCATTTCTAAACATTAATTCTATACACAATCCAACTCTCACATATACATACATATTTGTTAAAGAATGGGTAGAACCTGCTTAACATATTTATGATAATTCCTTTCTTCTCCAGATGCACCCTGAGAAAGAGGATAATATATATTTCCTATTATAGAAAAAAACCGGTAATCCTGTTTATGTATGTGACTGTGTGGGAAGAGAATAAGCCAGGTAGGAGCAAGGATAGGAACTTTACAATTTTCTACATTTTAGTTTGTACAAAAACACGTAACTCACCCCTACGGTGGTATAAACCCATGTAAACTTACTTAATAATTAATAAAGTTATGTTATTCTGCCTTAGCTTTAATTCATTGCTTTATGTATACTTCTTATTTGTTCATACCAAAAAGCAGGGTGTGATAATTGATTACTCACGTCCGTGTTAAATACACACAACTACTATCTTAGACCACATGCAAAACCTTTAGGCCACACACCACTTCCCCAGCTGATGCAGTCAGTTCCTCAGAGGCACCATAGTCATGTTGTGACAGCCTATTATTTCTCTCTCCTAAAGAATATAAATATATGGGGAGTTAGATAACGGTTGAAGACATGTTAAAATTATCACACACAAGTAAAACATATAATTTTTGGCAATCAAAAGTGTTTCCTGATTGTTACACACACTCTCGACCCACGATTGTGAGTGTAAAGACATGGATTGGTTGACTTCTAACTATATTACTTATTTTATTCCATTTTAAGTCCTAAACTAACACTTAGGAATCTTATAGAAGTCTATTAGTTACTTGCTAAGGTCCTTTGAATTAGTGACAATGGCCATAGGGACTTCAGACTCTCTTGGATAGAGTCCAAGATGTCTTCTTGATTATAATAACCCTTTTATGATCTAAAAAATAATAAAACACCCTTTGAAAATGGACTTATATCCCTCAGCTGAGGTCTGAGACACTTTAAATACTTGTCTCATACTTTGACACTTCTCTCCTTAATCCGTTTGAGATACTGAGGGATCACCTATTGGGTATGAGGTCACTCAAGATTTCAATACCAATTAGTTTGGCACCATCTATAGGAAATAAATGTTCCATTTATTTTTCATTCGAATCTTACTATTGTCAAGATGAAAATTAATGCAAAGTTAACCCATTCATTCGAAAACACAGAAGCAAACATGAACGAGATTCAAGAGCAAATAGTTGATATCCTAAGAAGACTTTTTATACCATAAGTAGTAGAGGAACCATCCGAACCAGAACATAGTATAATTAGGAGCCACAATTGAAAGGAGAAAAAAATCTCAAGAGAGACATCAGGGCCCCACAATAGTCAATAAATCATATCTCCATCATTGAGAGGTTGTCACTTTTGAGAGATCAATTTCAAGGTGGTTTTAGGGTCACTTGGTCCTGGGACAATGAGATCAACAAGATACAAGACCGGCTGGGTAATTTCTACAACCAATATAAGATGAAAACTCCCAACACCATAGTGCTGACTATCCATAAAACTTTGTCTCCATTCTCCATTGAAGTTCACCATTACTCTCTTCCCCTAAAATGGAAGATGCCTAATATTTCGTTTTTTAATAGGCCTAAAGATCCCATAGACCATTTGGATTCCTATAAGTCACTCATGCTCCTTCAAGACACCCCAAATGAAGTATTGTGTAGAGCCTTCCCTATTACTTTGAGGGGAAAGGCAAGGAACTAGTTTACCAAGCTCAAACGAGGGACCATTGGAAGCTTTACAAAGCTAAAAAGATCCTTTGTCAGCCATTTCATTGGGAATATGAAGATGAGAAAGCTTATCACCTCCTTCATCCATTTCAAAAAGAATGTCAATGATCCTATCAAAGAGTATGACAAGATATTCAACTAGGAGGCTCTCCAAGTTGATAATCTAAATGATACCATTTGTGTGGAAGCTTTCATTTAAGGCTTCATCTCAAAGGACTTGTTGATGTCATTCAGTAAAAGGCCTCCTAGATCCATGATCGAGCTACTGAAAAGAGCTTAGAAGTAATTGAATGAAAAATATGCAGTCATAATAAGGTGTTCATTTGCCTCACCCTAACAGGGAAAGAGAAAAGAAGACTTCTCTCGATTTGGGGATTCCTCTCAGGAAACTTAGGGAATGAAGAGGAAGAACAGAAAAAAAGAATGAACCTCTAACATACAAACATTTCACCTCACTCATAACCATCAAAGAAGAGGTGTTCCCAGTTGTACAATCCCAAGATATCCTACCTCTACCAGAGCCTATAAGGGCCACTGATAATCGAAGAGACGAATACAAGTACTGCAAGTTCTACAGGGATTATGGACGCAACACCAATGATTACTTTAAGCTTTATGATTCCATCAAATGGGTAATTAAGGAGGACTACCTCAAGGAGTTTGTAAATAAAGACGCATGCAAGGGTTATCAAAATTACAACAAAACAATAAGGATAAGGTCCCACTAATTAATGTAAATACTATTTTTAGGGGGCTTTACTAGACTAGACTTTCATCAATATCCTGGAAATCCCATATCAGAAGCATTAAATATGAAGGGGTGAAAGATAATAATGTTTCTCACCAGAATCAATCCCCAAAGGGAGTTCCGATGTTGGTTTTCCTTTAAAAGGACCTTAAAAGGGTCCTCATGACTCAATACAGTCCAATTGTTATCATAATGATCATGGGCAATGCCAATATGAAGAGAGTTTTAATTAATACTAAACGTTATGCGAATATTATATTCTTAGATGCTTTCAAGGATATAGTACTCAGTGTAAAGCACATACAACTATCACTACACCCATAATTGGATTTAATGGGGAACATACCTACTCCATGACGTATATCACTCTTCCCTCACCATTTTCTCAAAATATTATTGCTCTACCATTTGAACCATTCCTACAGGTAGATTTTTCCTCAACCTACAATGTAATCTTGGGCAGACCATCACTTAATGAACATAATGTTTTCATATAAACACGAAGGTTGGTAGGGACATTCCTAACCCCTATAGATGTGGGAAAAGTACACACGGATCAAAAGAAAAATATGGAATCTTAAAACATTTCCATAAAAGAACCTAATAGGTTATGTTAGACTTCCTAAACATGGTCGAGGTCCTATAAAGCTCACAGAGGTAAGCTAAATCCCCATCAGAGGTCTTTTCTTCTTTATTAGAGATGCTTGAGCTCCTCTTAGAGAGATTAAGCCTAGAATTGCTAAAAGTAAATACCTTGTGATATGCCCAAGAATGGTACCTAGGGCACATAATGCTTAATTATACAGCCGTTACCTTGGACTCAGATAGGTTGCGGCCCTATCTCAACCAACCTCTCTTATAGCCATTTCCTAGGGCTCAGAAAAGTCGCGACCCCTTATCAACTTATAGACACTGCCTGGGGCTCAGACAGCTCATGTCCCCTTATCAACTTATAGTCGCTACCTAGAACACAGACAGGCCACAGTAACTACTTGGACAATAAAGTTCCACTACACCAAAACTGGCTAATGGTCATGGCCAAAATCTCTAGCCAAGACTGTGAGTCGTGAACTTGGGCGTGATCATTTTGGGCTCGACCAATTTCGTGGGTTGTGGCCTATGTCCATGACCAATCGGGGGTCAGGACCCTGAGGGGTCATGACAGATGGTCGCGTACTTGGGCCGTGATTGAAAAAAATGATCGCGGCCAAAGTTCGTGGCATCCAACCGTGACAAAAAATGGTCGCGGACAAAGTCCATGACCCACACCGTGATAAAAAAAATGTCCGCGGCCAAAGTCCGCGACCCCTAACTGCGATGACAAATTGTCGTGGCCAAAGTTCATGACCCACACCACGACCATTTGTTTGATTTGTTTTGCATCGCGGTGTGTGTAACGGACGTTGGCTGCGACCATTGTTCGTCACGGTTGGGGGTCATGGACTTTGGCCGCAACCATTTTTATGCTCGACATAAAAAATGAATATGGTCATGGACTTTGTCCACGACCATATTTAACTATAATGAAAAAATGGATTTCTTTTGGGTCCAATCCTAAAATTAGGGTTCCCTTGATTGCGCGGACGGTTGCTACGTGTAATGTTGGACGCGCACGAGGTGTTACAAATATTTATTATTGGCAAAATAATAAAAAAATCACAAATTTTGAATCGGGAACGTTGTTTATAAACTAATATACATATAAACTTAAAAATATTACAAGTCTTAATAATTTAAAGACCAAAACAATTGGGCATAGTTTCCTCTGTTTTCTTGACATTCCAAACCATGTTAAAACAAAACATGCTTATTATAAAGCCCGCACATCCATAAAATTTAATGATCAAATTATAAAGGCCCGCACGGCCGTAAGACATAAAAATATAATCCCGGATGTCAACAACATTATATAAACAACTTCAAGTTGTGTAACATTGTCTTCTTCATGAGTTCCACATGCAAAAAAGCAAATGATGCAATGTTATCCCGCAAAAAATAGGATACAAAAAAGAAATGATAACAGTAACCAAGTAGTTTTAAAAAAAATCGTATTCAAGCTGAAAATTTGCATATATTAGTTATAATTATCATCATATTAGTTCCTACGAGTTACATTGGTCCCGTGTAAGGTGTTGGTGCCTGTCACTAGGCCGTTTGGGGGCTGTTTCAGGGTTTCCCACTTTAGCACCATGTTTTTAAGCCTAAGTCTAGATGTTTTTAAATTATCATTGTATTTTCAAATCGGGAGTCTCATGATTGTGCGGTCAGTCCCTACGAGTTACATTGGTCCCATGCGAGGTGTCGTTGCGTCTCACGAGGATGGGGACTGTTATGGGGTTTCCCGCTCTAGCGCCATATTTTTAAGCCTAAGTCTAGATATTTTTAAATTATCATCGTATTCTCAAATTAGGAGTCCCGTAATCATGCAGTCAGTCCCTACGAGTTACATTGGTCCCATGCGAGGTGTTGGTGCCTCACACGAGGCCGTTTGGGGTCTGTTTCGGATTTTCCCCCTGTAACACCATATTTTTTAACCTATGTTTTGATATTTTCAAGTTATCATCGAATTATCAAACTGGGAGTCCCATGACCACGCAGTCAGTTCCTACGAGTTACATTCGTCTCGTGCAAGGTTTGGTGTCTCTCACGGGGCCATTTGGGGGATGTTTCGGGTTTCCCCCCTCTGACGCCATGCTTTAAGCCTAAGTCTATATATTTTCAAGTCATTATTGTATTCTCAAATTCGGAGTCCCGTGACCACGCGATCTGTTCCTACGAGTTACATTGGTCCCGTGCGAGGTGTTAGTACCGCTCACAGGGCCGTTTGAGGGTTGTTTTGGATTTCCCCCTCTAATGACATGTTTTTAAGACCAAGTATAGATAATTTCAAGTTATCGTTGAATTCTCAAACCAAGAGTCCCATGATCGCGTGGTCAGTTCCTATGAGTTATATTAGTCCCGTGCGAGATGTCGATGCCCCTCACGCGTCCGTTTGGGGGATGTTTCGAGGTTTCCCCCTTTATCGCCATATTTTTTTTATCTAAGTCTAGATATATTCAAATTATACTCTTATTCTCAGACCGAGAGTCCTTTGATCCTGCGGTCGGTCCATACGAGTTACATTGGTCCCGTACGAGGTGTTAGTGCCTTTCACAGGATCGTTCGGGGAATGTTTTGGGGTTTCTCCCTTTAACGCGATTTTTAAGTCCAAAGTCTTGATATTTTCAAATCGCCGTTGCATTCTCAAATCGGGAGTCCCGTGACTGCGCGATCAGTTCCTACGAGTTACATTGGTCTCGTGGGAGGTGTTAGTGACTCTCACGGGGCCGATTGGTGATTGTTTTGGAGTCCCCCTCTGACCCCATATTTTTAAGCCTAACTCTAGATGTTTTAAAATTATCTTCGTATTCTCAAACCGGTAGTCCCTTGATCGCGTGATCGGTCTCTGTGAGTTACATTGGTTCCATGCGAGGTGTTAAATCCTCTCAGGGGCCGTTTGGGCGTTATTTCAGGGTTCCACCCTCTAACGCCATTTTTTAAGCTTAAGTCTAGTTATTTTAAAATTATTGTCATATTCTCAAACCTAGAGACCCATGACTGGACGGTTAGTCTGTACAAGTTACATTGGTCCCGTGCGAGGTGTAAGGTGCCTCTTACGGGCCTTTTAGGGGCTATTTCTGACTTTCCCCCCCTAATGCCCTATTTTTAAGCTTAGGTCTAGATATTGTTAAGTTATAATCATATTCTCAAACCGGGAGTCTAGTGGCCACGCAGTCCGTTCCTACGAGTTACATTAGTCTCATGCGAGGTGTATGTGACTCTCACTGGGCCATTTGGGTGCTTCTTCGGGTTTTACACCACTAACGCCATGTTTTTAGCCTAAGTCTAGACATTTTCAAGTTATCGTCGTATTGTCAAACCAAGAGTCCCATGACCACATGGTCAGTTCCTATAAGTTACATTGGTCCCATGCGAGGTGTTGGGGGCTATCACGAAGCCGTTGGGGGATGTTTTATATTTTCCCGCTTAAGGCCATGTTTTTAGCCTAAGTCTTGATATTTATAAGTTATCATTGCATTATCAAACCGGGAGTACTGTGACCACGCGGTTAGTTCCTACGACTTACTTTGGTCCCGTGCGAGGTGTTGGTGCCTCTCACGGGGCAGTTTTGGGGTTTCCCCCTCTAAGGCCATATTTTTACGCCTACGTCTAGATATTTTCAAATTATCATCATATTTTCAAACCGGATGTCCCGTCACCATGCAGATAGTTCCTATGAGCTACATTGGTCCTGTGCGAGTGTTGGTGCCTCTTACGGGGCCATTTTGGGGCTATTTTAGGGTTTCCACATCTGATGCCATGTTTTTAATCCTAACTCCTGGTATTTTAAAATGATCATTGTATTCTCTAATCGAGAGTCACGTGACAAGGCAATTAGTTCCTACGAGTTAAATTGGTCCCGTGCGAGGTGTCGATGCCTCTCACGGGGAATTTTGGGGGTTGTTTCGGGGTTTCGCCCTCTAATGCCATATTTTTAAGTCTAAATCTAGACATTTGCAAATTATCATCTTATTCTCAAATTGAGAGTCCCATGATCGTGCGGTTAATCATTATGAGTTACATTGGTCCCATGTGAGGTGTTGGTGCCTCCCACAGGGCTATTTTAGGGTTGTTTCGGGGTTTCTCCCTCTAGCGCCATGTTTTTAAACTTAAGTCTAGATATTTTCAAATTATCTCATGAATGTGCAATCAGTCCCTATGACTTACATTGGTCCCGTGCGAGGTATTGATGCCTCTCACGGGGCCGTTTGGGGTCTGTTTTGGGTTTCACCCCTCTAACACCTCTTTTTAAGACCAAGTCTAGATATTTGCAATTTATCGTCGAATTATCAAATTAGGAGTCTCATGGACCACGGGGTTGGTCCCGTGTAAGGTATTGGTGTCTCTCACGGGGCCATTTTGGGATTGTTTTGGGTTTCCCCCCTCTAACACCATGTTTTATTCTTAAGTCTAGATATTTTCAAGTTATTGTCGTATTCTCTAACTAGGACTCCTACGAGTTACATTGTTCCCGTGCGAGGTTTTGGTGCCTCTCACAGGGCCATTTGGGAGATGTTTCGGGTTAACCCCCTCTAATGCCAAGTTTTTCAGCCTAAATATTGAGATGTTCAAGCTATCTTTGAATTCTCAAATCGGGAGTCCTTTGATCACGCGGTCAGTTCCTACGAGTTACATTATTCTCCTATGAGGTGCTAGTGCCTCTCACGGGGCCGTTTGGCGGTTGTTTCGAGTTTCCCCCTTCTAACCATATGTTTTTAAGCCCAAGTCTAGATATTTTCAAGTTATCGTGGAATTCTGAAATCGGGTGTAAGGACATGTTTTATAAATGTTCGGGTTAAATCTAGGAATTTTCCAAGTATCCTAGATCTCAATTAAGTATGTCTAATACTACTACATTTGGCACGTCTTCACGATCATCCTCTACAGCCTCGATCCGAATTCATGCATCCGTCATCTTCGTATGTGCATCATGTGTCAAGCAACATACTCTTCAACAATTCACACTACTCCACATACATATGTTAAAAAATAATTTAATTGGAGTGTTTAAATTATTTCCATAAATAGTTGGGAATATTTTTAAATAAAATGTTCGAAGTCTGGAAGATGATAATCATGTAAAATCTTTTTAAGGAGTTTTTCTGTGGCACGTTCGAACGACACCGTGTTTTTATCGAACGATGCACCGCCTCAACTTCCTATTTAAACAGTGTTCGTGCTACACGTTTTTTCAAGTCTGCATACCTCCGTTTCTGCAAAACAGTCCCTGTTTCCAGACTTCATATTTTAAGTTTTCAATACCTTTTTGATTCAAAAATATTTCCCAATTCTTTACGTGAATCCTCTAAACCCCAAGGAAGATTATACTACTTGTCTGGAGTACATTTATGGAGAAGACAAAGCTTTTCCATTACTGACCTTATAGAGCTCTTGCGAGAACTCTTGCCAACGACATCGAAATCGACGATTGAGGGTATTTCATATGTCACTACTTGTATTTTCATTGTAATTCGTGTAAACCGTTCTTTACACAATTATAGTGAAAATAAGATGGTTTTTCCCCTATGGGGGATTTTTTCGCAATCGTGATTGTCTTGCAAGCTTAGATTATTTCTTTATTCAATCACGTTTGTTTGCAAGAGTTAAGACTTGTTGGGACTAAAATTGGAATTTAATTAAATAAGTTTGACATTGATTGCTGGCGCACTCTCATCGGGAGGACCATGATTGCGAGGTCAGTCCTTACTAGTTACATTGGTCCCGTGCGAGATGTCGATACCTCTCACAGGGTCGTTTGGAGGTATTTCAAGGTTTCCCCCTCTAAGGCCACATTTTTATGCCTAAGTCTTGATATTTTCAAATTATCATCGTATTCTTAAATCGGGAGTCCTTTGTTCGCACGATCAGTCTGTACGAGTTACACTGGTCCCGTGCGAGGTGTTGGTGCCTCCCACATGGCCGTTCGGGGGATATTTCGGGCTTTCTCCCTCAAACGCAATTTTTTAAGCCTAAGTCTATATATTTTAAAATTATTATCGTATTCTCAAACTGGGATTCCCGTGACTGCGTGGTCACTTATTAGAAATTACATTGGTCTCGTGGGAGCTATTGGTGCCTCTCACGAGGCCGATTGGGGGTTATTTCAGATTTTCCTCTTCTGCCCCCATGTTTTTAAGCCTAAGGGTAGATATTTTCAAATTATAGTCGTATTATCAAACCAAGAGTCCGTTAATCGTGCGGTCAGTCCCTACAAGTTACATTCGTTTCGTGTGAGGTGTTGGAGTTGCTCACGGTGCCGTTTTGGAGTTATTACGGGGTTTCGCCCTCTAATGCCATTTTTTAAGCCTAAGTCTAGATATTTTAAAATTATTATCATATTCTCAAACAGGGAGTCCCGTGATTGTCCGGTCAGTCCCTGCGAGTTACATTGGTCCCGTACGAGGTGTCGGTGCCTCTCACGGGGCCGTTTGGGAGCTATTTGGGGGTTTCCCCCTTTAGTGCCATGTTTTTAAGCCTAGGTCTTGATATTTTCAAATTATCATCATATTCTCAAACCAAGAGTCCCGTAATCGTGCGGTCAGTTCGTATGAGTTACATTGATTCCATGCGAGATATCGGTGCCTCTCACAGGGCCGTTTGGGGGCTATTTCGGAGTTCCCCCCTCTACCGCTATGTTTTTAAACCTAATTCTATATATTGTTAAGTTATCGTCATATCCTCAAATCGGGAGTCCCGTGACATACGATCAGTTCCTACGATTTACATTGGTCTCGTGCGAGGTATTTGTGCCTCTCACGGGGTCGTTTGGGTGCTGTTTCGGGTTCCCCCCTTAACACCATGTTTTTAGCCTAAGTATAGGTATTTTGAAGTTATCATCGTATTCTCAAACCAGGGGCCCCGTGACCACGCGATTAATTCCTATGAGTTACATTGGTCCTGTGTGAGGTGTTGGGGCCTCTTATAGGACCGTTTGGGGGCTCTTTCGAGTTTTTCTCCTCTAAAGCCATGTTTTAAGCCTAAGTCTTGATATTTCCAAGTTATCATCTCATTCTCAAATAGGAGTACTTTGACCACGTATTCAATTCCTATGAGTTACATTGGTCTCGTACGAGGTATTGGTGCCTCTCACGGGGTTATTTAGGAGCTATTTTGGATTTTTCCCCTCTAAAACCATGTTTTTAAGCCTAAGTTTATATATTTTCAAGTTATCATCGTATTCTCAAATCGGGATTACTATTACCAGATGGTCAGTTCCTACGAGTTACATTGGTCCCATGCGGGGTGTTAGTGCCTATCACGGGGTTGCTTAAGGCGTATTTCGGGTTTTTCTCCTAACGCCATGTTTTTAACCCTAAGTCTTGATATTTTCAAATTATCATTGTATTCTCAATTCGGGAAAACTGTGACCACGCGGTCAGTTCCTATGAGCTACATTGGTCCCCTGCGAGGTGTTGGAGCCTCTCACTGGGTCATTTGGGGGATATTACGGGTTCCCCCTCTAACGCCATGCTTTTAGCCTAAGTTTAGATATTTTCAAATTATTGTCGTATTCTCAAACCGAGAGTCCCGTGACCACACGGTCAGTTTTTACAAGTTACATTGGTCTAGTGCAACGTGTTGGTGCCTATCACGGGGCTTTTGGGGTTGTTTAAGGGTTTTCACCTCTAACGAAATGTTTTTAATCCTAAGTCCCACTATTTTCAAATTATTATCGTATTTTTGAATCGAGAGTCACGTGACTAGGCGATTAGTTCCTAAGAGTTACATTGGTCCCATCCGAGGTGTCGGTGCCTCTCATGAGGTAGTTTTAGGGTTTCCCCCTCTTACACTATGTTTTTAGGACTACATCTAGATATTTTCAAATTATCATCATATTCTCACACCGGGAGTCCTATGACCATGCGGATAGTTCTTATGTGTTACATTGGTCTAGTGCGAGGTTTTGGTACCTCTCACGGGGCTGTCTGACGGCTATTTTGGGTTTTCTACATCTCACACCATGTTTTTAAGCCCAAGTCTAGATATTTTAAAATTATCACCGTATTATCAAACCAGGAGTCACATGACCACACGATCAGTTCATACGACTTACATTGGTCCCGTTCAAGGTATCAGTGCCTCCCACGGGGCCGTTTGGTGGCTATTTTGAGGTTTCCTTCTCTGGCTCGATGTTTTAGCCTAAGTCTAAATGTTTTTAAATTTTCATTGTATTCTTAAATCGGGAAACCCGTGACCACGCGGTCAGTTCCTACGAGTTATAATGATCCCGTGCGAGGTGTTGGTGCCTTTCTCGGGGCCGTTTCGAGATTCCCCCCTAACGGCATGTTTTTAACCTCAAGTCTAGATATTTTCAAATTATCGTCATATTTTTAATCCGGGAGTACGGTGACCACACAGTCATTTCCTACGAGTTATATTGGTCCATACGAGGTGTTGGTGCCTCTCACGGGGCCACTTGGGAGCCATTTCGAGGTTTGCACCTCTAACGTCATGTTTTTAAGCCTAATTCTTAATATTTTCAAATTATCGTCGTATTCTTAAATCGGGTGATTGGGAAATCAGCTTCTCTAGTTACATTAGTCCTGTGCGAGGCATCGATACCTCTCACGGGGTTATTTCAGGGTTCCACCTCTAACGGCATGTTTTAAGCCTAATTCTAGATTTTTTAAAATTATCATCGTATTCTTAAATCGGGAGTCACATTACCGCGCAATCAGTTCTTACGAGTTATATTTGTTCCGTACGAGGTGTTGGTGCCTCTCACGGGCTATTTGGGGGTTGTTTCGGAGTTTTCACCTTTCCTGCCATGTTTTTAAGCCCGAGTCTAGATATTTTCAAATTATCATCTTATTCTTAAATTGAGAGTCACGTGACCACGCGGTCAGTTCCTACGAGTTACATTATCTCATGAGTGGTGTTGGTGCCTCTCACGGGACCTCTTGGGGACTGTTTTGGGTTTCCCCCTCTAATGCCAAGTTTTAAGCCTAAGTCTAGATATTTTCAAGTTATCATCGTACTCTCAAACTGGGAGTCCTATGACTGCACGGCTAATTCCTACGAGTTACATTGGTCTCGTGCGAGGTGTTAATGCCTCTCACGGTGTCAATTGGGAGTTATTTCGGAGTTTCTCCCTCTTACCCCATGTTTTTAAGCCTAAGTACAGATATTTTCAAGTTATCATCAAATTGTCAAATCGGGAGTCCTTTGATCGTGAAGTCAGTTCGTACGAGTTACTTAGTCATGTGTGAGGTGTTGGTGTCTCTCAAGGGGCCATTTGGAGGTTGTTTCGGGGTTCCCCCCTCTAATTCCATATTTTTAAGCCAAGTCTAGATATTTTCAAATTACGACATCTGCTCAAACCGTGAGTCACGTGACCCGACGGTCAGTTCTTATTAGTTACATTGGAACCATGCGAGGTGTCGGTGCCTTTCACTTGACCATGGTCAATATATTTCATTTATTCGGTAGTAATGTTAATAGTGATGTTCTATACATGATTATATTTCATTTCGTATTATTAATTGTTTAACAACAAACTTTTAAAATTTAAAGTATTTTGTATTTATGTCGTATTTATATTCGGTTTAATCACAACCCTAAATGTTAGAAATGCCAAAGGCCATCCAACTAAATGGCCATCTAAATGTTAAAATCCACCAGTCAATAACAATTCAATAATCCCAAGCAACAATTCAAATAATAATGCGATGTATTAGAAATTCCTAGGGCCAACCAACGCAAGGGCCATCTAAATCTTCAAATTTATCAGTCAATAACAATTCAAGAATCCTACAAAATTCAAGGATCCAAAATTCATCTAACAAATAGTTCAAAGAAACAAACATCACAAAAAAATCACCTATAAAGTAAACGTCTACACATAAAAAAGAGAACCAACTTGGTAGGAATGCCAAAATGATGAAAAGAAACATTACCCATACCAGCTCCGTAGCAGCCCCGTAGTAGCCCCATATCAACAACTACCACAGCAGCCCCATAGCAACCCTATAGCAGCTGATATCATAGCAACCCCGTGGCAGACCCAAACCTTACGCAAGAATCAAGTACCTAAAAGATTCCAAGCCAAAAAAATAAAATCAAGAAAATATGAGACCAAAAACATAATAAACAAAATTGATATTATAGCAAAAATCCATACCTCTCTTTTCTGGAAAAAAAAAGAAGATAAAAATCCTACCTCTTTGCTGGTTTCAGAACATTTTGCTATGCAAAGTAATTGGATGGGACCTAGCATGAAAAGATGAAAACCCCAAACAAAAACAAAAATATAAATAGAGCAGACAACCAAATAAGGACTGAAAAGAAACAAAAACAATAGGAAAATAAGGATGATACTAGTGCAGTGAGATAAATATAATATTACATTAACATTACATGGTCAAGTTGGGTTCCCAATGGCTCCGATACATATTACCGTCAACATTTAGACTGAAAAGCAAGCCAGTAAATAATTTCATATTTTAAAATAAAATCATGTTAATTATCACCACCAAACAACACAATACCAAAAGTTGGGATGCAAGCCATTTAACTTCAACTTAACATACTGAAATTAGAGTGAAAACATTAAAAATTGGGATGCAAACCATTTAATTTAAGTGTGTTAAGCATCAAAATTTCTTACCACATTCAATTTATTTTACGAACCTCTGTTTTCCACACTACGTGACAATACCAAAGCACATACTGCAAATAACTAATTCAGAACATTAACAACCCAAAGCATGTAGTGTATCATATTGCCCCACCTTTAGCCACCATGTTAGTCACATAATATAACCATAAAAGCAGGGATAAGAATGTTAATATGAAAAATCTCAAATTTGAAACCAAAAATAATTATTTGAAAGAATAAAAAAATTAAAATACCTTACCTTAGGGTTATGTATGAGATACACGTAAAATATGATGTTCAAACTTATATTACCTTATTGATCTTGCAAAACCATCATATAAAACCTTGAATTAACCCTAAAACAAATTAAACACACAAATATTGGCTTAAGATATAACCAAATTCCCTAAAAGAGTACAAATCTACAATACTTAAATCGAACCTTCCTTTAGAACTGATACTAATAAATATTGTAAATACTTAAATCGAAACAACATACTTAAATCGAAACAACACAAATAAATTGAAACCACCCAAATGAGGGATAAAAAAAGCCCTAATTTGAAACCCATTTGTTGTGAGGAGAAGAGGTTGGGGCTGAAAGTGGCATTGGGGTGACGGGGAGAGGAATGCAACAACGCGGAGAAGTGGACTGCAATGGGGAGAGGGGGATGCATAGGGGAGAGTAAGAGGTTATAGATGTGTATCTCAAATGAAATGAAAACGAGGTGAGGGGGAGATAACAACATAATTAGTTCAACTAAGCATACAGTTAGTTGTATGAGTATAGTGATTCTAACATAGCAGGTCTTAATATATAAGGTCCTAACATACAGTTATACTAAGCATACAGTTATACTAAGCATATAGGTCCTACCATACACTTATACAGTTATACTAAACATAACTAGCAGGTCCTAACAAAGTTCAACTAAGAATTTAGTAATTTCCTATTAGTTGAACTAGAATACAGTTATTTCAGTCCCAAACTGAAATTGTTATTTCAGTTCTAAAATTGAAATTGCTATTTTAGTCCCAACATAATTAGGTGAACTAAAAACAATGATATATACAACCATATTAGTTGAAAATTTATGAAATTGGGGAATCAACACCAATGCATACAATGAGTTGAACTAACATATAATTAATGATATATGCATATAGGGGAAACCATCACCAAACTGATATGAAATCAGTTCATATAGTAGATAATATAGGAGTAGTAATTTCAAACTAGCATACAAAATTCCAGTTTTATACTGCATATTTGGATTGCATGCAGTACAAACTAGCATAATGTTATTTAAATAAAGAATTGCATATATGCATATATAAACAAATGATATCCCAACTAATAATAATGGTAAACTCAAGACTCAAAAGGAATAGAGTGTTCCAACACCAAACTGAAACAAAATTAAAGTGAAGGGAAAGAATAAAAATTTGGGAGGACTTTCCAATGGTATCAAGATTGATATGAAAGTCCATATTTTATCTTAGATTCAGTAGACAAGGTATAGATACTTATGCACAAACTATCACAACAACTACAAAATCGCACAAGATAAAACTAAAATCAATAATAAAATGATAGAAAATGATATCAATAATAAAATCAAAACAAAAACTATTACAACAACAACAACAACAACAACAAAAATCCAATTTGAAAAGGGAATAAACTATCACAACTACAACATCTTGTGTATGGATACTTGTGCATTTACTCACCTAATTTAGAAGACGAACACTCATCTCGTACAGCCATAAAACCCCGCTACAAATCAAATGTGAGCAGCGTTATGAATCAAAAACAAAAACATCAAGGTAACGAAAAACTTAGAAATCCAAATACAAATCAAAACTTAAATATGAATCAAAACCTAATTATGTAGAAATACCTTCGTCTTTGGAAAGAGAGAGAAGCCATCAACGTTTGACGATGGAGAAATAATCCATAGCTTCATCTTTTATGTGTGTGTGTGTGTGTGTGTGTGTGTGTGTGATAGAGAGAGAGAGAGAGAGAGAATCCATTAGTGTTGGGGAAATGCCATCTATAAATAGAGGCGAAAAAATGAAAATGAAGAACCTTTTTTACCTTTTTAAGGAATGACATGGTCACAGCTTAGAGTCATGAACCACCATCACAACCCATTATTTTACCATCAAGTTGATGGAATGACGAATGGTCGCGGCATACAGGCATAACCCCCATGCGTGACCAACAACAAATATTCCATTGAGGGATGGTCACGACCCATAGTCGTGCCCACACCAAGAAATGGTCAGGGACCCCAACCGTGACCCTATATGCTTATGTTTTTGTTCTTCGTCATGCCTATGGTCACAATCCAAGTCTGTGACCCATCTACAACTAAGCTTAGAGGCAATTTTAGCACCAATTTAGAGCCAAAATAGTCACACCCTGGTCACGGTTGAAGTCTATGACCGACAGTGGTCAGGGATTTGGTCTATGACCACTTACTGAGCATCCATAACTCATTATAATAATGAATATAGTCATGCCAAAAGTTGAGATGGTCATGGTCCAAGTTTGCAACCCACTGGTTGCGGACTTGGGCCTTGACGAACTCGGTGTGACCATTCGCTAGGTCATAGGACAATTAGATCAAGAAGATACAAGACTTGTTGGGTAATTTCCATAACCAATATAAGATGAGAACTCCCAACACCATAGA
Organism: Sambucus nigra; assembly: GCA_949130495.1. Classification (NCBI taxonomy): domain Eukaryota; kingdom Viridiplantae; phylum Streptophyta; class Magnoliopsida; order Dipsacales; family Adoxaceae; genus Sambucus; species Sambucus nigra. The sequence goes on along the minus strand of OX422220.1, from coordinate 381,588,988 downwards.
GTTGACTATCCATAAAACTCTGTCTCCATTCTCAATTAAAGTTCATCGTTATTCCCTTCCCCTATATTGGAAGGTGCCTAATATTTAGTCATTTGATGGATCTAAAGATCCCATAGACCATTTAGATACCTACAAGTCACACATTCTCCTTCAAGACACCCTAGATGAAGTCTTGTGTAGAGCCTTCCCTATTACTTTGAGTGGAAAATCTAGGAACTAGTTTACCAAGCTCAAACCTAGGACCATTGAAAGCTTTAGAAAGCTAGAAAGATCCTTTGTCAGATATTTCATAGGGAATATGAAGATGAGAAAGCCTATCACCTCCTTCGTCCATTTTAGACATAAGACCGATGAGCCTATCAAAGAGTATGCCAACAGATTCAACTAGGAGGCTCTCCAAGTTGATAATCTAAATGATAACATTGGTGTGGAAGCTTTCATCAAAGGCTTCAATTCAAAGGACATGTTGATGTCTTTCAGCAAAAGGCCTCCTAGATCCATGATCGAGCTACTGGAAAGAGCTTAGAAGTAATTGAATGCAAAAGATGCAGTCATAATAAGGTGTTCCTTTGCCTCACCCCAATAGGGAAAGAGAAAGAAGACTTCTCTCTATTTGGGGATTACTTGTAGGAAACTTAGGGAATGAAGAGGAAGAACAAAAAAAAAAGAATAGACCTCCAAAATACAAACATTTCACCTAACTCAAAACCATCAAAGAAGAGGTGTTCTCTGTTGTAGAAACCCAAGATATCCTACCTATTCCTGAGATTATATGGTCCACAGATAATTGGAGATACAAATACAAGTATTATCGGTTCTACAAGAATCATGGACACAACACCAATGATTACTTCAAGCTTTAAGACGCCATCGAATGGGTAATTAAGAGGGACTACGTCAAGGAGATTGAAAACAAAGATGTAGGCCGGGGTAACAACAACAAAAAGAATAAGGATGATATCCCACTAATTAATCTAAATACTATTTTTAGGGGCATTACTGGACAAGACTTTCATCCATAGTGAGGAAATCCCATATCAGATGCCTTCAGCATGAAGGGGTGCAAGATAATAATTTTTCTCAAGAGAATTAATCCCCGAAGGGAGTTTCGATGATGGTTTTCCTAGAAAAAGACCTTAAAGGGGTCCTCATGCCTCAATGTGGCCCCTTTGTTATCATAATGATCCTTTGTAATCCCAACATGAAGAGAGTTTTAATTAATACTGTAAGTTCTCCAAATAGTCTATTCTTAGATGATTTCAAGGACATGGGCCTCAGTGCAAAGCACATACAATCGATCCCTAGTTGGATTTAATGGGGAAAATACCTACTCAATGAGGTATATCACTCTCCCCTCACCATTTTCTCAAAAGATTATTGATCTACCATTTGAACAATTTCTACGGGTAGACTTCCCGTCAACCTAATATGTAATCTTGGGCAGACCATCACTCAATGAACTACATGTTTTCATATAAACACGAAGGTTGGTAGTGAGTTTCCTAACCCCTATAGGTGTGGGAAAAGTACACAGGGATCAAAATAAAAAAAAATATTAATGTTAAAACATTTCCATAAAAGAACCTAATAGGTTATGTGAGACTGCCCCAAACTTGATCGAGGTCCTAAAAAGCTCATAGAGGTAACCTAAATCCCCTTCATAGGTCTTTCCTCCTTTACTAGAGACGCCTGAGCTCCCCTTAGATAGATTAAGCCTAGAGTTGTTAAATGTAAATACCTTGTGATATGCCCAATAATGGTACCTTGGCCACATGACGCTTAATTATATATCTGCTACCTGGGACTGCAGTCCTATCTCATCCGACCTTGATTATAGCTGTTAGATGGGTCTTAGACAGGTTGTTACCCCTTTTTAACTTATAGACGATGACTAGGGCTCAGACAGGCCACGTCCCCTTATCAAATTATAGCCGCTACGTGGAACACAGACTGGTCGCGGTAAGTACCTAGACTGTAAATGGCCACAGCCATACGTGACACCCTACCTATTCTAATTCTAAGGGATCGACCCATTATTAAATTAAATAGGAGTCATTAATAGTTTCATTCTTAGCATCACTGTTGAAATTCAATTAATTACTACAACCCTAATTTCCCGGTGTCAAAATTTTAATCTTACCATTAACATGAAATTAATTTAAATTAAATAATTCACATTCACCATTTCAATAAACATAGTAATAAGTATAACACAATGAGATTATTAAATAGGCTTGGAATAAAACTCTAGACAAAAGAATCTGAATAATAATCCAACTCCCATACTGAAACTAAATAAAATGCAATGTCTTTGAAAAATAAATACTAGCTAGAGCTGGGAAACATGCCCGACTGAAATAAATAAAATAATAGACAGAAACTAAAAGATGTGGAGGCGTCTACTACCAAGATCTTGCAACTTCCACAGCAATTGCATCACAACGAATAAAGGAACTCCTAAGCCTGGCGTCCTTGTGGCTGAGCACCTAAGATTTTTTTTTAACAAAAATGGATTCAAAATGGGTCAGACCCCAAGTAAAACAATTTGAAAATATTTTAGCAATTATTTAAAATGCATTAAAGAGTACATATTAGATACATGTTACCTTTACATGCCCTCATTTGAAATCGTCACCTCTCAACTATTGTGCAAGCCTAACGCACTCTTTCAAACCCACCTAGTTACGCTACCCCGCCTAACTAGTTTGACTTAATTCATTTCGCATCTATTAATTCACTGACCCCATATGCTTACGTTACTAAATTTTCAAATCCATTTTATTTATACAAAGTCACCAATTAATTATAAAGTTCATACATACAGGGATCCATTTAGATATTACCAACTATAGTATCTACTAAAACACTCATAGTAGAACAAATTAGACATTTATGTATTTACATCAATATTATAATATATACGTATACGGTATCCCAAGGTGGAGACCTGCGATGCGAGCATACTCTGCTATCAAGTCATTCCACATCACGTACTAAGCAAGGACACCGGGTTCAGAATCACTCTCGAACCATACATTCAAAAATTCACATAAAGTTGGAGGCGAACATAGTTTTTAAGCCTTTGGGATATGCATGCACAAAATGCACAAAAATGACCATCCACGCCCGTATTCACACAAGTGGTGCTCAATCTATATGTCCTATGTTCTGAGGTACAAGTCAAAATCCCCCCAGAGCTCATCAGGATCAGATTGTCCATGATGAAGAACCTTTCGTGATAGCAAGTAGCTTAGGTATGTTCACATATATGTATTCACACATTATATATATATATATATATATATATATATCATCAACATAGGTGTACACATAACCTATAATATATGTCCTATACATAGTATATATAACTCCCGAACATTCTACGTATTATTGATTTGTCATCCAACTCCTTATCGTATATTCCCGAGTATCCCCCACTACTTGAAGTGTGCCAATTATCATTTCGGTTACTTTAGTAGGTAGTTCACTCAATCTCTACTAGTCTAAGTCATAATTTTGCTCATTATTCGTAATTCATTCACCTTCTCCCAACTTCATTACATTATTACTTTTGTCGATTAGTCTTAGCCTTTCATCCTCCTCATATGACTAAGTCTCAATCCTAGTATTGGCCTACTGGAATCCTAGATATTTCTAATTATACTTTAAAGATATCCCAAAGTTTTTTCGATCCTCATTTACAAGTTCAAACTAAACAAACAAAATTGGCAAAATTTGGGTAAACCGAATCAATTCGCCTTGCCTAATCGATTCGAATAGCATCAATTCGTCTTCTTCATTGGGTTAATGCATTTTTCACCATTATTAATTCTCCAAAACTCCATTACAAAGTCCCAAATTCCCAACCTAATAAACCAAACATCATTTCAACCTATATAAACGATTTCTAATGTAATTGAATCATCAAATCCTCAAAGAAACCATTGAAACCGAATTAATTCAACATTAAACTCCCAAACCCTAGATATTCATTTTTATTCAAGAACCTTAACAAGAACTCTGATTTCTTCACATGTTTATCATACGAATTCACCAGATTCGTTCTACATGCATAAGGGGATTAAACCTATCATGATTCCTAGCCAAGAACATGAATTAAAGCTTCCAAATTAAAGCCAATATCGATAATTTGAAGAGATTATTCATCCTACACTAACATGGATGGTATATATGCTCAAAAGTAGCAAGATAAATACTTGCCTCTATAAGTAGGTTTGGATTTCTATAAAAGGATGATGAGATTTTCTTCTTCTCCTTCTAATCTATGCAATGGTGGTGGCAGTGGTGCAAGAAAGGTGTGGGAACCCTTTGGGCTTCACTCTTTCCTCCTCCTATGGCCTCTCTATAGTTTGGAAAATTATAACCCTAACTTCTTCCTTCTACCAGATGATATACACGTAGGAATTTCGTAGGTCTTCTTTTCTTAAAAATTACAAAGATTGAAATACCCTCCCGGAGTACCGATTTGGACTAAAAATGCCCCGGGACCTAAACTAAACCTTGAGTACACTTTTCTGACTATTTTGACCCTTTCGAACACACTGGAGTACTCTAAATGACCATTTTAATTTTCTAAAATGTATTTATATTTTATTTCCCAAAATTAAGTCCCGACACAACTAACACTCACATCCAAACTAAATTTATCGTAACTGTCGTATTTCTCACTCACGGCAATTATAATACTTTCCTATCAATTTATTACTCATTCACTAAGTAATATTAACTATAAATAAATATTAACCCTTGTCTTGCTAATTAATATTTATTTTAATCAGGATTAATTTCTCAATTAATTTTAATTAATCCCAATACAAAAATTTCTAAAAGGCAATTACATTTTATTTTTCAAAATTAAGTCTCGACGCGACTGACACGCGCATCCTGACTAAATTTACTGTAACTGTCGTATTTCTCACTCATGGCAATCATGATACTTTCTTATTAATTTATTACTCATTCACTAAGTAATATTCATTATAAATAAATATAAACCCTTGTCTCGCTAATTAGTATTTATTTTAATCAGGATTAATTTTCCAAATTAATTTAATTAATCCTAATTAATCCCAATATAAAAATCATTAGAATTACGGGGTGTTACGCCTTACCCTTAACAGGCAATGACCATATGCCTATCCAGCAGTACATACCCTACCACAGACACCCAAATCTTCCAGTTGTCCTACTTCTAGAAGAATTCCCTATTTTCACCACTTATACCCATGTCACATGCCCCGAGCATGTGGCATCACCTTTTGACCTTTATAAATAAAAGTTCTCACCCCGCTATTTGGGGGATGATCTTTGGCTGTGAAGTCCTACCCAAATCTCTACACGCACTCTCTCTCCAGAATCTCTTAGTCCACCTATGCCACTACAATGTGTAGCCCTTTATACACTTGCTCTCCAGGCTGCATCCCGTCATGCACAGAACTACATTCCTCATGTATTCAACTCTCTTTAACTCTTGCATTCCTGTAATGAGAGTAAGACACTAAAAGTGGACGTAGGCTTGTTTATAGCCGAACCACTCTATATCCTTCATTATTTCCCGTTATTTACTAACTTTACTCTTTTTACACTTGAGGTGATGGCTGGGAATGATTGAAGTATGATTTCTCGCATCATTATTTAGGCATAGTCTGTGGTAAGTGAGGTATTTAATCTATTTTCCTTTCAGACCGTGTTCCTAATACCACATTTCATCCAAGGGGACCCTCGGCTCACTTATCCATGGGTGAGATCTTAGTCTTTAGACCCATATTTTACATGTAAATTCCCTAAGTGGATGTCTTATTTCTAGATATGCTTTTTATGTCTTTTTCTATGGCCTTAGATTGATTTTTCTCACCCCAATGATGTTACTCTACCTAGTTTGTATTGAAAAACTCAATAGGCCTTAGCCTCATAAAGGTGGGTAACTAGGCATGCATCATTTTTCATCTATATTTGTTGCTAATAAATTAGTGCTATTTTGCATATAAGGGCTCTTATGTCTTTGGTTGGATCATAGAGGACCTTTTTGGCAAAGAAACCTCACTTTTGGGTCTATTTTTTTGTAAAACCTCACTGCATCTTACTGTATGTGTCCTAGCATATGATTGCCCATAGGACACATTCACTATGCAGCAGTCTACGAATTTTTGTATTTTAGTATGTGTCTTCAATTATAAAAATTGAGGTATTCAGGACCGAAGATGACATGAAATGCTTACCCCCCCACCCCCCCCCCACCCACCCACACACACCATAATAGGCTTAGAAGCTTGTAGGTTGGGTCATATCTACAAAAGGCTTGGTTGAGTTATGAAGAAAATTAGTGATTCAATGGACTAAGTCTGGTTAGGCGATTGCCCAATGGATTGGGAGAATGTCCAAGATAAGTTATGATACCCTGTTTTGCTAACTTTTTAGCTACTTTATCACTTGGATCAAAGAGTTCGAGAAGAGCTCGTTCAGCGAAATGCATGCGAGCATGAATTGGATTTGTTTGGTGCTCCTTATGGATGTCGCGACTTCATCCTCATATACTTCACAGGCCGCAGCCGCATCCTTTTCTATCTTCATAGGCCACAACCTCCTGCTTTTACTCTTAAGAGGCTATATACCTATGTTGATACTTTGGTTTTTATATGCATATCTTATTTTTCTCACCATTCTTTAGTTTATCTCTGAGTATAATTTTAAAGACTAACACAACAGAGGATATGGAAGGGAGCTCAGGATCAGACCCTTAGCAGAATAAAGATGTGGCCTAATTGTGTAGCTGCGTCAACCATCTATATGACAAGAATTCCTCTCTCTAAGTCTAGATGAACCTTCTAGGATAGATTATTTTGATGCTAGAGTCCATAACTTTCACTTCCCTATAAAAGGTCGCAATTGGAGAAGCTAAGGCTGTAACCAAGGTATTGAAGAGGAAGCAGAAAGTGTCAGAGGCAGAAAAGACATATGAGAACTTCACACCACTGAATTCCAGTCTATAAGATGTCCTTGAGGGTATCAAGGATACAAAACTACTCAAGTGGATGGAGAAGCTCAAATCCCTACTACACAAGAGAGACAATGCCAAATGGTGTGAATTTCACCAGGACCATGGCCATACTACCTATCGGTGCTTCGCTTTGAAGAATGATATTGGGAGGCTCATCCAACAAGGGATGCTCCAGAAGTTCCTAGAGGATGTTGCCCCAAACTAAGACACTTCATGCCTAATATTGCCTTAGAATATTTCTATTTTTGTTTCTAAAAGCAAGAAAAACTTTGTTTAGATTTGTTTAGCTTTACATGTGTGTGTGTATGTGTGTGTGTGTGTGTGTGAATGTCTCTTTATCGTATTTATATTCTTATTCTCCCCATCTAAAATCATTCGAAAGATTACCGTCTTAATCGATTTTGAAAAGAATCTAATGACCAACTATCTTGAGGAATAAAGCATACAGGAGGAGGAGGATACGGAAGAAAATGGAGTGACAAACTTAAATAGCATTTAATACCCCTTATATTGCAAAATATTTCAAAAACACTGGATGCTTCTATTAGCCTTGGGGACTCATAATACCCATTCTTAGCTTGGGAATATAAGGGATGCTTCTATTTAGCCTTGAGCACTCCTAATAATCATTATTAGTCATGGGTGGCTTGAAAATGCACCTAGCTTCGGGAAGCCAAAAATACCTATATAGTCGTGGGTGGCATGATAGCGAACCTAGTCTAAGAAGGCCTGAAAATATCCATGTATAGCCATGGGCGACTTGAGAACAAACCCATCTTGGGTAGGCTTAAAAATGCCCAAAACGAGAGCATACCTATATGAAAAGGGATGTAGTTAGATAAGGAAAGTGGGACAAGTACATTGATGTCCGTAGTAAGGCAAATAGTTCCCAAGGGACCACGATGACCCAACATCAGTGCAATAAGAAATTCTACAAGTGCCTAATCATGCTCTAGAGTTCGCAGAAGGGTAATTAAATTCTTAGCTATATTTACAACTACTTTGTCATTCAAGTAAAGGATGGAGTTAATATGAAGCTTCTGGTCGCGGCCTTTGGGCCACAACTAATTTTCTCTCCTAAGTCTACATTACTGCAGCCCGTCTTAAAAGGCTTTGAAATTCCAATCTGAAGAGTTACAATCTGCATTCAAGTCAAACAATATAACATTGCAGTGTATTTAATGCCATGGAGGATAAAGTAATATTGTCACAAAAAAATAAGCGTGGTAGGAAAATAATTGCATTCCAACACAATCAGTTTAAAGCCACGGGTGGGACTATGAAACACTATAAAATTATAAGACACCGACATTAATTTTAAGATGTTCAAGGCTATGGAATTACAAAACATATGAAAGTACAATCTTAATACAATTAAGATTTCTCATTCTTATCATCATCACCATCTTCATCATCGACCTCGATCTCTGTTTCCTCATCCTCATCAGCTGCAGCCTCCTCAAGTCATTTCCTTTCTATCTCTCTGGCATGCTTCAGCTCAGCCACACACTCTATATGCTCGGGGTCACTGAGCTTCCAAGAAAATATAGCGTCCTTGGCCTCTAGGAAGTTCTTTGTAACCTTAGGCCTCAAATCTCTATAGCCGTGGAGGTAGGCCTTATTTTCGATCAGATAGAAGTCCTTAGAGGTCTTGAAGGCGCCATAAGCGTCTTCCTTGTCTTACTCTACCACCGCAACATGCTCATCATCCTTCTTTTTATTGGACTCAACGTGTTGCTCTTAAAGTGACTTGAAGGTTGAAGCACGATTGGATAAAAAGTTTCAGTTCATTGCTTCAGCTGCATTTGCCGCCTCAAAAGTTTTGGCCTTAGAAGCTTTCAAGGCTTCTGCACCCTACTTAAAGTTATCTCCAGCCTCCTTTTAAGCAGTGGCTGCAGCCTCAACCGTTTGGTTCACGTCTATTTTATAGGCCTGGAGAGCCAAAGATTTTTTGCAACTTAAAAAGAAGAAGTCTCGGAATTCTCTAATTAGGACTGGTTGCGAGACTCCGAAGCCCTATGGAATTTAAATAGCCCTTCATACTTGGCCCTTTGTGCCATGGCAACCTCTGCGACCTGAAAGTATAAAATTAGTGTGTCAGTATGAGAACAATTGATTATTTACAAAAAGTATAATATGGAAAATACCACTTACCCACAGAAGACTATGGAGATCATATTCCTCCACGTCCCCCTCATCCTCTTCCACCAAATGATGGACGATTGCAGTGTTCGAAACCCTTCTCATCCTAAAAACTGCAACATCAGTCACATTCCATGAATATTTTGCATCAGGCTTCCTCAAACGAGGGCACGGACAACCTTCGGCATCCTTTTTTGCGCAACTCGGGGGAGGGGGGTCAGGTTGGCATTAACTTCCGGGATGGTCTCCGGAAGGGATGCAATGTTGAAAATGTTAATATAGATGGAACATGTGACACACCATCCATTATAATCCTGGGTGATCACTCCATTATTAAATTAAACATGAATCATTAATCATTTCATTCTTAGCATGACTGTCGAAACACAATTATATTACTCATATCTTAATGGTTCGGTGTCAAAATTTTAATCTTTTTATTAACATGCATGAATATAAATACTAAACCACATTCATTATTTCAAATAACAATATAATAAATACTAGAACATCTGAATAAATAATAGTGACCGCAGTTGACACTCCAGACTGAAATCCAAATACAATCATCCATAATCTAAAACCAAATCCAACATTAGAAATAAAATGGAAGTATAAATTCTTTAATATAACTACTAGTTTAAGATGGGAAACATGCCCGACTGAGATCACCAAATAATGAAAAAGAACTGATATAAGTGGGAGCGTCTACAATCGAGGTTTTGCAACTTCCACAGCAGCTGCAGCACGTTAAGTGCGAATGAACTCCTAAGTGGGGCATCCCTGTGGCTGGGCACCTGGAAGGTTTTTACAAAAATAGATTTACAATGGGTCAAGGCCCGAGTAAAAACAGTTTGAAAATATTTGCAAGTATTTAAAATGCAATAAGAGCTGATATTGCATACATATTAATTCCTCGTGTTCTCACTTGAGATCAATACCTCTCAACTATTTGTGCATTCCTATTGTACTTTCCTAAACCATCCTAGTTATTCTACCCCACTTAACATGTTCGAACTAAGTCTTTTCCTGCATACTAACTCGTTGTGCCCACTCGTATTGGCCATACAATACGTTACCAAATTACCAATGTCTTTTAGAAAATTTTGAATTGCCCAATAAATATTAAGTTTACACATACTTAGGTTATTTTAGATATCACTATCTACCTCATCCACTAGTGCATACACAGTAGAATAATTCACACACATATATTTATACAATACTCTTATCATATACACGAATATGGCATCCCTAGGCTGAGACCTGTAATGCATGCATACTCTTCTTTCGATTCGGAATCACTCTCGAACCGTAAAGATATAATTCATAAAATTGAAGGTGAACATTATTATAAGCCTTTGGGCTACACACCCAAACGACCGGTCACACTATCCTAAACACGAGTAGTGCTGAATCCCTAAGTTTTATGTTCCGAAGTATAAGTCTAAAATCTCCTAAATGGCTCATCAGGATAACACTGTCCACGGTGCAAAACCCCGTAATAGAAAGTAGCGTAGGTATGTTCACACATAATAAATCAAACAGTAGGCATTCACACCACCTATAGGTATATATATTCAATATAGGCATACACGTAACCTGTAATATATATCACGTACGTAGTATAATAACTCTTAAATATTCTACCTATCATTACTTTACGATAATACTTCTCATCGTCTAATCCCTAGTGTTTCCCAATACTCGAACGGTTACCATATGTCCCTTAAGACAATTCAATAGATACCTCACTCATACCCTAGTTTTGTCTCTCTCTCAAGCCGTTTTCTCTCTAGCCAACCCTAACCCTAGCTAGGGTTTGCATGGCTTTCCTACCTTCTCCTATTGTAGGAGAAGGCATGCAACCCCTCCATCAGCTTGCTTCTTATTCTTTCCTTTCAAAAGCCTCTCCTAATTTACCAAACCACGTTCATCTTGATCCAAAACCTAAATCTTTTGCTGATGTTGTTTGTTCCCAAAAGACACCACAAACCATTCTTCAACCCATAACTTCTTACAAAGGTGAACCAGCTATTATGTATGAGGATTCCAGTATTCAAGACATGGTTGCACCATTCAAGTACACCTTGATTGGAAAGTTCTCCCATGGTAGACCTTCGGTGGATGATATTCGAAAGTTTTTCTATTCTCTAAATCTTAAAGCCTCTGCTCATATAGGATTAATTGATCACAAACACGTTTTGATCCGTCTTGATCATGAAGAAGACTTCCATTCTATATGGCTTAAAGACACTTGGTTCATCCATGGTTACCCCATGCGATCCTTCAAATGGGATACAGATTTTCATCCAAATAAGGAATCATCAATTGTTCCTGCTTGGATTTTACTTCCTCTCCTTCCTATTCATTTGTATAATAATAGCGCTATGTTCTCTATTGGACAAGTAGTAGGGAGGCCTATAAAGATTGATGGTGCGACTGATTATATTGCTAGACCAAGTGTTGCTAGGTTGTGTGTGGAAGTTGATCTAAAAAAAACATTGCCTTCAAGGGTATGGATTGGCAATAAGGATAAAGCTACTGGGTTTTGGCAATCTATAGTCTACGAAGATTTACCCCTTTTTATTATTTTTGTTGTAATAAAGGTCGTGATCAAGGTAAATGTCATTTCAAGAAGGAGTCAGAAGCTAAGAAGAATAGGATCAGTAAAAAAGATAGCCAGAGAGGGAAGCAAATTCAAAAAGAGTCTACAAAAGAATGGGTAGCTAGATCGTTTGAGAAAGCTACAGTAGAAGAACCAATTGTAAGTGCAACAGAATTGGATGAAGAATAAGGTGAGATATTGGAGAGAAATCATACCAGCCCCAAAAAAGTAACACAAACCTTAATCTCAACTTTTTTCAAGAAACATGAAATGTTAGTGGAGATGAGGCCTAGTGTAGAAGATCAAATAAATGTGCAAACTCCTAGTAAGGAGTTTCCAACTAATGTTCCAGAAGTAGAAGCCACCTGCGATACAGGAGATACCTGCTGTATGTCTGTTCCAGAGCAAGAAGAGGATAGTGACAACAATTGTCTTGAGTCTATGTTTGGGACAGTAGATAAGACCTGTAACTTTGAGGAAATTATCCAAGAAAATCAGGAAGAAGGTATTCAAAATCAGATTGGGGAAGGTACTACATCTGCTGACAAAGATCAGTTGGATGGTTTTACCACAGTTGTAAGGAAGAGAAAGTCTCCAAAAGGAAATCAACCATATTAGAATATTAAGGTCCAACTCAAATTCTAAAAAGCCTAACAAGTCCAAATGATTGAAGCTCTAATCTGGAATGTTCGGGGAATTTCAAAAAAAGGTGCAATGAGAAGAATAAGAAGACTCAATAAAATGTATAGGCGGCAAGTGATGGTCATTCTAGAGCCTAAGCAAGAGTTGGGGAAAATTCAAAGTTTTATGATCAAATTAGGTTTTGCATCTAGCAAATCTAATATAAATAGTAAAATTTGGTGTTTTTTTAAGGAAGGGGTGGAATGGGATCTCATATCAGATATGCCTCAGTGTATATCTATGAATGTTAAGCTCAATGGTGGTGTTCAGTTTGTTCAATGTAGCTTTGTATATGCTAGTTGTATCAGACTTGAAAGAAGAGTCTTGTGGGAGCATTTGTCAGATATCTTTACTGATGCAACTTGGATGATTTGTGGGGACTTCAACATTATAACTGATCAGGCAAAAAAGGCTGGCGGGAATAATATGGAGCTATGTTCGAATTCATTGAGTGCATAGAAGAAAATGGGCTAGTAGACTTGGGTTATAAAGGTACGAAATTCACATGGCACAACAAGAGAAATGCAGATAGCAGCATTTGGTGCAGGCTTGATAGAGTTTTAATGAATCAAAAGTGTATAGATTTTGGCATTAAATGGGAAGTTAACCACCTAAATCGCAGTATGTCTGATCACAACCCCCTCTTATTATCAGGTAAATCAATTAACCATCAGATTCCAAAAAGCTTTGTTTTCCTTCAATTTTGGACTGAGAAAGATGCATGCATCAAAATTGTGAAAGAAACCTGGAGGGAAGTGGACTGCTCTAACCCTATCATAGTTATATCCTTCAAGCTCAAAGCTATCAGAGGAAAACTTAGCAGGTGGAGTAGATCCTACTATGGGGATATCTTCCAGGCTGCTCGGAATGCTGAAGACTTACTCCTGCAAGCTGAAATTACATATGAAAATGACCCCTCTGAGTTTAATAAAAAGGCTCTTTCTCAGGCCACATCTTCCCATAATCATTGTCTCAAAACAGAACATGAATTCTGGTCTGAAAAAGCAAATGAGAGATGGGTTCAAGATGGGGATAGGAACACTGCATATTTTCATAAGAGTGTTAAAAATAAGCAGAGAAGATTAGCTATTGATAAGATAAAGAAGGCTGATGGAACGTGGATTCATACAAAAGAGGAGATAAAAGCTGAAGCAATTGATCATTTTTCTGCAGTTTTTCGAACAGAAGAGGTTGTGAGTCCAGAAGGGGAACATGATTTGCTTAGGCATATTCCAAAAACCATAAGTTAAGACATGAACAAAGAATTGATAGTGTGGCCAGAAATGGAGGAGGTGGAACAAGCTATAAAAGGTCTAAATGCTTCTAGCAGTCCAGGTGTTGATGGTTTCCCTGGTTACTTATTTAATTTTTTGGGGGATATTATAAAATTTGATGTGTTGAAGGCAGTCCATAGTTTCTTTGCTGGCTCTATCCTCCTAAAAATTTCAACAATTACAAAAATTGCGTTGATCCTAAAGACTTTAAACCCTCAATCTTTTAATGAGTTCAGACCTATAAGTATGCAAAACTTTGTCAATAAAATCTTCTCAAAAATTTTAAATGACAGAGTTTCAAAGTTTTTGAATCAAATCATCTCTCCAGTTCAATCAGGCTTCATCAAAGGCAGGTCCATTAAAGAAAATGTTTTGTTGGCTCAAGAATGTCTCTCTCGTCTCCATCACAAGAATTTTGGAGGCAATATCATCCTTAAATTGGACATGACTAAGGCATATGATAGGGTCCCTTGGTTGTTCCTTATAAAGGTTATGAGAAGAATGGGGTTATGTGAGATATGGATGGATTATATCTGGAGGATTATCTCTAATTCATGGTTTACTATAATGATCAATGGAGAGAACTCTGGATTTTTCAAATCTTCTAGAGGCTTAAGGCAAGGGGACCCTTTATCCCCTAGCCTATTCATTATGATGGCAGATGTCCTATCCAAAAACCTTGAATTCTTGCTTTCTAATTCAAATTATGTGGGGTATAAAATGCCAATTGGCAGCCCTAGATTTAATCATTTGTCTTTTGCAGATGACATTATCATTTTTATCTTTGGCTCTTTGAAGGAAGTGAAGAAGATTATGAGGGTGTTAAGACTCAATGAACAGGTGTATGGGCAATTAATCAATACAAGTAAGAGCAATGTCATGGATTTGAAGCATATTAGCCTCAGAGCTCTCAATAAAATTAAGGAAGTTTCTGGAATGCAATTGAAGTCTGATCCTATAAAGTACCTAGGCTTCCCTATATACAGTGGAAGGAAAAAGATTATCTATTTTATAGAGATGGTGCATAATATAAAGATTAGAATTCAAGGTTGGAAGTCTAAATGTTTGAGCCTTGGAGGTAAGCTTGTTCTCATTAACTCAGTGCTCTCTTCCATGTATTTGTACAACCTATCTGCCTTGAATCCTCTAAAAGCGATTCTCAATAAAATTTCTGCTATTATTGCAAAAAAAATTTGGAGCAATAGCTTTGGGGAGTCTAGGAATCATTGGTGTGGCTGGGGGAAATTACTAAGCCCGTAACTGAAGGTGGTTTGGGTCTCAGACATATATATGATGTGCATTCTGCCCTTAGTATGAAGTTATGGTGGAATTTTAGTCAACAAATATCTATTTGGGCAAAATTCATGATGGTAGCTTATTGTAGGAATCAGCATCCTTGTTCAGCTCCTATGAGAGGGTCAGCTCAGACTTCGAATCGTATGTGTTCTGTGAGGGACAAAGCTGAAGATCACATTATTTGGGCTATTGGAGAGGGAAATATCAATATAGCCAAGGATAACTGGGGTGTTCCTGAATGTAAGCTATCAAATGAGGCAGAAGCAGGTCAGGTTAAAGAATTCTGGAACCAAGGCCAAACATGGGAAAAAGAGACGTTAGAGCAGGTCTTCAATGCTTCTGTCACTTATAAAGTGTTGAAATTCGAAGAGATTATGCCAAATTCCACTCATACTCTGATTTGGAAACCTTCAAGTACAGGTTCCTTCTCTATAACCTCTGCTTGGAACATTTGCAGACAGTCAAGTCCATCTAGTTTGAGCTCGAAGTTTATCTGGCATAAACATCTTCCCATAAAGATGTCTGTCTTTATGTGGAAGATGTTGAATAATCTTCTTTCTACTGATGACAAGATAAAATCTATTGGATTTAGAGGGCCTTCAAAATGTTGATGTTTTCAAAAGCCTAAAGAAGAAGATGTTGATCATATTTTTGAGGGTGGAGAAGTTCCTTCTGTAATTTGGGATCAAATAACTAGAGAATATGGGATTAAAAGAACAAAAGGTGGAGGTGTGGGAATCCATCTTTTTCAGTGGTGGATTCATGGGGTTAAGATATATAATTTTTCTAGTAGAGTTGTGCCATCAATTGTATGTTGGTATTTATGGTGCTATAGAAATAAATGTAGATATGATGATTGCTCTCCTAGTGTGGCTTTAATTTTGATCCTCATTAAACATGAAATTTCACTAAATATAGTTCCTTGTATAGCTCATGGGACAAAAGATATAATTTTTATAAAGTAGAATCCTCCTATAAATGGCTCTCTAAAGCTAAATGTTGATGAGAGTGCTATAGGGAATCCTGGACAGGGAGGTGGAGGTGGAATGCTTAGGAATCAATCAGGAGATATGGTATGGTCCTTTCATGCTCATTTTGGAGTGGTGTCTAATATGCAAGCTGAAGCATTGGCCTTACTAAAAGGCCTTGAACTCCTCTTAGACTTAATTGGATATGATCTGTTAATAGAAAGTGATTCAGAGGCCCTAGTGGACATCGTCAATTTTCATAGAAAGTCTCCATGGAAAATAAATTGGGCTATTCATAAAATCAGGAGCCTAATGAAATTGATGAAGATAAAAATTATTCATGTTTATAGAGAGGCAAATCAAGTGGCTGATTTTCTTGCCAAGCTAGGAGCATCTGAGAAGAAGGACTGTTTTTCTCTTTCCTTAAATGACTTCCCAAAGCATCTCAAAGGTGTACTATTAGTGGATAAATGGAGTCTCCCATCTATCAGACATGTCTAGCGGGCATTGGTGTTCTATTTTGTCATTAGGGGGTCTAAGTCTCTTTTTGATTTGCTCCCTATATTATGGCTATGTAAGGGATCTATTCTATAAAGATCCTCATTTATGTTTTCTTCTCTTATCTAATTTTGTTTTCTCATCGGATGTAAGCCATTTAGAAGAGGCAAGGTCTTCTAAATATTGAAAATAAATCTTCTATTTTAAAAAAAAAATAAAAAAAAATACCCTAGTTTTCCAGGTCACACGTTCCCTTGATTTCTTGTGACACGATATCATTTTCAGAATTAGGTTTTATTACCCAATTAAACCTAATTAACTTTATCCCTAAATCCCCTCATGTGAATAAGTCTAACTCCCAACATTGGCCTACTGATAATTAAAATATCTCTCATTACATATTAACATTTCTTCAAAAGTTAACCCGATCTTTCCCACGAGTTCTAAACAAAAAGGGGGAATATAGTCAAAATCTGGGAAACCGAATCAATTTGACCTTCGTTCGAATCGATTCACCTTCCAAATTGATTCGTCCAAGGAACTAAATCGATTCAATTGCAACAACTCTCATCTTCTCCAATTACATCAATTATGGGATTCGCTATTTTTAACCCTTAAGCCTCCATGATTCAATCCCAATCTCCCAACCAAGTATTCTTAACTGTATATTAACATATATGCATGATTTTCAATGTAATAGAATCATCAAATTATCAAAGAACACCTTTAAATCAAATTAATTCTAGATTAATCCTTAAAACCCCTAGTTTATAATTTTTCTTCAAGATCCTCAATAAAACCCAGATTTATTCACACGTTAACATTGCTAATTTATCAAATTCGTTTCACATGCATAAAGAGATTTAACCTATCATGATTCCTAACCAAGAATATGAATTAAATCTTCCCAATTAGCACCAATATTTATGTATTCATGAATTTGTTTATCCTGCACTAACATGGATGGTATATATGCTCATAATATAGGAAGATAAATACTTTCTCCAAGTTGTAGGTCTAAATTTCTACTGATTAGTGGTAGGGCAGTGTTCTTCTCCTTCCGATCTACACAACCGTGGTGGTGGTGGTGCAAGAATGATATGGAATGGCCTTGAAACTCCCTCTCTTCCTCCTTTAGTGCCCTCTGTATATGGTTTCCTAACTTCTACCCCAATTCCATCAACTTAAGTGAACATATACACTCCAAAATTCGTAGGTCTCTTTTCTCCAAAATTTTAAAAGACTAAAATATCCCTCCAAGGTGCCGGTTTGGCGTAAAAATGCACGGGACCCAAACTAAACCCCCCGGGTACACTTTTCAGACTATTTCGACTTTTTCGGACACACTGGCGCTCTTAAAATGACCATTTGAATTATTTAAAATGAAATTACCTTCTATTTCATAAAATTAGGTCCCGACAAGAGTGACACACATGTCCCGACTAAATTTACTATAACAATCATATTTCTCACTCACGACAGTCGTATTATATTCTTATAAATTGATTACTTATTCAAAAAGTAATATTCAATACAAAGAAATATTAACCCTTGACTCGCTAATTAATATTTATTATAATTCGGATTAATTTCACATTTTAATTTAATTAATCCTAAGAAATCCCAATATAAAAATCATTAAAATTATAAGGTGTTACATACTTCCCCTCTAATAACAGAATTTTCTCCCGAAATTCAAAGAAAAAGAATACCTGGTAGAAATAACTCTGGATATTTGTCGCGCATCTCATCCTCGCGCTCCCAAGTAGACTCGTCGATATTATGGTACCACCCACTGAACATGTATGAGTGGAACTACCTTCGACCTCAATCTCCTCTCACTATGGTTTAAGATAGCGACTGGCCTCTCCTCGTATGAAATGTCGGGCTGCAAATCAATCTCCTCCAAAGTAATGTGAGTGTGAGCTAACTCATCCCGGAGATATTGCATCAGTGAATAAATGTGAAATACATCATGAATTCGATGCAAGTGCTTCGGCAACCGGAGACTATATGCAACTGGACCAATCCGCTCAATGATAGGGAATGTCCCCACATACATTGGTGCCAAATTCCCTTTCTTCCCGAACCTCATTATCCCCTCTATAGGAGATAAACATACTAACACCTAGAACCCACACCTTAAACTCTAGGATGAACTTCTTAGCATCGGCATAACTTTTCTGTCTATCCTGCGCTACTCGTATATGACTCTGAATCAACTCAATTTTGTCCAAAATATCCTCAATCAACTCTGGTCCAAGTAGTTTGTTTTCCCCCACCTCAAACCAACAAGCGGGAGAATGACAAGGCCTACTGTATAATGCGTCTAATGGTGACATTCCAATAGTAAACTGATAGGAGTTATTATATGCAAACTCCACTAGTGGAAGATACTACTCCCAACCTCTTCTAAAATCAAGAATACACATCCGTAGCATATTTTCCAACATTTGATTTGTCCTCTCTGTCTTCCCGTCTGTATACAGGTGATAGGTTGTACTTAATCTCAAATAGGTACACATAGCCTCCTAAAAACTCTTCAAAAATCGAGACATAAAAATCTTGTCCCTATTGAACACAATATCGAGTGCCCCCTACAATCTCACTATCTCAGTGATAAAAATCTGGGCATAATGTCCCGTAGTATAATCCGTCTGAACTGGCAAAAAGTGGTCTACCTTGATCAACCGATCCACATACACCTAAATGGAATTATGACCCCTTTGTGAAGTAGGAAGCCTGATAATAAAATCCATGGAAATGATCTCCCAATTCAACATTGGAATCTCAGACGACTATAGAACCCCTTCTAATTGTCAACCTTCACCAACTGACAAGTGGTACACCTCGAGAAAAACTCGGCAATGTCTCTCTTCATCCCACTCCACCAATACTGTCGTCTCATATCTTGGTACATCTTATCCCCTCCAGGATGTACCACAAATCGTGACCCATGAAAATCTGACATTACCGTGTGTCGTAAAACCTCCCCCTCTAGGACAATCAATCTACCGTTGAAATGTAAGCCTCCATCTGAATTCACTGATTAAGACTCTACCCCCCCCCCCCCCAGACTAGAAGTTGTCGAATCCAATCCTGACAAAATGAATCTGCTGCCTGGGTTGTATAAGCCTCGTGACAATCTGAGGTGTAATGGTCACAACCGACATGAATGACCTCGCAACTGAATTATGATGCCCGAGCTCCTTTAATTTCGCATTCTAAGCATCAGTTACATCCCCACTAACCTGCCACTCAATGCATCTGCCACCACGTTGGCCTTCCTCGACTGATACTGGATGCCAAACTGATAATCTTTCACAAATTCTAGCTATCTACGCCGATGCATATGCAGCTCGTTCTGAGTGAAAAAATACTGTAGTGACTTATGGTCTCTGAATAGGTGAAATCTCTCCCCAATAGGTAATGTCTCCAAATCCTTAGACCAAACATGACTACCGTTAAATCCAAGTCATGGGTGGGGTAATTTCTCTCATGAGGCTCAATATTACGGGAAGCATAAGCCATATCATGATCCTCCTACTGTAGCACCTCCCCCCCCCCCCCCCCCCAAGTCCTTATAAGGACACGCCAGTAAAAAAATAGTCCACTCCTACCCTAAAAAGTGCAAGTATGGGTGTTGAAGTCAACTTGTCCTTTAACTCATTGAAAGATAACTGACAAGTGTCATCCAAGGGAAAAGGTACCCCTTTATGAGTCAAATTGGTCAACGGACCTGCAATCTTCGATAATCCCTAAATAAACCGTTGATAGTACCCGATTAACCCCAGGAAACTACGCATCTCCATCGGTGTCATGGGATGTCCCCACTCCCTCCCCAATGACACCTTACTCGGGTCCACTCATATTCCTAAGTCAAAAACTATATGACCCGGGAATTGTACCTCAAGTATCCAAAATCTTCATTTTTCAAACATAGCATACAACTGATGCTCGCGTAATGTCAATAAAACCTGATGCGGGTGCTCATCATGCTCTTCCTCAGTTCGGGAATAAATCAAGATGTCATGAATAGAGACAATGAAAAACTGATCCAATGTAACAACCCGCAGAATTTTTGGGGTATTTTCGAAATTAAGAGGAAAAATAAATTTTGAGATAAAATTATTTGTATTGCTCAAATATGTTGGTTATTATTTTTAAAAGCGAGAATTTCAAACGGTTTCGAAATCGGAATTAAAATGGAGATTTAATTGAATTTTTATTACATAGAAGAGTCCTCAAAATATAAAACTCTCTAAGAGTCCTCAAAACATAAAACTCTTTAGTAAAAATAATATTTTTAGAAATCCGACCGTTCGATCAAGCTGAATTTTTATCAGCAGTCCTGTCTCGCAGTTCGCTACAACAAACTAAAATTTCAAGCAATTCCAACGGTCCGATCATCCGAAATAATTTTTTTAGTGTTTGTATCTAATTAGAACTCTTTTCTTAATCAAACTCTTAACCCTTTATATATCAACTAATTCGTGGTTTGGCTTTTCAAATCACTTTTTAATCAAATTCTCAACCAGAAGGCCTCTCTAAAATTACTCCCTTTCATCTACAAACCATTGCCCCAAACTTGTTCAAGATTTCAACCTTAGATTAGAAGGCTTATTTGGTGTTTTCTGGAGTTTGGGCTAGAATGAGATTTGATTATTTTCGCGAGAGGAACGTGATGGTGTGATTAGATTTTGAGGCTGAAATTATGTGATGATTTCAAGGTATGGGGTTTTACACAATATGCTCCTTAATCTCGCGAGTATTATTCTCGTTGTTTTCTTGTGATTATTGACTCATATTTGAATTTCTAAATTCGTTGGAATCTGGAAATATTTGTTGGAATCTAATTTCGATTCATGTGGTATTATTTTGTTGTTGATCATGTTGTCATGAAGATTTTAATATGGCACGGAGGTTGGGCAGCCGCCAATATTCCTTTTTCCGGATATGCTAAAAAAAATGCATAGGCGCGGTACGGTGGTGAGGCTTGGTGACCCGATTAATGTGTTGTTGAGAAATTATAGTGATATAATTACTTATGAGATTCGTATTTAATTTGAATATTCGTATTCGTATTGTGACGTTTTATTCAACGCTAACATATTTGTTGAGCATCTTTCCTGTCGTATTGTGTACTTCCCCATATTTTCTTTTAGTGGCAGGTCAGCACGGATTTTGGGCGCTTTGGATTTGATTGGGATGATTTATAGCGAGAACTATTGGGGAAGATATTTATACAAGAAAGAAGAGTTGTATTTATTTATTTTGATGTATAGAGCATTAGAGATTTATTTTAGTTGTTGTATTTATTCGAGAGACTTGGTTGTATTTGTATTTGAAGAAATTGAGATTAGTGGTTTCTATTTTCATTATAGGTTTTAGATGCTCTATACCTTGTGAATTGTGGATTAGTTTAGTTTTATCGATAGTAGCGCTCCGTTCGCTCTCCCTGGGCGGGCGGGGTGTTACAGAATGGTATCAGAGCTTAGGTATACGACCACCCTCGGGTCTTTGGTTTTGGGTCTGTTGCATTTTTGTGGCGCGTATTTTTGGAGATAGATTTTTCTAGAAAATCGTTTCACGTTAGGCATCTAGATTAGATGTGAGGAAATTATTTTCGTAGACGAAATTTATTTTGGAGATTGTGGCCTGATTTTAGAGAGTTAGGTTTTCGGTGAATTTCGAGGGCAAAATTCCATTGTTGTTGGGGAAGTGTAACAACCCGCGTAATTTTTGGGGCATTTTCGAAATTAAGAGGAAAAATAAATTTTGAGATAAAATTATTTGTATTGCTCAAATATGTTGGTTATAATTTTTAAAGGCGAGAATTTCAAACAGTTTCGAAATCGGAATTAAAATGGAGATTTAATTGAATTTTTATTACATAGAAGACTCCTCAAAATATAAAACTCTCTAAGAGTCCTCAAAACATAAAACTCTTTAGTAAAAATAATATTTTTAAAAATCCGACCGTTCGATCAAGCTGAATTTTTATCTGCAGTCCTATCTCGCCGTTCGCTACAACATACTAAAATTTCAAGCGATTCCAACGGTCCGATCATCCGAAATAATTTTTTTAGTGTTTGTATCTAATTAGAACTCTTTTCTTAATCAAACTCTTAAACCTTTATATATCAACTAATTCGTGGCTTGGCTTTTCAAATCACTTTTTCATCAAATTCTCAACCAAAAGACCTCTCCCAAATTACTCCCTTTAATCTACAAACCATTGCCCCAAACTTATTCAAGATTTCAACCTTAGATTAGAAGGCTTATTTGGTGTTTTCTCGAGTTTGGGCTAGAACGAAATCTGATTATTTTCGCGAGAGGAACGTGATGGTGTGATTAGATTTTGAGGCTGAAATTATGTGATGATTTGAATGTATGGGGTTTTACACAATATGCTCCTTAATCTCGCGAGTATTATTCTCGTTGTTTTCTTGTGATTATTGACTCATATTTGAATTTCTAAATTCGTTGGAATCTGGAAATATTTGTTGGAATCTAATTTCGATTCATGTTGTATTATTTTGGTGTTGAGCATGTTGTCATGAAGATTTTAATATGGCACGGAGGTTGCCCCCCCCCCCCCCCCAAATATTCCGTTTTTCGGATATGTTAAAAAAAATGCATAGGCGCGGTACGGTGGTGAGGCTTGGTGACCCGGTTAATGTGTTGTTGAGAAATTATAGTGATATAATTTCTTATGAGATTCGTATTTGATTTGAATATTCGTATTCGTATTGTGACGTTTTATTCAACTCTAACATATTTGTTGAGCATCTTTCATGTCGTATTGTGTACTTCCCCATATTTTCTTTTAGTGGCAGGTCAGCGCGGATTTTGGGCGCTTTGGATTTGATTAGGATGATTTATAGCGAGAATTATTTGGGAAGATTTTTATACAAGAAAAAAGACTTGTATTTATTTATTTTGATGTATAGAGCATTGGAGATTTATTTTAGTTGCTGTATTTATTCGAGAGACTAGGTTGTATTTGTATTTGAAGAAATTGAGATTAGTGGTTTCTATTTTCATTATGGGTTTTAGATGCTCTATACCTTGTGAATTGTGGATTGGTTTAGTTTTATCGATAGTAGCGCTCCGTTCGCTCTCCCCGGACGGGCGGGGTGTTACAGAATGGTATCAGAGCTTAGGTATACGACCACCCTCGGGTCTTTGGTTTTGGGTCTGTTGCGTTTTTGTGACGCGTATTTTTGGAGATAGATTTTTCTAGAAAATCGTTTCACGTTAGGCATCTAGATTAGATGTGAGGAAATTATTTTCGGAGACGAAATTTATTTTGGAGATTGTGGCCTGATTTTTTAGAGTTAGGTTTTCGGTGAATTTCGAGGGCGAAATTCCATTGTTATTGGGGAAGTGTAACAACCCGCGTAATTTTTGGGATATTTTCAAAATTAAGAGTAAAAATAAATTTTGAGATAAAATTATTTTTATTGCTCAAATATGTTGGTTATTATTTTTAAAGGCGAGAATTTCAAACGGTTTCGAAATCGGAATTAAAATGGAGATTTAATTGAATTTTTATTACATAGAAGATTCCTCAAAATATAAAACTCTCTAAGAGTCCTCAAAACATAAAATTCTTTAGTAAAAATAATATTTTTAGAAATCTGACCGTCCAATCAAGCTGAATTTTTAGCAGCAGTCTTGTCTCGTCGTTCGCTACAACATACTAAAATTTCAAGCGATTCCAACGGTCCGATCATTCGAAATAATTTTTTTAGTGTTTGTATCTAATTAGAACTCTTTTCTTAATCAAACTCTTAACCCTTTATATATCAACTAATTCGTGGCTTGGCTTTTCAAATAACTTTTTCATCAAATTCTCAACCAGAAGTCCTCTCCAAAATTACTCCCTTTCATCTACAAACCATTACCCCAAACTTATTCAAGATTTCAACCTTAGATTAGAAGGCTTATTTGGTGTTTTCTCGAGTTTGGGCTAGAACGAAATCTGATTATTTTCGCGAGAGGAACGTGATGGTGTGATTAGATTTTGAGGCTGAAATTATGTGATGATTTGAATGTATGGGGTTTTACACAATATGCTCCTTAATCTCGCGAGTATTATTCTCGTTGTTTTCTTGTGATTATTGACTCATATTTGAATTTCTAAATTCGTTGGAATTTGGAAATATTTGTTGGAATCTAATTTCGATTCATGTTGTATTATTTTGGTGTTGAGCATGTTGTCATGAAGATTTTAATATGGCACGGAGGTTGCCCCCCCCCCCCCCCCAAATATTCCGTTTTTCGGATATGTTAAAAAAAATGCATAGGCGCGGTACGGTGGTGAGGCTTGGTGACCCGGTTAATGTGTTGTTGAGAAATTATAGTGATATAATTGCTTATGAGATTCGTATTTGATTTGAATATTCGTATTCGTATTGTGACGTTTTATTCAACTCTAACATATTTGTTGAGCATCTTTCATGTCGTATTGTGTACTTCCCCATATTTTCTTTTAGTGGCAGGTCAGCGCGGATTTTGGGCGCTTTGGATTTGATTAGGATGATTTATAGCGAGAATTATTTGGGAAGATTTTTATACAAGAAAAAAGACTTGTATTTATTTATTTTGATGTATAGAGCATTGGAGATTTATTTTAGTTGCTGTATTTATTCGAGAGACTAGGTTGTATTTGTATTTGAAGAAATTGAGATTAGTGGTTTCTATTTTCATTATGGGTTTTAGATGCTCTATACCTTGTGAATTGTGGATTGGTTTAGTTTTATCGATAGTAGCGCTCCGTTCGCTCTCCCCGGACGGGCGGGGTGTTACAGAATGGTATCAGAGCTTAGGTATACGACCACCCTCGGGTCTTTGGTTTTGGGTCTGTTGCGTTTTTGTGACGCGTATTTTTGGAGATAGATTTTTCTAGAAAATCGTTTCATGTTAGGCATCTAGATTAGATGTGAGGAAATTATTTTCGGAGACGAAATTTATTTTGGAGATTGTGGCCTGATTTTTTAGAGTTAGGTTTTCGGTGAATTTCGAGGGCGAAATTCCATTGTTATTGGGGAAGTGTAACAACCCGCGTAATTTTTGGGATATTTTCAAAATTAAGAGTAAAAATAAATTTTGAGATAAAATTATTTTTATTGCTCAAATATGTTGGTTATTATTTTTAAAGGCGAGAATTTCAAACGGTTTCGAAATCGGAATTAAAATGGAGATTTAATTGAATTTTTATTACATAGAAGATTCCTCAAAATATAAAACTCTCTAAGAGTCCTCAAAACATAAAATTCTTTAGTAAAAATAATATTTTTAGAAATCTGACCGTCCAATCAAGCTGAATTTTTAGCAGCAGTCTTGTCTCGTCGTTCGCTACAACATACTAAAATTTCAAGCGATTCCAACGGTCCGATCATTCGAAATAATTTTTTTAGTGTTTGTATCTAATTAGAACTCTTTTCTTAATCAAACTCTTAACCCTTTATATATCAACTAATTCGTGGCTTGGCTTTTCAAATAACTTTTTCATCAAATTCTCAACCAGAAGTCCTCTCCAAAATTACTCCCTTTCATCTACAAACCATTACCCCAAACTTATTCAAGATTTCAACCTTAGATTAGAAGGCTTATTTGGTGTTTTCTCGAGTTTGGGCTAGAACGAAATCTGATTATTTTCGCGAGAGGAACGTGATGGTGTGATTAGATTTTGAGGCTGAAATTGTGTGATGATTTGAATGTATGGGGTTTTACACAATATGCTCCTTAATCTCGCGAGTATTATTCTCGTTGTTTTCTTGTGATTATTGACTCATATTTGAATTTCTAAATTCGTTGGAATCTGGAAATATTTGTTGGAATCTAATTTCGATTCATGTTGTATTATTTTGGTGTTGAGCATGTTGTCATGAAGATTTTAATATGGCACGGAGGTTGCCCCCCCCCCCCCCCCCCAAATATTCCGTTTTTCGGATATGTTAAAAAAAATGCATAGGCGCGGTACGGTGGTGAGGCTTGGTGACCCGGTTAATGTGTTGTTGAGAAATTATAGTGATATAATTGCTTATGAGATTCGTATTTGATTTGAATATTCGTATTCGTATTGTGACGTTTTATTCAACTCTAACATATTTGTTGAGCATCTTTCATGTCGTATTGTGTACTTCCCCATATTTTCTTTTAGTGGCAGGTCAGCGCGGATTTTGGGCGCTTTGGATTTGATTAGGATGATTTATAGCGAGAATTATTTGGGAAGATTTTTATACAAGAAAAAAGACTTGTATTTATTTATTTTGATGTATAGAGCATTGGAGATTTATTTTAGTTGCTGTATTTATTCGAGAGACTAGGTTGTATTTGTATTTGAAGAAATTGAGATTAGTGGTTTCTATTTTCATTATGGGTTTTAGATGCTCTATACCTTGTGAATTGTGGATTGGTTTAGTTTTATCGATAGTAGCGCTCCGTTCGCTCTCCCCGGACGGGCGGGGTGTTACAGAATGGTATCAGAGCTTAGGTATACGACCACCCTCGGGTCTTTGGTTTTGGGTCTGTTGCGTTTTTGTGACGCGTATTTTTGGAGATAGATTTTTCTAGAAAATCGTTTCACGTTAGGCATCTAGATTAGATGTGAGGAAATTATTTTCGGAGACGAAATTTATTTTGGAGATTGTGGCCTGATTTTTTAGAGTTAGGTTTTCGGTGAATTTCGAGGTCGAAATTCCATTGTTATTGGGGAAGTGTAACAACCCGCGTAATTTTTGGGATATTTTCAAAATTAAGAGTAAAAATAAATTTTGAGATAAAATTATTTTTATTGCTCAAATATGTTGGTTATTATTTTTAAGGGCGAGAATTTCAAACGGTTTCGAAATCGGAATTAAAATGGAGATTTAATTGAATTTTTATTACATAGATGATTCCTCAAAATATAAAACTCTCTAAGAGTCCTCAAAACATAAAATTCTTTAGTAAAAATAATATTTTTAGAAATCTGACCGTCCAATCAAGCTGAATTTTTAGCAGCAGTCTTGTCTCGTCGTTCGCTACAACATACTAAAATTTCAAGCGATTCCAACGGTCCGATCATTCGAAATAATTTTTTTAGTGTTTGTATCTAATTAGAACTCTTTTCTTAATCAAACTCTTAACCCTTTATATATCAACTAATTCGTGGCTTGGCTTTTCAAATAACTTTTTCATCAAATTCTCAACGAGAAGACCTCTCCAAAATTGCTCCCTTTCATCTACAAACCATTGCCCCAAACTTATTAAAGAATTCAACCTTAGATTCGAAGGCTTATTTTGGGCCCGTTTAGTTGTCCCAAAATTGTAAATTGGATCATTAATAAATGGATTCATTTACAAATTGTCCCATTAATTGTGTTTGGTTTCATTAATGAAATAATTCATTAATTGCCCAATTTTAGCTCATGTGCAAAATTTAAAATTGGATCATTTCATAAAAAAGGTGAAATGAATCCATTTGAAATAGGAGTCACATAAAGTGCATGTCCCCTCTCCCTCTCCCTCTCTCCCTCTCTCTTCCCCTCCCCCTCTCTCTTGATTTGTTTTTATCCTTTCCTCATAGAACCTTAACATCAATTTCAAATTACCAAACATTGTTCAAAATTGGATTTAACTAATTTCAAATTTACTCATTTTAAATTAACTAATTCACAACGAACCAATTTACATAATCAAATAATTTGCACAACCAAACTGGGCCTTTGTGTTTTCTCGAGTTTGGGCTAGAACGATATCTGATTATTTTCGCGAGAGGAACGTGATGGTGTGATTAGATTTTGAGGCTGAAATTATGTGATGATTTTAAGGTATGGGATTTTACACAATATGCTCCTTAATCTCGCGAGTATTATTCTCGTTGTTTTCTTGTGATTATTGACTCATATTTGAATTTCTAAATTCGTTGGAATCTGGAAATATTTGTTGGAATCTAATTTCGATTCATGTGGTATTATTTTTGTGTTGAGCATGTTGTCATGAAGATTTTAATATGACACGGAGGTTGGGCACCCCCCAATATTCCTTTTTCTGGATATGCTAAAAAAAACGGATAGGCGCGGTACGGTGGTGAGGCTTGGTGACCCGGTTAATGTGTTGTTGAGAAATTATAGTGATATAATTGCTTATGAGATTCGTATTTAATTTGAATATTCGTATTCGTATTGTGACGTTTTATTCAACGCTAACATATTTGTTGAGCATCTTTCCTGTCGTATTGTGTACTTCCCCATATTTTCTTTTAGTGGCAGGTCAGCGCGGATTTTGGGCGCTTTGGATTTGATTGGGATGATTTATAGCGAGAATTATTTGGGAAGATTTTTATACAAGAAATAAGAGTTGTATTTATTTATTTTGATGTATAGAGCATTGGAGATTTATTTTAGTTGCTGTATTTATTCGAGAGACTTGGTTGTATTTGTATTTGAAGAAATTGAGATTAGTGGTTTCTATTTTCATTATGGGTTTTAGATGCTCTATACCTTGTGAATTGTGGATTAGTTTAGTTTTATCGATAGTAGCGCTCTGTTCGCTCTCCCCGGGCGGGGTGTTACAGAATGGTATCAGAGCTTAGGTATACGACCACCCTCGGGTCTTTGGATTTAGGTCTGTTGCGTTTTTGTGACGCGTATTTTTGGAGATAGATTTTTTTAGAAAATCGTTTCACGTTAGGCATCTAGATTAGATGTGAGGAAATTATTTTCGAAGACGAAATTTATTTTGGAGATTGTGGCCTGATTTTTTAGAGTTAGGTTTCCGGTGAATTTCGAGGGCGAAATTCCAATCTTATTGGGGAAGTGTAACAACCCGCGTAATTTTTGGGATATTTTCGAAATTAAGAGTAAAAATAAATTTTGAGATAAAATTATTTTTATTGCTCAAATATGTTGGTTATTATTTTTAAAGCCGAGAATTTCAAACGGTTTCGAAATCGGAATTAAAATGGAGATTTAATTGAATTTTTATTACATAGAAGAGTCCTCAAAATATAAAACTCTCTAAGAGTCCTCAAAACATAAAACTTTTTAGTAAAAATAATATGCTTAGAAATCCGACCGTCCAATCAAACTGAATTTTTATCAGCAGTCTTGTCTCACCGTTCGCTACAACATACTAAAATTTCAAGCGATTCCAACGGTCCGATCATCCGAAATAATTTTTTTAGTGTTTGTATGTAATTAGAACTCTTTTCTTAATCAAACTCTTAACCCTTTATATATCAACTAATTCGTGGCTTGGCTTTTCAAATCACTTTTTCATCAAATTCTCAACAAAAAGACCTCTCCAAAATTACTCCCTTTCATCTACAAACCATTGCCCCAAACTTATTCAAGATTTCAACCTTAGATTAGAAGGCTTATTTGGTGTTTTCTCGAGTTTGGGCTAGAACGAAATCTGATTATTTTCGCGAGAGGAACGTGATGGTGTGATTAGATTTTGAGGCTGAAATTATGTGATTATTTTAAGGTATGGGGTTTTACACAATATGCTCCTTAATCTCGCGAGTATTATTCTCGTTGTTTTCTTGTGATTATTGACACATATTTGAATTTCTAAATTCGTTGGAATCTGGAAATATTTGTTGGAATCTAATTTCGATTCAAGTTGTATTATTTTGGTGTTGAGCATGTTGTCATGAAGATTTTAATATGGCACGGAGGTTGCCCCCCCCCCCCCCCCCCCCCCAATATTTCTTTTTCCGGATATGCTAAAAAAATGCATAGGCGCGGTACGGTGGTGAGGCTTGGTGACCCGGTTAATGTGTTGCTGAGAAATTATAGTGATATAATTGCTTATGAGATTCGTATTTGATTTGAATATTCGTATTCGTATTGTGACGTTTTATTCAACGCTAACATATTTGTTGAGCATCTTTCCTGTCGTATTGTGTACTTCCCCATATTTTCTTTTAGTGGCAGGTCAGCGCGGATTTTGGGCGCTTTGGATTTGATTAGGATGATTTATAGCGAGAATTATTTGGGAAGATTTTTATACAAGAAAGAAGACTTGTATTTATTTATTTTGATGTATAGAGCATTGGAGATTTATTTTAGTTGTTGTATTTATTCGAGAGACTTGGTTGTATTTGTATTTGAAGAAATTGAGATTAGTGGTTTCTATTTTCATTGTGGGTTTTAGATGCTCTATACCTTGTGGATTAGTTTAGTTTTATCGATAGTAGCGCTCCGTTTGCTCTCCCCGGGCGGGCGGGGTGTTACAGAATGGTATCAGAGCATAGGTATACGACCACCCTCGGGTCTTTGGTTTTGGGTCTGTTGCGTTTTTGTGGCGCGTATTTTTGGAGATAGATTTTTCTAGAAAATCGTTTCACGTTAGGCATCTAGATTAGATGTGAGGAAATTATTTTCGGAGACGAAATTTATTTTTGAGATTGTGGCCTGATTTTTGAGAGTTAGGTTTTCGGTGAATTTCGAGGGCGAAATTCCATTATTATTGGGGAAGTGTAACAACCCGCGTAATTTTTGGGATATTTTCGAAATTTAGAGGAAAAATAAATTTTGAGATAAAATTATTTTTATTGCTCAAATATGTTGGTTATTATTTTTAAAGGCGAGAATTTCAAACGGTTTCGAAATCAGAATTAAAATGGAGATTTAGTTGAATTTTTATTACATATAAGAGTCCTCAAAATATAAAACTCTCTAAGAGTCCTCAAAACATAAAACTCTTTAGTAAAAATAATATTTTTAGACATCCGACCGTCCGATCAAGCTGAATTTTTATCAGCAGTCATGTCTCGCCGTTCGCTACAACATACTAAAATTTCAAGCGACTCCAACGGTCCGATCATCCGAAATAATTTTTTTAGTGTTTGTATCTAATTAGAACTTTTTTCTTAATCAAACTCTTAACCTTTATATATCAACTAATTCGTGGCTTGGCTTTTCAAATAACTTTTTCATCAAATTCTCAACCAGAAGTCCTCTCCAAAATTACTCCCTTTCATCTACAAACCATTACCCCAAACTTATTCAAGATTTCAACCTTAGATTAGAAGGCTTATTTGGTGTTTTCTCGAGTTTGGGCTAGAACGAGATCTGATTATTTTCGCGAGAGGAACGTGATGGTGTGATTAGATTTTGAGGCTGAAATTATGTAATGATTTTAAGGTATGGGGTTTTACACAATATGCTCCTTAATCTCGCGAGTATTATTCTCGTTATTTTCTTGTGATTATTGACTCATATTTGAATTTCTAAATTCGTTGGAATCTGAAAATATTTATTGGAATCTAATTTCGATTCATGTGGTATTATTTTAGTGTTGAGCATGTTGTCATGAAGATTTTAATATGGCACGGAGGTTGGGCACCCCCCAATATTCCTTTTTTAGGATATGCTAAAAAAAATGCATAGGCGCTGTACGGTGGTGAGGCTTGGTGACCCGGTTAATGTGTTGCTGAGAAATTATAGTGATATAATTGCTTATGAGATTCGTATTTGATTGGAATATTCGTATTCGTATTGTGACGTTTTATTCAACGCTAACATATTTGTTGAGCATCTTTGCGGTCGTATTGTGTACATCCCCATATTTTCTTTTAGCGGCAGGTCAGCGCGGATTTTGGGCGCTTTGGATTTGATTGGGATGATTTATAGCGAGAATTATTTGGGAAGATTTTTATACAAGAAAGAAGAGTTGTATTTATTTATTTTGATGTATAGAGCATTGGAGATTTATTTTAGTTGTTGTATTTATTCGAGAGACTTGGTTGTATTTGTATTTGAAGAAATTGAGATTAGTGGTTTCTATTTTCATTATGGGTTTTAGATGCTCTATACCTTGTGAATTGTGGATTAGTTTAGTTTTATCGATAGTAGCGCTCCATTCGCTCTCCCTGGGCGGGCAGGGTGCTACAGAATGGTATCAGGGCTTAGGTATACGACCACCCATCGGGTCTTTAGTTTTGGGTCTGTTGCGTTTTTGTGGCGCGTATTTTTGGAGATAGATATTTCTAGAAAATCGTTTCACGTTAGGCATCTAGATTAGATGTGAGGAAATTATTTTTGGAGACGAAATTTATTTTGGAGATTGTGGCCTGATTTTTGAGAGTTAGGTTTTCGGTGAATTTCATGGGCGAAATTCCATTGTTATTGGGGAAGTGTAACAACCCGCGTAATTTTTGGGATATTTTAGAAATTTGGAGGAAAAATAAATTTTGAGATAAAATTATTTTTATTGCTCAAATGTGTTGGTTATTATTTTTAAAGGCGAGAATTTCAAACGGTTTCGAAATCGGAATTAAAATGGAGATTTAATTGAATTTTTATTACATAGAAGAGTCCTCAAAATATAAAACTCTCTAAGAGTTCTCAAAACATAAAACTCTTTAGTAAAAATAATATTTTTAGAAATCCGACCGTCCCATCAAGCTGAATTTTTATCAGTAGTCCTGTCTCACCGTTCGCTACAACATACTAAAATTTCAAGCGATTCCTACGGTTCGATCATCCGAAATAATTTTTTTAGTGTTTGTATCTAATTAGAACTTTTTTCTTAATCAAACTCTTAACCCTTTATATATCAACTAATTCGTGGCTTGGCTTTTCAAATCACTTTTTCATCAAATTCTCAACCAGAAGACCTCTCCAAAATTACTCCCTTTCATCTACAAATCATTGCCCCAAACTTATTCAAGATTTCAACCTTAGATTAGAAGGCTTATTTGGTGTTTTCTCGAGTTTGGGCTAGAACGAGATCTGATTATTTTCGCGAGAGGAACATGATGGTGTGATTAGATTTTAAGGCTGATATTATGTGATGATTTTAAGGTATGGGGTTTTACACAATATGCTCCTTAATCTCGCGAGTATTATTCTCGTTGTTTTCTTGTGATTATTGACTCATATTTGAATTTCTAAATTCGCTGGAATATGGAAATATTTGTTGGAATCTAATTTTGATTCATGTGGTATTATTTTGGTGTTGAGCATGTTGTCATGAAGATTTAAATATGGCACGGAGGTTGGGCACCCGTCAATATTCCTTTTTTCGGATATGCTAAAAAAAATGCATAGGCGCGGTACGGTGGTGAGGCTTGGTGACCCGATTAATGTGTTGTTGAGAACTTATAGTGATATAATTGCTTATCAGATTCGTATTTGATTTGAATATTCGTATTCGTATCGTGACGTTTTATTCAACGCTAACATATTTGTTGAGCATCTTTCCTGTCGTATTGTGCACTTCCCCATATTTTCTTTTAGTGGCAGGTCAGCGCGGATTTTGGGCGCTTTGGATTTGATTGGGATGATTTATAGAGAGAATTATTTGGGAAGATTTTTATACAAGAAAGAAGACTTGTATTTATTTATTTTGATGTATAGAGCATTAGAGATTTATTTTAGTTGCTGTATTTATTCGAGAGACTTGGTTGTATTTGTATTTGAAGAAATTGAGATTAGTGGTTTCTATTTTCATTATGGGTTTTAGATGCTCTATACCTTGTGAATTGTGGATTAGTTTAGTTTTATCGATAGTAGCGCTCCGTTCGCTCTCCCCGGGCGGGCGGGGTGTTACGGAATGGTATCAGAGCTTAGGTATACGATCACCCTCGGGTCTTTGGTTTTGGGTCTGTTGCGTTTTTGTGGCGCGTATTTTTGGAGATAGATTTTTCTAGAAAATCGTTTCACGTTAGGCATCTAGATTAGATGTGAGGAAATTATTTTCGGAGACGAAATTTATTTTGGAGATTGTGGCCTGATTTTTTAGAGTTAGGTTTTCGGTGAATTTCGAGGGCGAAATTCCATTGTTATTGGGGAAGTGTAACAACCCGCGTAATTTTTGGGATATTTTCGAAATTTAAAGGAAAAATAAATTTTGAGATAAAATTATTTTTATTGCTCAAATGTGTTGGTTATTATTCTTAAAGGCGAGAATTTCAAACGGTTTCGAAATCGGAATTAAAATGGAGATTTAATTGAATTTTTATTACATATAAGAGTCCTCAAAATATAAAACTCTCTAAGAGTCCTCAAAACATAAAACTCTTTAGTAAAAATAATATTTTTAGAAATCCGACCGTCCCATCAAGCTGAATTTATTTCAGCAGTCCTGTCTTGCCATTCGCTACAACATACTAAAATTTCAAGCGATTCCAACGGTCCGATCATCCGAAATAATTTTTTTAGTGTTTGTATCTAATTAGAACTCTTTTCTTAATCAAACTCTTAACCCTTTATATATCAACTAATTCGTGGCTTGGCTTTTCAAATCACTTTTTCATCAAATTCTCAACCAGAAGACCTCTCCAAAATTACTCCCTTTCATCTACAAACCATTTCCCCAAACTTATTCAAGATTTCAACCTTAGATTAGAAGGCTTATTTGGTGTTTTCTCGAGTTCGGGCTAGAACGAGATCTGATTATTTTCGCGAGAGGAACGTGATGGTGTGATTAGATTTCGAGGCTGAAATTATGTGATTATTTTAAGGTATGGGGTTTTACACAATATGCTCCTTAATCTCGCGAGTATTATTCTCGTTGTTTTCTTGTGATTATTGACTCATATTTAAATTTCTAAATTCGTTGGGATCTGGAAATATTTGTTGGAATCTAATTTCGATTCATGTGGTATTATTTTGGTGTTGAGCATGTTGTCATGAAGATTTTAATATGGCACGGAGGTTGGGCACCCGCCAATATTCCTTTTTCCGGATATGCTAAAAAAAATGCATAGGCGCGGTACGGTGGTGAGGCTTGGTGACCCGATTAATGTGTTGTTGAGAAATTATAGTGATATAATTGCTTATAAGATTCGTATTTAATTTGAATATTCATATTCGTATTGTGACGTTTTATTCAACGCTAATGTATTTATTTTAGTTAATGTATTTATTCGAGAGACTTGGTTGTATTTGTATTTGAAGAAATTGAGATTAGTGGTTTCTATTTTCATTATGGGTTTTAGATGCTCTATACCTTGTGAATTGTGGATTAGTTTAGTTTTATCGATAGTAGCGATCCGTTCGCTCTCCCCGGGCGGGCGGGGTGTTACATCCAAGAAGTCTCTGAAAACCATATTCATGAAGTCTATAAACACCGATGGTGCATTGGTTATCCCAAATGGCATAACTTAAAACTCGTAAGACCCATATCTCATCAGAAAGGAAGTCTTAGATAGATCTTACTCCCCAATGCATAACTGGTGATATACCGACCTCAATTCTATCTTAGAGAAGTAAGTGGCTCCTCTCAGCTGGTCAAATAACTCATCGATTCTGGGAAACGGATACTTATTATGTATTATAAGTTTATTTAACTCCCGATAATCCACACATAGTCGAAAAGATCCACCCCCCCTCTTCACAAATAGAACTGGAGCACCCTAGGGCGAAGTAGTCCTATAAATAAAGCCATTCCCCAACATCTGCTCAATCTAATCCCCTAGCTCCTTTATTTGTATAGGAGCCATACGATAAGGTGCATGAGCTATCCGTAGAGTGGCCAACGCTAAATCAATAACAACCTCTATCTCTCCGCTAGGCAATAATCCCGATATCTCGTGAAATACGTCTGAGAACTTACACACAACTGGGATCGAATCTAGGTAAATATCCACTCCGTGAGAGGTTTCCTCCTTTATATACTATAAATGAGAGGATGACCCCCCTTCAGGATGAGGCATCGCCACTAAGAACATTTTCAGCCCAGAATCGCAAACACTATGCTCCTACTATAATAGTTAATCATGGACCTATACACTGCTAGCCAATCCATGCCAATAATGGCGTCATACTCTGGCGTATATAATACGAGCATATCAGTGGGTAAAATAAGTCTCCCAATATCTATACTCACACCCCAAAACTAAAGAATATATGTGCTCCGTTGCCCAGTGGTGAGTCTACACATGTTATTATACTATTGCTCATGTTTAAAAACCCTAAGGCTCAGTAAATCTAGTGGGTATGAATGAGTGTGAATCCCCCATGTCAAATAAAATGCACCCTGAAGTCCTATGTATAAGAAATGTATCCTCAATTACAGATATAGCCTATGGAACTGCGTCCTAGCGGATGTATATACACATTCATTCTGTAGCTTCCCCTACAAAGGCTGGGTTGCTTGAATGACTGGTGTTACAGGAAATGCTGACACGTGTGTTGGTGTTGGGAGGGCGACCGGGAAAATAGGTCTCTGGGGCTCTTGACGATCAGCCTACTGCTGCTGAACGTTTCCCTTATCGGGTCCTGACGCTTGTGTCCATTCTTACCAAATATTAAACACCTGCTTGCGAAGTTTCCTCCCCTCTAGCCTTGATGTCCATTACCACCTCTCCCCTGGCCCTGCTAGCCATACTGTAAACGTTGTTGGCTCGACTGACCCACCTAACCCTAATGTTTATGTTTAAATCCACCATGTCTCTACCTGTAATCTCATAAAAGAAATTTCTTAGCAGCATCCCCTTGATAGGAACCCTTCTCACTCTTCCTCAGCTAATTCTGAGTCGATTTTTCCCCACTAGCACTACTACCCCCACCATGTCCTGCTGACTAGACTCTCTTGATCATTTTATTCCCTTAACTTGAAAGCAGTGTTCCTAACAGTGTAGTAGAGCAGCATTCAACACATCCGTATATGTCTTCAAAGCAGGAAATATTGTCGGATCCTCCAGGTAAGACCATCCACAAACAACTGTATCCTCTTCTCTTCCCTACTTACCTTTTCGGGAACAAAGTTTTCTAGCCTAGTAAATTCCTCCTCATATTCCGCTACAGTCCTCCCTTCCTGGGAAACATCTAGGAATTTTCGTCTCATCTCAATCTTAATGAAGTATGGGAAGTATTTACGATCAAACAACTCCCAAAACTCTTGAATGGTCACGGTGTCTCTCTCCTGTACGGTGGTAATGGACTCCCACCACTGTAAGGTTGCCTTAACTAGCTTAAAGTAGATATTATCTATCTTTGTACATCATTGCACTCGTACATCCTTAAATACCATTGGATATCCTTCTTTCATTGGCATGATGAAACAACATCAAATCTCCCCTAAAACTCAGGAGGATGAGCCTTCTAAGAGGTGTCTCTGACTCGCTCCTAGGCAAAAGGGAACCAGTGTGTAGGATATGGAGCCACAACCTAAGGCTAGGTGGCACCTATGGTGCCTAATAGGAAAAATTAGTCAAGTCCGCATTAACCGCATGTGCCATAATGGCAACAACCTCATAAGCATTCATAGTCCCTAGGACCGGAGCTAGCTGCGTCTCAAGATTTTCCTCTGGGGTAGCTCCTGGTGCATGTCGAGGAGGCATCTGACATGAAAAATAATTTTCTATCAGTCTAAAGTTCATTATATCCTAAAATAGCTGAAGACGTAAATGCGTAATCATGAATAAAATAATCCTAATAATAGGACTCTATATCAAAGAAGGCTACACATGAAATGTAATAAGTCCATACAGATCCGAAGGACATTAGAACATGATGCTCTGATACAATTTGGGACACCCCACCCATTCTAATACTAGGTGATCAATCCAAATTAAACAGGAATCATTAATGGTTTCATTCTTAGTATTACTGTCGAAACACAATTATATTACTAATACCCTGATGGCCTGGTGTCAATCTTTTAATCTTTTTATTAAAATGCAGGAATAGAAATATTAAACCACATTCACCATTTCAAATAGCAACATAATAAATAATAAAACATCTAAATAAATTATAGTGACTGGAATAGACATTCCAGACTGAAATCCAAATAAAATCATCCATAATATAAAACTAAATCCAACACTGGAAATAAAATAGAAGTACAAAGTCTCTAAAATAACTACTAGCTGAAGATGGGCAACATGCCCGACTGAGACCACCAAATAATGGAAAACAACTAATAGAAGTGGAAGCATCTACAACCTAGGTCCTGTGACTTCCACAACAACTACACCACATGAAGTGAGAATGAACTCTTAAGATGGGTGTCCCTGTGGCTGAGCACATAAAAGGTTTTTACAAAAATAGATTTGCAACGGGTCAATGCTAGAGTAAAAACAACTTGAAAATATTTTCAAGTATTTAAAATGAAATAAGAGCAGATATTGTATACATGATAATTCCATGTTCTCTCACTTGAGATCCTCACCTCCCAATTATTTGTGCATGCCTATCATATTTTCCTAAATAATCTTAGTTATGCTACCCCACCTTACTAGTTCGAACCAAGTCTCTTCCTACATACTAACTCGTCATTCCCACCCGTATTTCACTTACAATACGTTACCAAATTCCCAATGTCTTTTTGCAAATTTTGAATTCGCCAATAGATATTAAGTTTCCACATACTTAAGTAATTTTAGATATCACTATCTACCTCATCTACT
The DNA here is from genome assembly GCA_949130495.1 of Sambucus nigra. NCBI lineage: Eukaryota > Viridiplantae > Streptophyta > Magnoliopsida > Dipsacales > Adoxaceae > Sambucus > Sambucus nigra. Next base: position 381,550,143 of record OX422220.1, on the reverse strand, counting down.
AATGCACACACAGTAGAATAATTCACACGTATATATTTATACACTACTCTTATCGTATATACGAATAAGGCATCCCTAGACTAAGACCTCTGATGCGTGCATACTCTACTATCGAGTCCTAGTACATCACTTACTAAGTAAAGGACTTTCGATTCGGAATCACTCTCGAACTGTAACAATATAATTCTTAAAAATTGGAGGAGGACATAGTTCTAAGCCTTTGGGCCACGCACACATCTAACCCACCTAAATGTTTTGTCACATAATAGTAACTCAATCCTTAAGTTCTATGTTCTGAGGTACAAGTCTAAAATCCCACAAATGGCTCATTAGGATAAGACTGTCCATGAAGTGGAACCTCCCGTGATAGCAAGTAACGTAGGTATGTTCACACATAATAAATCAAACAATAGGTATTCACACCACCTACATATACATATGTATATTCAGTATAAGTATACACGTAATCTATAATATATATCCCGTACTTAGTATAATAACTCTCGAATATTCTACATATCATTACTTTACCATAATACTTCTCATCATCGAATCTCGAGTGTTTCCCAATACTCGAAAGGTTACCTATTGTCCCTTAAGACAATTCAGTAGATACCTCACTCGTACCCTATTGGTCTAAGTCATACATTCCCCTAATTTCCCATGACATGATATCATTTTCCGAAGTAGTTTTTATTACCCAATTCAACCAAAAGTTAATTCCCTTAAGACAATTAACTTTAGCCTTGAATCGCCTCATGTGACTAAGTTTCACTCCCAATATTGGCCTACTGGTAATAAAAATATGTCTCATTAAATTTTAAAATTTCTTCAAAATTTAACCCGATCGTTCCCCACGATTTTTAAACAAAAAAGGGGGAAAATTAGTCAAAATCTGAGAAATGGAATCGATTCGCCCATGGTCCGAATCAATTTAGGCAAGGAGCCGAATTGATTCGATTGTAACAGGTCTCGTGTTCTCCAATTACAACAATTACAGGATTCACCATAAGTTCAATCCCAATCTCCAACCAAGTATTATAAATGATATACCAACATATATACATGATTTCCAATGTAATAGAATCATCAAATTGTCAAAGAACACCTTTAAATCAAATTAATTCAAGACTAATCCTTAAAACCCCTAGTTTATCTTTTTTATTCAAGATCCTCGATAAAACCCAGATTTTTCACATGTTAACGTTACTAATTCATCAAATTCATTCTACATGCATAAAGTGATTTAACCTATTATGATTCCTACCCAAGAACATGAATTAAATCCTCCCAATTAACACCAGTCATTATGTATTCATGAATTTGTTCATCCTACACTAACATGGATGGTGTATATGCTCATAATTTATCAAGATAAATACTTGCCTCAAGTTGTAGGTATGAATTTCAATAGTTTAGTGGTAGGGTGGTGTTGTTCTCCTTTCGATCTACACAACGGTGGTAGTGGTGGTGTAAGAATGGCCTTGAAACTCCCTCTTTTTGTCCTTTAGTGGCCTCTGTATATGGATTTATATCTTTTACCCTAATTCCCTCAACGTAACTGTAGATATACACTACAAAATTCATAGGTCTTTTTCCCCCAAAATTTCAAAAGACTGAACAACTCCTCCGAGGAGCCGGGTTGGCCTAGAAATGCTCTGGGATCCAAACTAAACCCCCGAGTAAACTTTTCTGATTATTTTGACCTTTCCGGACACACTGATGCACTCGAAATGACCATATGAATTATTTAAAATGAAATTACCTTATATTTCATAAAATTAAGTACCCACACGACTAACATGCATGCGTCCCGACTAAATTTATCATAACCGACGTATTTCTCACTCACGAAAGTCTTAATATATTCTTATCAATTTATTACTTATTCACAAAGCAATATTAAATACAAATAAATATTAATCCTTGACTTGCTAATTAATATTTACATTAATCCAGATTGATTTCTCATTTTAATTTAATTAATCCCAATAAATCCCAATATAAAAATCATTAAAATTATGGGGTGTTACAGAGCACCCATGGAAGTCCGTCCCAAAAAAAGTCAGTTCGTCCACAGCCAGTGTTGGCCCAATGTCATCATCAATATTGTGGGCATCTATGGTGACACCCTCATTCTATGGACCAGTAACCATGTCATCATAAAGAGGAGCCTCCTCCTTATCAGTAGGATCTCCTCAACTTGAGGGGCAGCAAGCTCTTTTATTACCCTCTTTCGATTTCTCCCCTTCTTTTTAGGGTCTTGGTTAAGGACTTGAACAAACCCTTCCATATCATCAAGCTGAGAAGACAGAAGGCCCCTATCATTCTCTTCTGCGGCACCACCTGAAAGAAAGGAATGTCAGTATCTCAAAACTATTATAACTCAATATTACAGAAGTAATTAAGATAAGGGAAATTAACTTTCACAACCATCATCAGAGCTTGGTGTGCAGGGAGGTATCCAAAGGAAAACATAGATCGCAGAGTTAAAATATCAGGAAAAAAAATTATTGGCATCCTCAAGGAGGACCACAACCTCAATCCTCTACCTCTATCTCCTAGAGGGTGTGAGACCTGTACAAACTGTATCAAAGAGTCTGTCAAGATCGCGGACATTATTATGGAAAATTAAAGGCTATAGTAGGTGAAATTAAATAAGGAAAGAAATAAGGTCACAGTAATAAAATACCTTTAGTAGGTGGGCATCCCCACTTCCGCAGTAATCTGATTTCTCTCTCTCTCTCTCTCGGATTCTCTTCGGGGTGTATTTCCCAGTTATCCCCAGAAATAAAGAAATATTTGTCCGTCCAGTTTTTGACACCAGAAGGCTACCCTCTAATTACATACATGTCCCCCCTCTGCAGACCCATGTAAAAATAACCTGGGTTTTCAACTGTGTTGTAATAACCAGACTTTCGAATTGAATCTATCAACCGACCCAAATCACATAAACTCATTGTTTAAACCCTCAGAGTATTCAAATTTAAAAGTCTCGTAAAGAATAATAAAAATATCCTTGATTCCCTACAACCTTACTAAATCAACCTCAACACCCTAAAGTTTCATTAATTATAAACTAGCCCTTGAATATTTCAAACAAATATAACTTGGCTTATACGTAATCCCTAAACCTCAACTCTATATCAAATGCTTTAAAATTACAAAAATACCCCCTAGACTTTCTATAAACCTAGACTTTTAAGGCTATATACCTTAATGTTTTACCAAATAAGGACCAAACATCAAAGTTTGAATATTTTCACATTACCCCCTATTGACATAGGGAACACATCGACACTAGAAGACAAAAATCACATGTGTACACTATGAATACATGTGAGGTGCATTAACCAAGTTCAAAATCTCCTTATATTTAGTTCAAATCCACCACATATCTCAACCAATGAACTCTCATGATCAAACACAATAAATACCCCATGATTTCGGCAGTTCAAACTCACCTCAACATTTAAAAACTCAAAACTTCACTCCAAATAGGTACACTGTTATTTTATGCATTATATTCAGTTCTTTTAGTTTCAATCAATTTCTATGTGATTATATTGCTTAGAGTAATCATAATACTAAAGATTTTACATGTAAAATAGTATAGAATAGGAAAAACATGAAATTAAACCATTAAAGCATGAGCTTTAATGGAAAATTTTGATACAAAGCTTAAAGCTCTGATTTTAAAATATGAATACCTTAAGTAAAACCTTAGGAACTCAAGTGAAATGATCAAAACCCAAGAATTTTCTTAACAAGCTTCAAATTGTCAAAACTATATTTTGGACCAGAAAATTGAAAATCTAAAATTATCCCTATATAATCCATCCCAACCCTTGAAATCAAAACCAAACTACTCATTGACATACAAGAAACCAAACTAGGTTCATAAGACTCCTTGCCATAGTCTTAAAAGCCGCGAATGTTAGGTCAAAATTTTGGTAAAGTACACAGTTATAGAACTCATGATATATCGCATCTCAATCCACAAAACCTATATATTTGGATTCATTTTGAAATTTCAGGTTAAGTTTGTTAACAAATCATCTCAAATGGTGTATAAATGAATGATATATTTAAGGTTAAAGACTAAAAAACCCTAATGTCAACCATCAATAAGTTGAAGATGAAGTTTTTTCCCATAAGCTTGGCCAATCAGAAATTTCGAAATTTTTTTGCAATAATTTCATTTTATTTTTCTAGTTAAAGGGGTATAAGGTAAGGCCAGGTTTGGTTAAGTATAACCTAAGTTATGGAAAAATGAGACTTTAACTTTGAAATATTTTTCCAAAATTGCAATTTGACCCCTCCTAACTTTTTAACTTATGAATTTCAACCCCAAACATTGTCTATAAATACTTCACAATATTTTATGACATCAATTCTCCTACATCAAAGTTCATATATAACCTTAGATCCAAGATTTTAAAGTCCCAAGTTATTTATAATTAAATCCCCAGAACTTTGAAAGATATAGTTTTTTTGTATAAACTGAGCTACCCAACCCTAATCCCAATAAATACTTATATACCCAAACAAAATATACAGAGAATCAAGTACCAGCTCCTCCCGATATCCTATTTTGATCCATAAGCCATACGAAATACAAAGAAAGTAGATTTCTTTTACTTTTTCAATAGTAAACTTTTCATATTTGATAACTGCTATTGATATTATTCAATGATAGCCAAACTTGATTCCAAGAATATGTAGAAATTATGATACTCGTATGTTTTTATATCAACTGATTGATTTACTTATTATCATTTAGATAAAATTTGACTCATGTCACCTAATAATTGATGTCATGTCCCCTATTGAATCAATTCACCCTACACTTGAGTATCAATATTAACTAGGGAGTAGACTATTGTGTTATCCTACAGAACTTTTCTGCTTGGCCTAATGGTCATAGATGTTTGAAATCCTGGATTATTTACATATACGTATAAGTGTCACTTTAATTGTGTGCCTCACCATTTGTTATCCAAAGGTTTTGGATTACTTATGATTTGGTTTTATTGATGACCTAATTACTTTTATACCCCTTAGTGAACTGGTAAGTATGGGATTATTAGTTCAAATATCCATGAATTTCTTTATGTAACCCTTGATAAACTAATAAGTATGGGATTATCAGATTTAATTCTTTAGCATTTCTATATAAACACTGAATTCTAAACACACTCCAACTTTCATCTATACACATACTTATTATAGGACTGGTAAAGACTGCTTAGCATATTTATACTAATTCCTTTTTCCTCCAGATAATCCAGGAGAAAGAGGATAATATACCTTCCCCTTTAGAGATAGATATTGGTCACTTGTTTGCATATGTGACTATGTGGGTAGATAATAAGCCAGATGGGAGCAAGGAGTGGCACTTTTAATATTCTACTTTATAGCCTGTGTTAAATAAATGTAATCCACCCCCATGGTGGTACTACCCTATGTATATTATTTTTATAATAAATAAAGTTATGTTATTCCTCCTTAACTTTAATTCATTACTTTATATATACACTCTCTTGTGCATTCATTTTAAAAAGTAGGGTGTGACAAGTTGGTATCAGAGCATGTTTTAAATTTAGCATATTGTCGAGTTAGCATTCTATACGGGAAAAGAAAATAATAAGATATTAGTTATTTTATCTTTTTGTAACTTGTTTTATTACTAGTATATGGTAATTCCATTTTTCTATATGGATACTTGGGATACATTTGTATTTAGTGAGGAGATTGAGCCGAATAACCGTTCAGAAACTTAAATCTGGGAAGAGTCATTAGCAAAGCTATGAGAAATGTGTCATTTAGTAGAAGAAGATTAGGCAGGTGCCAGTAGCGATGTCAAGCAGTTAATACTGACTAATAGAGTTTTAGGTGAAATGGAATTTATGATAAAAATAGATGACTACGTAAACGATCCAGTTATATTTCAAGAAGCTATCAATCTTGCACTAATAGATGCCCCATCGAACCCACCTATGTATCTAAATGCGATGTCAAATACCAAAATACGTGGTGATTATTCTGCTAACACCAGTAATGACAAGACTAGTTTGTCCAGAAGATTACTTAGTTTGTCCAGAATCCAGATCTGATGACGAGGCTATTGTTCATACCTAAAAAAAATTCCAAAGTAAAAATTATCTCCTAATCTATCTAGCATAATAAATTATTGTACAAGTGTATCATACTAAGCCTTAGGAGATTAACTAACTGTTATAGTTAAGCATTAATGTAGAATTAGTCTGTGATATATAACTTTAATGTATCATATAACTTATCTTGTATAATATAATAGGCTTGTGACATATCCTTGTTTTATGATTCTTATTGTTGAAGTTATTCTATTATATTTTACGATGTTTAATATGACTGGGGATAATTTCCCTATTTGAAAAAAAAAATAGTCGAATTCCCTTCGCTAGAACTCAAACTGAAGGAATCATGCGATGTCTTTAGGAACTCACTTCTTTAGACTTACAACAACAAACTCCTCATTCTACTCCAGAGGAAATCTCCGAAGAAATTCATAAGATGAATTCCCTTAAAGAATTTGCGAGACAACGACCTCCGTCTTTTCTTGGAAAGCCAGGTGCCAGTGAAGCTCAGAAATGGATATGTCAGATTGTGAAAATTCTGAATGGAGTAGGTATAACTAAGAATATTCGAGTAACTTTAGGAGACTATATGTTTTAAGGTGAATCTGATTTTTGGTGGCAAGTAGTGTCACGTAACTAGAATGTTGTTAATTTTACTTAGGAGCAATTTGAAGAAATTATCTTCAAAAAGTATTTTTTCGAGGCCAAACGAGATTAATGAACTATTGATTTCTTAAAATTTCAATAAGACAATCTATTTGTAGCTTAGTATGAAGACAAATTTATTGAGCTATCTTATTACTCCCTTGAATATGTTTATACTGAGATAAATAAGTGCAAGAAATTTAAAAGAGGACTGCATTCAAGAATCAAAAATCCGGTCACTTCTTTAAAACTACGTGAGTATTCTCAACTTATCCATGTTGCAGAAATTGTAAAACAAAATTCTTCCGCCATAATATGATCTTATCCCCCCCCCCCCCCCCCCGTTATTATAAATAATCATGTTATTAGAACCTCACCTCAATCTCGACCTCAACCCTATCAAAATTCTAGTGGACAAGCTTACTCTCTAATATGTTATAAGACAACGCGTTTGATAATTCGATGTTATGAATGTCACGAAGTAAAACATATCTGGCCACAATGTCCTAACTTAAGATCTGTTCCAATTCGTTTTCAGTTAAATAATCCCTCGGAAAATCCAAAATCACATCGTATCCAAAATCAACCTAAGCTAAATCCTGTTAAGGAAATTGGGCCAATCCCGAGTCGTGGAAAGAATTCTAAAATACTGCCTACACAAAATTCCCAAGATGTGATAGAAGGTATAATATTTTTCTAAAATCTTCTTGTACATGTTTTATCTGATTCAAGTTCAACACATTCCTTTATCTGTCTTAGACTAGCTAAATTATTCCAGTTACTACCTACATCTTTATCTGGTCCATTGGATGTTGAATTACCAACAAGTGAAATCATTACACCAACACAAGGTTATAGAAATTGTGGAATTCATCTTGGTTTAGGAAGACTCCTTGTTAATTTGATAATTTGAGATATTTGTGGTTTCAATATTATTATCAGAATGGATGTTTTTTCAATACATCACGCTTGTATCAATTTTCATGCCAAGAAAAATTATTTTCGAAATTACGATAATTGTACTTGTGTATTTCAAGGATCAGGTCTGTCTAAACCATTAAGTTTCCAAATTTAATTCCAAACCTCTTAGAAAAATTCAAAGATGTTTTTCTAAAATAATTAGCAAGTTACCCCGTTCCCGAGAAATCCAGTTTAGAATCAATCTTTATCCTAATACATTTCCTATTTCGATACCTCTATATCGAATGGATATTTTAGAACTTTGAGAACTCCGGACCCTATTAGATGACCTTATTGAGAAAGGTTTAATTCGACTTAGTTCATCTCCTTGGGGAGATCTGGTATTTTTTTTCAAAAAACAAGATGGAATCTTTAGATTATGGGTAGACTATCATGAATTGAACTCAGTAACTATTAAGAATAATTATCCTTTATCTCGAATAGGAAATATATTTGATCAACTTTGATGAGCAAGGGTCTTTTCTAAAATAAACTTACCATCCGGTTACCATCAATTGTGAGTTATAGAAGAAGATATTCCAAAATCTACTTTTTGAACTCGTTATGGACATTTTGCATTTATTGTAATGTCATTTGCATTCACCAATTCACCCACAGATTTTATAAATCTAATATATAGAATCTTTAGGCCGTTTCTTAACTAATTTGTCATCGTTTTCATTTATAATATTCTTGTTTATTCTCAAAATTCAGTCGAACATGCCCAACATTTAGAAGAAATCTTAGGCACTCTCAGAAACCATCAGCATACGCTAAGAAGAGAAAATGTGATTTTTCAATGAAGGAAATAAAACTTTTGGGACATGTGATTTCTGAACATGGAATCCAAGTCGATCAAGCCAAAATTTCAGCCATTTTAGAATGGAAAAATCCTACCAATATTACCAAGATAAAGAGTTTTCTAGGATTAGATGGATATTACTGTCATTTTCTAAAAGGATTTTCTCGCATTGCTCTCCACCTTTTAAATCTAACTATGAAGGAATTTCCATTTGTATGGATTGATGAATGTAATCAATAATTACAAATTTTGAAGGACAAATTAACCACTGCTCTAGTCCTCACCATTCCTTCCATTAACGTAAGATATGATATATATACCGACACCTCATTCCAAGGGTTAGGATGTGTCTTAATGCAGAAGGAGAAAGTTATAGAGTATGGGTCACGACAACTCAAAACTCATTAATGTAATTACCCTCTCCATGATCTTCAGTTATCATCAGTAGTTTTTGCATGAAAATTTGGCGTTGTTACCATTATTTTTTAAGTCTTTTATGATCACCAAATTTAAAAATATATTTTTACTCAAGAGGATTTGAATTTAAGACTAAGATGCTAGCTGGAATTTTTAAAATATTGTCGATTTAAACTAAATTACCATCCAGGCAAAGGCAATGTAGTAGCTGATTCTTTAAGTCGAAATCCAGTTGAAAGACTCCACACTTTAATTTCTTACAATATTTATACTATCATAGATCAATATGATCTTTGATTGATATCCCCTTTCGCAAAATTTTCCAACATCATTGCATATCCCAAAGTAAGAGAGAAACTGTTAGTTCAACAAAACCAAGATTAATTTGTACAAACCTTTTGAGATAAAAATTCTGACTCCTCGTTGTAATACCCCGTATTTTTATGCTATATTTAATTTGGGGATTTATTAAATTTAATGTGACTGTTATTTAATAAAAATCCGGAAATTAATTATGTTATAATTATTAACGTGACTAGAGTTAGTAATTATGGGAAACTTGTTGAATATTACTAATGAGCATAGTAATATATTATATTGGTTATATTGAATGTCATAAGTGAATTAAATGACTATTTCGGAAATTTAAGTCGGGACGTGCCCGTGTCACGTCGGGACTAATTGTGTTAAATAAAAAGTGAATATTTTATAAGTTGTCCGTATGGTCGTTTTGAGTGCGCCGACGCGTCCGGAAGGGTTGAGATAGTCAGAAAAGTGTACCCGGGGGTTTGGTTCGGGTCTCGGAGTGTTTTTAGGCCTAATTAGTGACCCGGGAGGGCATTTTGGTCTTTTTCCAAAAAAGGGTAATTAAACCCACGAATTTTAGCAGCCTTTATCAGCTGGTTAGGTTAGCCATTTAGGGTTAGAACATACATAACCCTAGGACGGCCATTGGAGAAGAGAGGAGAGACCTTTCTAGGAGATTCAAGGCCAAAACACCTCCGTTTGCACCACCGTCACCACCAACGCGTAGATCGCGAGGAGGAGAACGCAACCACGCCATAATCCACAGGAAATCAGACTTCTGAAAATCCCAGGAAAGCGTTTAACTTGCGTATTTCGTTAGTGCAATGTTCATATTAGTTTAGGATTAATTAGGAATGTAATCCATGTAAGAAAACCCCAAATTTTGATAGGAAATTGCATGTAGAGAAGATTAAAATCTTATGCTGGAAACTCTTGATGTTATAGATGTATTACCCACGAATTTTGAAGTTATATGAGGAAGAAATTCTGGAGAAAAACTGAATTGGATAATAGTTATGAAAACTTTAGGGTTCTTGATGTTTAGATGAGATTTTGGATTGTTTAACCATGATTAATGATGTATACACGCATGTTGAACGTTAAAAACATCTGGAATTATGTTAGTATGTTAGTAGTAGACTTTTTGGGTCGATTAGTGTTGGAAAATATGGTTATTGATGAAGAATTTTGATGAATCCCGTAACTGCAATTCTGCAGATTTTTTACACAGACCTGCTTGATCGATCGATCGAACATAGAGTATCGATCGATCGAAGGTTCGATCGATCGAGCCCCAAGCTTCGATCGATCGACCCCTCCTGGCAGACTTCTATTTCCCTTGTTTAATTAGTTAAATTAAGTTTATCGTGATATAATTCTTGGGCATTCTTGATAAAATAATTTGGGAGACATTGAGGACCAGTAGGGTATATGAATAATTGTTGGGACCTTTAATCTTCAACGAGAATGCTATTTATGGGATATTTACTTTAGGTTGGTAGTTTTATGAATTTAAAAGGGTGAGGTGCGTAAGAGAGTTACGTTGGAACCTAATAAAGACACTTACTGAAATTTAGATTTGTGAGGATATAGCCCACGAGTGTTAGGTAATAAGTGAGAAAACCCTTCGAGTTAAGGTTAGGAACAAAACCTTATACGTATTTCTATAAATGTGAAATTTAGGATAAATGGTATAATTATGGGTAATGTGAAGAACCTATGTTAATAGGATATAGTGGTATATTTATATGATTGTGTGTACATATATTATATGCATGTGAAAATCATACCCACGCTACTTACTATCCCTGAGGTTTCCGCGCTGGGACAAGTCTTATCTCGATGGGACCTTTATGAGGGATATTGACTTGTACCCTAGAAGATAGATGTCCTTGGTACAGGCTATCGACGTGATAGTTCAGACGGTCCTAAGAGACGCTGGTATGTGCCATCCTCTTAGAGACTTGGAATCTATTCTTCGCCTCAATATTGTTTGTGTATGTATTGTTAATACATTTCGAGAGTGATTCCGAATGTATTCCCCTTAATATGAGTGATATGGGGCTTTGGATAGTAGAGTATGCCCGCACCATAATTTAGTTGGGGTGCTGTTATAATATATATTATACGAGTAGTTAATATATATATATATATGAAATTCTGAAATTTGGAACTGCCTACCGTGATTTGATATGTAGGATATGGTTGATGACTAAAAACTGTAAATACTTGTTTTGAGAAAGAAGAGTATGCCTACACCATAGTTTATATGTTGGTGCAGTTAGAATATATATATATAAATTATACGAGTACCTTATATATATATATCTGGGTAGAGGAATTTAAACTATTGCTGTAACGTAGTAAGTGAGGAATAATTCTGAACTAAATTATTAAATACTTGTTTTGAAAAAAAAAATATAAGATGTCACTGTAAAACTTTATGGATTTTATAAAGTTAAAATGGAGGACTTCGATTACTGTTTGGAACATTCTTTTAAAAATGAAATCGTGAATTGTAAATCTTGCGGGTAATCTAAGTTAAGTTAAATCTTTTAGAAAGTCAAGTGCGTTAACTGATAAAACGAACCGTTGGGAAGGTTAGTGCGATAGGTGTGCACATTAGAAGAGAGGTGAGTATTTTTCTCAAGAGAGAGACGCACTAATATGTTGTTGCATTGGCCTGTATCAATTTAAATACTTGCTAAACGTATTTTAAATCAAACACACTTTCGGGCTCTGACCCGTTTCTTTTTCTCTCTCTCTCTTGTATATATATATGTATATTTTCAGGTGCCCAGCCACAGGGGCGTCTTGCTTAGGATCCCTGGAGAAGAACGAGCTGCAGCTTAGGTGGGAGTTGCAGGTCACTTGAGTAGACGGCTTCTGTTATTGACTCCACTCCTATTACTCTCGTTTATTGGGCACGTGTCTCCCTTTTCATCATTTCATTTGTTGTTGGGATTTTTATATTTCAGTTATTTCCAGTATTGTTCTTTGGGATTTATACAGGATGGATTTGTGGTTTTAGTTCCAATTGTTGACATTCGATTGATGAATGGTTTATGTTATTTAGATTATTGTGGTGTGATTTCTTAATTGTAGAAATGTTATTTTAATTAAATAAATCTTTTTCGTTAATTAAAATTTGGAAAGTTTGTATGAAAAATGTTTTTGACACTTAGCTTAATTATTTAGGGTGTTAAATTGGAAAATTTATTTTTATCGACAGTGATGCTGAGAATGAACCAACTGTTAACCTTGATTTAATTTAATAAAGGAGTGATCGCCCGGTATTTAATTAGGCGGGGTGTCACACTCGTATGATAAGGAAACATGTTTACAATTTAGAAATAGATTGTATGTACCTAATGTTTCATCTCTTTGAGAAGAAGAATTGTAAGAAGCCCATCATTTTAAATTTATGATTCACCCTAGAAGTTCGAAAATGTACCACGCCTTAAAGAAGCAATATTGGTGGCCAAATATGAGAAATAATATCGAGAATTTTATAAGGAAAACTATTACTTGTTAACAAGTAAAGATAGAACACTAACATCCTGGTAAACTCCTCCAACACTTAGCAATGCTCAGGTGGAAATAGGATCAAATTACCATTGCTTTGTTAGCAGACTACCTCGTGCGTTCGAAGGATATAATTCCATTTGGGTAATAGTATACCGAATCACCAAATCTACTCATTTTCTACCAATGAAGACCACCGAATTATTTCAAAAGCTCAGCAAGCTCTACATTCGAGAAATTATCTGAGTATATGGAATTCCTTTATCCATCATATCAGACAAATATTCTCATTTTGTAGGAAAGTTTTGGCAATCACTGCAAACCACAATGGGTACTAAACTTCATTTTAGTACCACATTCCACCCTCAAACAGATAGATAATCAAAATGTATAATCCAAACATTAGAAGATATGCTATGAGCTGGTACGTTAGATATGCCCGACAAATGAAATGTACATTTACCCCTTATTGAATTTTCATATAATAATAGTTATCTAAACAGTATTAGAGTTGCCCCATTTGAATCTCTATATGGAAGACCTTATCATTTGCCTATATGTTGGATAGAATCCAAAAGTAGTAAACAATTTGGTCCCAAGATAATCCAAGAAACTACTGAGAGAATAAAAAAGATTCAAGAAAGATTGAAGATAACCCAAGATCATCAAAAAAGTTATGCAGACCACTGCCAGAAACCCGTAAAATTTAACGACCAAGTATTTCTAAAAGTTTCTCCTTGGAAAGGAATCTTACGCTTTGGAAAAAAGGAAAATTAGTCCCCGGATATATTGGACCTTTCACAATTTCTAAACGAGTTGGCTTTGTAGACTACCAATTAGAATTACTTATGGAATTATCCAATATTCACGTTGTATTTCAAGTGTCTCAGCTACACCAGTATATTTTTTATCCCTCTCATACCATCACGTAGCAAGACATCTCTATTGAACCAAACCATGAATTTGAAGTATGCCGATTCAAACTCTGGATCCCTGAGTGAAGCATCTAAAAAATATGGAAATCCCCTCGGTTAAAGTACTTTTGAATAATCAAAATCAGCAAGAAGCCACATGCGAACCAAAACAGGCTATGAAAGATAAATATCCCGAATAATTTTAAGGTAAATTCGAGGAGGAATTTCTTTTTTTAGGTACGTAGACCGTAATAACAGGACTTTCGAATCGAATTTATCAATAGACCAAAATCACATATACTCATTATTTCAGCCCTCATAAAGTATTTAAATTCAAAAATTTTCTAAAGAAGAATGAAATTATGCTAAGTTTCAGTAATTACAAACTAGCCACTAAATATTTCAAACAAACACAACATGGCCTATACATAATCCCTAAACGTCAAATTTATATCAAACTACTCCTCTAGACTTCAACTAACAGAAAATTATATTTTTAACCATTGAAACTTTTTAAAATTATAAAAATACCCCTAGACTTTTAAGGCTATATACCTTAATGTTTTACTAAATAAGGATCAAACACCAAAAGTTTGAATATTTTCACATTACCCTTATCCACATAGGCAACACATCAGCATTAGAAGACAAAAATCACATGTGTATACCATGCACACATGTGAGGTGCACTAACCATGTTTAAAAACTCCTTGTATTTAGTTCAAATCCACCACCCATCTCAACCAATAAACTCTCATGATCAAACACTATAAATACCCCACGATTTAATATGTTCAGACTCACCTCAACAATAGTTTCAAAAACTCAAAAATTCACTCCAAACAGGTATACGATAATTTTATGCATTACAGTTATTTTATTTTCAATCGATTTCTATGTGATTATTATGCTTAGAGCAATCATAATATTAAATCTTTTACCTGTAAAATAGTGTAGAATTGGAAAAACATGAAATTACACCATTAAAGCTTGAGCTTTAATGGTGAATTTCGATATAAGGCTTAAATTTATTTGAAAATATGAATACCTTTACTAAAACCTTGGGAACTTAAGTACAATAATCAACACCCACGAATTTTTATGACAACCTACAATCTATATAAAGTGTATTTTAAACTAGAAAACTAAAAATCTAAAATTCTCCATGTATAGTCTATCTCAAACCTTGAAATCAAAACCAAACTACTCATTAACATAGCAGAAACCAAACTAGGTTCATAGGACTCCTTGCCATTGTCTTGAAAGCCACGAATATTAGGTCAAAATTTTGACAAAAACACACAGTTATAGAACTCACGATATACTGCATCTCAATCAACAAAACCTATATATAGTTGGATTCCTTATGAAATTTTAGGTTATGTTTGTTAATAAATCATCTCAAATGGTGTATAAATGAAGGAGATATTTAAGGTCAAAATATCATAAACCCTAAATTCAACCATCGAGAGGTTGAAGATGAAGTTTTTGACCAAAAGCTTGACCAATCATAAATTTTTGAAATTTTGTCAAATATTTTTGTTTTATTTTTCTGATCAAAATGGTATAAGGTAAGGCGGTGTTTGGTTAAGCCTAGACTGAGTTGTGGAAAAATGAGATGTTAAATTTGAAATATTTTTCCTAAATTGTAATTTGACCCTTCCTGACTTATTCAACTTATGAATTTAAACCCCAAACTTTGTCTATAAATACTTCACAATATTTTAAGATAATAGTCTCCTACACCAAAGTTCAAATATAATCTTAAGTCCAAGATTTTAGTGTCCCAAGTTATTTACAATTAACCCCAAAAACTTTTAAAGATACCGTTTTTTTGTATAAATTGACCAAGACAACCCTAATTCCTACAAATAATTATATAAATAAACATTGTATACTAAGAATCAAGTACCAGTTCCTCCCGATATCCTCTTTTGATCCATAAGCAGTACGAAATACCAAGCAAGTAGGTTTCTTTTACCTCTTCAATAGTACACTTTACGTATTTGGTAACTTCTATTGATATTATTCAATAATTGACAAACTTGATTCCAAGTATGTGTAGAAATTACCATACTCATATATTATTATATCAACTGATTGATTTATTTATGATCATTCGAATCAAATTTAACGCTTCTCACCTAATAACCGATGTCATGTTCCCCATTGAATCAGTTCATCCCTACACTTGTGTGGTAATTATTATATTATAAGCATCAATATTAACTAGGGAGTAGACTCCCGTGTTATCCCATGAAACTTTTCTACTTGGCCTAATGGTCTCAGATGTTTGAGAGCCTAGATTATTGCTACATACATACGAGTGCCACTTTAATTGTGTGACTATCCAGTTATTATCCAAAAGTTTTGCATTACTTATTATTTGGTTTTACTGATGGCTTAATTATTTCTATACCCCTTAGTGAACTGGTAAGTATGGGATTATTTGTTCAAAGATCCTTGATTTTCTTTATGTAATAAACTAATAAGTATGGGATTATCAGCTTTAATTCTTTAGCGTTTCTTTACACACACTGAATTTTATACACACCCCAACTCTCATCTATACATATACTCATTATAGAACTAGTAAAGTCTGCTTAGTATGTTTGTTCCAATTCCTATTTCCCAAATGAACCAGGTGAAAGAGGATAATTTCTCTTCCCCTTTAGAGACAGATACCAGTAACCTATTTGCATATGTGACTGTGTGGGCAGAGAATAATCTAGATGGGAGTAAGGAGTATCACTTTTCAATTTTGTACTTTATAGTCCCTGTCAAATAACGGTAATCCACCCCTCCGGTGGTACTACCCTATTTACATTATTTTAATAATAAATAAAGTTATGTTATTCCACCTTAACTTTAATTCATTGCTTTGTATATAATATCTTACGGATTAATACCCAAAAATAGGGTGTGATAAGTATACTCCTTCGGTCTATAAAAATCAAAGAATTATGAGGTCACGATATCTTTTTATAACTCCCTCTCCATATAACCAGAGCATCAAATATGTCCCTCCAACTATTAGGTTTTACCTTAGATGGGACCAAATTCAACACACTTAAAATTTTTCTCAACAACCACTAGAACATGTAGCTACAGTCCTAATAGAAATGCATAAAGGGGAAGCAATCCCAATTGTTTGGGACTGTGGAGCATAAACTTTGCTCCGAAGTAGGAAGTCTGAAAATTATTCCCTCGGGGAACTCACATGCCTCAGCCAAGGTAGTCAGCCACTCCTCGTTCATAATACAAGGGTGGTGAAGTGTCGTGGGCTCCTTTTATGACTCATGGCCACGTCCATAGGTCTCAACAACATTACTTCTAACCTCTATGGCCACAATATAAGTATGAGCAGTTGCCTCAGCATTACCTTTAGTTGGGAGATGGGAGCTGGAGTAGGTATCCTCCTCCATCCTATCCATAACCTCTCTTGGATCCCTATAGTTAGAATAATTGGCAAAGTAAAATCAATTCTAATACAAGTTAGGAAATACTTAAATCTACAGGGTCCACTAGTCTTTAAAGGTTTTATATAAAGTACTTCGAAAGGAGGAACACCAAAATGTCTCTTAAACAAATCCTCTAGATATTCCTAAGTGTTCCAATTCATATGGTCACAATAAGAAACCTGCAGAAGTAAAAGGGCTCCGCAGTTAGGTGTCGCAGCCATTATGATAAAAAAATAAGGTAAAGGCCATTATTAAGGCCACGACAGATTATAAAAGATTGAAAAAATATGAAAAGAAAATTTAACTTGAAGATCAAGATAAAGCTTCATCCAAGTCCTACTCAAAGTATTCTATAGGGCTATGATAGGTTAGTTCAATTTCACTAACAAGCTGCAACCAGGGGGAATTAAGATCAATGTATAGTTAAGAGAAGCTGCAGAAAGTTCAAAATTTTCCATTCGGTTGCAATCAGAGCTAAAAGGATTGTGGACATTAAAGTCTAAGGTTACAGCCAGCCAGTTAAACACCCTAAAGGGCCACAACCAGGGTATAAATAGGTAAAATGTTTGTTTGGGTAATCCTAATATCGAAAGCATTAACCATAGTGTTTTGGCCAAGAATACCAAGAATAGCCTATATATGTTCTTGACTAAAAATAAAATCAAAAATGGGTGCTAAGCAATAAACCAACCCAGAAAATTCCCTACAAGAAAAATCCTAACCTAAATGGCCTAGAATTGTGTGCCAAGTACTTCAATTGAGTTCAATTAATATCAAATTATATTCCAATTCACAAATATTCCCAAAAGAATCAAACCCAAACCAAAGTACTATATAACCAATACACAAACAAATCAAAAAGCAAAATAGTTACCCCATCAAACTATATCAAAATTACATCCAGTTATTTGGTACAATTAGATCCTATCAAACATGAATTCTAGCAATGATACGATATACTAACGGAAGGACATGGGTTTCGGAATCAAGGCATAGAAAAAATTCATAAAAGCAAGTGAAAACATGGTTCGTAATTGAAAAAAAGAAGAAAAACAACCTAGAAATTTAAAAAATCGTCGAATGAGAAAGAAACCACCACGCGTCACCTTGAAACTACATCAAACCACCACAAACAATCACCAAAAACAGGAAACAAAACTAGTCGGAGATCGCCCTTCGATATGCTCTCAAGAATGTTAGTATGGTAATGAGGCCACGGCCTAACCCCATTTATATAAGAGGGCGCTAGATGTTTAAGCGTCACAGTTTACTGACCATGGCCTCCCCCTGCGTTCCAATCAAAGGCTACTATCTATAGTAACATCGCCACATTAGACATAAATCACAACCGTAACACCAACTTGCAACCTCTTAAAACTGAGACTTAGGGGATTATTGATATGCCCAATATTAGTACTTTATCCATGGAGGGGTTAATTATATGGCCCCTTCTTGGGACTCAGGTAGGCCATAGCCCCATCTCAACTAACCTTTCTTATAGCTACTGCCTGGGGCTCAAACTAGCCACGGCCCCCTATTAACTTATAATTTGTGCCTAGGGCTACTCAGACATGTTGCCCCCCTTATCAACTTATATTTAGTTCTTGGGGCTCATATAGGATGAAGACCATTATCAACATATAGCAGCTTCCTAGGACACAGACAGGTTGCGAAAAGTACCTAGACAATAAAGATCTATAGCCTTACCCCTAATAGGACATATCCACATGCCTCTCCATTAGTACATACCCTGCCACAGACTTACCCAAATCTACCAATTATCCTACTTCTCTAAGAATTCCCTATTTACAACACTTATACCCATGTCACGTGCACCGAGCATGTGGCATCACCTTCTGGCCTCTATAAATAAAAGTGCTCACCCCACTATTTAGGGGACGATCTTTGGCAGTGAAACCCTGCCCAAATCTCAACGCACGCTCTCTTTCTTATAATCTCCCAATCCACTTGGGCCACTACAGTGCAGAGCCCTCTACAGAATTTCTCTTCAGGCTGCATCCCGCCATGTACAGAACTACATTCCTCATTTATTCAACTCTCTTTACCTTTTTTATGCCTGTAATGGAAAATAAATTTTGTATTAATGATTTTACATAATGAGAGTAAGACAATAAAAATGGACGTAGGCTCGCTTATAGACGAACCGCTCTATATCTTGCGTTATTTCCCTTTATTTACTTTATGCTTTTTGTACTTGAGGTGATGGATGGGGATGATTTAAGTATGATTTCTCGCATCATCACCTTAGATTTAGGAGATGGAAAGAGAAGAAGAAAAAAATCAAAGAGGAGAACTGACAGAGGCTCTGATCACTGTATGCCTTGATGTAGGGGATACTACCATGGTGATTCATATTATTGGTCATTTGATATCTTCCCTCAGAGAGGATCTCTCTAAATTCCTTAAAGAAAATAAAGATGTGTTCACATGGATCCATTCCAACATGGTCGGAGTAGACCCCAAGGTCATGGTCCACTACCTCACTGTGGACCCAAACCGCATGTATGTACAACAGAAGAAAAGATTATTTGTTTCAGAAAGGAATAATGCTTTATGACGACCAACTTTATTAGAGAGGTAAAGTAAGAAGAGTGTCTTTCCAACGTGGTACTTGTGACCAAAGCCAATAAAAAGTGGAGAATGTGAGTTGACTTCACTGACCTCAATAAGGAATTCCCTAAAGATTGATACCCTTTACCTCAGATTGACACTTTAGGAGATTTAACGACCAACTATGAGATCCTCTTCTTCATGGATGCATATTTTGGGTACAATGTGATCAAAATGGCCCCTATTGATGAATAAAATACCTCATTAATCATAAAAGGTACCTACCTTCAAAGTTATGCATTTTGGACTAAAGAATGCAGGTGCAACTTATCAAAGGGTGGTAAAATCCATTTTCAAAGATCTTATTGGCAATCCATAGAGGTCTATGTTGAAGACATGTTGGTCAAAAGCGTATAGGCTCAGGACCATGTGCAGAACCTCAGGGAGGCCTTATCCATCCCCATAAAGAATAAGATGATCCTCAACCAAAATAAATGTTCTTTTGGGTTGCTAGAGGCGAGTTCTTGAGCTTTATGGTCATCAGTCGTGGAATATAAGACCATCCAAAAATATTCAAACTCTTCTAGATATGGAGTCCCTGAGGATAGTAAATAAATTCTAGATACTTACTATGAGAGTTGTTTCCCTCAACTAGTTTTTCTCCAAAGCCACAAACAAGTGCCTGACATTCTTTAAAAACACTAAAGAAGGACTTCTAATGGAATCCTGAGGTAGAGAACTCATTTCAAAGCCTAAATAAGTACATGGAATCGCCACATTTACTGCCTTGGATGATCATCGGGGAAGATTTATAACTATACCTTACAGCTTCTCCAATAACTATTTTCTCAACTCTCATTAGACAGGAATTCAGGCTCCAGTACCCTGTACATTATGTTAACCGAGATCTGCAAGGGGATAGAAGAAAGTACCCAAGGATGGAAAATCTCACCTTATGTCTTATCACCTCACCCAGATGTCTAAGGCCTTACTTCCAAAATCACACCATTGTGGTCATGATCGATTAATCACTCCATCAGATCCTCAACAAGCTTGACACCTTAGGAAGGCTTGTCAAGTGGTTTACAGAGTTGGAAGAAATTACTATCAAGTATCAACCACAGAGTGCCATAAAAGGTCAAAGCCTAGCTGATTTCATTACAAAGTTTATCAACCTAAATAAAGTGAAAGAAATGCCTACGATCTCAGGATTAGACACCACAATAGTTTTCGAAGATTCAAAACTACCATTGTTATAGGATATAGGACCTAACTCTTGAACATGGGTATTGCTCGTGGATGAATCTTCTAATTGCTTAGGTAAAGGAGTTGGACTTCATTTCGTAATCCTAAAAGGAGGTACAATATCTCTTCCTATCCATTGTAAATTTAAAGCCTTAATAATGAGCGGAGTATGATAACGTAGTTACAACCCTAAGCTTGGCCATTCATTTGAAAGGAAAGTAGGTAGACTCCCTCAACGATTCTCAATTGGTGGTCAATTAAGTCACTAAGATCTATGAGGAGAAAGGTGATAGGATGGCAGGTTACATAGAAATTATGAAGCACCTCATCTTGAGAATCCCAATGTTCAACATTATAAGGGTTCCTCGAGATAAAACTCTTATCCGAACACATTGCATGGGTGGCCTCTTCAGATGAGGTAGATCCAGAGGTCCTGATTTTTACTTAGAACAATCACGCATCACCAGATCCAGATGAGCACTGTAGAGGTTGATCAAAGATCAAATTAAACTACTCCCATAAAAGCCTATCTAAGAGATGGGTTCCTACCTAAGGACAAGCTTCAGGCTAAATGATTAAAATCCCTAGCTTTCAGATACGACATGTATAGTATTATACTATTCATAAATGGGTATTGATCAGCACTTTAATGGTGCTTCAGTCTATCAGAAGTCATATTTGTTCTCACAGACCTCCATAAAGGTGTTTATGGTGCTCACACAGGCCCCAATACTTAAGTCTCTAGGGTCTTGAGGCAAGGTTACTTCTGGATAATATTGGGGAAGGAAGCTAAAGACCGAGTCCAATGCTGTGATAAATGTCAGAGGTTCTTATTTGTTCTGAAGAAGCCGATGGAAAAATTATCCCCAATGCTAAGCCCGTGGCCTTTATCTCAACGGGGAAAGGATTTTGGCAGGGCCTCTACCACTCAGCAAAGTCAAAAATAAGTTATGTATTATGGCCATTAATTACTTCACTAAGTGGATTGAGGATGAGATCTTGTACACCATCATAAAAAAGAACACCACCCATTCATTTGAAAAACTTTCATTTTTAGGCTTGTATTTCCTTGAGCCATCATATTTAAATACGAAAAATAATTTGACAACCTAAACTTCAGGGGGTCTTTCTCAAAACTACAAAATAAGTAATCACTACTAATCTCCCGACCAACCTCAGAAGAATGGACCAATCGAAGTAACCAACATAACTATCTTCTATAGTTTGAATAAGATGTCAGAGAAAGCCAATGGGCTATGGGTTGAGGAACTACCTATAATTTTATGGAATATAGAACCATGATTAGAGGTCCAACGGAAGAAACTATATTCTCCATAACCTTTGAAACCGAAGTAATAATCCCAAGAGAGATCGAGATACCAATACAAAGATGTCTCAGTTTGAACCATTGGCTAATGATAAAGGTCTCAAAAGTTCCCCAGATAATTAGAAGACATAAGGGAGGATGCTCTGATCAGAATGGACGCTTATAAGAAAATAACAACCTCATACTTCAACAAATATATCTGATACATGGAATATAAGTTGGGAGACATGGTCTTGAGAGAGGTCACCAGTGCAACTAAAAATCTTAACGAAGGAAAGATAGTCCCTAAGTGGGAAGGTCCCTATATGGTGGTCAGAATAACAAGGACATAGCGTTATTACCTAAAATATATGGATGGATACGAACTTCCACTCCCTTGTAACATAGAAAATCTTAAGAAATACTACCTTTACTGTATTACGCTACTGAAATGGAATAAAATAAACTATTTTTTCTACCTACTATGTCTAAATATAGTGTTAAAATGTGAGTTCCAAGGCTTAAATCCTTAGCTATGGGCTAGACCTAAGGTCTGAGCACCTAATGTGAATTCTAAGGCTTTAACCCTTGGCTCTAGTTTTAATCTATGGTCCAAGGACCCACGATGAGTTGAAAGGATTCAATCATTGGCTTGAAATAAACGACTAAGGTGCCATAAAACTCAGGCCAATAACTCATAGAGTTACAACGCTTCAATCATTGGCCCCTAAAAGTCCCCAAGGTTTTAAAATACCCAACAAGAGTTGCATGAAATGCATCCTTGGCTCTAATTAATAGGAAAGGGTCTAAGGAACCTAAAAGACTAAAGGAATTACCAAGGCATTCCTTCTTAATTCCACTTAAATTGATTAATGTCTGAGGACCCATGCTAATCAACTCAAGGAGAAATTTTTCACAATAAAAATGTTTTCTAAAAAACAAAATTATATAAAAATCTTAGCAATACACCATTTTCTAACCCTTTTTGTTTTAAAAAAATTAAAGTATCAAAAGTATCTCTTTAAACCACGACTGTAAAACTTGATATTTAGAAAAAAACTTCCATTTAAAAAAAATTGGTAAGCTATGTGTTCATACATAATTGTTTTTTCAAAATTAGAGTTTGATATGCAAAGGTATAAGTCCCAACCCTATAAGGCTTTTATACTTAGTTAGAATTGGTTTAGAGGTCTTAAAGACCCATTGAGGAACCTCAAATTTTTTCCACAAGGATTTCATCCAAGTAGGCCAAGGTCTAGAGGTCTTATAATTCATTGTGGAACTTTAGATATAAAAAATTCTAAGTTTAGAGGTCTTATGACCCATCGTGGGACTTCATATAAAAAAAAAATTTAAGTCCAGAGGTCTTATGACCCATTGTGGGATTTTCAATTTAAAAACTTAAGTCCAAAGGTCTTATGACCCATTGTGGGGCTGCATATTTAAAAACTTATAATATTAAAGCTTTTATGACTCATTGTGGGACTTCAAATTTAAAACTTCTAAGTTCGGAGGTCTTATCACCCATTGTGGGACTTCATATTTTAAAACTCCTAAGTCTTAGGACTAATTGGGGGGACTACAGGCTGTTAAAATTTTCTAAGTTGTAAGGTCTTAGGAGCCTAAATAGAACTATACTTTTGCCCTATGGCTTTCATACTTAGTGAAATGTGTTCTTATGACCCTTTAATAAACAGTTTCAAAATATAGAAACTCTTACTTTCAAGCTCAATTAGGAATATAAGGTCATGGAACCCGTAATGGATCTACTTTTTTACTACCACTTCCAAAAGTTTTGGGGGTAAATGTTTATGTACAAAACATTTGGGGCTTTTAGTCTTAAAAAAGAACAACTTCAAAATCCTTCATGGTTCAAAGGTCTTATTACCCATTTAAGAACCCCAGTCGTGACTTTAGAATCTACATAATTGTAAAACAGAGACTTATGGACCCTTATATATACTTCAAAACTGTTGTTTCCTAAATTATTTTTCTTTACAGAGAAATATTGGGGGCTAAGAGGGAATAATACATAATTGGCATACCTCAAACCGATAAATGCAAATGCAAATGCAAAAATGCATTTGCAAAGAAAATGAAAATTTATAAATGAGAAGCAAGTAGTAGATAAGTCAAGAGTTCAAACAAAACCTATTAGCATTTCCATTCATTATATAAGGGAAATCAGGGGCTACGATTAAAAAAACCATGGCCTGAAAGAGTTTAATTTTTTTTACATAAAAAGTCTTCTCAAGGCTTCGGACTGATGGGGTTTTCCTTCACAAGGGCTTCATTTTCTTATTTTGAAGGGCTTAACTAAGTCTAAGGAGTGGGGGATTATTTTTAGACCTTTTATTTTTCTTTGGCAATGGAGCCATAGGCTTTAGCAGCATCACGCTCACTCCTTCTCTCACTATCAAAGCTCTTATCAACATATTGGCGCGCTTCAGCAAATATGCTAGAGAAGTTCACTTCAGGGAAAATCTTCTAAAACTTTTCTTTGTAAGCCCCAAAACTTGAGGCATTATTTTGTAAGAAATATTTTTTGTAAGCCTTAGATACAAGGTACACATCTATGTTGCTCTTCACAGTGACATGGATCCTCCCTTGGAGCTCAGTGTGCCTCACTAAAATCTTGGAGTACTCCTTATGTAACTTCTAAACCTTAGATGTGATTAGATCCTTCAAGACATTAAGGCCCTCAATTTGTTTCTTATTGAGTTTCATATCATCAAAAGTCTGAAGAAGTTTGTCACTAGAACCTCCGAGTTTGAGAGTCTAGTCATGAGCTTCCTCAACCTTGGTCATGAGCATTCACTACCACCCTATGTGAGCCAAAGCACGAGCTTCCTCAACCTTGGTCAAAGTGTCCTTGACAACTACAATAAGGGAAGTATTGTCCTTAAGGGTATCTCATTGAAGAAATGGTCATGCTAAAAATTATTGATTTGTGACTTCACCCCCATTCTCTCATTTTCTAAAGCAGCCATATCCAACCCCTAATCGTTGATCTTTTAGTGCATCTCTAGTTGGGTCAGGTTCCATTTGTTATACATATCTAGAGCCTTTTTACACCCTTTCTAACCCCCAATGGCATCAACCATAAGGGCCATTGTCAAGTATTGAGCCTACAAAAGGGAGAAAATATGAGAGCAAGGAAAATAATAAAGAATTTATGGAAAAGTAAAAATGATGTAAAGGTACCTTCCCCGTAAGGTGAATCAGTTCATTAGCATCAACCGAGGTCCCTCGAGCTCTCAGCATGGCCACCATATTGGAGGAGTTTCTCTTGGCCATTATTAATGCCTCCACAACTGATGAGTTTCACTTCTAGTGGAAGTAGGTCCTGAGTATTCCTTCACTCTAAAGGTCAGTAGGTCTTCCCTCTCTGAAGTAGTCAACCCCTTGGGTTGACTTGAGGGCTTAGTGGCACCTACTATACCCCCTCCTCAGGGGGCACATCACTTATTTCCCTTTCGAAAGGGGATAACCTCATTCTTTTTCAACCATTGAGACTAGGGTTTTAAGTCATTTAGAATAGAAGGAGCACTCTGGGATGCCCTAGATGTCCTACCTGCCCATAAATATGCTTACAGTAAGGTGAGGGTTTCAGCAATAGACCCCATCAATGGGCCTTCACAACAAACAAAATTTAACTCTGCCTTGTCCATCAACTTGGTTCCAGAGATTGGTATATCCACTATCATGCTAAACTGTAGGCGATTAGTAGATTTATATCTCTTCCCCTTGTTAACCATAGGCTCAATTGAGGCTTTCTTGTGAATAATTTAGCCATCCTTCGCTCCTCCCATTCATCTACTAGATTGTCAATAAGATCAAAGTCAGTTATCAAGATAAAAAAATGAAGGTAGTAACAGAAACAGAGAAAAGGGTAAGTTATTTAGTGGGGAAACAATCAGATTCTATCACAATTGGACCTATGAATGTGAGGAGGACCTTTTCAATCTTTGGAAAAAGCTAAGCCTTACATCTAGGCTTGTCATCCTCACCATAGAATGCCTTAATGAATTTTAAAAAACCACTAAAATAACTTTCCTGTTCTTAGGAACCACAACAAAGGCCTCAACCTCCAATGAGTTCCCAACCACAATTTTTATGGCCTCAACTGCACCTCCTGGCGTCAATGCTTTAGTTTCAGGCCCCAACCAACTTTTAAAAACGTGCTTCATGGAGATAAAGGACAAACAAAGGAGGAGGCCAACTTTAGGGCCTTATCTATCATGTCCTCCTCATCCTCGAAG
Organism: Sambucus nigra; assembly: GCA_949130495.1. Taxonomy (NCBI): domain Eukaryota; kingdom Viridiplantae; phylum Streptophyta; class Magnoliopsida; order Dipsacales; family Adoxaceae; genus Sambucus; species Sambucus nigra. Next base: position 381,523,610 of record OX422220.1, on the reverse strand, counting down.
GACTTATCAAGCACTAGAAAGGAAAAGAGATCATTAAAGTCTGAATCTAAGGTTAATAAATAAGCTTAAGAGCAAAAGAAGAAGTAAAGATTATCTTACCCGTAGTTATAAAGTACACCAGACGGTAAGACAACCTATTGGATCTATGGATTCTAGTGTGGCACAAGCTCCCCCCAACGAAGAACAATTTATCTTTTAAGTTCTTGGGATAAGTAATTCAGTACCATGTCTTTGGTCTTACTTTGCTCATGGACCATGTAGATAATTAATAATTGAGTTAGAGTGATGTCATTAAAAATCCCACTTGACTCTCTAAAGTCTAAGACCCTGGACACCAAAGATCTCTAGGAGTTATCTACCAACTGAGAAGGGGCTATCCCAATAGCCTTCAAGATCCCACCATCAGCAAAGGCAGTGGAAACCTAGACCCATATTAAAGAAATCACAAACTGGAGCATACATTCTTAGAAATGAATGAGCATGACATCTCCTCAGTCCTCATGGCCCTCAAAGTGACAAACTTAAGGATCTTGTATTTCTTTCTTATTTCACTAAATCGTATTTAGTGATGTGGGAGGCAGAATAGGCTCCACCAAAGAAATTAGGGTCATTTCCCCCAGGTAATTGATTACCAATAATATGGAAGGAATCGACTAGGTGGTAACATGGCCTTAGGCCCCAGCCTCTTATTACATATTTGAAATAAGAGAGACATTAGGCCTAACAGCTGAAAGGGATGTGGGGTCCAGGACTTTATAAGGAAAGATGTTTCCGATAGACATTCTTTATTTAAAAAATAAGGGAAATAGTTTCATGGTAAAAAACACAAAGAGAAAGAGATAGTTGGTGTGATAGGTGGAGAATTCAAGCTAGCCCAATGACTCCTTTATATCCCCCGGGCTTGATACTTCAATCCCTTCAACTTCAAGGCACGTCCCATTAGTATTCTCATCCACTTACACAATAAATGAAATCTCCTTACCAATGTAATATAATTATGACAATGATCTCAATGGTTAGTTACTCTCATATCGCTAAATTGCATAATATATTAGTGTTTCCCCTTATAATCCTTGTAAAGAGAAATAAGAGGATACTGATGATTCCATATTTAACCATTGGTATTTTAAGACTTTTCATAGCCCCTAACCTCTCTCATGCAAGAACGGATGTCCTAAGGTCAATCCTGTCAGACCATTCCTAAGACCTCAAGACCTCCACTAACTTCATTAAAGGACCACATCAGTTTTACAAGCCTCAAACACATGTTCACCCTCCTAAAATTTTTAGTCATTCCTAAATATCTCTGTAACCAAGCTCAGAGACCTCAACACCAATGTCCCAACATGTCTAACATACACATTATACTTCAGTATGAAGAGGAATGGACTCTAGAGGTCATTTAACCATCAATCTAGAAGTGTATCATTGTAACATACTTCCAAACCATCTTATGGCAGACCAATGACATTTACATAGCTCCTATAAGTCTATCTAAACCCCCTACAGCTTGTTTGATGGGTACGTAAAACTCACATCACTGCTTGACCTACCTCCACCAGTGAGATCCATTTTCATTGATGACTCATATCCATATTAAATGCACCTAACAACTATATTATACCACCTTTAAAACCTTTTTCCCACACTCCACCTCCTAGATGATGCTGTCAAACCTCAAAGACACTATAGACATGCTATGATAATCCACTCATTTTCTCTCATAGAGAATACATATATATAGGGAGCTGGAGAACAATTGAAGACATGCAAAATCATCATGCGTAAGAATAACAAAGAATTTTTAGAAATCATAAGTGTTTTGTCATTTTCCACACACTCTCAACCCACGGTTGTGAGTGTAAAGCCATATCTTGGATCATTTATAGCTATCTTACTTATTGCATTCCGTATTGAGTCCTAAAAAAACAATTCAGAACCTTAATTGTAGTTTATCAGCTACTTCCTCAGGTCATTTGGATTAGTAACAAAGGTTGCATGGACTTCAGACTCTCTTGTTAAAATCCAAAAAGGTGTTTTATATTCTAATAACTCCTTTAATATTTAATAAATAGTAAAAATCCATTTGACAATGGATGTAGGATGCTCAGCAGATGTGAAAACCACTTTAAATACTTGTCTTATATTTTGAAAATTTTCCCCTTAACCTGTCTGAGGTCTTGGGGGGACTATCTGTTGAGGCTGAGGGAGCTCGCAATTTCAATACCCACTAAATGTTAACTTCATAATGTTTTCACTGAAATTATCTCCTTCTTGAGCTAGATTTTTCATAATTAATATTATAAAATTTCTTTCTATTTCACAGATGAATAAGAATTCTTCTCCACATATGATTAGAATCGATACACTTAAAGAAAAGGCGTTGAGTAGGTTTCGTACTAGATTAGTAAAGCACACACCCATCACTATCAATAGAACCCCATCTAGATAATTTTTCTCTAGTATATAAGATTCCTTTGCATAATAACCACGTGAAAAATTCACATTTATAAATCCTTATAGAGAACCAAACCACTTTATACCATTATATCTTATTTCTTATATCTCTAATAAATCATAGGTACCCCTATAACTATAGACTCTAGTATTATAAGCACTTCGGGTTATCCAATCTTCCTCCTTAACTCTAGGTATAATTTGAGTGTTAGGAAGTATTATAAGTTCATTAGGACATGAATATGAAAACTCCAATTGCCGTATTCAATCAAATCCAGAACTTTGTCTCTTGTCTTACTAAGAACATCATAGATAATTATGTTATCAAAAACCTTAATTAAAGATCCATGTTCATGCAAAGCATCCACCCAAAAAAATTCTTCCCATTCCCAATATTGTATTTGATCATCTTCTTATCTTCCTCCCTTGACTTGCATAGCTTCCTCCAAGTCTAGAAAATATCACTATTCTTTTTTGTTAACCATAAAATATCATTTTTTAATACAACACTATTAATCAACTTAACCTATAAATAGTCTTTCTTCCTCGCAATATCCCAAATGTTGCTAAGTATATAAGATTTTTTCCAAGAGTATAAATCTTTTATGCCTAAACCCCCTTCATCAAGAGGTAGACAAATATCATTCCAAGATACTTTAGTTCCTGTCTTTCTAAGATCCACACCAGACCAAATAAATCTTCTTAAGATATTATCAAACTCTTTTATGATCCCTTTAGGAAGCACAATAATATTTAACCATTATATTTGAATACCTCTTATTACTGAGATAACTAGTTGGACCCTTACAGTATAAGACAACCATTTGTTACCCCAATTCTTCACTTTATTTATGAGTTTCCCCATTAAATTCTTGCAATTAATAGCTTTAAGTATAGTAGATATTAAAGCCATTCCAAGATATTAAACAGGAAGATTACTAATCCTCATACCCATTATCTCACTAAATCTAAATTTAGTTTCCTCATCCACACCAGCAAAGAAAATTTCACATTTAGGTCTGCTAGAACCAAACCAAACATTATTTGAAAGTATATAAGAAAATCATCAATCACCTATAAGGACCTATCCTCAGCATTAGATAGAATGAGTAAATCAATAACAAATATGATATGAGATAAGTTTAAATTCTCACACTTTGGATGAAAAGAAAAACTATTGTTTCTCACTTCATCAAGTAATAACCAAGAAAATCCTTCCATTACAAGGAGAAATGAGTAAGGGGATAATGGGTCCCCTTTTCTAAGACCATTAATGCCTTTAAACTATCCATTCACACCACCATTAGCACTTTCAGAAAAACCCTAGTAGTTTGGACACACTCCATTATCCAATTTATTGAAATTCTAGGAAACTCCATAACCTCCAACATATCCCTCACAAAACCTCAACCAACTGAATTATAGGCCTTCATAATATCATTTTTTATTGTACGTCTAGGATTTTCATTATTTTTCTAGTGAACCCTAACAATCTCCTACATTAAATTAACATTATCAGTTATACTCCTACCATGACCAATGGTAGATTTCCTATCGTTGAAATGATTAGGAATAATATTCTTAAGTCTTGTCACTATGATTTTAGATTAAGGTTAAGATACAAAAGGTAAACAATGGTAATATTCATTAAACTACAAAAAAAAGAAGTGAAAAGAGTTTTCAATTTATAACTTTTCTTTCATGGAAAATGAAATTACCAAAATTAAAGTTATGGGAAACTTTTTAATTGGTTTTAGTTGAGACGTAATAAATATCGACTTATTGAAATTATCGTAACAATATTAAAATATCAAAAGTACAGATGAAAATTATAGATTTAATATGATAGAAATACTAAATATATATTATATTTGTAAATTTTCACCACTAATTAAATGTTTAAACGGATCTTAACCATTAATCTTCTCGTCCATGTAAAAGATATCCATTAATTTTCTCTTCCCTTTAGATAAGTGTTGTCTTTAACAAAGTATATGTACTATTGTTTTGAAATTAAGAATCATATATGTGTTATTTGATAATTTGTGTGTTACTTTAGTTATTCCATTTAAAAATTCAAAATATTAAAAAGTGAACAATACAAAAATAAAAATTAAAAATTGATTAAAAAATACAAAAACAAAGCTAAAAATACAAGAAAAGCCTGAAATAACCCAAAGTAAAAGTTCCTAAAAATATTTCAAAACATTGTTGAACAATAGGTTTGGTATTGCTAAGTGTTTCTAGAAAACTAAAAAACCAAAACATTTAAATCCGAGTGTACCTAAAACAAACTCTATACGGTATTGGTATATATCAAATAACAACCAAACCTTCCCCTAGGAGTTCATCTCCTCAAAATTCCTAATGAAACAAGACTACAAAAATTTTACATCATAACTAAACACATGTGTATATACGCAAAGACATGCATAAAACCTACACCTTACATTAGAAGTTTTGAGGGTCATTTATTAGTATTCTCATATATAGGAACAACATAATAAAACATCACTTATAAACCATAAATACACAACACGTAAAAAAATGTAAATAAAAATATTAGGATTATCACAATCAAAGAAATTAGTCATTATTGATACATAAAGAAGTAGGGATCTGCACACATTGTTCAGAATTATTCCAAGAAAAATTTAAGCACTAGAAAACAAAACTTGAAACAGTTTACCACAAATAAATAAATAAAATATGTGAATTACTCAAAACCGATAAACAATTATATTGCAAGCAAATTGGTTGTCTTGTGAACTGCAATTGGTAATAACAATCAACAGAGAAGCCTTCACATTATCGAACCTGACAAAGTATAAAAAAGGAAAATTCCTTTTGTAGCCAAACAACTTCCCAACATCAAGTTAGACAACACATTCAATATAAATGGAACTAAAGAAAATTTAGAATTTGATTAAACAATAATGCAGAGTAAGTATCAACAAACCCAAATAAGATTCCTTGAATACTTTTAGTCTTTTTTTTATAGAATTCAGTTAAGCATATATTCATTATCTGAACACTTTTATCCATTTAAATAATAAAATATAGCTACTGATCTTCAAATTATTATTATTATTATTATTATTATTATTATTATTATTATTATTATTATTATTATTATTATTATTATTATGGGAAGAAGAAAAATTAATTTTGAGAATTTGGATCAATTCGATTTCTAGGCCTATTCTTTCAAAAGTTGAAATATTAACCCTCTCTGCCTCCTACCACTACAGACACACCACCCGTAAATCATATATTTCTCCCTCTCAATTCCACCCATGTCCTCAAGATGAAGAAGTAATTTCTCGCATTTTAATACAAAATATACTAGCTAATCTAAACTAATACCCTACCACAATTAATTATAATCATAACATCATACACAAACATCCACACCTTCCTAGACACTTAACTCCGTTATCCATTATTAAGACACAATACTTTGACATAACAACTTCACGTCATCTCCCAACTCCCAAATCTCACTAGAATCCACATATGGGACACTTCATAAATAAAATTCAAACAAGGAACCGTCCCAATGCACTTATTCCTATATCATCTAGTCATCGAGAACTAAGAATTGTTAGACCACAATCTCAGTCACATCGATTCCTTCACCCAATCTACTACCCATTTCTTTAAAAAAATACTAGCCACCCCATTCTTCTACATCCTAGGGACTCTCACCATAACCCCCATTCAAATACTACATATTTTTACTCAATTGGCTCACCTATTATAATTGTACTTTTATTCAATTTCACTACTAAATTCTATAGCACTAACTCTACTTATCCTAGTCATAACCCTATCAGGTAATTATTTTCACATTTTATCCTCTCATATAATATACTAATATAAACTTAGGGCATTAATCAATTCCAATATATATCAGATTAACATTAATTTTCTCAATTTTTATTAACCATGTAGATAATAATCACATAAAATAATTACACATAATATGCAAGGCATCATGATAACCTGCGTAATAATTAAGCATCCTGACAGCTCACATATATTATATATTTCATATATTATATAATTCATCGCTCACAGCTCAAATACAATATATAATGGGAATATTGACAACCTTTGATAGGGATTGATCGTATAAAAAACTTTGTTGCACAAAAACTTCAATTGATTATGTTTCAGAAACTAAAAAAAATAATTAGATTTAATGAATAGATTTAGGGTTCGTATCACAATACCATTGTAGATTTTGTAGGTGATCTGAAGTAGGAGTATAATTTGATAAAAAGGTTGATGATGTTCCCTTCCTTCGTCATCAAATCCTTCCATAGATGAATTATAAGCCTTAGGCCTTCTTATATACAATCCATCCAAGGCAAGCTATGTGTGTGGGTACTTCTGGAGATGAAAACTTTGTATTATGAGAGAAATCAATTTACCTCTGATAAATACTTCACAAGAACGTGAATTGTGTATATATTTTTATTTTTATTTCTTTAACCCTTGGGTGTGACAATGAAACGTATACCCCTTCCCTAAACCCATATATATAAGTACTTCAAGTGGGTTTGGGACAATTAAGGTTTTTAGAGAGTTTGGGATTACTAATTGATAAATGGACCATTCTAGGGACCCAATGCTTATAATTAAATTGGATTCCAAATAGATGTTTAAGATCCCTTTATCATAGTCTGCAATATATTTTCTCTTCTATGTAATTGTAATTAATTCCACTAAATAATTACAATCGTAATCCAATTTAATTATCTCAGAATTACTCAAATAGTGAGGCCTTGTTTGAAAAGTTTGACAACACATAATATGATTCTCCACGCAAAGCATAAAATACCCATTTGATGAAATTCAATTTTTTGACATTTTCATCATCCTATTTATTCCTTGGTGTTGAAATTATTTGATAATCTATCGGATATAATTCCATGGGCTAAGTTTACAGGTAGAATCAAAACTTATAAGTTTATAAAGGGATATCACATTCCATGATATTTCTTGGATGCAAATTCTTTCGAAATATGATCTCAAACATATCATCAAAATGATTGCGAATGTATAGAGATTTTAAACCAAATAAATTGAATCGCACCCATAGAAAATCAAAGTAATAGTTATGTGAATTTCCAATCCTCATAATCCTCAAGATTGTGATTATATGCATCATTTTCAAACCTTATGATATTGAGTAAGACTAATCTATTCAGTACGTCAACTTGAATCTCATATGTGGTCCAGTTTTAATCATTCCTAATGTACCGATACAATTCTCTTTGAATTATTAGAAAATTTTCTGAACCATCAGGTATGTTCATAGAAGTAAGATAAAATACTAAGATTATACACGTTGCATTATCGATATGATGTCAACTCCCTATCTTGATTGTGAATCAATTGTACTAAAATCAAAATTATGATCTTTTATGATTAAGACGAACCCAACTCACCAAAATCCAACTAGTTTCAATTGACCAAAATACATATCATATATTTAAAACAAAAATAATGCTTACTTATAAACATGATTCTTATTTCAAAATGAACTTGACACTCTAATATTAAAAAATAAATGTCATACATGGTTTTAAGAATAAAGACCCCAGCAATCTCCCACTATCATAAACCCATGTTCCTGCAAATATAATATCCATTTCCTCTATATATTTATCATCTTGGTTTGTTATAAATGGATCTGTCAAGATATCCTGAGATGCAATCTTAATTACAATGACATCGCCTCTATACATGATCTCCTGTATTAATTGATAATTGTACTCAATGTGCTTATCCATTTATGAGTAACTAGTTCTTCAGATTTTAAAATCTCTTAGCTATTATTATTATTTTAAAGTGCAATAGTCAACTGTATTAAAGGAACCACACCCAAGTCACTTAGGAATCTCATGAGCCAAATGACCTTTGTTTTAGCCTATAGAGTGACATTATATTTCTTCCATGGTTGAATGAGTAATACATGATTTCTTGATGATCCTCCAACTTATATCTCCACCTTATAGGGTAAAAACATTATCTTGAGGTCTATTTTATAGAATCCTTATCTACCGAAAAATCTGAGTCTATGTACCCTAACAGTACAAGACTTTCCACTAAGTAAATCAACACATAATCTCTAGTCCTTTTCAGGTAATTGAGAATGTTCTTTTTTACAAGTCAGTTATCCTCTCTCGATTTAGGTTATAATATTCTAACCATGCCAACGACAATATATATATCGGGTCTTATACACAACATAACATATATGAGGCTACACATCTGATTAGGTGTCTTGTGAAGCTGACCCTTAAACAGAGTGATTCTATTTTTGAAATGAAGAAATCCTTTCCCGGAATCTTGAATTCTAAACTTTTTGATCAAGTCATTGATGTAAGTGGCTTAGGTAGTCCCAGCATCCTATTTTTTTAATAACACAAAATCATGATCCAAAGGATATGACTAGGTTCACCTAAGTCCTTAATATCGAGGTAACTAGACAAAAACACTCTTATGTTGTATAATCCACCCGCATTCTTGATTAGAATAATATAATCCACATAAATTAATATAAATGCTACCACATTTTCATCATACTTCTTATACACAAAATTTTCATCTGGGCATTGATCAAACCCAAAAGATATTATTTCTCTATCAAACCGAATGTTTCAAGACCTTGGATCTTGATTAAGTCCTTAAATGGACCTCTTAAGCATGAATACCTTGATTTCTTGGCTATTTTTTATGTATCCTATGGGTTGTATCATACAGATGAACTCGTCAAGATTACCATTCAAGATAAGTTTATGGACCTCGTCAAGATTACCGTTCATTTGTCAAATTTCATAATCAAGATAAGTCCTAATAGATAAAATAATCAAGGTAGACTTTAGCATGGCTATTGACGAGAAGTTTTCCTCATAAAATATCCCTTATTTCTAAGAAAACCCTTTTTTTAATAATCCTTGACTAGAATATTCCCAACTTTCTATCTACCCCTCATTTTAATCCACACCTAATTTTGCATTCGATTGCATCCAACTTTCTATCTACCCCTCATTTTATTATATCTATCCCATTTGGCGAGTCCATAAATTCCCATACCTAATTTGATTACATTTTATCCATCTCGATATTCATAACCTTGATCCACTACATAATTTTTCTATAGAATGCCCGGTGTAGACAATTGGGATGTAATACCCACCTCTGATAAATGATATCTAAACTCCCCTAAGAGGAACTCACCCCCTTAGTCAAATAATAGGTTTTGGAAGTTTAACATGCATACCCTCCGCCTTAACCATATACACTTAAAACTTATCAAAGATTTTTAACTTGTGTTGCATAAGGCAAACAAATCCAGATCTTAAGTAATCATCAAAGAAAGCATGAAATAATCATAACCACCTATTTTCCATGGACCCTATCGTTTCCAAAAATTTCTTATTCCTTACTTTTATCTACACCATTTTTAAGTATAATACAAGTATAGACTGTGGGATAAAATCCCACACCTCTCATTAATTTACCTTACCCATGCTCCACCTTATACTTCAACTCTTTGAACTAATAAAAATTTATAGACTTGTGGTGCATGAGGTAAGCACATCAATACCTTTGATTGATCATCAATGAAATAGATGAAGCACTCAAAAATACCCATTTACCGGATAGTTAGAAAATAATACTAATCCAATTGAACCATTCCCAACACATCTTTCGATCTTCAACTTTGGGCTGTAAAGGGCCCCTTGGTTATTTTACCTTCTAAATGATATTCAAGACTAGAAGTGCCCCCACTTCCAATGAACTCAATTGTATATTTAAAACTAGTCTTCGAATTCCATTTAGAATAAAACAACATAAGTGTAAGTTCTAGAATTGTGTTTGGTTCTAGAAAGAAATTTTTTTCTTTAATGATCTTTGTCCATAAAAGTTATTCATTAGAGGTATTTCTCAGACAAACCTTATAATGTATAAACTATATTCCAATGTAAAGATATCCAATTTTGATATAAACAATTTTATGAAATCAATAAAATATATCTCCAAAACAAATTTAGAAAACTGAAACCAATATTTCTAAAACCAAGTACATTAAATAATTTACCAAAATTAACCTTTTCTTTATACTAATATTCATAGAAATATTCCACTGCTAATACCGTTGCGTTCTTCTAATTTCCCATAACTAGGAACATTCTATTTAAATTAATTACCTAGTTACCTGGAACCTTTGCAATGAGTTGCAATCTCGATTTATTGTTCTTGAGTATATTCTCTAGGTTACTATAGATTAGACCATTAACCATGCATTTTATTTTAAGATATAAACAACTACCTTGTATTTTTCCTTGTTTATGGAGCAAGGAAAAGCAGAACTCACTTCCATAAAAGTTCTAACTACTTGTAGTGAGAATACCTGCCTTTCGGCTATTTCATTATTACCAAGGAAAATGAACCTTCTTAACCAAATCCTTTGTAACCGAGACTTACCGTTATCCCTATTATTCCGTTTAGGGAAAGAAGTAAATCTCTTCTTAAAAACATAATGTCAATCTTTGGCTAACGATGACCCTCATACCCAGATTACGAATTGTTACTGCGTCTAATCCGATAAATCCTTTTGTTTAATCAATGATAAAATCTTTTCAAAAACATGATTCTTACTTCAGTGTAATCAATGAACATATGTATTAACAATTTCTCATTGGTGAATTATTTAAAATTAAAGATGCACATATAGAACTTCCTTTGGAGAGGGGGGGGGGGGGGGGACACATGTAACACTTAATTCAAAAGATTTATCATACATTTAAAATACCGTGATTCCATGATTAAAACCATCCGTAAGGAAGCCAGACGAGATGAATCGAGGATTTAATTACATCATTATTTCAAACTAAAGATGGAAATTGTGGGTTAAATGATTTTATTATCCCATTAAGTTTGTGTAATACCCTGCCCTTATAATTCATTTTATTTTTGTAATGGAGTGAGGTCTGATGCTAATTATAGGAAATTTATGGGTAAAAACTAGAATTTGGAGAAAAAATAGGATTTGAGGGTTCGAACGAGAGTGGCCTAGATCGAACAAGGTTTAGGACTCACTCAAAGCAAGTAATTGAGGGATGTTTGCACGAGGTCCCACTGCCTTACAGTCCCAGGTCCCTTGAACGTCGCGAGAATCCATATATCGAATCAGGTGGCACTTTTCGTTCAAAGGAGGCTCAATGTTGTTCCAACAACATTCCTCAAAAATATTTAATGACTTACCGTTGTGTGTTATCACATTTTTGTCCTTTGGATTATTGAGTTATCGAAATCCGGTGTGCCCATATGGGCAAAAATGGGATTTTTGGGTCTTGGAGGGATTTTAAATGGGTGGTTTAGGCTCATTTAGGGGGATTGAAGTTTGAAGGAGAGAGGGGGGGGGGGGGGAACACACTATATAGTTTACTTACTTGAGTCTATACCATATAGGGCTTCCAAATAGCTTAGATATGAAGAAAAAATAGGATATACTTCTTTTTAAGCATCTTCTCCATGGCTTCACCAATAATTGATCTTATCCAAGACATCCTCACTGCCGCAAAGGGAAGTGATATGTTACACTTGACAGAATCCATGCATATTATAGTGTGTGTGTGTGTGTGTGTGTGTGTGTGTGTGTGTGTGTGTGTGTGTGTGTGTGTGTGTGTGTGTGTGTGTGTTAAAATAATTTTACGAATTTTCTAAACACTTTTTAAAACATTTTTAAACATTTAAAATGATTTTTAAATATTTAAAATCATGGTTTTAAAATGTTGTGGGATAAAATAGAATTATTTTTATTCCTAAAAACTTCCCAGGGTAGAATTGAACTGGCAGAGACATTTGGGGTAGCAATTTGGATTATTTAGAAATCTAAAACATGTGTTTTACATCGATCTATTTTTTTAAAGAGTCACTTCAGATCTGGCATATTCTTTTTTAAACAAGAAGTTTGATTTTCTTGAAAAAGTGAAACTCTGTATATCATATAGAAATCTATAATTTGTAAGATTGTTTGTATGATATTTTTAAAGAATTGAGTTATACATATTGCATTTATCTGCACTTCACAGTTTCCAACACTCTCACATGAACACCTAAGTAAAAAGTGTGGTTCCTTAAAGAGGTTTTGTGCTGACCGATTCCATTAAAGCAAGGAGCAAGGAATTAGAGTAAGGAATTAGAGCAAAGAAATAGCCAGGGAGATCCAAGCCAGAATTCGAATACCGTGGAGGAGGTTTCACTCATTAGGTATATTTTTGTTCTTTAGCCTAGGATCTTGTATTGCATGTTTATGTTCTTATAACTCTTGTACAAATTGTTTATAGTGGATTTTTTTTGTGGCTTAGAGGTCACAGTGGATGTTTCCTCAAATTGAGGTTTTGCCACATTAAAAATCACCGTGTCAACTTACTATTTTAGTTCGAAATATCTTGCATAGTTTAGTTTCAATAAAAATAACTAATATAGGTTTTTTATTTAGAACCTAAGGTAACCAGGCCATTAAGTTTAACATCCAACTAAATCAGTTTTATACACATCTTGTGTTTTAAAATTTTAAAAGGAGTTTCCTCAAAGAGTTTGTTTTCGGGGTTTACTTAACAGTTTAACTTTCAGTTAAAAACCTTAGTAAACATCTTTTCAAGTGGTATTAGAGTGGGTTTATCAAAATATTTTTTATCCTAAAACTCCAGAAACTGCTTTCTAAAATATTTTTCTAAAAAATAGATGAGAGATTTGAGAAGCTAGGTAACCTGTCCTGTCCACTTCTCTATGATGGACATAATTTTCCTTATTGAAAAGTAAGGATTATTGCAATCATCTAATGGACTTTGGATGATGACGTGTGGGACATGATTGAAAATGGATACCAACACCCAACTGAGCCTTTGTCTGAAATCAACACTGAACGAGTTCATAAAAGTCTCAGTGAGTTTACCAAAGAAGAGAAAAAGAATTCATTTGATAATAATAAGGGAAAGAACTCTATTTTTCTGTCCATAAATGAGCATGAATTTAAACGGATATCTTGTTTCTCCACTTCCGAAGAAGCCCGAGACACTCTTATCACCGCCCATGAGGGTGATGAACGTGTTAAGGCTGAAAAAATCCCAATGTTAGTCCATTAATACAATACTCTTATTATGGATGAAAATGAGTCATTTGATGATTTCTATATAAAATTAACTGATATTATCACAAAGTTTCATGCTAATGGAATAACATATGATAGAAAGAATTTTGTACTTAAAATCCTAAGATCATTGCCTGCTAAATTTAACGATAAACGTTATGCCATATAAGAGATGGATAACCCAAACCTGACTCCTGAATTACTTAGAAGTAAATTAAGAACTGTAGAATTGTAGTTAGAATATAAAAAGTAAATGACTGTCCAAAATAAAAGATCCTTTGGGTCTATGTTGTCTTTTCATCCCAAATGACTGTCCCTAAATTGAACCCACTAGACCTTAACCTTGACCTTGGTGAGGATTGTGATTTGGATAATTTTGATAACCAAATTTATCTTATGAGTAAATAGTTTAAGAAAATCATTAAAATTACAAATTATGTGGCTTCTAAACAAGGCAGACCTGGTTATCAAAATCGTCAAAATCACAGATCTCGTGAAAGAAATGATGACAAATAGAACAATGATAATAATAGGTCTAAGAATGATAATCGCCGCAAAAAATGTCATCGTTGTGGGAAAATGGGACATTATGCTGCTAAGTTGAGTTAATCTGAACAACAGCAATATTAGGGCTAATGTGTGCTAAAAATGGGATGACTCAAGTAATTGTGATGAAGAAAGCATTGAGTCAACCAACATTGATGAATCATGCATGTTGTTTTATATCAAGAACATATATTCTGATGATAATTCTTATTTATCTGCTAATGATTGTATTATGCATGTTAATGTTGATGTCATATCTGCTACTTATATTCCTGTATCTACTCATGTTGAAAATAACATAGATAATGCTAGCTTACGAGCGAGTCAAAGTGAAAACATTACTGATGAATTAAACGGGTGTGTGAGTTCTACTGCACAAAATGAATCGATAGGGGACACTACACACAATTCACTTAGCGAGTCTGATGATGACCTACCCGACATTCAAGAGTTATACACCAAAACTCCTACAAAGAGTGCCAAACTAGATAAGATGGTTAAGAAATTGACTAAACGTGTGGAACATATTAATAAAACTATTAGGAATAACGTAGAATATTACACAACACATGCATTGCTCATGAGATAGAGACAAAAGAGTTTTCTTTAAAATTAAAATACCTGTCGTAGAAAAATGTTATCCCCGAGGAAAGGTATAAGGTTGCTTTAATTGAATTGGAAGAATACAAATCGAAAGTTTTAAATGTTTTAAAAAAATGTTTATATTTTCAAGAACAAGCTAAAACCTATGAAGAAATTTTTATTGGAAGTGATATGGATTCTGAAGACAAATTTGGTCTAGGATTTGGAGAAAACGTTTTTACAACAAAATAATTGTCTCCCCTGAAAATGTTATTTTTGTAAAGGAAAGCCAGAGTGTTAAAAAAACTCAGAAGCAAAGTTTTCCTGTTAATGTCTCTAAAGAAATGCAGACTAAGTGTAATAAACAAAACCTAATGGAAAAGCTAAGTATGTCTATCTGCATGTAAGAAACCTCAGACAAAACACTAAAACTTGTGGACTAGCATGTCTTATAAAACCAAACCTATATTTAAGGACTTAATAGATAGAGTTAAACCAACTTCAATCATTATTTTTTCCACTGCAATGTCTACGAGCACTCCATTTTTCGAGTGTTTTCAAAAAAGGCTGTGAACACCTACTTATCAAAACTTTAAGTATTCGAGAAAGATTAGGAATACTTATATTCTCCTAAAGTAGACCATATATAACTATAACTATAAGAGAAACAGAGACCTAAAACTAAGAAGAAGACATTTGGAAAGACCCGTTAGACCTTTTCTAAGTCAAGACCGAGAAATTTTTTAAAACCGGGCTTATTTGGATTTGAAAAGATGACCTATTACCCCAGCTCAAGTGCAATGTGGCGATAACTTCTTTTAAGGCCCAATACACCTCAATTGGTTGGTACTTGTATTCCGGATTCAACTTCTCCTGCCACCGGCCTTATTTCCATAACAGATATCTTACTCTGTCTAGAAAAGACTAAGCAAAAAGCATACGTAGAGAGACGCTATTGCAAAAAGCAAAAAGTATATGTTCTCCTATTGCAAAACTATTTGTTTGGGATACATCACTTGGTAGTTTGCATCCCTCATTATCGTCATCAGTGCCTATGATAACACTCATCGAGAAGTCCTAAGAGCCATCTCCCTCACACTTATCATTAAGCCCATCCAGTGAAACGTTGAGTTTAAGGTACTCGATGTCCCGAACAATTTTAATCTCTTACTAGGAAGAGCCTAGATACACCCATGGGAACACTACCCTCATCACTACACATGAAAGTAAAGTTTTGTTTTGACACTGAAATTATTACAACACAAGGAAATGATAGTGGGTCCATAGTCACCAGCACCTGTACTGCCTCACTCTTAGACACCCACCATGGTAGTAGTGACATCCGCTTTAGCGGATTTTGGGTTATCCCACTAGATCAAGGATAGAGGAAGAACCAGTTATCCGTAATGTAGTCGATTGAATAATTTATAAAATGGGATATATGCTCAAATTCAGAGTAGGGAGAAACTAATAAGGATCTAAAAGCTGATAAGACCATTGAACATAAGGGCAAAGTCAGTCTTGGCTACACCTCCAATGGAAAAGAGTAAACCCCCCACCTCAAAGACCCCCATCATGGGTGGAACGGTCACTTTAATTTATAAGGAGAGATTTTCCTTATCAAGGCCTCCTAGAGCCTTGGTGGCATGAAAAATATAAATATTTCCAACTCGGGATGGAATTCCTCTATGAAGAAGGATTTTACATAGACTACATAAAAGTAAACATCTCATGGGTCATAAATGAAGATAGTAAGGCCAGTAACTTGAATCGTAATGGGGGTACCCTCCTTATTTTCCAAAGATAATGCCTTGGCTGCCACGATGGGGTCATCATACTTGAGCCCACATAATTATTCAAATCCTGGTACACTTCCTTTGTACCTTAGATTGGCACAACAAAAAAAGGATGGATACTATAAAGACTCTACCAAAAACTCCACTCGGACTGACTCTCGATATTTGGCCTCCTATCCAAATTAGAATTATCAATGGAAAAAGGAAAACCACCAGCACTTACTGCAAGCCCTCTCCCATACCATTCATAAACTGATCCAATGATGGACTTGATCGAAGACACTATTATAATGCCAAAGGAAAAGGTATTCGACCCAACAAACTCCCCCTACCCAAGCCTCCAGACAGTGCCAAGGCTACAGAGCACCCAAAATCTACTCTAAGGTCCTTCTATAGAATCTGACCTAACTCATCACTAGAATCTGACCTAAGAGTAATGACAAAGTTTGAATGTACGTAGATTTACAATAAGCTAGAAACAAGTATGGGAGATCTACTTCAATGGGCTTCCAATAAAAGAGGTTTCAACATGGAAATTCTCATAATATCCCCCAAATTATGCCGACCCCAAAATCTATCAAACTCACCTACGATTACACCAACAATATGATTGAATATGAGGCTTACATCATAGGTCTTGAAATTTCCTCAGAAATGGGAGTCACAAAATTGAAATCTTATGGAGACTCAAGCCTAATCATTACTCAAATACTAGGAAAATAGAAGATATGGGGTGACGATCTTCAATTTTACCCATTGCACACAAACACACACAAAAACATGCACACACGCACTGCATATATATGCAGTTGCATATATATGGACTTCATATATATCATATGTTGCATATATATCATATGACATATATCATGAGACTTCAAGCCATACAATTTCAAATCTTCCATAGAAACATGGCTTCTAAAATTAGAAGAGTACCCATTCGGGACCTTAAGGTCATGCAAAGTTTGGCAGAACATTTTTCTTTCCTCTCTCGATAACGTATAACATGTTGGCGGTAGGTATGTCCTTTTTTCATTAACCTGTGGTGCTAACTCACTTCTTAAGCCCATTTTTTCAAGGTCGAGGCGACACTTCACCCCATCTTTTGTTTTTCCTGGAATATTAAGCAAGGTTCCAATGATACTATCATAGACATTCTTTTCAATGTGCATGACATCTAAGTTATGTCGAATAGGCAAATCCTTCCAATAAGGAAGTTAAAAAATATCGATTTCTTCTTCCAAAAATTTTCAACCCTATTGTTACTAGGACCGCCTTTTTCAACCCCATTAGCTACCCTCCTTGCTCTCTTACGCTTTAATGATTTCTTCAAATTAATCGCCCTCACCTTTTTTGCCTTCCTTCCCCATGCAACCTTAAGTCTCCCAACTTTTATCAATATTTGTTCGCCGCTTAAAGATTCAGGGGAGGCTTGGAACTCTTGCTCACCATTAAAAGCCTTTTTTTGGCTTCTAAATGGATGGTTTTGTGGAAGGTATCTCCTATGTCCCATATAAAAGCACTTGCCGCAGTGTTGTAATCTGATGGAATACGTTTTTTCACTACATATTGGACAAGCATTATAGCCTTGAACAAAACTTCCAGATAAATATCCATAGGCTGGAAAATCATTAATTGTCCACAATAGTATTGCCCTCAAAGTAAAAGATTCTTGTCGAAAGGCGTCGTAGGCTTTAACTCCTTCATGCCACAAGGTATTCATATCTTCTATTAACGGATCCAAATATACATCTATATTATTTCCCGGTTGTTTTGGACCCGATATCAACATAGTCAATATTGTAAACTTTCTTTTCATACACAATTCTTGTTCAAAGTTATATGTGTTCAACATGACCGGCCAACAACTGTACCTACTACTAAGGGAACTATGAGGATTAATTCCGTCCGATGATAGTGCTAATCGAAGATTTCTTGGTTCTGCTGCAAAATCGAGCCACTTTTCATCAACTAATTTCCAAGTTGGTGAGTCTGCTGGGTGACGCAACAAACCATCAACAATTCTATCATCTGCATGCCATGTCAGAGACTTAGCTGTCTCTTTAGATTGAAACCACCTTTTGAATCTCGGAATGGGTGAAAAGTACCATAACACTTTCATAGGAACACCTTGTTTCCCCTCTTCCCTTTTTTGTTCTTTTAAATTCTTCTTCTGTTTGAACCTGGATGTTCCACAAGTGGGGCATTCAACAGCTTCTTTATACTCTTTTCTATAGAGTATAAATTCATTAGGGAATGCGTGTATCTTCTAAAAGTCCATTCTGAATACCGATAAGCAACGTTTTGCCTCATTATTGGATGAATACAATACATTATCATCCGGAAGCATGTCGGCAATGATTGACAACATATTTGAAAAGCATTTATCGGACATCCCACTCTTCGCTTTAAGATTGAATAGCTTGACGATAGCGGATAACTTTGTGTACTTTTTATATCTTTCATACAATGGCTTCTCCGCATCTAAAAGCAACTTCTGAAAAATTTCTGCATTTCCTGTGAAGTCTTCTTTTATAGCCTCCACCATGTCAATCAACTCTTCAACATCCTCCATGGTATCCATATTAAGATCGTCACATATAGGATTGCCTGTATTAACATCCGGCAGTGTTTCACGATGTTCCTCCTCTCCGTGCCATTTCCATACAGTATAATTCGAATCGATACCCGAACTATACAAATGTTGTCTGATTTATTTAACACCCATGTTTAATCTATTCTCACATTGATTACAAGGGCATCGTATGAAGTTCTCATCCAAGGAGGCGTTTTGAGCAACCCTAAGAAAATTATCAACACCTTTTATGTATTCTTTTGATAATCTGTCCTTGCTCATCCAAAACCTGTCCATTCTGGCCTGAGTATGTAAACCACCACAAGTGAGATATAAGCAATAAAAGATATGTAATTGTTAAAAATAATGCAATATTATACAACATAATACATTCACGCCATTAGAAAATATCGTAGAAAGTATAATATCCCTCTAAAACTATCACAACAACTACCAAAGACACCAATACCTAATAGTAATAAGACTCAATCAACCATAACTAACCAACTCAAGAACACTAACACACCACCCAAACACTATACAATCAAAACCAATTTTAAACATTGAAGAACTTCAATTCACAAAATTATTATACATATTATACTATAATGTTATATATAATATGATGTTATATATAATATGTATAACAATTGTTATACATATTATACATAACAGTAACAACCAATAGCGATTATATACCTATAATATAGTGAAGCAATTAATGAAAGCACATAGTATAAGCATGGGACATGCAATGCTAAAAATTAATAAAAGCACACAAGTGAGGCATTAGCGAGTATATGATATACATACTAAAAAAAGACAATGAAACTTCAAAAGCAAACTAACATATCGTAGCGTACCCTATGATACTGAAATCATTGAGACAAGCAAACACTAACATAAAGTTGGAGCTAAAGAAAATGCTCTGACCATCATATGGTACTAAAATCGTTGTAAACTTTTCGAATAAGTTTCATCTGGCCGAAATCAAATGTCTCTTTTAATCATGGAAACAGAGTAATGAATCAATTAATTTACAGCAATTCTTAATGAATGATCAATTACAATGCAATATGGGATGAGTTGGATTGATATCACACTTTGTTAAACAATAAAGAGTAGGGGATATATACATCACACTTTTATATAATCTAACATAAATTGTATGTCATTTATCTCATCTTTGCTAAAAATGTTAAAAAATATAAAATCACCGGTCCAAATGTCTATTCACAAAAACACTGGATCAAAAAACACAATAGTCATTGAGTGTATAAAAATATTCAAGAATCCATATAATGATTTTATTAAGAAACACTTGTTTAATCATATTTTAAAAAACAGGAATTTCATAAAGAACACCACATGATTTGATAATATATTACCACAAACATGCAATAACCCCGTTTCAAATGAGAATCAAATGAGGGAAATTTAACGAAGTACTAACGAATAATCAAATGTTATTTAAACATTTCAAGGTAATCCAAAAAAAATCAACTCATAATTTCACCCTGATACACAAACACACACATACACATTGAAATTAATTGCAATCTAAAACATCACACACTGAAATTAATTGCAATCTAGAACACTGAACATCAAGGCTGATACACACACAATGACGGATCTAGGATTTTAATTCAGGACGGCCGGAACTGTAAGACTGAATTTTTTTTTCACAACTCAGGCAAAACATCATTTAACATGTTAAAATTAACAAGTCCGACTCGAAAGAAACACGAATATGACAGGTCTGACTCAAAAGAAACTTGAATGTTGAAGGACACAAAAGCGATACTGCACAATTACATATTAGGAACTAAAAATCTTAACAAAAATTCAAGTACTAAGCACTAAATGAATTAACCCTACATTTCTAAACCTCTAAATACTATACATTAAGCATAACATTTTACATTACGTCAAAAACTAGATATTTTACATTTAACTTAACTATTTTAAGTCAACCGGGACAATTAATGTTTAGTCGCTAGGAGCTAAGTATATTTTACATTTAGTCCACCTTATTTTTTAATTTTGCAAAAACTCCCCTCTTTACTTTTTTGATAATTATTTCTTAAAGTTTAGAATAAGATAAAAAAAATTGTAACTGTTTTATGCGCCGAGGGATCTTTTGGAACAAAATTAAAAAGTTTGGACTATATATTAATTATAAAATTGTCGAGGAACTTTTCTTCGAATGACCCTACTATTTTTTGCAAAAAGTCATTAACCAAAATTATTAAACATTGAACATATAAACTGAAAAGCAAATAAAATTACGCTTGAAACTAATGAAACTCAACTATTTCTTTAATGTGTATTTTTTTTTTTTAAAATGACAATATATAAGCTAAATTTATAATAGACACAATTCTTTAAAGAGTATTATTGCTAATAGTTGTAACAAATCTAAACAAATAAAGGCTTGAACAATGCTTGGCACAAATATAACTATTTACTAATGTAAAAAGAGTTGGTAAAGCAACATACCCAAATTCTCTGTGCAGACTGGGCCGGGGTAGAAAACAGGAGAAGAGGGAAGGCGTCACAGCTGCAAAGTCTAATAAAAGACACAATAAAAAGGAAGATAAATCAATTAAGTTTTCAAACAAAAATATTACAAACACATATACAAAAATCAAGAACAAATCGCATATACACAAATCACACACACAAATCAAGAAATTGCACACACACGTATCAAGAACAAATCGCATATACACAATACATATACACAAACCCTTGCAAATCCATATTAGGGCTTTTTGTACCTGATTGATTGAATCTCGCCGGCACCAGAGGTGATGAGATGTGAGAGAGACGGAGGTGCTATGAGATATGAGGAAGAGTTGCGCGCGAGAGAGAGGGAGAGTCGACGTGTGACCCAGAGAGGGGGAGTCGGTGTGCGACTACAAGAGAGAGAAACGCTCTAGACGTACGAGAGAGAGAGAGAGAGAGAGAGAGAGAGGGGAGCACGTACGAGAGTGAGAGAGAGAGGGACGCGGTAGGCATGGAATTTTGAGGAACTTGACGCTCCAAATTTTTGGACCGGGAAATTGAAAATAAAATCCTCGCTTTTTTTTTTTCATTTATCTCAGTTTTTACTCCAAAGGGGAAAATAACTGATATGTATTTGTGTCATCTATATATAAATATGAGATAATTAATTTATTTTTTATGTCAACTTTATTTAAATTGAAATAAAAATTTACTTTCAAAGTAAAATTTACATAAATAAATATTATTTATGTCAATTTACATTTGTCTGACATAACGTTCATTTTTAAACTGACATAAATGATATTTTTTCTTGTAGTGCATCCTTAGAGTATTGTGATGTTTTAAGATCCCCAAAGTTTACTCGGTTCTTCGACCAGGTGGGGATGCCCAAAGAAAGCAGATTGGAAATAACTCAAGTGATTCTGGATATCGCAAGGAAAACCACAGTCCCCTTGCTGAAATGGAGGGGACCGATGGCAAGAATGGTGAGAAGTTTTTGTCTGAAATGACATTTAGTGATGTAGACAGGGCTGTGAGTTTTCCTCACAATAAACCGTTATATGTAACAGCGAGCATTAACGGAGTCAGCTTTGCAAGGGCACTCATGGATGGGAAGTTCCTCGATAAACGTCATGCCAATCAGCTACTTCCATGTAGCCAATATTCCCGAAGAGAGGTTGGTTCCAATGCCTTTAGTGATCTCTGGTTATGATAACCAGTCTTCCAAATCCATCGGATATGTGAATGTGGGAATTGTAATGGAAAATTTGAGTTCTCATATGAAATTACATGTAATAGAAAGTGCAACTTCCTACCACTTGTTAAGAGGAAGGGTGTGGATGCATAACCAGGTTCTAGTACCTTCGATGTATCATCAATGCGCCAAGGCCAATATCAAAGGAACTCAGATCACTATTAGGGCGACGAATAGGCCCTTTTGCTATTGAGGAGGCCCACCTAGTGGACGTAGAATTCTACATAGAGTTGGAGTAGGACGTCAAAGTCCTAACTAGGCAAATGGAGGGAGCATGGGTTCCATCAATTAGGGAAAGAATAGGACCTATGAATGGTCAAGAGGGAGAGATGATGAGAAACAAAGGAGTAAAAAAAGAGGCCCACCATGTGGTTCCTTGACCCCATAAGGTCTAAAAGATTCAGAAAGATAAGGCGAGGCCCATAATGGATCCAATGGAGCATGAGGTGCAATGACAAAGTCTGCTAAGTTAATTTTTAGGAGAAAGAGTTGCTAAAGCTTCCGGAGAAAGGAAGAGGAAGGGAGTTGCAACTGCCAATAGGCAGTGGAAGAAGGTTGTTACCGAAGAGGAAAAGGTGGTGTATCGGTTATAATGGTGTGAATGGGAAGTTAAAGAAGCTGATAAAGAGGATGACCCGATATATAAGTGCTTTATGGTGGATCAACGGGGGCAATGCATGGTGATAGACAACTCCAACATACAGGAGTTCGTGGAAGATGTCGTCGAAGAACCAGATTACATGGCAGATCAACCAAAGCCACAGGTACAGTAATTAGAGCATCTGAACCTGACGAAGGAAGGATAGGACCCAAGGCCTATTTTTATCTCGAAGGATCTTCGTGAAGAGAAATGAGAGGCCTTGTTTGAGTTAATTCGGGGGTTTATGGACGTCTTTACATGGAAGTACATAAAAATGGAAAGGTTAGACGAAGAAGTAATCTGTCACAAGTTGAACGTGATGCCTTCAGCCATTCCAGTTAAAAAAGCAACGAGAACATACAAACCTGAGTTGGAATTGAAAATTAAGGAGGAGGTCCAATGTTTATTGATGGAAGGGTTCATCAAACCAATATAACACTCTTTTTGGCTATCCAACATTGTTCCAGTAGGAAAGAAAGAGAAGAATCAAATCAGGATCTGCGTGGACTTCAGAGACTTAAATAGGGCTTGCCCTAAATATGAGTTCCCTCTACCTTCAATTAATAGCTTGATAGATGCAACGGCTGGGCACGAGATGTACAACTTCATGGATGGGTATGTAGGGTAAAACCAAATCAAGATGGATCCCACAGATGCAGAGAAGATAACGGACCTTCATTGGGCAAGTTTATGTATAAAGTAATGCCGTTTGAACTGAAGAATGCAGAGGTAAAGTACCAAAGAACGATGATGGTCATTTTCCATGATTTTTTCCACAAGTTCGTGGAGTTTTATGTGGATGATTTGGTCATCAAGTCAAAAAAGGAGGAGTCCCAACTAGATGATCTAAAAAAAGTATTCGTCAGGTGCCGTAAGTATAAGCTGAAGATGAACCCACTAAAATGCATCTTCGGGGTCACTAGTGGGAGATTTTTGGGTTTTGTGGTGGATCAACAAGGGTTGCAAATGGACCAGGACACGAAATGAGCAATCTTAGAGATGCCAAGCGCAAGAACGGCGAAGGAACTGAAGAGTTTCCTCGATAAGGTTTCCTACCTTAGGAAATTTGTCATGGGGTTAGATGACATAACACACCCGTTGATGCAACTGCTGTGAAAGAACACGAAGTTCAAATGGGAGGTAGCTCACCAGGAGTCTCTTACCAGGCTGAAGAAGATGTTTATTTCAATACAAACCATGATTTCTCTAAAAGCATGAATACCGTTGCACCTATACCTCACATCCACCACGAGGTCCGTTGGAGCTCTACTGGCTCAAGAAGTGGATGGGCACGAATGACCAGTATACTATCTGAGTAGAATCATACATGGTCCAGAGGTCAGGTATAGTAGTTTGGAAAGACATTGTTTAGCCCCTATCTTTGTATCATAAAAACTTAGACATTATATGTTATCTTTTACAATTCATATTGTAACAAGATGTGATCCTATGAAGTTTTTATTGGAAAGAACTATATTGATTGTTAGGGAAGCTAGGTGGTTCCTCATCCTCTCAGTGTATGATTTGAAGTGCATGATCCCTCGTACAATCAAGAGCTAAGCATACGCAGACCTCTTGGTAATCTTCCCCTCTGGGACATTTGAGCCACCTAGAGAAAGCATTCCAGGAGATGATTTACAGGCCAACCACTTAGACGCAAACAAGGAAGAATGGACGATGCAGTTTGATGGATCTTCGACAGAAAAGAAAAGAGGAGAATGGGTTATTCTTTCAAAAGGAGCTGAAGAAATTTATCTCTCCTACAAGCTAGATTTCCCTTGGTCCAACAATGAAGAAGAGTATGAAACGTTGGTACTGGGATTGCTGGAGGCCCTTCGAAGGGGAATTCATTCACTCTGCATCAAGGGTAATTCTAACTTCGTAATCCAGCAGGTGAATAGGGAATATGCATTGAAGCACCTCAGTTTGGCCCCTTATAGAATGATCATTCAAAAACTTCTCAACTAGTTCTATTAGATAAAAATAAGAGACATCCCAAAATGATGAATCACCATCCAGATGCCTATGCCAATATTGCCCACAAGATGGTTATGAAGGAAGATTCAACTACGATGGTGATCTAACGGAGAACGACTTCCTCTATGGTACCGTCAATTCGGTTGATGAAAGATGATTCTGATTAGAGGGAAGTGATTAGGAAGTAACTGGAGTTTGGACAAGGAAAGATGGAGCTGAGGGAGGTGGCTTAATATTTTACAAATCAAGGAAACCTCTACTAAAAGAATACAGGAGGATGGTTGTCAAGATGCATCAATCCAGAAGAAGCAGAACGAAGATTAAAAAAGACACACGAAGAGCGTTGTGAAACAACTGAAATCCCTATTTACAGAAGAATTCAAAGAGAGGGATACTTCTTGACTAGGATGAAGCAAGACGCAGTAGAGCTATACAAAAACGTGACAAGTGTCAACCTTTCTTTGAGGCAGCTGAGTGTTATTTCGTTGAAGCCCAACCAGATTGGAGGCACCCTATATATATTTTATAAACGATGGAGTTGTCCCAATAGAACAAATTGATGCGATGGGACTCAAGAGAAGGGCCCCAATGTTCTATGTTTAAGGGGGATGGCTACATCGAAGATGGTACTTCAATAGGCCATTACACTGCATCATAAAGGAAGAGGCAGTCGAAGTCCTAAAACAAGCTCATGACCCAACTCACATAGGAGGGGCAAAGTTGTACGATCAGTTGATGACGTTGGGTTATTATTGGTCAACGATGGAGAAAGACTCCGTAGAGTTTGTTCAAAAGTGTAAATCTTGCCAGCTACATGGAAATATGATCCATGCCCCATAGGTGGACCTTCATTCCCTAGCAACTCCGTATCCTTTCCACACTTGGGCGTTTGACCTTGTAAGGGCAATACACCCTTCTTTAAGTGGGAAAATTTAGATACTAGTGGAAACGGAGTGCTTTACAAAGTAGACTGAGGTGATACCACTGAGAAGAGAAACTACGGGAGTAGTAGCCAACTTTATCAGGGAGTATATCATTTATCATTTTTGGATTCCAAAAGTTATTCTCTCCGATAACAGAACTCCATTTGTTAACTCAAAAGTAACAATGTTGACAAAAAAATACTCTATCATTCATCATACCTAAACAGTGGCATACCCAAAGGGGAACAGACAAGCCGAGGCAACCAACAAGACGTTGGTCAATATTATGGAAAAAATGATGGAGGATTTTCTAGGATTATGGGATGAAAAGATCCCAACGGTGTTATGGGCCTATCGCACGAAGAAGATAAAGCCTACGGGGTACACCCTATTCTCCCTCATTTATGGGTCTGAGGAAATCCTTCCAGTGGAGTTGGAAGTTCCCTCATCCCGATATTCCTTGTGAAGAAGTATGCTCCCTTAGAATATACATGTGCCATTAGAAGCATTGGACGAGCACAGAGATAATGCGATGCAACACTTCTAAATGTACATGAAGCAGCTTTCAAGAGTGTATGACAGCTTTGTGAGACCAAGGAAGTTCATGGAGGGGGTCTTATTTTAAAGGCAACAGTAAAGCACATCAGGGGGTTTCCTCTACCTAAGTTTACAGCAAATTGGGAGGGACCTTTCATCGTAAAGGAGGCTCATGATTCAGGTTATTGCTTAGTTTCTAAGATATAAGAAGATAAACCATTTAAGATTAATAATAAATGGTTGAAGGCCTATCATGTATGAGTAATTAACTTAGGATCACCATTGTATCTAGTGGTTTTATTATGAATATATAAGCCATTGTTCCTAAAAAAAGATGTATTTTATTACAATTTGAATGAAGATGAAAAATGGCAGAGTTTTATAACTTATATAAAGCAGTCACAGCACAATGAAAGGGCATATAAAAAAATATACAACACTTTTTCCTCTCATTCATAAACGTTGGGACATTACAAAAATGGGAGATATTGCCCAAGAATTACATAAGGAAAAACCTACGCAAATGGAATAACTATTTTCACTGGCCCAAGAGGAACCAGGGGTCTGGAACAGCAAAAAAGTCTCCATGCAACCCTGAAGAAGCTGCCAGGCATGACCGCTCGGCGTTAATAGCCTTCAGCCTTGTTTGAACTTGTGTCCGCTCGATAAGGATCTCCTCCCGTTATATCTTTGCTACACGAAGACTTTTTTCGAGGACCTCTATCTTCTTATCAGTAACCTCTAGTAGGGATGATATCTCGGATAGTCTAGCTCCCTCGGTTCACTGGGCCTCTCGATGATGCAGCAATAGTTACCTCTGGCCTTCCAACTGTTGCCTCTTTAGAGTTTTCAAATGTCCAATTAGCCATTTAAATTGAAAGAAATCTCTACCCAACTCTTTTAAATAGCCCAGAAATTGATTGATCAGCAGACTAATGATATTGGAAGTAGGGGTGCTAACTAAATCCACCACAACCATGGCTATTCCTTGAAGTCTGAGGCTCATCACTAGAACATTCGAACGAAGGCAGTCAATAGTGAAAGTCTCAGGATGATGGATGGCAATTTGTTCGATAACTAAATGGTGGTTGGCAGACATCTGAGGAGAACGATAAAGGACCATGAGGCAGAACTCATGGGGAGAAAGGAAGGTGGAGGAAGCTCATAACCAAACTCGCTATCAGTCATAGTACTCGTTATGGAACCCTCGTCATTAGGACTAGAATCTTCTGGACTAGATGGTTCCCGATGGGGTGAAGCAGTAGGCAAAGGGACTGAGGGAGACCTCTCTCCATCTTAAATAGACTCGATAGCAACTTGTGAATGGTTAAAATAGGTAATGAGTACGAAAATCTTTACGAGTGTTTATCATTGTTAAGTCATCGATATTAGTGGAGTTTGACGAAAATCTTAACAAGTGGTTGTCATTGTTAAGTCGTCGTTACGGGTGTTACCGTTAGAGGTGCATGTTGCGAAAAAAATCTTATCAAGTGTTTATCATTGTTAAGTCACCATTATTGATGGAGTTCTGACGAAAATCTTAACAAGTGTTTATCATTGTTAAGTCACAATTATTGGTGGAGTTTTGAAGAAAATCTTAATAAGTGTTTATCATTATTAAGTCACCATTATTGGTGGAGTTTTGACGAAAACCTTAACATGTGTTTATCATTGTTAAGTCACCATTATTGGTGGAGTTTTGACAAAAATCTTAACAAGTGGTTGTCATTGTTCAGTCAGCGTTATGGGTGTCACCGTTAGAGGTGAATGTTACAAAACAAATCTTAACAAGTGGTTTTCATTGTTAAGTCACCGTTACCAATGGATTTTAAATGTTTGAAAAAGGGATTCTTATAGATTGTACATTGCCAAGTAAAGGACAAACAACGAGAAAGGAAGAGAAAATAAAAAATTACCTCAACAATAGTTGGGGACATAACGCGAGCCGCCATGGAAGATGTAACGGGGGGAACTCTAGAATGCAAAGTTGTCTCCTAGGAAACCCCCATAGAACCCCTAACGGTGGGAAGCTCAACGTGTGCTGAAGCCCCTATGCCAATAAAAGGTACCAAGGCCAACATGGGACTAGTATCTCTTAGAGAAGGTGTTTGACCTCCAAGGGATGCTCCAACTGTAGTGGATGAAGAAGAACCACCACGCCTGGTAGAAAAGCCAACAATAGCCTTGGGAATATGCAGACCACCACGAGAAGTTGATGGGTCAAGGTCCAAAGAAAACTGAAAAATTGAAGCTAAGTGTTAGAAATGGGGAATAAGTACAAAAGAAAGGAGAAATATCTCTAAGTTTCACTTACCTTAGTTATAGTACTGAAGAGTGAAAATGCAGTTATGGGTCTCGTCAACACAGCAGGAAGAAGAATGTTAGATAATAAAGACGCCATTTCGACCTATGGCATCCCAACAGATTAAAGTTCAACGTGGTAAACAGAAAAAAGGGGTGGAGGAGAGAAAATACGTCAGACCTAATAGTGATTTAGAATGTGTTACCTCGGGGGAACTTTTGGTAGCTGGAACAATGGACAGAAGAGCCTCGGGCTGAGGTGTAAATTCAGAAGAAGTTGGGGGAGTTGTCTCTGGTTAAGAAGAGATTCCCACAGATTCAACGGTATCACCCCCCACAGCAGCATATTTTGCCCGTTGGGAGGAAAAACGACGAGAGTAGGTAAGACCTATCATGGGCTAACGGGGAGGAGATGATTCGGTTGTAGATCCACCAAAGCATCCTCCCACGAAAGGCATGAGGTGCTTTTGAAAATGATACAACCTGTATTAGGACTTTTGCACATCTATCATGGGACTTTTGCAACTCCATGTTATCTAAACTACCCTCTTACACTTAGAAATCCTTATCTCATTATAGATCTCATATTTCTTACTAGAAATTGTGAGATATACGTTGAGATACATTTTTCACGTATATATAGGGTTTATTTATCTTTTATTATTTGTATCTGGTTTTGCATGTATATATTCTTTTAGAACTATTCTCGTTTTTATTTTTCCTGAAAAAGAAACTGAAAAATAGTCCATATTTGAGATGTGAAATTTGGTTTCTAAAAACTAAGTTTTATAGTTTGTGAAACTAGTTTGTTTATACATAAAGTGTTTGAAACATTCGATCTATTTTTTGAAAGATTCACTTCAAATCTGAAATATTCTTTTTAAAACAAGAAATTTGATTTTCTTGAAAAATAAAACTCTGCATATCATATTGAAATTTGTAATTTGTATAATTGTTTGTATAAATATTTTAGATAAGTGAGTTGCATACTGTGGCCATCCCCGATCCTCATGGTGGGAGAGGATCCTTGGTCCCACGCGTCCCTCTAAGGAGTGCTTCGGGCGGCATCGGTGATAAGGTGAAAAATGTAGAGAGATAGAGTCATCAGTCTATTTTATTCAAAATAGACAAAAGAAAAGGGAGCTATCCCGAACGACAGCATGCAAAGACATACTGATACATACGAAACCAAAATGTTTCGAAAAGGGTCCGGAGGCAAAGTTACGAAATGGGAAGGTGTTAGTCACCCATTCTGCCCTTACGGTCTCTCATGGGTTGCTGCTATTTTCCTTTATTTGCCCGTGAAATGTGTGCATGTGTATACATAGTGGAGATAGGAATCATCGACTTGAATCATGGAAGAGATAAAGCGAGTCATCCATAGGAATGTTCTAAAAAATAATATTAGAAAATAGGATTTACGCAATTATTCTCGCGTTGATCGTTCTAACGGAACGATAACGCACATGGAATAATACGCCACTAAGAAAAAATATATGTATACGTAAATATATAGAATTTAAGAGAGTTAAGTTTAAACAACGTAGAAAAAGTAGAAAAAAAGTAGGAAAAGGACTCGAGTCTCGGGTTTTACCCCGAGACGCCTACGTAGCCTATAGAGGTATCAAAGTCCACGTAGTTCGTATGCAAAATGAGGGGTGGGATTTATCCCATAAATCCAACCGGGAACTTCTCTTATATGTGTGTTTGTGTGTGTAAAAAAGTGTTTTAGTTGTGAGAAAAGTGTGAGAAGAGTGAGAATTCCCGTTTGGAATTTATGAGCAAATCCTATTTTTCTTGTTTTTTGGGTTTTATTTATATGAAAATAAGATATGTGCAATAATACTAAATAAAAAATATATTAGGATATGTGAGATGAGAGAATAAAAGTGCTATGTAATCAAACGAAATTAGGGGAATTTAGGGGAATTTAAAGAGAGAGTTGAGAATGTTGGACCTTCTTGAAGATCTTGAGCTTGATCTTGTATATTGGAGAGCAGACTTTGCACTGGGGTGATAATGGAGGGTACTTAATTCACCAAGTTTGATGAAGAAGGTGATGAAAGGTGAAGGTTTTAAAGGGATATGGATATGGAAATCACGCTGACTTCGAGAGGGGTTTTCTGAGCTTGCTGAGAGAGATGGATCTTTGATCTTCCTCCTCTTTGGAATGAGGTTAGGCCCTCCTTTTTATAGGCCCAGGGCATTTTCGATCGGCATAGACCTTGTCCTGCAAATCGGTAGGTGTGTTTAGGCACACTGCCGATAGGCAGGGTTTAGAACCTGCCGTTTGGCAGTCTCTTTCAGGTTTCTTCAAAAAATAGGTCGTAGAGCACTAACCATTGATCCGAATCGCGCACGGGGTGAATCATTGGAAAGGTAATTCAGAGACATTAGAAAGTCCTTGGACTTCTCCCGAGTTTGGGAGTTGACTTTGGGTCAAATGTGGCTCGGAAGCGCTTGTCGGTCCTTTGGGCGGAGAAACTTCAGATCCAAACGGATATTTCGTCCGCATGGTAAGTTAGAATCATGCATGAGACAGACCATTGGAAAGGTTAGGAGATGTACTTCAACATTCCAAAGAGTTTGACCAGGTTCGGGGAGTTGACTTTGGTCAACCGTGGCCTGGAAACGTTTAGTGACCTTTCAGAGTAAAACGGATCGTTCGTCTATACCGTAAGTTAGAATCACGCACGGGGTGGACCATTAGAAAGGGGCTTCAGTGCCCTTCGAAGATTCATTCAGTCTGGATGGAGCTAAAGAGTTGACTTTGGTCAACTAGATCCTGGGAGCATCCGATGATCGAGTTTCGGGGGAAAATGGGTCATCTGTCTACACCGTAAGTCAGAATTATGCACGGGATGGACCGTTGGAAAGGGGATTCAATACCATTTTAAGATTCATTCAGTGTTGTTCAAGCGAAGAGTTTGACTTTTGGTCAAACATAACTTGGGAGTGCCTGATGGCCTTTAGGTCAGTACCCGGGGTATGACTTGGGTTTGCAATGATGAAAGGAGGTGCATAGGGACCTAAGGAGAGGTTAGGGGGTGTTAGAATGGGGTGTCTACACATACTAAATTTATCTTCACTCCATAGTCAATAAAACTTTCACATGAACATCTAAGTAAAAGTGAAGTTCTTTATAGAGGTTTTATGTTGACTGAGTCCATTAAATCAAGGAGCAGCAAATAAGAGTAAAGAAACAGCCGGGGAGATCGAACCCAAAATCAGAATAACGTGGAGGAGATTTCGCTCATTAGGTATATTTATGTTCTTTAGCCTAGGGTCTTGTGTTGCATGTTTATGTGCCTGTAACTCTTGTACAAATTATTTATAGTTTTTTTTTTTTGTAGCGTAGAGTTCACCGTGGATGTTTCCCCAAATTGAGGTTTTACCACGTTAAAAATTATCGTGTCAACTTACTGTTTTAGTTATTAATATCTTTCATGGTTTGCTTTCAATACAAGGAACAAGTATCGGTTTGTGATTTAAACCTAAGGTAATCAGGCTACCAAGTCTAACATCCAACTAAATCCGTTTCATATACATCATGTTTTAAGATTTTAAAAGAAATTTCTTCAAAGAGTTTGTTTTCAGAGTTTACTTAACATTTTAACTTTAAGTTAAAAACCTTACTAAACATCTTTTTAGGGTGGTCTTCCTATCCATTTTAGCCTTCTTTCTCTCTCCCACTACCATAAACCACTATGCTACCACCACCCCTTCACCTTATATCCCCATATTTTTCATGTATTCCCCCATATTTGAACTAAACATACCCATTTCCACAATAAATGAAGTGTTATTGGGGGTTTTGGAGAAGATGAAGATGGAGTTTGAAGTGGGTTTTGAAGGAGTCTTTCTTGGAAGCCAAATGGAACACATATGGACCTTACATGGAGGATGCATTTGGTAACCCCTTGAGGCCACCTTTGGAGGTGGGAGTTTCTCCTCCCACACTGACTTTCTACCAACATTTAGGGCCTTTAGAGGTGGGAAAAATCTACTCTCAGACTAATATTCTATTTTATGTGGTTGTAGTTCAACATTCCAAAGAGTTTGACCTGATTTGGGGGGTTGACTTTGGTCAATCGGGGCTTGGAAGTGTTCGGTGACCTTTCGAAGTAAAATAGATCGTTCGTTCGTAAATTTGACTTAGGGCGGACCGTTGGAAAGGGATTTCAGTGTCCTTAGGAGATTCATTCAGTCTCGGTGGAGCTGAAGAGTTGACTTTAATCAAACGGGGCCTAGGAACATCTGGTGACCTCCTGATCGAGTTTCGAGCGAAAATGGGTCGTTCATCTGCACCGTAAGTCAGAATTATGCACAGGATGGACCATTGGAAATGGGATTCAGTTCCCTTCAAAGATTCATTCAGTATCGTTTGAGTTGAAGAGGGTGAATTTTAGTCAAATGGAGCCTGGGAGTGCCCGATGGACTTTATGTCAGTACCCGGGGTATGACTTGGGGGTTTGTAATGATGAAGAGGAGTTCATAGGGACGTAAAGAGAGGTTAGGGGATGATAGAATGGGGTGTCTATAGAGCCCCTCGATGGGTGAGTTTGGAATAAATGATAGTCATCGAATAGACACCACATGATGCCTTTGAAAGAGGATGATCAGAGGGTCGAGGTCGATTCTGAGGACCTAAGGATGAGGATGACCGATTCTGTGGGTAGAAGCCAATTTTGAGGGCTTGAAGATGAGGGTGACCTATTCTGCGGGTCGAAGCCAATTCTGAGGGCTTAAGGATGAGGGTGACTGATTCTATAGGTCAAAACTGATTATGTGGGCTTGGAGATAAGGATGAACAATTTTTTTGGGTTGAAGCCGATTCTGAGGGCTTAAGGATGAGGGTGATCGATTATGTGGGTCGAAGCCAATTCTGAGGGCTTGGAGATGAGGGTGATCGATTATGAGGGTCGAAGCCGATTTTGAGGGCATAAGGATGAGGGTGATCGATTATGAGGGTCGAAGAGGGCTTGGAGATGAGGGTGAACGATTTTGCCTGTCGAAGGTGCGTCTGCGAACTTAAAGGGGCATGTTGGGGATTGTCTTAAAGGAAGTGATGACCAAAGATTAACGTCAATTATGAGGACCTATAGCAATGATGGGGGTGACTAATTCTGCGGGTCGAAGCCAATTCTGAGGGCTTAGGTTGTGATGACCGATTCTACGGATCGATGCTAATTCTGCGGGCTTGAGATGACTAATTTTATGAGTCGAACCCAATTCTGCGGGCTTAAGGTGAGATGACCAATTCTGGGGGTCGAAGCCAATTCTACGGGCTTACGTTTAAGATGACCAATTCTGCGAGTCAGAGCCAATTCTGTGGGCTTAAGTTGAGATGAGCAATTCTGCGAGTCAAAGCCAATTATGCGGGATTAATGATGAGGGTGACCAATTCTGTAGGTCGACGCTAATTCTGCGGGCTTAAGTTGGGATGACCAATTCTGCGGGTCGAAGCTAATTCTGTGGGCTTAAGTTGGGATGACCAATTTTGTGGATCGAAGCCAATTCTGCGGGCTTAAGGATGAGGGTGACTGATTCTGTGGGTCGAAGCCAATTCTGCGGGCTTAAGTTGAGATGACCAATTCTGCGCGCTTAAGTTGAAATGACCAATTCCGCGGGTCGAAGCCAATTCTGTAGGCTTGGGGTGAGATGACCTCGGGAAACTCTGCCGGGGAAATTACCTCATGATTTTGATTCACACTGGGGAGCCAATTACTGGGAAAATGATTAGGTGGTCCAGGGTTTTGACGTATTTCTTGGGGAAAATTGAGACCTTTAGGGAATAGGATATGATCCTGAAGTTTTGGATATTTTGGAGGTCTTTTGGGGACATTATCGCAAATTCGCTTGTCTTTTGAGAGTTCCACTGGGGAAATAAAGGTTTCACTTTGAGAAAGTGCAAAATTTTCTTGGTGAAAATGTCTAAATCCTTTTCGGGATTTTTAGGAAATTTCTAAGGATTTTTTAGGGTTTTTTGGTATTTTTTGGGAATTTATGTAGGCAAATTTAAGGGAGGTGCCAGTCGGCATGGTGTAGAGGGTGCCATTCGACAGTGGCACAGCCTTTTGGGCTACCTAGAGAAGGTAGAGGGGCAGTGCCAATCGGTAGGTGGGGGTGCAGTGCCGATAGGCATGACCCTTGGCATCCTATATAAAGGGGGCGAATTCCCCTCATTTTTCATAGCTTCTTTCCTTCTCTCTTTCTGCGCTTTTCTTCTGCGAATTGTCTTAGCATTCTGTAATCTAAAAGATGGCCACTTTTTTTAGCACTGCAGTACACCAGGAATGGTTGGCTATTGATGACTGGGAAAACGTGGAGTGGAGGGTCAGGGCGCCTCTTGCTTTGGGGAGCAAGAACTCTTTTAACGCATTCGAGCCGATTGCGGATGAGCGAACCTTGATACGGGAGCCATCACGTCATATCTCTTCGAGGGTGGTGAACCCTGGCGGTTATCAAAGTAAAATGACTTTTGGCATTCTCTTTTTTGTGATTTTCCTTTTTCTTGGATTCTGACAAGGTTTTTCTCTTTTGGCAATCTGATGTTTCTTTGTCGAATATGCGTTCCCGTGGGACGACGGGGCTTAAGGATGTCTGGGAGCATCTTCCACCTGTGGTTCATTGGGTGGTATCCTCAGTAGGCTTTGAGAGGTTGGCATATGTGCTAGATGAGACTCCTCGTTCGACGGAAGTCTTATGCACTTTGGGGGAGAGGTGGTGGGACACTATCCACACTTTTCATTTTGGTTTTGGGGAGATGACTGTGACTCCCATATATGTGCAGCAACTTCTGGGGCTGGATTGCGATGGAGAGAAGATAGAGGTGGATCGCTTTTTGCGGGTGAGGTCGGAGGCGGTGCGAGTGGCGCTTGGTGATGTGGGGAGGATAGTGTCTAGGGACTCCATTCGTCTGTCGCTGCTGAAGGATGTTTTATTGGACATGGTGATCGATGTGGAGGATGGGCTGCAGGTGAGGCAGATGGCCCGGTTGTTCATTTTGCTGGTGTTGGGATGATTTTTGGTGACGTTGAGCGGCGACGTTGTCCACTTATGGTTTTTACCATATCTCAGGATGTTTTTGAACATCCCTCTATATTATTAGGGGAGCCTGACTTTGGTGACCCTTTATTTTCCCTTAGATGCATTCAGCCAGTGCTACTAGTAGTCTTTCACTGGAGCCATGTATCTACTTGAGGTATTCTTTAATTTTGTGTATTTTCCTTTCATGCATTCGCATTTTTCTTATGCATCTCCTTTGATTGAGAATTCTTATCTTTGTCAGACGTGGTTCTATGAGGTGATTGGGTGTAATAGCCAGTTGATCGCTTTGAATGACAAGACCGTTGGGGACTTTTGTCGGTTGCATCGATCGCGCAAGGACAATCGGCAGTCGAGGAGGTCTCTCTCTTTAGAGGCGGTGCATCAGGTCTTGAATGGTCTGACCAGTGATAGGGTAAGACTTTTTTCTTCTTCAGTCTAAGACCTTTGTGTTCTTCGATTTTATATTTCTTTATATTTTGCTGGGGAATTTTTAAGTGACCTTTTACCCTTGGGGGACAACCGTTCAGGATACGGGGTTGACTGGAGTAAATGCGTAGTTGAGGCATTTGCTAGCGCACGAGTTTGTCCATTCTTGGTATCTCGAGGAGAGGGTGGTTCGAAAGATTGCTGAGGGGGAGGTGGTGGTGCCACCTACTAGGCCCCCTATGTCTATGAGGCAGGATAGGCTGCTGTCAGAAGATGCGAGGATCGCGATGATGATTGACGAGAACTACCTGATGTACACCGATATGGCTGTGCCTTATGATTATATGAACTTTGTGATGAGCTGCCTGATGGCGCCCAGCATATATGATGCACTTCCCTTCCCTCTTGTGGGTTGGAGTACTCCAGTGGGTCCTCCCACAGTGGTGGCGGTCCTTCGATATCTGCGGCGGCGACGACCTCGGTGGTCCCCTTTGTGTGGCTGCATACTCCTTCATATAATATCTAGTGGGCTGATGGAGGGATGGTGCCTATGCTTCATCGTCCTCATGCGATGGACCCAGAGGCGTTGGGCTTGACAGAGGAGGTTCTTCGTCCTGAGGTATATCTTTTATGTTCTTCTCCTTTGGTTTCTTCTGATCCTTTCTGCTTCATACTAATTTTGCCTTTTCTTGCAGCACGTTCGGGTGTCCACCACTTGGCTGAGGGATATAAGGGACTGGATATCTTTGGCGACTGCCCATATTCGGGACACAGTTCCTGTTCCTTCTTGCTTAGTGTCGTCGGCCTCATCCGGGGAGGAGTCTGGTTCAGGTAGAGGTTGTGCGTCATCTCGCCGTCGGGGAAAGATAATGCGTCGTAGGGGTGGAAACTCTTAGGAGAGAGAAGGGAAAGTGCAAGTGGGAGAGAGAGAGAATGTGGGTTCAGGCTAAGTCCCATTTTTTTTCTTTTCTTTATTTTCCTGTAAGATTGATGTAACATAGAGAAATATCTATGCAATACAATGAAGTTTTTTTTATTATCTTCTGTTAATGATGAATGAATACATGCACATGCGCTTTTACTTTACTGCAGAGACCGTAAAAAGAAATATTTTTGGGATTTTGAAAGAAAGTTTTATTTAAAATGAGAATTTATATAAATATGAAAGGGGGTTTTTAAAATTCTTTTGAGAATATCAATTTATTTTGAGTTTTCTGAATTTTGACAAAAGAGGAAAAAGGAGAATTTCCAAAAATAAGGGGTTGTCCATCGGCAAGCAACTTGTGATGCCTATCGACAAGTCAGTCCAGTCCCATCAATTCAAAGCTTTGATTAGTACCCTGTCCAGCCTTTGGTACCTTGTGGGGTAGGATTTCTTTCGATTTCTTCAGAGGTTATGTCTTTTGTGGGAGTTTTCAAGTATAAAAGAGGGGTAAGAGTGGAGTGTTTTCCTCACACCTTCACATTCCTACTTTCTTGTTCTATGAGATGGCTCTCCCTGGTAGTGTTGAGTTTTCCAACTACCTCGAGACTTTGGAGCCGATGTGCTCCTATAACATCGACTATGATGCTTACAACATGTGTTGAGTTTCTTTGTGGCGTAATCGGCCCATAGAGTGGAACATGTTGATGGCAGCGGTACAATTCTGGTACCTCGAAGACCATGTATTTCGCTTTGGCTTAGAACAAGTCTTTCTGACATATGAGGAATTTTTTGCCATGTTAGGGATAAATCCTGGCATTACTGCGGCTCTGCCTGAGTTTTCTCATTCTCCTCGGGAGTTATTAGCCGGGATTCTTTGTGTTTCGTCCTCGACAACCAAATCACTGGTGGCTGGAGGTATGATTTCTCTTCCGGCGGTGTTGCGGTCCATGCATTTGCAGGAGGTTGGTGATTCTGGATATGTTGGAGCTGTCGTTCTGGGCTCGGTTTCAAAATTACTGCTGGTGACTGGGGAGATACTAGTGGACTCATAACTTGTAGCTATTACTTTATGGATGTCCTGCTATCGCAATCCTATGATGGTGATACTGGAAGAGACTCTAAATGGCCTGGAATCCTGGCGAGAAGGTTGTTCTGACTTTCTGAGGGGTAGCCCTGTGATGCTGTTCATGTGGTTGTCTGAAAGATTCTGCCCGGTGACTCGTACGAAATACCGTACCCAATTTCTTTTCGCACCATTCCATCAGTGTTGGCCTGGACATTGAGAGCTGGGAGAACTGGTTCATGGAGCATGGGTTCTAAATCTGTACTGGTCAGTACCTTGGTGGGGCAGCTGCTGCCTATTCTGGAACTGGGAGAATACCTGTATGTCCGGTTGGTTGGTCTCAGATAGACCTCTTTTTATTTCCCTTGGTAGCTTCTGCACCAAATTGGCTGGAAGCAGATCGTGCCACCTCGGACACTAGAATTCTTTCTGGTAAAAGTTTTGACAGAGCGCCTGCGCATGCAGCTTGGCTCTTTGTGGGAGAGTCAACGTCCGTTAACCCGTCCCTCTCAGTCGGTTGGGAGAGTTTTGCATATCCCTAGGGATTATATGAAGTGGTTATGGAGGAGAGTAGTTAGTAAGATGTTGGAAGTGGAGACTGGGCAAAGGTGGTTTGCCTTATCTGATACCATGGAGGGAGGTGTGGTAATTTTTCCGAGGTTGGTTCGAGCCTATCGGTCCATGGAGCATCTCCGGCACTCCATTCAGGCAGGGGAAGTTTACGGACCTCAGAATGTAGATGATGATGATGATGAAGCGGGCTCCTCTGGGAGCCGTGGGTAGGACTCCTGAAGATTTTATTTTTTATCGGGAAATAAGTTTGGTTTTTTATTTGGCTTTTTGGGAAGGTAGGGGGAAGGGAGTTATCCGTTCCTTTATGTAATTGCACTGTAATTTATTATTAATTAAATCAACAAGTTTTTTATCATCCAGTTACGCCTTTTGATGAAATTTGTATTTTGAATTATCTATACCGATCGGTAAGGCATGCATAATCCTTTTGTTCAAATATATGTTAGAATGGATGTCTGTTAGGACATAAATTTCCAATTGAGTCCATGTATTGTTTTGATTTAATTCCGTGAACAAAACTGTGTTTATAATATGTCATAGGGAGATTTTTATTTTGTCACGATCCCACTTGGTCTATGACGTATTGAAGAAAATTGAAGATGTTGCGGCAAAGTTTCAAAGAAATAATCATGCCGAAGTTTAATTGGTGCAAGTTTATTCATCT
Organism: Sambucus nigra; assembly: GCA_949130495.1. Lineage (NCBI taxonomy): Eukaryota > Viridiplantae > Streptophyta > Magnoliopsida > Dipsacales > Adoxaceae > Sambucus > Sambucus nigra. Next base: position 381,483,636 of record OX422220.1, on the reverse strand, counting down.
TTAAAGTTAATTTCATTCCGAGATCACTCGGGTATGAATGCGTATAATTAATGGTGCTCGGAATTATTTTTATAAAAGATAACGATGCAATTTTTATAAAGAAATGTTTTAAAATGTTTTATAGTGTTTTAAAAGGTTTACACTACATTTTAATTCTGATAAACTCAAAATAGAGTTTGACTTATTTGGATCTCCTTTAAAAGAGACGTTTTGAACTAAAAGTCAAACTAACATGCCAGCTCGTTCAAACGACAAGCAACCTCGTTCAAACGAGATGCCTATATCGCACGAACGACGTGGCCTTGTCGTTTGAACGACATGGTTTTCGAGGCGGCATTTAAATCTTATTTAAAGCGTGCTTTTATTAGAGTTTTGAAAGTGGGCATTCTGGAAAAATAGTATACCATCCAATACGAGTTTTGCACATGTTTTCTAAGGTTTAAAAAGCATAAACACATCCTTTGAGTTTGTAAAGATCTGAGTTATCATTCTTATATGTTTACGTGATCTTGCTACACCAAGAAGTTTGTTCTACCATTGAACATTAGGGTTTTGCGGTGAAGAAAAGAGAAGGACTTCTTATTCGACATCGTAGACGAATCAAAGCCAATCGATGAACACCAAGATATTCGTGGACTCGAGTGTTGTAGACAGGTATCGTGGAAGACGAAATTTTTGCGTGGCCACTATTGAAGAATGGTATAAGATCTGAAGGAGCATCAAGACCCGTGGGGATCGAGTCATTGAGTAAGGATAATATGTCTTTGTAAAACCTTTGTACATAGTGATTGTCTGGCTTGGGTCGTCTGAGGTTGTTTTCTCGTTTTGGATTTTTTCCTCGTACATTCGCCGTTGTGAGTATTCTTTACTTTACTTTACTTGCTTTAATCACTAGATGAATGTTTAGGATTAATCAAGATAAAATTGGTTTAAAGTAAGAATTGGGTTTTCACAACTTTCTTTGGTACAAATTAAAAGTTGGATAATTTTTTATAAAAATTGGTTTGATTCGAAACACACGCAAAAAGGGATTTGTTTTGGATTTTACAAATTGGTATCAAAGCTAGAAAACACATTTCATTATTTTTTTGATCCCGTGTGTTTTCAAAGATGAATTTTGGATTTAATACTAATTACACTTATTGGAAGATGAGAATGATAAGTGCATTAAAATCAATTGATGAGCGCATGTGTCTAGTAGTTGAGAAATGTTGGACACCCCCTGTCACTATTGTAGGTGAGTCACTAGTTTAAAGCTTGTCGAGTCATGGACCGAAACTGAAAATAGACTTTTACAATATAATTCTAAGGGTCTGCACGTTATTTCTTCACATGAAACACCGGAATAATATAATAGAGTTATGACTTGTGAAACATCAAAAGAGGCTTGGGATATTTTGTCACTCAGTCACGAGGGCACTACCATGGTTAGGGCGTCAAAACTTCAAAATCTCACTGCACAGTTTGAGACCATTAGGATGTCGGAGAGTGAGACTTTTAATGAGTTTTATGCTAGGTTATCCAATATTGTCAACTCGTCGTTTAACCTAGGTGAGAAAATTCCCGACAACCGTGTCATTAAGAAAATCCTTAGGTCGTTACCTAATAGGTTTGATGCAAAAGTGAACATTTTAAACTCCTTGGGTAAGTTAGATTCGACGAAACTAGAAGAGATTATAGGTGACTTACAAACCTATGAAATCGGCATGATTACCTCCAAGCAAGTGACTAAGAAAGAAAAGTGTAATGCTTTGAAAACCCGGAAGGAGGAAATTAAAGTTTCGAATTCCAATTCTGATTCTGATAAGTGTTTTGGGTGTGAGGGGTACGGTCAAAAAGTTAAGGAGTGTCCCACTAGACTTAAGAAAGAGGGCAAGCAACCCATTGTCTATAATTCAATCTTAAGTGATAGTGATCCGAAAGAGGGAGAGAGTTCCCCTATTGATCGTAACTTTGTTGCGTTTACGGCATGTCATGTGAGCAACAAAGATTCTCATGTGCATGACACTTTCGAGGAAGTTTTGTGTGAATCCTATGTTAGTGAAGGCGAAGAGAGTGACAAGGAGTATGTAGATGTGAAAGAGTTGCAAGTTGCATTTAATGAGTCGTATGTCGAGACCGTGAAAGTCAAAAAGGCAAAAGAAAAATTGCAAGCTAAGTTGAATGAGCATGCCATAGAAAATAATGATAGTTTGATTGAGTATCTTAGGGAACAAGAGAAGAAGTTTAGGGAGAAACTAGAGTCTGTAAAGAAAGAGAGAGATAATCACCGTGCTTTGATGGAGTCCTTGAAAAAGGAGATTTTAGTGTTTGAGGAGTCTAGGCGTTTGCTCGAGTCTATAATTCATGAGTTGCAGGAAAGATTAAGGGATTCGTCTAGAGTCAAGTTTGATTCGGAGGCTAGGTTGAAGAAGTTAGACAAGATCTTAGGCACCGTCCAAATTAAGGGAGATAGGGGGTATAGGTTTTAATGAGAGAGTTGTTCCCATTCCCCCCGCACGTGTGAGAAACACTAGGAAGGTTAGAAAAGGTCCACATATAGGAAATCATTCCCACCACTGCTACACTTGCTCATTTTGTGGTAGGAAAGGTCACCTTTGTTGTTACGACCTTAGACAAGCTCCTAGGAAGTTTAGTAATAAAGTTACCCCATTTCCCCAAACCCCCATGCGTCCTTTTATACCAACTTGGGTTAGGAAATTGGATTTAGTGGCTTAAATAATTAAACTTCATAAATCTCCTTTGGGTACACATGATAATTCCCATGCTAAATCTAAAGGATGATAGTGTTGCCTTATTTGTCATATGAAAAATACAAAAAGATTTTGTTATTTTAGAAAAAATTTTAAAAATCCAAAAAGATTTTGCTTTTCAGAAAATTTTGCAAACCCAAAAAGATTTTGCTTTTATTTGAGTCAAAATATGAAAAGCCACAAAGATTTTCAATTTTTGTTTTTGAGTTTACATGTTTGATGTGGCATATTGGTGTGCTTGGACCCTCCCCCCCCCCCCCCATCGTTTAATTATCCATGTGGTTAGGACATTTGGTCATTATTATCGATGCTTAGAATGATCTTAACCATTCTTATATGGGGTTGTTTCGAAGTTGATATGCATTATGATTCGACTTTGTATATATCCCAACGTTGCACACATGCACGAGTTTATATGGATGTTTGACTTCTCTTGCATATTTGAATTTGGTGAGGCATTCTTATCTCAATCTTGTCATCTATACGTAAGTAGACTTAAGGAGAAGTGTGGATGTAATAACCATTTACCATGAGGATTTGAATTGGTAAAAATGATGAGTGATTCACGGGAAAGGGCAACGAGAGTTCAAAATTAACTCGTCGTGAAAGCCACCGTTTAAAAGAGCCCAAAAGAAAATGCCATATGCTAAGAAAAGGGCCAAATTAGTTTAGTTCATTCCAAAGAAAATATGATATTATTGAGGGAGTTTGGATGGATTAAAAATTTAAACGGGTTTGCACAATTAATTCTAATGTTGAAATATTGCAATTTTACATTATTGTTTGTAGAATCGTCAAAATTCTAGATTTCTGTGCATGTAGTATGTTTAGTTCATTAAGCTCACACTTTTATTGTCATATGGCTATGATAAAGTTTGATGATTTATCGCTATCAATTAGATCTTCTTGATCATTTCGATGTGTTGGAATTGTGACTCATTTGTGGTAGTTTCATGCCCATTCATTCCATATCCATGTTTGAGCACATCGATACTATGTTTGCATGTAACTCACGTTATTAGTTTTTATGAGTTTTTGTGTTTTGTGTTACAAGCCTACCGTCTTAACACTATTTTGCTGCTATCAAGGCCTTTCACTGATTCTTTTCTAGAAATATGTTCACTGGGCAAAAATATAACATATTTCTGGGAAAATGTGAAATTTTGGCAGGTCGCGAGAAGTCGTTGAAACGACATTCCATGTAGCGCGAACGACATTTGTATTCCGTTCGAGAGACGTCCTCAACTCGTTTGAGCGACATCCTTGGCTCGTTCGAACGATATGCTGAATTGTGGCTTGTGATTGGTTTGCAGTCCACTGGTTTCAATTGGTATATTTTTGGTACTGCTGGAAGTGTTTTTAGACTGATTGGTTTATATGCAATTTTTATTGGTTCAAAATTGAAATTTTTGCATATAGTCCGTTTATGACACCTAATTAGATTGATATATTCTTTGTGTGATTTATTTGGTTTACTAGCTACTGATTTGACATTAGTTGATCATATTTATCTGGTTGTTTCATGATTATCTAGCGATTTCATATTGATTCACATTGGTTTATATTCTCATGCTAGATATTTTGATTGGTTTATCTTTTCACTGGATTGTCTATTCGAGACAAAAAGGGGGAGAGATGTATGTGATGTAGGGAAATATTTAAGCATGTTTTGGTTTACATATATTTTACAAATTGGTATCTCACATTGGTGGTACACATTGGTATCAATTTGCTTCTCAAATTGTTCAACAAATGATTGTTCAGAGCCTATTCATATTGGTATCTATTATTGTTTGGTATCATTTGTATATATATACATACATATATATATATATATATATATATATATATTGGTTTCATTTGTTCCTCCATACTTCACTGGGTATTTGTTTGTCTATTTCATGTGTGTAGGTATGCTTCAGCGATTCGAAATCTCATGTCTACATCACATTCAGACAGTTCATGCTTGCCGGTGCTACATAATCTTGCTTGTGTCCTGTAATTTGTGATTTTGGGTATAAGGGATGGGATTTAGGCGTCATACGACTTGACGGCCCGGCTTAGGAATTTCACTGATTTAGTTTTGTCCTGGAATAGTAAAAGGGGGAGATTTGTAAGGACAAAAATTTCCAATTGAGTCCATGTATTATTTTGACTTAATTTCGTGAACAAAACTGTATTTGTAATATGTCTTAGGGATATTTTTACTTTGTCACGATCCCACTTGGTCTATAATGTATTGAAGAAAATTGAAGATGTTGCGGCAAAGCTTCAAAGATATAATCATGCCGAAGTTTAATTGGTGCAAGTTTATTCGTCTTCAAAGTTAATTACATTTCGAGATCACTCAGGTATGAATGCGTATAATTAATGGTGCTCGGAATTGTTTTTATAAAACATAAGGATGTAATTTTTATAAAGAAAAATGTTTTAAAATGTTTTATAATGTTTTAAAATGTTTTATAATGTTTTAAAAGGTTTACACTACGTTTTAATTCTAATACTCTCGAAATAGAGTTTGACTTATTTGGATCTCCTTTAAAAGAGACGTTTTGAACTAAAAGTCAAAAAGTCAAACTGACACGCTAGCTCGTTCAAATGACAAGCAATGTCGTTCCAATGAGATGCCTATGTCGCATGAATGATGTGGCCTTGTCGTTCGAATGACACAATTTTCGAGGTGGCATTTAAATCTTATTTAAAGCGTGTTTTTATCAAAGTTTCGTAAGTGTGAATTCTGGAAAAACAGTATACCATCCAGTACGAGTTTTGCACATGTTTTCTAAGCTTTAAAACGCATAAACACATCCTTAGAGTTTGCAAAGATCCGAGTTATCATTCTTATATGTTTACGTGATCTTATTGCACCAAGAAGTTTGTTCTACCATTGAACATCAGGGTTTTGCGGTGAAAAAAAGAGAAGGACCTCTTGTTCGACATCGTAGACGAATCAAAGCCAATCGGTGGACACCGAGACATTCGTGGAGTCGAGTGTTGTGGACAGGTATCGTGGAAGATGGAATTTCTGCATGGGCACTATTGAATAACGGTAGAAGATCATAAGGAACGTCAAGATCCGTGGGGATCGAGTCATTGTGTAAGGCTAATCTGTCTTTGTAAAATCTTTGTTCATAGTGATTGTCTGGCTTGGGCCGTCCAAGGTTGTTTTCCCGTTTTGGGTTTTTTCCATGTGCATCCGGCATTCTGAGTATTATTTACTTTACTTTACTTGATTTAATCACTAGATGAATGTTTAGGATTAATCAAGATAAAATTAGTTTAAAGTAAGAATTGGGTTTCACAACTTGCTTTTGTGAAAATTAAAAGTTGGATAATTTTTTATAAAAATTGGTTTCATTTGAAAAACACTCAAAAAGGGATTTCTTTCGGATGTTTTAAATTGGTATCAGAGCTAGAAAATATATTTTATTTATTTTGTGATCCCTTCTGTTTTCAAAGATGAATTTTGGATTTAATGAACTTTCTCGAACTCCTATTTTTTATGGCACTAATTACACTTATTGGAAGATGTGAATGAGAAGTGCATTAAAATCAATTGATGAGCATGTGAGGCTAGCAGTTGAGAAAGGTTGAACACCCCCTGTCACTATTGTAGGTGAGGTCACAAGTTTAAATTATGTTGAGTCATGGAGCGAAACTGAACATAGACTTTCACAATATAATTCTAAGGGTCTGTACGTTATTTGTTCACATGTCACACTACAACAATATAATAGAATTATGACTTGTGAAACATCAAAAGAGTCTTGGGATATTTTGGCACTTACTCACGGGGGCACTAACACGAGTAGGGCGTCAAAACTTCAAAATCTCACTACACAGTTTGAGACCATTAGGATGTCAGAGAGTGAGACTTTTGATGAGTTTTATGCTAGATTGTCCAATATTGTCAACTCGTCGTTTAACCTAGGTGATAAAATTGCCGACAACCGTATCATTAAGAAAATCCTTAGGTCGTTGCCTAGTAGGTTTGATGTGAAAGTGATCATTTTAAACTCCTTGGGTAAGTTAGAGTCGACGAAACTAGAAGAGATTGTAGGTGACTTACAAACCTATGAAATCGACATGATTACCTCCAAGCAAGTGCCTAAGAAAGAAAAGGTTATTGCTTTGAAAACTCGAAAAGAGGAAATTAATGTTTTGAGTTCCGATTCCGATTTCGATTTTGAGGATGTTATTTTGTTGGCAAAGAAATTTTAAAAAATTATTAAGTTTCAAAAGCAATCGAAAGATGCCAAGAAATTTGAAAAATTCAAGAACAACAAAGTAGATCCCACCTCTAAGGATAAGTTTGAGCAGCCTAAGAGAGATGAGTCGCATCAGTGTTTTGGGTGTGAAGGGTCCGGTCAAAACGTTAAGGAGTGTCCCACTAGACTTAAGAAAGAGGGCAAGAAACCCATTGTCTATAATTCCACCTTAAGTGATAGAGATACGGAATAGGGAGAGAGTTCCCCCATTGATCGTAACTTTGTTACGTTTATGGCATGTCATGTGAGCGACAACGATTCTCATGCGCATGACACTTTCGAGGAGGTTTTGAGTGAATCCCATGTTAGTGAGGGCAAAGAGAGTGACGAGGAGGAGGTAGATGTGAAAGAGTTGCAAGTTGCATTTAATGAGTTGTATGCCGAGACCGTGAAAGTGAATAAGGAAAATGCAAAATTACAAGCTAAGTTAAATGAGCGTGCCATAGAAAATAATGATAGTTTGATTGAGGATCTTAGGGCACTAGATAAGAAGTTTAGGGATAAACTAGAGTTTGTGGAGAAAGAGAGAGATAATCTCCGTGGTTTGATGGAGTCCTTGATAAAGGAGATTTTAGAGTTTGAGGAGTCTAGGAGTTTGCTCGAGTCTAGGATTCATGAGTTGGAGGAAAGATTGAGAGACTCGTATAGAGTCAAGTTTGTTTTGGAGGCTAGGTCGGAGAAGTTAGATAAGATCTTAGGCACCGTCCAAATTAAGGGAGATAGGAGAGGTATAGGTTTTAATGAGACAGTTGTTCCCATTCCCCCCACACGTGTGAGAAACACTAGGAAGGTTCGAAAAGGTCCACATATAGGAAATCAATCCCACCATCGCTACACTTGCTCGTTTTGTGATAGAAAAGGTCACCTTTGGCGTTATTATTACGACTTTAGACAAGCTCCTAGGATGTTTAGGAATTAAGTTGCCCCGGTTCCCCAAACCCCCAAGCGTCGTTTTACACCTACTTGGGTTAGGAAATCGAATTTAGTGTCTTTAAGAGTTAAACTTCATGATTCTCATTTGGGTGCACTTGATTCTTCCCATTCTAAATATAAAGGATGATAATGTTGCCTTGTTTGTCATATGAAAAATTCAAAAAGATTTTTTATTTAGTAAAATTTTTGAAAATCCAAAAAGATTTTGCTTTTCAAAAAATTTTGCAAACCCAAAAAGATTTTTCTTTTATTTGAGTCAAAATATGAAAAGCCAAAAAGATTTTCGGTTTTTGCTCTTGAGTTTACATGTTTGATATGGCATATTGGTGTGCTTCGACCCTATCCCCCCCCCCCCCCCCCATCGTTTCATTATCCTTGTGGTTAGGACATTTGGTCATTATTATCGATGCTTAGAATGATCTTAACCATTGTTATATGGAGTTGTTTCGAAGTTGATATGCATTTTGATTCGACTTTGTATATATGCCAACATAGCACACATGCATGAGTTTATATGGATGTTTAACTTCATATTTGAATTTGGTGAGGTGTTCTTGTCTCAATCTTGTCATGCATGCGTAAGTTGGCTTAAGGAGAAGTGTTCATGTAAGAACCCTTTACCGTGAGGATTTGAATTGGTCAAAATGATGAGTGATTCATGGGAAAGGGCTGCAAGAGTTCAAAACTAGCTCGTCGTGAAAGCCACCGTTTAAAAGAGCCCAAAAGAAAATGCAATATGCTAAGAAAAGGGCCAAATTAGTTTAGTTCATTCCAAAGAAAATATGATATTATAGAGGGAGTTTGGATGGATTAAAAATTTAAAGGGGTTTCCACAACTAATCATAATGTTGAAACATTGCAATTTGACGCTATTGTTTGTAGAATCGTCAAAATTCTGGATTTATATGCATGTAGTATGTTTAGTTCATTAAGCTCACACTTTTATTATCATGTGGCTATGATAAAGTTTGATGATTTATCGCGATCAATTCGAGCTTCTTTATCATTTGGATGTGTTGAAATTGTGACAAATTTGATGTAGTTTCATGCCCATTAATTCCATATCCATGTTTGAGCACATCGATACTATGTTTGCATGTAACTCACGTTATTAGTTTTTATGAGTTTTTGTATTTTGTGTTACAAGCCTACTGTCTTAACACTGTTTTGTTGTTGTCAGGGCCTTTCACTGATTCTTTTCTGGAAATATTTTCACTGGGCAATAATATAACATATTTCTGGGAAAATGTGAAAATTTGGCAGGTAGAGAGAAGTCGTTCAAACGACATTCCATGTCGCGCGAACGAAATCTTTATTTCGTTCGAGCGACGTCCTCAACACGTTTGAGAGACATCCCTGGGTCGTTCGAACGACAAGCTGAATTGTGGCTTCTGATTGGTTTTCAATCCACTGGTTTCAATTGGTATATTTTTGGTACTGCTGGAAGTGTTTCTAGACTGATTGGTTTATATGCAATTTTTATTGGTTCAAAATTGAAATTTTTGCATATAGTCCGTTTATGACACCTGATTAGATTGATATATTCTTTGTGTGATTTATTTGGTTTACAAGCTACTGATTTGACATTAGTTGATCATATTTATCTGGTTGTTTCATGATTATCTAGCGATTTCATATTGATTCACATTGGTTTATATTCTCATGCTAGATATTTTGATTGGTTTATCTTTTCACTGGATTGTCTATTCGAGACAAAAAGGGGGAGAGATGTATGTGATGTAGGGAAATATTTAAGCATGTTTTGGTTTACATATATTTTACAAATTGGTATCTCACATTGGTGGTACACATTGGTATCAATTTGCTTCTCAAATTGTTCAACAAATGATTGTTCAGAGCCTATTCATATTTGTATCTATTATTTTTTGGTATCATTTGTATATATATATATATATATTGGTTTCATTTGTTCCTCCATACTTCACTGGGTATTTGTTTGTCTATTTCATGTGTGTAGGTACGCTTCAGCGATTCGAGATCTCAAGTCTATTTCATGTGTGGTAGGAAAGGTCACCTTAGGCGTTGTTGTTGCGACCTTAGACAAGCTCCTAGGAAGTTTAGTAATAAAGTTACCCCGTTTCCCCAAACCCCCATGCGTCCTTTTATACCAGCTTGGGTTAGGAAATCGGATTTAGTGGCTTTAATAATTAAACTTCATAATTCTCGTTTGGGTACACTTGATAATTCCCATGATAAATCTAAATGATGATAGTGTTGCCTTATTTGTCATATGAAAAATACAAAAAGATTTTGTTATTTTAGAAAAAATTTTAAAAATCCAAAAAGATTTTTCTTTTCAGAAAATTTTGCAAACCCAAAAAGATTTTGCTTTTATCTGAGTCAAAATCTGAAAAGCCAAAAAGATTTTCAATTTTTGTTTTTGAGTTTACATGTTTGATGTGGCATATTGGTGTGCTTGGACCCCCCCCCCCCCCCCCATCGTTTAATTATCCATGTGGTTAGGACATTTGGTCATTATTATCGATGCTTAGAATGATCTTAACCATTCTTATATGGGGTTGTTTCGAAGTTGATATGCATTATGATTCGACTTTGTATATATCCCAACGTTGCACACATGCACGAGTTTTCTCTTGCATATTTGAATTTGGTGAGGCATTATTATCTCAATCTTGTCATCTATGTGTAAGTAGACTTAAGGAGAAGTGTGGATGTAATAACCATTTACCGTGAGGATTTGAATTGGTAAAAATGATGAGTGATTCACGGGAAAGGGCTACGAGAGTTCAAAATTAACTCGTCGTGAATGCCACCGTTTAAAAGAGCCCAAAAGAAAATGCCATATGCTAAGAAAAGGGCCAAATTAGTTTAGTTCATTCCAAAGAAAATATGATATTATTGAGGGAGTTTGGATGGATTAAAAATTTAAACGGGTTTGCACAATTAATTCTAATGTTGAAATATTGCAATTTTACATTATTGTTTGTAGAATCGTCAAAATTCTGGATTTCTGTGCATGTAGTATGTTTAGTTCATTAAGCTCACACTTTTATTGTCATATGGCTATGATAAAGTTTGATGATTTATCGCTATCAATTAGAGCTTCTTGATCATTTCGATGTGTTGGAATTGTGACTCATTTGTAGTAGTTTCACGCCCATTCATTCCATATCCATGTTTGAGCACATCGATACTATGTTTGCATGTAACTCACGTTATTAGTTTTTATGAGTTTTTGTGTTTTGTGTTACAAGCCTACCGTCTTAACACTATTTTGCTGCTATCAAGGCCTTTCACTGATTCTTTTCTGGAAATATGTTCACTGGGCAAAAATATAACATATTTCTGGGAAAATGTGAAATTTTGGCAGGTCGCGAGAAGTCGTTCAAACGACATTCCATGTAGCGCGAACGACATTTGTATTCTGTTCGAGAGACGTCCTCAACTCGTTTGAGTGACATCCTTGGCTCGTTCGAACGATATGCTGAATTGTGGCCTGTGATTGGTTTGCAGTCCACTGGTTTCAATTGGTATATTTTTGGTACTGCTGGAAGTGTTTTTAGACTCATTGGTTTATATGCAATTTTTATTGTTTTAAAATTGAAATTTTTGCATATAGTCCGTTTATGACACCTGATTAGATTGATATATTCTTTGTGTGATTTATTTGGTTTACTAGCTACTGATTTGACATTAGTTGATCATATTTATCTGGTTGTTTCATGATTATCTAGCGATTTCATATTGATTCACATTGGTTTATATTCTCATGCTAGATATTTTGATTGGTTTATATTTTCACTGGAATGTCTATTCGAGACAAAAAGGGGGAGAGATGTATGTGATGTAGGGAAATATTTGAGCATGTTTTGGTTTACATATATTTTACAAATTGGTATCTCACATTGGTAGTACACATTGGTATCAATTTTTGCTCAAATTGTTCAACAAATGATTGTTCAGAGCCTATTCATATTGGTATCTATTATTGTCTGGTATCATTTATATATATATATATATATATATATATATATATATATATATATATATATATATATATATATATATATATATTGGTTTCATTTGTTCCTCCATACTTCACTAGGTATTTGTTTATCTATTTCATGTGTGTAGGTATGCTTCAGCGATTCGAGATCTCAAGTCTACATCACATTCAGACAGCTCATGCTTGCCGGTGCTACATATTCTTGCCTGTGTCCTGTAATTTTTGATTTTGGGTATAAGGGATGGGATTTAGGCGTCATACGGCTTGATGGCCCAGCTTAGGCATTTCACTGATTTAGTTTTGTCCTGGAATAGTGAAAGGAGGAAATTTGTAAGGACAAAAATTTCCAATTGAGTCCATGTATTATTTTGACTTAATTTCGTGAACAAAACTGTATTTGTAATATGTCATAGGGAGATTTTTATTTTGTCACGATCCCACTTGATCTATGACGTATTGAAGAAAATTGAAGACGCTGCGATAAAACTTTAAAGAACTAATCATGCCAAAGTTTAATTGGTTCAAGTTTATTCGTCTTCAAAGTTAATTGCATTCTGAGATCACTCAGGTATGAATGCGTATAATTAATGGTGCTCGGAATTGTTTTTACAAAAGATAAGGATGTAATTTTTATAAAGAAAAATGTTTTAAAATGTTTTATAGTGTTCTAAAAGGTTTACACTACGTTTTAATTCTGATAAACTCGAAATAGAGTTTGACTTAATTGGATCTCCTTTAAAAGAGACGTTTTGAACTAAAAGTCAAAAAGTCAAACTGACACGCCAGCTCATTCAAATGACAAGCAATCTCGTTCAAACGAGATGCCTATGTCGCACGAGTGACGGGGCCTTGTCGTTCAAACGACACGGTTATCGTGGAAGAAAAAATTTCTGCGTGGGCATTATTGAATAATAGTTGAAGATTATAAGGAGTGTCAAGACCCATGAGGATCGAGTCATTGAGTAAGTCTAATCTGTCTTTGTAAAACCTTTGTTCATAGTGATATTCTGGCTTGGGCTGTCCGAGGTTGTTTTCCCGTTTTGGGTTTTTTCCTCGTACATCCGACGTTGTGTGTATTCTTTACTTTACTTTACTTTACTTTACTTGCTTTAATCACTAGATGCATGTTTAGGATTAATCAAGATAAATTTAGTTTAAAGTAAGAATTGGGTTTTCACAACTTGGTTTGGTGCAAATTAAAAGTTGGATATTTTTTCATAAAAATTGGTTTGATTTGAAACACAAGCAAAAAGGGATTTGTTTGGTTTTTCACTGTCATTCTCGGAGATAAGAAAAGAATAGTTTTTTGTGAAAAAGAAAGGGTCGTGCTCATGTAAGATGTATGAGATGCCTATGTACCTCTGGCGGTCTTTGAAAATTTTTCATTTTACTGGGGCTGATTTTTGCAGACGATCAGACCCACATTGGGGTTAGGTGGGATTTCAACAGGTAGAACTGGCGCCACATGCTAGTTGAGGAGAGGTGTTTCAGTAGTTTTAATCAAGTGGGAAAGTGATGTAGTGCTTGAATGAACCATGCAGAGTGCCAGCCCCAGTGTCTACAAGTTGAACGTGTCCTCGGAGTCACTTTCCTTAGTCTCTTTGGTGTCTTTGATGAGTGGTTGTACATGGTGTTGGGAAGTTTGGGCCCATGGGTATTTCCATTCCGGGTTTCATCGTCTTGTCAGTATGGTTATACCATGGTTTCGAAAAGCCGCAAAAGGGGAAGTCCTCACCCTCTTTGATGAATCGTACATTTAAGGAGTCACCTACGATGGTTTGGAGGCAGTCTAATCTTCTCTTTGGTCGAGACATGAGGATCATTCTGAGCTCTTGTTCTGATGGTTGATACCCCAAACCAAAAGGAAGGAAAGCTTTCTTTTATTTAATGGGATCAAGTATCCCTTGTTGTCTTTATCCTAGCCCCAGTCCGGTCATGAAGTGCATGTTTCTGAACATCTGAATCACATTGATATAGCCATAAGGGTCACATTTAGGACAAACCCTTTCTTTGAAATCATCCCCTGCCGGGAGTGAAAGTGGTTCAACTCGAAATCCTGATAGGACAATATCATTTGACCCATGTTGTATCTCAAGGATTGGACTGCTGGTACTTGCACCCTCGACATTATCGTCGTCGCCCAAAATTGTGATGACTCATCCATCGGAAAAAAAACTTTAATTTGTAATGGAGTGAGGAAGACACACCCTTAATACTGTGGAGCCAATGTCGTCCGAGTAATAGGTTGAAACAACCTGGGATGTCAATAACTTGGAATTCAATGACAGGGTTTATAGGGTCAGCCCCTATTACAAGCTTTATGGATCCCATCAGCTCCCGACGGGTATTATCGTAGGTACGTACAACAGTGAAAGTTGGATCGAGGTCACTTTCCTTCAGTCCTAAGAATTTGAAGGTTCTTAATGGGCAGACATTCAAAGCGGATCCATTATCGACAAGAGAGAGTGGTACGATTTTCCTCATAACTTCGACAGAGATATTGAGTGCGTGATTGTGGTTTGGCCCAATTCTGGGTATTTCTTCTTAGGAAAAGGATAGCATTCGAGTAGAGGTCAAAGATCCGACTAAACTTATCACTTCTTATGGTGTGGTAGAAGGAGGAACTGTGGATCCAGTGATCAATTTGATCAAATCATTTCTGTCCAGCTGGGAAGACATGAAAAGCCCCCATAGACTGATGTTAGCTTGAGTTTTCTTTAGTTGATCGAGGATCTTGCTCTCCTCGGGGGTCATTTATGGCATAGGAAGGTTTTTAATGCCCTTCCCCTTGTCATTGGATAGTAGTGAGCTTGGGGTCTAGTCATGTGATTTATCGATGAAGGGAAGAACACGAACCCTATTTCTTCGTCAATCTCAGGTTATTCTTCCACCTTATTTATTTCTCTAAGGAGCTCCTCAAATGATATCATCTCACGCATGTCAGCTACCAGGCCAATTTTCTCGAAAGCTTATTCTTTATTCGAATCTTCAAATTCTCCCCCCATCCGTTGGCAATAATTCTGTCTTTCTACGTAAAGTCAATGCATTCCACAACTTCAATGGCTTCTTCATACAGGTCCTCCCATTCTTTGGGGATATGTAAGGGTGAAGGGACCAGGCGCCCTTGTAATTTCAGAGTATCAAGTAACTCGGTCATACTGCAAATGTCGTTGGTTTGCCTGAATAATTCTGCCAGGATCTAGACGACATCATCCAGGCTAACTTCATCAGTTGGTACCACCCAACTGTTTGACTTTCAGGCCCATTTCTGTGCTTCCAAGAACAGCGGACTGAACTCTGGTAATCAATGATCATATGTGAGGGCAATTTCAGCCCGAACTCTAAGAGTTGGTTTAACACTTCTAATAACTCCATACTTTCATTTTCAGAACGGATAAGGACAGCGATGCATGCTCTGGTAAAGAGTGGCAATGCCTAATCAGCGAGGCTAACAGGGTGTAGGAGGAAATATGGGCAAGTTTGGAGAGGTTTGGGAGAGTGTATGGGTGTGATTTGAGTTGAGGGATCAAATTCTGGGTTCCTTTTTAGGAAGATAGCATTGGTATGATTTGGGAGTGGGTTGTGAGTAGTGTTGGGCTTAGGATTGGCTGGTGGGGCAATGGTACCCCGGTCAATTAGACCTTGGATTATGTTTCGAAGGTGAAAGCATTGGTCGGTGGTATGACTAGTAGTTTGGTGAAAGGCTCAATGGGCATCTGCCTTGAAGTTTCTTGGAAGTGAATTGGCTAATGGACGGGGATCCAAGGGCTTGATGAGTTTTCGGCTTAACACGGCTTGATATACTTTGGAGAGGGGAGCATGGAGCTCAGTGTATTCCTTTCGGACAGGGATATGGCGTCTTTTTGGTGCCCACAAAGTGGTTTGTTGAGAGATGTTAGCACTAGCAGGTTTGTCATATTTTTAGGGGGTGAACTGTCCGGACACTTTCTTTTGTTCAATTTCTATTTTAGCAAGACCTTCCTTGATTTCTACTCTTGCTTCTCTGCGAGCTCGAAAGTGGGGATAATATTGTCCTCCCATAGATTTTCGGACATGGGATAAGAAGTTCTTCTTCACTATGTTGACTTGTTCTTCCTCGGATGGCCAATTGGTCATAGTGGCTGCCTTTTCCCTCCATAGGGCTATGAAGTTACTGACTGATTCCCCAGGTTATGTTTGAGAAGCTCTAAATCACAGTGGGTGACCTCAAGCTCTCCGTTATATTTGTACTGCGATATGAATTATCGGGCTACATCCTCCCAGCTATGGATTATGGACTCCTCGAGAGACAAAACCCATGAAAGAGCACTATCCTTCAGAGTTTGCTGAAATAATTGGGCCATCACTTCTTATGAAGACCCTAGGAGAGTCATAGCACGGTGATAACTACGAAGATGGAAAATAGGGGGCCCACTTCCTCCGAATTTCTTTATATTCAACATCTTGAACTTCTCGGGTAACCTTGCCTTAGGATAAGGAGACATGTGGGTGTAGTCCGTGTAATTTCTAGAGATTCTGACTTGGTCGAACTTCTTAGTTAGCATCTTGAGATATTCTTTGAGCTTGTTCAACTCTTCTTCTTTCGGATCAACAATCGCAGACAAGTTAGCCCCAGGCTGGGCAAGGTTTGGCATAGGAAGCTGGGCAGGCGGCGAACCATTAACGTGAGGGGAACGTGGAGTGTGCTGATATTCTTCGAGAACCAAAATAGGCTCGAATGGACCCATAGCACGAGGGAATAGGACCTCGGGCTCTTGAGGAATAGGAACCTGGTTTCGTTGCATCTCTCGGACCTCAGTCTGAAGGTTGTCAATCTTGGACACGAGCTGAGCTAAAACTGACATCAGATCTGGCTGCGCAACTGGTACTTGATCTGTATTTTTTATGAAAAGTGGATGGATACCAGACTCGGAAGAGGTAGCAGGGGAACGGACGGAACTCTGGGGTGATTTGACTGAAGACCGAAGCCAATAAGGATCCAGGCCAAGGACATGCGATCGACCAAATAGGGTCTAAAATGGGATTTATTTTTGACAAAAAAGGATGTATATATTTTTGACATTTTTTCTTTTTGAGATTGAAAGACAAAATATTATTGGATTTTTGGTAAAGAAAGGAGAAATATTTTTTTATATTTGATAAAGGAATGAGAAATGTTTTTGGAAGACGGCTCTTAGCATGATTATTATAATTATTATGTTCTCACTTGTATTGAATTCTCCTAAATGCAAAATGAAATGCCGGACGGGACCCGATCCTGGAAAAGTTGGGTTTGTAACATATGCAAAGCTATGGCTAGACTTGTAACCAGGCTCACAGGTATGGCTCCGTTTAAAAAATGCGCGAAAATTTGGGCGGCAGGCCGACCCTGAATTTTGGCAGAGTTTTGGGTTGAAACCGACAATCTAACATGTGTGTCCTAGGCTTGACACCTATATGCGGGTATGCATCTTGATTGGGTGAATCAAAAAGGGTTCCCCCTTTGGAGTGGCTTCTATGATATACGTCTTGATTTTGAGGGCAATCGGTATGTGTGGACAAGACATTTGATATACCTGAGTGTATGTGAATTGCCTCACTATATACCTAGTGGGGACGGTACGTGTGAGAGCGAATTTGATATACTCGGCGTATGTGAACGAGTTCCATGCGATATACCTCCCGTCATGACTTTAGTCAAGCGGTACGATGCGGGAGAACCGTTCGATATACGTCGAAGGTACTTGGCCAATGGAAGGTGAGAGTCATATCGCTTAGGCTAACTGCGTCCTGCCGGACCAGCGCCCATCACGAAGTGACTCTTCAGTTACTGGACAAAATTTATTCAATCATAATGCTCTTTGGTAATGTCGTGTGAATTGTGCATGATTCTCTTATTAGTATCTTATGATGAGAGTATGTTTCTTGATCATACCCAACAGGGAGAAAAGTATGAGTAGTAATGGTATACCAAGTATGGGTGATGCATGCAACATGGGGATATATGTGATCCTAGGTGCACGTGGTGTGAAGTGTACATTGAGAATTTTCTACAAGTGTGTGAATAGAAGCATAAGCATGAGGTACACATAAATAGTAAAGGGGAAAATAGGGGGATATATAAGAAAATAAAATACCCGTGTAAATAGAGTCTAGCCCTCAAAATGAAAAATTCCCTATAAAGTCGCCACTGTGGCCATCCCCGATCCTCGTGGTGGGAGAGGATCCTAGGTCCCGCGCGTTCCTCTAGGGAGTGCTTCGGGCGGCGTCGGTGATAAGGTGAAAAATGTAGAGAGATAGAGGCGCCAGTCTATTTTATTCAAAATAGACAAAAGAAAAGGGAGCTATCTCGAAGGACAGCATCCAAAGACATACTGATACATACGAAACCAAAATGATTCGAAAAGGGTCCGGAGGATAAGTTACGAAATGGCAAGGTGTTAGGCACCCATTTCGCCCTTACGGTCTCTCATGGGTTATTGCTATTTTCCTTTATTTCCCCGTGATATGTGTGCATGTGTATACGTAGTGGAGATAGGAATCATCAACTTGTATCATGGAAAAGATAAAGCGAGTCATCCATAGGAATGTTCCTAAAAAGTAATGTTAAAAAATAGGATTTACACGATTATTCTCGCGTTGATCGTTATAACAGAAGGATAATGCACATGGAATAATACGCCACTAAGAACAAATATATGTATATGTAAATATGTAGAATTTAAGAGAGTTAACTTTAAACAACGTAGAAAAAGTAGAAAAAAAGTAGGAAAAGGACTCGAGTCTCGGGTTTTACCCCGAGACGCCTACGTAGCCTATAGAGGTATCAAAGTCCACGTAGTTCGTATGCAAAATGAGGGGTGGGATTTATCCCATAAATCCAACCGGGGACTTCTCTTATATGTGTGTCTATGTGTGTATAAAAGTGTTTCAGTTGTGAGAAAAGTGTGAGAAGAGTGAGAATTCCCGTTTGGAATTTATGAGCAAATCCTATTTTTCTTGTTTTTTGGGTTTTATTTATATGAAAATAAGATATGTGCAATAATACTAAATAAAAAGTATATTAGGATATGTGAGATGAGAGAATAAAAGTGCTAAGTAATCAAACGAAATTAGGGGAATTTATTGGAATTTAAAGAGAGAGTTGAGAATGTTGGACCTTCTTGAAGATCTTGAGCTTGATCTTGGATATTGGAGAGCAGCCTTTGCACTGGGGTGATAATGGAGGGTACTTAATTCACCAAGTTTGATGAAGAAGGTGATGAAAGGTGAAGGTTTTAAAGGGATATGGATATGGAAATCACGCTGACTTCGAGAGGGGTTTTCTGAGCTTGCTGAGAGAGATGGATCTTTGATCTTCCTCCTCTTTGGAATGAGGTTAGGCCCTCCTTTTTATAGGCCCAGGGCATTTCCGATCGGCATAGACCTTGTCCTGCCAATCGGTAGGTGAGTTTAGGCACACTGTCGACAGGCAGAGTTTAGAACCTGCCGTTTGGCACTCTCTTTTAGGTTTCTTCGAAAAATAGGTCGTAGAGCACTAACCATTGATCCGAATCGCGCATGGGGTGAATCATTAGAAAGGTAATTCAGAGACCTTAGAAAGTCCTTGGACTTCTCCCAGGTTTGGGAGTTGACTTTGGGTCAAATGTGGCTCGGAAGCGCTTGTCGGTCCTTTGGGCGGAGAAACTTCAGATGCAAACGGATCGTTCGTCCGCATGGTAAGTTAGAATCATGCACGAGGTGGACCATTGGAAGGGTTAGGAGATGTACTTCGACATTCCAAAGAGTTTGACCTGGTTCGGAGTGTTGACTTTGGTCAACCGTGGCCTGAAAATGTTTAGTGACGTTTCAGAGTAAAACGGATCGTTCGTCTATACCGTAAGTCATAATCACGCACGGGATGGACCATTAGAAAGGGGATTCAGTGCCCTTCAAAGATTCATTCATTCTTGATGGAGCTAAAGAGTTGACTTTGGTCAAATGGATCCTGGGAGCATCCGGTGACCTCCTGATCGAGTTTCAGGGGAAAATGTGTCATCCGTCTGCACCGTAAGTCAGAATTATGTATGGGATGGACCGTTGGAAAGGGGATTCAATACCATTTGAAGATTCATTCAGTGTTGTTCGAGCGAAGAGTTTGACTTTTGGTCAAACAGAACCTGGGAGTGCCCGATGGCCTTTAGGTCAGTACCCGGGGTATGACTTGGGTTTGCAATGATAAAAGGAGGTGCATAGGGACCTAAGGAGAGGTTAGGGGGTGTTAGAATGGGTTGTCTACACATACTAAATTTATCTTCACTCCATAGTCAATAAAACTTTCACACGAACATCTAAGTAAAAGTGTAGTTCTTTATAGAGGTTTTATGTTGACTGAGTCCATTAAATCAAGGAGCAGCAAATTAGAGTAAAGAAACAGCCGGGGAGATCGAACCCAAAATCAGAATAACGTGGAGGAGCTTTCGCTCATTAGGTATATTTATGTTCTTTAGCCTAGGGTCTTGTGTTGCATGTTTATGTGCATGTAACTCTTGTACAAATTATTTATAGTTGGTTTTTTTTGTAGCGTAGAGTTCACCGTGGATGTTTCCTCAAATTGAGGTTTTACCACGTTAAAAATTATCGTGTCAACTTACTGTTTTAGTTATTAATATCTTTCATGGTTTGCTTTCAATACAAGGAATAAGTATCGGTTTGTGATTTAAACCTAAGGTAATCAGGCTACCAAGTCTAACATCCAACTAAATCAGTTTCATATACATCATGTTTTAATATTTTAAAAGAAATTTCCTCAAAGAGTTTGTTTTCAGAGTTTACTTAACATTTTAACTTTAAGTTAAAAACCTTACTAAACATCTTTTTAGGGTGGTCTTCCTATCCATTTTAGCCTTCATTATCTCTCCCACTACCATAAACCACCATGCTACCACCACCTCTTCACCTTATATCCCCATATTTTTCATGTATTCCCCCATATTTGAACTAAGCATACCCATTTCCACAATAAATGAAGTGTTATTGGGGGTTTTGGAGAAGATGAAGATGGAGTTTGAAGTGGGTTTTGAAGGAGTCTTTCTTGGAAGCCAAATGGACCACATATGGACCTTTCAAAGAGGATGCATTTGGTAACCCCTTGAGGCCACCTTTGGAGGTGGGAGTTTCTCCTCCCACACTGACTTTCTACCAACATTTAGGGCCTTTAGAGGTGGGAAAAATCTACTCTCAGACTAAGATTCTATTTTATGTGGTTGTAGTTTTGATTGTTCAAATATTAAGAGTAGGATGCTTTGAATATAATGATGGATTCTCTAGAAAAGTCAATAATAAACATTTTTATGGAATAAAAATGTTGAAAAGAAAATATCATTCTGTTCAAAATAAATAAAAAATTCATATTTCAAAGTTTCTTGAAATAATGCTTTCGATTTTATGAAAATAATGCATTTTCTAGAAGTCTATGTTAAATATTTTATGGATTAAAATGTTTGAAATAAGTTGATCTTGCTAAAATAATGATGAAGCAAAGTGTCAAATTTTCTTACAAAAATGGAGATTTTATGAGAAATGGGACATTTGTTGAAGTTTGAAGAAATGATAATGTCCTTTAATCTTGAAAAGGTATGATTTGCAATTGTTATGAATTTCTATAATAAACCATATGTTCAAAGGATCTTGAGATTTAAAACCCATTTCTCCATGCACATGAACTTATAGTATTTTGATGTTAAACATATAAGCAAGTTTAAAGAAGATTGTGTTGGGATGAAAACAAAATAAGATAGTAGAAATACCAACTTCCAAAATGCGTAATAAGGGTTAAAAATGTGATAAGTATTAAGTTTCAAGACTACTTATGATAATAAAAGGAGATGGTATCTAAAAGCAGTCTTTGAGTATAAGTAGATTTCTTGAATAAATAAAGTAAAGAACCATCTAATCTGGAAATATTGTTAGTGAAGGTGTTGAATGATTAAACATTAAACAAATGGTGTGTGTAACTTAATTATATTGTAAAAGATTAACGCTATGAAATGGAGAAAAATGTGAATTTGAAAATTAAGGGATAAAATGATAATTTTACTTAAAGTGGAACATTTTTATGTGCAGAGAGGTGTTCATCTATGACCCCAAAATAAGCCCAAGGTAAGCAAGCCCACGTAGAAATGATGCTTCTGCTCAAATTAAAAAAGAAAATTTTAGAGCGAGGGGGTCTATCTTTATTGAACCCCATGACCAAATGTGATACTTGGACAAGGGAACTCACCACGAGCAACCCCTCATCCTAAGATTGAAGTTACAAAAAAAAGGACCAGAACGAGAGGGGGTCATCACGAGTAACCCTTCCAAATGATGCTTAGGCCAAAGATAAAGGCCAAGGATGGGGGGGTCATCACGAGTAACCCTTCCAAAGGATGCTAAGGCCAAAGATAAAGGCCAAGGATGAGGGGGGCTCACCACGAGCTACTCATCATCCCAAGACTCAAGCCATAGATAAGAGGCAAGAACGAGGAAGGCTCACCACAAGGAACCCTTTATCCTAGGACTTAAGCCATAGAAAAGAGGCAGGGATAAGGGGGCTTACCATGACCATCCCCTTCAAATAAGTTTGAGGACACAAAAAAAAGGTCGGGGCAAGGGGGATCACCATGAGTAACCCCCTCAACCCAAGTTGACATCCTAAAAATAGAGGAAGGGAGAGGAGGTACACCTAGAATGACCCATCCACCCCAAATCACATACCACAAAAATGACGTAAGGCGAGGAGATCCACTTTGAGGGACCTCACCCCAAGACTTGTTACTCAGAAAATAACAAAGTACTAATATTTTTTCTTGTACAGGTAGCCTAGTTCAGAAAGTAGGACTCAAACAAGCCAATTGGGATCTCGTATGAGTTTTGGCTTGGTGGCTGAGAGACAAGGTTTATTGAGCAAGCTCAACCACTTAGAACTTTAATATATAGAGAATAGTAGTTGATACCATTAAGGTTCACTCAAGTCCTTACACAGTCCACATTTAGTTATAACTGAAGTAAGTATCCAAGAGGCTGTTCACAAGAAAAATACTTTTTACAAAATGAATAACTTATTTTCAAAAGATATTTACCAAATCAGATATTTTGTGACCATTAGGAGACATTGATTTTTTACTTTGGTTTACACCAGGTGTCGTCTGTCGAAGGGGACACACGACTGCAGACCTAGTAAGGATAAAAAGGTACATTACAGACCTTGTCCCTCTAAGTTTTCCTCTCTATTTTGTCTCCCAAAAAGACTAAACCAGTCTTAGTATTCACCTATAAATAGGACCATTTGAGAAGTAAATCAGACATCAAAAACTCAAGTTAATCCATTACTCTGTAAAAATCACCCCTGACCTAGTATTATCTCCTTGCTCTCTCTCTCTCTAAGCGCTAAGTGCCTATTTGTTCATTACCACATTTAGAGCCATTATTCTCGGAGATTCTTCTCTCCAAATTACTATTACTAATTGTGAAGTTTATCTTCTTGAAGTAAGAAGTTCTAGTTTTGACTCCATTTTTATCGAAAAAGGAAGGTTTTACCAGGATCTTTTGTTTCTACTTTGAAGTCCTTAGAGGTAGAGTCTATTGGACTGGGTCACACCTCACCCTTTCCAGTTTCTTATCAGACCCCAGCCACACTATGCTCCTACATTTAACGACTCCGCTAGGGAGGTATCCTCATTAACATGAACTAAGCAGCTGATTTTTTAAGACACTCCAGCTGGAAATGGAGTTCAGAGTGACCAGACTACCCAAGGTGGTAGTGACTAGAGCTAGCGCACCTTCTCCTTAAGGAGGACAGACTAGTGTAGCAGAAGCTACTCCACTGACATGTATTAATTTAATGACCGTGTCTTTTGAGTTTCTAAAACAAAATAATGTGGATTTGTCAAGCTTGAGCCAAAGTTGTGTAACACCAGCAACAGCCTCTTCTGGAGGGGCAACTACTACATCACGAAGAGTGGCGTCGAAGCAAGCAGTGACACCGTTGAGTTCACCAGCAGTAAAGAATGTGAGTTTGGAGGAGACTACCTCTAAAGATGTTACCATAAAGGAAATGAAAAAGCTACTTTCTTCTTAAAGGAAAACTTCTGATCTATTCGAGGAGTTGTAGAACCCCTAACTATAAAGTGTTAATGAGAAACCATACCTAGAGGGGTATGTTCCATAAAAATTCATCAAATTCAATGGTATACATGAAAAGGTTGATGAAATACCTAGGATTACATACGAATGATAAGTAACTAAACTTAGGGGAGTTCTCCAAGACCCCCACGGGGAAGGCGTACATGTGGTACTCCCACTTGGCACCCAATAGCATCCCAATATGGGAGGAAATGCACAGGCATTTCCTTAACATTTTTTTGTAGAAGAAGATGAGTTCACTTTGAGACACATGTCTTAAGAAGTGAAGAAGCCCGGTGAAGAGATTATGCAATATATTAAGCGTTTCCATGATAGGGCACTAGATGTCCATAAAAATGTGTCTAAGGTAAGGCTACTGGAAATATATATCGAGGGACTCTTGGAAGAATATAAAATCCATTTGGTCAATAAAACTAGAGATGGGACTTTTAGAGAATTCAACTGGGCTACTAGAAACATAGCTATGATCATCAAGCCTAGACCGTCAAGTTTGAGAACATAAGTGCTTCTGACCTCAGGAATGTTTTAATTCTCTAGGAGGTAAGATATCAATTATGTAGATGGATGATCAAAGGGTAACGACATCCCACTACCACTACCTTATAGTGTGGTAGAGGCAGTGGGATATTATCGTACTTTAGTGAGAGAAGGGGTAGTAGTCCCCCTCACTCAAATGGGAAAGTACCAATAGGAGCAGACAAGGCTAATGCCAAATATTGCGATTTGCATCAGAGAGTAAATCACACCACTAAAGATTATATCTACCTACGGAGGATCATTAACGAGCAGGTGGCCAATATTACTTTACAGATACCCCCGTAGATGTCAATGAAAACCCGCTACTAGCACATCACTATTACACTGCTAATATGGTGGTAGAATATAATAAAGAGACCACTCAAGATCTAAAGAAATGGGAAGATAGAGAGAAGATATGCGCATATCTAGAAGGTTTGGCGTTTAATAGAGTATAAAAAGCTGAGAATGAGAGGATTCATGAGGAATGTTCTTCAATCCTGATTAATAAGAGGATGAATATGAGGGGGTTGAGAAAGTGAACTCCCCACGAGGCAAGGTAAATGTTATCCTTGCTATAGATGGAGGAGGAACATATGAGGAAGAATATGTTTACAATGCTCAAACTTATGAGGTAAATCTCGACTCTAAGTGCGAGTCATAGCAAGTAGTCCGAAGTTAAAATGGTTTTTGACCAGATAGGAGTGATGTATGACATCTAGTGGTCATTACGAGAAGATTTTAGAATAGGTGGAACAGCGGGCGGGTTCCCTCACTAAACTGGTAGGGACCCATTAGGCGATTAATTAAAAGATGTTAATTAAAATATATTCTTTCGAGGTGGTCCTTTCTTAAGCAGATAGATAAGTGCCATATTTTCATAACCGGACACTCTATGTGATAGCCTTGATCAATAGGATTTCTTTCCTCATGGCCTTGACTGATGGAAGAGAGTCCATCTATATCATTCCAATCAGCACGCAATATGAGATGGGTATCTCTCAAGACAAGATAGTGTTGGTACCACTGTTGATTTCAAGATATGACAGCGCAAGCATAAACTCACTTAGGTATCTGAATATGGGAATCAAGCAGGGGAATTTCACTTCCCACATTAAATTTCATGTCATCAATGCCAACACAAGCTACCAGTTGCTCATAGGCCGAGTGTGGATGCACACTCATGGTATAATGCCCTCCAGATATCATTAATGTGCCAAAGCCAATGTTTGAGGCACTGAGATCATAATCAAAGCAACATAAAAACCATTTTCTATTGAGGAGGATCATCAAGTAGATGCAGCATCTTACCCTGAGCTCGATGAAGAGAGAAATAGCTCAGCGACAAAGTTAGAGGGTATGCAAGTGGTTGTAGGAGGCGCCCAACCAAGGATATGTGTTCTTGATCGTTTGGTGTAGAGAGTGATCCCCAGGTGGAAAAGGGAAAAAAGAAGGTATAGGAGATGGACAAGCCCCCTCGAACATGTAAGAAGGTCATCCTTCTGGAAGAGAAAGTTATATACTGCTTATAATGGTCTACGCGGGTGACGTTCTATGATGAGAGCATCGACTCGGCACAGGAGTGTTTTATGGTAGATGAGTCACATATTATAGAGCATGTCGAGGAACCCGAGGAGGTGCTCAAATGCATGCAAGACGGTACAAGAGAGCATCTACAGTATCAGGAAGATATTAATTTGGTAATAGAAGGGGGTGAGAGTATACCCATTCAAATTTACAAAGGTTTGAACTCAAATAAGAGGGAAGATCTCACCAGCCTGCTCAAGGAATTCACTGATGTGTTTGCATGAAAATACACATATATACTTAGGATAGAGCCAGAGATGAGTTCTCATAAACTAAATTCTCTGCCTAATGCTTTCCCAGTTCGACAAGCTACTCGCACATACAAGGCTGAGCTAGACCTTAAGATAAAGGTAAAAGTGGAGAAATTATTGGCAGTGAGGTTCATCAAACTTATTCAACACCATGTGTGTCTTTTTAGCATTGTGCATGTGGTGAAGAAAGATAAAAGATAAATTCGAATTTGCATTGACTTCTACGACTTAAACTAGGCATATCACAAATATGAGTTTTCTTTGCCATATATAGATAGTCTAATAGATACTACCACGGGTTATGAGATGTACAGTTTTATGGATAGGTATATCACCTACAATCAGATCAAGATGAACCCGACAGACACGAAGAAGACTGCCTTACGCACGTCATCGAGAAATTTTCACTATAAGGTCATGCCATTCGGGTTGAAAAATGTAGGTGTTGTTGAGTAGATGACTATGATGGACATCTTCCATGACTTATTTCATTACATATTGGAGTTCTATGCGGACGACCTGGTGGTGAAGTCAAGCAACGAGTGTAAGCATATCCAAGACCTCAAGAGGGTGTTTGAAAGATGCCTCATATAGAAATTGAGAATAAATCCCTCAAAGTGTGACTTTGGTGTCACTACATGAAATGTTTGGGATTCGGGGTAAATCGAAAGGGGGTTCTATTTGATGAGGAAAAGAGGAAGGCATTATGATGATTCAACTACTAACGAGTCAGCGAAAGCTCAAGAATTTCTTAGGAATGCCTTTGATAAAATCAAAGAAATATTATCATCCCTATTTACGATGATATTGCCGAAAGATGGAGCACTACTGCTTCTCTACCTCACCTCAACAGAGATGTCTATAGGAGCATTGCTCGCTCAAGAGAAGGAAGTGGTAGAAAGGTCGGTATATTATTTGCCAAGGGTGATCTCAAGTACAAAATCTAGATATACCAACGTTGATAGGCATTATCTTTCCTTAGTCTTTGTAGCCCAAACATTGTGACACTACTTATTGGCCTTTACAGTCACATTATCACCAAATGTGA
Source organism: Sambucus nigra (assembly GCA_949130495.1). Lineage (NCBI taxonomy): Eukaryota > Viridiplantae > Streptophyta > Magnoliopsida > Dipsacales > Adoxaceae > Sambucus > Sambucus nigra. The sequence continues at coordinate 381,456,148 of OX422220.1, read as the reverse complement.
CCCTATTAAGTATCTCCTAGCATGGATGGTCTTGGTAGGATGAGAAGCAAAGTGATTCTTGATTCTTTCAGAGTATAATTTAAAGTGCATGGTGCCATATTGTCTCTGGGGGTGCCAAATGATACGATCAATTGATGACGTTGGGGTACTACTGGCCAACCATGGAAGTTGACTCTTTTGGTTATGTGAAAAAATGTAGAGCATGCCAAGTATATTAAAATATGATGCATGCCCCTTCAGTCAGTCTGCAAAGCTTAGCAGAACCTTCCCCTTCCATACGTGGACATTTGATCTGTTGGGAAAGATCAGCCAAGCCTTTCGCAACAAGGCCTTCATTGTCGTTGCTATATAATTGTACACTAAATGGGCAGAAGTAATCCCGCTATGTAGAGTAACTTCCCAAGTGGAAACCCAATTTATAAAGGAGTATATCATATATAGGTTTGGTATACCCAAGGTGATCCTCACAGATAGTGGGAAGTAATTTATATGTAAGGAGATGGCACTCCTCACTAACAAATACAAGATCGTGCACAATAACTCAATTATCTCCTAACCAAAGGGAAATGGCCAAGCAGAGGCCACCAATAAGATTTTGATCAAAATATTTAAGAAGATACTTGAGGACATGCCAGGGGCATGGGATGAGAAGCTACCCGTGGTGCTATGGGCCTATCGTACTTTAAAAAGAAAGTCGACAGGGTTTACCCCGTTCTCAATGGTATATGGAACTAAAGTTGTCTTACCGGTGTAATTGATAGTGGCCTCAACTAGGATTTCTCTAATTAATAGCCTAATACTAGACCCTCAACATGTGAACTGGAGGCTCTATACGAGTACAGAGATAAGGCCAATAAGAACTTCAAGGTTTACTCCCAGTAACTGTCCAGGGCATATGAGAACTTGGTTAATCCTAGGTAGTTTCAAATAGGGGATTTGGTATTAGGTGCATCTAACCACCATCCCCACAACATGTCAGAGTCAAAGTTCAAACCCAAATGGGAAGGGCCCATCATGGTGAGTGGGGTAGGAAAGTTAGGGTACTGCCAGATATCAGAGCCCGAGAGTGACGATCTTCAATCTATTAACTGTAAGTGTCTCAAAAGGTATTATGCCTAGTTTTTTAATTCAGGTTCATTTCTTTTGAAAAGTCTGAGTGTCCTACTCTAATACAATAATTTTTTTTGTAAAGTTGTTAGAGAAATGTCTTGTAAACATAATAAAATATGAAATAAATGAATAGTAGCTATTTTTTATCATTACATGATGACTCTCGCATTGTTTATTTGCCTGCTATATAAGATGGGTGCAACAGAACAACTTTTTTTCCTAAAAAAAGTAAGAATAGTAATACTCTCTACTAAACTAGAAGAGGGTTCATGAAAAGAAGAGATTTTCTCATTATACTTGGGGGTTTATCCATCCCAATGTAAAAGTATATTGAGAAAAGTCTTTACAAACATAACAGACCAGCAGGAGGTTGCTCTCCTAGTGATAATAATAACAATATAATGTACATTTTTTATTATTATTTCATAAAAAATTTATATCCTAGAGGACAAGTTCTAACCTCTATTCTCAAAGAAAAAAAATCACTTTACCAGTTCTCAAAAAGTATGGAGAAGGCGGTCTACCCTCCCTTTCTAAACTTGTTATTTTTTTTCTAAGACAAAAAGGTTCCTACGAAAAAGTTGAAACGAGGACCCTGCGGTAAGGGGCAATTTTTTTTTAGTATAAGGAAATAATCATTTTATTTACTCATATTTGTGAAATTTTATTCAAAGTTTATAGGAAGGTGAAAGGATAACAACTTATCCTAGTTCTTTTCTAAGAAATGAAGGCGCATAGCCAAATACCCCACAGTCACACGGGGTCGTACTAAAAAGTATAGCTTGTCCAAATTTATGTAAGTACCCCACAGTATACGGGGGAAGTTAAAATGGACCAAGTTCTCACAGAAAATTAGAGAAGGTCATAGTAAACATATGCCGAAGTACAAATAGTGGCAAAGAATGAAAAAAAATCATTGGAAGAAAAAAAAAGGGGTCAATCATTAATAAATGATAAATCTTCTACATATAGAGGAGAAACGAAAATACAAAACAAAGATTACATAGAAAAGAAGTCTATCCACCAGACAAAATAAATAAATAAACTCTTCCATGAACGCATGTATGTGTAAGAAGGACCTGCCTCCTCAATAAACTTCTCCTCCAACATGGCCATCGTGGTATTGTCCTCAGCATCACCAGCCTCAAGCTTAGCCTTGAGTGATGGAATTTGACCTCTAATCTGAACAGCCTCAACCTGGCTCTGCTGAACCCTGAACTGCCAAGATGTATAGAGTCTCATCATCTTCTTGAATGGGACGCTAAGAAAATTATAAACTGTGGTGTCAAGCTAGTCTAGCGAGAAATGATAGAAGCGTTGGAGATCATGAAGGGCCTAGAGAAATAATATAGTCCTGCTACTAGTTATGTCAGTAGGTGGAGTGGATAGAAAGTCATGAAGGTGACTGGTGAGGGCCTTCATATTTAAGACCGTAAGGATGTTGATGCTGAGCACACTCTGAGATGTAAAATTCTCAAGATAGTGCTCTAGGACCATATCCTGCTCATGGGCTTGAAACCTCGAGGGCAACTTTAAATGCCATAGGGAGCTCATAAAGGTCCCAGGAGCCTCTATCTACATATCATCATAGCCCATATTCTGGGACTCGATCTCTCAAAGAAAAAGAGAGTAATCCTCACTGGATCTAGCATCAGCATCTGTGCGAGCGGCCTCAGAACTCTGCTCTGCCTCAGCAGTCTCACTTACTGGATCCTGAAAATGAGAAACACAAACAAAATGATAAGTCCCAAAGAAATAAGGTTGAGCAACTCTACTCAAGTTAGAACAAGGACTGCAAAGCTTACCTCAAATCCCAGATGGGTAAGTATGTTGTCGTAAAATCAAGAGGGTGCCACGTGACCGAAGATGCCAGCCTAACAGAGAATAGTCAAAGTTGGTATCAATCCTTTTTGTAAAAAAAGTAAATGAAAAGTATTAAGTAATCATAAAAAGTAAACCTAGGTATGACAGTCTAATACCTGGGGAGTGCGTAGTACATCACTCACAGTATGTCTCGCAAAACTAGGGACATATGTCTCACTAACCTGAAAATAAGGACACAGGGGTGTGAGGGTGAGCCAACTTTCCCAGTAAAAGAAAGAAGAAAATGGGAAATAGAAGAAGAAAAGGGTATGGCGGTATAATATCTCTCTCGCAGTGACCTCCCCTAGATGTTCCACATCTATTGGATTAACTACAGCACTAACCTGGAAATGGGGAAATAGGTAAGTGTTAGAAAGTGCTTGCATAGAAAAAGGAAAGTCCAAAAGGTCTAAGTAGACCAAGTTTTTACCTAGGAGTCTCATCTGAGACACCAGCTAGGGATCCCGCATAAGAATGAATATACGCAACACTGACCTGCAAGATAATGAGATAGGGAAGTGTCAGTAAATCCTTATATAGAAAATGCAAGGCAATAAAAAATATTGTGTCGCATATACCAGATCAGTCTCTTCTAAAATGCTGGCCAAAGGCTCTACAGACACGGGCGCCGATACAGTGTTAACTTGAGAACCGAGATATTGTCTCACAGGTAGAGGGACTATAACTATAGATATGTTAGAAAAACTTTAAAGTTCTCATCCACGTAAGAAAAGTTAATAATGAAAAGTATAATGAATAGGTGTGCGAGAAAAAGCACTTGAGAAGTCACCCCTGCATAACTGAGAAAAACCCCATAGATAAGGGGACTTCAGCCATGCTAGTCTAAGGGAAAGAAGGTTTAGAAGATGTACAAGTAAAGAGGAGAGAAGAAATAGCCATTCTTATGTCAAAAATACATGGTACCTGTGTGGTCATATTCGTAAAAGCTAAGAGAGGTCCTATGGGTGATGCTTGGAGAGTTGCCTTTACAGCACTCGATGTAGGCACCATAGATGAAGAAGACTCACTAGCACCAACCTGTGAATAGAGGAAGTATGTAAGTGTTGGAAATTTACTTATATAGTGAAGAGAATATATGGAGAGGAAACAAAGTCAACATAAAATAAGTACCAAGAAAGGTGTTATGATAATTCTTCCACCAGAGCCGGTGGAAAAAGGGACCTCTACCACCGCAGGGGCAGATGGAGAAGTAATTAGAGAAACAGTCAATGAGATAGTAACATTGGCCAGCTGAAACACAAACTGGCAGTGGCAAGACATGAGAATAAAGTCTTAGTGGTAAAGTAAAAGTGAGTCAAGAAAGAAAAGATTCATAAACATGTGTACCTGAATCCCCTCTGGGGAAGAAGGACGTACAATAACTGGTGGTGTCGCTAAAGAAGTAATAGTGTCCTAATCGTCACAAAATTATTAGAGACAAACACAAAAAAAGAAAAAATCGATCCTAATAAGAATGTGAAATTCTTGAGAAAAAGTGATAGCCTGTGAAACAACACTAGAAGCGATTGTGAATATCAACCGGTATGGTAGATGATGGATGTGAGGCCTATTATCCATATTCATATCAACTCAAGAGATAATAATCCTCCCAGAGGATGACAAGCTCGGGATAGTAACTCTAGATAGTAGTACCATTCCCCTAGTAGAGGAAGATCCATGTAGGTACAAACCTTGCAAGGAAGAAAGACAAAGACAATAGAGATGACATAAGGATCAATTATACATATAAAATAATAGTTAACAAAGAAATATAGCAAAGGTAACAAGTCCACATACCTCTGCAAGAACAATAAAAGAACCACTCACCGCAGCAGAGACAGGAGGTGGGGAAGCACGACCAGGAGGAACAGTCCTCTTCAAATAAACAAAGAGAAGGGAATCAAAAGATGTCTAAAAAAATGCCATGTTAAAGAAGAACTCAATGGAGTTGATAATTACCTAGACGGAATGGGATAACACAGAAGAGTTCCTTGTGGTCGTGGGGAACAAAGAAGATAGTTTCAAAGGCAAAAAAAGAACGGGCTACATCAGTGAAAAATTACAAGAGAAGGAAAAAAAGAAGGTGATAGCTGAACAAAAAGGAAATAACAAACCTCTCTAGCCAGACATAAATAAGAGACCAACATGGAATTCCTCTCCCTAGGAAAGAGTGCTCGAGCAAGATGTGGAGGCAAAGGATCACTCACCATAATAGAAGAAACATATAAATACCATAAAGACATAGATGAATTAAACATAAGACATAAAAATTAGCTAAGTGCAGAAAATCATATAAAGGAAGTTAAAGGAAAAAACTTGCAGTAGTTGTGCATGCACCCTGCCCATATGGGAGATGCCCAGCGATAAAATTGCTGGTAGAAAGGGAATCTATCATGATGTCCTCACTAGAGGACTCTCTCAAAGATGGCAATAAACTAAAAGTGTTAAGACCATATTCACCATGAGGGTCAATGGCACTGATGTCATTTGAATAAGAACTGACATCATCATAGGAAGGAGTGCTTCTATAATCAACTAGTTCCTCTTCAAATAAATGAGAAGGGGGACCAGCAAGTGAAACTTCATGAAATTCAATTTCACTAAGTAAAGAGGAGTCAAGTATAATACCTTCACCAATAGGAATGGAAGTAGCATGAGGCTCCTTAGAAGATAAACCTAAGGCTTCGTAGCCTTGCTCACATACAGTTAGGTATGTCTCATCCACTCCAAGATCATTAGTATCAGACCCCTGGTCTAATATAGGAAAGGGGTAAACAACCTTAACACTATCCTTTTTCTTCTTCTTGATTGCCCTAGTCCTTATCGACGAAGGAGGGGAAGTAGAGGTAGCAGCATCTGAAGCAGTAATAGCTGGTATAAAATTGGATACATTTTCATCAGGGTGCATACTTTTGGATGCATCACGATATTTTACCTTGACATTTCCCCTGGGCTTGGTAGGTTGAAGCTCACCAAGACTAGGGTGACTTGCTCGAAAGGGATCCTAGAGCTGGTGTTGTGGTGCCATAATATCCTTTAGGTCCTCTTTCCCAAGTATTTATCATTATTGGGGAGCTTGGTAGAGATGGCCTCATAAGGGATATCTTTCACACAATTTTGAATAAGGCACACCTACCTATATCCTAGAGTAAACCAAGAACGAGTGAAAGATGGCAGGTAATCTAGAGGAGGCACATACAAACATCCTAAGTGGCTAACCATATTAACTATTCCCTCAAAAGTAAAATTAGCAAAGGCCTCAAGATATAGCTCGGAGGGGGAGGTGCTCGAGGGATAGGAAGGTGAATGAACACCTTGGTCATAGACAAACTGCCTCTTCACCCTCCTAAGATGATAGAACTCCACACCATGTCCTAAGTGAGACAAAGAAGGCAGAATACAAGGCAAAATCATAGCAGCGTCTTTAATATGAGGACAAGTAAAAATAAACTCAACATCTATAGGGTAATAAAAAGTACCTCCAGTGGAAGAGAAGGAGTCCCTAGTGAAAATACCACCAACTCGCTTATAACAAGTCCAGAAGTAGAATTCATCAATATTGTCTATCAAAGGGCCTAGAAGGGTCATGTTGACTTTTTTGTGACACTTTGTAGCTCAAGTAGTGTCGCTATGACAGCTCTTGGCTCTGGGGCAAAATTGGGAAATCTCTCAAACAAACATGACATGAGGATGAAATTGTTAGTGAAATTGATAGCATCATGTGTCCCACAAGATATCTCAACATCAATATGAGCACTATCTAACCAAGTAGATAGATTCCAATGTTAGAGCTACGAGAGGGACCGTCCTCCCTCAATCAAGTTACACAACAAGTTTGAAAAGAAGCTCACGAGGGAAATCGTTTGGTATCCCTGGAAATAAAAACCTCCTAAGGAATGTGACAAAAAAATGCTGCCAAGTGTGAAGTAGAATTAATCTTTAGGCCCTCATGGCTCCTCAAGGGCCTGCTCGAGCTCTCCCCCTTGGGTAGTTGCTCAAAATTCTTAAACCAATACCTTTGTCATTTGGCAAAGGTATGTTTGGTGGTCCCAGTCTGACTAATCAAAATATATTTATAGTAGTCACCTAAGGCTTAATGGAGCTCTCCTACCATCCCTTCATCGATATCATCCTCATAACCATCAGAAAGCACATGATCTCCTAAATAAGGCAGGGTGAGCAGCTCGCAAATATCCTTCATGGTTACGATGAACTCAACCTAGCTAGTAACAAAAATTTGTGAGTCCTTACTCCCGCGAGAATCCAATGAATATTTCCATGCTTGGAAACCGAGCAAGTCTTTAAACTATTGATGGTAGTGGTAAGGCCAAGCCCCTTAAATAATAGCTTTGTGCAAGATGGTGTCCAAGATATGATCTACCTAGAGGGCCCACTCTTCAAGGGCATCTCCATAAACTTTAACTTCATATTAGAATAAGAAAAATACCCCTATCCACTGGAACCCTAAGGACAATATCAGGTAAAAGAAAAGGAAAATCAGTGGACTCGTTGATCTTGGCAACAAACTCCCGCTCAAAGTTGGCGAGAGAGGGCATGAAAGTGTCTTTCGAACCAAAATATAGAGCGAGATGGTATAGGCCAAAATCCCTCTTTGAATAATTGGCCAAGAATTCTCTTTGAGACTTAAAATTGGTGATGGTGTACAAGGGACCCCTTTTATCAGCAACCTTAGAAGACGAACCACACATAATAAAGGTGGTGGAATCCAAAATGGTTGAAGTGATGGTGGTGGATTCAGTGGCCAAAATAGTGGAAACAGTGACAGAAATAAGGACCTTGCCAACTAGCACCTCGCTAGTGGTGGTGGAAACAGCATAACTAAGTTTAAAGAAAAGGAAGAAGCCCTTTGTAGGTCAATAGAGGAAGAAGACGATATAGTGGGAAGCGGAGGTAATGGAAGCTCTGAGGCAAGGGTTTTTCTTTTTCTTAAAAAAAACTCAGTTAAAAAAATGCCAAAGTAATATGAGAATAGAGTTTAAAAGACCTTTTATACTATAACAAGCCCACATGCTCTCGACAATCAAAAGTGAAACAAATCATTTCCCAAACGATGGGATGCATGTTCTCTACTCAACACATGCCACCTCGAGACCCTAAATGTAAGTTGATGTGACGGAATCATTTAATGCCAGTAGTGTTATGATGAGACTGAGTGAAAATGTTCGTATTCTAAGATGAATTGAACCACTGCGTACAAAACCCTTTGGTTTACCCAACATAAATATTTTTATGAGGGGACTAATATAGAGGGGTGTTCATCTATTACCCTAAAATAAGCCCAAGGAGAAAAAGCCCACATAGAGGGGCTACCTCTTCTCAAATTGCCAAAGAAAAGTTTAGAGCGAGGAGGGGTCATCACAAGTAACCCTTCCAATGGATGCTAAGGCTAAGGATGAGGGGGGCTCACCATGAGCTACCCCTTGTCCTAAGACTCAAGCCACAGATAAGAGGAAAGGAAGAGGAAGGCTCACCACAAGCAACCCTTTGTCCCAAGACATAGAAAAGAGGCAGGGATGAGGGGGCTTACCACGATCAAACCCTCCAAATAACTTTGATTCCATAAAAAAAGGCGAGGGTGAGAGGACTAACCATGAGTAACCCCCTCTACCCAAGTTGATATCCTAGAAATGGAGGAAGGGAGAGTAGGTACACCTAGAGTGGCCCTTATGACCCAAATCACACACCACATAAATGACATAAGGTGAGTAGGTCCACCTCGAGGGACCTCAGCCCCAAGACTTGTTGCTCAGAAAAAAAACTACTAATACTTACTTTCTTGTACAAGAATCCTAGTTGAGAAATTAAGGCTCAAACAGTCCAGTCGGAATCTCCTGGGAGTTTTAGTTTGGTCGTTGAGAGATAAGGTTTTGTAAGGACATATTTTATAGGTCCGTTATCGATTTGTTACGGCATATACCGCGACACCGTCAAAGAGCATTCAAGAGCCATCTATATAAAAAATGGATCCAAATGAATCATGTTCTTCATCATTCAAGACTCCGTGAAGTTTACTTTGGTAAGGTTATGTTTTTAATTCCTTAACTTTTCACTTAGAGCTTTTGGAAAATTTTTATAAAATATTTTTTAAGTGTTGGAGCAGAGTTTTTCGTCAAAATTTAAGAATGGGTATTATTTCTAAGTGTTGAAGAGGATATTTAAAAAATTATATTTTCAAAACTGTTGTTCAAACGACATTTGTACGTCGTTCAAACGACAAGCAGTGTCGCGCGATGTACTTTAAACGACATCACTTCTCATTCGCGCGACATGGTTATCTCGTTCGAACGAGCTCAAATTTTGAGGCATTGAAGTTTTTTATGAATACTCATTAAATGGTTCCATTTTGTTTAAGAAGTCACAGCGTTTTGACGAACAGAAAAACTGCGAAAGCATAATTATTTTAGGCTTCTTCTTTTAGGGTTTAATCCCTTTCTGATTTTTCAATTCACAAAACTCCCATATGATTTAGTGAATTGATTTGGTTTTCAAGAACACTTTGCTTTTGTTCATCTTTCGTGGAGTGCGTCTTTACACCGTATGGTTGCATGTTATTGAGGATCTTACTGCGTGAAGATTTTTTGCTCAAGATTGGGTTGCGAGTCCTTGGAGGGTAATGCGTGTATTCTCTTACTGAGTTCAAGACTGCGAGTCTTTGTCGGTTATCTGCATGTTGATCCATTCCAAATTTCTCTATGTAATTGTAAGATGCGATTTATTAATTCATAGTGAAATAAAGGTTTTACCCGAAAGGGATTTTTTCCTGAAATCCGTGTCTCGGCATATTTATTGTGTCGCATGCTTTATATTTATTTATGGGTTGACACACGCACTTTAGATGCTTGTTTTGGGACTGTTTAAAAATAGACTCTAATTAAATAAGTGTGCCAAATTGGATATTTGCGAATTAATTTGAAATCGGCATCACATGTTTCTCAAATTGGTATCAGAGCAGGTTGCGCTAATTTATTGCGTATTCCTATTTTCCACAAAATTGCGTGATATTAATTTTTTTTAAATCATTTTTGTGAAAAATCGCAATTTTTCAATGGAACGCCCATTTAATAAAGTGCCTAATGTTGAAAAAATTCACGACCGTGCTGAAAAATTAAAAAGTTTGAATTTGAAACTTTGCAAAAGAATTATAGTTTTGGAAAAAGAAAATTCTCTCTTTAAAAGGAAGATTGAATATTTGCAAGAGTTTCAAACTCAAAGTGATGTTTGTCTTGAGCATTTTGGTAGTTTGTGTATTTATCTTGATTCTATGAAAATTGCCAAAAATAAGAGTGATGAGAGAGTCCTTGTTTTAGAGAAGGAATTAGAGGACTTAAAAAATTCTAGTGTTCCTGTTTCTGCCATCGAGGATAAAAAATTAATCGATGATTTTACGGCACGTGAAAAGACTCTTAGGGATAAGTGTGTTTTAATTGAGGGAGAGCAAGATAAACTGTTAAGTTTAATTGAAAATTTGAAGAAAAAAAATCCCTGTCTTTGGAAAAGTCTAATTCTTTGCTTGAATCAAATATTTTGAAGTTGAAAAATGATTTAAACGATTCAAGTAGGTTTGATATTGATGGTAATGGCTCATCGTGTTCTCATGCTTCTAATGCTAAACCCAAAACAATTATTTGTTTTAGAGGGTCAACTAATTCCAAGGATATTAGAAAGGGTCAACCCATAGGTGTCGTTCCATCCGTTTACACATGTTCATATTGTGGTAGGAAAGGTCACCCTAGGAGATTTTGTTTTGATCTTGGAAGAAGTCCTAGGAAGCTTATTTCTAGTGTTACCGTCGATCCCAAAGCCCCCACACGATGTTTCACATTTATTTGGGTTAGAAAATCATTTTTAGAGGCACTAGATTTTAGAAAAGTTAATTCTCGTTTGCTTGCACATGATTCTTCTCTTGCCATATCATATAGATGATTGTGTTTGCATGTTTGTCATACACTAGTTGTGGTTTCATGATATATATTTTCTAGTGTGTTTACATGTACTTTTTGTATTAAATTGTTTCTTTTGAAAATATTTGAAAAATACAAAAATATTTTATTTTGATAAATTTTTTGAAAAATCCAAAAAGATTTTTGTGTTTTGTTTGCACCGTTTATGGATGAACACTTAGGATGACCGAGTCACAACACCATTCCATTTTTTTCATGTGACTATTTGATAGTGTTTTGAGACAATATATCATGTCATCTTTTTGATTTATAATGTGTGGATTCATTAAGATGTAATTAAGTGTTACTTCCTACATGTTTGACAAATGTTTCATTTATTGCACACATGCAAGGATTTATTTGATTATTGTGCTTGTCTTATCACATGTTGGTTGAGTGTTTTCACTTCAATCTTGTCCTTAAAATGAACCAAGCGCGATAAAACTTCATAAGATAGGTGTGCATATAAGAGCCATTTGTGTGCTTTGTTTGAAAACGGTGAAGGGCTACGAAATATTTTTAGGCATCCTTTGCGATTAAGCCGCCGTTTAAATTGGATCTAAAAAATTGAGGAATTTTATTATCCGGGGTCCAAATAGGTTTAAAAGAGCTCGGAAAATTTTTAAAGGAAATAAAAAGAAATTCATGCCAATTAGGTTTTTGCCCCAATTCTCCAATTTTTGAGAATTTTGTTTAACACCTCTAAAAGAAAATATATATCTGAGGAAGTTTGGTTGGAGAATTTAAACGGGTTTGCACGTCCTTGAAAATATTGAAAAAGAGCTAAATAGTTTTGGACGTTATTGGTGTATAAATCATTTGACTTTGATTTTTTGATTTGTATAAGACGATGTCATCTAAATTCAACTAATTTTTACACCTAAGGATACCTTTGATGTTCATTCGTTAGGAGTACACGTATGCATCATGCACATATGAGTAATTGAGTTTATTTACCTATCGAATGAGTTCACACCCATACATTCCATTTACTCAACTTGGTGGTCTTAGTTTAATCCATGGTGTGATTTTTAGTATCTTATTTTTGTATGAAAAAATTAAAAAATCCAAAAATAGTTTGTGCCATTTTTGAGACATTCCTTTGCATGCGCGTAGCTTGATCCATGTTTGTTATGCATTTTATCGTGACACTCCATGTTTTGATTATTTCTTCTTATCTGTCTATTTGGGTACATCATAAAAAGGGGGAGAAAGAATTATCATGTTATGGGGGAGTTTTTGCATTAAGGGGAGATATTAATGCCTTATTCTTATATCATTTCAAACTCGATGCGTCACGAAGGTTTTTGCTTTATCTCATGTGTGTAGGTACAAAGACTGGGCTGCGAGTCCTTAGAGGATGTTGCGTGTATTCTCTTGCTGAGTTCAAGACTGCGAGTCTTTGTGGGTTGGTTGTGTGTTGATCCATTGCAGATTTCTCTATGAAATTGTAAGTTGCGATTTATAAATTCATAGTGAAATAAAGGTTTTACCCGAAAGGGGTTTTTTCCTGAAATCTGTGTCTTAGCATATTTATTATGTCGTATGCTTTATATTTATTTATGGGTTGACACACGCACTTTAGATGCTTGTTTAGGGGTTGTTTAAAAATAGACTCTAATTAAATAAGTGTGCCAAATTGGATAATTCCGAATTAATTTGAAATCGGCATCACACGTTTCTCAAATTGGTATCAGAGCAGGTTGCACTAATTTATTGTGTATTCCTATTTTCCGCAAAATTGTGTGATATTGATTTTTTTTTAAATCAGTTTTATGAAAAATCGCAATTTTTCAATAGAACACCCATTTAATGAAGTGCCTATTTTTTAAAAAATTCACGACCGTGCTGAAAAATTAAAAAGTTTGAATTTGAAACTTTGCAAAAGAATTAAAGTTTTGGAAAAAGAAAATTCTCTCTTTAGAAGTAAGATTGAATATTTGCAAGAGTTTCAAACTCAAAGTGATATTTGTCGTCAGCATTTTGATAGTTTCTGTATTGATTTTGATTCTTTGAAAATTGCCAAAAAGAAGAGTGATGAGAGAGTCCTTGTTTTAGAGAAGGAATTAGAGGACTTAAAAAATTCTAGGGTTCCTGTTTGTGCCGTCGAGGATAAAAAATTAATCGATGATTTTACGGCACGTGAAACGACTCTTAGGGATAAGTTTGTTTTAATATAGGGAGAGTGAGATAAACTGTTAAGTTTAATTGAAATATTGAAAAAGAAATCCCCGTCTTTTGAAGATCTAATTCTTTTCTTGAATCAAATATTTTGAAGTTGAAAAATGATTTAAACTATTCAAGTAGGTTTGATAGTGATGGTAATGGCTCGTCGTCTTCTCATGCTTCTAATGCTAAATTCAAAACCATTATTTGTTTGCGAGGGTCAACTAATTCTAAGGATGTTAGAAAAGGTCAACCCATAGATGTCGTTCCACCCGTTTACATATGTTCATATTGTGGTAGGAAATGTCACCTTAGGAGGTTTTGTTTTGATTTTAGAAGAAGTCCTAGGAAGTTTATGTCTAGTGTTCCCGTGGTTCCCAAAGTCCCCACACGACTTTCACATCTATTTGGGTTAGGAAATCACTTTTAGAGGCACTAGATTTTAGACAAGTTGATTCTCGTTTGCTTACACATGATTCTTCTCTTTCCATATCATACAGATGATTAAGTTTGCATGTTTGTCATACACTAGTCATGGTTTCATGATATATATTTTCTAGTGTGTTGACATGTACTTTTTGTATTAAATTTTTGCTTTTGAAAAATACAAAAAGATTTTATTTTGATAATTTTTTTGAAAAATCCAAAAAGATTGTTGTATTTTGTTTGCACCGTTTATGGATGAACACTTAGGATGACCGAGTCACAACATCATTCCATTTTTTTCATGTGACTATTTGATAGTGTTTTGAGACAATATATCATGTCATCTTTGTGCTTTATAATGTGTGGAGTCATTAAGATGTAATTAAGTGTTACTTCCTACATGTTTGACTCATGTTTCCTTTATTGCACACATGCAAGGATTTGGTTGATTATTGTGCTTGTCTTATCACATGTTGGTTGAGTGTTTTCACCTCAATCCTGTCCTTAAAACGAACCAAGCGTGATAAAACTTCATAAGATAGGTGTGCATATAAGAGCCATTTGTGTGCTTTGTTTGAAAACGGTGAAGGGCTACGAAAGATTTTTAGTTATCCTTTGCGATTAAGCTGCCGTTTAAATTGGACCTAAAAAATTGAGGAATTTTATTATCCGGGGTCCAAAGAGGTTAAAAAGAGCCCGAAAAAGTTTTAAAGGCAATAAAAAGAAATTGATGTCAATTAGGTTTTTGCACCAATTCTCCAATGTTTGAGAATTTTGTTTAACACCTCTAAAAGAAAATATATATCTGAGGTAGTTTGGTTGGAGAATTTAAACGGGTTTGCACGTCCTTGAAAATATTTAAAAAGAGCTAAATAGTTTTGGAAGTTATTGGTGTGGAAATCATTTGACTTTGAATTGTTGATTTGTATAAGACGATGTCATCTAAATTCAACAAATTTTTACACCTAAGGATACCTTTGATGTTCATTCGTTAGGAGTACACGTATGTATCGTGCATATATGATTGATTGAGTTTATTTACCTATCGAATGAGTTCACACCCATACATTCCATTTTCACGACTTGGTTGTTTCAGTTTAATCCATGGTGTGATTTTTAGTATCTTATTTTTGTATGAAAAAATTGAAAAACCCAAAAATAGCTTGTGATATTTTTGAGACATTCCTTGGCATGCACGTAGCTTAATCCATCTTTGCTATGTATTTTATCGTGACACTCCATGTTTTGATTGTTTCTTCTTATCTATCTATTTGGGGACATCATAAAAAGGGGGAGAAAGAATTATTATGTTATGGGGGAGGTTTTTCATTATGGGGGAGATTTGATTATTAATGCCTTATTCTTATATCACTTCGAACTCAATGCATCACGAAGGTTTTTGCTTTATCTCATGTGTGTAGGTACAAAGATTGAAGATCATGATGTTGCACACCCTGATGAGAAAAGCTTTGAGATTTGACGAAGATGATTGAAGAACAGTTTTGAGGTCTTGCAAACGTATTCATGGGAGGGTAGATTTGTATAGGCATTTTGGTTTTTGATAATTCGGATTTTTTATGTATGTACCGGGATAGACATAAGGGAGATTTATAAGGACATATTTTATAGGTCCGTTATCGATTTTTTATGTCATATACTGCTACACCTTCGAAGAGCATTCAAGAGCCATCTATATCAAAGACGGATCCGAATTAATCGTGTTCTTCATCATTCATGACTCCGCGAAGTTTACTTTGGTAAGGTTATGTTTTTAATACCTTAACTTTTCACTTAGAGCTTTTGGGATATTTTTCTAAAATATTTTCTAAGTGTTGGAGAGGAATTTTTCGTCAAAATTTAAGAACGAGTATTTTTTCGAAGTGTTGAAGTGGATATTTAAAAAATTATTTTTTCAAAACTATCGTTCAAACGACATTTGTACGTCGTTCAAACGACAAGCAGTATCGCGCGATGCAGTTCAAACGACATCGCTTCTCATTCGTGCGACATGGTTATCTCGTTCGAACGAGCTCAAATTTCGAGGAGGTGCAATTTTTGTATAAATACTCATTAAATGGATCCATTTTTTTTTAAGAAGTCACAGCATTTTGAAGAACAGAAAAACTGCGAAAGCAGAACTGTTTTAAGCTTCTTCTTTTAGGGTTTAATCCCTTTTTGTTTTTTCAATTCACAAAACTCCCATATGCTTTAGTGAATTGATTTGTTTTTCAAGAACACTTTGATTTTGTTCATCTTTTGTGGAGTGCGTCTCTACACCGTATGACTGCGTGTCATTGAGGATCTTGCTGTGTGAAGATTCTTTACTGAAGATTGGGCTGCGAGTCCTTGGTGGGTTCTGCGTGTATTCTCTTGGCGAGTTCAAGACTGCGAGTCTTTGTGTGTTGGCTGCGTGTTTATCCATTGAAGATTTCTCTATGTAATTCTAAGTTACGATTTATTAATTCATAGTGAAATAAAGGTTTTACCCGAAAGTGATTTTTTCCTGAAATCTGTGTCTCCGCATATTTATTGTGTCGCATACTTTATATTTATTTATGGGTCAACACACGCACTTTAGATGCTTGTTTAGGGGTTGTTTAAAAATAGATTCTAATTAAATAAGTGTGCCAAATTGGATATTTGCAAATTAATTTGAAATCGGCATCACACGTTATCAGGTTTATTGAGCAAGCTCAACCACTTAGCACTTTGATATGGAGAGAATACTAGTTGAGATACCCTAGGGGTCACTCAAGTCCTTACACAACCCATATTTAGTTATAACTGAAGTAAGTATCCAAGAGGCTGCTCACAAGAAAAATAACTATTTACAAAATGATTTTAGAAAGGTTGGCCCTCAAGGCCACTCTCAAGATTACAAAGCTTGTACAACAAGTTACCGTTTGAAAATAACTTTATCAAATCAGAAATTTTGTCACTATTAGGAGACATATTTTCTTTTTGACTTTTGTTTACACCAGGTATCTTTTGTCAGAGAGGACAGGCAGCTCTAGACCTAGTAGGAACAAAAGGTACATTGCAAACCTTGTCCCTCTAAGTTTCCCTTTCTGTTTTGGTGCCCAAAACAGCCTTAGTATTCACCTATAAATAGGACCATTGGTGAGGTCAATTCAGACGTCAGAAACTCAAGTAAGTCGTTACTTTGTCACAATCACACCAGACTTGTATTCTATCCTTACTCTCTCTCAAAGGGCTAAGTGCCTGTTTCTTCACACCCACCTTTACATCCATCATTCTCATGAGATTCTTCTCTCCAAGTTACAATTACTGTTTGTGAAGTTTATATTCTTGAAGTAATAAGTTCTAGTTTTGACTCTATTTTTATCGAAAAAGCAAGGTTTTACCAGGAGCTGCACTTAAGACTTTGAAGACCTTGGAGGCAGAGTCCATTAGAGTGGATCACGCCTCACCCGTTCTAAATTCTTATCAAATCTCAATCACACTACCATCCTACATTATGGAACAAAAATATTAGAAAAGGTGTTACACAAATTAGTCCTAATTGATTATGATTTGAAATAAAGAATCAAAGTTAAAGTGTAAAGGACATGACATGATGATTTCAAATTGTAACACAAATTGGGGTAAAACCCCAAGTTTGGCTTCGGCCGAGTTGAAAAGGGAAAGAAAGAATAATGTGGACATTTGTAAAATATTAGAACACATTAGAAGGAACTCCGATGACACCGGGATATTTAAGGAAGGCCCGGAGTCCTGGGGTGAAAGACCCAAAACAACTGGACAGAGCATATGGTAGTGTCGCCGACAATGTAGAGACCATTAAAGTACGATGTTATTGGAAGATTTTGAGAAAATACAAAGGAATAAGGAACATTTCAAGAAATGGGTTGTGTGGTGAAAATGTGTTAAGACAATCTACTTGAATGAATTTAATAAATATTCCGATAAAGGATACTTGAATGAACTTAAAATTGGAATCACATGCTAAATAAGTGAAACGTTAATTATAGTAAAACTGGAGTAGAAACATTATATAGGTTGTTTCATTGCCCTTAATACCAAACTCTTGGGTTGGACTGAGTTGACTATAGGTAACCCATAAATCTGCGTCGGGGCATTATAAATGGTATCGAAGCCCTAGGTTCAAGGTTCCTTTTGGAGTGACGTGGTGAGGTCGGCAGTTGATCTTCGACGTAGGTGTTGGTTTGGGCCGATCACGTTGGTTTTGGTGACAATTTAGTTCATGTCCTTCACTGTAAAATCAAAGAGGTTAGCACAACAGGTAAGTTAGTGTCAAGTGGCACACAATCGAACTGGTAGTCATTAAATTACTTATGTGCTTCTGATTATAGGTTAATGATTTACGAGTTTTTTAGACGCTAATAGTTGTGACACCGTGGTTGTCAGTACGAGGTTCTTGTGTGTTAATTCATAGTGATATGAGTAGTCAATTGAGATATAGAGAATGATGAATGACATCTTTTGAATTAGACATATGACTCGTGTGAAGTCAATTGTGGACAATTAGGTAGCTAGTGCATCATACCTAGACAGTGTTTATTGGTGATAGAAATACGTTAAATTATGTGAATAGATACTTCGGATTATTAGTGCCAATGATAAGATTAGGCGAATATCATCCTCGGGATGATATCACATCGTAAGGCAATTAATGATTTAGTGGGCATATTAAACTGTTTTGGTCAACACTTGGGGTTTGTACTCGGTCTGAGTCATAAGAGAATATTTTCGTAACTGTCCTGGTGATTATTGATTGAAGGTTGTACATCATAGGGTATGATAAAAGTTATGGGAAAATTGCGATAAGTATGTTACATGCATCAATAATGATTGAGGAGGATTAGGAGTTAACTCTAGGTAGTCTTCTAAGTCGGGGCTTTAAGAAATATGATGTG
This sequence comes from Sambucus nigra, assembly GCA_949130495.1. NCBI lineage: Eukaryota > Viridiplantae > Streptophyta > Magnoliopsida > Dipsacales > Adoxaceae > Sambucus > Sambucus nigra. The sequence goes on along the minus strand of OX422220.1, from coordinate 381,437,724 downwards.
ATTTCAAGTAATAGGATCTTTAGTGATTTCGATGAAACAAACCTAGATGTTTATATAGGTTGTTGATGACATCCCGCATCCTACCATAATCCTTAGTAGGGTTAATTACAATTTGGTGCATAGCCTATGGACACATCCATTTGAATAAGAGATAAGAAGAGTGTCTAAGTGTTGAGGCTCGATTAGACATCGAAGTAATGGCTAGATGAGAGGTAATCCAAGTGTGAGAGTGGTTGAAGGGAGTCTTGGGGTGTCCATAGGACTAATTGTGTGTGACGTCAATTGGGGAAGGAATAAATCATTGTGACACCTTAGGGTGTTTGATGATTCTAGTTTACCATGTGTAAAAGCTCGTGGACCAGTGTCCTAGCGATCTTCTAGTAATCGTGATAAGAGTATTTATTGAAGGGTTTATGGAACGCACCTACAATGATTAAGGTATATATGATGGAATCTTGACGGGCCTTGAGAACCTTTATATATAATGTGTTTAGTGTCCTTAAGAGACCAGTTAAGTCTGGTATGAAGAAGTATTATCGTCCTAGTAACGATTGTGTTGAGGGTTAGGCGATGATCTCAAATTGCTAGTTAAAATTTAGAAGAGTCGTATAATGTACGTTCCAGGTGTGGTTTCCCAAATCGGAACAGATGGGTGGTGAATCCTCTAAGGAGTAATTAGAGTCTCATGTCACTATGGATCGTGATGTCCGAACGTCATGGGGTGATTAGTAGTGGAGGTGTGACAATTAGTTTTAAGTTGTGATAGGAAATGTATTCTAGACTTAGGTTGATGATGCCATGTGGAGACTTGAAAATGGCAACCAAGGTGAGGTAACATCGAATCGTGATTAAAATGTTGGTGTATGTTTATGGTATATAAAAGGATATAGCCTTAGCAAGGTAAGGACTAGTTCTTGGCACGTCCTGCCAAGTCGGTATGGACTAGGAGATCTAGCCTTGTCTGGTACTTACTACCCTTAGAATGAGAATGTTGGCCAGTGTGGTCATCACGTAAATTCAGTTTGAGTAAAACCTAGAAGTAAGCTTAATGAAAATCCCATATAGTCAAGGGATACAATAAGGTGAATGTATCTCTTGAACAGAATACTGCCTAAGGGGACTTGGGATTACGATCACAATATGATAAGGCAGACAACAACCTAGAGGCAATAGGTTGGTGACATCGTCACCAATAAATGGACAAGGTCGGTGTACACAGCGGTGTTATGAATCCACCAATCGGGGTGGTTCATATGTGTTAAGAATTCGTAGGGTAGGGCCTTACTCCCAAGGAGGGAAGTTGGGCATTGACTCCCTAGAGAACTAAAGGTTCGTATGTTGCTTTTGTGTTGCGAGAATGAATAGTTGTGATTTGATTCATCGTGGTTAGTGACCTAAGCCAGGGTATGTGGTTAGGATTAGTACCTGGTGGAAATGTCTAGAATGAGTAACGTGACTTTTGGCATATGGAGTAGGTTCGCTTTCATAAATCATAGTCGGACACTTATGGGAGGAACTTCTCCGTACAGTTACTTGTTCCTTTGGACTATCGTGTGTCCGTACCAATTTTGAAAATTGGGGATTGATATTCTTACATATGTGGTAACTCGAATTGGTGTCATGTCATGGTACTGCGCGGTGGACTAGGTATGGTCAATGTCGCTCGGTAACTGGATGTGCCCTATCTGAGGTATTCTTGCTATTACATAAAGTTATGTGTTTGGGTGGTTGCCCTTTCGCCCATACGGTTTTCTTGTAGTATTGGTTTTTCTTAGGATTATCAGCCTTTTGACTGGCCGATACGAAAGTTAGTGGCTCTGGTTGCAAAGAGCGAGATAATGACTTGAGCATATGGTATAGTGTTATATATCGAGGAAAACTTAGCATACGGTGTTGCTTTACCAAGGTGAGTGGATTAGAGCGAGGCTCTAGCGAGTGCTCAAAGGTGAGATGCTTAGAGTAGTACCAGGGTCATCAGAGTGATGCAGTGTAAGTGTAAGTCGAATGCACGGTGATGACTTGGTAAGAATATTACTTCTTAGACTGAGAAATTATCATAGAATGATTATTCGCAAGCTCATGTGAGGTTTATAATCAGGATAGCCTCGAGATTTGTGGGACGCGGGATGTGTAGTCCTAAGATAGAATTGAATTTGGTGATGAATACGATGATTGGTTATATTACTATTCATATTGGGTGAGTGTCGATCGTTAGAGAGGGTGACCCGTTGAGGCACCAGCATGCCTTGGGTACTATCATATGTAGTACTAGAAATTATTTGGACATGATTGACAGGAGGAAAATTATGCGTCCATATAGATATGTTAATCGTTGTTATTGGCTTCCGACCACAATGCAAAAAACTTAAACTATGACTACACTCAACAATGGAGTATAGCAGCCAGTCTGGGTATCGAGAATCCATAGGAAATGTTCGACAGATTTTAATCGATTTATTACTTCTAAAATAAAAGTGTAAAAGGTGATGGGATGGAGATGGTGAAAAAGGAAAAATAAGAAGTTAACTATGCTAAATAAGAATAATAAGACGAGGGTAGGATCACATCCCCTCCATTGGCTGAACAACGCATAAATAGAATTTATGTTCAAAAAAATTTAACCAAGCATAATCAATTAAGTATAAATGTAACGCATGAAGAGACCTGACCCAAAAATGCTAGATTAAATATATAATCAAAAATGATCACACATGGATTAATTTCGAATTGTCCCTATAAACACTAACGTTGCGTGACAAAGAAAGTTAAACGCTTATTAATCCAACCTTAATACAGAAGGTTACAATTAAATGCATTTTAACCCAAAACCTAGATTTCAAAGATCAAGACTCATTAATGGTGGAAATATGACCCCAACCCTTAAACTAAAGACAATACATAATGAAAGACATAAATAATCCTAATTATCCAACAGAAACCATAAATAAACAAAAACACACTAACTACAAAGAAATGAAATGAATATTAAAGCAATACATAAAGCATAAACAAAGGAAAAAGACAATGAATTAGGTGGAGAAGACAATCAATAGTACTATACTTACATAAATGGGTAAACACCAAAGAAGGAGAGAGAGGAGAGGGAAGCTCCTCAAATACAAACCCTAAAATCTAATGTAAAATGAAAGATATTTCTTTAAAATGAAGAGAAAATGTATATATACAAATACCCTAGTGGAAAACTAGTAAATAAACAAACAGTGAAAACAGGGGCGAACTGATTCGAATTTGAGCCAAATCGATTCGGAATGCAAAAATCTTCAAAGTTCTGGAAAAGGGAATTGATTCGAAAATTACCCGAATCGATTCAAAAATGGATATATGGGAACTGGTTTAAAGCGAATCGATTCGGCAAAGGGTTGAATCGATTCAGACATGCTTGACTAAAATTCTCTGCTTTGGGTATTTTGGTGTAGAAACTCCTCCGCTTAAAGTCTCGTAACTTCTTCGTTATGACTCAGAATCGTGTACCGTCAGCAGCCACGCACAGATGACTCTGAGGCTTCAAATTTCGTCAACACATTAGGCCAAAAACCCAAACTATAAATTTAGTAAAATGCCTTTGCGCGTGCTATTGTTAATGGAACTTCCTCAAAATTCTATCGAACTTCACACTAAGCGCCATAATACCTACAAAAGCTCAATTGTACCTAGCAAAACATGTAAACATATAAAATAGAGGTTGTCTAGTTAAGGAGCATAAATATAGGAATTAAAGTACTCGAGGGGTCTAAAATCCATAAGTATAATGGGTGAATAAATGCAATATTCGTTCCAGATCACACCCCCTAACTTAGACATTACTACTCCCTAGAAATGAAATACAAAGAATGAAGAACTAAAAGTAAATCGCAAGACATGAGATATATACAAAAGAAATAAAATCCACTTTCGCGGGCGAACAATTGCATTTCGCATATGCAATAAGCCGTTAAACCCCTACGTTACCCTAGTGTACGAGTGTTGTCTCGTGAGGGTTTTCAGGGATGAAATCCATAAAAATTAAATTTTCCTCAAAATGTATGCCCAGTCAACATACGACAAGCCCAACAATAATGAAAAATATTTCAAACGCATGATTAGCAAAGTGAATGAATTCACAAAAAAGTTCGTATTATTACAATTATAGAACAAACTTCATAGAATTGAAAACTTAAAAGTGGGAGGGGACCGAGTACATACAAAGTATGATTTGACAAACACTTACATAAATCGGATAATAAATATTACAGCATGCATAAGTAGTCAATCCTCATCGGATATTACACTGAAGAAATGAAGTCATTCAGAACAGAAGGTAACACACGGGACATGCGGGCATAAAGAGTAAATGTAAATAGAAACTAGGACGCACACATGTCACTATTGAAGAACGCTATATATAAAATGAAAAACTTGTAATCTCAATAAAAGATATCATCATTAAAGAGGTGAAATTCATTTTCACAAATTATCACAATTATTTAAACTTTTGAATTTAATTCACCCTAGGAATACCATAGGACTTTATAGGGTTGTAATGTAGGTTTGGGGTTAGGGTTATGAAATGAACGGTATGTGTATAGATTCAAAGATGTTCGGAGATGAAAACTCGGGATAATGGAAAATATGGGAAATTTCAAAATTGGAAAATGATTTCCATAAAAATCATTAAATATAACAATGGACAGAGTAAACAAAGCTTATTGAAGACTATCTACAATATATACGACTTTCTCTTTCTTTTCTTCTTCTTTTTTGTTTTCTTTTGTTCTTCACTTTTTCTTTTCTTTTTCACTACACTTTTTTCTTCACTTTTTCACTCTCACATGCTTGACTACAATCACGTAACATGAACATCATTCAATCCTAAGTATCATTCCAAATAAAGGTATGTGAGGGGAAATATATGGTTCATAACTCCAAAGTGGAGTTGGTTATGAGATTTTAGGTAATGAAATGAAAGGCTATATTAAGGCTCAAAGGAGTTGACTAGGAAAATATTTAAGGTGAGGTCAAGGCCAATATGGGTGATATAATAAAGAGGGCCTATGATCATTTCCTAAAATTTATGCAATTCTCGAGTCAAAATAACTTTGAAAATGATGCCAAAGTAACACATTTCAAAAATGTACTCAATTAATTAACAATCAAATGAATGAATAGTGAGAATACCAACTCATTTAACGTTTTCAAGGAGGTGTAAAACCCCATATTTTTAATGATTTTTAAATAATGGATTAATTAAATTAGATATGGGAAATAAATTGATAATTAATCCGAATTAAAATAAATATTAACTAGCAAGGCAAGGGTTAGTATTTATTGATGTGAATTATATTGAATATTACTTAGTGAGTAAAGTAATATATGATTGTAAATTTATTAAAATTATCACGAGTGAAAAATATGGCAGTTACGATAATTAAGTCGGGACGCGTGTGTTAGTCGTGTCGGGACTAATTTAATGAGATATAAAATAATTTAATTTTAAGTCATGCAAATGGTCATTTTGAGTGCGTAAAAGTGTTCGAAAGGGTCAGGATAGTCAGAAAAGTCTACCTGGGGGTTTAGTTTGGGTCCCAGGGCACTTTTAGGCCATACCGGCATTTCGAAGGGGTATTTTGATCATTTGTATTTTTTTGGAGTAATTTAACCCATGAATTTTCTAAGTGTTGAAGTTCTGATAAGATAAGGGAATTAGGGCTAGTTACATGAAAAATTAAGAGAAGCCAAAGAGAGGCCATAGGAGGAAGAAAAGAGAAATTCCAAGGCTAGAACCACCTTCTTTCACAACCACCACCACCGGATTTTAGATCGAAAAGGGAGAAACACCATTGGGATCATCTTCTTCAAAGGATCAGACCTACATACAAGAGGCAAGTGTTTAATCTTATCAATTTATAGCATATATAATATCCATGTAAGAGTAGGTTAAATTAATTATGAAATTCATATGATTTGAATGAACTTTGGAAGACATATATCATTGTCTTAAGTGAAATTGATATAGAATAGGATCCTCCATTTAGGTAGTATGAAACCCACGAAATTATGTGAATCTTGATGAATAAATCCAGGTTTTGATGGGTATAATTGAATTGTAGAACAATTTCTTGAATTCGAAGAAGTCTATGAAATTGGGTAAATTAAACCATCATTTTAGAAACTATTTTGAGCCGTTTTGGTGCCGAAAATGGCTATTCTTCCCATGGTGCCTCGTAGAAAATCCCGCTCCCCGCATTTCGTTAACTGATAAGTTTTTTCCAAAACGACTCTGAAATGCCTCAAAACTGCATTTTAAAATTTTGGGCAGATTGGTGGGGTAAATTTTAAGAAATATTATTTTTAGTTGTTATTCCATTGGAGGTTGCCTTGATTGATTGATTGATTGATTGTGATTGTTGTTCTATAATAAGGATATTAGGCCTAAAGTGAAAATTAGGTTTACATAAAGTGAGACGAATAAATATTGGAATAATTGATAAAATATCCGTAACTGATAAATGAAGGAAAATTCGAGAAGGGTGATGTAATGATGAGTGAAACTATGTTTATTACCACTAGTGACGACGGGAATAACTTCTAAAAATATTAATAAAAAAAAAAAAAATAATAATAATAATAATAATAATAATAATAATAATAATAATAATAATAATAATAATAATAATAATAATAATAATAATAATAATAATAATGATGATGATGATGATGATGATGATGATGATGATGATGATGATGATGATGATGATGATGATGATGATGATGATGATGATGATGATGGGGTAACTAGGGCCCTTAGGGTTGTGTGAAAATTCATATAAATATGATGAGAGGTATAATTGAAATTTAATAATAAGTAGGATATTCGGGAGATAAATATACTACGTATAAGACTTGTGATATGGGAAGTGTATATATATATATATATATATATATATATATATATAGGTTGTGTGTATACCCATTGCATGATTTCTTATATGTATGACATACCTACGCTGCTTGCTATCACGGGAGGTTTCTGCATCGGGATGGTCATATCCTGATGAGCCTTGGGGGGGCGGGAGGATTTTGGTTTGTACCTCCGAATATAGAACCTAGGAAAGGCCTATCTGTGAGAACGATAAGCTTATGATCATATGGGTGCTTAGGTATGTGTGTAGCCCATAGGCTTGGAACTATATTCGCATCCAATCTATTTGATTTATATTTATGGTTCGAGAGAGATATAGAACCAACTATCCTTTATACAGTGTGTGATGCACCAGGACATGATAGCAGAGTATGCATGCACCGCAGGTCTCAACCTAGGGGTACCGTAGTAGTATATATATATATATGTATATATATATATATATATATATATATATATGGTTTTTGAAAATATACACATGTTTAACGGTGCAGATTGATGCCACCTCCGCACATATTTTAATCGTTGAGATCATATCTTTTTTTATTTTACAAATCCACCCCTCAATTATTTGGTTTCCCCCTCTTTTTACTCATCAAACTTACACTTTAATTCGAATATGGGGGTATTTTAGTAACATCCCTCATTTCTTCCCAAGAGACTTTTTCTACCGACCTCTCTCATCATTCCACAAACTATCTTCACACTCTCTTTCTTTATCTTACAACATCAACAACGGCATCCCTCTCTCTCTCTGAATTACGAAACCACATCTTCTTACTCTTTGCATTAGGGTCTACGCTCTCTTCGAATCAGCAAATCAGGTATACTCTATTGAGGGTTTGATTTTTTGAATTTGGGTGTTTATGGTTCAAATAATGTGTTCTTATTGTTGTCTTCAAATATATCATCCTTGATTCACCACATCACGACTCAAATCAGGTATACCCCTCTTTTAAGTTTTCAAGTCGATGAGTTTTTATTTTTGGGGGGTTTTATGGCTCATAGTGCATGGAGATTTGAGGGTTTTTTAAACACATGATTTGAGCAAACCTGGTATACTCTATTTCGGGTTTATTTATGTTTTTTTATAGTTCAAATCATTTTTGGGGTTTTTTTAAACACACAATTTGAGCAAACCAGTTCTTATACTCATTACAGGAGATAAAAGTATTGCTTCGTCGTTTAGCTTCATGTAAATATCAGTCTTAGAGCTAATATTTAATATTTTGTGAATTTAATATTTCATGCTTTATTCACACATATTCTTACTGAGTTATTTAGTATAGCTTTTCTAAGTTTTGTTCAGGGATAATTAGTTATTTTGAGCTAATTTCCTTTTATTTTGATTTCGAATCTCAGATAATGAACATCTAGATTGATAATACGAGGTCCTATTTTTAGTATTAAAAAAGAAGCGTTTATGATATAAGACTGAGAAATGAGGTTCAATCCTAGGGAACATTTAAACTATGAGGTCCTGTTATATGTTTCCTTTTATTTTTGTATTGTTATATATTTGTCACTTTCTTAAATTTAACGCATTGTTGATACAATAGTCGAATGTGTAGTGTTTGGTTGAATGAATCCTTTTATTCTTATGTTTTAATAGAAATCATGATATATAGGCGGGTAATAAGCAAGATATGTCGCTCAAAAGACAATTGCAACTTTTTTTTAACGATGTCAATCCATGGGGATGAGGATGACTCATAGGCCCATCTCTATATGTTAAGGAGGTTCGGATCAGGAACTTGGACTATGTCCCTGATTTTTGGAATGGGTATTGTTATGCTACTACTTAACCATTTAAGTTTTGCATATTCTATTTGAGTTTTTTTACCTTCTCACGTGCACGAGCTCTCTTTGAATACGAGTTTTTTTTTTGCTGCTCTGTTTTGTTTTGTTTCAATTTCTTTGCAAGTTCTACAATACATGAAAAGTTGAGGCCATTGTATTCTTTAGTATTTCATTTTTTGTAGGTACTTTATTTCTCTTAGTTTTGATTGTATTGCTTATTGTAATAGATTGGTATCTTTTTAAAGGTTACTATACTTTGATGTAATTTTAGCATAACATAAACCAAAACATATATGATCTTTGTTTGTCTATAGATATGGAGAAGTTGTGGGCAATGGAGATAAAGTTTGTGCAAACATAAAGTTTGTGTTGCGCCTGTTTATTCATCTCAATAGTTCATAGTTTTGAAAATGGTATTATGCTTCTTTTATTCTATGGGTTAAATTTATGTTGTTTCAATTTATTTACAAGAGTCTACATGTTTCCTCACTTCTTATTCCTTCCATCACTGAGACGCACCACATGTTGTTTTTTGCAGAAATTAAGAGGACATCTAGCATGGAAAGTGTTTGCGTAAAAAGTGAGAAGTCATAAAATAGAGTTAATGTTCAAAGGGTACCGGCACATACGAAAACTGTCATTGACACAAACTTGATTTCTGCACATGGTAACCATATTATTCTCGGTATACAATGTTGTATGTATAACCTATTCAAAATCTTCTTCATGTCAGAAAATTGTTATTTTTTTTCCTTTTAAACTGAGATGCTATTTGTAGTACGACTTTTCTGCCATCCCTCATGATGTGTTAAGGAACATACTGAATATTCACTTTTAAATTGATATTATATATTAGTTGTAGAAGTAGAAGGAGCATATTTAATATTAGGCATATAAGAAGTAGCATATTTAATATTAGTTATAAGCCGTATATTAGCTACATATGATATTATTTATGAGTTGTATATTAGCTGATATTATTTATTAGTTGTACAAGTAGTCATACTGAAGGAGCTTTATATGATATTAGTTGTATATTATTTGTGCACATAGGAAGTAGGAGGAGGTTTGATGTCCACTATGCCATGAGGGTGTTCAAATGGACACCTTATTTCAATCCCTCGGTTGAATATGCTATTTCCCCTATTTGGATCTCTTTTTCATATTTGCCAGTTCATTTTTTGAGAGAAACTCTTTGTTTTCCTTTGCCCAGGTGATAGTAAAGCCTCTCAAGTTCGATTCAATGACCTATGAATTGATTAATCCAAGATTACTTAGTGTTTGTATGGAAGTTGATTTTCTTAAGACTTCATGTCTACTTATTCTACCCCATTTTCTTTTAGTATAACCCCTCATAACCTTATAAGAGACCTTATAGAGTTTGAATACACACTTGCTTTTGAGGTTATTAAAGAACCAACTGAATCATTTTGTAATGTGAAATTTATTGCATGCTTTCTTTCAATCAGGTATCTATACCATATAATTTGACCTCAATGATCTTAAGGTTAGTACTTTTTTCTTCAATTGAGCCTTTAAATTGGAAGTTTCTTCGATCAGTTGTTGTCGTTCATATTTAGAAACTGTAATCCTTAATTCAAGATCATTCACAGCCGTCTTGAGTTTTTATTCACTTGACCTGTAATTTGCCAATCGATTTGACATTTTATCATGGTCATCTTTAAGTCTTTCAAGGCTTAATTTGGAAGCAGAAAATTCAACCATCAAGCCATGAACCTTCAACTCATATTCTATTCGGACTGTATCGAGCTTATTTTTGGTATATAGCTGCTATATAGCTGTTATAACTGCTATATAGTAGTTATATAGCTTTTATACCTGCTATATAGCTGCTAACTGCAATATAGCTTGTATAAGTTTCTATATAGCAGTTATATAGCTATATAACTTGCAGATAGTGCAAGCGCTACAAATGCAAATGGAGGAGAAGGAGACTTTATCACCGGATTGAGGAAAAAACCCTTGAATATATTCATTTTATTTATAACTTAATTAAAATAAAGATCCATAGAGTCAAATCGTGGAGGGGTGTATTAAGTCCATTCTTTAGCCAAATAATAAACTTATATAGATGTTAGTATCGTATGTTTATGTATCTTGAGATGTAAATCATGGTACTCGAATTTCAAATCATGTAATTTGTTTTTCCCAAAACAATCGTTGGTGTCAATTTCTTATATTCATTAACAACGACCCTCTCCATTATTGTCTAGGTAATTCTATCAAGATTGATTGGAGATTGGACTTTTAACATGCATAGGATGCCCACATAAGGGCCATTTTTAGAATAAACTTGCAGATAGCGCATGCGCTAGAAATACAAATGAAGGAGCAGGGGACTTGATCACCGGAGCAGGGGACTCCAAGAGTTGCTTAACGTTGCTCTTATTGGATTAATAAAGTTCGAAATGAATAAAGTTTAACCTGCATATGTTACAAAAAAGTTTAACCTGCATATCTACATATGCATATGTTACAAAAAAGTTTAACATGCATATGTTATAACAAATTTGATATGTCAAATCTTAAAAGAATAAAAGTCATGAATATCTAAAAAAATTTAAAGAGGAAGATGTACCCCCTGAAATTAAAAAAGTTTGATATAACATATGCAGTTTGAATTACATATGCAGATTTGATATAACATATGCAGTTTGATATGTTAAACTGGATTATAATAGGGAGTGATGAATAAAGTGAATGTGCTTTATCTTTCAGGATAATTGGATTGATTTACATATGCTGGTATCAATAAAATTTTCAAACTCTACGCTTTCTTAATAAAAAAAACTCATATTTCAGAATCGGCCTTTGCTTAGTAATGCACTTGATACCAAGGCATTTGAAGGGTTAGCAGATCCAAGGCTAGAAAATAATTATGTTGACAGTGAAATGTTTAGAATGATTGAGGTTGTTACAACCCATGTGCGATATTCACCCATAAAGAGGCCACGAATGGGTCAGGAACTATATTGCAATTCTCAATTAATTATAGGTTCCTTCTATTTTAGGTTGATTTTGACTGTCACCCCTACTTTTTATTCAGTTACACGTCTACTTAATAAACACAAAAAAGATGCACATTAGATATATTTTCCATTAAATGCCCTGCCCCCAATACTTCTGTACATAATTTTATACTTTTAAATTTATTTTTGTTGTTATAATTCGTAAAAGTTTTCTTGAGGCGGTGGAGGTTCAAATTTGCCGAATATGGAATAGAGGTGGTGATTTATACCACAAGAAGATACAAAGCCAAAACTGCAATTCATATGATCCATACGACAAGAAGATACGAAGCCAACTGTGTTGTCATGGCAGAAATATGTGTGGGTTCAAAAGTCGAGTTTGGGTTCTTAAGAGAACAAGTTTCTTCAGCATCGCGCTTGATGATGTGTATATTATAACTCTAACTTTTGGGAGGGATTTTATAGCTTCCATTGAAGCTAAACAGGTGGCTGCACAGGAAGCTAAACAGGTGTTGTAAAAAAAGTGTTATAACTTTAATTTACACGATTCAATGCTTTGAAATTTCACATAGTACATAAAATATTTATTATTTATATTATACACGAATTTAAACCAAACAACATACATAAACCAAACATGTATGTTTTTTCAGTTTGTTTTTAATTTTATGGTGTTACCTACTATGTGACAGGTATGAGAACACATACTTTGTCGCGAATGACTTGAAGCATCCAAGTTATTGATTTCAAGGTGAGAATGAGTTAGATCTCTGAGCATCCAAGCATCCAAGTTTTTTTACACATTTGCATTGTAAAAGATATTTTATGACTTAAATTTATATATGGGCCGGAGAAGAATACTGATAACATATATTCTATTATATGTTATGCAGACTTGGAGAATTAGAGGGATTGTCTATTGTGATGTGTATGTAGGTAGTGTATGTGTATGTAGGTAGTGTATGTGTATGTGTATGTGTAGCAGTGTATGTGTAGAAAAAGTATGTGTATGTTGCAGTGTGTGTGTTTGTGTATGTGTAGCAGCAGTATGTAGCAGCAGTATGTAATTATGAATGCCCTTGGAAGTATGTTGTTGTAATGAGACTGTTTATCGTCTTTATGTGCAATTTCGGCATTATGAATGGGTGTACTTGAAATTGTCTATTGTGATATGTGTTTTTTTTAATTGAATAGTTGGTGATATAAGCGAGGTCCAGGATTGGACTATTATTATTATTATTGCTATGGTATTTTGTATTGTCTAAATAAGGTGGATAGTCATATAAACAAAGGAAACTCTACCCAATTTTTGTAAAATATTTGTATTATGAATGCAACTTGAGCAAAGTTTTATTATACACTAAGTGCCCAATACTTTGTTAGTGCTCAACTACTCTCATGGAAACATTTGTACATTCATTCTTTGTATTGTAAGTGATTATAACATTTAGTTTGGTTAGTATGCACATATTGGTATCACATTAAGGAATTTGTGGCAATTGTTTTTCTAATATTCTGTTCACATTATTTTGTTAGGGAACGAAATTTTTACTGTACTTTAGAAAATTTTCGTCGATTCGCGATTACATACTTTGAAAAAATTTCGCCGTGCCTTCAGGTACGGGCATATGCTAGTGTGCATATATATATATAACAGAGTGATAAATATGTATATACTTATGGTTTATTCTACCCTATGTAGTATGCAAGCACCACAGCTTATCCTTTGGGTGTTGTATCAGTATATATACTATGAGTGTGATAACTATATATATACTTATGGTTATTCTACTTTGTTGCCTAGTAGATGATAAAGATAAGGACATCTAAGATAATTTAAGTATGTGGGAACTTAAATGACTAATGAAATATTCATAAGTGGTTAATCGATATTGAGAATTCGGTAACGTATTATTTAGGTAATACGGGTGGGCATGACGAGTTAGTATGTGCAGTAAGATATTTTAGTAGGACTAGTTTAGCGGAATAGCATAACTAGAATGGGTAAGAAATATGCGTTAGGTGTGCACATTAGTTGAGAGGTGAGAATTTCAAGTGAGAGTACAAGGATCTAACATGCATATAATATCTGCTAATTATGCATTTTAAATACTTGCTCAAATATTTTAAACTATTTTTTCCTCGAGATCTAACCCATTTCTTATAAATCTATTTTCTCTTGTGCAAACTATTTTAGGTGTTCAGCCACAGAGATGCCGGGCTTAGGCTATTGGATGTTTTGACGCTCTGCAACTATTATGAAGGTTGTATGACTTCGCTCTTTAGACGGCTCTATTCAGTTCGATTCAAAACTTTGAGCTGCTATATCAGTTAGGGCATATTTACCTGTTCTAGTTATTTCTATTCATATCAGAGACATTGTATTTAGTATTTCAGCTTAGTCAGGTTCAGTTTTTACTGTGGTTATTTGTATTCGAGATAATTAGCTGGAACGTTTATTCCAGCCATAATTATTCATGACATTTCAGTTCACAATTATTGTGACATTAGTTATGTGTATGGTGAATGTTATTAACGGCTTAAAGGGTTAAATGTTAATTTTTTCGATTAAAAGTTTCTGTCACTAGCTTAATTAATTATTAGGTGATTAAAAAGGCAAATATTTTTCGACAGTGATGCTAAGAATGAACCAACTGGATACTTTGATTTAATTTAATAAAGGAGTGATCACCCGATATTTAATTGAGCGAGGTGTCACGGGAGGAAAGAGTATTGTATAACACTCACAAACAAGGAAAATCAAAAAGCTCACTAGGTGTAAGTAGATACAATGTAACAAAAGATTACCGAGTTATAAAAATCTTAAACCAAATCAATAAAACAAGAAAGTGCATGTGCTAATGGGTTAAAGTTTAATTCATGAAGTTATTCATAATATCAATGATTTGAGGACTAAAGTCTAATAACTTCTGAAATCGAGAACATGCATCATTGAATTATCTATTCGATCGAGCATTTATTAAAATCTATCATCGAAAACAAAGGCAAAATGCCCAAGAAAGAAAATATTTTTGAAAATTTTCAATCTTTCAACAAAAGCATGCTTAGTAACTAACATGTGATCAAATCAATGGAACAAAACAAGTAATGGGAAGAATAACCCACATACCCTAACTTAAATGTTGCAATGTCCTCAATGCAAATAAGAACACAACATAAAGAGACGAAAGAAAGATATTATCCACAATAGAGTGATCTCCGATAAGCACAAGTCCATTGAATCTAAAAAACATGCTAGTAAAAAGAATAACAAAAAGAATAATAAACAGTATAACTAATTACGCAAGACTATAATTAAAAAGAAAGAAAGAAATAAAACTAATTATTTACAACCTATAATTTATCTTCTAACTAACTATATACTAGAAGTCAAAAAAATTTAGGGTCCACCCAAAATACGATTTGGCTTTGAAGGATCAATGGTGGACCCTCCCTTAAATGCATACCTTCCGAAAAATAAGAATCCCGTTTGAACAATGGAAGGCATGTGTAAAGTGTAAGAAATAAATCATCACTAATTAAAAATTTGAGAGGGTTGATGGGGGGTTTGGATAAAGAGGGGGGCAAGATCGAATTAATCTCAAGAAAATTAAAATCACCTCCCCAAGTTTTGTCAATTGGAAGGGGAGGTGGGGCAAGTGCAAGAAAATAGCCCGTGAGATTAAGCATCTAAAAATAACATTCCCAATCAAGAATCAGATCAAAGTCCTCAAGACTTTCATCTGATTCTTATGATAATGTTAATGGTACACTAATAGCGGTCAACAAAGGAGAGGATGGACCATCAACCTCAATACAATTGGAAGAATTAATAAAAGGTTGAAATTAGAAAGTTCTTGGATCACTCTCAATGATTTCTTCCTCAAAAAGGGGTGGAGGTGAAACGTAAGTTTCAACCCCAACCGGGCTTTGTGAAGAAGAAACAATCTCATCAAGTTGGGTGTTTATTTCTTAAACCAAGCTTTAGAAATCTTGAATTGGTCATTCGATTCCTTGAAAGTTAACTAATGATCAAAGCAATAATAAGATATAACATCTTCTTGTGAGGTTTTCTCATAGCTAACGGATTCCCAAACACAAAGTTTCCTCCAAAGGCGATGAATGATTACTTGTAAATTCTTGACTTTCACGTTCAAGATGCTCATACTCAAGAATTTGTAGGCACTCACGCATAGTATTAGGAGTGTAATCTTGAGAACTATTAGCATAACAATTAAAATTATCAAAAGAGTTAGGGTAAGACATTTCAAAATAGGTAATTCAAGAAAAGAGCGATAAGCACCAAAATTTAAATTTCTCGAAATAATTTAGCATAAATAAAAAAGAAAGGCTAAAATAAAGAATACAAATAAAAAGGGAAAAATATTATGTAATAATAACTCAACTACAATCTATAACAAAACAGTTCTCGACAATGGCGATATTTTGATGTGAGGAAAACTGTGCGTCCATGTAGATACGCTAATATGTAAAAAACCTAAACTATGATTACACTTAATAATGGAGTATATCGTCCAGTCCAGGTATCGAGAATCCACAGGGAGTGTTTGATAGATTTTAATCGATTTATTGTTTCTAAAATAAAAGTGTAAAAAGTGATGCGGTGGAAATGGTGAAAAAGGAAAAATAAGAAGTTAACTATGCTAAATAAGAATAAGAAAACAAGGATATGATCACATCCGCGCCGTGGGCTGAACAATGTGTAAATAGAATTTTTGTTCAAAAATATTTAACTAAACATAACCAATTAAGTATAAACATCACGCATGAAGAGACCTAACCCAAAAATGCGAGATTAGGCATTTAATAAAAAATGGTCACACATGGATTAATTTCGGGGTTATCGCTATAAACACTAACGTTGTGTGACAAAGAAAGTTAAACGCTTAATAGTCCAACTTTCATACACGAGTTTACAATTAAATATGTTTTTACCCTAAACCTATATTTCAAAGCTTGAGACCCATTAATGGTGGAAGTATGACCCCAACACTTAAACTAAGGACAATATATAATGATAGAAATAAATAATCCTAATTATCCAATAAAAACAGTAAATAAACAAAACAAACTAACTAAAAATAAAGGAAATAAATATTAAATCAACTCATAAAGTATAAACAAAGGAAATAGACAATGAATTAAGTGGAGAAGATAATGAATAGTACTATACTTACATAATTGGGTAAATACCCAAGAGAGGGAGAGAGGAGAGGGAAGCTCCCCAAATACAAACCCTAAAATGTAATGTAAAATGAAAAATCTTTATTCAAAATGAAGAAAAAATCTATGTATACAAAAACCCTAGGGGGAAACTAGTAAATAAAGAAAATAGGGAAAATGGGGGCGAATCGATTTGGATTTTAGCCGAATCGATTCGAAATGCAAAAATCTTTGAAGTTGTGGCACAGTGAATTGATTCAGGATATACCCTAATCAATTCGAAAATAGATATCTGGGCACTAGTTCAAAGAGAATCGATTCGGCAGAAGGATGAATCGATTCGGACCAGCTTAACTGCAATTCTCTACCTTGGGTGATTTTTGGTGTAAAACCTCCTCCACTTAAAGTCCCGTAACTTATTCATTAGGATTCAAAATCGTGCACTGTCAATATCCACATGAAGATGATTGAGAGGAATTCAACTTTCATGAAGACATTGGGCTAGACACTCAAATTATGAAATTACTAAAATGCCCTTGTGCGTGCGATTTTCGATGAAACTTCCCCTAAATGCTATCGAACTTCACACTAAGCACCATAATACCTACAAAAGATCAATTATACCTCGCAAAATATGTAAACATATAAAATAGAGGTTGTCTAGTTAACGATCATAAATATAGAAATTAAAGTACCCGAGGGGGCTAAAATGCATAACTATAAAGGGTGAATAAATGCAATATTCTTGCCGAATCAATGATCATTAAGTGAGTGGAGACTTGGAGCCGATTATGCGATATTCATGGTTAGCGATATGGTGAGGGTTAGAACATGTTGCATGTTGACTATTTAGTGACAAACTCCTTGTGGGGGGCATAATGTGATCTTAGTCCGGAGAAATTAAATTTTTATTTATCTTGCAGGATTTCTATGGCTAAGAATAAAAGTTAGTGAGCCCTGTAAGCTTAGGGATTGATGGATCGATAATTTCAGGGACAAAATTCCCCAAGGAGGGAAATTTGCAATACCCGACTCGAATATTTCATTTAGATTTTTGTAGTGGAGTGAGATTTGATGTTAATTGTAGAAAATTTATGGGTAAAAGTTCAAATTTGGGAAAAGAATAAGATTTGAGGTTTTGAACGAGAGTGAACTCGCTCGAATGAGGTTTGGACCTCGTTCGAAGAAGGGTATCGAGCGAGCTTCATGTGAGATCCCACTGCCTTTCAGTCCTAGGTCACTTGAAGGTCGCGAGAAGACATACATCAAATGAGGTGGCACTTGTCACTCGAACGAGGCTCAATGTTGTTCAAATGACGTGCCTCAAAAATATTTAATCTGACTTTCTCTTGTACGTTATCATGTTTTTGACCCTTGGATTATTGAGTTGTCTAAATTTGGTGTGCCCATATGGACAGAAGGGGGATTTTTGGGTCTTAGAGCTTTTTAAATGGGTGATTTAGGCTTATTTGAGGGGATTGAAGTTGGAAGAAGAGATAGAGAGTGGATGGGGAAGTATTTCTCTCCATTATAGCCTTCTTTCTCTCTCCCACCACCACCAACCACCATGCTAGCACCACCCCTACACCTTATATCCCCATATTTGTGATGTATTCCACCATAAATAAAATGTTATTAGGGGTTTTTGGAGAAGATAAAGATGGCGTTTGAAAAGGGTTTTGAAAGGGTCTTTATTGGAAGCCAAATGGAGCACATATGGAGCTTTCATGCAGGATGCATTTAGTAACCCCTTGATGCCACCTTTGAGGGTGGGGGTTGCTCCTCCGACGCCAACTTTCTACCAATATTTAGGGCCTTTAGAGGTGGAAAAAATCTACTCTTAGATTAAGATTATATTTTATGTGTTTGTAGTCTTGATTGTTCAAATATTAAGAGTAGGATGCTTTGAATATAATGACGGGTTCTCTAGCAAAGTTAATGATAAACATTTTTATGGAATAAAAATGTTGAAAAGAAAATATCATTTTGTTAAAAATAAATCAAAAATTCATATTTCAAAGTTTCTATAAATAATGGTTTGGATTTTATGAAAATAGTGCATTTTCTGGAAGTTGATATTAAATATTTTATGGGAAAAAAAATAGTTGAAATAATGTTTATTTTTTAAAATAATGATGAAATAAAGTTTCAAAGTTTCTTGCAAAAATGAAGATTTTATGAGAAATGGGACATTTGTTGAAGTTTGAAGATATAGTAATGTCCTTTAATCTTGAAAAGGTATGATTTGAAAGTGTTATGAATTTCTAGAATATTCTATGTGTTCAACACATTTAATAGGATCTTAAGATTTAAAATCCATTTTTTTCATGCATATAAACGTGTAGTATTTTGATGTTAAACATATAAGAAAGTTTAAAGAAGATTTTGTTGGGCTAAACATGAAATAAGATAGTTGAAATTCCAATCTCCCAAGTGTGTAATAAGGGATTAAAAGTAGGATAAGTATAAAGTTGCAAGACTACATATGATAATAAAAGGAAACGGTATTTCGTGTAAAAGTAGTCTTTGAGTATAATTAGGTTTCTTGAATAAAGAAAGTAAAGAAATATTTAATTTGGAAATATAGTTAGTAAAGGTGTTAAATAAGTGTTAATGGTTAAATATTGGAAAGCTAGTGTGCAACTTAATAATGTTTTAAAAGATTAACACTTATTAAATGGAGTAAAAGGTGAATTTGGAAACAAATAGGTAAAATGGTAATATTACTTAAAGTGGAACATTTTTATGGAATAAAAATGTTGGAAAAAGTGTAGCATAAATTCGTCCGAAATGAGTAAGATCTGAAATAAAGAATCAAAGTTAAAGTATAAAGGACATGATATGATGATTTCAAAGTGTAACACAAATTAGGGTGAAACCCTATGTTTGGCTTCGGCCGGGTAAAAAAAAGGAAAGAAAGAATAATGTGGTCATTTGTAAAATATTAAAACACATTAAAAGGAACTCGGATGACACCGGAATAATTAAGCGGGGTCCAGGGGTGAAAGATCCAAAATAACTTGCCAAAGCATATGGTGGAATCGTCGGCAGTATGGAGACCGTTAAAGTACATGATTATTGAAAGATTCCGAAGAAAGATAAAGGAATAAGGAACATGTCAAAAAATGGGTTGTATCATGAAAATGTGTTAAGACAACCTAACTTGAAAGAATTTAATAAATTCTCCATTAAAGGATAAATGGACAAGTAAATGTGTAAACTGATTAATGTTCATAAAATAAACAAAAAGGGGAAGTGAGTAAGTAAATGGGTGGTAAGAAACCTAGGAGGTTTAAACCATATTTGACACAAGGGTGTATTTCGAAAGGTTTTTCAAAGCCAAAATAAATATTTTCTAACACGGTGTTTACGTGTGTCAAAAAGGTGACTTTCAATAAAAATCCTAATGCGAATTGGTTAAAATGAAAAGGGTAATTTCGATAAAGAAATGGCTTTTGGTCAAACGAAGTATAGTTGATTTAAGTATTTAATCATGTGTGTTAACTAAAGAGATAAGTGTCAAACTAAAGTAAAGGAAGTCTCTTTACAAAGTTTAGGTGAACTAATTGGGAAAAATAACGTTTTCCAAAGTAAAATGATATCAACCAATGAGTATGCATGTGTGTGTGTGTGTGTGTGTGTGTGTGTGTGTGTGTGTGTGTGTGTATATATATGTATGTATAAGGTAGTTGCATGTGTACGTAAGTGTAATACATAGAGTCTTCTTTTTTATCGTTCACTCTATACTGGATTTGTGTATTTTTGCTTGGCATTGGCTCACACCCTCGTCTTTGTTATGGAAGGTTCGGTGCGGGTCCGTATTTGGAGAGCGTTATACAGGTAAGTATTGTATTTAATTTTACGTTAGTAGCTCTATATGCTTGGAATCCGGGGATGCTTCCCATGGATCTTTCACATAGTTTGAACTTGAAATTGGAATCGTATTCTAAATAAATGAAACGTTGATTAAAGTAAAATTGGACTTGCAACATTATATAGGTTGTTTCATTTCACTTCACACCTAACGCTCGGGTCCGACCGGGTTGACTACAGGTAACCCGTAAATAAGGTTCGGGGCGTTACAGTTGGAATGATGTTCAATTACATTTTTAGCCCTTGAAAATTATTCTAATCACATCTCTAAGACTAAAGCAATGAGAAAAATGTTGAATTCATTTTGAAATTGTAAATCATGAAAATTAAATAAATAAATAAATAAATAAATATAAAGTTTAAAAGATTAGAATTAATTCAATTAAATTTTAAAGTTAAATCCATCAACAATCAATTTTTTAAAATTAATCTCAGCGAGCGTCCTAGTTCTCTTATGAGATGATATTTATCGTGGGGAGGTTAAATCACCCCACCTTGAACCAGACAGATTTTTATCTTTCATTATGCTATCTAGATATTTCAGTGCCCTCTGTTCAAATAATGAATTGTCGACGACGTTTGGTTCTATAATTAGTGACACTAACTTTATGAGGGAGGATATAATTAATTCCATCCAAATGCATAACACTTGTTCACTCCTCAAAATAGTAACTTCATGGTGAAGGACGTACTCAGTGGGCGGGGGATTGAATTCACTCACATTCTAATTTTGAAAATTATCATTTAAGAGATTTAATGAATCTTTGATGCCATGATTAATTCTATCCATGTGTTGGGGGGCAGGGAAGACTAGCTGAATCAAGGAATCAATTGCATCTTCTTCCTAAAACACCGATGGATACTATGGGGTTTATGTTGAAACCCCTCTCCCACTTAGTATTTTAAAACATATGAGGATTTTGAAAAACTAGTTGTTCAATTCTAAAAGGTCGAATTTAAATCAGGTAATTTCTAATTTACTTGTACAAATTAAATTACCTGATCTCACTATTTTAATTTTCTAAAGTAAAATTATTTTTAAATTAAAATAAAACCTGGAGACCAAAATGTAATTTATACTTTTAAAATTAACTACCCTATATAATTCAATTTAGAAAATAATAAATAAAATGGGTTTTTATAAAATCGTGATCTAGGTCGGTCTTAATGTTAATCATTGTTCTCCATAAAATGGTTGCTACTAATTAATACAATTAATTAGCATGTGATATTATGCAATATAATAATAAAGAGACATACATGCAAATAATTAAATAAGTACAAACAAAAATAAAAGGAAAAATTACCCTTTTCCATCATGGCCTAGACTCGTTCTTAGAGTAGAACTCTTCAAGCCTAAGAATACTTATTGTAAAAGACTTCCCTTTGACAAAGAGTCCAACTTGAAGCAGACTTTATCATAAACATGAGTTCTTATTGATCTTTCCTTATGGAAAAAATCCTTTTCATTTTTGGGAATGATCGGAACGAGGAACTAGAATAAGAAGCATCAATGAACTCCAAAAATTGAATCCACTCCACAGGTGGATCGATCCGCTTCCCTGGGTTGATCAATCGGCTATGGCGGGGACAACCTTCGTATTTCTTCATAAAAAACATACAAAAATCTCCTTAAAACGGTTCAAAACTCCATGAAAACTTTCCTAGCACCCAAACCCATGGAAATACATGATTCCAGCAGTAAAGAAATATTACAACCCTCTTAAAACTCCTTCAACTACATCAATATTAAAATAATTATAACAGCCTAAATATTACAACTATATCGAATCTGGGAGGAAAAATAAATATAGATAAACTACCATAGGATCAAATCACACAAATAAATTTATGTGACCATGATGAATGGGATATAAATTTAGAATTACTGCAAAACTATGTTCGTACGATTCCATATACAAGATCATACAATCATATGGGATAATGTAGCACTTTTCAATATGGCACTTTTCAATACACGATCAATCTCAACTGGGGATCTGATACTAATTGTTGGGGAAACGATCTTGGGATTAAAATTTAATCACGAAAAAAATTTAGCCCTTAATGAACTTTGATTAATTATACATTGAAAAGAAACCAAGAACTAGGTTTAAAGATTAAACCTAGGGTTTCAAGAACACAATACCTTTGTGAATCTTGTTCTGATTCATTTGACGAGACAAAGGTAAATGATGATAAAATCCTTACTTCCCTCCAAGGAATCTAAAAAACATAATTGAACCTTCTGTACACTAGGATGTTCTAGTATATGATCCTTCTCAAAGTTAGGTAGGTGGGTGGATTCCTTTTGAGATGAAAACCCTCGCTTATGATTGAGATATGGTGGTCTCTCTCTAGCCCTCTTCGGAAAATATGAATAATGTTTCCTCTCTTCCTTGTAAAACCCTAATATTCAATGATAATCATTAAAAAAAACCTGACCACGCCTTTATATACAAGTACAAAAGGCTGCCTTGGGCTAAATCGAGTTTCTTGAGAGTATGGGCTTGACCATTTTAGTATAAGGACTATATTAAGGACCCAAGAAAAGTAATTAAATAAGCTCTATAAATATACTCAGAAATCCCAATCACAATTACTTAATTATTTTCTTTCTTTGTTTAATCGTGAGTAACCCTATTAAGTTGTCACGAATGCAGTCCAATTTAATTATATCATAAATCACTTAGATGTAATGAGGTTTTATTTGCAAAGTTGATTATGGTACATAATATGATTCCCCATGTTATGTGTTCGATACCCGCTTGGTTAAATCAATTTACTATTAATCGACTTTAACTAACATCTAATCAATTCATTGATTCCCAAACTTAAATTATTTTTTACTCTAATAATATTGTAAAATAATCCACTAGTTAGGTTATAATTGGTGGAAATAAAAAATATAAGTCTATTAAGGTGGTTTCACAATCCACATCCCTTGGATGTCGATTCCTCTGAATTATGATCTCAGACCTGCTTACATAAATGTCACTCAATATGCAGAGATCATTTGCCTCGATATAAAATCATACCGCACCTATAGTAATCAAAGTGACATTAAGTACTTAAATCCTCATAATTCTCGGGGTTAATAATATATGTACCATTTCTAAATGGTATGATATTTCTTGAGTCTAATCTATACAGCCCTTATATTAAAATCTCATGATAGGTCTTATTGAATACATTCCTGGGATGTAACGATCACGATCCTCTCTCAAACTATAGAACAAGCTCTCAAATCATGAAATAGGTTCCCATAGTTTGAGATAAACTACTATTATTTTATTGCAACTATTGTGATAGGATGTCAACTCCTTGTCTAGGTTATGAACATTTTAATAATGCTAGAACTGAAATCCCGATCTCCTATTAATCATCCCTAAGTCGCCTCACCAAAATTCTTACTGAGATCTGTTGAGTGGCAAGTCAACAATATATTTAAACATAATATAAGTTATTCGCATGACCATAATTTTTATTTCAATATGAATTGACACACATTTACTTAAAAAGGACACAGTCATACATTATTTTAAGAATAAAACCCCAATAGATGGGCCTCTATTAATAACCTATATGAAACCATTTTTGTTGATGATATTCTATGTAGATTGGAATTCCATAAGTAGTTACGCCAAGGAGTAGTCAAATTTGTTCATAGAATAATTTAGGCAAAATTGATTAAGTCCTCTGAGAGTGATTGGAGCACAAAAATGATCTAGGTTTCCCCATTGAATTATAATCCAAGGATATATAATTCCCTTAATATGGTAATCATATTTATAACATGGTACGTAATTAGAGTAAAATCAACCATCTTTGTGTTTACCATCCTTTACATACCAGCAAGTCTTGCAGCACGATTATGATCCAAAAAAATATTCTCGATCACATCGTAAGAACTTGACATATTTTGATGTTGGTGTTTCAATACATTGGTCATGGAGAAATGTAAGAATATAATATATTTGTTGTTCCCTCACTTAGAACATTGTCTTATTCCGATTAATAACACACTTTGTGTCCAAGAGGTCTATGAAAGCTTAATCAATGTTTAATACATTGAAGCTGACTTCTTTCATCCTGACAACACATCGATCACTTTAGGATGAATGTAAGTGTGACCTAGAGGACTTAGTATTCATGGGTATTGATATTATATTGTTCAAATATTTTTCAAAACCTTTGTGCATGATTTAATGCATCGTTTCTTCCTCCAATAATTTTTCCTATTAAAATCGATTTTTAAAAAGACATATTGGAGTCCCGATAGTTTTCACCGTAGTGAAGGTAACATTTCCTAATTGTGAGTTTCAATCATCTTTTGGAAAAATTGTGTTTTTCTATCACCCAACCTCCCTTGTGGGTGTTTTGCTACTAGGACATTTGATGATATCACATTTAACTCCTTGAGTAATTCAAGGTTTTTTAGCATTTTTCTCTCCTTTATATAGGCAATCAGGTCCCAAGGTCTACCAGAGAGCTCCGCTAGGTAGCTTCCGCTCTTTAGTGACCATTGTTGCCATAGTAAAGGATCCTCGAATGGTTTAAAGACCACAACAACACTCTCATGATATTTAGGCACTCATTTGTGCATTCAGAACTTGAATATTAAGTTCAAACACCTTGGAATGGATAGCAATGGGACTCATACGAGGTCGAAAAACCTTTACCTAACAAGGGCTGACATCTTTCAGGTTCTTAAATTTTTATTTAAAGGTAAACTTCCATATTCACCAAGAGAATAATCTCAAACTATTCAAAAGTGACAATAACTCCCTCAGGATACCCCACACACCCTATAGAGCTCTCATAACTTTTTCAGTAAGTGGGTAGAAGGTAGATATACTATTATACCATATCTCTAACACTTCTTTCCACTACCATTAAATGGTCTAATGCATATTTAATGACAATATTCACTACCATACACCACTTGCAATCCTTCCATCAACACTCCACTATTTACCATAGATGTAAGACCTCAGGGTCACTCTGCCCCTTCCATTGCAGTAAACTCATTCCCTTTGTAACATATTGCCTATATATTGGAGACTTGTTATATGTTGAAGATCATATAAAAATCATTGTGTAATTATCATAGCATATAAATAATACTTGCATCCTAGTTGTTTATCATTAAGCATTTGTTGACCCACTGTTGGCTATACGCTCAAGAATGATTGGACCACCTCCATACTATCATACTTTATACTTTATGTTGAGGCCTAAACTAATGTAAGAAACCCCTTGAGGATTTATAAATTACTCCCAAGTATATCTCTTACTAGTGACGACGATCTCAAAAACCTTAGACTCACTTGACCAAAGCCCAAGAAGTCTTTTGCTTGAAATATTCTTATTTTTAACTTAATACAAAGAGAAAAACTATTCATAGTGAATGTAGGATCCTCAGTTAAGATTTCAAAGCACTAAATATCAATGCATTTCACTTTGATACATGTCCTTCGTACTTGGTCTAAGGTTCTATGTAGAGCACATGTTAGAGATGAGTATTCCAAACAAATTTCTAGCATCATCAGTTTGACACCGTCTATAAAAAAGATTATTCCTTGAATGAAAAAAAATTGAAATAAGTTTCATCCTCATTAAAATGACCACAAATGATAAATTATCTCACTCTTTGAAAGATGTAGAGGATCTCCAAACGAAGATCCAATATCATATGAATGATGTTCTTTAGGGGCTTCCTTTACCTCTAGTGGTGGAGGAACCTTCTGCACCAGAATAAAAAAAGACAAGGGAAAGTTATGCCTGTCAATCAGAAATAGAGAATAATCCTAAAAGTGAGACGTAAATACATTCAAGGTTAGTGAATCGTATACAAGTCAGGCACTTTTTTTCACTCCTAATGATCATTTTCACGGAGGTTTCAGGGTGATAAGACCCTGAGATGATGAAATTAATAAGATGAAGGGCAGGTAGGTGAACTTCCTCAGATATTTTAAGACACGAACTTCCAATAACATAAAATTGGATCTCCATAAGGCTTTGTATCCTTTCTCCACTAAGGTTAAACATTACTATTTCCCCTTAAGTGGAACATGCCTAACATTAAGCCCTTCGATGGATCTGAAGTTTTAATTGACCATTTAGAAATAAACATGTTTCTTACGCTCCTTTAAGATACTCTGAACGAGGTTCTCTGTAAATCTTTCCCTCCATTCTGAAGGCGGCGTTTAGGCAATGGTTTACAAAGATCAAACTGATTCCCAATGGGAACTTTAGTGAGCAGACAAGATATTTTATTAGCCATTTTATATAAAGTTAAAAGATGAGGAAAGTAGCCATTTCCTTCTCCATTCTAGATAAAACTCAAGATAAACTAGCAGGGAATATGCGAAGAGGTTTAACCAAAAAGCCTTGAAGGTAGATGACCTAAATGACACATTATATGGGGATTATTTGATATTATGACTTACTTATAAAGTTTATGTAGATCTTTTAATAAGAGACCCCCGATCCATGACTGAGCAGCTAAAGAGAGATTGAAAGTATATGGATTCTGAGGATTCTATTAATGTCAGACATATGATGGTTTCCCCTCAACGGGTGAAGA
Organism: Sambucus nigra; assembly: GCA_949130495.1. Taxonomy (NCBI): domain Eukaryota; kingdom Viridiplantae; phylum Streptophyta; class Magnoliopsida; order Dipsacales; family Adoxaceae; genus Sambucus; species Sambucus nigra. The sequence goes on along the minus strand of OX422220.1, from coordinate 381,410,369 downwards.
GGGAAGAGGTCTTATCATGCTTGGGGGAGTTCCTTGAGGCCTTAAAGGCTAAAAAGAAGAAGAACTGGAGAAATAATAAAGGAACCACAAAAATTAAGAACTTCATCCCTTTAATAACTACCATTGAGAACGTGTGTGCTCGCGTTCAAATGATCAAACCGTATATAAAACCCTTTTAACACAAACAAACCCTAAACATGCAGCAGTATGTGATTGAATAAATAGATAATCTACGCAAGAACATTCAAACACATGCAATTAAGGAAAAATCCCCCTCAGGGGCAAAACCATTTATTTTCACTATAATTTGTAAGAAAACGGCTTACAATCGGATTACAATGAAAATACAAGTTGACTAAGAATTACCCTCGGGTATCGGATTCTGTAGTCGCGGCTGGAATTATCCCTTTCCAGTAGGGCTGTAATGAAGAAGAAGAACGGTCTCCTCCACAAGGGTTGAACAAACCAAAGTTGTGTTCTTGGGTTGCAAAAGGATTCGCAAAGGTTTGGCAATGATGTGTGAATCAAAACATGAGTCTTGGGACTCAAAAATATGAAGACTAGATGTATTTGGACTCTCAAATTCGTCTCCTAAAGTCTTGCAAAACAACTCCCCCGAAGTTGGTATTTATAGGAAAAAATATGAAGAGTCCCACGTTCTTAAAACTCCAAAATTCTATCCAGCGTACAAAAAAAATAGCATTCTTTAAGGAATTTTCTCTATCTTCAAAAGGTCATAACTCCTTCACCGTAGCTCGGATTGAGGTGCCGTTTTTTCCAGTATCTTCGTTGCGGAGAGCTCTTCAACTTTTTAGTTGACTAGACCTCCGAACTATGGATGTGAAATTACGAAAATGCCCTTGAACTCTCCTATTGTGCCTTTTTTTACTGTTTTGACTTCCCTTGCGTACCACTTGCATTAAGTTCCTAAAATCTTGGAATGTGAAGTCATTGAGGCAGATGTGGGACATATTAGTGGAGATAATGCATGCTTGATTCTCGGAATTCGGATAGAGGCCGTCATGTGAGATCGTGAGGAGACGTGCCAAATGTAGCGGCGTACGACATAAATAAATGAAACATTTCGGACATGTGAAAAATGTCCTTACAAATCTCCCCCTATGTCTATGCCGGTACATACATAAAAAATCCGAATTATCAAATATGAAATTGCCTATACAAATCTACCCTCCCATGAACCCAAAACTGGAAAAGGTACAAATGAATAGTCTTCATCGTTTGTTCTTTAATTCTTCAAGAATCTCAAAACTTTTCTCATCAGGGTGTGCAACATATAGATCTGCAATCTTCATACCTACACACATGAGACAAAGCAAATACCACGTGACATATCGAGTTTGAAATGAGATAATATGGATATCAATATATGATAAAAACATAAGCAACATCTCAAAAACTCCCCCAGAATTCAAACTCCCCCATAATATGATAATTCTTTCTCCCCCTTTTTATGATGTCCCCAAATGGACAAATTAGAGAAATAAATCAAATAAGCAAGTGCGGGGTGTCACTAGGATAAAAACACACCATGAATAAACAGAAAGCAACCAAGTCAATGATAGCGTAAATGAAGTGGTGTGATCAAATTCGATAGGAAAATCAATGCATACAAACATGACATATGTGCACGATGAATATTGGATATTCCTAGCGAATGAACTCAAATGCTTCCTTTGGTGTAAAAGAGTGATAGTATAAGATATTGACTCAATCAAATCAACAAATCAAAGCTCAAAATGATTTTCACACCAATAACGTCCAAAATGATTTTATGCTTTTTCAGGACTTTCAAGGAAGTGCAAACCCGTTTAGATTCTCCAACCAAACTCCCTCAGATATTGTATTGAATAGAGGCATTCTAAATTCTCAAACTTTGGAGAATTGATGGTGAAACCTAAGTGGCCCATATTTGGCATGAATTTCTTTTTATTGCCTTTAAATTTTTTCGGGCTCTTTTAACCTCTTTGGACCTCGGATATTAAAATTCCTCCATTTTTTAGGTCCTTTTTAACGGTGGATTTTGCGCAAAGGATAGATGTTTACCTTTCGCAGCCCCTCCCTGTTATACAAAAACACACAGTCTCACCAAAACGGTTTTTACATGCATTCCAATCTTGTCAAGTTTTATCGCATATTGTACATTGTATAGACATGATTGAGATGAAAACACGCAAGCCAACATGAGATAGACAAGTGCAATAATCAAATATAGCTGTGCATGTGTGCAATAAAGGATATAGGAGTCAAACATGTAGGAAGATATCACTAATTACATCTCAAAGACTCCAATCAATGTAAAGCACATGGATGAAATGATGTAGCCTCTCAAATCTCTATCAAACAGTCACATGGATAAATGGAATGAAGTTGTGACTTGGCTATCTTACATGCTCATCCGTAAAAGAAGCAAAATAAAAAAATCTTTTTGGATTTTTTCAAAAATTTGGAAAAATAAAATCTTTTTGTGCTTTTCTCAAAATTTTTCTTAAAGGAAAATCTTTTTGTATTTTTTTCAAAAGAAATATAAAAAGCAAAATGAATAAAACAAAGCTGTACAACAAAGTAATGGTACATATAAAACAGACTAGCAATAGGAAGCATATGATATGAACATGAAGAAGCATCCTATTCTAGACATAGACCAACCCCTCAGTCAACTGTGCAAATCCCTAAAGATTTCCTAAGACTCTCAAATCTAAGGGCATCTAAAGGTTTCGTGAAAATATCGGCTAACTGACGATCGGTAGGAACAAAACTCAGGGATACGACTTTCTCTTCAACTAACTGACGAATAAAGTGCTCACGTATCCTGATGTGTTTTGTGCGCGAATGCTGAACTGGATTGCGGGATATGTGTATCGCGCTCGTGTTATCACAGGAAATGGTCATGGTGTCCTGTGATATCCCATAATCCTCCAGCATTTGCTTCATCCACAAGAGTTGTGTGCAACAACTCCCGGCGGCTATGTACTCAGCCTCCGCAGTGGACAAAGAGATGGAATTTTGCTTCTTGCTCAGCCAGGAGACAAGAGCAGAACCAAAATAGAAACACCCACCAGAAGTGCTCCTACATCCATCTACATCCCCAGCCCAATCGGCATCCAAGTAGGCGGACAGACGGTCATTGGTATCAAAGGAATACCAAATCCCGTATGAGAGAGTCCCACTTACGTATTTAATAATACGTTTTAGAGCAAGTAAATGTGACTCTTTTGGGGATGCCTGATAACGCGCACAGACTCCAACACTAAAGGCGATGTCGGGACGACTGGCAGTCAAGTAGAGGAGACTACCTATCATACTCCGATATAAGGTTTGCTCTACGTCCTTGCCTGAAGTGTCCTTACTAAGCTTGGTAGTGGTACTCATAGGTGTACGTGCATGCTTAGCGGAGTCTAAACCAAATTTCTTCACTAAGTCTCTAGCATACTTGGATTGGGAGATGAACATCCCATCCTCTAGCTGACGAACCTGGAGACCAAGGAAGAATGTAAGCTCACCAACCATGCTCATCTCAAACTCACTTTTCATCTCCTCCTCAAAGTGGTGAGCATGCTGGGAGCATGTGGATCCAAAGACTATGTCGTCCACATAGACCTGGGCAACCAAAATAGCACCGTCATCTCTCCTGACAAACAACGTCATATCTACTCCCCCTCTCTTGAAGCCACGAGCTAAGAGATAAGAAGCAAGCCTCTCGTACCAAGCACGGGGTGCTTGCTTCAAACCATACAAGGCTTTCCTCAGATAGTAGACGTGCTCAGGGTGCTAAGGGTCTTCAAACCCTTTTGGTTGTTCCACATAAACCTCCTCCTGTAGAATGCCAATCAAAAAGGCACTCTTGACATCCATCTGATACACCTTAAAGCGCAGATGACATGCGATGGCGAGCAGAAGACGGACGGACTCAAGCCTTGCAACAGGAGCAAATGTCTCCCCAAAGTCTACACCCTCTATCTGTGTGTAGCCTTGAGCGGCCAACCTAGACTTATTTTGGATTATGGTACCATTTTCATCCATTTTGTTCTTAAAAATCCACCGGGTACCTATCACATTAATCTCACTAGGTCAGGGGACAAGTTCCCAGACATCATTCTTTTTAAACTGAAGCAACTCATCCTGCATAGCAGATATCCAGTGTTCATCCTTGAGTGCTTCTTTATGGTTCTTGGGCTCGACTTTGGACGTGTAGCAAAGATGGCTAACAACGTTCTCTAGCTGAGCACGAGTCTTGACCCATAGAGTGGGATCACCAACAATGGCAGAAGGGTCATGACTCTTGCGAACCCAAGCAGGTGTGTCCCCTAACACAGGAGTAGGGTCCACAGAGTGTGAGAGAGGAACAGGTAAATCACTGTCAGAACAATCCTCATCCTCACACTGAAGGTTAGGATCAATAACCGTCGGAGGTTCGTCATCTTTCACGGTGACGTTTATTGATTCCATAATCTTAGAGCTCTTCAGGTTAAAAACCCGGTACGCTCTGCTATTCGATGAATATCCTAGAAATATTCCCTCGTCGCTTCGGGAGTCGAACTTTCCTAATTGCTCTTTATCCCGTAGGATGTAGCATTTACTCCCAAAGACACGGAAATATGCCAAGTTGGGCTTCTTTCCAGTCCACAACTCATAAGGAGTGTGAAGTGTGTGTGGACGCAGATACACCCTATTCACCGTGTGGCATGCAGTAGACACTGCCTCTGCCCAAAATCTCCTAGAAACTTTACGACCTAGAAGCATAGATCTAGCCATCTCTTGGATCGTTCTATTCTTTCTCTCAACAATCCCATTTTGCTGAGGAGTTCTCACAGCATTAAACTCATGTTTGATCCCAAGGCTATCACAGTACAAATCCACCTTTGCTTCCTTGAATTCAGTGCCGTTGTCACTACGTATTCTGTTAATAGTGACACCGTGTTGATTTTGCAGGACACGGCACTTGGTCGTTAAGAAATCTACAGCATCGGATTTCTCTCTCAGAAAACCTACAATGGAGTATCTAGAGAAATCATATACCATCACGAGGATGTACCTCTTACCACCTAGACTCTCAGTACGAGTGGGACCCATAAGATCCATGTGAATCAACTCCAGAACACGAGAGGTGGTAATGGAATGTAACTTCCTATGAGGACTACGAATTTGTTTTCCCAACTGACAGGGTCCACAAACGGTCGAAGTTGACTTTCCAAGAGATGGTAAGCCACGTACTAGGTCCTTTTTATATAAACGATTGAGATCTCTAACGTTCACGTGACCTAGACGTTGGTGCCACAGATCCATAGGAGTGATCGTGGCGCTGTTGCAGACAAGTGAGGATGTGGGCTCAGTCCCATAGCAATTATCCTCGGTCCTCACCCCTTGCATCAAAAGTTTACCGGCTTGATTGTAGACTTTACACGCGTCCCGGTCAAACTTTACTGCAAAGTTAGTGTCGCACAGCTGGCTAATGCTGAGAAGGTTTGCTTTCAAACCTTTGACGTACAAAACATTTTCTAGCTTAGGAAAACCAGGTAACTCGATAGTACCTCGTCCTATAATGCTAGACTTACTCCCATCTCCAAAGGTGACTCTGCCATCTTGATAATCCTCAAGAGTAGTAAAAAATTAGGCATCACTTGTCATGTGTCTGGAGCACCCACTATCAAAATACCACTGTGAGGTATTATGTGCTTTGAGAGCAACATGAAAAATAAAGGCCTTTTTATCTTTCTTAGGCACCCAAGCAGAGATGACCTTTTGTTTTCCTTTGATGGTTTTAGCTGGAATGTAAGAAGCATTCACTAACGGCGAAGACATCCGTCGGAATTCTTTCATCAAACTCTGAGTCGTGGCAGCTAAGAACTCAACTCGCTCTCTCAGACTAGAAAACTCATCAGTATGTCGTGGTGGAGCAGTAGTACGTCGTGTCCGACCCATGCTATAGCAAGTTTCCCTAAGGTGGCCTTTTCTTTTGCAATAAGTACAAAAGAGCTCAGTCAAAGGCGGACCTTGGTTTGCTTTTCTTGGTCGAACTCTCCTTCGAGGTTTTTTACGGTGACCATAAGGAGTTGTAGTAAACTCAGGAACTGGTCCAGGTGCAATTTGGGACGTGGAGGCACCATCATATTCAATTCCTTGACGATCACCAAAACCTAAAGCGGGGCCGAGGAGCATCTTTCCCATCTTCCCAGATCTCTCCTCGATTTGTACCTTGACTTTCCGTGCTTTCTCAAGATCATGAGTCAGCTGGGAAACAAGGGCTTCAAGTTTCTTCCGAGTCTCCACGGAGGAATGGAGCTGACTCGTAAGACTAGCCACTTGCTTGATCAAGTCCCCTCTCTCTTTCTCTAGAGTACTCTCTCTCTCTCTAAACAAATTCTCATTCTCGACACAGGTAGATTCTCTCTCTCTCAGGGAGGTGCAGGTGGAGAACTCTCTTTCTCTCGCTTTCCTTAAATCTTCCTCTAGGCAAGTGATCTTAAGAACTAATGCTTTGTTACGCTTTTTAGTTTTAAAAGACTCAGAATATAACTCAGCGTAGGCGCGTTGTATATCAGTCTCGCTCTCACTTATGTCATCCTCCCCCTCACTCACATCGATCTCACTGTCGAGGTGTCCCTGTGAAGCATCATCCTCATCGTCGTGAGGAGAACTAGGAGTGCTCACTTGGCTGGCCATGAATGCGGTGAAGTTACACTCATGCGGTGACTCATCTCCAGAATCCACCGTCTCGACCTCACTGTCGTCACTAAGGGTAGCATTAAGGACAGCTTTCCCTTTCTCTCTATTCAGACGATTGGCACACTCAAAATCTCTATGACCCCTACCATCACACTCAAAACATCTCTCACTTTCTTTCAGAGAAGGATTTTTGGAAACTTTTTCATTTTTCTTTTCAAACTTATTTTTCTCAAATTTCTTTTTATCTTTAAAATTCCCATTTTTCTTAAATTTGAGAATCCTCTTGAAATTTTTTGCGAAAAGAGCCAAATCATCTAAGTCAAAATCGCACTCAGAATCTGACGTGTCAGTCTCTCTCTTTCTAGATGACTCTACCCTCTTTCTAGCTGACCCCTCACTCCTTCTCTCTTGGGCTTTAAGAGCAATTCCCTTATCTTTAGATTTAGAATTTTTAGGGAACATATCAATTTCATAAGTTTGCAAATCTCCTACAAGTTCTTCCAATTTTAGCGTATTTAAATTACCCATAGAATTTAGCACAGCGACTTTAGGGATAAAACGCTTAGGCAAAGAACGAAGAATCTTTTTAACAACTCTAGCATTCGGAATATGTTCACCAAGATTAAAACTAGTATTCACAATGTCAGAAAGTCTAGCATAAAATTCATCAAAGCATTCAGAATCATGCATGGTGATTGTTTCAAATTGAGTTGTCAAGTTTTGCAACTTAGACTCTTTCACATCATTAGTTCCTTCATGGGTGAGTTGTAAAACATCCCATGCCTCTTTTGAGGTGGTACACGTCATTATGCGTTTGAACTCATCAGGTGTGATAGACCCAGAAATAGCACTTAGACCCTTAGAATTAAAAGATGACCATTTAATTTCTTCATCAGACCAAGAAATGTCAGGTTTCAAGTTGGTCACATTATCAACAGTCACGGTGGGAGGAGTCCACCCTCGTTCAACCAAAATCCAGACACGTTCATCAATGGCTTTTAAAGCCGACCTCATACGGGCTTTCCAATAAGCATAATTTGTCCCGTCAAAAATAGGCATTTTATAATATGACTTCTCCATTTGAACACGCACTTTTTCAAAAATCAATTTTTTCAGAAAATTGATATTTTAGAAAAAATTTGTGGAAAAAAAAGGAATACGCGATAGATTAGCGTAACCTGCTCTGATACCAATTTGAGAACGTGTGTGCTCGCGTTCAAATGATCAAACCATATATAAAACCCTTTTAACACAAACAAACCCTAAACATGCAGCAGTATGTGATTGAATAAATAGATAATCTACGCAAGAACATTCAAACACATGCAATTAAGGAAAAATCCCCCTCAGGGGCAAAACCATTTATTTTCACTATAATTTGTAAGAAAACGGCTTACAATCGGATTACAATGAAAATACAAGTTGACTAAGAATTACCCTCGGGTATCGGATTCTGTAGTCGCGGCTGGAATTATCCCTTTCCAGTAGGGCTGCAATGAAGAAGAAGAACGGTCTCCTCCACAAGGGTTGAACAAACCAAAGTTGTGTTCTTGGGTTGCAAAAGGATTCACAAAGGTTTGGCAATGATGTGTGAATCAAAACATGAGTCTTGGGACTCAAAAATATGAGGACTAGATGTATTTGGACTCTCAAATTCGTCTCCTAAAGTCTTGCAAAACAACTCCCCCGAAGTTGGTATTTATAGGAAAAAATATGAAGAGTCCCACGTTCTTAAAACTCCAAAATTCTATCCAGCGTACAAAAAAAACAGCATTCTTTAAGGAATTTTCTCTATCTTCAAAAGGTCATAACTCCTTCACCGTAGCTCGGATTGAGGTGCCGTTTTTTCCAGTATCTTCGTTGCGGCGAGCTCTTCAACTTTCTAGTTGACCAGACCTCCGAACTATGGATGTGAAATTACGAAAATTCCCTTGAACTCTCCTATTGTGCCTTTTTTTACTGTTTTGACTTCCCTTGCGTACCACTTGCATTAGGTTCCTAAAATCTTGGAACGTGAAGTCATTGAGGCAGATGTGGGACATATTAGTGGAGATAATGCATGCTTGATTCCCGGAATTTGGATAGAGGCCGTCATGTGAGATCGTGAGGAGACGTGCCAAATGTAGCGGCGTACGACATAAATAAATGAAACATTTCGGACATGTGAAAAATGTCCTTACAACCATAGATTAGGTCTTCTCAGCCATGGAATTCTAAGACTTTTTACCTCCATTAAAGACAATGAGGGCCCTAGAGGACACGATGGAAATGTCTAAGTATTGTCGTATCTACAAGGACCATAGTCAAAACACTAGTGATTATTTCCTTCTTAAAAAGGCCATTAAAAGAGTTATCAAATAAGGGTATCTCAAAGAATTTATCTCCAAAGATGCTGGCAAGGTTTAATTGAACCATAAGAAAAAAGACGGTGTCCCATTGATTAACAACAACATAATTTTCAGATGATTCACAGGTGGCAAACCTTTTTATGTACAATAAAGGATCGTCTCAAGATCATGCACTAATATGGAGCACATATCAATAATAAATATTTTGAGAACAAGTTGCTAAGGGAGGCTCCCATGATGATATTCCCTGATGCTGACCTCAAACGGATCCCCTTCCATATAATGGCCATTGGTCATCATGGTAATTATTGGCAACCCATATATGGTATGGTTACTAGTTAACACTAGGATCTTAACCGATAGTTTATTCCTATATGCTTTCAAGACCATTTGCTTCACCATGAAGCTAATGCTGCCCATCAGAACTCACTTGATTGCTTTCAATGCAGAACGAATTGCTGGGGCAACAGACTAAAATCATATTTTATGTAATAGTTTTAGCTTTGAATTTATTACTTGATTAGAAAATTAGTTCCTCCCATTTAAATGAGAATCATGTGTGCCATAATGTTTGCACTATTTATATATTATTGGTGTTTTTTATTCCACAATGCAGGTGATATGGTGTGTAGATTATGACTTACACATGGAAGATCATATCAATAATTTTTGTGGAATATAAGTATCTCGTTGATAGACTTAGATGGAAATAAACACACCATCACTAGGGCTATATCACAATATTTTAGTAGGTTTATCTTGATTATGAAAAATATTATAGTTTTAACTTATTATGCTAGTACAGTTTCTGTGTATTAAACTGGACCACCTTGACGTCATTATCTTTTTACTGATTTCATAAGACAATGTATATCTCTTGATTATTAAGATTACTTAAGCTTTTAATTCTGATATAGTTGATAGACACGTGCACTAGTTGATTATTACTTTGACATATTACGTGAGATTCATTTTTGGATTAATATGCTTAATAGATTGGGTGATATTTATTAGTGTATGGTGAAAGTCAATTATGGATGGAATCCATGTGTCAGTGTAAAGATTGGTGATAACCTCTTCACATGCTTATAAGTTTTGTACGTGTCAAACCCTGCCTGTGGATTATGTTAATCTAACACTACAACTAATTTAAGCTGAACCACTCAAGGATTTTAAGAAGTTAATAAATTTAAATTATTAGTCACTTATTTTATTAGTGGGTATCTGGAACCTTAACATTTTGGGATATTAAGTAATTAATAATAGGGAGATCGAAATATAATTTGAGTTAAAGGAGTGGAGTTACAAATATAATTATTTTATGGAGTTAAATATATTTAATGGAATAAGAATAGGATCCGTCTTAGATCAAGTTTTCATACCCATTAGGATCCAGAACTTTTCAACTCCTAGGGTCCCAATTATAGCCAATATGAATATGTCGGTCAACCTCACATTTTCTTGTCTATTGAATTGTCACAAATTTGGAATTATGAGAAACTGATAGAGAGAGGTGAACAATTACCACAAAGACAAAGAGTCTACTCTCTTCTCGTGATAGGCATAGCAAAGGAATATTGTAGAAGACTCGACATTTATTTTATGCCTGTTGCTATGTGTTCTTCAATAGGTATAACCCTACTTCTGGCATTTAGGGTTAAATCTATTATTGAATTTTTTTATTATTCATCTTATGTGTAATATCGACTATTTATGGGATAGTCGTTCTAGCATGGATCTAGTCAATGGGGTATATCAATCTTTATCTTACAGTTAGCTCTGAAACATTAATGATCCACCATTTGGAAAAATATCTTAGTAGTGGGCCTGCCCTCAGCTTATAATGTCATTATGGAAAGAACCTCGTTTAATGAATTGGACGATATTGTGCCTACCCGGAGGTTGGTGTGGGAGAAGTCCATCGGGATCAGATGAAGGCTAGAGAGTGATACAATAATTATATGAGAGAGAATTAAATACCTCTAGAGACATCCCAAAAGTTTCCTGAGGTCTCAAAAATCTCCTGTAAAGATACTAAGATATGTACAAAGGCCTTGCCCACTCCATCAGAGTCATCTGAGACACCACAAGAGAGCTTATGCATAGAGTTATTGAAATTAGATACCCTATATATGCAAGACAATGAAAAAGAGAAGAGAGGGGAACCGATTAAAGATCTCATAGTCATTTTTATTAATGCAAAAAAATCGACCAAGTTCGTCTGGATCGGAGCTAGCCTTAACTCTCCCCTTGGAGAGGTGTTGACCTAATTCTTGAGGGAGAATAGAGAACTATTTTATTGGATCCACACACATATATTGGAGTATATCATGACGTTATGTTCCAACACCTCAACGTGGACCAGAACCATAGGCCAATGCACCAAAAGAAGGTGTTTTGGGACCTAAAAGAATTGTTCGTGCAACCGAATAAGTCAATAAACTCTTGGAAGCCAACTTCTTCAGGGAGGTACAATATCCATAATGGTTAGCCAATGTGGTGAAGTTTCCCAAGCCCAACAATGAATGGAGTATGTTTATGGGCTTTACTAACCTCATTAAGGCTTATCCAAAGGACTATTATCCTCTGCCCCACATTAATGCTTTGGTGGATTCTACTACTGTCCATGAGCTCCTATGTTTTATAAAAGCTTATTCTGGTTATCGTCAGATAATAATGACTCTCATAGATGAGGAAAATGCCTCATTCATCACTGAAAAAGGTACATACTATTAAAAATAATGCCTTTTGGACTAAAAAATAATAACACCACATATCATAGAATGATGAATACCAGTTTCAAAGATTTGATAGGCAAATTTATGGAGATTTACGCCGATGACGTGCTGGTCAAAATTATGGAACTTGGGTATCATGGTTTTCACCTCAAAGAGACCTTTGAAATCCTCATAAAGAACTAGATTGGCCTAAATTCGAAGAAGTGTGACTTTGGAGTAGCAATAGAAAAGTTCCTAAGCTTCATGGCCTCTAAACATTGTATATAGTATAGCCCATAAAATATATGAACTTTAGTATATATGAAGTCTCCAAAAACCACTAAATATGTATATAGCCTTTCCAGAATAGTCACTACCCTTAACCCATTTTTTCAAAGGCCGCAACCAAGTGGTTTCCCTTATTCAAGATCTTAAAGAAAGATTTTGAATGGACATCAGAGGTAGAAGAAGCCCTCCAGAACCTGATGAAGTATTTGTGGTCTCCTCCCCAGTTTTTCAAGACCATTAGTGGTGAATATTTATAATTATACCTCATTATCTCCCCTGCCACAATCAATAGATTGTTGATTAGAGAAGAGTTTAAGGCCCAATTCCCACTATATTATGTGAGTAAAGCTCTGCAAGGGTCTGAAAGAAAATACCTAAAGATAGAGAATCTGGCCTTTTGTCTATTCATCTTAGCTAGACACTAAGCCCTTACTTCAAGTCTCAAACCATAATGGCTATAAAGGATTAGCTGCTCTGTCAGGTCTAACACAAGCCTGACACCTTAGGAAGGCTTATCAAATTGTTCATAGAGTTAGGAGAATTTGGCATCGAGTATCAACCAAGGAATGCTATTAATGGTCGAATCTTATCCGATTTTGTATTTGAGTTTAACAACCTATACGATGTGGGAAAAGATCCTTAGAGCTTAGAGAAAAGGGGCAGTTTGGACACCTCGATTAAAAATCAAGGTGTGAGTCATGTGTCATCCACTAAAAATATCGACTTCAGTGAAAGGGAAAGCAAAAACCTCTCATGACCGTAAGCAAACTCCTACAAATATGGAAAGTTTGTCCCACCATGTACTCAAACAACTTTTTAATGTACCCTACTTATCTAAACACATTTTATCAAATATCCTTTATGCATGTTTACGACTCACTTCAAAGGTCGAAGCCAAGGGTAGTCCCGATTGAGACTATTTACACTAAATATCACTTTATGGCCATTTTGAACAGACAAAACTTTATAATTTGGCTAAGTGGTATACAAAAGTTGTAGATACTTTAAACATCTTTCGAACGGTGAAGGCCACACATTAATCTAAATTGCATCAAAATCTTAGGGTCCTTAGATTGAAGAAATTCACACCATATACCACTTTAGAGGTACTTTAGACCTATAAAATATCATAATTGTGTAAGTTGGGAATCAAATAGGTCTAGCTTTGTATTATCTTTTCAATGGTGAAAACCATGCATCAATCATAGTTGTGAGTAAAAAATTATGAAAATAATACAAACCTGCTACGAAACACGAACTAAGGAAAAATCCTTTAACCAAATGGTTAAAGGCCTTTTGACCGTAAGATTAAAATAGTTTTTCAACTTTTTTCCCCTCTAAAATAACTCAAAGTGGTCGATTAATCGTATGGTTAACCTTTTAACCAAATGGTTAACGATTTTGGGCAATTGTCCCCTAAATCTGATCCAAAAGATAGTTGTCTCAATTAGTTTAACCTAATGGTCAAAGCCTCTTAACCGAATGTTTATCCTCCCAAGGCAGTGATCTCTAAATCTTTGCAGATCTCTCCTCAAGCATCGATGTGTCCATAGCCCCGATCCATCCAACACATGTCCCAATAACCCTTTCACTGTACGATCAAAGGCCCCAAATTAACCCAAATAAAAAGAGGTCGCCACCATCCTCAAAAATCTTCCATTCACCTCCTCCTTCCCTCTCTCGAAACTTGGTTTTTATTCTTAGTTTAATTAGTTAATTAGTTTATTAATTAATTTAACGGCTTTATAAAATTAGTTAATCAGGTTAAATTATTTATTAATTAGTTAATTAGTTTCAATTAGTTTATTGCTTTTATAATTATTTTAAATGGGATGTGGATTGTCATCCCACCCATTTGAAAACAGTGCTCTCCTTTGAGATTTTGGAAGAAATAGTATTATATTCATAGTCGTTAACACTCTCATAGTTAATGTGTTCATCTTTCATGTAAGGTTTATACCTTGCATGTTTGATAAACTTTCCTAAAAAGCGAGTGTAATTGTTAAAGAAAATGTGATCTTCATATCCCAAGTTCACATATTTCATTGGTAATAAAAGTAATCCATAACCTCCCTCAAACTTGTATCTTAAACACAAAGTCTCTCAAACCCAATATTGATTTATTTATCTAACTTTCTTCAATCCTGAGTGACTAAGATACTCGAGTTCATTCTGAAAGTCCCAAAGAAGTTCATACTTCAGAAAAATCCCTTCCCTCGAGAAAAGTCCACACTTCCTAAAAGTCTCTTCCCCTGAGTAAATTTCGTACTTGGGAAAACTTTCTTCCACTGAGAAACAGAGACAAAGTTCTGCACGGATCCTTCGAGAACTGGCGCTTTCAGATGGGTATCTGCCTAATAAGGTAACCCAAAAGGGACACTCCCTCGAGAAAATTGTATCTCACGCTACAAGAGTAAGATGGATCTCGGATAAAATACCCCATATATAAAGAATAAGGTCTTGTCGAGTCAACATTCGGCTAAAAACCAAAACTGCTAAATAAAATCAACATAATCCAAAACTGAATATCTGAAATAGTGACAATGGACAACATTTCCCAATAGCGAGTACTAAAATAAGATCCTACACTAGATCTGAATGAATTAATTGTCTATACAAAGTCCTATCAGCCTCGACAGTGCTGCAGCTATGAGTCCCTAGACTGAATCCTCAAGTCCGGCGTCCCTGTGGTTGGATGCCTAAATGGTTTTTGAAAAACATTTTGATAGAAAGAGTTGGTACTCAAAATATTTTGAAAATATTAGCAAGTGATTATCACAATAAAATGAGTTATTTATTACACTTGTTAAGATTTGCATACACTCCCTTGAGTTACCTTACCCATCATCTATAGTGCATGCCTAAAGTCCCATACCTAGCCCACCTAGCTATACTACTCAAGCTAACTAGACTATAGCATCCAATTGAACTTATCTACCTGACTAAGTTCCCATACCTCTCACTTAGTATGTAATTGTAACCATGTCTCATGATTTATATACTTAAATAATTGTTCACTATTTGTTATCTTTAACTGATTTATAATTAAGTTTTCCTACTTAGTTTGCTTTTAGATGTATTCATGGAATCTCATTATCTACTAACTCGCATAAGTAGATTATTGATACAGCATACATTTTACACACAATATATACTTGTAAATTCATTCATTACTAATATGTCCTCCTAACACACATCAAGAACTCTTGGTTCGGAATGTTCCATCGACACCAAGTAAAAGTATTGGTTCGGAATGTCACCTCGACCCCATGTTCATTTCATGTAATGGTTCAGAAAATCACCTCGACCCCACTAATGAAATTTTATACATAGATTGGTTTGGACCCCAGCTTACTATTTCCATATATTAGTTTAGAATCCTAGCTCGACCCTAATATAGGCAATTATACTTTAGGTATTCTCTCCACCTAAGTATCTATATAATTCAGTAGGTATTATCTCAATGATTATAACGGACCCCCACTATACACCTATTGGTACTCGATAAGTCCTTACATAGGTATAATATCATCACTAAGGTTCCCCTCAAGCATCGACAATTGAATAGGACTCAACCAACAAAAGAACCCAAAATCAGTCTGTGTCAATCGATCAATCGAGTAGTGATAGACGCGATTATTCTTCTTCTTCCTGCGTTTTCTACCATATTCAATTATAACTCACACGATAATCCACCAAACTTGTAACTAATGATGCCCAACCATTCCTACACAAGCTAGGATGATTTATAACGGATTAAACATAATAAACCCTTCTAATTTAGCGCAGAATAATCTAAATCTTCTAATTATTCAAGAAACCTAATATGATATGTTCTTCTCATGTTTTTAATCATCAACCCAGATTTTTAATTCGTACTAACAACCATGATTCCTCTGATTTTCAATCCTCTACAGATATAAATGTAACAACGTGCTATTTCTACCCAAGTATGCAATTAATCAATTCTTTTTCTCCAAGAATTTTTATCAAAATCAATTTATTTGGAAATCCTACGCATGGATATTATAACTCAAAATAATTTATAAATAACCACTTGCCTTATTAAGAGATTATCAGATTTGGTGATTGTTGTTGGTGATTGATTGTCTTTCTCCTCTAATCCTTTCCCAACTAGTTTCTGGTGCAAGAACCCTTTGAATCCTTCACCAATTCTTCCTTAGGCTTTGAGAATTGTTTCTCTCTTATCTCTAATGGCTTTTATGTGTTTTTCTCTCCTCTTGCCCTAGCCTCCAACTCTTACAATCTGATTTCGAGTTTGTAAATTTGTAGGTCTCCTCACCCTCATATGCCAAAAGACTCAAACGCCCCCATACAGTCCTGATTTAGCTCAAAAATGTCCCGGTACTCGACTAGTACCCCTGGGTATACTATTTTGACTAATTCGACCCTTTCAAAATCATCTGTGAACTTTAAATTATCATTTGAGTCACTAAAAATATATTTTCTATCTCATCCTCAATTTAATCTACACGCGACACCCGGGTGAGATAAAAATCAAGTAAGTCCATATCACTCACTATGTCGTACAAATTAACTATCAATATTTACTATTCACACTTAATAAACTTGAGTCATAATATTAATCAGTGTCTATCTATCGATTAATATTTAATATTTACAATTATTATTTATTCACTTAATAATCATAATTATCATTAAATCGTATTAAATTACTCTACTCATGTAATTTAAATATAAACGTATTTCCTGTTTACTTACTCAATTAATTAAATTCTGAATACGCAGAAATACAGGGTATTACATACTCCCCCCCTTACAAACGAATTTGTCCTCAAAATTTGGATATATTAGCGGTGAATAACTATGGATACTGCTCTCGCATATCCTCCTCCCGCTCCCATGTCGACTCGTCAACATTGTGGTGTCCCTGTTGCACTCGCACTAATGGTACCATCTTGGATCGAAGCTTACGCTCGCTATGATCCAAAATAGCCACAGGTCTCTTCTCGTATGAGACATCTGGATGCAAATCAATCTCCTCAAGTGGAACGTGCCAAAAGTCTCTCTCGCTCCTCTTGTATTTCTTTAACGACGCCATATGGATCACGTCGTGTATTCGCTGAAGATGCTCTGGGAGTCCCAATTTGTATGCTTTCGGTTCCACCCTCTCAATAATAGGAAATGGTCCCACATATCTCGGCGTTAACTTCTCCTTCTTGTCGAACCTCATAATCCCCTTCATAGGAGATACCCGAATCAACACCTGGTCGCCTACCTCTAGCTCCACGTGTCTCCTACTGGCATCAGCATAACTCTTATGCCTATCCTGAACTATTTGAATACATCCTCGAATCAAATCTATCTTGGCAGAAGTCTCATGTATCATCTCTGATCCCAATAGCTTGTTGTTCCACACCTCTAACCAGCAGGCGGGCGAACAATAAGGCCTCCCATAAAGTGCCTCGAATGGAGCCATACCAATAACGAATTGGTAAAAGTTGTTATACGTAAACTCTACCAATGGAAGATATCACTCCCAACTTCCCCCAAAATTTAGGATACATATCCTTAAGCATCTGATTTACCCTCTCAGTCTGCTCGTCTGTTTGCAGGTGATACACCGTACTCAACCGTAAGGCTATGCCCATGGCCTCCTAAAAACTCTGCCAAAAATGCAATATAAATATTTTATCTCTGTCAAACACAATATTAATAGGAACTCCATGCAGATTAACGATCTCTAAAATGAATAGTTGCGCATACTGCATCGTATTAAAATTAGTACAAAATGGTAAGAAATGAGCTACCTTGGTCAGCCGATCCACTATCACCCATATGGAATCGTGACCCCTCTGCGATGTCAATAGTCCCATAATAAAATACATCAAAATGCTCTCCCATTTTCACACGGGAATCTCTAGTGGCTGTAGCATCCCTGAAGGTGGTCAACTTTCATAAGCTGAAACGTAACACACTTTGAGATAAACTCCGCTATGTCTCGCTTCATATCCGACCACAAAACCCCACCTAGTGCTCATCGAAAAACTCAAAGGATGAATTGACAGAGGTTGGCTTTCGATTTTATCTCAAGATTTTAGAAAACGTAATGAAGGCCACAGCTGGATCCACTTATATAAGAGGGCGCGAGAAGAAGAAACGTCGTTTTGGAAATAACCACAGTAGAGATGACACACCACGGCAGTCTAACAATAAGACGCAGCACCAAATTATTCCTTGGCACTATGCCTTGGGGGCTTATTAATACGACTAATATAGAATCGTTCTGCGGAAGGAGTACAATGGGCATGTGTCAAAGCCTTGCCACTGCAGCCTATCATTCACAAGTTGCGGTCTTACCTGTATATGCCTCCATTGGCCTACTGCCACAGCCTTACATATTACAGTGTGCGGCCCTTACATGCTATAGTGTGTGGCCCCAGTCTGTTCACTTAACTGGTCGCAGCCCCTCTCATTCACAACAATAATACATCACATATATCTCCTATAAATAGAGGTTCACATCTCGAGATAGGGGGTTTTGTGTTCATTTCTAGTATTGATACCTAGTCCGGAGATCATGACGCTCTCTACACCTCTCAGTCCGACTTGGGGGCTACTCTTCGGCATCGCAACCATCTCTTCAGTACTCTCCAAATCCTTATAGTCATTTACTATCTTCTCTTTCTTGTGTTTTTATGCCTCTTTAGGCCCAATAACATTGTAAACATGTACAACAATGCATATAATGAGAGTGTGGCACCAAAGTGGACATAGGCTCATTTTAATAGCCCAACCACTCTATACCTTATTTTTTATCTCTCTTTACTTGCTTTATCTACTTATTACGTATTTTACACTTGACTTGTTGGTACGAGAATGACAAGTGAACGATTTCTCGTATCAATAATCTGGCGCTTTCTGTGGGAAGCGAGGTATTTCAATCTTGTTTCTCTATATTTTGGGTTCTTGAACACCTTATTTATTCATGGGGATCCTTTGGATCATTATCTCATGGGTGGATTCTTGGTTATTAAACTCGTATTTTGTATACACACACTCAAATGGGTATCACATATATTCAGATATGTTTATGGGTCTCTCTATTATGACCTTAGATTTATTTTTACATACCCCGAAGATGTTACCTCACCAAGATAACACTGAAAAGTGCGAAGGGAAATAGGCTCGCAAAGGTAGGTAACTAGGGATGAGATCTATTTGCTCATTTGTGACTTTCTCAGCCTGTGATATAGGGTTATCTACCCCAATTATTCCATTATTGTGAACTAAGAGGTTGTTCTGCCCTGGAAAAACCCTAG
Source organism: Sambucus nigra (assembly GCA_949130495.1). Classification (NCBI taxonomy): domain Eukaryota; kingdom Viridiplantae; phylum Streptophyta; class Magnoliopsida; order Dipsacales; family Adoxaceae; genus Sambucus; species Sambucus nigra. The sequence continues at coordinate 381,391,028 of OX422220.1, read as the reverse complement.
TAGGTATGTTCTCCACGTGTTTCATGTGAAAAACTCAGTTTCTGGGTTCCAATTCTAGGATTGCTCCTTCCTGCCTAAGTAGTGATGCGGACTGGTACCTTTTGTCGCAACCTCTACTAGTGCAGTTGGCCTACAGCAGCTTCAAATCACTAGGATGTGGTATTAAGTTCAACCTTGGTGAATTTCGCTCAAAGGCAGCGGTCGTGCACATACATGCCTTACTGTCCGCGGCCTCAGCAATAAAATCATGCAGTGATACAAACGCTGCATCCCAACTTTATACTTGGTTCATCCTATATGCTGTGATTACTCTCTCCTGCTAGTTTTGTCTTGGGTTATATATGTTTTAAAGACTAATAAAGTAAAAAATGGAGGGAGAGTTCAGCCAAAGCGCGGAAATGAAGAATGAGATTGCTCAACTGTATGACTACATCAACCATCTCTATGACCACCAGGCTTCACTATAGGGCCAAATCAGTTTCCTAGCGTAAAGGGTCCTCATGCTAGAGTCTGTAGCCTGTACCTCTATGCCAAAGGTAGTGGCCACGGAATGCAAGGTTGTAACATCAGAAGCCGAAGAAATATCCCAGCTAAAGGTAGTGATCGTTGAAGGTAAGGTCCCGGCCAGTGTCCTGAAGAAGAAGAAAAGGAAACAAGAGGAAAATGAGATATATGAGAACTACACACTGCTGAACTCCAGTCTGGAGTATATCCTTGGAATCATAGGGGAAAAATTGCTCGGGCGGTCGGAAAAGATAAAGACTCCACCTCATAAGAGGAACCAGGACAAATGGTGCAAATTTCACCAAGACCACGTCCACCCCACTGAAAAGTGTCATGCTTTGAAGAATGAAATTGAAAGGCTCAGAAGGCAGGGAATGCTGGAGAGATTCCTCAAGGATTTCTAAGGGATGCAACCTAGCCTGACAGGCTGCATCCCCCTTTCTATGCCAATGTTTATGTTTCCTATGTTTATGTTCTTAGTGAAGACGCTTTTTAAATAGTTCCATTTTAACTTTGTATTATCCTAACAAATTCATGAATATATGAATGGATGTATGAAATTAGGTTCACTTTATAGGGCCATATTTTGATTTCTCAATTCCATTAAATGTTATCTTATAAAAGACCTTTTGTCTTAAACATATTCCCAATGGAGACATCGTATTATATCGGGAACGATTATATTGAATGGCCTCGAAATTCCCCCCATGACGCCAAGGTGAACAATGGCATATGATAATTAAAAATAGTGAAAGAAACTATCGGGAGCATCTCACTAAATTGGCTTATAACGCCACTCATGATATAAGGACATATCCTTAGATTCATAAGTCCAACTACCTCTCAATATACTTCTATCAGCATTATTAGCCACGGGGGATTATAATGCCTATTACATTAGCCACGGGGCTTATAATTCATGTTGCATTAGCCATAGGGGCGACCAATTCCTGTTACATTAGCCACGGGACCAATACCCGTTATACTAGCCACGGGGGCTTATAATGCCCGTTCCTAGCTGTCGGCTTGCATCACTTAGCTATGGGTGGCTTAATAACATAATCCAGCCTGGGGAGGCTTAATAGTATCCCGTAACTTAGTTATGGGTGGCTTAATAACATAACCCAATTGATATTATCTCGTATGTCTACAGAACTCTATTTTCAGATGGAGGGTCTTAAAGGTGCCACAGCCTTATCAGTATGGCTGCAGCCACTAAGGTGTTAATTCATTCAGAAGATACAACAGAGAAAAATGGGCATTATTAGCAGTGCTAAAGTGTCGTGGCTATGTTGCAAACTAGCCGCAGCCTATGAATTACAACCAAGACTTGCAAAAATGGTGGAAAAACTATGATTATTGTTAAGCCGTAGCCCCAAAGTTATTTCTCTTTGGCATCGCGGCTTGGGGGATGATAGCCACATATGGAGTGGAAATTTTGAAGTCCAAGACAAAATGTAACATGCCGTAACTTATTTTCAGGAACCCTTTCAAAGAGGCACTCATTCAAATATCAAGACAGATAATAAAGGAGTAAGCAAAGGAGCAGGCAAGATAAACAGATAGATCGAAGGATACAGCCTTGGCAAAAGATTAAAATGTCAAAGTTTTACAGAAGAGTGGTCGCAGTCTAAAATAAAGTTTGAGTTCCAAAAAGGGCCACAACCTTATATACATTAGAAAAATTACAAGTTAAAAGAAGGATGCAACCCAATGTTCAGAATTGTAAGAAAGGAAGAAGACTAAGTGGTTGCATAATTTTCTTTATCCCCCTCTTCTCCATCTGCAGCAGTCTCAGTCTCCTCTTCAGCTACCGCAACGTCTGCCTCACACCTTTATTTAGCCCTCTCCTCAGCCGCAGCCTTTATTTCAGCCACACATTGTAAGTGCTTGGCATCACGAAGCCCCCAGGAAAGAATTGTATCTTTAGATTTTGGGAATTTTTTAACAACCCTGTACATGAGCTCTTAGAAGCCGCGGAGGTAGGCTATATTGTTGGTGAGGTAAAATTATCTTGAGCCTTTGAATGATGCCACTGCACAGCCTATAACTAATTGAAATTATTCATCATGATCTTTATCCTTCCACTTGAGAGCTACGGTATGAGCTGTTTCTTGTTGGGCAAACTTTTCTTGAAACTCCTTCAGCTGGGAGTCAAGGCTAGAGGCAAGTTTTGTGGCTTCTGCAGCTTTTTCCCTTTCGATTTCAAGTGAGGCCGCGGCAGATTATAGTTTTTCCTTCGCAGTTTCCTTGGCCTTCATAGCAGCATCAAGGTACACGTGAGCTTCCTGGAGTGCTGCAGCCGCAGACTACTTGCCTGCCTCAAATGAGGAGTTTTTGGCATTCTCCAAGTTAGTGGAGCGAACCCTTTCCACGGCCTCCTTCAGATCATAGAGGCCTTAATATTTGAACTTATGGGACATCACAATGTCCATGGCTTGAGCTACAAAAAGAGAGAATCATGAAAAAAGTGAAGTTTCTCATACTCTCAGCAAGCCGTGGATGGCATAATCCTCCAAGTCTTCATGATCTTCATCCACAAGATGATCCAGGTCTACAGCATCTGGAACCCTTTTCATTCTGCGGACATCCCTCGCAGTTATGTACCAGGAAGACTCGGAATTAGGTTGCCTAAGTTGAGGTCGCGGACGGCCATCAGGGCCAATACTAGCACGGCTTTGAGGAGGCACTAAATTAGCATTAATAACCACTATTATTGGATGAGAGGGTGAGTTTGAGATTTTATCTTAGGAGGTGCCGCGGCCACACTATCCATTAGGCAGAGACACTATCAAGCCTGTCACAGCCAGTTGACTGCCATTATCATCCTCAAATTGGCCTTCAGGCCTTTCTTGAGGAGCAAACTCCTCAACCTGAACTGAGGGCGCGGAAGGATCCGTTTGGTCTCCCACAGAGAGTGTGACATGTGTAGTGGGCATGGCAGTGCGCTTGGACTTGGACCTTTTCCTCTTTTTCTATCTGGATGCATTGTTGAGGGCAGCCGCGTCCTCATCCATTTTAGCCAATTGAGCTTCTAAGTGCTCTCTATCAATCTCCTCACCTGAAGAAGAAAGTAAGTCAAAGTTAAAATTTGAAGGTTTAAAAACACATGTCGCGGCATCAATAAAGTAAGGGCTTAGTACCTTCTGCGGCCGTTACTTTGGGAAGAGATTTGTTGGTGAAGTAACCTCCTTCAAAAATTGAGGCTAAAGTCACCAAGGTGCTGAACTTATAATCGTCAGCACTTACTACCGCAGTCCTCCTTATCCTGCTCTCCTTCCGCTCACTTAGTGGCAAATTGTCAAGAGCTGCATAGAAAGTTCAATATTAGTACAAAAGCAAAGGAACATGGCAAATTCAAGTTATGAAAAAAGGACGCGGCATTATCATAAAATACTATAGCATTATTTACTTATCTTGGAGGGGTGTCCCCACTGCCGCGGTATCCTAAAGGATTTCTCTCTCTCAGTCTCATCTGGGTGGATTTCCCACCCTTCTCCTGAAATATAAAAATACTTTCCCTTATAATTTTTTACACTGGTGGGCCTCCCAGTGTAAAGGGTTTCGTCATTACTGCGGATGGTGAAGTAATAATACCACGCAAATTTCACGGAGTTTTCCTTTGGGCGGTAAAAATAGAACAACTCTGCGGGAGTTATATCCCTCTTGAACCTATTTTTCCATAGCACCACGGCCACAAGAATTTCCCTCCAGCCATTGGGATCTAGCTGGGTTGGGGATAGCTTCATGGTCTGGAAGATTCTTCTAATGGGGACTGGCACAGGTAGTCGCGGCCCATAAACAAATGTGCGGAGGGGGAAGTAAACCCCATCATCAGCAAGTGCTATGCAGGGCCTTTGTTCTGCGGCGGGTGTTAAGCACATCAAATTCTTAGGAAACTCAAATGCTTCAGTGACTTGATCAACCCACTCTTGAGTCATAATGTTATGGACATTTAAGACTATGGGAGGTCTCTCAGCTCTGTTGGATGGGCTAGCAAGTGCGTCCCTAGCCTCAGAAGGCCCAATAGTCGCGGCATCAAGGTCCATAGGGTTGGTTCTTGAATGGGTTTCCTCTTCCATTGCCTCAGAATTTTCTTTCCTACAAGTGGAGTCCACGGCGTTAGTCTCTTTCCTACAAGTGCTTTTCGTAAAATCAGAATCTAAAGTGATGCAATTTGGGAAATCTTTGAGCTGCCAAGGCCCTATTGTCTTTAAAGGACGCACAAAAGGAAGTTCAGGGGGAGAGACTCCAAAATGTTTTTTCCAGAAATCCTTGAGAAATTCGTCAGGATCCCAACTCATATGGCTGCAGTAAGACCTCAAAAGAAAAAAATATATGTTGTTAGGTATCGCAGCCAGTATGGTCAGGAAATCCCCTTTTAGGCTATGACAGGAAAAACATAATAATAAGTTTTGAATAAAAATAGAAATTTCAACAATTTCGACAAACTACAAGTGTTGGGCTTTGGAATCCTAGGGATTATAACTACTACCGCGGCACAGTATTTTGGGGAAGCATACATTAGGTATGTCTCAATATGCCGCAGTCTTTTAGTTCATTTGCAAAAATTCGCAGCCACTAGCCCAAGGCAAAACCCTAAGTAAAAGGGAGTATTTATTATACAAGTATTTTCAGGATGCCGCAGCCAAACATGCCACTTGTCACGGCCAAATTCTTAAACAGGTTAACACTTAAGGTTACCTAACTTACTGATCGAAGCCCTAGAATTTGAAAGGTTGATTCAAGAACATCAAGAACAAAATGATACGTTTTCAATGCTTGTACTATACTAAGGCCAACAAATTTGATCCTATACAAGTCGACAAGGTTACATTTATTGACTCAACATGGATTTAGCAGCTTATTTCATCGATTAAAGATTGATTCAAATACAAAATTAGCTATCTATTACGATCTAAGAAATCACAAGAATTTAAATGTGTTTAATTCATTATGGAATTAGTAGACATGGATTCAAGTGACAATCAATTCGTTACAAATAGTCATTTCATAAGCCATGAGTTCAAATGGTTCACTTACCATCAGAAATCAAGAACAGTTGAAAAGATTGGATTATAAAACTATTGAGGAGGCATTTGATTTGAAAGTTACTTGGAAATTGGAGAAACCCCAGTTGCTCAGCCTCCTGACACCACAAAACACCACCTAGTGCTCGCCGAAAAACTCAAAGGATGAATTGACAAAGGTTGGTTTTCGATTTGCTCTCAAGATTTTGGAAAATGTAATGAAGGTCACAGCCGGACCCATTTATATAAGTGGGCACAGGAAGAAGAAACGTCATTTTGGAAATAACCACAGTAGAGATGACACACCGCAGCAGTCTAACAACAAGACGCAGAACCAAATTATTCCTTGGCACTATGCCTTGGGGGATTATTAATATGACAAATATAACACCCTACCACGGAAGGAGTACAATGGGCATGTGCCGAAGCCTTGCCACCGCAGCCTATCATTCAAAGGTTACGGTCGTACTTGTACATGCCTCCACTGTCCTACTTTGGCAGCCTTACATATTACAGTGTGCGGCCCTTACATACTACAGGGTGCGGCCCCAGTCTATTCACTTAATTGGTCCCAGCACCTCTCATTCACAACAATAATAAATCACATACACCTCCTATAAATAGAGGTCCACACCTCGAGATAGGGGTTCGGGTTCAAATCTAGTGCTCATACATAGATCGGATATCATGAAGCTCTTTACACCTCTCGGTCTAGCTTGGGGACTACTTTCCGGCATCTCAACCATCTCTCCGTTTCACCTGGAATCCTAATGGTCATGTATTCTCTTCTCTCGTCTACATTGTACGCCTATTACGTCATTGTAAATATGAAATACAAACTCATATAATGAGAGTGTGGCACCAAAGTGGATGTAGGCTCATTTTAATAGCCGAACCACTCTATATCTTGTCTTTTATCTATCTTTACTTGTTTTATCTGCTTATTACGTATTTTACACTTAACTTGCTGGTACGAGAATGACAAATGAATGATTTCTCATATCAACGACCATGATTCCTCTGATTTTCAATCCTCTACAGATATAAATCTAACAACATTCTATTTCTACCCAAATATGCAATTAATCAATTCTTTTTCTCCAAGAATATTTATCAAAATCAATTTATTTGGAAATCCTACGCATGGATATTATAACTCAAATAATTGACAAATAACCACTTGCCTTATTAAGATATTATCTTATTTCGTGATTTTTGTTGGTGATTGATTGTCTTTCTCCTCCAATCATTTCCCAACTAGTTTCTGGTGCAAGAACCCTATGAATCCTTCACCAATTCTTCCTTAGGTTTTGAGAATTGTTTCTCTCTTCTCTCTAATGGATTTTATGTGTTTTTATCTCCTCTTGCCCTAGCCTCTAACTCTTATAATATAATTTAGAGTTTGTAAATTCGTAGGTCTCCTCACCCCCATATGCCAAAAGACTCAAACGCTCCCGTACAGTCCCGATTTAGCCCAAAAATGTCCCGATACCCGACTAGTACCCCCGGGTATACTATTTTGACTAATTCGACCCTTTCGAAATCATCCGTGACCTATAAATTATCATTTGATTCACTAAAAATATATTTCCTATCTCATCCTCAATTTAATCTACAGGCGACACCCGGGGGAGATAAAAATCAAGTACGTCCATATCACTCGCTATGTCGTACAAATTAACTATCAATATTTACTTTTCACACTTAGTAAACTCGAGTCATAATATTAATCAGTGCCTATCTCTTGATTAATATTTAATAATCACAATTATTATTTATTCACTTAAAAATCATAATTATCATTAAAATGTATTTTCTATTTAATTTCTCAATTAATTAAATTCTCAATACGCAGAAATACAGGGTATTACATATACGAGTGTGTGGGCACAATATCGAGTCCATCTTGTGAGTACAAGCCTCAATAATATGTCTCATGATATATTATCGTCACTATGATAAAATCATTATTTACCTCTCTTGTCCCATTGTGAATAAAACCAGATATTAACTTATCTCAAAGGTGTGACCTCTCACACACCTCCATACAAATGCTCAAACATGTATACACTTACCTAAACCGAACTACATAGGATTTGATCTCGTGGTTACACGAGTTACATAGGCACAATACCGAGTCCTTCTCGTGAGCACAAGCCTCGACAATATATCTCACGATATATTTTCACAATAGAGATCCACCCATATCTCATATTACATTTGTATCTCTCCTCAAACTTTGAATAAGATATAAAACTATCTCAAGTTGTGACTTGTCGTGCACACACTTACACAAATAATAACAGTTACCCTCTACACAACCTGATTTTCCCCACACCCGTATATACGTTAACGGACACCCATATCCCAAACTGATAATTTTTTATCCATTCGCATACATACCAATGGCCACCAGTTAACCCAAATATAGATTTAAACACAGGCACTCTTATGTACCATACCGGTTCAAGTGACGTTCATACACCTCTCACTAATATCATTTTCATACCTAAGCACTTATCTACATTTTAAGGAGATTCCCAAGCTAAACTATCAAGACCTTCTCTAAAATAAAATAAAAAGTAACCAAATAAAGTTAAGAGAGATAATATGCATTCAATTAAGGAAGCATAAAGAACAAGTGGGGTGCCCAACACTTTCCTCGCTTATTACCCGTTTGTCGAACCATACAACAAGAATCTCTGGACAATCGTAGGACTAAACCTGCCTTACGGATTATCCCAAAAGAATTAATCCAAACCTTTTGTTTATTTTTATATCAAATAAACCGGTGACTTTGAACAACCGATAACCCTTCACACGAAATACACCTAGGGCTAGCCTAAACTAGTGGCGTGCAAAAAAAACTGGAGATGGTGGCAAACAACTTCCAGCGTAAAGTCATTGATCCTAATCAAATTGATAACTTGACCTCGATGGAGAAGTGGAGAAATGGGAGATATAATTCCACCATCCTCGTGTGATTTACCCCTGAATGCATCATCGCTCGGGGTCCAGAAAGCCATAGTGGCTATTCTGCAGGTAGAACCGGCAAATGGGCTATTATGGATGGGTAAAAAATGGATACGGATAAATTTGGACGGGTCAAGAGTGGGTCAGACAGAATAATTTGGGCGGGTCGGGTTGACCAACTTTTTTCCTAACCTGGGTCATAATATATGATGTTAACAATTATAAACTTTCAAAAGTTTATAACTGTTAATAGTTATAAACTTTTAAGAGTTTATAACTGAAATAGTCATTAACAGTTATATATGTTAAAAGTTATAAAAGTTATAAATGTTGCAACTATTGGATATAACTGTTAATGCTCCATATATGTTATAAACATTATAACAGTTATAAATGTTAAAGCTTCCAAGCGTTTGCAACTATTGGATATAACAGTTATAACTGTTAAAAGTTTATAACTTTTAACATATAGCATATATGTTATATATGTATATAACATATATAAGAGTTCATAACTGTTATAACTAATAAGAGTTTATAAATGGGAAGAAAAATCAAATGGGAAGAAAAAGAAAATAAGGCCTTCTATTATAACTGTTATAAAAGTTTATATATATCATTTAAAATTGACAAACTAACTGAATTTCATACTCCACGAGCACAAACATCCCATACTCTATATAACCATCTTCATAAATCCAATAATGAGACATCACAAACTCCCACAATATAATCCAAAATCAGTGGTCTTCAAATGCGTGTGAATACGAGTGATCACTCTGTAATAAAATTGTACTGTAAATACATATAAATAGATAATAATATAGTTATATTTTTAAAAAAGTTGACAGGCACTTACTTGATCGTGATTAACAACTAAATTAGAAACTATTGGAGCAAAATCCTCAACTAGTCCTTCCGCCTCATCGGTGTCTTCCGGTGCTACATTACATCTAGAATATCAATAAAGCAAAAGATAGTAATTGTATACGTAAAGAATCCATAGTAATATTATACATTTAATGTAGAATTTACTTGGTACATCAAATACCCAATCCCTAGTGCATAATAGGGCTTTAGCATTTTCAGGCAAGATAGAGCTCCGATATTTGGTAATTATATGCCCTCCAACACTAAATACAGACTCGTATGCTACTGTCGTGATAGGAATACTAAGAATATCACGCGCCATTAGAGAAAGTTCTGGATAACGAATTCTGTTGGTTTTCCAGTATTTGAGAACATCTAAATGAGGATTTTGCCTTTGATCAACTCTTATTTCCTCCAAATACGTATCTAGTTGGGATTTGTTTATGCCAATATAATGCTGGCTCTCAAAAACAACGAACCCTTACATGAACTTAACATTATTTACATTCAAATAAAATAAATAAATTAAAGAATAAATTAAACAAATAATAAATTTCATCGGATATTACATCCATCTAATCATTTATGCCACCACTAGTCACATGTGAACTTGATGAAAGTTTGTACAAGGAAGACAAGGGAGAAAGGAGTGTGTAATATTCAAAGAGTAAATTCAACTTGTCACGAACTTCTCTCACTTTTTCTTCCCTTGTCTCAGGACATAGCTTGTTGAAACAGAACTCCACGTATTGAATTTTATATCATGGATCCAATATTATTTCAAATGATAAAACCATGCTATAACACTCCCAATATTTATCGGATTTCACTTTCATTTCCCGAGCCATAGTACTTATAAGAAAATTTGAATAACCCATATCTTCATTCATAAGAAACTGAATCTTCTAAACCCCCGAAAAATAAAAATTTATCATTGGGTATTGACTTCTACCGAAAAGAGTTGTGATGTCATAAAAAGATTTCAAAATCCTAGAAATTTGTTCTATTTTAATCCATTCCTCATCTTTTGGGCAAGTTGTAAAATGGGGATCAATGAGTTGAAGTTGGTTAAATGCACGATAATGCGATAACGCACTCTCAAGCATTAGATATGTCGAATTCCATCTTGTTTGGACATCTTGTCGAACTTTCTTGTTACAACCGGTAGAAAGATTTTATATATAGCTCGCAAACCTAATATTTCTTCTTTATGTGCCCCTCATATACTTCACTAAGTCACATACCTTATGAATAGACGAGTTGATAACTTTCAAGCCATTTTGTACTATCAAATTTAGCATATGCGCGTAACAATGAACGTGGAAAAACTCCCCACTACACACTAATGAATCGGTCCAACGCATACACTGCTTTAATACATCAATCAACCCATCATTATATGAAGCGTTATCAAAAGTAACAGAAAACACTTTCTTCTCAATACCCCACTCTACCAAAAGTTGAATAACTATTTGTGCCAAGAGAGGCCCATTATGTGGAGGGGGTATGTGCCTAAAATTTAGTATCTTCTTTTGCAAAACCCAATTCTCATCTACATAATGGGATGTGGGAGCCAAATATCCATTCTTGGTAATAGAGGACCACAAGCCCGAGGTCAAACATACTCTACTCGAAACAAATTCTAGTGAATGTTTAAGACTCTCTTTGTCTCTGTCATAGATCCTCAACACATCAGATTTTGATGTATTCCTTGCGATGGGTTTTGCGTCCGGCTGCAAGAAGATAAGGACATCACGAATACCTTCATACTCCACAAAAGAGAATGGAAAGTTATGCTTAATCAATGCAATTGCAAGCTTCTCACAATACTCGCCTTGATCTAAGGCAGGGCATTGCAAATGTTCAGGCTCCTCATTTCGATGAAAAAAAGCGAGATGTAACATATTGCTTGTACTAAAAAAAATTCAGCGAGATAAACTACATCGCACTTCCTATATTTTGACCTTTGTTTCAATCTTCATAGTGGCAATTTTTCAAAAGTATCCCACGACACAGAAGTGGATCGTTTACCCCTAGAAGTATTAGTTGAGTCGTTCACACACACACACACACACACACACACACACACACACACACACACACACATATATATATATATATACTAAAATTTTGAAAAAAAATACACAAATAACATTAAATATACAAAAAAATAATAACCCATTTGAATTTTTGAAAAAAATATAAAAATAACAATAACCCATTTGAAATTTTTAAAAAAATTATTAAACAGGTATTTTGAATAGAAAAACACTGTTTTGAATGTTTTTTTTATGTTCAAGTATTTAAATACAAATTTTATTTTGATGTTCAAGTATTTAAATACAAATTTTATTTTGAACAGAAAAACAATGTTCAGGTATTTTGATGTTCACAGTTTCTGAAAAGCAAATTTATAACAAATATACCAATGTTTTTCTGTACATGATGTATAACAAAATCATATTAAGCAAACTGTTTGATTAGCCTAATGTTTTAGGAACAGGTATGTTTAAGAAATAATCAAACGTAATCTATTTTTTCGATATTCACCCAAACAGAAAATCAAACGTAATATGTTTAGGTATTTTGAACAGAAAAGCGTACCTGTTCAAAGAGAAAAACGTCTAATGCTGGTTTCAAAGAGAAGATTCGTTGTTCGTTTAATGCATTTATCCCCAAATCATTGCCAAATCAATCTCTGAAATTGTAACCTAGGGCTCACTGATGGAATGAGTTATGTTCAATTGAAAAGAGAATTGTAAGTTTATATCTTCAGAAACTGGACTTAATGGGTTAAACCATTTGAGCCCAATAATAACCCGCTCAGACCCGACTTCATTTTTACTTTAAACCAGTTAAACCCACTAACTAGTTACATAGATCCCAAATTACAATTGTGTGCGGGTAATGGACAGTTTTGTCCATATTAAACCATTTTGTTGGGCCTATTTGCAGGGGATAAATAAAGATAACTGAACTGTCCGTGTGACTTCTCTCTAATATACTTACTATCACTCCCTTGCATGACTACTTTTTGTAAATTTTAGAACTATTTAGCATCGTTAGTTTTAGAGTCCCTTGAAATGTAGATATGTGCTTAGGTCCCCATATATGTCATTGTACATTTTTTCTAAACGTATAGGTATGCGTGAAGGACCTAGCAATAAAATAAATATCAAAGTATGTAAGAATAAAGATAACCTATTTTTATTATGCATTGAATAATCTTGATTTTCATATTATTTAAACACTATACCCTCGAGTATAAAAGGCATTAACCTAAAAGTTGGTCACCGATGAATATTCTCACTCTTTTCATCCACTCGTCTGGTATATAGGGAAACTTCTCTCTCCAACTTAAAGTCTCGGTGACAAGCAACATTTGCACTTTGTTCAGTACTGGGGTATATCAAATAGGCCTTCACACATACCTTAAAGGTTTGTTTAGTCCAAACAACCCAGTATCTCATGATCCATAATAATGAAAAATGATCCATCGATCATCGAATAGCCTCTCCTTTTGCATATAGAAAAATCTTTAGTAACACACCCTATTGAACAAAAATAATAGATACATATGGGATATTCGATTTGATAAAAATATTTAAAGAATTGTCCGACGATCGGAGGCTGGTCCAGAACACCTCATATTCCAGGCTGAAGGTCTTTCCCCTTTTTTAAAGGAAAATAAACAATATGAATCCTCAAGTTATCACCAAACCATAATTCCTTTATATTGGATTTCCCTAACCACAATTTATTTTGGTAAAATAATGGAACATGACCTATTACTTCCTCGCTCCTTGCACTAAAAATGAGAGATCAATGCCTTTTTACTCAAATCCAATGGGATTCTGTTCAGTTTCCCCCCTTAAAAGCACTATCAAACAAACGAAAAAAACATACCATCCACATTCGATTAAAACATATAAAAGAATTGCATTGGAAAAATCATACAAATGTGAGTAATTCTCCCCTTATGTATTGTCCTTTTATCTCCAATATCCTGAATGAAAGTGGCTCGACTTTTTCTATAATTATCATTATCAGCAGAGAATTACCACTAAGTTCTTACCTTGGAAACCCAAGTTTGCTCTTTGTGGGGTCGTTTAGTGTTCAACAGTGAGATCCCAACCCACGACTATAAAAATTTATCCGCAGTACGTTATACGTCTACTAAATAAGACTGGAGTCCATCCGCGATGGATTTAGTCTTACAACAACTTGAAAACATCGCTACTTAGAAGAATACCATGCAATTAGAAATCAGGACACTAGGCCGAGAATAAGTCTGCCTGTAAGAGTCCACTGTTACTATAAGAATGGGAGAGAATGTACCTAGGACTACTATCGAGGCAATACCGACTAATCCCCAGAATCCTCATATTCTAGTTCTAGCACTGGCTCCCCCCATCTAACACATGTGCCTCCACTTCTAAGTACCATTTTCCCCTTGTGGTTAATGAAACCCTACCATCAGTACCCCGAGTACACAACCACTGCCTTCTAAGCCCCCTCCCTACCAATTAAATCCTTAGCACCTCCATCGGCTGATGACGTTGCCCCCACCTCCGAACTAGAAGATAATACAAGTACAATATAAATTAAATCTCCTCCAGGAATTCATTAGCAATATGCAAACTAATTATGCGTTTACAAACGTAAAAAAGGTGAATCTCTAATTGGAATCCCAATTACCAAAAAAAATCTATATTCTAGTCTTTAAAACATATAAAGGACTGGGCTCCCCGTCCTCCTATATATCCAACTACCACCTTTAGATGTAGTTCTAAGATGTAGGCCTAGGAGTTCTAATGATGATGTTATCCTCAATTTTTTTAAGAGGAGCCCTTACCTAGTACATGGGTTTAAAATGTGAGGGGACCGCTAAAATATAGGGTGATGTATGTTGTGCTTTCCTGAAACAGTAAGAATACAATGAGGAACCTGACATCACATGTAAATATTTATAAATGTTGAAACAAGAAGAGGGAGAGCCAATTATCACTTTTTTCACTCACTAGAGAGAGAAATTTGGTCAGATGATCAATCACCCTTTGGAAAGTGATCATATAGAGATCTTGATCAGGAACCTCCGAAGGGAGGTACATAATGAACTCATACTCACACGGATCCCTGATTTTAAAGAATTAAACCAAATACGGTGTAATATCGAGGAACGTTTCTCTACCAAAGCTACCAAATCTACTGAGGAACCTCACTAGGCTACGAATCAGTTATCTGCCCGTACAATCTCCTTCGTAGCTTCTCATATTAATGCTCTTATAGTTAGTCTAAATCCAAAACCATGCCCAGATACTAACACTTCCCAATATATGGTAGCCACCGTCGTATCCTTCGAATCAAGGACCCCTTAAAAAACCTATCAATACGTGCCTTCTCCTAAAGAGTTTCACCCCCAATTAAAACACTTTATAGATTTATAACCCCCCTCAGTCAAGTCTTCTCTTCCTTGAAGTTGGATGGTCACCTGAATGGTTATTTTTCCCATACATTCTCCTTTTTTTGTTAGGTAAGTGCTATGAGTGTTCCCTTGGCTGTGGAATCTCGTGTGAGCATGGATGTTAGGCCTCCTCAGATATTTATTCTATCAAACCTGTTTTTATATTTTTTTTTATTCTTAAACATTCTTTTACTGTGCAAGTTCTCAAATAACACCTTCGTATCTCTTTACTTTCAAGTTAGTTTTAAGAGCGTTCCCTTGAGTGTGGAACCTCTTATCAGCATAACTGTAAGTGATCCTCAGGTATTATTCTATCATACTTGGCCTTTTTGTAACTTTATTTTGCCATGAAAGTTCTCAAATAACACCTTCGTATCTCTTTATTTTCAGGTTAGCACTACAAGCATTACCTTGACTGTAGAACATCATGTGAGCATAACTGTTAGTTCTCATCCGGTATTTTTTTTGTTATACTTGGATTTTAACTTACTTTTACTATTCAAGTTCTCAAATAACACCTTTTTTTCTCTTTGTTTTTAAGTTGGCACTATGATATTTCCTTCGACTATGGAACCTCCTATGAGCATAGCTGTAAGTACTCCTCAGGTATTGTTTCGTTATACCTATCTTTTTAACTTGCTTTTACTATACAAGTGCTCAAATAACACCTTCCTATCTCTTTGTTTTCAGGTTAGTGCTAAATGCTCTCCTGGAGTTGTGGAGCCTCGTGTATTTAATCCACCACACCTTAGTTTATTATTTTACTTGCTTTTACTATGCAAGAGCTTAAATGACCTCTTCTTGTTGCCTTGTTTTCAGGTTAGTGTCATGAGTTTTCCTATGACTGTGAAGTCTTTAGTTGGATAAAAGGATCAATGTAGGCTTTCTGATATCACAATGACTCTTATTGGGAACCGTGTAAGTCTCTTTTTTTCTTGTTATTAATCTTTACATTCCTCTGAAATTTTTACTTATCTTACTCCTTTCCTCCTTATTTTATAGGAGGAACCAAACGAGGCTGAGAAGGTTGTTGATGAGAATGACCAGGGCTCTAAGGCCACTTATTCTGATAGAGCTGGGGATGAGCAGTCCAATAAGAAGTCTTATTCGTACTCTGAGCCTAGATCTATGTACATTGGCTTTGATGCCATAGAGACGGATGCTCCTGACGTCTATACGAGGGGTACGTGGTGTGAGCGCCACCTTAAAAGGTTTTCAGCAGCAGATCGTATTGTTCTTGATTTAATCTTCAAGCATCTACCTCGGACTTTTTCCATTAAAAGTATTTACAATATTTTAGCCTGATTGTTCTCAACTTAAAGCACTCGCCTTCTATGTTCATCAATTCACTTCAACTCCTCTAAGTGAAATTATTAGCTACATTACTTGCATTTTTTATGCAACCATTAAAGACTAGGTGAACTGATACTACTTCAACCTTTATTGGATTGATTCCTTCATTTGTAGACTTCTCCACCTTGCAACTAAGAAACTGACAAGTGAGAAGTCTTTCGAGCAAACCAAAATCGAGCGATATCATTCTCAAGCTGGCAGAGTTCGCGAGTAGATCAAAACATTAGATATTAAGTTGATTCAAATTTTGGTTGGTTAAATAGTGAACGTTTCTCGAATGCATAGACTTGAGAAAGATGTTGCTCGAGATATTGGACCATCATTTGAATGCTTTTACTTGAAGAATGGCCTTCTTTTTCTTTTGTCCGATTGAACACTTGTAAAGATTTTATTTTTGTATTTGTAGTATCTTGGTCTGTTCTGTTTTAAGCAGGTCATTACTATTAATGAGAAAAAAAAATGATATTTGTCTTTACATTGTATTCCAATCTTCTTTCCTTGCACTTTTTCCTATGCTTGATTTTTCCCTTATTCCATGGGAATGTCTTCTCTCAATGTTGTAGGTAAATGTAGTAATTATCATTCCATTTTTCTAGGGAGTGCCTGCTCACAAATTGGTTAGAAATATATGTAACTTTCCCCTATTCTGCGGGATACTTGCCTTATTCTAACATGAAATAATACTTGGGAGCCAATTCTCCTCTATGTTATAACAACATACGGACTCTATAATTTTATCAACATTTTGAAACTATGTACTTCCTTAAAATATTTTGTCGGGTACTCTATTTTAGGAGCATATACCTCAGAATATTATAGGTAAATATGAGTTGTTCATAATATGTTGTCATTGGGAGGTACATATCCCCCCCCCCCCCCAAGGTATGATGAGAAATGCTCCAAAATTTAAATATCTTTTCTCTTATGCTATGAGAATCTCAAGTTGTTTTGGTCGTAAAATTAACTAAGCAAAAGAAAAAATATTTTTTAAATGTATCTTCTTGCACAATTTTGTGAACAAATGCATGATAAACTTGTCGATTATATAAACTGATAAAAATTATAAATATCGTCATAAATTTTATGAAAGAGGATAGTCATAACCAAACATGCACTATTACATTCACTGTGAAAAAAAATGATATTTTCAATTGCGCTATTATGAATGTGTCATAAGAAATTTTCCTTTTCATTTATGGAACATTTTCTAATATAAATTAAAAATACTTAGGTTACCTCAAGCATAGTATTTCTTGAACCATTTACAATTGATCGATTTGTTGCATTCACTGTTTGGCTCTGAGATTTGAAAATACCTTGAGCTTTGTACTCCTTGCATAATAAATAGTCCCTCCTAGTTAGGCGTGAACTTCGAGGCTGACATGCTCCTAAAATAATGAGTGGATGCTCGAAAGACTAAGTCTTACACTTGAAATTATCCAGGCTGAACTAGATTGTCGCAAGCTCTTGATGACTACTGAGTGTAGAATTTGACATTCTCCTTTGCTTTATCGCGACGTGTCTTGGATCAGGTGCTAAATTATGGCTCAAGACCACTCGTTCTGATTGCACAACTAATTCTACTGGGGGGTAACTTTCGCACCATAGACTATGGAGAATGGGGTAAAACCAGTTGTCTTCATCTTAGATAGCCAGTAAGTCCATAAAACCATCGGTAGTGTGTCCTCCCACATTCTTGCTATATCTTCTAAGAATTTCTTAAAAATATCAATCAAAACTTTATTAACTACCTCTGTTTGACCATTCCCATTGGAATAAGAAATGGTCAAACTGTTATGGATAATCTTGTACTTGTTTGTGAATAGACCCATCTCTTTTCACACGGACTGCTTGTTGTTATCCATAAGGATGACTTTGGGGATGCCAAATCTACATATTATGTAATCTTGGATGAACCTCATTACTAATTGAGTAGAAACCCTTCTTAGAGGAATTACTTTGTCCTACTTGGTATATAACTTTATAAAAACTATAATGAAAGATTTCCCATGATAGGCTAGAATAATTTTTCCTACCAAATCAAATGCCCAAGTATGAAATGGGTAAGGAGCATCTAGACTTTACAAACTCACCAAACGGGTATGAACTAAAGTTCCATGAACTTGACATGATCTACATTTATTAACAAAACTTGTAAAGTCAACTTCCATCATTTGCTAATAGTACCCAGGGTCATTAGATAGTCATTTAATTTTACATCGCCCATGTGCAAAGGCTCATGGTCTTTTTTCAATACTCTTGTCACTTTTCCCCGCCACACATCTCAAGTATTTTTCATTATACCCCTTCCTATAGAGTTCCCCATTTACTAAGTCAAAACTAGCCACTCTTTTCTTCAAATAAATCATAATAACCCTCTCAACAGGTAACTCTTTGTCTTAGAGATAAGCGATGTAGGGTGTTCTATAATCTTCCCAAACTTCTACAAAGTAAACCTCTGTCAACTTGTCAAACTAGGTTTGGCATTTCATGTGGGATAATACTAACACCCTCATTTAGACGTTTATAGAGTGGTATGCCTATGTCCCCACAGTGCCTAATATGCATTATTTTTAATTTCTCCCACACTTCCTCTTCCTTTACACATCGTTCCAAGAATTACTTGGGACTTTAAAATACAGCGTACCATATAACATGTGAAAGTTTTTCAATTCTGACAACTTCATCTCCCATTCGCATGTCTCTAGTTGCTACAGAATTGGAAATCTTCAATCCCTAGGCTCTTTGCTTGCGAGCAGAGATCTCGCTATTCATTATCAGATATATATCGTGGGATTAGGCTCCTTCACTTCTAGTTTATGCATGATCATTGACAGAGCAACTAGGTATTTATTCATCATCCTAAGATGACTCTCTATTTTGACGGCTAAAAATTAGCCCAACAACCTTTGAATGAATGGTCTATACGAAGAAAGGTTATCATGACTGAGTGCAAACTAACCACCAGGTTGGAGTCTCCTCTTATATCAAGTACTATGATGCCTCTTCTCAAAGCCACCAGTAGGCCAAGTATCAAAACCTTATATTTTGCTTCATTATTAAATTACTTAAAATTCAATTTATAAGAGAGGGTGACATTTCCTTTATCACTATAAAGTATGATGCCTACTCCACCAGTGCCTTGTACGCACAGGCCATCAACTCCATTCTCTATTTTTCCATATCCTCGTCTAAGCAATCTTGGAAGTTGTTCCCTTGCAGTTCCTCACTTGGGGGTTTTAAAGTTTTGACTTAGGCAGTTAGCGAGGTGATCCACAATGGCATGGCTCTATATAGCCTTTGGAACAAGGCACTTCAGATCGTATTCAGTAAGTATAAAAAACATATGACTGCTCGCCCCACTAAAATGGATGGTGCAAGAAAGTATCTTATACGATCACAGTTAATAATGATATCCAACGTGAACGCGATCAAGTAATGCCTCAATTTATGCGCTACAAAGACTAAATCTAGATAATTCATTTCTACATTCGTATACCTAAACATCGTTCCTAAAATCACTCGAGACAAATAGTACATAGGCCACTCAACTCCTTTTTTCTCCCTGTTGAGAAATGTCCTAATATATAGATCTGTAGAAGTAAAGATACAATAATTCAGGCATGCCTATTTCAAGTGGGATTATGGTCGAAGGAGAAGTCAATATTACCTTGACTCTCTTAAATGCTTTCTTGGATGCATTCCTATTTTTCCTTATCTTTCACGAGTGGTGCGAAAGGGTGAGTGACTTCCACCATTATCGGTATAAACCTTCTTAGATAGGAGACCTTTTTCTAGAAACTCTTAAGTTACCTTTGAGTTTTCGATCATGACATCATCAAAATAGCCTTCTATTTTTCTACATCAACTTTAACACCCTTCCTGTTGAGGATGAGTATAAGGAATTTCCCTATCTTAACCTAAAGGCATATTTTGAGGGTTTTAACCTTATTTTGTACTTTCGACACCACTTAAAGACTCTTCTTGTGCATGCCTACTTTTCTTTGGAATTCACTATCAGATTATCTACTTAGAATTCTAATATAACATGAAACAAATCATGAAATATTACTATAATTGTTCACTGGTACGTCACTCTTATATTCCTTCATCCAAAAGGCATGACAGTTTAGTTGAAACTAACTAGAGGGGTCTGAAAAGGTGTCTCCTTTGCGTCTATCAGATCCATTTTGATCGAATTATAGCCAACATAGCCATTTATGAAACCATACATTTCATAATCGATGATGGCGTCCACCAAACTATCGATACTGGGCAAATAAAATTCATTTTTGGGACAAGTGCGGTTCAAATATCTAAAATCCACACAAACTCGTATTTGCTTCTTATCTTTCTTTGTCAATAACACAATGCTAGACAACCATATTGGGTGTTGAATGGTCTTAATAAACCCAGCAATGAACAACTTCTCCACCTCTGCTTTAATATTCAAAACTAGCTCAACTTTATATATACAAGTGGACTGTCTTACGGGCAAAGTGTTAGGCAAAACATTCAACTTGTGAGAGCTTACCTCCAGATCTATCCTTGATATTTCTGTATATTTCCACATGAAGACATCTGTAAATTCTTTAGGCAATCCAATGATCCCCTCCCATTGTTTAGAGTTTAAGCCTTAGAAAATCAATATGGGTCATGTATCACCTCCTTTAATTCCTAAGTTTAGCTCCTCAATCTCTTGGAGTTATTCTCGTGAACCATCATGCATACATTTCGATGCTTCCTTCGGTTCCTCGACATGTTCCACTATATGGGAGTCATCAATTACAAAACATTCTGGCATTGAGTCAATGCTCTCATCCCAAAATATTTCCCGCTTAGATCTTTAGAAATGATACATGACTTTTCCATTAGGAAAAATAACTTCTTGTATGTTCGCGCGGGTCTTACCTCTTCTTCAAAATTTCTCCTCTTTTTTCCCTTATTCTCAGAGGGTGCCACTCATGGTTTTCATGTACTGATTTCTTGGCCTTGACTTCTTTTTGACATGAATGGGGCTCCTGTACTCCTTTGATAAAGGATTTTATTTCCTCATCCAATTACGTGTAAAATATTGCATTAACCAAATGGGCTTCTTTTAATAATAATGGCCTCTTCATGGTTTTAATCACTATCTTAGTTTTGTGAACTTTAGCTTTCTCATATTGATGGAATATCGACGGCATAATTCAATGTGTATACATCCACACCCAGCCTATTAGTAGTTGGTATTTCGTGTTAGCATTGATGATATAAAACTTAATGTGGGATGTGAAGTTCCCCAAACTCACATTGTCGAGCGATTTCATCCCCGTGCTATCAAAGCCATAGATTACGAGTAGTACCATAATAATTTTCTATTGAGAAGTTTATGTCTTATAGAGAGTACTAATGGGCATGATATTTATTGACGTCCCTCCATCTAGAAGTGTCCTTGGAAAACTGATCCCATATACTAGAGTAGTAACATACAAAGGTCTATTATGAAAGAAAGGCACTTGAAAACACTAACTCAGATGTATATTTCTTTATTAGTATTCCTATGGGGCCATGTTAAATGAGGGAAGGATCCCCGCTCCCTTCTATCGATCCTAGGATTTTCCTAGTGATGTTACTCATGTTTCATACATGACCCCAATTTGGTTGAAGAATTATTTAAACTTTGGGCCCTTGCAATCACTACATACTCCGATTCTATTTCTACCTCATACTTCTGCGCGATACAAACATCTTAGGCCTCTAAGATTCCTCCCTCTTCTAGGGTAAGAACCACACTAACACTTACTTCCTCCAGCTCTATATCCTCATCCAACTCTTTCTTGGTATCCTCTTTAGCCAAATTAGATATCCATTTTTACATGTATCATCACCTCTCCACCATTCTGTAGACTTCAACATCTCTTCCTAATCATGTTATTCCACTATGTTAGCTTAACCATAGCAATGGACTGGTAGTGGATTGTCATTGACGTCCATTGGTGGAATCTATAAGGTGATATTAGAAACTTATTCCCCTATTATTCAGCACAAAATGTAACAATCCATGGTGGCATGCTTCATTCTGATGGATTTCATAAAACTTCGCATCTACTTTCTCCACCGTTGTAGGCATCTAACCATTTGATTAAGTGGGACCTGCCACCCCCTCACGCACCAGCATTTGATAACAGCCCATATACTCTGTCACGCTATATGACAATGGTGGTGGAACATAACTTACAAACTTCCTCTTACCGCCGACGTTGTTCTTAGGCACTTGGCCCCTTTCATTCCTTTAGGTATTCCTTCCACGTAGTTCATCGCTTGCCACCGAAAAACTTGAAATATCCCAATTGGCAGTGAAACATATGCCATTCATCCTTGGGGCCTTAGCTTAATGATCATACTTTTGCTCTTCGCCTCTTATTAATCAGATGGACTTTATACTCCTCGAGCAATCCCTATACATAGGTTTGCAACAATCACGTCTCCATGACATCTTCATGGACATCTAAAGCTCTCTCCTTAAAGAGATTGTTTTACTACATCAACGCCTCGCTTTGATTTTGCACTTCTTGGCCGAGATGCCTTAGGGTGAACTTGTCTTCATCTAAAAAGAATTTTTTACAATAATTGTCGATGCATCTCCTTTATACATGGGAATGAGAATACTTATTTATACATGGAAATGAGAATACTTCTCCAACAGAGTTATCAAATGTAAAAAGGTAGTGGTACTGGGGTCTATGAATAAGTTGAAAATGTGTGGCATGACCAACTCCAATAAAAATAACCTTCAAGATGTTTAAATTCTCAAGAGCGACAAGTAAATCAAAAACTAACTTTTTTTATATATTAATAATTTTCTGGTTACAATATGAGGAAGACAATGATTAAACACAAGATTTTCGACAAGAACAAAAAGAATGGGATCCTTTGAGAATGGCGATTCTTGGAGAGTAGATAGCCAAGAACTTCAAGTACCTAAGAGAGAGAAGGGAGAGAATACTTTCTATGTGAAATTTTGTAGAGTAATAGTGCTCAAATTATGGTTCCTTTTTTACCTTGCTCAAGTTATCTATTTATAGCCAAACATTAGGGTTGATGTGGCGCCTGCGAACCAAAGGGATATTCCCTTATGGCAATATTCGAGTGGTACTTTTATCTATTTTTACTGTTTGTCGTTGTCTACTCTGGATTGATAAGTGGCATCCAATACAACTAAAGTAAAAAAGAAAATATGTCGGTCACAAATGCCAAAAAGTATAATATTTCAAATGGTTACTTGGTAAAAAAATTTAAAAACTTGAAAGCAGCCTTGAGGGCCACTTACCATTTCTAATACAACTTCGCGAGCAATGCCTTAACCGTTCCCTTATTTTACCCGTTATGAATTGTGTAAGTGTATGTGAGTGTGTGGGTGACATATAGGTTTACTCATCTTAGTATTCTCTCTTTCATAAGATACTGATGTGGTTTAGACTTAGCTTTCTCAACAAGACTTACCCTTTAGCCTCTAAACTAAAACTCTCAATGGAGACCAACTGCCCATCTGCTTGAGCTCCCCTCACTCGGCTAAGGCTTATTTTTAAGTGACACTACACTAAAATAGGCGAATGGTCATCGATTCGGGTAGTGACCAAGCCTTCAAGTCATGATTCAATTTGTGACCAAAGCGGGCATAACCAAAATCGTTGGTCACTGACTTTATCCCTGACCAAAAGACACAGTCACAGACCCAAGTGTGAGACAATATATGACATACTAATCATGACTAGCATTGAAGCCGTAGTCATGGACCCAATCCATGACCAGGTTTGAAACCTTGGTCAGGGACCTAAGTCGTGACTCATCCTCTACACATGGTTCAATATGGTCAAGGACCTAAGTCGTAACCAATCTTGTGCACATGGTTCAATGTGGTCACAAACCTAATCCATAACTAGATATTTATCATAAAAAGATATTAAATATGGTCACGGTTTAAGTTCGTGACCATATTTATTTGAAAAAATATACGTGGTGTTTGTTCTCAAACCAAGAGTCCCTTGACTATGCGATTAGTTACTATGAGTTATGTTGGTCACGTGCAAGGTATTCATACCCTTGCGGGACCGTTTGGAGGTTGTTCTGGGTTTTCGCCCACTAGCTACACATTTTCAATCCTAAGTGTGCCTATTTGCAAATTTTAGTTCTATTCTCAAACTGAGAGTTTCGTGACTACGTGGTTAGTTGCTACGAGTTATGTTAGTCATCTACGAGGAGTTCATGCCCTTTGCAGGGTCGTTTGTGGGCATGTTCATGTTTTTCGCCCACTAGCGATGTGTTTTCAAGCCTGTGTGCCTATTTACCAATTTTGGTCCTATTCTCAAACTGAAAGTCCCGTGATTACGCAGTCAGTTGCTACGAGTTAAGTTGGTCACATGCGAGGTGTTTGATCCCTTACGGTGCCGTTCAGGGGCTGTTCGAGGTTTTTTCCCACTAGCAGCACGTTTTCAAGCCTAAGTTTCTTGTTTATAAATTTTGGTCCTATTCTCAAAATGGGAGTTCTGTGACTTTATGATTAGCCGCTATGAGTTAGTTGGTCATGTGCGAAGTATTCGTGCCCCTTGCGAGGTCGTTTGGGGGTTGTTCAGGGTCTTCTCCCACTAGCGCACAATTAGGCTTGAATTGTAAATCAAGCCTAAGTATGCCTATTTGTAAATTTTGGTCCTATTCTCAAGCTGAGAGTCCCGCGATTATGCATTTAGTAGCTATGAGTGACGTTGGTCATGTTCAAGGTGTTCGTGCCCGTTGCAGGGCCGTTTGGGGGTTATTTGAGATTTTCACCCACTAGCAGAACGTTTTCAAGTTTAAGTGTGTCTATTTGTAAATTTCAGTCCTAATCTCAAACAGGGAGTCCCGCAACTATACGGTCAATTACTACGAGTTATGTTTGTTACATGCGAGGTGTTTGTGTTCCTTGCGGGGCCATTTGGGGGTTGTTCAGAGTTTTCGCCCACTAGCGATACGTTTTCAAGCCTAAGTATGACTATTTGCAAATTTCGATCTCATTCTCAAATCAAGAGTCCCATGACTACAAGGTTAGTTTCTTTGATTTACGTTGGTCATGTACGACGTGTTCATACCCCTTGTGAGGATGTTTGGGGGTTGTTCGGGATTTTCGCCCACTAGCGGCACACTGAGGCTTAAAATGTAAATTAAGCCTAAGTGTGACTATTTACAAATTTCAGTCCTATTCCCAAACCAGGAGATCTATAACTACGTGGTCAGCTACTACGAGTTATGTTAGCCACGTGCGAGGTGCTCCTGCCCCTTGCGGGGCCGTTTGGGGATTTTTCGGGGTTTTCATCCACTAGCGGCACGTTTTCAAGCCTAAGTGTGCCTATTTTCAAATTTGGGTCGTATTCTCAAATCGAGAGTCCCACGACTATGCCGTCAATTTCTACGTGTTACATTGGTCATGTTCGAGGTGTTCTTTCTCCTTGCAGGGACGTTTGGGGGTTGTTCATGGTTTTCTCCCTATAGCGACACGATTTTAAGCCTAAGTGTGCCTATTTGGAAATTTTAGTACTATTCTCAAACCGGGAGTTCCACGACTATGCGGCCAGTTTCTAAGAGTTACATTTGTCACGTGCGAGTTGTTCGTTCCCCTTGTGGGGCTCATTGGTGTTTTCTCCCATTAGCGACATGTTTCAAGCTTAAGTGTGCCTATTTGTAAATTTTGATCCTATTCTCAAATTGGGAATCCCACAACTACATGTTCAGTTGCTATGAGTAACATTGGTCACGTGCGAGGTGTTCATTCTCCTTGCGGGGATGTTCAGGATTTTCACCCAGTAGCAGCACGTTTTCAAGCCTAAGTGTGCCTATATAAGAGTTTCGTTCCTATTCTCAAATAGGGAGTCCCGCGACTATGCGATCAGTTGCTTCGAGTTATGTTGCTCACGTGTGAGGTGTTAGTCCCTTTTACGGGGCTGTTTGGGGGTTGTTCAGGATTTTCGCCCACTAATAGCACATTTTCAAGCCTAAGTGTGCCTACTTGCAAATTTTAATCAGATTATCAAACTGGGAGTCTCACGACTACGCTATCAGTTGCTAGAGTTTCGTTGGTCGCATGTCAGGTGTTTGTGTCCCTTACAGGGCTATTTGCGGGTTGTTCGGGGTTTTCACCCACTAGTGGCACGTTTTAAAGCCTAAATGTGACCCTTCATAAATTTCAGGAATCCCGTGACTACACGATCAGTTGCTAGGAGTTGCTTTGTCACGTCCGAGGTGTTCGTCCCCTTAAACATTCATAAATTAAATTAAACATTCGTAAATCAAATTAACCTTTCATAAATGAAATTAAACATTCATAAATCAAATTAAATATTCATAAATTAAACTAAACATTCATACATCAAACAAAACATTCATAAATCATATTAAACATTCATACGTCAAGCTAAACATTCATAAGTCAAAGTAAAGTGCTAATATAGTGTCAATATCATAATAGGATACAAATAATATTGATAAGGATAAAATAATATTTTGATATTCAATCTTCCTCTAAATTAACTAAAAGATCCTTCAGATTAGGGTTGTCACTAAGATCTGACTGGAACTCTTTTGGAGCCTTTAATGTATTAACTTAAGTAGTCATACCCCTTGGTGCATGCACAATAATAGACCAATTGTCATCATTTATGCACTTCGAGTAGAATTCCTTCTTTACATTCTGAAAGGAATAAATAAAAACCTCGTCGGTTATGCAATCTTTTCTCTTCATCGTTGATAAATCTACCATAATAATTTTGGAGTCAGGATCAACTTTGTAAGCATTCATAGAATCCTCCACCTTCACCCAATCATACTGAGAGTGCCTAATATGTGTGTTTTTAAATCAAAACTAATTTTCACCAAAATTATCCAACTTTTAATATGCACCAAACCAAGTTGTGAAAACTCAATTCTTACTTTAAACCAATTTTATCTTGATTAATCCTAAACATGCATCAAGTGATTAAAGCAAGTAAAATAAAGTAAAGAATACTCACAATGCCGGAGGTACGAGGAAAAAATCCAAAACTAGAAAACAACCTCGGACGGCCCAAGCCAGACAATCACTATGAATGTGGATTTACAATGAACAGACAAAGACTCACTCAATGACTCGATCCCCATGGGTCTTGACGCTCTTTTGATCTTCAACCACTCCTCTCACAGTGCCCATGCAGAAAGTCCTTATTCCACGATACCTGTCCACAACACGCGCATCCATGTATGTCTCGGTGTCCACCAAATGGCTTTGATTCGTCTACGATCTCGAATAAGAAGTCCTTCTCTTTTCTTCACCGCAAAACCCTTTATGTTCAATAATAGAACAAACTTATTTGGTGCAGCAAGATCACGTAAACATATAAGAATGATAACTCGGATCTTTTGCAAACTCTAAGGATGTGTTTATGCTTTTTGAACCTTAGAAAACATGTGCAAACAAGTTTCTGGTTCGAATACTATTTTCCAGAATGCACACATACGAAACTCTAATGAAAACACGCTTTAAATAATATTTAAGCGCCGCCTCGAAAAGAATGTCTCTCGAACGATAATGCCACGTCGTTTGTGTGACATGTCAATCTCGCTCGAACGAGATGACATGTCGTTTGAACGACAGCTCGAAAGTTTGACTTTCTGATTAAAACGTCTCTTATAGAAGAGATCCAAATTAGTCAAACTCTATTTCGAGCTTATCAGAATAAGACGCAGTGTAAACCCTTAAAACACTTTTAAACACATTTTAAAATATTTTTTCTTTATAAAAATACATCCTTATCTTTTATAAAAATAATTTCGAGCACCATTAATTATACGCATTCATACCTGAGTGATCTCGGAATGCAATTGACTTGAAGATGAGTAAACTTGCACCAATTTAAACATCGGCATGATTATTTCTTTGAAGCTTTGTCGCAACGTCTTCAATTTCTTCAATATGTCA
This sequence comes from Sambucus nigra, assembly GCA_949130495.1. Lineage (NCBI taxonomy): Eukaryota > Viridiplantae > Streptophyta > Magnoliopsida > Dipsacales > Adoxaceae > Sambucus > Sambucus nigra. The sequence continues at coordinate 381,362,869 of OX422220.1, read as the reverse complement.
TAGACCAAGTGGGATCGTGACAAAATAAAAATCTCCCTATGACATATTACAACACAGTTTTGTTCGCGGAATTAAGTAAAAACAATACAGGGACTCAATTGGAAATTTATGTCCTTACACATACTAGAATAAGGTTTATGTGAAATCTAAGTAAGCGAGTTTTGGGATTTGTTAGGTTATACCATAATAGGTTAGCTGTGTATCTTTTGGATTTTTATCGCTTTTGCTAGTGACACAGTTAGTCAAGGCATAAATTGAAATTCAATTATTTTGCATCAAAAGATTTTCCTCATATGGATATGAAAAGAAATAAAAATCGTTGGTGTGGAATTTCTTAAACTCTTTCACACGAAAATTAGGACCTTTTGCTAGGCGTTCAAGCCTTGAAGAGACATCACATCTTTTAAGAAGCTCCATTTATTAATAAATTTATACTAGGGCATGTTTTTATCACACCTGAATAAATAATCGCACACATAAGAGGTGAAAATTACCTCTTAAAATCATTTGTCGTGCACTCCCTCCTCTGATTTTAGCACTTTTGTTCAAATACTTCCTACGGGTAAATTGTAAAGTTTAAATCATAATATATAAAATACATATAATCAAACAATAATAATTCAGTAGATACTTACTCTCTCTAATATTCGACTTCATCTTGCAATTCGAAGACTTAACAAGCTGCTTGCTCGTATTGTATATTTGTGAGTTTCACCTATTTTGAATCCCCAAATGCAATTCATCCTCAAACTTGTCAGGTTCCTTAATCACTTGCTATCCACTAGGATTGAACCTCCTCAGCTCTTATTCAGGCATATATTCCTGAGCGTATAGTGATGCTTCTACAGTAACGTATTCTTCAGCAATTGACCCTCCAATATATTGTGTATTCTTTATATAATATTTGAAGGTTTTCATCAAGCACTCAAAAGAATCCATCCAGAGATAACTAATGGGACCACATAACAAAGCCTCATCACATATACTCACAAGCAGGTAGATGTTGATATCGAAGAAGGATGGAGGAAAGTAATTCTCTAATACACAAATTACCTCGCTTAAAGTTGATTGCACAACTTTAATGTGCCTTTCATTTACCACTTTTGCACAAAGTCGGGTAAAACACAAACTGATTTTCATAATTGCCCGACGAAGATCTTTGTATTCAGAGAAATAATGCCTGAATAGCAGAAGGATTAATTGGATTATGTGCCAGTCCTGAGACTTGCACTGTTTCAAGCCATTTGTTTGGTAGCTTACTATCCTGTGTAAATTATCGAAATAACCAGTTGGAGTCTTCAAGTTAAACAAAATGTCTAAAAGGATCTTTTTCTCACTAATAGTCAAAGTGAAAGCAGCCGGGGGGGATAGAAATTATTCATTGTAGAATCATTTTTTAACCATAATTTCTTCTTTATTTTCATATCATGTAGATCGCGGCGTGCCTTCTCTTCATCTTTGAAATGATATTCGCCCAAATAATTTCCTATCATATGTTCTACAACATTCTTCTTTGTGTGCATCACATCAATTACATGCCTTATACGGTGATCTTCCCAATACGATATGTCAAAAAATATTGATCATCTGGACCATGGCTTCACTTTGCACAGGTCATTTGGATCCCCCTAACTTTACGTTTCATATTTATAAAATAAAGGTGTTTGCCTACGCACCTATTCTCTGCAGTTACAGTCATTGCCTTCTACTCAATCTTCTGACCAGAAAGTCGGGTATGTTCCCTCCTATGCTTGTGACAGATAAGTAAAATTTTAGACTTATTATTCTTGAAAGGGTGACTGGTCGTCAGAAATCTGCAATGACCTGTATAACTCATATTTAAGGGTGGAAATTCGGGTCAACGGGCCGTGTTTTGATACGACACGACACGACAAGATTTTTTCGGACACGAACACGACACGACACGACTTCGTGTTTTTTTAGCTGACACGAACATGACCCGAATAAAAAATAACACGACACGATACGACACGACAACCATAATTTCTTAAATTTCAGGCTTAAAAAACACGATAACACGGCACGACACGACTCATAATTAAGGCACGAACATGACACGACATGACTTCATGTCTAAAAAACACGACACGAACACGAAACATCGTGTCAATTTCGAGTTAATTTTGTGTCATTTCGTGTCATTTTTTCGTGTCGTTTCTAAAATTGCCACCCCTACTCATATTACCACTATAATATAGCCAACTGGCTTTAGTTTCATCCCCGCATATGGAACATCCATAATAATCACGAATATTGCAACCAGACAAGGTCCCATAAGTAGGAAGGTCGTGGATAACCCATATCACAATTGATTTAAGTGTGAACTCTTCACCCTTATGAGAGTCAAATGTCGTCACACTTTATCCCATAACTCTTTATGTTCTTCGATTAATAGAGATAAGAATATATCAATATCATGGCCAGGAGCCTTCGGCCCGGGTATCAATAAACATTATAATGTGAACTCCTTTCTCATGAATAGTGTCGAGGAAAACTTAAAGGCGCCATGAGAACTGACCAATAACTTTGATTAGTGATTAAATTATCAAAGCGGTTAAACCCATCATTTGAGATTGCAAGACATACATTGCGCAGTTCTTTTGCAAATTTAAGGTTTCGCACATTTAAAATTTACCAAATGAGTGAATCAACCAGATGACGCATCAGATTCCCACCCACCACGCATCGAGTGTGATATGTAAAGGCCTCCGTTATCCACGGTAAAGTGAAAAAACATTTTAACCCTGGCCTGAGTGGAAAATACTTCACAACCTTTTGAGGGACTTTCGAACACTTGCGATATTTTACGGCCTTATCCTTTCCATTCTCACAAGCCACATATCTAGGCTCACTGCATACAGGACATTCATACTTATCTTCATTCTTGTTGCGATATAATATGCAATCATACTTGCATGCATGAATAGATTTGTACTTTAAATCCAAACCCTTAGAGCTCTTCTTCATACTAGGATCATTTTCTAGTAATGTGTTATCTTTTGGGAGAATTTATTTAACCCATTTCAGAATTTCGATTATGCTATTGCCAAACAAACCAAATTGACTCTTAAAATTATGTAAACCAATCATTTCCTATAATACTGAGTAACTTTCATTGCAATCTTCATAAAACGATCTAACCACATTGGCTTTAATCGTATGTATTCCCTATCTCCTGGTAATTTATCATCAAATTATTTATTTACTTGGTCATAATGCGCATTATCTGTATCCATAGTTTGGTGGTTTTGATGGTTATGGACTCCGTAAGCATCATCAATTACGTCGATCAATGAACGATATGTTGGCTAATCATATACCACTTCCACTTGTTGGGGTTCCATTATGCGGTCGGGTACCGGTAATGCTTTCGAAACATAAGTTATATTTTTCACCATAGTATGTCCATATCTTATAATCTTTACAAATTTTTTACTTTAGTAAATGCAACTCAACATCTTCTAAAGGCTTATATTTTTCGTTCTTGCAACGGGTTCACAGATACAGAATCTTATCACTTTTAAGATTCTTATAAGAGTATTTAACAAATTCTTGAACACCCTTTACATGATTATTTGTTATTCGGTTAGTCTCTCCCGTCCACTATTTGTATTGTAGGAAATCAATTTAACAATATTCAAATTTGAGTCATGTGTTAATGGGTTAAAACAAATGCTATGTTGCATAAAAGTATGCACAATTCGCAATTAAAACTCAAATTAAAATAATTTGCAACTTAAACAACTTAAAAGTTGACCATTCGATATTACTACTTAAACAACTTAAAATAAAAAAAAATATTATTATAACTAAAACCCAAAAATGTTATTACAACTTGACCAACAGAAAAACCGGTTTAAGGTGATAAAATAATTTTCATAATACTTCAATTATTTTCGTTCTCCGTTGTCAGCATGCACATGTATATCTTCGCAATCAATGTATATTTCATCAACCACCACCGGAACCTCACCCTTTTGCAAAGGTCGGTTATGTACATTAGTTCCAACAACTACAAAGATGAGTGTGCACAAGCCAACAATCCTTCTATTGGTTAGGTCTTTGAAATAGGACTACTCGCCATAGTCACTGTGAGTTGATGACGATGATCGAAGACCTGTGATAGGCGAAGGCAGTAGGAAGGGGAATGTTGAAGGAGGGGGTTTGTGATAGGATTTTTGAAAGATGCATCATTTGTTAGGGGAAACTTACAGAGGGAGGAAAGGGGAAACCTTGATAAGGAGGGTAAGGGAAATCTTGAGGAGATATTGGGGGGTCGAAAACCTTTTAGTAAAAGAGGACACAAGTTTTTTAATTTCACTCGTCAAGGATCTCAGGTTAGTTTTAATCTCTTGAACATCCCCATCGGTCTTGAACTAATGTTCCTTCTGGGTCGAGATACGATTCTTTCCCGAAGAAAACTCATCCACGAGAGGTGTAATGTGTTTTAATTTTGTTTTCGGCATATGTGACCTGACACCTCTCGTCCTCCCTCTTTTATCCTTTTCAAATGTCTGAGTTAGTGCATCATTTTCTATATCATCACAAGGGTTCGAACTTGACTGACTGCTAATGGACTCTATTAATTCTGAAGTCCTAGTTAAGTGCGAGGGGAATTTATAATCTTTGTTTCGTCAAGCATGTACGTACAAGTTGGCCCAATTTGGTTCTTTACCAGCATCCAAACCGTCATTTTTCCTATTCGGCCATTCATTCTTCAAATCCTCATATGATTTGGAGCCCAGTCTATGGACATCTATTTTTTTCCCTATTTTGTTCATTTTTCTCCCACTAGACTAGCTTCTTGTCCTTTGTCTCATTTTCTAAAAATCATTCCACTGATCAACTAACGTTTCAACAATTAGAGGCACTCTATCTCTCAATGCCAAAATGTCATGGATCGATGCCCCCTTTGGGAAATGTCTTTGCTGAAGGTTTCTCCGGTATGTTCTCAGCTGTTTCGCAACCCATGAAAGAACCTTTTTCTTTGAATGGTCGAAAAATGAAAATTGCTTACAGAGTTGGTTATAGATGTCATCTGTGATGGCTCGATCAACTAGGTTCTAGTTTTTTCCTCCCTCGACTCCCACATTCATTTTCTCAAGCGACAAACACTGGGATTTAAATCTCTGGAGGTCATTTTTATCACCAGTGGCCAATGGGCTTTTTCTCATTTGATCAGGAGGTGTCGGGAGAGCTGGCTAGGGGCCATTGGAGCAATGGGGATTTATTTCCTACTCATACTAGGAGTAGTGGACTGAACCAATGGTTGTGGAGTTGAGAATTGTTCAACAATTGGTGATGAGAATTATCGTTGGTGTGCACGAGATGAGAATCCTGATTGGGGTGTCACCTTATCACTGGTACATTTTGTCAATTGCCGGCCGACATTATCTACAAAAATAAAAATTAATAATCGACTAAATAATTATAATAATATGATATTATAACTAACTAATAAAGTTTATATTTATATATATGTATATACTATTTAATGTGTTTGATCTCCATCTATGCGGTATTAATTTTTAAAAACGTATGGATTTTTGCACGTGGCCAACTAGTAGGAAGCATATCTATGATTAATGTATAGATGTTCATGACATGAACTCGAAATCCCATCTTCCTCATCTTATTGAAAATATTCAATTTAATGTGCATATGTTTCTATGCATCACAGTGTAGGGCAATGCACTTTATATGTAGTTCTATCCATAACGAGTGAAATTTTTTCTGACTTCTCTAATAGTGTAAGCAAAGTCAGGGCTACATCGAGATTATGTACACAAAATATATTATCTACAGTATCATCCAATTTTTCTGGTAGGAAAAATAGAATACGATCGAACAGGTACTCTTGGTGGAATTCAACCCCATGATTTGCAAGGTAGTTAAATTTCTCAATCTTCTTATTCCCATACCTATAAATAGGATCACCCTCTAAATGATGTTTACTAATAAAATAGGTATAAGTTCAGTCCAATTATAACCTCTCGTACTCTTATTATCAGTGATTATCATCATGCCTCATTATTCCTGAGAAAAATATACGAGGGCGTGGATATGAATCCTACAAATAATGGCTCTAATTAATCATTAACTGGTTATTTTTTTCAACCGGTCTAATTTAAGTTTATCTTATTTTAACATATGAGGTATAGGGTTATATTAGTTTGATTAAGGTTTTGATTCATCATTATCCTTCTTTTAACCCCGTACGTGTTGGATCTCACCTAGGTGAAATCCAAACAATAACATGTCGTAAGTGTTAAGAAACATTTTGTTAGTAATTATTATGAGAGAGTTTTAAAGTCCATGTGTATTATCAATCCAAGCAATCCAACATCAGTATCCAACAAGTAAACCAACAATCAATAATTATCCCTTACTTTTTCTATTATCTATATGATACAATACATAACAATAATAACAATATCTCATAGTAAATCTCATCAAATGTGATTCATAAATTAGGATTTAGTAAATAGGGTTTAGGGTAGTTTCTCATTATATTAGGGTAGTTTCTCACTAAATTAGGGTTAAGTAAATAAGCTTTAGGGAGTTTCTCACTAAATTAGGGTTTAGGGCAGTTTTTCACTATATTAGGGTTCAGTAAACAGGGTTTAGGGTATTTTCACACTAAATTAGTTTTAAATTAGGATTTAGTAAATATGGTATTTTTTTCACTAATTTAGTTTTTAAAAAATGGGCAAAATTTCCACTAGTTAGGGTTTAAGAATTGAAAATTTTAAATTGAAAATTAGGGTAGTTTCTCACTAAACTAGGGTTTAGGGAACATTTTAATTAGGGTTAAAATACACACACATGGACATATACACATAGTATACACACACACACACACACACACACACACACATATATATATATATATATATATATATATATATATATATATATATATATATATATATATATATATATATATATAAAGAGAGAGAGAGAGTGATTCTACGCGTGAAATGGCTGAAGGGTTTTGGGTTTATAAATAAACAGGTTGGTCACGGCTCAAGGTCGTGACCACATGCTGTGACAATTTTTTTCCATGTCATCATCCGTGACCATGTCATCATTAATTGGACTGGTTATGACCCATAATCGTGACCCACTATCGTGACCAATTCAAAATGGTCACGACCCAAAGTCATGACTACAGTTGGAGGGAATTTTGGCCATGGTCATGGACATGGTCACGCACAACGATCTTGACTACGGTTGGAAGGAAGTTTGGCATAATTTTGCAACCATAATGGTCACCGACCATAGTCTTGACCCAACCTGGTCTCAATCTAGGGCCGTGACTAGATCCAATTTTGATTATGAAAGTCAATGGTCATTGAATTGGTCATATGTGTTTCTACACTGATAATGATTTTGGGTCGTGACCTGATCACGAATCAAGACCGTGACCAGCTTGTCGTGACCATCCGCCTATTTTGGTGTAGTATGAATTTAGGTTCAAACAATAACAAAGTGTTAATAAATAAACATAACTACTTGAATGACTTGAGGTTGCTCACATGGCATCGCTAGTTACATTTTAAGGTATATTGGTATCTTGGACTTGTTTGTCCTTCTCACATAATAATGAGTGCTCATGTGACTTTTTAGTGACTTTTGGGCTTAGTCGCCCAACATCATTTTCTCGTGATTTAGGATTTCTCTCCCTGTATACTTTTCTCCTATCTTGAGCCTACTCGCACAATATTGTTATGTTCATCTTGGCTTGCCAATTACTTAGTCTTGCTTGGGATTTTGGGCTTGCTCGCCCATTATTATTTTGCTCTAGATTTGGGCTTTCTTGTTCATTATTACTTTTCTCTAGAATTAGGCTTGCTCGAAGGAGGCCTTTTTATAGGAGGGTTATATGTGTACCCCTCTACAACACTCTATTCTAATAAGAAGTTCACTATATAGCTTAAAATAATATGAAAGAATATAGTTACAACCATCTTAATAAATACTTGTCTAAGGAAAGGTATAAAAATATTTATATATGCCAATGTGCCATTATACAAATATCTTTAAAAGGATGTTCTCCTGTAGAGCTCAATTGAAATTCAAGAAACCTAAATAAGGAATTCAAAAATGAATAACCTTAGGATAATTAGTTATCATCTCGACCTGAAGATCGAAAGTAGTTTATTTAAACACCAATCCATTAATAAAATGGATTAAAAAGTACTACAATGCTTTAGTATATATTAAGCACATTGTATACCCATGGTTTCTGGTACTAATATATTAAATTATCCTTATCATCTTAAAGAGGATGACAAATATAAATTTGGTCCCGAATTACCATATTTGCATTTTATTACTACATTGTTAATTTAGTCCAAAAGTGCCATACTTGTACGTTATTAGTACATTGTTATACATAATACCATGCATCATAACGGACATAATAGTCGCAGTGAATATCTTGGCAAAAACAATTATCATTGACTTGTAAAGTATAGTACTAATATCAATTATAATATGTGATACATTCGTCGAATTATTGATTTGATACTGTAAATCTAACGAGCCACGTATATTTCAATATATAAATACAGATAATCTCTATTATCCTCACAAAGAACAATCATATCACTTTTGAACTGCCCCCGGTGACATGTTACTACCACTACATATGAAAGCAATGACACGTGTATAATTTAAATAAATGACTCTACATAGAGGGAGATATGACCAACATATTTCATTTTTTTTATATACATGACTATTGAAGAGTTATACAACACATAAATTCCAAAAGTGTTTTATGTAACACCCCGCCCGTCCGGGGAGAGCGAACGGAGCGCTAATGCGATAAAATAAATCCCAATCCACAAGTGACAAGGTATAGAGCATCTAAATAAACCCACAATAATATAAATCCACTAATCTCAATCTCTTCAATTACAACAAGTAACTCGAATAAAATACAAATCTCCAAAGCTCTATACATCAAAATAATACAAATCTTTCCCAAACAATCCTCGCTAAAATCAATCTCCATAGCGCCCCAAAATCCGCGCTAACCTGCCACTAAAAGAAAATATGGGGAAGTACACAATACGATAGGAAAGATGCTCAACAAATATATGTTAGCGATGAATAAAGCGTAACAACACGAGTAAGAATATTCAATTCGAAATGCAAATCTCAAAGCCTTTATCAATATAATTTCTCAACAACACTTTAACTGGGTCACCAGGCCTCACCACATCCGTATATGCTTTATCAAGCCATATCCCGAGAAACAGGAATTTTGGCGGGTGCCCAACATCCGTGCCATATTAAAATCTCATGACAACGTGCTCATCAACAATATAATGATATCACATGAATCAAAATAATTTCAATATTTATTTTTCAGATTTCAATGAATTTATCAATTCAAATATGAGTTCAATTAACAAGAAATTCAAAGAGAATGACACTCGCGAGATTAAAGGAGCATATTGTGTAAAACCCCATACCTCAAACCATGATGAGAAACCAATGATCACATCCTCAATATCAACACAAAAGATCTACAAAAGCTCCTCCAAGAATCTCCAGCAAAATAGCCCCAAGAACACCTCTAATCTAAGGTTGGAACTCACAAATCTCAAGGGCCAAAGTATATATAAAAAGAAGAGGAATGTAAAATATATTTGTTGCCAAAATTTGTGCCAAAAGTAGGTTAAAAGGCTTGCCCACGACTTCCTTTTATAATGCAAAGAAATGAAGAGTTGGAATCCAAAAGACTCCTTTAAATAAAGCAAATAAATGAAAAGTTGGAAGTCAAAACAACTCCAAGAGTTAAAAACATTTTAAAATCATTTTAAAATCCGTTTTAACTCTGTTTTCGAAACCGTTTGAAATTCTCGCCTTTAAAAATAATAACCAACATATTTGAGCAATAAAAATAATTTTATCAAAAACTTTATTTTCCTCCATTTTCCAAAAATTAATTAAAATAGTCCAAAAATTACGCGGGTTGTTACATTTTACTATCTAAGTCAAGCAAATCCAATAAAGTGACATGTTCATCAATCTACACAAAAGCATTATGGATGCCGAGCTTCAGAAGAAAAATGAGATAGTAACAACTTATTTAATCTATTCCCCAAGTCAATGTTAAAACAAACATTCTAGAAGTTTGTATATGAGACTGAATGTATTGAATCAATCATCAAAGAAATTCTACAACATGGGGGAGTATCTAATCAAGGGATCATGAAGATTATCGAAGAACATGATACTCATGGACATATCTGTGTTGTACTTTTTTCTTTAAATAAGTTTTTTCCATTGGGGTTTCCACTTAAAGGTTTTAACGAGGCAACATTAAGTGCATCCATTACCTCAACGATCACAAAAGTTGTACTATTTTCATTCACTTTGGTTTTTCCATTGTAAAATAAAGATAACCTAGGAAGAATTTAGAAGGAGATAGCTTTTCCTTTCATTGATATGTATACTCAAGGAGTATCATCCATATTTATAGTAAAAGTCATGATATTCCAAGAGAGCCTTTAATAATGAGAGATACTAGCGGACACACACACACACACACACACACACACACACACACACATATATATATATATATATATAGGGGTATGCCCATGTCTCAAAGCATGGGGATATTTTTCTAAAGTAATAAATCGTGTATTAATTATGTCACAAAAGTTTTATATAGAATACAAATAAGTGAAAAAATTTACAAAATATAGGGAGAGGTTCATTTGTTTACAAAAACTATCCACTTTGTTTAAGAAATAAAATATACTCCAATATCAAAATAAAATCACAGTCTAGCATGATAGTGACAACGCACGTGCTGCGAATAATTTTTTTGTTGAACTTACTACATGAAAATAAAATATGGTAGTGACAACGCATATTTATAACTACAATTTGTTATCTAGAAACCACTAAAGCTTATATTAGACCTAATAAATTTTAACTATTCATTACCAAAATAAATAGTACACCTCAGTCTCAATTTAAATGTTACATATCGCACCTGAAAGATCGAGTACTTGACCACTAAACAAATGTAAGAAACACAATAATACAAAAACTCAATACCCAACTAACAAAAGCCCAACTAATTTGACAACTATTTGTAATAATCTATTTAAGATAAATACAATGAATGGCATACCACTAAAGATGAATATTGACTATAAGACTCAAGTGGTTAAAACCTCAAACTGATGTATAATATATCACATGAGATACAGTCAAAGGTTCATTTCAATTAAATTTAGGCACCACTTGCATTGGAGATAAACCAAATATAAATAGAAGAAGAAAAATGTAGTAAACTGTGCAAAAAAGAAAATTAGTCCAACCATTTGACACAACAAAGTTATAGATTTAAAGAACTAGTTTGAAAACTGCCACTAACACTTATTGAGGTAAAGACACATTGTGGGTTCCCTTTAAAAGCTTCTTACTCAAATGCCTGATTTCCATCAATGTCCAAAGCCATTTAATAAAGTAGGTAATAATATTTTCTCATGTTGAGAGTCATGAAGCATCTTTTATACATTCATAAAACCCGGTAAAAAGTAATAAGTGGGAAGCATGCAAATTAAAATATTGTGTTTGGTATTTTGTCAAACACCTAGATGACAACTAAAATAAATTGTAAAACATCCATAGGCTTATTATTAATGTTAATAATTCAAACCACTTGAATGATATACATCTTAATAATAATTCAAACTAATTATACTAAATGCCACATTCACACCTATTGATGAAAAAAAATGAACTATATCCTATTTTTATGATCACAAATAAATAGATAAAAGCAATCCAATCAAACACATAAGGGACATAGATTTTTAAAGTGGTTCGACTATAAAAAAAATCCTACGTCCATTGTTATTTTATTCCCATGAGTTTACAATAACACAACATGGTGTATTAAGAATGATTGGCCTCTTCTTGTATTGATATAGATATATGTGTAGAGATAGGTAGAGAGAGATGTGTAGAGAGATAGATAGAAAGAGGGAATGAATTGATCCTTTAGCTAAGGGAGGGGTTGTATTTATAGTGATAGGGGTGCAAGAGATAGAATGTCTTTATATATTCAGACATTTATATCTATATACAATAAATATAACCGTTAGTCTTCTCGGGTACAATAACTATTGGCTACTCTACACTAATGGCTTTTGATCTTCTGGATGGTTCGTCTTCTCTAGGTTGGTCGGCCAGTATACTGACTAACTCTCCTTGAGTGCCAACTAACTGTCTTCAGGTGCCGACCAACTAATTAATCGGTACATAGTATGACATGTGTCAATTTACACGTAAATGAAGAATTTTTTGCGTTAACAGAAGGCCCCAATGCTCTATGCTTGATGATTTACTGAGAGGATGGAGTATTTATTCTGAAAAATTTCTTGGTGACCGTACATAATGATATTATTGATCTTCCTTGTTGATTTGTTCATATGAGTGGGATATCTCCTAGATAATAGATGATTCAGGCTGATCGATGGTTACGTTGGAGCTAATATTTCTTTTGAGAAACTCTGCTCGGCAAGAAAACCTATACTATGAATAACCCCTGGGAATTTAGATGCAGTAATAATATCTGTCATAGTTTGTGGCTTGTGGCTTATCATAATCTTCAGGTGGGTTGGTGGGCTGGTTAGCCGACCAACTATCTTTTGAGCTGACCAACTGAGTGCTGACTATACATGTTTAATTTTTCTGATTTCTGCTCCTCTAAATGCTTTGCTAGTGTAACATGCTAGTTTTTGAACCCCATTCTTCAATCTAATTAGTGCTGAGCTAGTAGCGAACTCTGAAATATTTACATATAAGTACAAATTCTTCTCAAGTGTTAGTCAAAAAAGTAGTAGTCGAGATCCCAGTGATGTACATAATCAATGTGACTCTTGATTGTTTAATAGCAAAAATAACTCCTGAATGTGAATTTTGATCTTCGATAGTAAAAGTCATTCTTTAATGACGATTGGCCAGTGTGGTGACCATGTTATGATCTGGAGCCTATTCTGATGCTTGGTTGGTGATGTCATTAATTCTTCTTGCACTCCTTGTAATTTCTTAGCAACATGAACAATAAGCCCCCAATGGTGGAATATGAGCTTTGAATACTTTCTCGGTATTTAAATATTGTTGGTGGTTGGCAGTCGACCTGCTGAACTTTGTTTCATTAGTTATATTGATTCACTTAAGCTTTTGCCCAAGTTTAGTACCAATTACTAATAAGATCATAGGTTCTACCAATACACTTAAATTAAAATATAAGTTTAATACTAGTTACCCATGTATTTTAGGTTTTGCATTAGTTATTAGTGGTGACCATGCGTATGTGGAATATATGTGTACATTCCTTTTTTAGGAATCTTCACAACGTTCTTCCTTCATTTTACCCAGTTGGATAAAATCTTGTTTTATCCTTAACTGTAGTGACCAAGTTTCTTAAGGACTTAAAATCCTGCCTTCCTTGGGTTTGATTGTTGTGCTGAATAAGCACTGAGGATGATTTCATCATTTTGGTTATTTTTGAATTTGAGCTCTCTTCCGGAGAAGTCTGCTCGGATGCAAGTCTTCATATGTAAATTGGTATCTAAAGCCCCCTTTTTTTAGAGAGAAGACTAAACAATGATAAGAATATACGATAATAATGACCAGATCGGAACTTTGTTGCAGTATAATTTCCGTTATGTTGATCGTGTGATAAAATCAAATAATAAGCATGCTCGAGCTTGTAAATATAATGTTAGACGAACAAGCGATTGATAATGCCCAATAGTTTGCATTGAATACTCATGCTAGTGATAAATCTAGATAAATAATGAAATCGCCCCGACCATATGTTGGGGCTTAATGATAAATCCAGATAAATAATGAAAGCGCGGACCATATGTCGTGTCTTAGTAAGAAATCCAGATAAATAATGAAAGCGCAGACTAAGAATAGGTTCGGGCCTTTAAATTATGCATAATGAGACTAAATGATCCTGCATTGTCAGAGAAATATAGATTTTCATTCCATAAATGTAATATTGATGATTGATCGAATATGTCGACCATTTTCCAAGGCTGAATATAAATAAGAATTACCCTGACCAACTGTTCGTTGGGGGTGAAATATAATAAATATTGGAGATTTATTCGGGACTGAATATATGACAATAAATATTTTACCAAGCTTCTGCCGAGATGAATATAGAATATGCATAACCCTCTTTTAGGCTGAGAGTCAGATAATAAATAATGAATCATAAGAAATAACGACATTAGAGCATTCGTTGGATATAAGAAATAATCTTGCCCAACCATTCGTTAGGTTTTAAAGTATTGTAGCATGCTCGATCATCCATTGGAGCAATAAGAAAATAAATAGTGTCTGGCTGTTATGTCGAGGCAACAGTATATAGTGCCGAGAATAAATAATATTTCCCAGAGCATAAGATTGTGGCTGAGTAGTTATTCGTCGGGAGTGAATCTTATTCCCGTGGTATTTAATAAGTTACCTGAATATCTGTGGAGGCTAAATCAAAAAATTATTATCATGAGAATAATTTATTCGACATACAATATATATAGTGCATTTTTTATCATGCTGAATATGTGCCATATGAGCAGATTTTTATCAAATATATGTCATAACCATATGTAAGGCCTGAATGTTTAATCTAGAGTTTTTGCAGAATTATTTTAATTTCCAGCAAATACTCGCATTTTAGTTGGTTTTAACAAATATTTTCCAGGTGGAATTGTAAAATGCAAAGACTTGGTGTCATAAATCACAAGGTCTTAATAGCATAGTTAGTTGGAAAAACCATAAGTTTTTAACACCAAATTGTCCAAAGAAATTATGCCCTTTTTAAAGAAAATGTGCCCGTGTGAAACCCATGTTCCACAGAAATTCAATCTTTTGTAGTCGATCAGTGATGACGTGTTGCCGACTATAAATGCCAATCAACAGTCGCACAAGAATGCCGAGCAACTTTGATCAAAAAAGATTTGTTCATCGTCAATCAGCAAAAGGGGGTAATCTATTATTCGCACAAGAATGCTTCCCAACAGATAGGAGGTCAAAAACCCCATAAACTTCAGGTTGTCAATCAGTAATAAGGGTAGTCGGCCAGTATCAGATGTTGCCGACCAATATTTGATGCTGCCGACCAGACCAGAGATGTAAACAATTATTCTTCCGATCAGTAGATTCTGGGTTACCGACTAACAATAACACGTATTCCATGTTGTCGATAAACAACAACCCTTGATATCGAAATTCGTATTGCCGACCAATAATAGCAACACCTGCTATCGCAATTCATGTCGCTGACCTGTAATCGGGATAATCCCATACATGTGTAATTCTTATTTTTAGAGAACTCTGACACACCTTTGTTCTTCTGTCTTACCATCGACCTATGTTGAAAGTTATATCACAGTTGTTGATGGCCCATAAAATGCTATCAACCAGCGTACTCTCCTCTAATCGCCGACCACCATTGGTGATCCGAAGATGTTATTTTGGGATCCTTACACTTTGATGCCGATCATGTATCCATTATAAAATTGCAGTTGCAGATTTACGGGAGATTTATGCCCAAAGTAGGTAGACTTTAAATATGATCTGAGAAATAAAATTCACTGATTTTAAGAATCTTGATTTCACATAAGGCTGTGATTCCGATGGCGAAAGGTTGAGCTGTGAGCGTGTTGCTTAGGTGACTTTCATTTTACCCAATGTTATTGTGTATCTGCCGGTAAGGACCTCTCGAAACCACAAATTGAGATGGTTCTTTTGTTGTGGATCTACTGATAACAAATAAACCCGTATATCCAGTTGGGTTTTGATACTGTTCAATAACGATTGATGATGCTGGAAATAACACCACCAGATCAAGGTGTTGTTGAGCTCAAACAAGTATAACAATGGCATCAAGTAAGCAATATAGATATAGATGTAGGCGAGGGGAAGAGGAGGAGAAACACACCAATATAAGTGGTTCAGCCTATTTAGGCCTATGTCCACTGTGCAGGTGAGTGATCTTCACTATAAAATAAGGGCTCTAATGGCCTTATGATACAATACACTCCCTTTCTCTCTCTACTGTGCAGTTTAACAAAGCTTTCGCTAGGGTTTACAGTAATCGATCCTTTTGCAAGGAAGGGGAAGACAAGTATATATAGTGCTTGGGGGTGTAGTGTACCCCCCAAGCATGCAATAAGCATGAGTGTGATGAACTAGCTAATCTCATGTGTACACCTGGTTGTGCCATATATAGATCATGATGACCCAATATTCCCTCACATAAGGGGATAATATGGTCATAACGGTTTTATCCACATGTTCTAAGTATTCATTATTCTTACATATACTCTGACCCGTGACATCATCAACTGGAACCTCGACGGGACGAGGTTGATGATTTCGATAGGTGTATTGGTCCTGCAACTATAATTATAACCTCAACCAAATTAATTAGCCAAGGTTAAGTAACTAGGCCTAACTGTGGTGTCGACTGAAGTAGAGTATGAGAGTGGTCATAATTGAGCCCATAAGGTTGTTGCTGATCTCAGCTGCTTCCCAACAGAGGTTGATCCATGTGGAGATAACCTTCCAAAGGGCGACCTTCTTGCTGACTGATGCGACCCTCCTAGGGACTCGACCGTAAAATAGGACTATGTTGTTGCTCAGAGTATGAGGATACATTTTCGTCATATCAATCACCCCCTAACCCTTAGCTTTCTATGTGATTAGATGGCTGAGGGGTATATATGCTCGGCTACTTAAGATGGTGTTTCTCCATATTGGGATGTGTGTAGCCATTGGGACACATATCACACTTAAAACTGGTTTGCATCTGTCCCAAGGCAATGAGTGATGTGACGGCGCCTTTTAGGGTTTCGAGGGGAAATAATGAGCTCAAACACCAAGGCGCGTCATTATTACAATGGTATTTAATCCATTTTCTCTTTCCTTTCCCTTTTCTTCATCCTTTGGTTTTCCTCTTTTGAGTTCCCTGTGCAAAATCCTTCAAAACTCCATAGCCTTCTTTCCATTTTACCTACTCACAAGCTCTTCTGCCTTTAGTCATCTTATTCCATCATCTTTCTTCACCCAGGTATTGTTCTTCAACCTTTATTTTTCCATTATGGATTTTAGTTGCTTATTTGGCTTTTTCGGTGACATTTCAGTTTTTCGGTGAGCATTGCCACCACTGTCTGGTGGTTTTAGGGTCAAGGTGTTAGTTGCTTGATGACCCCCAGGCCATATTTGGCTATTCCGAGGTTATTTTAGGTCAAAATTCCCATTTTGGGGGTTTTCGGTGGCCCTCCAGTCATCATCTCTGATGGGCTTCTTCTTCAATGTTTTTGGTGTTCTTAATAGGAAACCCTTTAAATTCTAGGATTTTATCTTTCTGCTTAGGCATTAGAAGTTGTTTAGATATTTGAGCTTGTTAGGTTTTCATTAGAAGTGTACTGTCATCTCTCGGATGCTACAACCTTTGTACAAACTTGAAGAAGAGTTTCTAGCTTTGTAAGAGAAGTGTCTTAAAAAAATCAGATAGGTAGAGTTAGTTCAAGCCGAGGCTCATGAGGCCGAGGCTTTTCCCCTTCGACCAATCTTTCCTCCACCTTTAGCAGTCATATACCCTGAGGCTGACGAGGTCTCTGATCCTATGTCAGAGTTATCTGCTTCAGACCCCATGTCCACATATGAAGCTGTTGAGAGTGTAGACTTTTTCCAAGAGGCTATGGATTACTCCTCTAAAAAAAGTGGAGCATATGAAGATGAAGGGGTTTCAGATCATGCCTCATCTTATAAAGATGCTGGTTCTTCACGCAGATCTCCCTCCGTAGAGATTTTAGAGCCTAGCGTCACGATTCCTCCTTCAATTGATGCCATTCCTTTATTAGTTGCCACTGGCGCTAAGTTTAGAGAGAGGTTTCCCAGTGGTGTCCCCACTGATGCCCAGACTGAGGTTACTGAGGATGATGATGATGGAGAGAGAGAACTAGACACCCTTATAGCTGTTGGGTACGAGAGCATTATCTACGAGTATGACCTTCTAGTTTTCAGACAAATGTATTATATTGATTCCTCAATCATTCCGAGGAAACCTCTGAAGGATAAGAGGGCCTTTGATGGCCGAAAAGGTGAAATCTGCGTCTATGAGCAAATGCTCAAATTAGGTTTTTGCCTACCAATTAACCTAACTATCCGAGCCATTCTTTCCTATATAAACCTTGCCCCTTCCCAATAGTCCCCTAATGCATGGAGGGTCATGGTTGGGGTTATCGTCCTCTGAAAGGTTGTTCACCATACTAACCTTACAGTTAGGTTTTTTATTGGATGTTATACTCCCTCGTCTACTAAGAATCATCCAGGCTAATACCACTTTGTACCCAGAAAATCTGAGAAGAAGATGCTCCTAGTTACCCAAACTTCCAACCACAACTGGAAACCTCGATATTTAATCATGTTCGGGGGCCTGGGAGTTCGGCCCAAGAGAGGCTTGTCGACCGTCTGAGCCACGAACCCCTCTAAGATGGAGTAAAGCCTCTCTTTCGGCAAAAGCTGACCCTGGTTTAAGCCAGGATAATTATAAGGACGTTAAGGACCTTCTTAATCAAGGCGAGAATGGTTGTCTCGTCAAATATAAACATCTGATGACCCCCTATTACCTTTTTCAAATAGGTTTGGGGGTGGTCTTTTGGTAGAGCTTCATAAGTTTCTATAGTTTGTTACAAGTTGTGTCTCGTATATTTTATCTATCTGATTTTCTAACTCCGAGACTTCTCTTCTTGCAGAGCGACCAAAAGGTATTTCAGACGACTTCTGGAAAATGTCGGAGCCTTTCAAAATTTTTTGAGAGACGAGGTGGCAAGAATGCACCTCCCCCAGCTCCAACAAAAATAACGTCGTCACTTCGAAGGCTGATGCTGCCAAGAAAAGAAAGGCTCATGTTGATCCTACTCATACCAGACCACACAAAGTTCCAGCTAAGGACCGTGTCATCCCAATCTCCACTGATGATGCTTTGGTTGCTCATCTATCGCAGCTAAAGATAGGTCATAGCGTGATCGACCATATCATTCAAGCTGCTGATGCTATCGGTACCATTATGACCGAGGAAGATAATCATTTTCTCCAGGCCTTGGACGTACCTTTACTGGCCAAGTTTACCCTCAACAGGGCAGTTCATGTATCAAAATTTTCTTTCAAGTGTTGTCTCTGTTCTTTAAAAGTTATCATTATTCATATGTCTCATCTTTCTCTACAGGGTGTGGTGTGTCTTCATCTCCTAGCTGACTGGACCTTAAAGAGTTTGCCCCTGATCCAAAAGGCAAGGATGCTGATAAAACAAAGGTCGATCTCAAGGCCGAGCTAGAGAAGGTGAAATGAGATCTAAAGAAGAGAGACAACTAGATCACTCAACTGAAGGAAGGTTATAAACAAGGCTCTGAAGGCTAAATATCAGAGTCTTTAAACAAAGGTTGAAGTTACTGTTAAGGATGCACTGGCAGATGCTTCAGAGAAGATCATTGAAGACTATAAAGTCTCTGATGAATTTATTGGCTTTGGGTTTGACTACCTGGAGAGAGGTATCAGGGAAGTTGGACAATGGGTTTCCCTTAAGCAAGGTTAATCTGGGAGTTTAACCGTTGAGAGCTTTGTTGAACTCGGCTTTGCGGACCCTCATCTTGTTCAGACCTTTAAAGAAGTGGAAACGGATGACGCTACCCCAAAAGAAATGTGTCCCCTGGATATCACCGAAACTGAGGACATTTCTCATCATGAAGATGAGGTTGAGATCAACAACACTAGTTTCGATAACATAATTCCTCTTGCTGATAGGTCGACTCCAGCCTAAGGACACACTCATCCCTGAGGGCATCTTCTGCTTGTTACTTATTTTTGTGAAGCTTGACTGTAATTTCTTCTTTTTATGAACTATGGTTGTAACGTTTTTGGCTCTTTTGGATACTTTGTAACCTCGTAATTTATTATCATGATGTTTTGTTGATCTATAACTTATGATGTTCCACTTGTTCATCACAAAAATAGAAACATAATAACAGAAGCAAACAACGAAGGGAACAACCAATATTAATGAGATCACCATTAGGGTCTGAGGTCACCAAATAAATGGTGTTTAGGTTTTCAGGTCACCAAATTAATGATGTTTATCCTCATTATTCATCAAATTAATGATGTTAAGGGTCTGAGGTCACCAAATTAATGATGTTTAGGGTTTGAGGTCACCAAATTAATGATGTCTATCCTCATTATTCACTAAATTAATGATGTTAAGGGTCTGAGGTCACCAAATTAATGATGTTTATCCTCATTATTCACCAAATTAATGATGTTTAGGTTCTGAGTCACCAAATTAATGGTGTTTATCCTCATTATTCACCAAATTAATGATGTTAAGGGTCTGAGGTCACCAAATTAATGATGTTTAGGGTTTGAGGTCACCAAATTAATGATGTTTATCCTCATTATTCACCAAATTAATGATGTTTAGGGTCTGAGGACACCAAATTAATAATATTTATCCTCATTATTCACCCAATTAATGATGTTAAGGGTCTGAGGTCACCAAATTAATGATGTTTATCCTTATTATTCATTAAATTAATGATTTTTAGGGGCTGAGATCACCAAATTAATGATATTTATCCTCATTATTCACCAAATTAATGATGTTTAGGGTCTGAGGTCACCAAATTAATGATGTTTATCCACTGAGGTCACCAAATTAATGATGTTTATCCTCATTATTCACCAAATTAATGGTGTTAAGTGGCTTAGGATAAACTATGATAACAAATATCCGAATAGACAAACAACAATACTAGGGAACAATTGATATTCACTCTCTTTAAGTCTGATACATGTATTACAATAATGTGGAGGCAAAAGTTTATAAGCTCATTGGTAATACTTTTTCAAATGATCAGCATTCCAAGGGTTTGAGAAACGCTCTCCTTTAAGGTTCTCCAGCCGATAGATGCCTGGTACGACTTCATCGATAACCCTATAAGGGCTATGCCAATTTGGACGGAGCTTGTTGGGTTTTTGACATCTCTTCTTGAGAACTAGGTCTCCTATAACTATCGGCTTCTCTTTCACCCTTTGATTATAAAATCTAGCAGCTCTTTGCTGGTAGGCTGCCTGCCTCACCTCGACATCTTCTCTTCTCTCTTCAATCAGAGCAAGATCAAGTCTTCTTTATTCACATTTCTTTGAGTGTCATACATATGAATTCTATGAGTAGGAATCCCAATTTCAGTAGGAATGACAACCTCTGAACCATAGGCCAACATGAATGGGGTTTCCCCTGTAGGAGTTTTGATTGTCATCCTGTAGGCCCATAGCACAATGTATAACTCTTTAATCCATCTTCCCTTTGCCTCCTCTAGCTTCTTCTTAATCATATTAAGTATCGTTCGATTTGTCACCTCTGTTTTCCCATTTACTTGGGGTGGGCCAAGGGTGGAAAAGAATTGTTTGATCCTAACTCTTTCACAATATTTCTCCAGAGAGATATTCTTAAATTGATTCCCATTGCCTGAGGTTAATGTATTTGGGAGATCATACCTGTAGATGATGTTTTTCCATATGAACTGGAAGGTCTTCTGCTCTGTAATAGCGATCATCGACTCGGCCTCTACCCACTCTAAAAAGTTATCTATCGCCACAATCAAGTACCGATAGTTATTCACTGCTCTAGGTAAGGGTCCTACCAAATAAATTCCCTAAATTACAAATGGCTAGGGAGATGTAATAGAGGTCATATATTGATGAGGTTGGTGGGGGATGGTAGCAAACCTTTGACATTTGTCACATTTCTTCACATATATTGTTATATCTTTGGCTAGGGTCGACCACCAGTACCCCTAAGTTATGATCCTTTTGGCTAATGACCTTCCTCCAATATAGCTAGAATAGGAACCCTCATGCACGTCTTGAAGAATATACTGCACCTCAAATGGATGGACATATCTGAGCAATGGGAGTAAAAATCCCTTCTTATACAGAGTGTCTCCTATGACAGAGAACTTGGAAGCTCTATATCTTAATTTCCTTCTCTCAACTTTTGATGGAGGTAGCTCCCCTTCTTTGATGTATCTGAACAGAGGATCCATCCATGAAGCTCCTCTGTTCAGATTCAGACAAGATTCAGCTGAACTATCATCTTCTTCAATGGTCAGTCAAAGTAGTATCTCAACTGGAACTATTAGTCTAATATCAGCTCTTATAGTTGAGGCTAATCTCGCAAGTGCATCGGCTCGGTCGTTGCCCATCCGAGATATCCTCTTCATCTTCACTTCTTTGGAATTTTTCACCATTGACCTTACTCTCTTCAGATATTTAGCCATTCTCTCGTCCTTGGCCTTATATGCCCCCAAGATTTGATTTATAACCAGTCTAGAATTACTATGGACTAGGAGATGGCTGACACCTAGAGCTCGGGCCAAGAAGAGACCTGCTACCACGACTTCATATTTAGACTCATTACTGGAAGCCTTGAAGTTATATCTCAGAACATACTCGATGTCTGTGTCGTCTGGTGCCGACACTATCAATTTAGCACCACTTTCATTTTGGTAGGAGGGCCCATCAACGAAGAGGCTCCATACAGCGCTATCCTCTGAGAAGTTTCCCTCTGTTAGGGATCCTTATTTGAAGAGATATCTTCCCTCTTCATTCTCAACTGCCTTTTCTCTAACTGTGCTTGTCTCGGCCTCATTCGTGCCAGGGTTGACACTTCCTCCTAGCTGACTGTCTATAATCTTGAATTTATCGTTTTCAACCTTAGCCTCGTCCCAAGTGAACTTGGCCACAAATTTTGCTAACGCCTAGCCTTTAATTGATACCCTCGACTGGTGGACAATATCAAACTCTCCTAGCTCAATTACCCAAGCCATTAGTCTCCCTGATTTCTCAGGTTCGTGGATGACTTGTCTGAGCGGTGAGTCAGTTAGGACGACCATGGAGTGAGCTTGGAAGTACGGTTTCATCTTTTTAGAAATATAAATCAAATCATAAGCCAATTTCTCCATCATAGGATACCTATGCTCAGAGCCTTGAAGCGCATTGCTGTTGAAATATACTGGCTTCTGTACCCCATTCTCTTCCCAGCGCTAATGGTCGACTCCGATACGGCTAAGTACATATATAACTTTTCTCCTTAGACTAGCTGAGATAGGAGTATGGGGGAGCCGAGGTAGGACTTGAGCTCTTTAAAAGCTTTATCACATTCCTTATTCCATTCGAAGGCTTTCCTGAGGATTTAAAAAAAATAAAAGACATTTATCTATAGCCTTAGAGACAAACCTGCTAAGGGAAGCCACTCGTCCAGTAAGTCTCTGAACCTCTTTGATAGTCTCGGGTGTCTTCATTTCCAGTAAGGCCTTTATCTTCTTCGGATTAGCCTCTATCCCCCTTTGGTTGACAATGAAGCCCAAAAACTTTCCATCTTCAACACTAAATACTTACTTAGTCGGATTGAATTTCATCTTGTATTCATCCATGGTATTAAAACTTTTTTCAAGGTCAGCCACATGAGTGTCAGCCTTCAGACTTTTTACCAACATATCGTCCACATAAACCTCCATGGACTTTCCAATTTTATCATCAAACATCTTATTCACCAAACGTTGATATGTAGCCCCGACATTCTTCAGGTCGAAGGGCATCACTTTATAGCAATATGTACCTTTGTTTATGATGAAAGCTATTTTATCTGAATCAGTCGGATCCATGAAGATTTGGTTATATCCAAAATATGCATCCATAAAGCTCATCATCTCATAACTTGCCGTGGCATCCACCATCTGATCAATACGAGGAAGAGGAAAGTTATCTTTGGGGCAAGTCTTGTTCAGATCGGTAACGTCTACGTACATCCTCCACTTCGCATTGACTTTTGGCACTATGACGGTATTGGACATCCATTCTGGGTAGATAACTTCTCTAATGAACTTGGATTCTTCAAGCTTCTTCACCTCGTCTCTGATAACGTCATACTTTTCATGGGAGTAGATCCTTCTCCTCTACTTAACCGGCTTGGCATATTTTACTATATTAAGCTTGTGACACATGATATTAGGGTTAATACCTGGCATGTCTGCATGACTCCAGGCGAAGATGCTCTGTCTTCTCTTTAACAACTTTATTAACTTATCTTTGATCTTAGGCTTTAGGGCTTTGTCAACCTGGATGGGTTTTTTTGGCTCATCCTCATTGAGGACGATGGTAACTACCTATTTCGCGTCCTTTCCCTTTTTGATCTTTGTCTCATCTCTTGGATCAAGAGTGTCAATGTTATACGTAGTGGTGGATTTTTTGTATGCCTCTCTTTCCTCAGAAGAGTTGAAGTATAATTCATGTGCCGACGTTTGGTCACCCTGAACTTCCCCTACTCCATAATGGGTCAGGAATTTTATCATCTGGTGGACCGTTGAAGGCATGACCTCAAACTCTTTGAGGGCCACCCGTCCAAGTATAAGGTTGTAGGCTGAGAAGACGTTCTCATCCATGACAAAAAGTTAATCTTTTCGGTTAGCCATTTTGGCTACTCGCCCCCCATTCTTATATCCATCTCATACATCCCCAAGTGGTGAGCTTTCTCTTCGCTAAAGCCAATCAGAGGATAGTGGTAGGGGACGAGTCTTGCCAGGCTAAGTCCCAAGGCCTTGAAATAAGGCCATAATATGACATCTGTCAAGCTTCCCCCATCAACTAAGATCCTCGACACCTCATATAAATATACTCTGGTTGTGATGATGATAGGGTCATCATGTGGAGATTGGATACCCTTAAAATCCAGTCTTGAGAAGCCGACTATCAGGGTGTCCATATCCACCTTCTTCCTTTTCTCGAATTTCATATTAATTAAAGCCGAGTACACAACCTCGACCTTTGTAACTTCCTTTACCTCTACCGCATGAGCTATTATGTCGGCTACCTCAGAGCCTCCTCCTTCTAGTCCCCCATAGATCATACCAACACCGAAGGAGATCATGCTTAACCTCTTTACCGGGATAATGTCGTCCTTTAGTGGGAGGTCAAGGTCATCATCATCATCTGCTGAGGGATCATCATGCCTGATAGGGACATCCTCTCGGCACTTATCATTCTTTCTCTTCCTAGGGTCGACTCGAACACCCTGTGAAGCACCTTTGTCTACGTACTTCCTCCATTTCCCTACCTTCATTATTTTCTCAATCTTATCTTTTAATGCGAAGCATTTGTCAATCAGATGGCCGTGGTATTGATGGAATTCACACCACAAATTTTTGTTCCTCTTATGAGGAGGAGCCCTTAGCTTTTCTGTCCACCTTAAAAACCGATAGCTTTTTATCTCATTGAGGACGTGTTCACAGCTTACAGTCAGCGGAGTGTAGTCTGCAAACTTATCGTCTGTCGACCCTTTCTTCCCATCTTTATTCTTTTTCTGAAACTTGCTTCCACTGTTGTTTCCTTTTTCATCCTCATACTTAACAACCATTACTTCCTCAGCATTCATGACCTTCCCAGTTGTTGCTAGTAACTCGGCCATTGACTTGGGAAGGTCTTCAGCAAGCTTCTATAATAGCTTGCCCTCTTGGAGACCTCCGTCGAGGGCTGTCATAGCTATGCCTTCTTTATAGTCTTCCACTTATAACTTTTCCTTATTGAACCTTGCGATGTAGTCTATTAGACTCTAATTTTTCCCTTGCTTGACATATAACATATGGGTCATCTTTTTCTGAGGTCTTACCCTAAAGCAGAAGATGTGGATGAATCACTTGGCCAACTGTTTGAAATTATCGATGGAATTTTTTGGAAGAGAAGTGAACCCGGCATGAGCAGCCCCGGTCAAGGTGCTTGAGAAAGCTCGACACCTCATCTCATTAGAGATGGAGTAGATATCTTCTGCTGACTGGTACATCTCGATGTGATGGACAGGATTGGTGCTTCTATCGTACTTGGGAGACACTACAAGAGGCTTGAACTTGGTCGGGGTTGGAAAGATGATAATTTTTCCCATGAAGGGTGAACCCTCAGCGTACCCCCTATGCAAAGGGTCTCGGCTCTTTAAGATATCCCTAATCTTATCTTCCAGCCTTTGAATTGAGTTGTTCCATGGCTTAGCAACATCGGCTTGGCCGAGGTTATCCCCTGCCACCTCCAAGGGTTCAATTGAGGGCTCCCTTGCTGTAGTACGACGTCGGCGGTTGACCTCCCCCTGGTTTCCATCTCGGTCGTATGGGGTCGACCATGATAGGGTCGATAATCTTCCCCTTCTCTTCTGGAACCAGCAAGACTTCTTAACCTTGATAACTTATCCTTCAGGTCGTTAACTGGGCCGAGCCTTTCAAAGGCCGACCCTTTGCTCAATCGATCAAATGATGAGCCTCTTGGGCGAACATCAGAATCTTATCCACCACACTGACCTCGGCTGTAGTGAACAGGTAGTACTGTATTATTAGAAATCTCGTATGGCTCCCAGCATTCCACTAGAGCATCATCGACCTCCACATCATCATAGTGGTCCTCAGGGCAAGGGTGTCCTTGCCTCCCCAGGCGTAAACATCTAGGGTCAACAACGTCCCTCCGTCGTTGGGGAGGAGGTAGATATTTACGTGGTGCTTGGGGTGGTCCCCTGGCCTCCTAGTGTTGTTCTTGTGCAGCTGTCGGAGTGATCATTTTTGGTGAGATTCCTGGTGGCCTCATTATCATATTTTGGCTGAATTGGGCAAATTGATCCTTCATAGCTTGTTGACTAGCCACCAAGGACTTCAAGGATACAACCAACTCATCCATCTCGGACTGTGGTGGTGCATGGATGGAACTTGGCCCTCCACCAGTTGGTGGAGGAGGTGGTGGTAATTATGGTTCCATATGTTTCCCTAAAAATTGAGCTGTGTTTTAGAAGACTTGAGAGCTTTTGGACCTTGCAGGACCTCATTCAATGGCGAAACAACTCCACACAAGGGGGAGGATTGGTTCACCACCAGAGATTCCGGTGAGGCCAAGCTATAAAAAGGAAGAGATGATGCTTCTCGTTCCCACAGACGGCGCCAAACTGATGATGCTAGAAATAGCACCACCAGATCAAGGTGTTGTTGAGCTCAAACAAGTATAACAATGGCAGCAAGTAAGCAATATAGATATAGATGGAGGTGAGGAGAAGAGGAGAAACACACTAATATAAGTCGTTCAGCCTATCTAGGCATACGTTCACTGTGCAAGTGAGTGATCTTCACTATAAAATAAGGGCTCTAATGGCATTGTGATACAATACACTCCCTTTCTCTCTCTACTGTGTAGTTTAACAAATCTTTCGCTAGGGTTTACAGTAATCGAACCTTTTACAAGGAAGGGAAAGACAAGTATATATAGTGCTTGGGGGTGTAGTGTACCCCCCAAGCATGCAATGAGCATGAGTGTGATGAATTAGACAATCTCATGTGGACACCTGGTTGTGCCACGTAGATAATGATGACCAAATATTCCTTCACGTGAGGGGATAATGTGGTCATAATGGTTTTGTCCACGTGTTCTAAGTCTTCCTTGTTCTTGCATATACTCTGACCTGTGACATCATCAACTGGAACATCGGCCTATCTGGGGACGAGGTTGATGATTTCGATAGGTGTATTGGTCCTGCAACCATAAGTATAACCTCGATCAAATTAACTAACCGAGGTAAGTAACTAGGCCTAACTGTGGTGTCGGCTGAAGCAGAGTATGAGAGTGGTCATAATTGAGCCCATAAGGCTGTTACTGATCTCGGCTACTCCCAGCCGAGGTTGATCCATGTGGAGCCGACCTTCCAAAGGGCGACCTTCTTGCTGACTGATGTGCCCCTCCTGGGGACTCGACCATAAAATAGGACGATGTTGTTGCTCAGAGTATGAGGATACACTTTAGCCATATCAATGATGTTGCTTAATGACGAATCGTGGAGAAATTTTAATCTCCAATTTGTACCTGAAGCCTCAATTTAAAGTGGTTTAATCTGATAATCAGCATTAGCAGTTTTGCCAGTTCAATTTTTATCTTTTTACTGGCAGGGGGTAATTGGGTTTTTAGGAGAGGAAAAGTTGTCTCTTCCTAACCTTCCATTGCAGAAAGAAAACATATAAATATTATCATGAAAGATCAGGTGTCTAAGGGGTCATTGAAGACCTTTTATTACGAAATTCATCATTACAAGAAAAATTATCTAAAATTGATATAATTATGCACGTTGATAATCGAGCATATATTGTTAATAAAATGAGTGAAATGATTTGTTTAACTTCTCAGAAAAACAGATGATATAATCCGATAAAACAAACTTTTACGGATTCATACAAAACTTATGGTTATGAGATCCAGTGTTTTCCATAAACTTTAAATGAAAATTGATAACACAGTTTATGAATATAAATCATTTATTTCATTCAGGTGGGGGATTGTTGGGTATATTAGTATATATATTTATTTTTAATGAAATAAATGATTTAGGGTAAGTGGACAACTGGAAAGTTTGTGGGATTTTGTGCTTGAGGTCATGGGTTCAATCCTTAAGAGGCACACTAAACATTAATAATCTTTGATTGGACCTTCGGACTTTGGGACTTTGGGCTTCTCTTCAGTGTCCAATTTTTTTCCCATTTACTATTTCGTTTTTAACTCATTTTTAAACCCATTTTTAATTTTTGACAAAGTCTTTAATTCTGACTCAACTACCCGTTAGTTGATAAATAAGTGGGTTAGTGGGAAAAAAATGTTTTGCTTTATTCGTATAAAAAATACTCCTCTTCCCTGCAACACTATATCTCAAAAAACATCTTTCTCTCTATCTCCCATTACAAAAAAGAAAAAAATATATTATCACTCTGCTACATTATTTTTTTAATTAATTATTTTTGGTACTGGAGTATCCTAAGAGTTCACGATTCGGCATAGTTGCTAGTGACTGAATCTGATCATTGAATCTTGTGAGGTATTTGTTCAAGAGGCTGACATCATTAATATGAGCAGCCAATTTCACTTTTAGGACTCTGTGTCAAACACAAACCCCGATCAATAAGTTCTTCGAATTTTATCTATTTTGAATTTGGACTTTTTCATATATTCTTCATATAATATTTCCAATAATCTAAAGGTGAAATTTTTGTGTTATTCTACAAAAAGCTGTAGAAAATCCTAATGCAAAATACTCTGAAAAACCTGAACTGCTTTACGGAAAGAATTTTAAGAGATGACAAATGAAACTACAATTTTACCTAATAACTCTTAAGGTAGTTGATTTGATTGCATCTGATAGACCTTTTATACTGGAAGAACTAGTTGTTTGAAAACAAAGGGATTATAAGTGTAGGAATTATATCATGAATTGTCTCTGCCTTGAACTGTATAATATCTATTGGTCCTGTCCCACTGTTATAGAATTATGGAACACACTGGATAAAAAATATGCAACTAAAGATGCTGGGTCTAAAACATTTGTGGTTGAAAAATTTTTGGATTTCAAATGGAAGTTATTAAATCTATTGTGTCGCAACTTGAAGAACTAAAAACTATTATTCATGAAAATTTTGATCAAGTAATGATCTCTAATGATTTTAACATTAATGAAGCGAAAAAATGTATTTATAGCAAATTCAAAGATAATTCTGGTGTGATTATTTGCTTATATGTGGATGATATGCTTATTTTTGGAACGGGTATGGATGTAGTTAATAAAACTATTTTTTTTAATAAGCAATTTGATATGTAAGATTTGGGTGTTGCTGATTTTATACTTGGAATTAAAATCATTAAAAATTCTGAAGGAATTGTTTTAACCCAATCTCATTATGTAGACAAAGTTCTTAGAAAATTTGAACAATTTAATTGTATTCTTGCTAAAACACCTTATGACCCTAGTTGTCACTTAAGAAAACATTTTGATCCTAGTGTATCATCGTTAGAATATTCTAGAGTTATTGGTAGTCTAATGTATCTTATGAACTACACTAGACCTGATATTGCATATGTTGTGGGTAGACTTAGTATATCCTAATAATGAACATTGGGATGCTTTGATTAGATTTTTGAAATATCTAAAATACAAAATATATCTTGGTATTCATTATGTTAGATATCCTACTATAATTTAAGGCTTTTGTGATGCTAATTGAATTTTTGAAAATAACGAATGTAAATCTACGAGTGGATATATTTTTGCCATATAGCAGGAGGCTTTGTATCTTGGAAATCTAGCAAACAAGCTTTCATAGCAAGATACACTATGGAATCAGAATTTATTGCATTGGATAAAGCAAGAGAAGAGGCTGAATGATTAAGGAACTTCATATTAGACATTCATTTGTGGCCAAAACCAATTCCAGATTTGTCCATTCAATGTGACAGTCGAGCTCATGATCAAATTAAAAGATGTATGCACAACATATAATTATTTATATGCAGAGATAAAAAAACTTATCTCTTGTAGATAATCTTCGTCTCTTATAATAAGAATGGAAGATTATTGTGTCTTTTTTCCATAGGCGACGCTAATCTGTTGATGCAAAAAAATGGACCAGATCCCATTTCTATGATCATAGATAAACAGATAATAGCAATCCAATCAAATACATAAAGGACAAAGATTTTTAAAGTGATTCGGCCATAAAGAAAGCCTACGTTCACTGTTATTTTATTCCTAGGGGTTTACAATAGCACAATATGGTGTGTTGAGAATGATTGGCCTCTTCTTGTCTTGAGAGAGATAGATGTGTAGAGATAGGTAGAGATATATGTGCAGAGAAATAGATAGAAAGAGGGAATGGATTGTCCTTTTAGCTAAGGGAGAGTCTGTTTTTATAGTGATAGGAATCCAAGAGATAGAATGTCTTTATATATTCACACATTTATATTTATATACAATGAATATAAATGTTGGTCTTCTTAGATACAATGACTGTTGGCTACTCCACACAAGTGGCTTTTGCTCTTCTGGATGGTTCGTCTTCTCTAGGTTGGTCGATCGGTATGTCGACTAACTCTCCTCGGGTGCCGACTAACCATCTTCAGGTGCCGACTAAGTAATTAATCGCCATGTAGGATGACAGGTGTCAATTTCTTAGTGGTCCACGTAGATAGAGAATTTTTGGCGTTAACAACACCCATATCAAGCTCCATTGACAATAGAAAACACATGCGTGAGCACACTATTTAAACTCAGATGGCGAGTGAGCTGCACATACCATACAAAATAATTAAACCACGGTTATATATAATGTATGAGATGTTGTATATGTATTGGTTTTCTGGACTAAAGGAAGTTTATTTTTTTTCAATTTGTTAGGAAAATTATTTGGAATCAAGTGTGAGAATCAATAAAGTTGGCAAAGGAGTTACAAATTAAAACGCTACACCTTTCGAGCCAAGTTTAGGGAAAAAACAAATTAAACCAAATGAAGAAAAATGAACTAAGATAATAAATAAGAGGCCAAGTTATATTAAAAAATGTTTAATTCAAAAGCCAAAAAAAATGATTGTATTAAAAAAATAAATTTATGTGAGATTGCAAATAAAATACAAATAAAATAAAATAAAATTGAGTGGTTGGAAGTCAAATAATCCGTTAAAGGAGGAATAATATAGGCAAAACAATGTATTCAGTAAGTGAATTAATAATCAAATTAGTTGATCGACAAAGGTATTAAAATCGAGGATCAAACTCTAAAAAAATAATAAAAAGACATTTCACTATATTGAGAACTATACGTACCAAAACCAAAATGAGCCAAAATATATGAAGTGAAATATAGAAAAATACCATTACACATACACACTTGTATACACACTTTTCATACACGCTTAATAAGACAAAGTAATAAAAAATTATACTTTGTATCCTGATGGGATCTAAAAAATAAGGTATAATAAAATTTTAAATATGTCTCAAAATTAGGGGTGTTCGCGGTCCGGTCCGGTTCGGTTTTAAGGTTTTTTTCGGACCGGACCGACTTGGTCGGTCCTTTAAAAAAATGGATCGAGACCGGACCGATAATGTCGGTTAACCGACCCTAGTCGGTTCGGTTTTTTATAGGGCGGTCCGGTCTAACCCGTCGGTCCTCACATTAATGAATTACATCATTTATAATAATAAAAATATACCCGAATCTATTTTTTCCAAACATTAAAAACTAAAAAATATCGAAATTTACGATTAAAACAAAACTAGTATTGGATTAAACTATAATTAAACTAATCAAATATTAAAATAAATATTTTCACTATTAGTTTATCTTATATATATACATATGTATCTAAAAATATATTATTTTATATATAGTCGGTTCAGGTCGGTCCTAACAGGGTTTTTGAATCTGTAAATTGTGGACCGGACCGACTAGGCGGTCCTCCAAAAAAATAAACCGAGGCCGGACCGATTAAGAAAAAAGACCGAAAAAAAGTAATCGGTTCGGCTCGGTTCGATTCGATCCGTCGATCTAGTCGATTTTTTGAACACCCCTACTCAAAATGGGTACACATATATTTATTTATCTCTATATACTATCTCTATATACTATAAAATGCAAAACAAGACATTTATGAGCATTTAAGACTCCTCCTCATTGAGAGTGTCCACGTGGCAATCTATATTTTATACTTCTATAAAATACTATACAAGCCATTTAATAGATGCATTGAACTATTGAGTTTTCTCTCTCTCTCCTTTAATTTAATCCATCTACGAAACCAAGTCAAAAGCAATTAAGAATGATACATTTCTTTCGTCCCAATATATAAACATTATTTTTAACTACTGTCAATCACCGTGGTCATCACCATAGACTTCCCCAAAGATCCCAAACCTTCTCCTGAACAAAAGGTTGCACATATGTTAAATCGCCGCCAAAGTTCTCGGCAGGTAATTTCCTTCTTTTCTTTCGTTGATTAATTTGTTAGTTAAGATTAGTACGGTTTGGAGGTTCCCCACTATTGATAAACCATTTGCTTTCTCTCTTTTTTGGATTATTTCTTTAACACTGTTTTTTATAACCATTAAATTATATAAAAGCAATGTTTTTCTAAAAAAAACAGTTTATAATTGTTAAAAGGTTATTTTATAAACTGTTTTTTTAACTTTTCTATAAAATTAATTTTTTACATAAAACGTTAAAAACATTAAAAAAAAGTTGATATAAAAACGTTCAAAACACTATATTTATCTGCTTTTTTTATAAACGTTAAAAAATAGTTTATATAAACCACTATTTTTTTTTAAAAAACACTGCTTTTAAAAACGTTACAAAACACTGATTTTTTAATTGCTTTTTACAAACGGTCAAAAACATTTTATATAAAAACGTTTTTTTTTAAAAACACTGTTTACTAAAAACATTAAAAACACTCTTTTTAATAAACTTAAAAAAATATTTTATATAAAAACACTTTTTTTTTAAAAACAGTTTATATAAAAATAATGTTTTTAATTTTTTATTTTATAAACGTGAAATGGTTTTTTATAAAACTTTTTTAACGTTTTTTTTATAAATCAATTTTTTTTATAAACATGTTAAAAAACAGTTTATATAATAACGTTGAAAAATACTGTTTTTTTTAACGTTTTTAACATTTTATATGAAAACTGTTCATATAAAAAGTTGTTTTTAATAGTTTATAAAAACTTTTTTTTAAACATTTTTGATGTCTTTTTATAAAAAAAAAATTGATTTTATAAAAAACAGTTAAAAAGAGTTTATTAGAAAATCTTTTGATGTTTATAACTGTTTAAAAAAAAAGTTTTTGTATAAGCAGTTTTTTAACGTATATAAAAAACAGTAAAAAAAATAGTTTTTTTTTTAACCTTTTTAAAAAACAGTGTTTTTAACAAAAAGTGTTTTTATATAAACTATAAGAGCTTTTCTCTCTCTTATCTCTCTTATTCTTACTTTCTCTCTTTTTTGGATTATTTTTTTAACACTTTTTTTAAACGTTAAAAAAACACTGTTTTTTATAAACATCAAAACACAATTTATATAAAATCAATGTTTTTAAAAAAAATCAGTTTATAATCGTTAAACGGTTTTTTTATAAACAATTTTTTTTAACTTTTTTTATAAAATTATTTTTTTACGTAAAACATTCAAAAACAGTTGATATAAAAATGTTAAAAACACTATTTTTTATAAATGTTAAAAAACTGTTTATATAAACCACTATTTTTTTAAGGAAAAAACACTGTTTTTAAAAAACGTTACAAAACAGTGAATTTTTAACTGTTTTTTATAAACATTCAAAAACAGTTTTATAATTCTCTTTAAAAAAATGTTGTTTTTATATAAACCATTTTTTAATATTTTTTTAAAAGAGCTTTTTTTTAAGAACAGTGTTTTTACATAATTTTTTTTAACGTTTATACAAAAAACTGTTAAAAAAACAGTGTTTTTAATGTTTTTATATTAATTGTTTTTTACGTTTTTAATTTATTCATATAAAGAATTGGTTTTATGAAAAAAGTAGAAAACAATTTACAAAAAAACTTTTGACATTCATAAACTGTTTTTTTATAAGATTGTTTTTATATAAAGTTTTTTCAACTTTTATAAAAACAGTTAAAAACAATATTTTTTAATGTTTGTAAAAAAAAGTGCTAAAAAAAGTTTATAAAAAAACCTTTTGATTTTGTAAAACTTTTTGATTTAAAAAAAAATACTTAATAAAAAAAGTGTATAAAACTTTTTTCATTTTATAAAACTTTCTCATTTTATAAAAAAGTGTTAGTAAAAGAAGTTTTACTATTTAAAACAATAAGATATAATGTAAAATTTGTTTTAATACACTAATAAATACTTATACTAATGGGTAAAATAGTCTTTTTGATTGAAAAATGAGTCAACTGACCATCAAACTAGCTAACTAACTTTTTTTGTCGATTTTGAATCCCAAACGAGTAGAATGTAAACAAATTGAATAAAACTCTAAATAACTATTGGACCCCAATAGTAAAAGATCCTTACAAAATTGACAAGGAGCAATAGAATAGACTGTGATTTTGTTTAAGTAGAATGTGTTATGTGAAGATTGAAATAGTGTTTTTCTTAAAATAATTTCGATTGAATCTTTATATAGAAATGTGAGTTTAATTAGTTAGAAGCATATGATGTGAATTTAGTTAGTTAGAAGCATATGGTGTATGTTGCTCTATTTTAAAGGAAGTGAGGTATGCTTCCATGTTTTATAACATTGTTTTTTAAATAAAATATATAATATTCCTTTTTGGATTTTTCTCTTTTTATATTGTGATTGCACAATTATTTTTGTGCTTTGTTATAAGGTTTGATATTTTTATTTTCACTCATTTTCACATTTTTTTTATACAAATTATACCCTTTATGCTTTATTTTCTTAACACACAAGTTCTAATTGTTTGTCATTTATGTCTATCATGTCCATGATACTATTCATTATATTTTTAAAAAATTAGGGGTTAAAGTATAATTTATGCAAAGTTGATTAAGTGTCTAAGTAAAATATTTTGAAATATATATATATATATATGATAGTAATTATCGTGATTATATATGAGTGTCCATTTTCTCTCCATCTATTATTAATTAATACTTATATAATGTGCCAAATAGACATAAATATATAATTATGTCTTAAATAAAAAAAGTATCTCGGTATTTAGTGTATACTAATCATAGAACTACCATCTCTACTAAAAAAATATAAATATGTAGTTGATTTGTAATTTTAAAATAGAGGCATGTTCATATGTCCCAAAATTTTTATTCATTTTTTCATCTCATATTAACATTAGTTTAAATGTAATGATAATATTATTTATGTGACATATATTTTATAAATAAAATTATACCACGCTCGCGCATCGCGCGGGTTTAATACTAGTTCAATATGGAATGGTGAACAAAGAAAGCTTACGTGGCAGCAGTACACAACTTGAGAGAGAAAAAGACATTCAATTACGTAAGTGATCCTATGTGGCCACATAGAAGATGGATAGCGTAGTGTGTGGGAGTGGTTTTCTCGTACTTTTGGCCCCCATTCTTGGCGGTGGTTTTGTCTCTCTCTCTCACCACTACCATCACCACCCCAACAAAATCATTTGATCAGAAATACACACACACAAGCAAGGAAAGGAAAAACAATGTCTAGCACAGCCACAGCTGGTCAGGTCATTCGTTGCAAGGGTAACTCTTAATATTTATCACTCTCATCTGGGTTTTCATCAAAATTTCAAGTATTGTTGTTAATAATACACGTATATACAAATACATGCAGACACGCACAACCTTAGTTGAGTGCTCTGTGGGTGTTGGTTTTTCTTGCATGTTCCTGTTTCTCCCAGTTGAGGCCTCACCTCATGTATAGATTTGATATTTTTTATTTCTGATGACATTCTAATACTGATCTCTGATCCCTAGAAACAAAATACCCACCATTCGTAATCCTTAAATTGAAGGAAAAAAGGGTGGAAAAACATTATTATTCCCAAGAAAACGGTGATGTACGTATATACGGGGAAAATCAAATAACAAGTAAAAATTGAAACGAATTATCTGATGATGAGAAGCAGATATATAAACCCTCGTATCCATGAAATGAGAGAGAGATTTTCCCCAAGAGAGTAATATTGAGTTGTCCACGAAAACATCCACTTCCCCCAAAATGTGGGTAACCAACTCCCCTGCCACTCTACACTACTTAAAAGTAAAAATATGGCCCGATTAATTAAGTAAAAGTTAATTACTAAAAGGGGTTTTGAAAAGATTAGTTAAATTTGTAAAACTTTAGTATTTTGAATGCCCAAGTCAAGATATATCATATTATATTAATATATACACATTGTCTATATTATATTAATATACATATAGTCTATTCAAAGGCTCCAAATGCACTAGTGAAACTTGAATCCACGACCACAAGAACCGCCAACTCAAAACTTATTACTAGGCTACAAACACTTATTGTTAGTATTTCATTCACACAAATATAGGCATAAATGGACAACTGAGTAAAGCATACACTCATTTCTTTTCAACCAACCGTGTTATTGTGGTGCGTACTATGCACATGCACAAATTTTAAGATTATTATTTTATTATATTTTCTCGTTATGCTTAGGGCTGGTGCAATGGCAAGTGCCCTCGCCCAAACTACGGTTGATCTCGGTTCGAGACATGGGAGCAGCCTCTCCATATATGGGGTATGGGGTAAGGCCAACCGACATATGCCTCTCTCAGACCCAACAATTAAGCGGGAGCCTTGTGCATTGGGTACGACCTTTTTATTGTGGTTTGGCTCAAGATTTCAGCCCTTCGCTGCCCACTAATTTGGATAAGGAGTCTGGGATTTTTGGAGATGCAACCAAATTTCAATGCATCCAAGGAAGGTTGGGAGCCAATGAAAGTTGGCTTTCCCACACGCTGCATCGAAGTGGTCGCGGAGGGCTTCAGCGAACGAGTTGCGTGTTTTAGATGTGCGAAAAAGGGTTTTAATGAAGGTTATTTTGAGCATTTCATTCCTAGAGGCTCCCTTGCATAAATAGCTTGTTTAGAGCATTTAACCTGAGTTACTGAGATAACCTAATTTATCATTGAATGGTATTGTATACATATGGAAAGAGATAGTGAGGTTTGAGAGAGAAGTTATAAACCTTCATCATCTTTGGACATAGCCAAATTGGCGAACCATGTACATCTTGTCCTCTTATAGTTTGTTGGTGTGTGATATTTCTTTATTTCTTTTAGATTGTATTTCTCTTGAGTTGACATTTGGTCCTACATTTCTTTTTTTTCTTTCTTTTCCGTTTTGCAAGAGATCCTGCACTTTATCTTTTTCTTGCAATAACTCCTATTAAGATAAAATTATATTTTGTTTACAACAATATTAACTGTTATTGAAATTTTGAATAATGATTTCTTTGAATCATTGATAAAATAGAATTATATATATATATATATATATATGTGTGTGTGTGTGTGTGTGTGTGTGGAGAGAGGCGATTTGGGCAATTTTAGGGTTCCCTAGGGTTTGCCCCATCTCGTCCTCGTTTTTGGTTGATCCCAACTTTGTTTTGGGATTAACCTGTAGATATTCACAGTGTAGATATTCACAGTCTGGTGTATGTTTAAAGGTTAGATCTACTCTGTTGATCCAGATCTATTCAAGGATGCATCAACGATCCAGACTCAATGGCGCATCCAAATATTTATGGAAAAATAAATATCATTATTATTTTAGTTATTTAGATATTAGATTATTTATTTGACCTTCTCTTGTAATCGCCTTATTAATTAATGAGATTTGAGAGAAATATGATTTGATTTTTATTTTTGTTCGTGTGTCTTCATGTTGTAAGCGCAAATATTTTAGTTATGCTTTTTATTTGTATTTATTTGCACTTTGGCATATTTGGAGTATACTGCTACAAACCGATTCGCACCGACACGTCGAACCGAACTCCAACATCTCCAAGTTCAAGAGTCCTCTACATCTCAAGAAGGTATAAAGCTTTTAGGAGTTTGAAATTATTCATAAAGTTATTTGGGATGCTATTTTTAGTGAACAACCGAGGCTGCATTTTTTTAGATTAAAATTTTTTTTTTTACCTCGTTCAAACGAATTCAGTATCTCGTTCGAATGAAATGGCTCGTTCGTTAGAAGACTCGTTAGATCTACATTGAATGAACATGCAACGAAGGCATTCTGTTTGAATTCATTAGAATCTTGTTATAACGAGATTGCTTTCCCGTTCCAACGAACTAGAGTTTTTGTTCAAACGAAATGGCTTTCTCGTTCGACCGACTTTTAATTTCGTTCGAACGAATTCGCTGCCTCGAATTTTGTGTTGCATCTATAAATACCTGTTTGGAGTTCTTTTTTCATGGGATTTTGGAAAAAACGTAAATAAAATATCTTTACCAAAGTTTTTCCATCTTTTGGGTTTCCAAACAATTTTTGATTCACACTTTACGTATCCAAATAGTTTTTTGAATCTTTTTGAAACGTATCTTGTATACACACTTGTGGACGGCTGAGCTTGTGACCCAAGTGATCACGGCAGAAGAAGGCTGAAGGTTGAAAAGTGGATATCGAGGGTGGACCGCCACCAGCTACATTGAGTCGTTTTCTTTAGAGATTTTGAAGACACTGCGCATTATACTTGTTGGTGTATCAAGTAGTCTGTAAGTCAATAGTCTTGTAAAGCTCTCTAAAGTACTGAAAAATAGATTTTGCCCTGAAAAGGGATTTTTCCTTATTTGTCGTGTTTGATTTGAATGATTGGTTTATTTTATCTGTTATCACCTAGATGCATGTTTAAGTTTAAAAGATAAAACTGGATTTAGGGATTTAAATTGAAAAATCACAAAAATAGAATTTTTGTTTGTGATCATCCTTGCCAAGCACGTTTATTTCCACTCTTACAAGTTGGTATTAGAGCATCCATCATTTGTACGCGCTATCACATGTGTGTCAATTCTGCTACGTTTCATTTCAAAGTGATATGAGAGTTGCATTCGCTCGTGATTTTCTACACAATTGTGTGTGTATCAAGGTCACGAGTTATGGCAAGTGCTCGGGGCAACCTATCGTACGACATGCACTCGGTGGCGATACATGCTCCATAACCGGCCACCACAGTTGCGCCACCACCAACGGTGGCTGGATTTGATTTGGTGGCTGCGTTTCAACAGTCAAATGAACAAATAGAAATTTTGAAGGTAAAACGGCGGCGAGAAGCCATCTGGTGAGTTCGACGACTCAAAGAGATGGGATTTTGGCTCCCTACGAAGTGGGTAAGTCTTGAAAAATCATCCTGGGCTGAAAAATCTGCCCAACCACCTCGGACGACCTCGCTTTTAGCGGGTGGCCCTCAAAACCAGGCCTCCTCCACCTCCGAGTCACAACCCTCTTGGTACCTCCTAAAAACCGTCACCAAAACGCCCAGATCCAACTTCGCCCCACCCACTTTACCCATTTGGCAGGACCTAACTCCAATCAGCCCCCAAAAATTCAATTTTCGACCGGATCCTGCCTCCTTCGACCGGATCCTACCCCCTTCGACCTGTATCCACCGGATCTGGGCTCGAAAATCAACCCCCAGCCGTCGAAACCTTTCATTCGGCACAAAAATAGTTGTCCGGCCACCAACCTAGGCCTCTGACGTGGTCGCCCACTTTCTGCCATAGTCGTCGGCCCGAAACGAGCTCTGGCGAAACTCCGGTGTGTCCACAAAGTGTGAGGGCAGCAGGGCTTAGATGTGGTGCTACTGGGTTTAGAAGAGGAGGAGCAATTAGGGTTTGTGATGAGAAGAAAGGAGTTAGGGTTTCATTTGTGGGGTTGGAGCTTTTAAATGATTGGACTTTGAGGCTTTTGAATAATGTGGGTTGCATAAGTGGTCTTTATTTGACGTTGGCCCAATTTTAAGTGAGAAACCACTTTGGTTGAAGATTAATGGCCTAAAAGTTGATTTTGGTGTGTGGAAAAATTTGGGCGACCCCTAAAATTAAAAATGTTGCAAAATATTTTATTTAAGCTCCAAAATTTCAAAAAAGATATTTTTCACCACCAACTCAACTCAACTCAACAAAACCTTTTCCCAATTCTTTGTGGTCGGCTACTTGAATCCTATTTTTCCATTCCATTCTGTCCAGCGCAATATCTTCGGTTAAACCAGGTGATATCATGTCCTTTTTTATAATATCTCACCAAGTCAATTTAGGCCTACCTCTACCCCTTGTGTTACTATCAATACTAACTAAATAACTCTTTCTTATGGGAGCATCCATTGGTCTACGCTTGATGTGTCCAAACCATCTAAATTGATTTTCTCTCAATTTATCTTCTATAGGAGCTACTTTTACCGTTTCACGAATTTGTTCATTTCTAATTTTATCCTTTCGAGTTTTACCACAAATCCATATCAGCATTCGCATCTCCCCCAGACTCATTTTCTGCACATTTTGTTTCATGGTTGCCCAACACTCTGTCATATATAACATAGCGGGTCTAATGGCCGTCCTATAAAATTTCCTTTTTAACTTTAAATGTATACACCTATCACCCAATACGACGGTAGCACTTTTCCACTTGACCTAGCCTGCTCTAATCCTATGAGTAACATCATCAATAATATATTCATTTTTTTGGATAATCGATCCTAAATAATGAAAACGACTATTTCTAGGTATCTCTTGACCCTCCAATTTCACCACATCTCCATTTGTCCTCTTATTACTACTAAAATTGCACTCCACATATTCTGTTTTAGTCCTCCTTATTTTAAAACCTCTTGTTTCTAGAGTTTCCCTTCACAATTCCTACCTAGCATTAATTCCCGTCTTAATCTCATCCACTAAAATAATATCATCTGCAAACAGCATACACCATGTCACCTCATCTTGTATTTGTCTAGTCAACTCATCCATAACAAGAGCAAAAAGATAAGGATTTAGTGTTGAACCTTGGTGTAGACCTATAATAATTGAAAAGTCACTACTTTCTCCGGCTGATGTTCTTACTGTAGTCGTAACCCCATCATACATATCCTTGATCATATTAATATATCTACGAGTCACTCTTTTTTTATGTAGAGCCCACCATATTATATCTGTGGGTATCCTATCATACGCCTTCTCCAAATCTATAAAAATCATATAAAGATCATTTTTTTCTTCCTATACCTCTCCATTTATCTCCTTAACAAATAGATTGCTTCTATTGTTGACCTCTCAGGCATAAACCCAAATTGATTCTCAGATACTGTTGTTTTCAATCTCAATTTATATTCAATCACTCTCCTCCAAAAGTTTCATTGTATGACTCATTAATTTAATACCACGATAATTTGAACAACTTTGTATGTCCCTTTTATTTTTATAAATAGGTACTAAAATACTCTTTTCCCATTCATCGGGATCCTATTATTCATTATAATTCTATATTATAATTTTTTAAGCCAAGATACTCATTCCTCCTCTAAGCACTTCGAAACCTCAATAGGGATACCATCTGGTTCTAAAGCCCTCCCTGTTTTCATCTTTTTTTAGAGCAATCCTAACCTCTATTGTCCTAATCCTGCGAAAAATTATATTTTATCTAGTCTCTTTAAGGGCCTCTATATCTAATCTACTCTCATTATCTCCATTTAATAACCTCTTAAAGTAGTTTTTCCATCTTTCCATAATCTCATCATCTTTGATTAGGACTCTCGAATTATCACTTTTAATATACTTAACGTTATTAAAATCTTTTGTTTTCCTGTCCTCAAGTTTAGCAAGCTTGTAAATACTTTTTTCCCTTCTTGTGTTCCAAACTAAAAGCCCAATTTATTCCAAATATTTATTTACTTCGCACGGGCGACAACAAATTAATGTGAAAGGTTGAAAGACTCAAAAGATCGTGATATTGGCTTAGACGTGTTCAATTCAACCATATAGCGCTCGGGCCGAGCTGGTCAAAGAAGGGAGAGTTACACATCCGGATATTTATTGAAAAATAAATATTATTATTATTTTAGTTATTTAGATATTAAATTATTTATTTAGATCTTGTTTAGATATTTATTAGGATTTATCTTTTAATTAGTTATATATGTTAATTATGTTATTTAGTTATCTAGTTTAATTAGAAGACTTGCTCCCCAAGTTTAGGATTATCTATAAGGCATTTGACCCTCTCTTGTAATCACTTTATTTATTAATGAGATTCGAGAGAAAATATGATTTGATTATTATTTTTGTTTATGTGCGTGTGCCAATTTTGTTGTGTTACACATCACTCAACATCCGGATCATATGGGTTTCAACAGGTCCGTGCTCTTTCATGGTTCAAGATTACGATCTTCTTTTGTTATAATAGATTTGGATCGCTTCTTGTGGTTCAGATCTGATTCGTTTGATATTTTGGTTTTTGCGTATCCATGATTTATACATAAATGGTTTCAATGGATCATACATTCGTATTTATCGGATCCATCTGCAATATGAGAATGGATTCAATTCTGATGGGTCCATCATATGTTCTTTTAAGCCGTGTTCTTCAACGCATGGCTGTTTCATTCTGGATCCTTGGATCGCAGCTGGTGCTTGGGATCAGTGTTCCCAAATTCATCTCAGGATACAATCTGGACACGTTTCATCATATGTTGCATGCGTGGCAACTTTGTGTCAGCTTATTGAAGATATTATCTTCAACATCAATCTGAAGATCATTCAATCTGAAGGATGTGTATTGACTTGGTTAACATATTTCATTTGTGGATCTGCTAAACCCTATTAGATTTAAAGCAGGGCTGTTATTAGTCTTTTGGGATATCATATAAT
Organism: Sambucus nigra; assembly: GCA_949130495.1. Classification (NCBI taxonomy): domain Eukaryota; kingdom Viridiplantae; phylum Streptophyta; class Magnoliopsida; order Dipsacales; family Adoxaceae; genus Sambucus; species Sambucus nigra. The sequence continues at coordinate 381,319,502 of OX422220.1, read as the reverse complement.
GGATTGATCTAACGGTGGTATAATTGTTGATTTAACTTAGTTGGATTGATTCAGTTGTTGGTAATTATTGTTGGACTGATCCAACGAATGATTTAGTTGTGGTTCATTTATGAGCACATAGTTGCATCATTATGCTTACTGGATTCGGCGATGCTGTCGGGTTCAACTTTTAACTGGATCTGGTCCATCGGATCAGATGGCTTTAAGATTGCTGCTTCAAGCACTCATGGCAGGGACCAAAATCAAATCATGGATTTCACATCTATTTCAGATCTACTTAGCACGTGGGTGGCACATAGGTGTCACATGGGTTGTGAATTCATCAACAGTTTGGGTTGGAATATAATCTTAACCATTGGCACTCAAACAAAGTTTAAGGAGGGCTGTTGGACTGATCTTCTGGTTCAGTTGGTGTGAACTACATGATCATCACACCTTCAAGCTTATTTTCATTTAGTCACTCTCTTATTTGTGAGCCTTGGTGGTGGGCACACTCATGGACCTCTTTTGTTTCTCTTAATAAAATATTGCTCCTAGTGAGCTTTTTTTCATTTTGGATCTTAGGCGTGCATGAATCCATCTATTTTGTGAATATATGCACTGCAATTATTATGCATTGTCATACTACCTGCGTCCCAAATTAATAGACGCTATTTGAAAACAACAGTTTTTAAGGATTTGCTCAATCAATGGCCAAGAGTTGTTCACAGTCATCGAATTTGGTTCGTTGATTACGGCCCAAAAAGGAAAGCAGGACTATTAATTTGGGACGGAGGGAGTATAAATTAAGGTGTTGTTTGAACACCCTAATGATGAAACTCAACTTATCAAAATCTTTTCCCAGCTATCTAGGGTTGAGTCGTGGACTACATGAGTCCTGTCCAGTCCATTTGGTTTACCTCAATGTCCTTAGTTAAAGCACATCATATCAAATCCATTTTTACAATCTTCGACCAAGTGGGTACTCCTAGCATTACTATCCAAGTTAATTATATCAATATTCATTACGGTGGCTTTTATTTATCTACGTCTAGTGTGGTGATACCTATATAATAGTTCAAATTTGTTGGTTTTCAATTATATTACACTTCCATCTTAACATATGCATCTCCGCTACGCTCATTTGTGTTTCTTGATCGCCCAACATTTGGTTTCATAAAACATGGTTGGTGCAGTGGCTGTCTTATAGAACTTCAAGGTATATACCTACACATAATATATGCATGTAACTGAAGAATATAAGGCGGTACAGATTAGTCAAATTGGAAATATAGAGGTATCTAATAGATATTGATCCATCTTTATATGATTTTTTTATTTATGAAGTTCAGCAACAACAAAAAAGAAAAAGAAAAGAAAAGAATAGGCTTTAGTATTCGTACATGTTCCGTAAGTAACATCCCTTGAGATATTATTGCATATTTTACTTGTGTTTAGTTTTTCCCGATTAGAAATCATATATGGATTTTGAACCCAACATTCCTCACTTGTCACTGAGCTTTTTTTGGATATCAAACGTTTCGCCCCATAAGGTATCCCCCTAAATAATCTGAATGATGAAAATAAATAGCGAAGAGATGACGATAATTGTTTTTTTGTAATTTGCTTCTAAGTTCGCGCGATTTTGGGAGAAATCGCGACGTTGCTCTTCCAGATTTGCGCTAGTCACCAATAGCGTGCGCTATTGATGACGTGGCGCGCTATTTGCGCTATTTGAACGCTATTTGTGTTATAAGTTTATTTCACTGAAAATTATTAAAGCTACGTAGTTTTGATATTGTTTTCATTTTTTTTAAACTTTAGAATCCCTCACTTAAAACCTTCCATACACTATCTGTCCTCTTTATTTTCCCTTATGTTTTACCCTTGCAACATCAGAGAAACACCCCAACATAGATAACCCAACCCCGACCAAGTGAAAAACCCTCGCCGACTGGAAAAAAACCCAACCCGATCGAAAATAACCCCAGTCGACCGGTAGAAAAACCAATTCGACTGGAAAAAAGCTCCGTCGGCATTCACAGGTATTTATTTTAGCTCTCATCTTATTTTTTTTTCTTTTTGCAGATCTGATTGAACTTTGGTCCGTATTTTTTGCGCCGTCCTTTTTTTTTGGGGCTGTCTTAGTTTGTTTTTAACTTCAGTAACGAACTATTTTTTGTTACATTTTGTTTGCTCCTTATTTTCTTTTTGTTGCATTTTATTTTCAGTTTACAATGTCAAAAAAGATTTCTGGAAATATGGTTTTTTGGATGTGGAGACTACTTTTGACTTATCATTTGTTTGTCGGTTTATTTTTAGGATTTCATGTTTTGGTTGTATGGATTTGTTTACTTTATTTGAGACAATGTAATGGTGTGGTTTAGAATTATGTAGTAATTTATGAACCTATGACTTTCAAACGATGTACTTGATTTGGAATACTTTTTTGAAGTTATTTATTTGTATTTTTAATTTATAAATTGAAATGCTTGAATTGCTTGCGCGATGCGCGAGGCGATTTACGCGACGCACACTCGAGGCTAAAACGCGACACCTTGCGCGAACGCGATTTAAAACACTGAGTTAAATCAACATAATATTCCACTTTTTAATGGTTTTTAGGAATCAAGGAACTGTGTTTTAGATGTATACATAGGAAAGCTGTGGAAAATGAAAAATGAAAGTTTGGCTTGGGGAGTTTTTTTTTACTTATTTAACAAGGATATTATCTACTCCATCACACTAGTTGCAGGTTCGAATCGTGGTCAACCCATTGTTAGTTGTATGGAAATATGTAACCCGATTCTATTCTCTTTGGATGATAGAGCCTAAGTAATAAAAATGATCACTTTTAGTTATCTTTTGATCCTTTAAGTTTTACCACATCCACATTTGTTCTCTTATTATTACTACATTTTTCTGATGTGAATGAAGAATAGGGGTTACTTTTAGTAATTTTAGGGCTTTCTTGTATTTTTGTTATTTCGTTTTATTTCTTTTATTAGATGTATTTTCTTTTATTAGTTGTTTGTTTGGTATTATAGGAAGGAAGTAGCAAAAGGCTATTAGGGACATAATTGTAATTACTTCTTTAGTTTGGAGCCTAAGCTACCTACCTCCTATAAATACCTTTTTTTTAGACTCATTTGAGTCATTCTTCCATTTTATGAGATTTGATTAAAGAGAGTTTAGAGAGAGAATTATCTTTTCTTGCCCCCATTGACGTCATTTACGTCAATTGGTATCAGAGCCTGGTCGCTCCACCTGTTATTGTTGTAAAAAAATAAAAACTCGTAAACAACGTCACGTGGGTTCAAGAAAGGATGAACACCTCCGCTACAAACCCTTTCGAGAAAATCATGGAAGCCCTTAACTAATTGAAGGTTCAAATGGATGAGATGAATGCGCGACTTCCTTTGCCGGCAACCACCACGGACCGCCTTCACACCGCCCCGGTAATATCTCAAAACCCTAACCCTAGCCCCCCAAATCCCTCCACTCACGCTTCCGCAACCTATTTCACACCTCTACCCCAAGATAATCAAAACCCTAATCGTAGTTCACCCCCCACCACATCAAGAACCACCATCCAAACACACCCTACCACCCCACCACCACAAATATCTGTTCGGAATACCCTAAAAGCCCTCAAGAACCCTTGTCCTACAAATTCAATCCCACATCAAACCATTGTAATACCCCGTAATTTTATAGATTTTATTTAATGGGATTAATTAAATTAAATGGAAATTAATCCGGATTTAAATACTAGCGAGATTTGAGTTGGTATTTGATTATGATGATGAGGTTCAATATTATTGGGTAAGTATCGTAATATATGATTATTGAAATTATTAAAATTGTCGCAAATTATAAATACGACAATTTAGGAAATTAAGTTGGGACGCGCGTATCAGTCGCGTTAGGAATCAATTTAATTGGATTTAAAAGTAAGTTATAATTTTATCATCCGTATAGTCATTTTGAGTGCGCTAATGTGTCCGGAAGGGTCGAGATAGTCAGAAAACACTAGCCGTGGGTTTAGTTTGGATCCCGGGGCATTTTTAGGCCACACCGGCAACCCGGGAGGGTATTTTGGTAATTTCTATTTTTAGGGAATAGTAACCCACGAAAATTAGGTCTTGTAATCAGCCTATATTAGGGCCATTTGGGGTCATTACTTGTCAAATCAAGTCTTGAGCAAAGAGAGGAGTGGAGAAGTTCTAAGGGGTTTCCAAAGCCATAACCACCACACGCCACCACTATTGCCGAAATTGTGACCGGAAAGATAAGGAGAACCAACCAAGATCAACATCAAAGGTTCAGAACTTCTAGACAAAGTCAAGTGATTTAATCCATTAAGATTCAGCAAATAATTTATCCATGTTAGAGTAGGATTTGATGATATCCTTGAAAATATGAAAACTCATGAAATTTGGAGATGAAACCTTAATTATGGGTAGGATGTTTATGTAATCTTGATACTGGAAGGTTCTCACTTATTAGATCATAAACCATGTGTAATTAATTTCGAATTTATGAAGAGATTATGATGATTCTTGAAGAAAATAGAAAAATAGGACTTTTTATGAAATTATGATGATTGATCCAAGAAAAGACTAACCTTTAGAATCATGTAATTAGGTTGTATAATGATCCTATATGTTTGCTTTAGAATTTAACATCTTGTAATGAAGATTTGGGACAAAAATGGGACTAAAAATGAAGCAAACCCGTAGCCTGCACCTGCTTGAACGATCGATCGATCGACATTCATAGGTCGATTGATCGATGGTGCTCGATCGATCGATGATCATAGCTCGATCGATCGACCTCCCCAGAAATACTGAACTTTTTCCCCTTTTTGGATTTTAACCGATTCCGGCCATTGAAAGTTGAACGAGGGGATTATGTAAATACATTAGGACTTTAAGGAGACCAGTAAGGACGTAATTAAAGCCCGGAACATATTAAAATTGATTTGGAACGTAGTGATTGAATTTCCGAGTGTCGGACGAGGAATTTCCTATTTTATGATGCAAGAACATGATTTAAATTATTTGGAGTGATAAGTTAGGATTTGGGACATAAATAAAGAGTTAAGGGTACTGAATTAATATGTGGGAAAGATAGGAGACTTAGTAACCTCTTCGGTTAGGTTTAAGTACTCGAAATTTACGACGTGAGACGTATCGGCGAAATATATTATATATCAACTGGAATAATCAGTGTATGAAAATTGACTAATGGTATAAGGCTGAAAATATACCTTTAATAATATAACAAGTTATTTAAGTTGTGTGAATGCTTAATATATGGATTATTATGTGTATGACATATCTACCATACTTGCTATCACGGGAGGTCGGCTTTCGATAAAGGGCCATCTAATCTTTGTGTGCCTACGGGGGGATTAAGATTGGTACCTTAAGGGCATAGTTCGAAATGGCTTATTTTTAGTTAATAAGTCAGTTGACCGTGGGAGCGTAGGTATGTGCGTGACCTCATGGAGATGTGAACTATGTTCGCCTCCAAGTTGTGTGATTTTGCTTATTGAAACGATTCCTGAGACGTTCGGAATGCGTAGTCCTTATGTACGTGATGTACTGGGATTCGATAACAGAGTATGCGTGCGCCACATCTTAGTCTGGTGGTGCCATATTTGTATATTTATGCTGAGAATGATATACTTGCACTTAGAATTGGCTCATTGTTAAATTGTGAAAACGAATATTTGAGATACTTGAATGGGATGAAAAACGTGATAATTCATATCGTAATCGATGTAATAATGCTGATTAATGAAAAGATGAGTTACACGCAGAATATATTAGAATAATACGAATAAACCCTTATATTATAATATGAAGACAGGAAGTGGTACAGACTAGTTAGTTAGCGGCATAACTAGGATGAGTTAAGGGTATACGTTAGGCGTGCACATTAGTTGAGGAGTGAAGGACTCATGTGAGAACACGTAACATGTATAAAATATTTACTGTTTAATGCAATTAAACACTTGCTGTATGTTAAACTATTTTCACCTCGGGCTCTGACCCGTTTGCTTTCAAATCTATTTTTCTTGTAAAACCTTTTAGGTGCCCCGCCACAGGGACGCCAAGCATAAGAGTTCCATTACATTGACGTGCTGTAGCTGCTGTAGAAGTTACAGGATCTCGGTAGTAGACGCCTCCACATTCTACATTTGATTCTATTCAGGGTCATATATCAGTTGGGGCATGTCGCCCCTTTCCATTTAGAGATAGCATTCTCAGACTACCAGTTTCATTTAAGTTTTGGATTTAGTTGTATTATTCAGGGGAGTGTTACTCCAGACTCATGTTATCATTCCATTATTATTCTATTGTGATGTGGATGTGGTATAGTTAGCTTATAATTTAATTGGTTGCATGTTAATTTAATTTAATAAAATTGGCAACTCACTTTTAAAATATTAGGTGGCGAGTAATTGTTTAAAAACGTTTTCGGCATTGATGCTATGAAACTGAACCAACTTGACAGTTTGTATTAATTTGAATAAAGGAGTAGCTACTCGGTATTTAATTAGTCGGGGTGTCACACCCATTTTTACCAAAACCCCACAACATCAATCCCATCAAGATTTTGATCATGAAACCCTAGGGTTTCTACTATGCCTTGTCCAAGAACCCACCCAAACAAACCCTAGTCTCCCCATTTCTCCCCTCGTGTTTGGAAACCCTTACACACATCCCCCACCCTTTGAAACCCTAAGTCAACCCACCCCCACCCTCCAAAAATACCAAGAACCAATCAAGAACCCCTCTCCCACAAAGTCACTCCAATTTCAACCACTTTTGATCCATTCCCCTTCCATACTACGCCATCAATCTTTTGTCCTAGGTGAAACCGACCAACAAGTGCAAGAACTAGGGTTTCACATCAAAAACTTGGTTTTTGATCCCGGTGGTCGATATTTTTTATGATTGGCATGAGCAGCATGAGGAAAAAGATGAAGACAGCTGCAAGAATTCAAGAAATTTCCTCCTATTTTCAGAAATTGCGTTTTGGCCCCTCAAGTTTTGCCTCTTCTGCACATTTTGGGAAATTTTTGCATTTCAACATCAAATTTTAAAGTTCGAGGACGAACTTTTTAGAAGGCGGAGAGAATGATGTGAATGAACTTTTAGTAATTTTAGGGTTTTCTTGTATTTTTGTTATTTCCTTTTATTTCTTTTATTAGATGTATTTTTTTTATTAGTTGTTTGTTTGATGTTATAGGAAGGAAGTAGCAAAAGGCTATTAGGGACATAATTGTAATTACTTCTTTAGCTTGGAGCCTAAGCTACCTTCCTCCTATAAATACCTCTTTTGTAGACTCATTTGAGTCGTTCTTCCATTTTATGAGATTTGATTAGAGAGAGTTTAGAGAGAGAATTACCTTTTCTTGCTCCCATTGACGTCATTTACGTCATTTTCCTATATTAAATTTTAGCCCTCTACTTAATTTAAACCTTTCTGTTTGTAGGTTCTCTCTCCACACTTTCAATCTTTTTTCACCTTCTAGAAAAATTGCAATCACCCTCTAGAACAATGTAATCTGCAAACAACATACATCATGACACCTCATTTCATCTAAACAAGAGCATAAAGTGATGGAATTAGGGCCGACCTTTAATGCAAACTGCACCCTCAAAATACAATTTTTTTAATATTAAATATGCAGTTTCACATGTGTGCGAGGCGTATTTATATGATATCATGTATGTAGCTATTATGAATCACCTTAAGTACAAGGGACTAAAAAAGAGTAACATAGATAGTTTGAGCTCAATTGAGAATTATGAAAATGAAATGATTGCATCTTCAGGGGAGTCCTAATGCAACTCAATTTTTATATAATGTATACTGTTGGATTTATTGGTTCACTTATATATACATATATACTGTAGCTGCGGTGGCATGGGAAGCAGGGAAGCCATTGGTGATAGATGAGGTGGAAGTTGCGCCACCAAATAAAATGGAAGTTCGCTTAAAGATCCTCTTCACCTCCTTGTGCCACACTGATGTCTACTTCTGGGAAGCCAAGGTAATAAATTAGTTACTTTCGAAAAAACAAACAAAATCACATAAATAATTTTGGTTGTATATGATACTATGTTGACATTTTGACTACGTCATATATAAGTACATAGTCTGCATATTATTTGCTAATTTATGGTAATCTTTAAATATCAACAATGTATCAGAAGACATTGCTTTTGATATTATTGCCTATATTCAAGTATCTTATCCATTATTGCATTATTATGATAAATTTTTTGTACCGACTACAAGTATTAATCATGGACTCTTAACCATCGGTTGTGCTTGATTTGGAGTGGTGGTCGTTTGGTTTTCTTTTTTTGTGAAGACTTTAATATATGTTCCTTGTGTCGCAGGGACTCCTCTGTTTCCCTGCACATGTCTGGTTTCCGTTATTCGTGAAGACATTAATATTTGTTCCTTGTGTTGAAGGGACAAACTCCTCTGTTTCCCCGCATATTAGGTCATGAAGCTGGAGGGTATGCCTATAGATATCTAAAAATTAGCCTATTCTTGAAAAACTATACAAACTATTCATATATGGGATAATTATGAGAAACCCCGTGAACTATTGCTCCTGTGGAAAATACCCACACTAGTATTAGTTTTGCGAATGACTTGGGGTGTTTGGTTGTTATTATAGAAAATACTTCTTTTACAAAGTCTTTACTTTTGTGTTGCGGGATTACAGTATATATTATTGGAACAATAGTATTAATTATGATATGTGCTCCATCTTTTCCTCATTTGTTTATGGAAAACATTTCTTACCCATCCTTAAAATTTATATTCCATCGAAAACTGGAAAAGTAAGAGAACATCACACCAACATACTCATTTTCTCCCACACTATTCAACTTCTCATAAAAATAAACCATTTTTCGATCATTTTCAATTTTGTAATCATACTCATCCTTATTGAACTATTTCTACCTTTTGCAAATGCCCTCCATAAGAAAGGGGTTTTTAACAATGCAATAAAACGTTTTAGGCGTAACATAAAGGCGTATTGCAATGATTGTGATTGCGATGGTTTATTGTTTTCTTAAATTTGTACTTTACTCCACTTTCATGTAAAATTTATGCTTTATTTTGTTTTTGTTACCATGTACAGCGCATCTTCTTTGTTTATGTACTAAAGTGTACTAATTGTTTGTTTTTTGTTAATTACTAGAATCGTAGAGAGTGTGGGCGAGGGTGTGACAGAACTCCAATCCGGAGACCATGTCCTCCCAATTTTCACGGGCGAATGCAAGGAATGCCGACACTGTAAGTCAGAAGAGAGCAACATGTGTGATCTTTTGAGGATAAACACCGACCGGGGCGTTATGATTAGCGATGGTAAGACAAGATTCTCCAAAGACGGGAAGCCGATATACCACTTTCTTGGCACCTCCACCTTTAGTGAGTACACCGTTGTTCATGTTGGTTGTGTTGCCAAGATTAACCCAGCCGCTCCACTTGACAAAGTTTGCGTTCTTAGTTGCGGAATATCTACAGGTCGGAAATTAAAATTGATTTCTTCTATTGGTCGTTACTGTAAAAAAAAAGGAAAAAAAGAAACTGTAACTATTCATGTTTTGCATGAAACTGCCCCTAGAACTATATTTAATTCCAAAACCTCCCCCATTAGGGAAAGTACCCTGAACTACTTCAATGCAAAAAAAATAAAAATAAAAAAAGGGAAGAAAGATTTGGATAGGTTAACAAACAGCTAGTCTGTAGCTTTCCTTCATTACTTTATCTCTATTGTTTGTCGTAAATCTTTTATCGGGAGAATAGGTCATTCGACATGAAGATTCTGAAATAAACGATGCATTCGTATAAGGACATTTTAGTGACAATAAATATGACTTTAGCGACACATAGGGGGTGTTTGCAATACAATGTATAGTTCATTTTCCCCCCATTTGCATCAAAAATAGTTTATGGGGGTTTCATTCAAATCATGCATAACCTGCCATAGTTATTTGAGTTCTGCCCGTTCTTTTTCTTTTTATTTTATTTTTATAATGGGAATATACTTTTTAGAGTTATTTCCACTTTACCGCTGTTTTTAATAAAATTGTGTGAATTAAATATACTTTGTCGCTGTGAAGGTATGGGCGCAATGTTGAATGTTGCCAGACCAACAAAGGGTTCAACTGTTGCTATTTTTGGATTGGGAGCTGTAGGCCTTGCTGTGAGTACTTTATGTTGTCATTTCAGGGGTGCTAGAGGAACTGTGATTTTCCACCCACATGTTATTATGTGTTGTACTTTGAGGTCACTTTGTGACCCAAACTTAGAAGTACAATACGGAGAAGCTTGATGGGAGGAAATTCTCGTACCAATATAATTTTCATTTTCTTCGTGTTCTGTTTATAGCTTCTCATAATTAATGACAAAAGGATGTTGATTTTATTTATCATATTTCTTTTGGTCAATAACATCAGGCTGCTGAAGGGGCTCGGATTGCTGGGGCTGCAAGGATCATTGGGATTGATTTGAACCCCTGTAGATTCAATGATGGTTAGTATATATTGAGTTTTCTACAAACGAATTTGTGGATAACAGTTTGCCTCATCAAGTATATTATTAAAAAATTTATATTAATCGCTTGATAATAATTTGTATGCTTGTTCTTTCTCACAGCCAAGAAGTTTGGTTGTACAGAATTTGTGAACCCAAAGGATTATAACAAGCCTGTTGAAGAGGTTGGTTCCCTAACACTTGTTGAATGTTGTGCTTTGTCACGTGATTTTTCATCTTGCCAAAACTTTAATAGATCGTTGTTTTCCCATTAACTTCATTGAATTTCTTTTGAACCTTACCTATACAGAGATTATTAACCGAGGACTACAATGTTAGTACACTCCTTTTCTCTTTTCCAATGTAGAGAAGCACACAATTCTGTATTGGCTCTAGAATAAGAAATGGCTTTGACTTGCCTTGAAACAGCTCACCAATATCACCCTCAATTCAAACTATATAATGAGAGAGAAGGCATAAAATGAGTAAAATATCATCATTTAACCAATTTCTTATAATTTAAAACAACCGACTATAATGTATCAATCATATTACATAAAATCTCGCAATGCTCAAAATATTGACAAAAACTAATATTAAAAGTTGTACAAAGAATCTTTCAACAATTTATATAAATGCCCCTTGCACTTCAGTAAATATTTAAGTATTTTTTTTTATTGTAATAAACATATATTTTTTTATGTTGCACAAACAATTAGTGTGCCACGACTTGTAGCTTTGGTTATTGGACTGAGGCTCCAATTTTGAATATCAGGTGATAGCTGAGATGACAGATGGAGGGGTAGACCGGAGCGTCGAATGCACTGGAAACGTCAATGCCATGATCTCTGCCTTTGAGTGTGTTCACGATGTAATTGGCTTCTGATTCTCTCTTCAATATTAGGAAATAAAATGATTAGTCTTAGCATGTTGATTTACAACCTGAATCAAGGGAGAGAGGTGGCTATCTCAAGCCCTGAATTTTGATTTTTTTTTCCATGACCTAATCTATTTTTTTTAAATATGAGAAATATTTAAAAAATCATCATAAATAGTGTTGTTCCAAATCGTCATAAAAGTGCCAAAATCAACATGACAAGTATAAAAAACGATGTCAAAATTTTTTACGTCATTATTTTCTAAAAAGTGGCATAAACTATTATTTTCAGCTTTTTTGCTGCTTTCTAGCATTTTCCATTTGATGAAAGCCCGGTTTTTAGAATTTCACATTATGAGGCGAGGGCTGTGGCTGAAATATGTTATGCAGGGCTGGGGTGTTGCTGTACTTGTTGGTGTGCCCAACAAAGATGATGCATTCAAAACTCATCCTATGAATCTGTTAAACGAGAGGACTCTCAAGGGCACCTTCTTCGGCAACTACAAACCCCGCACCGATATTCCAGGTGTGGTGGAAAAGTACATGAACAAGGTAAAGCTCATTTCTCTCTTACAATGCGTTTGGTCTGATGGAAAAGTGGAGGGTCTGGAAAGGGAAGGAAGGAGAAGTGGACGGATATTGAGATTACTTTTATTTGTTAGGGGGAGCAAAAATTGCAGGAATAATAGTGGAGTATACTCATTCTTTAATAAATGCTTTAGCGATATTTCATCTTCGGGTAACAACATTTACAGTAATATGTGACCACCAGAAGTGTCATAAATGTTTTTTATGACGTTTTCAGGATCTTCTATGAGGTTTTGTAAGTATTTACGACACTTCTGATTTTGAGGGTCATGGGTATATTATTGGAAACCTTGGCACTGAGTGAAATCTTCCAAAGTATTTTTATTTTCTCACTTTTCAGTTCCTCCAATCATCACACATTGTTCTGAATTGCATCACTTATTTTTGCCATTTGCCATCCATGATAAGCGCTGGCTAAATGCATTAACGAGTTGTAGATGACATTGTACTCGGGTTCTAAAGTCATGCTATGTATCGGTTCTAAAATCATACATCCTATGTATTGAAGTTTTGTGTTGGGGCTTTGCTCTTGCAGGAGCTGGAGGTGGAGAAATTCATCACTCACCGAGTTCCCTTTTCAGAAATCAACAAAGCATTTGAGTACATGCTGAAAGGTGAAAGTATTCGCTGCATTATCCAGATGGGAGCGTAGACTGCGTTTGGGGGTATGTTGTGAAGCACTATGGTTTTTCTACGACCACTAGAAGAGAATAAATTGGTTTTCATAGGACTCTCTTGTACTAATAAATAAAATAAGAAGATAGGTTTTGCATAGAGGAGTATAGGAGGTTGCCTATCTGATAACTATACGGTACGGATACAAACTTATGACCGTTGCGTGGTACCTGTAGTTGTTATATGCATTTATGTTATATTTACATTTCTTCCCTAAAAAATGTTCATACAATAATTATGATATCAATCATATGGCGTAGCTTACTTTTCTTCCCCTTTCATAACTCAATGATGAAACTGAGATGCATAATATTTCGATGATATATCATAACCATTGTGTTGAATAATTTTCATTGTGTATGAATTAAAATATCGTAACACCCGACAAAAACATTGAAGTGAGTACATGATATTCTTTTTTTATATATGTAAATAGCCCTTGGCGTCATTAGGGGGTGTATGCGGTTATTTGGTGACATTGTATAATTAGTTACTACAGTTTTCGTAGATATATGGAGGGTCATTTTGACAAAACCTAGTTTCGTAATATGATATTAGACTTGATCCCACTTTTTGTTCAATAATGAGGCATAAATTTTATTTCATGGGAAAAAAGTGTTGATTTGCGTGGAAAAAAGTGTTGATTTGCATTCAATATGTGTTGTTTTCCTTTAACCAAGCGTCTTGGCCCAGTGGTATAACGCTGTCACTGGGACAGTCTTGGGGGTAGATTGGGTTTGGTCCCCAGTTTGATCTCCGGCACTGTCAAAATAATGCTTGGCCAGCAGAAGTCACGAACCGCGAATAAGGATTAGTCGAGGTGCACGTAAGCTGACCCGGACACCTCATGGTATGCTACCCCCCCAAAAAAATGTGTCGTGTATCCTTGAAATATGTGTTTATAGTAGTAGATTTGCATGAAATGGGTGTTGATTTGTATGAAATTGGTGTGATGCCTAATTATTGAACAAATTTGGGATTAAGTTGGGGTTTTGTCAAAAATTGACCCATATATGAATCTGAGAGAAAATATGAGAGTTTATGAGAGTGTGATATCATGTATGTCATCAGAATAACCATTACCCTCAATTCTTTCTCTCAAGTAAGGTTTTGAGTAAAGGGGTAGTTAAAAACCATTCTGACCTCTTTAGGTTGCTTTGGATTAGTTTACTTTGTACAAAGCTTGGTTCTGGGTTTGGCTTTTTCTCTATCCAATTAAATGGAGTGGTTCGGTCATAGGCTTGAGCATTGGCAAATCAAACTAAACAGATAAATTATATACTTATATTATTTTTTTTAATTTTGATAATCTATACTCTTGAATTCTCTGGTATGTTAACTTATATTTTTCATTTAGATGCATCACATAATTGTTGGTTCTCTATAATCCATGTTCTATCTTGGGTGATGCTGTTTATTTTTTAACTGAAAGTGTCTGTTTATGCTCTATTTACTCGTAGGGCTGCATTCTAACCGAGGCTAATCAAGATCGATTCTTAAACGACTTTGATCTCAAGTTCAAGCTGGGGTCATTTGCTTAACAAACGAGCTGAGCTCGAGCAACTCGCGTCTTTTGGTGTTGGTGTTTGGGGGGGGGGGGGGGGGGAGGCGTCTAAATAGAATTCATTGTCTCCCTAAATGACTAAACAAGTCAAGCTCGAATCGAGCTCGTCGAGCTCAATTTTTTGAATGAGTTTAAATATTAAGATTTGAGATCGAGTTTTACAAGCAAGCAGAGCTCCATATGTTCACGAAAACACCTTAATTTGCAGCCCTATTTACTCACAAGTGAGTCTTCGAAGTCTGTCACGTTCTAGTTCATATCCTATATAAGATTTGTCGTGTAGGGAGTTTAGAAATCATAATTAGGGCATCTTCCCAACTGTAATAAATGCCATGTACATATGAATGATTAAAATATGTTGATTTCACGAAAAATAATGTGATGAAAAATAATGTTATACGTACAAAGTTTTTTTACCAAGTTTGTATCTCAAGTATTTTGAAGCACTTGAGATACAAACTTGAAAAAAAATTGATACATATAGACTTTTCCTTTCACAAGACAAGAGTGATAACCTGGACATTACATGATGTAATTTAGTACTATAATGTGATTGTTCTTTTTTTGTTGATTTTGTACTTTAGTCCTCTGTAATATGAATTAAGTGTGATGTTTGTTCGTAACTTGAGAAGTTTACTATCTACATATTACATGATGTAATTTAGTACTATAATGTGATTGTTCTTTTTTTGTTGATTTTGTATTTTAGTCCTCTGTAATATGAATAAAGTGCGATGTTTGTTCCTAACTTGAGAAGTTTACTATTGTCTGGTAATAACTAGTACAGATTGGAAGAAATATCAAAGTGATATCACTCTTATCATTCAATCTTAAGTGCACTTGAATAATTAGCACAATTAGGATTGAGTTCTGATCACAAAAGACTGACCCTCTCTCTCGATGTAAATGAACCAAAGTGTATTACCAATATACATGAATGATGTACAAGAAAAATATATAATATTCTTTCTCATTCATCGAGCTTTTGAGATACATCGAAATTTTTTAGGTGACTGAGAACTGGGACCATGTAATTAACCATAATTGCTAATAAAATGATCTTGGCCTAGATGTTCGTTCAAACAAATCGACAACAATCAGTTTGAGTTCGGGTTGACAGATTTTCTCACTAAGGTCCTAATGATTAGGCTTAGACACTCCGG
Organism: Sambucus nigra; assembly: GCA_949130495.1. Taxonomy (NCBI): domain Eukaryota; kingdom Viridiplantae; phylum Streptophyta; class Magnoliopsida; order Dipsacales; family Adoxaceae; genus Sambucus; species Sambucus nigra. The sequence goes on along the minus strand of OX422220.1, from coordinate 381,304,078 downwards.
TTTATTATATTTAGTATTCAATAATGGAGTAATGTTACATCAACACAAGATTCTGACTCTATTAATGCGATGCACTAACATTTAATGTCTGTAGAGGTTCCTACTTGGGGTCTACTAAGTATTATTCAAATACGAATCATTGAAGGCATGAAACGTTAGTGTGTTGCACAAAATGGGTCGGAAGTCGGTTTAAAATTACTCTTCAATAATGAGGCCCTTGATTTTTTATTTATTTTAAAAAGGGTCTTTGTAGGAAAATCATTTCCTTGCCAAGTGTAATAATATTTTTGATTTTCTTAGTCATCTGTTTTATAAAATTAATTATTTTGAAATATATAACATAGTAAAATATTTATATAAGACGATGCACGTTTTTTTATAAGAGTATATGTAAGTGTGCTAAAAGAAGATGATATGTAAACTACTGAATAAAAAATGAAAAAAAAGCATATGGTTTTTTGTTTAAGAGATACGTGAATTAATGATATTATACTGTAAAATAAATATAATATACAATTTTGTTGGTATACAAACACCTTTACTGCGAAGGGATCGCATAATTTTGTTGGTATACAATTTTGTTGGTATACCTTAATATTTACTGCGAAGGCATCGCATAATTTCCATTTAAGAATTCTAAATGTAGGAACAATTAATGTTTGTTAAGGTTTAAGATAAATATCCATAAGTTAATAGGATGTATTATGAGTAATAAATTTTATGTGAAGCTAAAATTTACGGTCTGTAATAAAGCTAACAAAATGAAAATGTTATGTGAAGCTAAATAAGGATAAAAAAGAAAGAAGGGATGATGGGGTATTGTTGAGGTAAACAACACAATCAACATAAAACAATAATTGCAATGTCGAATAATGAATGAATATAAAAGGAAAGCTAGACACAAGATGTATGTGGTTCGGCCGGGCTCGACCTATACGTCCACGGGGTGAAGGGGCGGGGAGATCTTTTTATTACTTTTAGAATTACCGAGGATTGCAGAGAGTATTTGACTATGTTAATCTGCTTCACTTTCACTTTACACTACATGAGACATTTTTTATATTCAGCCTCTACAACGTTATTCCTATTTCATAACATGCACGTCGGAGGAATTTGATTTGAGAAATACACGTGTTTGTCTTTGGTGGCTTTGTATGCTCCCACATTTCCTATTCACCAAGATTCCTGACTGCCTTAATAAAGAACATGATACCCATTTGGAGCAACGAGTCGTTGAAAAAATCTCATAAGTTCAAAATACCCAATGGTCAATCAACTGATGATGATAGTTTAGCTGACGAAAAAAGGAGGTCCGGCCTAGTAGTGATGTATGATCGGCTATTGATCCGATCGATAAACTGTTGCTTCCATTGTATACAGAGCATCCAACTTGTCCGCTTTCTTACTACGATGCTCATCATTTGGCGTGAATCCACTAAAATATCCCTCATCAGGTATCATAGTGAAGAGACTTCAAAAACATATATGGTCTATAAATAAAGCCAACACAATGAAAATGTGATGTGAAGTAAGGTTAAGAACGAAAGAAGGGATGATGGTGTATCATAACGAAGGGACTTCAAAATTCTTGGAGGGGTCTATGGCCCCCCCTCTACCCTTAGTTTCATCCTTGATTATATATACTTGTGACATTGAACCTTTAGCCAAAAGTCTATGTTACTGCTTACTGTGTACCTTAGCTACCATAACCACTAAATGGTACACCTCGTCACATCCCATGATTTATAACATGAAATCAATGTAGTTTTCATTTGCACTATGGATTAAAGATGTTCGTGCACATGTACGTGAGTCGAAGTTGTTAGATTCACGGGATGTATGGATTTGAGAGGGGCAATGAGGCTGAATGGTGCGAATATATTGCTAGTAAAAAAACTTGGTGAACCTCAATCTATTATGTTTATATCACATGTCATTGTAATGGTGTGTTGTTCTCTCGCCTCCATTATCTTGTGTTGTTATGTCGTTATTTTAATGGCCCATAAAACAAAAATTATCTTGACCAATCTTGACTTTGGATTTAAAAAATTATAGGGCTCGATTATTTTGACCCTTTAGCGGATTGAGTCAAAGTTTTCTAAGAATGAATCTAATGTCGTAATTTATGATAAGACTATAGATCAAGAGAAGGGTATTTCTTAAAAGAATGACACTCCACACGTGTTGTGTCATTAGGGATTGTTGCTTATGGATTCATCGGTCAATAGGTTTTGTTGCTCTACTACTGCATTATCATCATAACTTTAAGACAATTTTAAGTGATATAGCAAAAGTGTATGGGGACAGTGTAAGTTTAGGACCTATTGTAATATGTATTTTGGAAATAGGACAACAAACATTTTGTTTATAGTTTTAGTCCCTATTTTTGAATAAAGCCGCTGGCGCGGACCCATTTTCATAAAACGTCAACCAATCACAACACGCCACGTGTCCCTTTAATTTGAAAATAGGGACTAAAAATGGAAACGAAATGTTTATTGTCCTATATCCATAATCGATATTATTTTAAGTCCTAAAAGTACATAATCTAAAAGTGTATTCAGGGGCTCGCTCGGGCACATATAAAAACACTATATAGTGCAGTGCAGGGTTCACCTGCCAGTATTTTATACCATACATGATGTCATTTTTCAATAAAATCTAATTGATATGTTGCTTTCTAATTAGAGCTATTGTTTTATTAAAGAAATAAGATGAGTTACACAATTCAGGCTCCTTATTTTAAATCAACTTTAAAGGAGTATGGAATCCTTAATGAGATTTAAATTGTACCCACATCTACAAATGATGGGTACACATGCTATCTGAGCTACAACCCCTAGTATAGCATCCATATCACACTACAAAGCTTCAACCTAATGTAAAACTTCCAAAGCTTTACAAACAGTCCTTGGGATCCGAGTCGATTAAGGGTCAATAACAAAGCTCAATAAGAACCTGAAAGACCCTTATAAGAGATAAATTGGGTGAGTGGATGTTTTATAGAACATACATGAAGAAAGGGTTCTTTAGGATCCCAAAAGGGGTATCGAGATCTATAGAAATAAGGTTATCATCTGAAAGTTCATTAGTAGTCTATAAGAAGCTCAATAACATGTTTAATTGAATGAGAAGTATTTTTTTTATTTCCTAGAGAGGCTAGGCTTATGACATGATAGACATGTGATCATGATCGATGGGAATATACTTGCATATGTTGATTACGTGGAGAGACATGTTTAATAGAATCAAAGACAGGGACATGGTAATCAATATGTGTCTCCTCGGGAGAATAGTGGATAAAATTAGAGTTACAAAGAATGACACATTTTCAAAAAAGGTGACGTATAAAGTATGACACATATAATGTGTAATAGGACCATGGCGATGATACCCTTTGCACATATTAGAATATCCTATATAATTAGATCAAATGGATTTATCACTAAGATTAGTGTTGTTAAAACAAAAGCATTTTCAAGAGTAAATATTTAGTATGAAAACAAACCAGATGATTTATGACATCACTTCACTATCTTTTCTCTAATGTTCTTGAGATTAAAACATGTACTCAAAACATGATGATAGCTATCTCCAGGATTATATCAATCAAGCAATAAGAACCTTAAGAGAATCATCAACCAAATAAGATGCATGCGATTAAGTCATACATGTGACCAAGGAAGTATCATTCATAGCATGAGAAGAAGCAAACACGCGCCATAGTAAAAGTTAACATCATTATCCACGCTCAAGCCTCTAGGTCATTCCTAGAGATTCATAACCACAGAAAGAAGAACAAGATCCATGCATGACAATATATATCAAATCTCTTGATCATCATAAATCAACCTCAAGAAGTATCTATGTTTCATATTGTCTAGAGAAGTGATCATACTCCAGAAGACCTTATTAGAGCTTTGAAGTAATTAGGGAATGATTGTAATAGTATAAATGAACTTGTATGACCTTGTACTTGCTCAAACCAACCAGTAAAACCTTTTCAAAACACAAAACATAGTCAAAATATCCTTGAAATCAAGTCAGACACTAAGTCAACTTAAAATAAAGTTAAGTTAACTTAAACGGCCCAATATGATCTGTCCCAAAACTTGTTTCAAAAGAAAACATTTTGGTGAAATTCAAAATTATGAAAAGGGCTTTAAGTCGAATCAAAGTACTTTGAGTCGATTGAAAGTGCCTAAGTGGACAAAAATTCAATAGCTAATTTTCAAAATTCAAATTCCAAAAGCCTTAGAGTTTACTCAATTACCCTCCAACAGGTAATTTTTACAAAAGTTTATAAGAGGACCATTTGGTTCCTTTTTTAAACACACTAGATTTTTACAACATTTTCAAAAAAATAAAGTTCCATCCCATAGCTTGTGGCCACTATTCTTGATCTTTCTAGGGATAGAGGCCAAGTTCTATTTCCAAAGGTGTGAGATTTAGACCCAAAATCTCCATTGAAGCAAAGCTCAAAACTCAAAGCCCTTTTGAGTAAAGTTTATACCCCAAAGCATTATTGGGACATTATCCAAATATTATTTGTGTAAAGAATTAAAACAAACTCCTAGGTTTCTAGAGAGAGAAACCAAGACCCATTTTCAAGGTATGAGTTTTAAACCCCCGAAACTCCATTGAACTAAAGCTCCAACTAAAATCCATTTGAGCCAAAATTTCTAACTCAAACCCTTCTTTAGTGAAGGTCTAAACCCAAAACCCACTTGTGCTAAAGATCCAACGCAAAACCTACTTGAGAAACACACTTGTGATTACTTATTTGTATACATTTTTAGAGAAAGAAAGTAAAGGCATTTCATCATTGTTCTTAGTAAAGAAAATTTTCTTTACGTTTTGGTTATATATCTTATTGTTGATACATACGATTGAACTTCATTGTATCTTCATGACAAGTACTGTCGTAGTTGCAAAAAGTTAAGGCGTAATAAGACTATGGGATCTTACAGAGTACCGTTTTGGGCAAGGACGGGTATAATTTCCTTGTTTGTTGCGATTTGAAAGGTGCTATAATTCCTTATGATGTTTTGGTTCCGCCTTAGTGAATTGGAGATAGTGAAATTTCTCGAATACCGTCTCGAGTATGGATGTAGGCAAAGTCGAACCACGTTAAAACCTCAGTGCGCAAAGTTTCTTTAAACTCTCTCTCTCTCTCTCTCTCTCTCTTAACTATGTATACTTTATGTTTGATTAATTTCTTATATTTAAATTAATTCATCATATTACAATTACTCTCAAAAGAGATTTAAGAAAATTTTAAAATTATCATTAAATTTATAAATACCCAATTCACCTCGCCCTTTGGTATATTTATGGCCTAACAATTTGTATCAGAGCCTAGATCATAGATACTTATTTTGAAAATATTTTTTAGTTTTAAAGATTAAAAACACTGGCAAGTATTTTAGAAATAATTTTGAAAAGAAATTGCCTTCTCATATTACAGAAAGATATTACAAGCTATGGAGAACTTGAATATCTCTTATTAATCAATATGTCAATTACTATTTATGAAAAGTGGTTAGTGATAAAAACTCACCACGTTTATCTATATTAGGTATTAAAAAGAAGAATGAAATTAATCTTGAAGCTTTGAAGATTTTATGCTCTTTTCTAGATAATGAGGTTTCAGAAAAGGTGTTTCATTTCATGAAAATAAATAAAGTGTGGAACTTCCTTGTAGAGGAATTAATAGAAGAAAAGGTTCTTTTAAGATTAGAAGAACATAATGTTGGAGAAACCCCCTAGATTCATTCATTCAGATCTCGCAAACTTTTTATTCACAAAACTAAGAAGAAGAATAGGTCTTTTACACAATCTCAAACTCAAAATACGAAGTTATTATAGACAATTGCATAAGTTCATCATTCGACAAGAAATCAAAATTTCATTCTTGTGTACAAGAAGATCCAATAAATGATGGAGTAAGTTCAAAACCTTTTGATATAGATAATTTTATTTTTTAAAGAAGATAGGATGATTGTCTATGATCAGTTATATGAATTTTATGATACATTAGAAGTAAGTTATAAAAAGTTTATAAATAGCCACATGATGAGTGCATTATTTTGTATATTTTATACCCATATTTATACTTTGTTAGTCCCATTTTAGTGTATTTAATAATTTCTTAGGACTATTTTGTTAAAAAGAGGAAAAAATGCGAGAATGATTGAATTCATATTGAAAATGGTAATTTTAACTCAAAAATGGGCACTTCGATAATTTTATAATATTCTTGTGCTAATTTGTGAAAAAAGTTGCCTAGTGAAATTTTTGCAGATAATGATGGAATTTGGTGCAAATTGATGATCAATTCAAAAAAGGCGCGAAAAAGCTGATTTTTACGGTCGTTCGAAAAAAATGCTGTTTTTCCACTTGTGAAATCGTAAAAAAGTCGGAAATTTTTATTCTCCGATTTGGACGAAACTCGGCATGCGTGTTCAACAAGAAAATATAAGAGTTTTCGAGTGGGGGGAAATTCCGTCCCTTATCACGATCCAAAGATTAAAGAGGTGGAGAGATAGCTACTAACACTATTCGGCCAATCAGAAAGAGTCCCACCACAACTCAAATACCTCACCACTTGTCCTATAAAAAGGACCCTTGGGCTCATAATTCCGTAGAGACAATTAGACAATTAGAGAGGACTTTCGTGGAGGATTTCGGGGAGCAACTTTGAGTGATTGTAATCAATTTGAGGGCCAAGTTTTTATCATTTTTTTAGAGGATTCAAGATTGTTGTGAGACAACTATTTGTAAGTTTGGTTTATTAATGAAGATCTCTACTCATTCTTGCAATTTCTCTTTCATTATGGTAGCTTGATTCTTATATTAGGAGTAGGGTGAAGTTTATCATAGTTAACTAATATTGTCACGTTAATTTTATCGTTGTTTATTCCCTACTTGTTTTAATTGTTATTAAAGATTCGGTATTCATTTTAAAGCGACACGAGAGTGTGTTTTAGAACCTTCAAGATTGTTTTGTCAAATCAAGTTTTGAGATTTAAAAATAGTAATTTTTGATGGATTATGCTTGCACTTTGATTGTTTTGATAGTCCATGCTTAAATACATTTGCGAATTTTAAAACTTGTATTTTCTAAGGGAATAGGGATTTTAGCCGTCTATTAGAGACATTAAAAATATTTTGATCATAACCGTCATATTTTCCGAATTAAACACGGCGAGAGTCGGTTTAATTTGAGTTATAAAAAGGGAATGGCAACATTAAATTAGTGTGCAATATTAGTTACGTGATAAATGGACCCCGAATCCTAATTATTTCCTAATTGTTTACAAATCTCTTGCGTTACTCTCATTTATCGTAGTTGCTTTTATTTTGTATAATTTATAATTATTCTCTACCCCATTTGATCTAGTTGGACAGTTGTAATTCTTTTAATAATTAAAATTGACAAATCCTCGTGGGTTCGACCCGTACTTACACTCGCTATTCTATAATAGCCCGTGCACTTGCGGTATTTTATAAATTGACAACACCACACATCCATAAGAACTAAAAAAAGACCTTCATATATCATAATAAATTGTTGCAAAACTAAACAAGAAGTTAATCTTAGAAAATGATAAATTCAAGAAGGAAATTGACATTGAGAGTGTGCCTCTCGATGGTAGCTATCCAAATAAAGATTAATTACCTCAATTAAAGAAAAAGGTTTGTTAATTTATTATTATAAAAAGTCTTAACAACCCAAAAGTCTATGTGACAAAATATTTTATTAAATTTTAGAATCATTAAGTTTTATCTTCTTATTTAAGACAATGATACTAAAATATGTGAAAAGGGTAAAGTAAGCACAAGACTGGATATACGAGGGAAAAACCTACTAACGGGATAAATCTTAGATTGATAAGAATGACAAATGAACTATCATAGAGCTTTACAAGCAGAAGAAATGACTTACAAGCACACGATGCTATAATCGACTAGACACTTTTTACCACCATATTCTCTATAGAAAATGCCAACAGTAGGACAACACTACACAACTTTGACAGGTTTTGGTCGGCAACCAATACCTTTAAAATGTTTTGCCAAAAATTTCTTCTTTAAATTTGAAGCAATGTTTTATCGAGACGGAACCTTCAAGTAACCAAAATGCTACTCGTAGGATCTTTGAGGGAATCTTATAGATTTGTGTGTTGTGGTGTTTTTCAGGGTGTGGTGCTTTAAATCTCGAAATGAGATTTTCAAGCCAGGGAAAAGACAATGTTTACTCACTAATGAAGATTAGATTTTGAACACAAGGTGAGTAAATATATGAAATGTTTTTAAGAACACAAAGAAGAGGAGTGAAAATATGCTCTGAAATATATGAAATGTTTCGATGAACAAAAATAGTTTTTCAAGGCTCTCACTCTTGGTTTGGAAGAGTAAATAACACTTAACTTATAGTCTTTTGATTTTGAAAAGAGTTAGAGGCCAAAATGTTAGGTGTCACACTCTTAAGGTGTAAAATAGTTACACTACGGTGTCACCTAAAAATTAGTATTTGACACTTTAACCAAAAATATTTTTAGGAAAGATCACGTGTAAAAGTGACTTTCAGCGCTGTTAGATGGCTTTTGCCTCAGCGTCGCTGCAATGAGATATTGCACAGCTGCGGCAAACCTAAAGCAATCCAGGTCGCACCAAATTCTGTAAATTTTGCATGGGGATATAGGAGACCATCAAGACACTGTCGCTGGAGTGGAAGCGTTCGTTGTTGGGGCGATGATACAATGAGACAAGTCACGCTAGTGTACATAAAGTTTGTCGAGTTTGCTTTAGAATTTTTTTTAAAATATGTTTCGAGCCAAACTCTATGTTTGTTTCACACATGAGCACCTATACTTAAAATATACAAAAAGATGAAATTCTTTATAAAAATAGATTTTTTATATGAAAAGTATATTTGCATGTATATTTGATAAAATTACAAAATTAAGGTTAATTAAAAATATTTTTTAATTATAAAAATAGACTAAGCAAGGTGAATCTAAGTCTGCGAAGTTTTATACATTTCCTAAGTGGTGTACTTGTGGTTTGACATTGAGTGAATCCGACTCGTTGATGAAGATTTTTGGTGACCGCTTGGAAAAAGTCTCAAACATGTTTTGGTCAATGAATTTAGATAATATCTATGGAGTACAATGAGTACACTATACTTTTACAATCTCCCCCTTTATCGAATTCTAAGATAAAATATAAAAAAAATTACGAACAAATTAATGAAATCTATCATTTTACGACTCGCTTGGGAAAGGGAAAATATAAAAATATAAAATTATATTTTTTTACAAGTAACTAATCACTACAAAAGTCTCAACCATCTTCATGGATAAAAAGGAATCTCTTGTTCAAAAAATTTTCGATCACAGACGAGCAAACTCATCAAGATACCAATGTGAAAAAAATATGACAAGAAAATATGATAAATATGAACATGTGAATATAAAATTTTGATCGTGTGATATCATATCTATAAAAAAAATAACTCCCCCTCAAATATATAATTCCTCTAAATAAATATGATATAGCAATAAATAACTCTAAGTAACCTAATTTGCTTTATAACTATACTCCCTTATCTACAAATTACAATCGTCTCCCTCCTTTTGTCATGGAAAGAGACAAAGGGAAGAACTAAACCTATAATGGGATCAAGTTTTCGAGGCATTTTAAGAGAGTAAAACAATTTAATCGAACCAACAAATAAAGAAGAATCATATAATGAGGGAATATTTAAAATGTTAGTCCAGTAAAGATATACTCATGAGAGTAATAAGCCTAAGATCAACAAGTTAAAGTACACATAAAAAGATAATATATATCAAGTAATGATATAAGTAATTCTAAAATATGATAAGCATTCAAAAGTTAAGAGTTTACAAGGATTGCAATTAATATGATCAATACAAACCAAAATTCAAATAACTCAAAACATTGAAAGTTAAAAAAATTACATCTTTTATTCTTCTTCTTCAATATCCCAAAAATAGACAAATTAATAACCATATTGGTAGCATCATACAAGGCGTCCTTAACATTCTATGCATGAGTATCAAACTTGTGCTTAAAGTTATTGTAGAAAAAAGAGTTCATCGAGATAAAAGAATGAAGAAAACTAGAACCCAGTTGAGTAAATAACCAAGAGACAACAGGATATAACTTATTTTAAATTAGAGAGTGTTAACTAGATGCTTATGACATAGAGGCGGGACAAGGAGGTGGTGGAGGAACAACATGCGGTGGTGTGAGTGTGCCACTTTCATTGCCAAGATGAACAATTGACTTATAATAAGAATCAATAGTTAATGTAGATTGCAGCTTTTTCTATACTTCATGGGGAAGTAAAGGAACTCTAAACTCCAAAAGCAAATGAAATGATTGTAGGGAAAAGAGTAATCCTTCATACTATCCTTAGTATGATAAAACATGGAGTCCCTAATAAAATCACATAAACTCATACTAGCACCCGATCCAATGGTGTATAATAATTGTTCACGTTTGAAAGTTATGTTATGTGGGTGGTATGAGGGAAAAATATAAGAGAACAAAACTAAGTTTAGAATATAAAAATCCTTAGCAACTACTGCATGGGAAAAGTTCCTTCCATTCTAACCCTAATAACGGTTGTCGATCAAAAAAGTGAATACGTTCCGGTTGTAAGGTTAATTCAAAATTGACTTGTAAGGATAGTCGGGTTAATCTTCTTCAGGGACACCAAAGTAGTTGTTTATCCACTTGGAAGAAAGTTTTACATAAATTCCCCTTACTTTGGCATACAAAAATCTAATGCCTAAGTTATCCTTACCATTGTAAAAGTCAAATAAAATTATCTCACCAAGATGGGGTAACATGGTCCAATTTGAAAGCAAACACGAAATCCAATTATTCTGATCACCCCAAAAGTCATATAAATGGGTGCTGGAATAAGATTCCAAATCTATTAACCTCTCCTAATGCACATGACATGTGGAAAAGATTTCATAAAATCTAGAACAATTAGAGGAATTCAAGGCATGTGAGATAGATTTTAGAGCCATAATGTAGCCTTTAATCACACACCAAAACATAAGAACATAAATTCTAAGAGATATGAAGATGTAAAACAAGGATCCTATATTAACACTATGAGCAGACGAAACCCAAATATGTAAGGCAAAGTTATACACACTAAAAGCTACTCGAGAGATTCAATCTATTCTCAATACAAGTAGAAACTCATCAATAATAGAAAAGATTTCATTAAGTATATCAAAACTCACCACGCTCTAACTCTAAAGAGGAGTAAATTAGAAAATCTATGGATGAAAAACTTACCAAGATGACAATTAATATACTAGAATGTGAAAAAAAAACTACTAAGATTTTCAAGATGGTAAAAAGGGAGGAAGGGAGGAGGTATCTTAAGGGTGAAATAGGTTTTGAGAAAAAAATGGGTAAAAAGATTTAAAAATCCCGATTTGGGAGGTTTTTTTAGAAAACACAGGTGCTATCGTTGCAATGAGAAATTTTCTCGCCGGCCACGGTTACACCGCTGTAGCAAAGCTCCGACTTGGAGGCCGTGTTAGCTTCCATCAAGCCAAAATTGTGCAAAAACAACACAAACCAAAAGAAAATGAACATATAGATTCTTAGCTAAGAAACAGGTAGATTTGGATCCATAAAATACCATATTGAATGATCATACAAGCTATAAAAGACCATATAATGGTTCATGGTTATGCCAAATACTTTACATAAAGAACGGGTTAGCATTCAAAGGCTTAAGGTCAAATTAAAGCCATAAAAGATAGAGTGACCCAAAGACATAACTCATAATAGAAAAGTGAATAAAATGGGCATTAACCTGTAAAATTGAAGAATGAAGATTAATGTTTAAACTCACTTTTGGATTTTTTTGACTTTATGCAACAACGAGAAAGCCTAATTTTTCCTTAAAACAAATAAAATTTTCAGATATCATTTTTTGATTCTCAAATATTGATTTATGATTGAAACCTTTTAAGTCTCATATCCTTATTGTTACTCAATTTTTGGATAGATAAAAATCTTTGAGACATTACTTTTGATAAAAATTTTCAAGTGGCAACTTTCCCTCATTCATTACAAAGGGCGGAGAATTATTTCTAATATTTTAAAGGAGTGCTCAAGAGAATCAACCTTAATTCTCATAGGAAGCAGCCCCACTACCACATTCATATAGGTGCTTCTATCAAGAGTGTACTGTATCTCAAACCCCACTGAATAACAACTATAAAAAGCTTTAAGAGATTAAATCTCATCCTCCATTGATACAGAGGTACTACATCATATGAATGGGTTTTAAGTAAGACTTACATTTGTAACCCCACGAATCACTCGTATGATTTTGTTATCCCATTGAACCCAGATCTTGGGATCTCCAGTCATATAGGTTGGATTTTCATTATCGGTGATTTAGATATTAATAGGCTTTAGGCCCATTTCCCTCGATGTTTGATAAACTAGCTCTTTATCTAGCCCTTTAGTCAATATATCTGCCAAGTTTTCCTTTGACTTGACATAGTCGATTGCTATAACGCCATCATTCAATAGCTGTATCACTATGTTGTGTCTTCTCCTGATATGTTTAGACTTTTCGTTATAGGAGTTATTACGTGCTCTTGCGATCGTTGCTTGAATGTCACAGTGAATGGACAAAGTTGGAACTAGTTTTGGCCATAAATGATTGTTTAATATGAAGTTCCTTAACCATTCATCCTCTTTTCTTGCTTTATCCAAGGTAATGGATTCTGATTCCATAGTGGATCTTGCTATGCAAGTTTATTTGGTAGATTTCCAATATACAACGCCTCCCGCCAAGGCAAAAATATATCCACTCGTATATTTAAATTCGTCATTATCAGAAATCCAATTAGCATCACAAAAGCCTTCAATTATAGCAGGATATCTAGCATAATGAATACCATAATTTATTATGTATTTTAGTCATCTCAAAACTCTAATAAATGCATCCCAATGTTCATTATTAGGATTACAAATATATCTACTAAGTTGTGACACCCCGACTAATTAAATACCGGGTAGCTACTCCTTTATTAAATCAATACAAAATGCCAAGTTGGTTCAGTTAATAGCATCACTGTCGAAAACATTTTAACAATTACTAACCACCTAGTATTTAAAAAGTAAGTTGCCAAATTTTAATTTAAGTCTTATTAACAAGAAATAAAAGAATAATAGAAGAACAACATAATCCATTCACCATAACGAAGTAATGAAATAACCAACAAATAGTAAAAAGTCCGGAGGAAAACTTCCCACCACAATCTCATAACTGAAAATAAATGACAAGTCTGAATCCTGAATTAATTACATGCCGGAAGTCTGAATAACTAAAATAAATGAAATGTCTCTAAAAGAATTGGGCGACATGCCCTACAACTGATAAATGCTTCATATAAAGTCAAGATAGATGAAGCGTCTACAAGCAAAGTCCTGTAACTTCCACAAACAGCTACAACTCGTCACCTGAATGAGGATCCTAAGCATGGTGTCCTTGTGGCTGGGCACCTAAAAATGGTTTTTACAAAAATAGATTTGAAAGCAAATGGGTCAGAGCCCGAAAGTGGAAATCATTTTAAAAACAGCAAGTGTTTTAATAGCATTAAAACATTAAATGCAAAATACATGTTAGGATGTACACTCACATGAAATTCTCACCTCTCGACTACATGTGCACTCCTAACGTACCGTACCCATCTAAATAACATACATATCTAACCAAACCGTAATAAGTTCTACCCCTTACTACTCGATTCCCATAATACATTCTAACGTTATCAATTAAATAGAGGCTTTACATACACTCGGATTCTCAATTAGTAATACAATTCAGTATCAATTAACCCGTTATGTTTTCTCAGAACAATACAATAATTATATTCACAATATTAACATGAAAGTTCCCATTAATTAAGTGTATATTATTCCCGTCATAAATATACAAAACAAGCACTCCGAGACTAGCTGCGGTGCACACATACTCTGCTATCCATCCCGGTACATCACGTACATAAGGATCATGCATTCCGAATCTCTCAGGAATCGTTCTCAGATAACAACATCACAAATAATGGAGGCGAACACAGTCACATCACATAGGTCACGCACATACCTGCGCTCCCACGATCAGCAGACTTATTAACATCCCAATAATTCCTTCTCTGACCTATGTTCATCGAGGTACCAGTCTAAATCCGGGCAACACAAGGATTAGAGGGCCCTAAGCGAACGTAAACCTCCCGTGATAGCAAGTATGGTAGGTATGTCGTACACATAAAATCAATACATATACTAAGTATGCACACATCTTAGTAATCACCATAATATATTGGTGGTACACTTCTCATTCTCGTACCGACATATAATGCTACACAATTTATATGTTCCCGATTAATATAGTAGTTTAGGCCGTCAATAGTTCTCGCATCGTAATAGACACTCACGTCCTACTTCATAATTTCCCTTAGGTTCAACTACACTTCTAGGTTTTGCTCCTCATTATATCTCAAATGTCCCTACTATATCAATTTCTCATCAAGGGAAGGTTATCTCTACCATTAAATAAGGTTACGAGACACGCGAAATCAAAACAGGCTAAAAAGCCTAAACTGTCAACTCGTTAGAAGTCTCGTTCGAACGAGGCTGTTCGAACGAGAGTTCGTTCGAACGAACTGGGCCTTCTAACGAGATCTCGTTCGAACGAAAGTCATCGAACGAACATCCCTCTCGTTAGAAGTCAAACTGTCAACTCGTTAGAATCTCGTTTGAACGAGCTCGTTCGAACGACCTGGGCAGGTCTTCTAACGAGTGGCCAGATTCGAGCCCAGATTTTCCTTAACTTGTTTTTCCAACCTCTCTTCACCTCTAATCTCACCTAAATGTCATTCCAACAATATTTCAAGGTATATAATCCTTCCTAAACATGTTTCAACCGTATTACAACATTTATATGGGTTCAAATCACCCTAAACTACATCAAATTATCAAATCTCCAACATTTATTTTTCAAATCTCAAGAACACGAACCCTAGAAAAATCAAGTCATTCATAGACATAACTAAATCCGTTTTTATGATGTAAAAGATGTACTTTCATCTGACTAATCATCCTATCAACGTTCTACATGCAATTTCCTCAATAGATTCTTAAATCTCTACATCTAATTAAATGGGTTTTCATCATACACCAAGAACAATACAATTTATTTGAATTTCCTACGCATGGAAGAAGCATTCTCTGTAAAATAATGAAATAAAACCACTTGCCTAATGTGTATCTCTGAATTTGGTGACGAATTGATAAGTTTCTCTCTCTCTCTCTGTAGAATTCTCCTATCTTCTCTCTCCCTCTACATGCTCTTCTCTAGTGGTGGCAATGGAGGCTAGGGTTTGTCTTAGGAACTTTTGGGGTTAATTCTAATAACCCCCGTAGCCCTCAAATTAGTTAATGGCTGGTAATGGGTTAGTGGGTGTTTTAATTTTCCATTTAAAACTCCTAAAATTCGTTAATCAAAAATCCCAAAATTCTAAAATTACCAAACTGCCCTTTTGGGTTGCCGGTATGGCCTAAAAATACCCCGGGACCCAAACCAAACCCCCGACTAGTGTTTTCTGACTATTTCGACCCTTCCGAACGCGTTGGCGCACTCAAAACGACCATACGGTTAATAGAAATAAAATTCACTTTTATAATTAAAATAATTATATTCCTGACGCGACTGTCACACGCGTCTCAACAAAATTTTCAAATTACCGTATTTCAATCTCACGACAAATTTCATAATTCAATATTCATATATAATCATATATGCACACTATAATCAAATACCAACTCGCATCTCGCTAGTATTTTAATCCGGATTAATCTCCAATTAATACACATCTAATTCAATTAATCCCATAAATAAATATCACAAAAATACGGGGTATTACATACTTCCCCCCTAATAACTGAATTTCGTCTCGAAATTCGGAACTAGAAAGTACCTGGTAAGAATAACTTTTGATAACGTTCGCGCATCTCATCCTCGCGCTCCCATGTGGACTCCTCGACATTATGATGTTGCCAGTGAACACGCACTAACGGAACTATCTTTGATCGCAGTTTCCGCTCACTTCGGTCCAAAATAGCAATCGGCCCCTCCTCGTAGGAGCTATCAGGTTGGAGATCGATGTCCTCCAAAGCAATGTGAGAATGAGCCAAATCGTCTCTAAGATATTTCCTTAGTGAGGAAATATGAAATACATCGTGAATCCGATGTAAATGTTCCGGTAATCCAAGCCTATACGCAACCGGTCCAATCCACTCAATAATAGAAAATGGTCCCACATATCTCGGTGCCAACTTCCCTTTCTTCCCGAAACGCATAATCCCCTTCATAGGAGATACTCTGAGCAAAACCTAATCCACCACTTGGAACTCTCTGAAGAACCTCTTCGCATCAGCATAGCTCTTCTGCCTGTCCTGAGCTACCCGAATGCGACTCCGAATCAATTCTATCCTCGCTGAAGTATCCTGAATCACTTCCGGCCCAAGTAGTTTGTTATCCCCCACCTCTAACCAACATGCTGGGGAACGACAAGGTCTACCGTACAACGCCTCAAATGGAGCCATGCCAATGGTGAACTGGTAGGAGTTATTGTAAGCAAACTCCACCAGTGGAAGATACTGCTCCCATCCACCCCCGAAATCAATGATGCACATATGTAGCATGTCCTCCAACATCTGGTTTGTACGCTCGGTCTGCCCATCGGTCTGCCCGTGATACGCCGTACTCAACCGCAATTCCGTGCCCATGGCCTCCTGAAAACTCTTCCAAAACCGTGAAACAAATATCTTGTCTCGGTCAGACACGATATTTAAGGGCACACCGTGAAGTCTCACTATCTCTGTAATAAAGAGCTGGGCATACTGTCCTGTAGTGTAGTCTTTCCTTACGGGTAGGAAATGAGCGACTTTGGTCAACCTGTCCACAATTTCCCAAATGGAGTCGTGACCTCTCTGTGACGTAGGCAACCCCGTGATAAAGTCCATGGATATGCTCTCCCACATCCACATCGATACCTCCAATGGCTGTAGAAGTCCTGCCGGTCTCTGATGATCCACTTTTACCAGCTGACAAGTGGCGCATTTAGAAACAAACACGGCAATATCTCTCTTCATCCCGCTCCACCAATACTGACGTCTCATGTCTTGGTACATTTTGTCCCCACAGGGATGTACCGCGAACCGTGAGCCGTGCGACTCTGCCATCACCTCATGTCGCAGTTCCTCCCCTTCCGGGACTACCAATCTCCCATTGAAGCGTAATCCCCCGTCTGACCTAACGGTATAGGACTCGGCTCCCTCTGCTAGTAATCAAACTATCTTCTCCTGACAGAACGAGTCATTTTGCTTGTGCCCTTACTACCTTCGTGACAATCTGCGGTGTAACGGTCATTACAGACATGAACGATCGGGCCACTGCATCCTGGTGTCCCAATTCCTTCCACTTGGCCTTCCACACCCCTGTCACTTCATCTGCTGGCCTACGGCTCAACGCGTCTGCTACCACGTTAGATATCAAACTGATAGTCCTTCAGAAACTCAAGCCACCTTCGCTGCCGCATATTCAACTCCTTTTGCGTGAATAGGTACTGTAGGGATTGTGGTCCGTGAACAGTCGAAACTTCTCCCCCAAAAGGTAATGTCTTCAAATCCGAAGGGCAAATACAACTGCCGCCAACTCCAAATCATGAGTGGGGTAATTCTTCTCATGAGGCTTAAGCTTACGGGAAGCATAAGCTATGGCCTGACTCTCCTGCTGTAATACACCTCCAAGTCCTTGCAATGACGCATCGGTGTAAACGAAATACTCAACTCTCGGTCTCGGCAATGCTAACACAGGTGCTGAGGTCAACTTATCCTTTAACTCATCGAATGCCAACTGACAGGCATCACTCCAAATGAACGTAACACCTTTACGAGTCAGATGTGTCAAAGGACCTGCTATCTTCGAAAATCCCGAATGAACCTCCTGTAGTATCCTGCTAGGCCCAAGAAACTACGAATTTCTGTTTGTTCGTGGGCTGTCCCCACTCCCTCACCGTGGATACCTTTCCTGGATCAACAGATATTCCTCAGTCGGAAATAATGTGTCCCAAAAACTGGACCTCCTTCAGCCAAAACCCTCACTTCTCATACTTTGCATACAGCTCGTTTTGACGTAGCGTCTGCAAAACTTGCCTCAAATGCTCGGCGTGCTCCTCCTCTGTCTGGGAGTAAACCAGAATATCATCAATGGAGACAATGACAAACTGATCTAGGAAATCTCTGAACACCCTATTCATCAAGTCCATAAACACGGCTGGAGCATTGGTCAAACCAAAAGGCATAACCCGAAACTCGTAAGATCCATATCTCGATAAGAACGCAGTCTTCGAGACATCCTCTTCCCTGATACGCAACTGATGGTATCCCGATCGCAAATCAATCTTCGAGAAGAAAGAAGCTCCTCTCAACTGGTCGAATAGGTCATCGATTCGAGGCAACGGATACTTATTCCGTATCGTGACCTTATTCAACTCTCGGTAGTCCACACACAATCTCAGTGAACCATCTCTCTTCTTCACGAACAACACAGGGGCACCCCACGGTGAAGTACTCCTCCGAATAAACCCCTGACCCAACAACTGTTCAATCTGATCCCGTAACTCCCTCATCTCAGCTGGAGCCATACGGTACGGTGCGCGTGCTATAGGTCTCGTATCTGGTAATAAGTCTATGACAAAATCTATCTCACGACTGGGGGGTAGGCCCGGTATCTACTGAAACACATCGGAATACTCCCTGACAACTGGGATCGAATCTAAAGGAATCACAACCTCCTTAGAGGTATCCTCCTCTAGGTAATACAAATGAGCGGTCGAGCCTCCCTCTGGGCGAGGCATCGCCACTAAAAACATCTCTTGCCCCGGAATGGCAAAAACAATGCTCCCACCGAAGCAATCAATCATGGCTCTATAATCAGCGAGCCAATCCATACCGAATAATCACATCGTGCACATGCATATCTAATACCAACATGTTTGCAGGTAATACCAAGCTACCAATATCTACCCCCACTCCCCGGCATATAAAGAAAATAAGTGACCCACTCCCCAATGGTGAGTCTACACACGTCACTGTGCTCTCTGCTATGGCTAACAACCCTAAGACTTTCGCAAAATGTGTAGCTATAAAACAATGCGTTGCCCCCGTATCAAACAAAACCCTACCCATAGTACCATGGATAGGAAACATACCCTCAATCGCGGGTGGTGCCTGTGGAGCTGCTGCCTGGTGGACGTTATAGACACGTCCATACTATAACTGTCCCTGCTGCACAGGAACTGCTAGAATGGCCGGTAGTGCTGGTACCTGGGCTGGAGCTGGGAGAGCAGGTGGAAAAAGTGGCCTCTGTGGCTCATGTCGATCACCCTGCTGCTGCTGCGGGGCCTTGCCCTTATCAGGACAATCCTGACGTTTGTGGCCAATCTTACCACAAATGAAACACTTCCCTCGAAACTGCTTCACTTCATTACGGTGTTGACTAGTCTCGCTTTTGTGACACCCCGACTAATTAAATACCGGGTAGCTACTCCTTTATAAAATTAATTCAAAATGCCAAGTTGGCTCAGTTAATAGCATCACTGTCGAAAACATTTTTATTATTACTATCCACCTAGTATTTAAAAAGTAAGTGCCGAATTTTAATTTAAATCTGATTAACATGCAACAAGTAAAATGAAGAAATAAATAACATCATTCACCATACTGAAGTAAACTGAATAGCCATCACAATAGAGTAAATAAAGTCTGGAGGAAAACTCCTCACTACAATCCCATAACTGAAATAAATAACCGAAACTGAAATAAAACATGCTACAGTCTGAAAAACGGAAATATAAAAGATGTCTAATAGAAATGGGCAACATGCCCTACAACTGATAGGTAGTGACTCTGGAATCCAAAGATAGAAGCGTCTACATGCAAATCCCTGTAGCTTCCACAAGCAGCTACAGCTCGTCACCTGAATGAGTATCCTATGCTTGGTGTCCTTGTGGCTGGGCACCTAAAATGGTTTTACAAAGAAAAAGAGATTTGAAAAGCAAACGGGTCAGAGCCCGAATGTGGAGTTATATTTTAAAAACCTGCAAGTGCTTTAAAAACATTTAAAATATTAAATGCAAAGTACATGTTAGGACGTACACTCGCATGATATTCTCACCTCTCGTCTAACTGTGCACTCCTAACGTAAGTACCCATCTATATCGACCCATACTACTAGCTAACTGACAACATAACTAGCTAGACTGCCCAAAGGTGCTACCCATATTACTCGGTTCCATTTATCATAACAACGCTCGTAATTAAATAGAGGTTTAACGTAAACTCAGTTACTAAATATGCCAATGATATAACTATCAGTTAACTCATTATATGTCTTGAGACAGTACCGTAATATTTTTACAACATTAACATGAGGATTCCCATTAATTTAAGGTATATTATTCACATCATAAATATACGATACAAGCACCCCGCAATCTGAGCTATGGTGCACACATACTCTGCTATCCATCCCGGTACATCACGTACATAAGGATCACACATTCCGAATCTCTCAGGAATAGTTCAGATAACACAAATCACAAATAGTGGAGGCGAACACAGTCACCATCACATGGGTCACGCACATACCTACGCTCCCATGGTCAGCGGACTTATTAATATCACAATAAGTCTTTCTATGACCTATGTTCATCAAGGTACCAGTCTATATCCCCCCCGTAGGCACACAAGGATTAGAGGGTCCTAAGCGAACGCAAACCTCCCGTGATAACAAGTATGGTAGGTATGTCATACACACAATCCATATACCAATACTAAGTAAACACACGTCTTAGTAGTACCGTATTTTAAATCGTAGTATATATTCTCATACTAACTATAATTAACACAATTCATACTATTCCGGTTTGTAATTATACGCGCCATAATTATCTCACGTCGTAGTAGACACTCACGTCTCAACCCAAACCGTCCATGTAATAACACTCTCGTATGTAAATTCCTTCTCATAAATACCCAATTGTCCCAATATTATCCCTACGAAGGTTAACTATATCCTCGAACAAGTTTACGGAACTCCAAAAGTCAAAACAGTCCAAAAGGGACCAAACTGCCAGCTCGTTAGAAGTCTCGTTCGAACGAGACTTCGAACGAGTTTGGACTGTCAGGTCGTTAGAAGTCTCGTTCGAACGAGGCTGTTCGAACGAGATCCCAGTTCGTTCGAACGAACTGTCCCTTCTAACGATATCTCGTTCGAACGAGATATCGAACGAAATCCCTACTCGTTAGTAACGACTGGTCAACTCGTTAGAAGCTCGTTCGAACGAGTTCGTTCGAACGACCTGGGGCTGCTTCTAACGAGCTACCAGTTTCGGCCCAGATTTTTCCAAAAATCGTTTTTCACCATTTTTAACACTTCAATCCTTCTCCAAAGTTCATCCCAATAACGTTTTAGGGTCTCTAATTCATCCTAAACATATTTACATCATCTCCTAACATGTTTTCAGGGATTAAATCATCATACCATCAACTAAATTTACAAATCTCTACACTTTTCCCAATTTCTATAGAACATGAACCCTAGGTTTATATCATCATCAAATCCCAGAATTTATTTCGTTTTAATTCCTTCAAATCACAATTAATATAAGGGAAATCCTCTACCTATCATACTACATGCAATCCTCTTCATAATCTTCAAGATCTAAACTTCAAACTACATGGGTTTTCATTATCTTTCAAGAACAGTTGTAATTTATCAATTTTCTAACATGGAGGAAACATTCTACGAATTTAAATATGATTAAAACACTTGCCTTGGTTTGATTTCTGAATTTGGTGTGGATTCGGTGTAGAATTTCTGCAGAATTCCTCTCTCTCTCTCCTTCTCCAAGCTTTCTTCTCCAAAAAGCTATGGTGGCTAGGGTTTGCTTTGGGGGAACTTATGAAAACCTAATTTTATAAACCTCCGTAGCTTGTTGGGTTTATAAGGGTTGGTTGGGTCAATTCCTTATCAGATTACAACTCTCAATTTTCGTCACTTTTAATTACCCAAAAATACCAAATTACTAAAATACCCTTTAAGTTACCGGTATGGCCTAAAAATACCCCGGGACCCAAACTATACCCCCGGCTAGTGTTTTCTGATTATCTCGACCCTTCCGGACGCGTTGGCGCACTCAAAACGACCATACGTATTATCGATTTTAAATTCACTTTTAATAACAAAATATTATACCGTGACGCGGCGGTCCCACGCGTCTCAACAAAATTTCTAAAATGCCGTATATAAATCTCACGACAAATTTTTATAATACCAAATACATATATAATCATATATGCACATAATCAAATACCAATTCGCATCACATTAGTATTTATAATCCGGATTAATTTCCAATTAATACGCATTTAATTAATTAATCCCAAAATAAATATAGCCAAAAATACGGGGTATTACAGCTTTTTCCCCGGTCTTGTTGGCCTTGGGGGGAGATTTGCGAAAAAACTATGTCAGGGCGAGGACAATCCATCCACTTGTGACCCGGTTGTACATATTTATAGCAGAGTTTCAAAATTCTTCGCTGGTCAGATAGTAGTTTATCCCCATTCTGATTCGGACAAGATTTACGTTTGTGATTGTCCATTCCACAACCGAAACACCTCTTAGTGATTTCATTCGGAATCCGACTTCGTTGGCCCTGACACTTTTGCTCCTGCACATGAATCTCGTTACTTCTGGAACTCACTTGATCTTGATTGTTTTGTTGTCGCAGATTCGGCGTCTTCGCACGATTTTCAATGTTAGTCACATGCATTTGGTTAACTTCTCTAGGTCTTTTGCCTCCTTTAAGTTGTATGTTGCGTTCTTGGTATTGTAGAATTGCAGTGGTAACTGCTTGTGCCACGATACCTGCTAACTCGGCGGTTGATATTCTCTCTGGGGATACCTGCGGTGTGAGTCGATCTTGCTCCTTAACTCCCCTAACCGTTTTAGCTAGTTCTTCTTGACGATTCATCTGAAATTTAAGTAAATTTGGATGAGTTCGTCATTCAAATAGAAAAATCGCAGAAGTACGAATTTCCAGAGTATAGAGATAAACACAACATTCCTAGAATTAGGGCTCTATATCAAAGAAAGCTCAGCGAAAAAACATAATAAGCCGTACAGATCCTAAAGGACACTAGAACCTGATGCTCTGATACCACCTGTGACACCCCGACTAATTAAATACCGGGTAGCTACTCCTTTATTAAATCAATACAAAATGCCAAGTTGGTTCAGTTAATAGCATCACTGTCGAAAACATTTTAACAATTACTAACCACCTAGTATTTAAAAAGTAAGTTGCCAAATTTTAATTTAAGTCTTATTAACAAGAAATAAAAGAATAATAGAAGAACAACATAATCCATTCACCATAACGAAGTAATGAAATAACCAATAAATAGTAAAAAGTCCGGAGGAAAACTCCTCACAACAATCTCATAACTGAAAATAAATGACAAGTCTGAATCCTGAATTAATTACATGCCGGAAGTCTGAATAACTGAAATAAATGAAATGTCTCTAAAAGAATTGGGCGACATGCCCTACAACTGATAAATGCTGCATATAGAGTCAAGATAGATGAAGCGTCTACAAGCAAAGTCCTATAACTTCCACAAACAGCTACAGCTCGTCACCTGAATGCGGATCCTAAGCATGGTGTCCTTGTGGCTGGGCACCTAAAAATGGTTTTTACAAAAATAGATTTGAAAGCAAATGGGTCAGAGCCCGAAAGTGGAAATCATTTTAAAAACAGCAAGTGTTTTAATAGCATTAAAACATTAAATGCAAAATACATGTTAGGACGTACACTCACATGAAATTCTCACCTCTCGACTACATGTGCACTCCTAACGTACCGTACCCATCTAAATAACATACATATCTAACCAAACCGTAATAAGTTCTACCCCTTACTAATCGATTCCCATAATACATTCTAACGTTATCAATTAAATAGAGGGCTTTACATACACTCGGATTCTCAATTAGTAATACAATTCACTATCAATTAACCCGTTATGTTTTCTCAGAACAATACAATAATTATATTCACAATATTAACATGAAAGTTCCCATTAATTAAGTGTATATTATTCCCGTCATAAATATACAAAATAAGCACTCCGAGACTAGCTGCGGTGCACACATACTCTGCTGTCCATCCCGGTACATCACGTACATAAGGATCACGCATTCCGAATCTCTCAGGAATCGTTCTCAGATAACAACATCACAAATAATGGAGGCGAACACAGTCACATCACATGGGTCACGCACATACCTGCGCTCCCACGATAAGCAGACTTATTAACATCCCAATAAGTCCTTCTCTGACCTATGTTCATCGAGGTACCAGTCTAAATCCGGGCAACACAAGGATTAGAGGGCCCTAAGCGAACGTAAACCTCCCGTGATAGCAAGTATGGTAGGTATGTCGTACACATAAAATCAATACATATACTAAGTATGCACACATCTTAGTAATCACCATAATATATTGGTGGTACACTTCTCATTCTCGTACCGACATATAATGCAACACAATTTATATGTTCCCGATTAATATAGTAGTTTAGGCCGTCAATAGTTCTCGCATCGTAATAGACACTCACGTCCTACTTCATAATTTCCCTTAGGTTCAATTACACTTCTAGGTTTTGCTCCTCATTATATCTCAAATGTCCATACTATATCAATTTATCATAAAGGAAAGGTTATCTCTACCATTAAATAAGGTTACGGGACACGCAAAATCAAAACAGGCTAAAAAGCCTAAACTGTCAACTCGTTAGAAGTCTCGTTCGAACGAGGCTGTTCGAACGAGAGTTCGTTCGAACGAACTGGGCCTTCTAACGAGATCTCGTTCGAACGAAAGTCATCGAACGAACATCCCTCTCGTTAGAAGTCAAACTGTCAACTCGTTAGAAGCTCGTTCGAACGAGCTCGTTCGAACGACCTGGGCAGGTCTTCTAACGAGTGGCCAGATTCGAGCCCAGATTTTCCTTAACTCGTTTTTCGAACCTCTCTTCACCTCTAATCTCACCTAAATGTCATTCCAACAATGTTTCAAGGTATCTAATCCTTCCTAAACATGTTTCAACCGTATTACAACATTTATATGGGTTCAAATCACCCTAAACTACATCAAATTATCAAATCTCCAACATTTATTTTTCAAATCTCAAGAACATGAACCCTAGAAAAATCAAGTCATTCATAGACATAACTAAATCCGTTTTTATGATGTAAAAGATGTACTTTCATCTGACTAATCATCCTATCAACGTTCTACATGCAATTTCCTCAATAGATTCTTAAATCTCTACATCCAATTAAATGGGTTTTCATCATACACCAAGAACAATACAATTTATTTGAATTTCCTACGCATGGAAGAAGCATTCTCTGCAAAATAATGAAATAAAACCACTTGCCTTATGTGTATCTCTGAATTTGGTGATGAATTGATAAGTTTCTCTCTCTCTCTCTGCAGAATTCTCCTCTCTTCTCTCTCCCTCTACAAGCTCTTCTCTAATGGTGGCAATGGAGGCTAGGGTTTGTCTTAGGAACTTTTGGGGTTAATTCTAATAACCCCCGTAGCCCTAAAATTAGTTAATGGCTGGTAATGGGTTAGTGGGTGTTTTAATTTTCCATTTAAAACTCCTAAAATTCGTTAATCAAAAATCCCAAAATTCTAAAATTACCAAACTGCCCTTTTGGGTTGCCGGTATGGCCTAAAAATACCCCGGGACCCAAACCAAACCCCCGACTAGTGTTTTCTGACTATTTCGACCCTTCCGAACGCGTTGGCGCACTCAAAACGACCATACGGTTAATAGAAATAAAATTCACTTTTATAATTAAAATAATTATATTCCTGACGCGACTGTCACACGCGTCTCAACAAAATTTTCAAATTACCGTATTTCAATCTCACGACAAATTTCATAATTCAATATTCATATATAATCATATATGCACACTATAATCAAATACCAACTCGCATCTCGCTAGTATTTTAATCCGGATTAATCTCCAATTAATACACATCTAATTCAATTAATCCCATAAATAAATATCACAAAAATACGGGGTATTACATAAGTCTACCCACAACATATGCAATATCAGGTCTAGTGAAGTTGATTAGACTACCAATAAATCCAGAATATTCTAACGATGATACACCAGGACCCGAATGTTTTCTAAAGTGACAACTAATGTCATAAGGTTTTTTAGCAGGAATACAATTAAATTGTTCAACCTTTCTAAGAACTTTCTCTACATAATGAGATTGGGTTAAAATAATTCCTTTAGAATTTTTAATGATTTTAATTCCAAGTATAACATCAGCAACACCCAAATCTTTTATATCAAATTGCTTATTAATGAAACTTTTAGTTTTATTAACTACTTCCATATCAGTTCCAAAAATAAGCATATCATCCCCCAATAAGTAAATAATCACACCAGAATTATCTTTAAATTTGCTATTATTACATTTATCCGCTTCATTAATGTTAGAATCATCAGAGATCATTACTTCATCATATTTTTTGTGAATAATAATTTTTAGTTCTTCAAGTGGCAACACAATAGATTTATTAACTTCCATTTTAAAATCCAAAAATTTTCCAACCATAAATTTTTTAGACCCAGCATCATCAGTTGCATATTTTTTATTCAGTGTGTTCCATAATTCTTTAACAATGGGAAAGGACCAATAGACATCATCCAGTTCAAGGCGGAGTCAATTCAGAATAGAATTCCTACACATATAATCCCTTTGTTTCCAAATAACTAGTTTTTCAGGTATAAAAGGTCTATCAGATGCAATCAAATCAATTATCTTAAGAGTTGTTTGGTAAAATTGCAGTTTCATTTGCCATCTCTTAAACTTCTTTCCAGCAAACACTTCATGTTTTTCATAGTATTTTGCATTAGGATTTTCCATAGCAGGTTGTAGAATAACACGAAAATTTCACCTTTAGATTATTGGAAATATTATATACAGAATATATGAAAAAACCCAATTTTGAAATAGATAAAATTGGAAGAACTCATTCATCAAGGTTTGTGTTTGACACAAAGTCCTAAAGGTGAAATTACCAGATGATATTGATGTTGTCAGCCTCTTGAACAAACACCTCCTAGGATTCAACGATCAGATTTCATCACCAACAACTATGAAGAATCTTGATCTCTCAGGATACTCCAGTACCAAAAACTATTAAATAAAAAAATAGTGTAACAGAGAGATAATATATTTTTTCTTTTCTGTAATGGGAGATAGAGAGAAAGACGTTTTTTTGAGATATAGTTTTGCAGGGAAGATGAGTATTTTTTGTAGGAATAAAGAAAAACGTTTTTGCCCACTAACCCACTTAGTTCTCCACTAACGGGTAGTTGAGTCAGAATTAAAGACTTAGTCAAAAATTAAAAACCGGTTTTAAAATGAGTTAAAAATGAAATCGTAAATGGGTAAAAAATCTGGGCACTTAAGAGAAACCCAAAGTCCCCAAGGCACAATTAAAGACTATTAATGTGTAGTGTGCCTCTTAGGGATTGAACCCATGACCTCAAGCACAAAATACCACAAACTTACCACTTGGCCACTTACCCCAAATCATTTATTTCATTCAAAATAAATATATATACTAATATACCCAACAATCCCCCACAATAATGACATAAATAAATAAATATAAAAAGACGCTCGGGAGTATCATAAGGAGTGACGTAGAAGACAAAGGTGTCATTCGACTTGAACCTTTGCTTTGTCTTGATCTATTGAGTTTATCGATTGATAGTGAACTAATGTATTGAATTTTTTCACCGTTATAGTAAACTTAAGTCAATAGAACACAGACGTGACTCCCAAAAATCATCATCGAGTTCCCACGGTTGTGCTCATTTCGGCCATGAGCATGCCTAGGTTTCTTGAGTGCTCTAGAGAATCAACCTTAATTCTCATAGGAAGCGGCCCTCCTACCACACTCATATAGGTGCTTCTATCAAGAGTGTACAGTATCTCACACATCTCTGAAGAATAGCTATAGAAAGCTTTAAGAGAATAAATCTCATCCTCCATCGATACATAGGTACAACATCATACGAATGGGTTTTAAGTAAAACTTACGTTTGTACCCTCAAGAATCACTTGTATAATGTTTTTATCCCATTGAACCCAGATCTTGGGATCTCCAGTCGTATGGGTTGGATTTCCATTATAGGTGATTTAGATATTAATAGGCTTTAGGCCCATTCCCCTCGATGTTTGAAAAAGTAACTCTCTTGCTAGCCCTTTTGTCAATGGATCTGCCAGGTTTTCCGTTCACTTGACATAGTCGATTTCTATAACTCCATCCTTTAATAAATGTCTCACTGTGTTGTGTGTTCTCCAGATATGTCTAGACTTTCCATTGTAGGAGTTAGTATGAGCTCTTGCGATCGCTGCTTGACTGTCACAGTAAGTGGACAAAGTTGGAACTGATTTTGGCCACAAATTGATATGCAAGTTTGTTTGGTAGTTTTCCAAGATACAACACCTCCTACTAAGGCAAAAACATATCTACTCGTAGATTTACATTCGTTATTATCAGAAATCCAATAACCATTGCAAAATCCTTATAGCAGGATATCTAAATTAATGAATACCATAATTTATTATGTATTTTAGATATCTCAAAACTAATCAAAGCATCCTAATGTTCATTATTCGGATTATAAGTTTATCTACTAAGTCTACCCACATCATATGCAAAATCAGGTGTAGTGCAGTTCATAAGATACATTACACTACCAATAACTCTAGAATATTCTAACGATGATACACCAGGACCCGAATGTTTTCTTTAGTGACAACTAGTGTTATAATGTGTTTTAGCAGAAATATAATTAAATTGTTCAAATTTTCTAAGAACTTTCTCTACATAATGTGATTGGTTAAAAATAATTCCTTTATAATTTTTAATGATTTCAATTCTAATTATAACATCAGCAACACCCATATCTTTCATATCAAATTTCTTATTAAGGAAACTTTTAGTTTTATTAACTACATCCATATCAGTTCCAAAAATAAGCATATCATCCACATATAAGCAAATAATCACACTAGAATTATCTTTGAATTTTCTATATATAAATTTATCCGCTTCATTAATGTTAAATTCATTAGAGATCATTACTTGATCACATTTTTCATGCCATTGTTTAGGATCTTGTTTTAGTCCATATAAACATTTTTTTAAGCCTACACACTTTTTTATCTAGGCCTTGGACTACAGACCTCTCATGTTGATCCATATAAATTACTTCTTCAAGATCTCCA
The DNA here is from genome assembly GCA_949130495.1 of Sambucus nigra. Lineage (NCBI taxonomy): Eukaryota > Viridiplantae > Streptophyta > Magnoliopsida > Dipsacales > Adoxaceae > Sambucus > Sambucus nigra. The sequence continues at coordinate 381,274,526 of OX422220.1, read as the reverse complement.
TTGGAAAAAGTCGTTTTAACATCCATTAGATGAATTATCAGATTATGTAATGAAGAAATAGTTATTAATAGCCTAATAGATGTAATTCTAGTAACATGAGAGAAAGTGTCAAAGAAATCAATTCCTTCCTTTTGTCTATAGCCTTTAGCTACCAATCTTGGCTTAAATTTATCAGTTGAACCTTCTGCTTATAATTTTTATTTAAAAATCCATTTGCATCCAATATATTTACATCCTTTAGGCAAGTCAACTAACTCCCACGTGTTATTAGAAATAATAGAATCATACTCACTATTTATGGCTTCTTTTCAAAAAGTAGAATCGGGTGAGGACATTGCCTTACTAAAAGTGACGGGGTCATTTTCCATTAAGTATGTTAAAAATTCTGGACCGAATGAAGCAGCTATCCTAGGTCTTTTACTTTTTCTAATTTCAATTTTTTCAAAATTCGAGGATTCATTTGTAACACTAGAACTCACTGGAACAGAACTACTAGTTCCCCCACTTCTCACTTTAAAAGGAAATTTGTTCTCATAAAATTCAGCATCTCTTGACTCAAAAATAGTGTTTTTATCTATATATTGACTTTTAGAATCAATTACAAGAAACCTATATGCATTACTTTTTTTAGCATAACCTATAAAAACACAATCAACAGTCTTTGGGCCAAGTTTTGTTCTCTTAGGTACATGTATTAAAACCTTAGCAAGACACTCCCACACTTTAAGGTGTTTATAAAAAGGGTTTTTATTTTTCCAAATTTTATAAGGTGTTCTATAATTTTCCTTGAAATGTATTTAATTAAGAATATAATAAAGTGCCTCACCCCATATATTATAAGGTAATCCCGAAGTGCTTAACATAGGATTTACCATATCCTTAAGAGTTCTGTTTTTTTCTTTCAGCCACACCATTAGATTGGGGTGAATAAAAAGGAGTAACTTGATGAATTATTCAATTTTCTTTACAATATTTATCAAGATCACCAGTTTATTCTCCTTCCCTATCGGATCTTAATGTTTTAATGGATTTTTCTGATTATTTTTCAACTTCTAGTTTATAAGAAATAAATTTTGAGAAACTCTCATCTTTACTTTTAAGGAGATATATATAACAGTAACGAGGAATTTATTTCCACCACCTGTCACATAACCTTTTACATCACAAAGATCAAAATGAATTAAACTTAAAAAACAGTTGAACATCTTTCAACACTCGGAAAAGGTTTTTTATCATATGTTTATTCAACACATATTTCACATTTAGAGTTGGTATAAATATCATATTTTGTTATGTTTCCTGAAAAAAATATTTTTTTAATGGATGCCTTATTTACATGACCAAGTCTAAAATGCCACATATCACAAGAGTCAATCAAATAAGTAGAAGAAGTAGACATTTTATTATTATCATCCATGGTTAGATTTAGTTTGAAAATACCCTCATGAACATAACCTTTCCCTACAAAAGCACCGTCCTTAGTCACAACTACCTTATCACTCTCTAAAACAATTTTAAAACCATTCTTAACTAAGATAAAACTCGACACCAGATTCTTCCTAACCTCAGGGACATACAAAACATATTTAAGGTAAGAACATTTCCTGAAGTGAACTTTAAAACTACAGTTCCCTTACCCTTAACCTTAGACGAAGAGGAGTTTTCCATGTACATACATTCACCCTCACCCACAGCGGTGAAGGTAGTGAAGGCACCTATCGTGCCACAAATATGTTTGGTAGCACCAGAATCAAGCCACTAGTCTATCGTGTTACTCACAATGTTTACCTCGGTCAGCACAGCAGAAAAGTTACCCTCCTCAATTACATTTGTTTGAGGCTTCACATTCTGACTTTTTCTTAACTTGAAATCTTTAGCGTAATGACCTGGCTTTCCACACACAAAGCATTGACCTTCATGTTTAGATTTAAACTGAGGTTTAGAATTTTTATTCTGATCATTAGGTTTAAATTTATCATTGGACCTCGACTCCTAGTTTTGTTTATGGTGCCCATGTTTCTGGTTTGAATGATTAGGCATAAACTGGTTCTGTTTTTGGTATCCATTTGATTTCCCCTCGACCAAATTAGCCTTAGAACTGAATTCAAAATTTTTCTCCTTAAGTTCTCCATTCCTATTATCTTCCTCAATTCTCAAATAAACTATCAAATCTTCTAGTGTCATCTCCTTTTTCTTATGTTTAAGATCATTGTTACAATCTTTCCAAGAAGGTGGCAGTTTTTCAACTATAGATGACACTTGAAATACCTCACATATACTATAACCCTCGGACATAATTTAGTGAATAATAATTTGTAGTTCTTCAACTTGCGACACAAAATTTTTGTTATCTTCCATTTTGAAGTCCAAAAATTTGCCAACCATAAATTTTTCAGACCCAGCATCTTCCGCTGCATATTTTTTATCCAGTGTGTTCCCCAATTCATTAGCAGTGGGACAAGACCAATAAACATCATACAGTTCAAGGCAGAGACAATTTAGAATCAAATTCCTACATATATAATTCGTTTATTTCCAAACAACTAGTTCTTCAGGTATATAAGGTCTATCAGATGCAATCAAATCAACTACGTTAAGAGTTGTTAGGTAAAATTGCTGTTTTACATTCCATCTCTTAAAATTCTTTACATCAAACAATTCATGTTTTTCAGAGTATTTTACATTAGGATTTTCCATAGCAGGTCGTAGAATAACACGAAAATTTCACCTTTAGATTGTTGAAAATATTATATCCAGAATATATGAAAAAACCCAAATTCGAAATAGATAAAATTGAAAGAACTTATTGATCGAGGTTTGTGTTTGAAACAAAGTCCTAAAGGTGAAATTTCCTGTTGATATTGATGCTATCAGCCTCTTGAACAAACAACTCCTAGGAATCAATGCTCAGATTTCGTCACCAGCAACTATGGAGAATCTTGAACTCTCACGATACTCCAATACCAAAAATAATTAAATAAAAAAAATCGTGTAACAAAGAGATAATAAATTTTTTCTTTTCTGTAATGGGAGATAGAGGGAAAGACTTTTTTTAGACACATATTTGCAGGGAAGAGGAGTATTTTTTATAGGAATAAAGCAAAACGTTTTGCCCGCTAACCTAGTTATTTCTCCACTAGCGGGTAGTTGAGTCAGAATTAAAGAGTTAGTAAAAAATAAAAAACGGGATTAAAAATGAGTTAAAAACGAAATAGTAATTGGGTAAAAAATCTGGGCACTCAAAAGAAGCCCAAAGTCTGAAAGGCCCCATGGCCCAATCAAAGACTATTAATGTTTAGAGTGCCTCCTAGGAATTGAACCCATGACCTCAAGCACAAAATCCCACAAACTTACCACTTGGCCAATTTTTGAAAATCATTTATTTCATTCAAACTAAATATATACATACTAATATAGCCAACAATCACCCACATGAATGAAATAAATAAATAAATAAATACAAAAAGATGCTCTGGAGTACCATAAGGAGTGGCTTAGAAGGTGAAGGTGCCATTCGACTTGAACCTTTGCTTTGTGCTGATCTATTGAGCTTACCGGTTGATAGTGAACTAAAGTCCTGAACTATTTCACCGTTATTGTAAACTAAAGTCAATAGAAAACATACTTGACTCCTAAAAATCATCATCGAGTTCCCACGATTATTTTCATTTCAATCATGAGCATTCCCAGGTTTCTTGAGTTCTCTAAAGAATCGTCCTTAATTCTAATAGGAAGCGACCCCACTACCACACTCATATATATTCTTCTATTAAGAGTGTAATATATCTCACATCCCACTGAATAACAACTATAGAAATCATTAAGATATTAAATCTCATCCTCCATCGATACAGAGGTACTACATCATAGGAATGGGTTTTAAGTATAACTTACATTTGTACCCCCACAAATCACTCGTATAATTTTGTTATCCCATTGGACCCAGATCTTGGGATCTCCAGTCATATGGGTTGGATTTCCATTATAGCTGATTTAGATATTAATAGGCTTTGTCCCATTCCCCTCGATATTTGATAAACTAGCTCTCTAGCTAGACCTTTAATCTATGCATCTGCTAGATTTTCCTTTGACATGACATAGTCGATTTCTATAACCCCATCCTTCAATTTCTTTATCACTTTGTTGTGTCTTCTCTTAATGTGTCTAGACTTTATGTTGTAGGAGTTATTATGTGCTTTTACGATCGCTGCTTGACTATCACAGTGAATGGAAAAAGATGGAACTTGTTTTGGCCACAAATGAATGTCTAATATGAAGTTCCTTAACCATTCAGCCTCTTCGCTTGCTTTATCCAATACAATGAATTCTGATTCCATAGTGGAGCTTGCTATGAAAGTTTGTTTGGTAGATTTCCAAGATACAACGCCTCCTGCCAAGGCAAAAACATATCCACACGTAGATTTACATTCGTCATTATCAAAAATCCAATTAGCATCACAAATGCCTTCAATTATAGCAGGATATCTAACATAATGAGTACCACAATTTATTGTGTATTTTAGATATCTCAAAACTCTAATCAAAGCATCCCAATGTTCATTATTAGGATTATAAGTATATCTAATAAGTCTACCCACAGAATATGAAATATCTAGTCTAGTGTAGTTCATAAGATACATTAGACTACCAATAACTCTAGAATATTCTAACGATGATACACCAGGACCCGAATGTTCTCTGAAGTGACAACTAGGGTCATAAGGTGTTTTAGCAGGAATACAATTAAATTGTTCAATTTTTCTAAGAGCTTTCTCTACATAATAAGATTGGGTTAAAATAATTCCTTCAGAATTTTTAATGATTTTAATTCCAAGTATAACATCAGCAACACCCAAATCTATCATATCAAATTGCTTATTAAGGAAACTTTTAGTTTTATTAACCACACCCATATTAGTTCCAACAATAAGCATATCATCCACATATAAGCCTATAATCACACAGAAATTATCTTTGAATTTCTTATAAAGACATTTATCCGCTTCATTAATGTTAAAATCAGTAGAAATCAGTTCTTGATAAAAATTTTTGCGAATAATAATATGTTGTTCTTCAAGTTGCAACACAATAGATTTATTACCTTCCATTTAGAAATCCAAAAATTTTCAAACCACAAATTTTTTAGACCCAGCATCTTCAGTTGCATATTTTTTTATCCAATGTGTTCCATAATTCTTTAGCAGTGGGACATGACCAATAGACATCATACAGTTCAAGGCAAAGACAATTCAGAATATAATTCCTACACATATAATCCCTTTGTTTCCAAACAACTAGTTCTTCAAGTATAAAAGGTCTATCGGATACAATCAAATCAATTACCTTAAGAGTTGTTAGGTAAAATTGCAGTTTCATTTGCCATCTTTTAAAATTATTCCCATCAAACAATTTAGGTTTTTCAGAGTATTTTTTATTAGGATTTTCCATAGCAGGTTGTAGAATAAGACGAAAATTTCACCTTTAGATTGTTGGAAATATTATATGCAGAATATATGAAAAAAACCCAAATTTGAAATAGATAAAATTGGAAGAACTTATTAATCGAGGTTTGTGTTTGACATAAACTCCTAAAGGTGCTATTGCCCGCTGATATTGATGTTGTCAGGCTCTTGAACAAAAATCTCCCAGTATTCAACGATCAGATTCTGTCACCAGCAACTATGCAGAATCTCGAACTCTCAAGATAATCCAGTACCAAAAATAATTAAATAAAAAAAATAGTGTAACAGAGAAATAATATATTTTTTCTTTCTTGTAATGGGAGGTAGAGAGAAAAAAGTTTATTTGAGATACAATTTTGCAGGGAAGAGGAGTTTTTTTTACAGGAATAAAGCAAAACGTTTTTGCCCACTAACCCACTTATTTCTCCACTAACGGGTAGTTGAGTCAAAATTAAAGACTTAGTCAAAAATTAAAAACAGGTTTAAAAATGAGTTAAAAATGAAATAATAAATGGGTAAAAAATTCGGGCAGTCAAGAGAAGCCCGAATTCTCCAAGGCCCAATCAAAGACTATTAATGTTTAATGTGCCTCTTAAGAATTGAACCCATGACCTCAAGCACAAAATCCCACAAACTTTCCACTTGGCCACTTACCCTAAATAATTTATTGAATTCAAAATAAATATATATACTAATATACCCAACAATCCCCTACATGAATAAAATAAATAAATAGATAAATAAATATAAAAAGACACTTTGGAGTATCATAAGGAGTAATGTACAAGGCCAAGGTGTCATTCGACTTGAACCTTTGATTTGCGTTGATCTATTGAGTTCACTATAACAACCCGTCCTTTTGGAGACACTTAAATCCCACATTTGGGTATAGATTGACAATTTGGAGACTTTCTCGAAATAGTAATTTTCGGGATTTTCAAAGATTTAATGATTTTCGATGGGTGTTGTGATTACTTTTGGGCTTAAATAGGTCGAAGTATTTTAATTATATGTCGCCGGGGAGAAAAGCGACAAAAGAGGAAAAATTTGATTAGAAAACCAGCATTAACTTTTATGGGATAGAATAGTGATTTGCGGTCAAGTATCTCGGATGGAAATTTTGACTGCGCCGTGAGTCTCGGAATGTCCGAGATAGTCGAAAAAGAGTGTCCGATTGTTGAAATTGAGTTTCGGGGAATTTTGGAGTTATCGTAATTGAGTAAACGAGTCGTTTTTGGATTTTAAGGGGTTAAACCCTTTTTCTTTCTTTATAAGGAGGGAGAGAGGGAGAAAACAGAAAAAAAGAAAGAAAAGAGAGAGAAGAGAGAGAGGAGGAGAGAAAAGAGGAGAAAAGTGGAGGTTCCGGCCAAACTCCGCGGGATTCGGCTAGAGGTTATCGGATTATATCCACGACGCAAGTGTTTACTTGCTTTATTTACTTTTGAGCATAAATCTCATATCTTAGTTTGGTATAAACAAACCCTAAAGATTTTGGGTTGAGTATTCGTGAATAAAACGGGTTTTCGGGAGTTAAAACGAATAAACCGCTAAAATTTGTTAATTGGAGAAACTTAGGTTTTAACCTAAATTAATTGGTGGTTTAGGGTTCTAGGATGTTTAGAACCCTTAATATATATGTATTTGTAGTTGGTTGAGGTTGTAGGACGTTGGGTGAGGCGGCAAAATCTTGGGAGAAGCTTTAATGGCTGAAACCGTCTCGGAGAAGACGATGAATAGTAGGACCTGCATGTTAACCGAATCGATTTGGCCAGGGCGAATCGATTCTCTCTTGGTCAAAAAAGGAAATTTATAGATCTCTTCAACGCGGTCACGTGGGTGTCGACCGCGTATTTTTCTGATTTTTTTGGATTTATAGTGATTTTTCTACGGAAAGCTGTTCGAGATCAAAATAGTTAGTCAGAAATTAAGGCTAGAATTATTTGGAGATAAATATTAGGGGTTCTCAATTAGAGTGTTAGGACCACTAAAGGACTTGATGAGAGATGAAAACTTTGGGTTTATAGGAATAATTCCGACTTATAGTTTAAATGGTGAGTGAATTAAATTTTGGGTTTTGGGCTATATATAAAACCCTAAGCAGATTTAGGATTTTCGGATAAGCCGAATCGATTCGGACAAGCCGAATCGATTCGGTAAGAGACAGTTTGAAATTAGAACCATTTCGAATTGATTCGGACAGGCCGAATCAATTCGATACCCTGCGAATCGATTCGGACTGGCCGAATCGATTCGGTACTGGCAGACTTTTGAGGTTTTCACCTTTTAAATTTTAGGGAGAATTAAATTATGGTTTTGGATATTATTATAGGAGTTTCTACATGGAATATTAGGACTCCTAGATGATGATTTGAGGAGGATAATTAAACCTCGGATTAATTTAGAGTGTGATTCGGGGTATGGAGTTAATTAATGTTTTGGGACAAGAGACATTCGGGTTTATGTTTAAGTCCTTAAATGAGAATAATGTATTTATTATAATAAAGTAAGGAAATACTTTGGGTTTAGTATCATGCTAATATGAAAGCATGATTATGATTCCTCGAGGGAATATTTGGGATTATGGATCATCGCTAGATGAGATTGGCAATTATGGCCATATATATATATATATATATATTCGAGGATGAATATATGGTATATATATACTATGTGATTAAAGTATATATATGATGTAATATAAATGACTTTTGAAAATGTAAATATAAATGTTTTCAAAAAGGGAAGACAAATGATTTTTGTAAATAATAAAATATGGATACACGCCTCTCTAAATCCCTATCATAAGGAAAGTTGTGTGCGTATGGTGAAGCCCCCTGGCTAATAAATGGAGGGTGGATATAGTCCTATAGGCCATATGAGCGTTTGTTGTATTTTTCTGCGCTGGTTAGGATATTCAGGGTGTTGTCTTGACTATCCTGCACGCATATGGTCGCTTCCCGACGTCTTGCGTTGTAGGATCCCAGGTTGTCTTGATGATAGGCCCTGGAAGATGATAGCCATTTAGGGGCGCGCACAGTGGGGAAACCCATACGGGCGGTCTTAGAATGCGTTATGTTAAAGCAATTTATGATAATGGATTGGCTTTAATTACATTTCCTGGATATAGGAAGGGAAATAGGTTATATGAATTGGATTTGTAAACACGACCCGGATGGAAGAAGGGAAGTGGAAGCATATGATATGGTAAAAGCATTTTTATGATAATAAAAATGGCTTTTAATTACATTTCCTGGATGGAAGAAGGGAAATGGGATGTTTTAAAACGGAAAATCATTTTTATGATAATAAACTAGCTTTCAAAAGTTATATGATTTGTTAAAGCAATTCATGATAATGAATTGGCTTTTAAATACATTTCCTGGACATGAGAAGGGAAATGGAACGTTTTGAGATAAAAATGAATAGTATTGATAAATACTTTGTATATGAATCCTCAGTCCGAGAGATAGATCTGGATGTATATTGTAATATGAAAATGTATATATGGATGAATCGAGTACCGAGGGTCTAATGGATCCCGACGATCGATCTTGCCACATAGTAGTGTATCGGGGGGGGGGGGGGTTCCTTGTTTGGATTTCGCTTTGCGAGACATCCCACGCACGAATATGGCAATGTGTTGAGACTGGGGAGAAGTTTAATCCTTAGTGCTCTTATATTGAGATGTATCATATGATGTATATATATAGATATATATATATTCTGTACTGAGGGACTGGAGGATCTCAACAATCGACCTTGCCACGTAGTAGTGTATCGGGGGGGTTCCTTATTTGGATTTAGCTTTGCGAGACACCCCACGCATGAACATGGCTTAGTGTTGAGACTGGGGAGAAGTTTAGCCCTTAGTACATTACTTGGACTATCTAGGATTGATAGTGGTTGGGCGATAGACTAGTTTAGCAGGGTAGCTGACTAGGATGTTTAGAGGGATGCGTTAGGAGTGCACTATTAGTGGAGAGGTGAGGGGTATCTCATGGGAGTGCGATACCAAATTTAAATATGAGATAAAACCTTTTTCTAAAAATAAGGCATTTATGCACTTGCTAAATATTTTCAAAACTCGGGCTCTGACCCGTTTATCTACTTTCCTTTCCTGCTATATATATATATATATATATATATATATATATATATATATATATATATATATATATATATATTATATAGGTCTCCAGACACAGGGATGCCTGGATGGCACATCTGTCGAGTCAGACGTCAGCGGCAGCAGCTGTGGATGCGTGCAAGTTTTTGATATCCGCTTCCATTCTTGTACTCTAGATAGGAGGTACTGTATAAATATTCAGGCCAATGGTCCAACTGCATTTATTTATTCTTTGAGTATAGTATTCGATATGGTTGTATAATTTGAACCGAGTGTTCGGTTATTTTATTTCATTTCATTTTCATTTTAGTTTCATTTACGTAAAACTGTGTTGATGTTTTAATTATATTCATTTAAAAAGAGTAGTTAAGTAAAATTTTGACACCGGCCTAATAGGTTATTAGTAATTAAATGGACTTTCGAAAGTGATGCTAAGAATGATCCATATGAAACTCCTATTTTAATTTGATATAGGAGTGATCGCCCGGTATTTTATTAGGCGGGGTGTCACAGATGGTATTAGAGCATCAAGTTCTAGTGTCCTTAGGAATCTGTGCGGATGTACCACGCTTTCAGCGTTGCTCTCGATTTGTTATAGAGCCTTATGACTAGGATTGTTGAATTCCTGTGGTGAGATTTTGCTCTCCTGCCATAGTGTAAGATTATAGTGATCTTTTGCGCGCTTGTTTGAGATTTGTGTGCGAGGCTTGGATGGCAGAAGGAGGTGGGGCTTAGTTGGAGCTATAAGGTTGAAGCTCGTAGTGGAGTTTCCTTTTAACGGAGAAGTTAAGAGGACTAGTAAGATGATTGTAAGGAGCAAGGTTAAGTTGTTGTTATGAGTTTTGCCTCAATAAAGGAGGTATATTTGGCTTGGCTAGATAAAGTCATGGTATTAGTTAGCCCTAGAATCGTGTGTGTAATTTGAGCTTTGTGGCGGTATCGATAACATTATATCATGTATGCCTATGTGTTGTCCGCAATAGCGGAGTTTTATTTTCCTTCATTCGCCATAAAGGCGGGTGTCGATATATTGAATATATATACATATATCTGGTTCGTGATGCTCGTTCTATATGTTTGTACGAGTATGGTAATATGGTGAGTATAATACATTATGGTATTTTTGGAGCAATAGCAGGCTAATGATGGCGAGACTATCGTGTCCGCAGTTCCAGGGTGGAACGGGTTGTTGTTGCGATTTCTCACCTGGATACAGGTTGAGTTCACTTTTATTATGTGCATAGATGGAACTTCGATGAGCAGAGGTTTCATTATCGTGATTTGAGTATGTTTCAACCTTATAGATATGATTGAGGTGCGCCGGATTATTGTTGAGTTGTAAAATTTAGCTCATTATTGATTGCGCAAGGACTTAAAATTTGTGTGAGCGCTGGGTGGTGTGACTCTTAGTTAGAGATAGGAGTTCAGATAACCTTTTTGTTAAAATAGGGGATAGGGTTATCTCGATTTCATGTTTGAAATAACGGAACTCCATGACCGACGAAGTCAAGTGTCAATGTGTGGAGGGGTTCCTTGTTTGGATTTCGCTTTGCAAGACGCTCCACACATGACTCTTAACGGCGTCAGGAGTGGAGAGATGTTATAGGATGCAAGGATGTTGGTTTTGTGAAAAGTCGTATAGTGTGGATGAACCACTATAGACTATGAGCCATGTGATGATGGTATGTTTAGGGAAATGTTGTGCTATGGAAAAGCACTAAAGTGGTCCTCTCGCCACCAGTGGGTGGATGGAGTTGGACTTAGAGAAATTGATTTGAGGATTATAGTGAGGCCTTAATGAAAAGGCAAATTTTGAGGAAATATGTGTTGGGTATAATGTATGTAGTGCTCTTTCAGAGATTGGGCACTTCGATTAGTTAGGCTTCTGTTCGTATGGGCGGAAGGATAGAATGGTAGGGATGCGTTCTTAGGTTAGCGAGGTAGAATTTAGGACGTCCCGCTGGTGTGCCTTAGGTCTCTATATCTCGACGACCGACAACGCGAGGGAGTAGTGTAACGGGAGGGTTCCTTGTTTGGATGTTGCCTTGGCGAGACGTCCCACGCATGAAACAAGCAAATGTCGGGAGTTGAGAGAGGCCTTGGGCACTAGGGATATATTTAGGATTAGACTCGTCTCGCGTAGGAAGGACATCGCATAGACTTTAGTATTATTAGGATGAAAGTTTAGTAGAATTAGTGGCACCGAGGTTAGGAGAATGAATTTCGCGGGTTGGGAGGACCCATGTGTGAGTATTACACCGAGGAAAGGATACCCTTATTGGGAGCGAGTGTTACGTGTCGAACGTTCAGAATGGTTGTGCAGATGTGCACGGGTTAGAAAGGTGTATGGCACCTTAGTAAGTTGGTTTATATACCACCTAAAATAGAATGGGCGTAGTATATAAATTTGAAGTTTATGCCGTTAGGCACTAGAAATGATGGGTGCGATGTGACGATGTTGGAGTCACTTTATGACTGTGGTATCCGTATAATAAATGGTTGGGAACCATTGGGTTAGTATCGTTCCCCTTTGAGATATTAGGAGTTGGAGCGATTCTAGGATTTGTGGTGTAGGTTGTATCTGAATTTCGAGGACGAAATTCCATTGTAAGGGGGAGAGTATGTAACAACCCATCCTTATGGAGACACTTAAATCCCACATTTGGGTATAAATTGGCAATTTGGAGACTTTCTCGAAATAGTATTTTTTGGGATTTTCAAGGATTTAATGATTTTCGATGGGTGTTGTGATAACTTTTGGTCTTAAATAGGTCACAGTATTTTAATTATATGTCGCCGGGGAGAAAAGCGACAAAAGAGGTAAAATTAGATTAGAAAACCCGCATAACTTTTATGGGCTAGAATAGTGATTTGCGGTCAAGTACCTCGGATGGAAATTTTGACTGCGCCGTGAGTCTCGGAATGTCCGAGATAGTCGGAAAAGAGTGTCCGATTGTCTAAATTGAGTTTCGGGGAATTTTGGAGTTAAACGGGCTCGAAATTGAGTAAACGAGTCGTTTTTGGGTTTTAAGGGGTTAAACCCTTTTTCTTTCTTTATAAGGAGGGAGAGAGGGAGAAAAGAGAAAAAGAAGAAAGAAAAGAGAGAGAAGAGAGAGAGAGGAGGAGAGAAAAGAGGAGAAAAGGTGAGGTTTCGGCCAAACTCCGCGGGATTCGGCTCGAGGTCGTCAGATTATATCCACGAGGCGAGTGTTTACTTGCTTTATTTCCTTTTGAGCATAAATATCATATCTTAGTTTGGTATAAACAAACCCTAAAGATTTTGGGTTGGGTATTCGTGAATAAAACGGGTTTTCGGGAGTTAAAACGAATAAACCGCTAAAATTTATTAATTGGAGAAACTTAGGTTTTAACCTAAATTAATTGGTTGTTTAGGGTTCTAGGATGTTTAGAACCCTTAATATATGTGTATTTGTAGTTGGTTGAGGCTGTAGGACGTTGGGTGAGGCGGCAAAAGCTTGGGAGAAGCTTTAATGGCCGAAACCGTCTCGGAGAAGACGATGAATAGTAGGACCTGCGTGTTAACCGAATCGATTTGGCCAGGGAGAATCGATTCGGCTCTTGATCAAAAAATGAAAACTTTGGGTTTGTAGGAATAATTCCGACTTATAGTTTAAATGGTGAGTGGATTAAATTTTGGGTTTTGGGTTATATATAAAACCCTAAGCAGATTTGGGATTTTCGGACAAGCCGAATCGATTCGGACAGGCCGAATCGATTCGGTAAGAGACAGTTTGAAAGTAGAACCATTTCGAATCAATTCGGACAGGCCGAATCAATTCGGTACCCTACGAATCGATTCGGACAGGCCGAATCGATTCGGTACTGGCAGACTTTTGAGGTTTTCTCCTTTTAAATTTTTGGGAGATTTAAATTATGGTTTTGGAGACTATTATAGGAGTTTCTACATGGAATATTAGGACTCCTAGATGATAATTTGAGGAGGATAAGTAAACCTCGGATTAATTTAGAGTGTGATTCGGGGTATGGAGTTAATTAATGTTTTGGGACAAGAGACATTCGGGTTTATGTATAAGTCCTTAAAGGAGAATAACGTATTTATTAGAATCAAAGTAAGGAAATACTTTGGGTTTTGTATCATGCTAATACGAATGCATGATTATGATTCCTCGAGGGAATCTTTGGGATTATGGATCATCGCTAGATGAGATTGGCAATTATGGCCATATATATATATATTCGAAGATGAATATATGGTATATATATATAATATGTGATTAAAGTATATATATGATGTAATATAAATGACTTTTGAAAATGTAAATATAAATGTTTTCAAAAAGTAAAGACAAACGATTTTCATAAATAATAAAATATGGATACACACCTCTCTAAATCACTATCATAAGGGAAGTTGCGTGCGTATGGTGAAGCCCCCTGGCTAATGAATGGAGGGTGGGTATAGTCCTATAGGCCATATGAGCGATTGTTGTATTTTTCTGCCCTGGTTAGGAGATTCCGGGTGTGGTCTTAACTATCCCGCAGGCATATGGCCGCTTCCCGACGTCTTGCGTTGTAGGATCCCAGGTTGTCTTGATGATAAGGCCTGTAAGATGATAGCCATTTAGGGGCGCGCACAGTGGGGAAACCCGGACGGACGATCTTAGAACGCGTTATGTTAAAGCAATTCATGATAATGGATTGGCTTTAATTACATTTCCTGGATATAGGAAGGAAAATGGGTTATATGAATTGGCTTCGGAAACATGACCCGGATGGAAGAAGGGAAGTGGAAGCATATGATATGGTAAAAGCATTTTTATGATAATAAAAATGGCTTTTAAATACATTTCCTCGATGGAAGAAGGGAAATGGGATGTTTTAAAACGAAAAAGCATTTTTATGATAATAAACTTGCTTTCAAAAGTTATATGATTTGTTAAAGCAATTCATGATAATGAATTATCTTTTAAATACATTTCCTGGATATGAAAAGGGAAATGGAAAGTTTTTAGATAAAAATGAATAGTATTGATAAATACTTTGTATATGAATCCTCAGTCCGGGAGATAGATCTGGATGTATATTGTAATATGAAAATGTATATATGGATGAATCGAGTACCGAGGGTCTAATGGATCCCGACAATCGATCTTATCGCATTGTAGTTTATCGGGGGGGGGGGGGGGTTCCTTGTTTGGATTTCGCTTTGCGAGACACCCCACGCACGAATATGGCATTGTGTTGAGACTGGGGAGAAGTTTAATCCTTAGTGCTCTTATATTGAGATGTATCATATGATGTATATATATAGATATATATTATGTACTGAGGGATTGATGGATCTCGACGATCGACCTTGCCGCGTAGTAGTGTATCGGGGGGGGGGGGGGGGTTCCTTGTTTGGATTTCGCTTTGCGAGACACCCCACGCACGAACATGGCTTAGTGTTGAGACTAGGGAGAAGTGTATCCCTTAGTACATTACTTGGACTATCTAGGATTGATAGTGGTTGGGCGATAGACTAGTTTAGCAGGGTATCTTGACTAGGATGTTTAGAGGGATGCGTTAGGAGTGCACTCTTAGTGGAGAGGTGATGGGTATCTCATGGGAGTGCGATACCAAATTTAAATATGAGATAAAACCTTTTTCTAAAAATAAGGCATTTATTCACTTGCTAAATATTTTCAAAACTCGGGCTCTAACCCGTTTATCTACTTTCCTTTCCTGCTATATATATATATATATATATATATATATATAGGTGTCCAGACACAGGGACGCCTGGATGGTACATCTTTCGAGTCAGACGTCAGCTGCAGCAGCTGTGGATGCGTGCAGGTTTTTGATAGCCGCTTCCATTCTTGTACTCTAGATAGGAGGTACTAGATAAATATTCGGGCCAATGGTCCAACTGCATTTATTTATTCTTTGAGTACAACATTTGATATGGTTGTATAATTTGAATCGAGTGTTCGATTATTTTATTTCATTTCATTTTCATTTCAGTTTCATTTACGTAAAACTGTGTGGATGTTTTAATTATATTCATTTAAAAAGAGTAGTTAAGTAAAATTTTGACACCGGCCTAATAGGTTATTAGTAATTAAATGGACTTTCGACAGTGATGCTAAGAATGATCCATATGAGACTCCTATTTTAATTTGATATAGGAGTGATCGCCCGGTATTTTATTAGGCGGGGTGTCACATTTACCGGTTGATAGTGAACTAATGTCTCGAACTCTTTTAGCGTTATTATAAACTTAAGTCAATAGAACACGCACACGACTCCCAAAAATCATCACCGAGTTACCACGGTTGTGCTTGTTTCGGCCATGAGCATGCGCAGGTTTCTTGAGTGCTCTAGAGAATCAACCTTAATTCTCATAGGAAACGGCCCCACTACCATACTCATATATTTGCTTCTATCAGGAGTGTACTATATCTCACACCCCACTGAATTACAGCTATAGAAAGTTTTAAGATATTTAATCTCATCCACCATTGATACAGAGGTAATACATCATAGGAATGGGTTTTATGTAAAAGTTACAGTTGTACCCCCACAAATCACTCGACTAATTTTGTTATCCCATTGAACCTAGATCTTGGGATCTCCAATCACATGGGTTGGATTTCCATTATAGGTGATTTGGATATTAATAGAATTTTAGCTCATTCTTCTCGATGTTTGAAAAATTATCTCTCTTGCTATCCCTTTAGTCAATGAATCTGCCAGGTTTTCCTTTGACTTGACATAGTTGATTGCTATAACTCCATCCTTCAATTAATGTATCACTATGTTGTTTCTTCTCCTGACATGTTTAGACTTTCCGTTATAGGAGTTATTATATGCTCTTGCGATCGCTTCTTGACTATCATAGTAAGTGGACAAAGCTGGAACTGATTTTGGCCAGAAATAAATATCTAATATGAAGTTCCTTAACCATTTAGCCACTTCTCTTGCTTTATCCAATGCATTGAATTCTGATTCCATAGTTGATCTTGCTATGCTAGTTTGTTTGGTAGATTTCCAAGATACATCACCTCCTTCCAAGGCAAAAACATATACACTCGTAGAATTACATTCCTTATTACCAGAAATCCAATTAGCATCGCAAAATCCTTCAATTACAACTGGTTATCTAACATAATGAATACCATAATTTATTGTTTATTTTATATATCTCAAAACTCTAATCAAAGCATACCAATGTTCATTACTAGGATTACAAGTATATCTACTAAGTCTACCCACATCATATGCAATATCAGGTCTAGTGCAGTTCATAAGATACATTAGACTACCATTAACTCTAGAATATTATAAAGATGATACACTAGGACCCGAATGTTTTCTTAAGTGACAACTAGGGTCATTATGTGTTTTAGCAGGAATACAATTAAATTGTTCAAATTTTCTAAGAACTTTCTCTAGATAATGAGATTTGGTTAAAACAATTCCTTCAGAATTTTTAATGATTTTAATTCCAAGTATAACATCAGCAACACCCAAATCTTTTATGTCAAATTGCTTATTAAGGAAACTTTTAGTTTTATTAACTACATCCATTTCAGTTCCAAAAATAAGCATATAATCCACATATAAGCAAATAATCACACCAGAATTATCTTTGAATTTGCTAATAAATACATTTATCCGCTTCATTAATGTTAAAATCATTAGAGATCATTACTTGATCAAAATTTTCATGCCATTGTTTAGGAGCTTGTTTTAGTCCATATAAAGATTTTTTTAAGTCTACACACTTTTTTATCTAGGCCTTGGACTACAAACCCCACCTGTTGATCCATATGAATTTTTCTTCTAGATCTCCATTCGAAAAAGTTGTTTTAACATCCATTTGATGAATTATAATTTTATGTAATGTAACAATAGTGATTAATGGCCTAATAGATGTAATTCTAGTATCATGAGAGCGAGTGTCAAATATATCAATTCCTTCCTTTTGCCTATAGCCTTTATCTACAAATCTTGCCTTAAATTTATCAGTAGAACCATCCGCTTTTAATTTCTGTTTAAAAATCCATTTGCATCCAAAAGTTTTACATCCTTTAGGCAAGTCAACTAAGTCCCATGTGTTTTTAGAAATAATAAAATCATACTCACTATTTATGGCTTCTTTCCCAAAAAAATAGAATCGGGTGAGGACATTGCCTCACTAAAAGTGACGGGGTCATTTTCCCTTAAGTATGGTTAAAAATTCTAGACCAAAAGTAGTAGATTTCCTAGGTCTTTTACTTTTCTAATTTTAATTTCTTCTGAATCAGAAGATTCATTTGTAACACTAGGACCCACTAGAATAGAACTACTAGTTCCCTCACTTCTCACTTTAAAAGAAAATTTGTTCTCATAAGATTCAGCATCTCTTGACTAAAAAATAGTGTTTTTATCTATATATTGACTTTTAGAATCAATTACAAGAAACCTATATGCATTACTGTTTTTGGCATAACCTATTAAAAAATGATCAACAGTCTTTGGGCCAAGTTTTGTTCTCTTAGGTACAGGTATTGAAACCTTAGCAAGACACCCCTACACTTTAAGGTGTTTATAAGAAGGTTTTCTATTTTTCCACATTTCATAAGGAGTTTTACCATTTTTCTTAAAAGGTATTTTATTAAGAATATAATAAGTGGTAATTAGTGCCTCACCTCACATATTATAAGGTAATCCTGAAGTGCTTAACATAGAATTTACCATATCCTTAAGAGTTCTATTTTTCTTTCAGCCACACCATTAGATTGGGGTGAATAAGGAGGAGTAACTTGATGAATTATTCCATTTTATTTACAATATATATCAAGATGACCAGTTCATTATCCTCCCCTATCGGATCTTAATGTTTTAATAGATTTTTTCAATTATTGTTCAACTTCTAATTTATAAGAAATAAATTTTGAGAAACTCTCATCTTTACTCGTAAGGAGATACATATAATAGTAACGAGAGTAATCATCAATAAATGTAACGAGGAATTTATTTCCACCACATGTCACATAACCTTTTAAATCACAAAGATCAGAATGTATTAAACTTAAAACTGTTGAACTTCTTTCGACACTCGGAAAAGGTTTTTTAGCATATTTTGATTCACACATATGTAACATTTAGAGTTGGTAGAAATATCATATTTTGGTATGTTTGCCAAAAATATTTTTTTTAATGGATGCCTTATTATATGACCATGTCTAAAATGCCACATATCACAAGAGCCAATCAAATAAGCAGATGAAGTATATATTTTATTATTATCAGCCACGGTTATATTTAGTTTGAAAATACCCTCATGAACATAACCTTTCCCCACAAAAGCACTTCCCTTAGTCATAACTACCTTATCACTCACTAAAACAATTTTAAAACCCTTCTTAACTAAGATAAAACCGGACACCAGATTGTTCATAACCTCAGGGACATACAAAACATTTTTCAATGTAAGAACATTTCCTGAAGTGATCCTTAAACCTTTGACGAAGAGGAGTTTACCATGTACAAACGTTCACCCTCATCCACAGCAGTGAAGGTAGTGAAGGCACCTCTCCTGCCACAAATATATTTGGTAAGCCCAAAATCAAGCCACGAGTCTGTCATGTTAATCACAATGTTTTCCTCGGTCACCCCAGCAGAAAAGTTACCCTCCTCGGTTACATTTGCTTGAGGCTTCACATTCTCACTCTTCATAAACTTGAAATCTGTCACGTAATGACCTAGTTTTCAACACACAAAGCATTCACCTGCTTGTTTAGATGTAAACCTAGGTTTAGAATTTTTATTCTGTTCATTAGGTTTGAATTTATTGTTGGACCTCGAATTCTGGTTTGGTTTATGGTGCCCATGTTTCTAGTTTGAATGGTTTGGCTTAAACTGGTTCTGTTTTTGGTTTCCATTTGGTTTCCCCTCGATTAAATTAGCTTTAGAACTAAATTCAAAATTTCTCTCCTTAAGTTCTCCATTCCTATTGTCTTCCTCAATTCTCAAACGAACTATCAAATCTTCTAGTGCTGTCTCCTTTTTCTTATGTTTACGATCGTTTTTATCAAGGTTCTAAAAAACGCGGGGTGTGATCGAGGCGTGAAGGCTAAGCCTTAAGCCTTAGAAGCCTAGGCGGACCTTAGACCTAAAAAGGCGTGAAAAGGAGTTTAGGCCTTCTTAATATATTTTAATATTTTTTAACCATAACAAGGCTATTAAAATACTAAAATTGTACATATCATAAAAATATGTCTGAATATATGCAAATTAAAATACTATTTGATTATTTTGGATAAGATAGTTGTCCGGTTTGTATAACAATTCTTTAAAAGGTGATATCGTTTGACTAAATCATTGTTGTTTTTAGAAAAAAAGTGCGCCTTAAGGGTTTTACCAAGAATGAGGCGCAAAAAGAATAAGGCGAGGTGTTTCTCCCATGCCTCAAGCCTAGGCAGAACCTAGGCGGATTTTTTAGAACAGTTGTTTTTATAATCTTTCCAAGAAGGTGGCAGTTTTTCAGTAATAGACGACACTTGAAGTCCCTCACATATACTGTAACCCTCAGTTAGAATTTCATGAATAATAGTTTGTAGTTCATCAAGTTGCGACACAACAGTTTTATTATCTTCCATTTTGAAATCCAAAAATTTTCCAACCATAATTTTTTAGACCCACCATCTTCAGTTGTATATTTTTTTATCCAGTATGTTACCAAATTCATTAGCAGTGGGGAAGGATCAATACACATCATGCAGTTCAGGGAAGAGACAATACATAATGCAATTCCTACACATATAATCCGTTTGTTTCTAAACAACTAGTTTTTCTGGTATAGAAGGTCTATCAGATGCAATCAAATCAATTACCTAAAGAGTTGTTAGGTAAAATTGCAGTTTTATTCGCCATCTCTTAAAAATATTTCCATCAAACAATTCACGTTTTTCAGAGTATTTTGCAGTGGATTTTCCATAGCAGGTTGTACAATAACACAAAAATTTCACCTTTAGATTGTTGGAAATATTATATGCAAAATATATGAAAAAACCCAAATTCGAAATAGGTAAAATTAGAAGAACTTACCGATCGAGGTTTGTGTTTGAAAAAAAGTCCTAACGGTGAAATTGACCGTTGATATTGATGCTGTCAGCCTCTTGAACAAACACCTCCCAGGATTCAATGATCAGATTCCGTCACCACCAACTATGGAGAATCTTAAACTCTCAGGACCAGTACCAAAAATAATTAAATAAAAAAAATAATGTAACAGAGAGATAATAATTTTTTTCTTTTCTATAATGGGAGATAGAGAGAAAGACATTTTTTTGAGATACATTTTTACAGGGAAGAGGAGTATTTTTATTATTGGAATAAAGCAAAATGTTTTTGCCCACTAACCCACTTATTTCTCCATTAACGGGTAGCAGTGTCAGAATTAAAGAGTTAGTAAAAAATTAAATATGGGTTTAAAAATGAGTTAAAAATGAATAGTAAATGGATAAAAAAATCTGGGCACTTAAGAGAAGCCCAAAGGCCCCAAGGCCCAATCAAAGACAATTAATGTTTAGTGTTCCTCCTAGGGATTGAACCCATTACCTCAAGCATAAAATCCCACAAACTTACCACTTGGCTACTTACCCCAAATCATTTATTTTATTCAAAATAAATACATATACTAATATACCCAACAAACCCCCACCTGAATGAAATAAATAAATAAATATAAAAAAGACGCTCCAGAGTATCATAAGGAGTGACGCAGGAGGCGAAGGTCCCATTCAACTTGAAACTTTACTTTGTGTTGATCTGTTAAGTTTACCGGTTGATAGTGAACTAATATCCCGAACTATTTCACCATTATTGTAAACTAAAGTCAATAGAACACATAAGAGAAGCCCAATAAGCATCGCAAAAGCATTCAATTACAACAGGATATCTAATATAATTAATACCATAATTTATTGTGTATTTTAGATATCTCAAAACTCTAATCAAAGAATCCCAAAGTTCATTATTTGGATTACAAGTTTATCTACTAAGTCTACCAATAGCATATGCAATATCAGGTCTAGTGCAGTTCATAAGATACATTACACTACCAATAACTCCAGAATATTCTAACGATGATACACCAGGACCCGAATGTTTTCTTGAGTGACAAGTAGGGTCATAAGGTGTTTTAGTAGGAATTCAATTAAATTGTTCAAATTTTCTAATAACATTCTGTACGTAATGAGATTGGGTTAAAGCAATTCCCTCATAATTTTTAATGATTTCAATTCTAAGTATAACATCTGCAAGACCCAAATCTTTCATATTAAATTGATTATTAAGGAAACTTTTAGGTTTATTAACTACATCCATATCAGTTGCAAAAATAAGCATATTATCCACATATAAGGAAATAATCACACCATAGTTATCTTTGAATTTGCTATAAATGCATTTATATGCCTCATTAATATTAAAATCATTAGAGATCATTACTCGATCAAATTTTTTATGAATAATAATTTGTAGTTCTTCAAGTTGCGACACAACAGATTTATTATCTTCCATTTTGAAAACAAAAAATTTTCCAACCATAAATTTTTTAGACTCAGCATCTTCAGTTGCATATTTTTTTATCGAGTATGTTCCATAATATTTTAGTAGTGGGATAGGACCAATAGACATCATACAGTTCAAGGGAGAGACAATTCAGAATATAATTCCTACACATATAATGACGTTGTTTCCAAATAACTAGTTCTTCAGGCATAGAAGGTCTATCAGATGCAATCAAATCAACTACCATAAGAGTTGTTAGGTAAAATTACAGTATCATTTGCCATCTCTTAAAATTCTTACCATCAAACACTTTTGGTTTTTCAGAGTATTTGGCATTAGGATTTTCCAAAGTAAGTTGTAGAATAACACAAAAATTTCTTCTTTAAATAGTTTGAAATATTTTATGTAGAATATATGAAAAAACCCACATTTAAAATAGATAAAAATGAAAGAACTTATCGATCGAGGTTTGTGTTTGACACAAAGTCCTAAAGGTGAAATTACCCACTAATATTGATGTTGTTAGCCTCTTGAATAAACACCCCCCAAGATTGAAAGATCAGATTCCGTCACCAGCAACTATGCAAAATCTTGAACTCTCAAGATACTCCAGTACCAAAAATAATTAAATAACAAAAATAGTGTAACAGAGAGATAATATATTTTTTCTTTTCAGTAATTTGAGATAGCGAGAAAGAGGTTCTTTTGAGATACACTTTTGCAGGGAAGAGGAGTATTTTTTATAGGAATAAAGCAAAACGTTTTTGCCCACTAACCCACTTATTTCTCCCCTAATGGGTAGTTGAGTCAGAATTAAAGACTTTGTCAAAAATTAAAAACGGGTTTAAAATGAGTTAAAAATGATAAGTAAATGGATAGAAAATCTGGGCATTCAAGGGAAGCCCAAAGTCCCAAAGTCCCAAATAAAGAGTATTAATGTTTAGTGTGCCTCCTAGGGATTGAACCCATGACCTCAAGCACAAAATTCCATAGACATACCACATGGCCACTTACCCCAAATCATTTTTTTCATTCAAAATAAATATATATATATACTAATATAGCCAACATTCCCCTAGATGAATGAAATAAATAAATAAATATAAAAAGACTCTCTGGAGTACCATAAGGAGTGACGTAGAAGGCGAAGGTGTAATTCGACTTGAACCTTTGCTTTGTGTTGATCTATTGAGTTTACCGGTTAATAGTGAACTAATGTCTTGAACTATTTCACTGTTATTGTAAACTTAAGTGAATACAACACACACGTGACTCCCAAAAATTATCATCGAGTTCCCATGGTTGGGCTCGTTTAAGTCATGAGCATGCCCAGGTTACTTGAGTGCTCTAGAGAATCAACCTTAATTCTAATAGGAATCGGCCCCACTACCACACTCATATAGGTGCTTCTATAAAAAGTTTAATGTATCTCACACACCACTGAATAACAACTATAGAAAGCATTGAGAGATTAAATCTCATCCTCCATCGATACAGAGGTACTATATCATAGGAATGGGTTTGATGTAAACTTACATTTGTACCCCCACAAGTCACTCGTATAATTTTGTTATCCTATTGAACCCAGATCTTAGGATCTCCAGTCATATGGGTTGGATTTCCATTATAGGTGATTTAGATATTAATAGGATTTAGGCCCATTGTCCTCGATGTTTGATAAACTAGCTATCTAGCTAGTACTTTAGTCAATGGATCTACTAGGTTTTCCTTTGACTTGACATAGTCGATTTCTATAACCCCATTCTTCAATAGCTATCTCACTATGTTGTGTGTTCTCCTGATATGTCTAGACTTTCCGTTATAGGAGTTGTTATGTGCTATTGGGATTGCTGCTCGACTGTCATAGTGAATGGACAAAGCTGGAACTGGTTTTGGACTCAAGTGAATGTCTAATATGAAGTTCCTTAACCATTCAGCCTCTTCGCTTACTTTATCCAATGCAATGAATTTTGATTCCATAGTGGATCTTGTTATGCAAGCTTATTTGGTAGATTTCCATGATACAACACCTCCTGCCAAGGCAAAAACATATCCACTCATAGATTTACATTCGTCATTATCATAAATCCAATTAGCATCACAAAAGCCTTCAATTACAGCAGGATATCAAACATAATGAATACCATAATTTATTGTGTATTTTAGATATCTCAAAACTCTAATCAAATCATCCCACTTTTTAATATTAGGATTACAAGTTTATCTACTAAGTCTACCCACATCATATGCAATATCTGGTCTAGTGCAGTTCATAAGATATATTACACTATCAATAACTCTAAAATATTCTAACGATGATACACCAGGACCCGAATGTTTTCTTGAGAGACAACTAGGATCATAAGGTGTTTTAGCAGGAATACAATTTAATTGTTCAAATTTTCTAAGAACTTTCTCTACCTAATGTGATTGGGGTAAAACAATTCCTTCATAACTTTTAATGATTTTAATTCCAAGTATAACATCAGTAAAATCCAAATCTTTCATATCAAATTTCTTATTAAGGAAACTTTTAGGTTTATTAACTACATCCATATTAGTTCTAAAAATAAGCATATCATCCACATACAAGCAAATAATCACATCAGAATTATCTTTGAGTTTGCCACAAATACATTTATCCGCTTCACTAGTGTTAAAATCATTAGAGATCATTATTTAATCAAAATTTTCATGAATAATAATTTGTAGTTCTTTAATTTGAAACACAACAGATTTATTGTCTTCCATTTTGAACTCCAAAAATTTTCCAAGCACAAATTTTTTAGACTCAGCATCTTCAGCTGCCTATTTTTTTATCCACTGTATTCCATAATTCTTTAGCAGCGGAACAGGAATAGTAGACGTCATATAGTTCAAGGCAGATACAATTCAGAATATAATTTCCACACATATAATCCCTTTGTTTCCAAACAACTAGTTCTTCATATATAGAAGGTCTATCAGATGCAATCAAATCAACTACCATAAGAGGTGTTAGGTAAAATTGCAGTTTCATTTTCCATCTCTTAAAATTCTTTCCATCAAATAGTTCGGATTTTTGAGAGTATTTTGCATTACGATTTTCCATAGCAAGTTGTAGAATAACACGAAAATTTCAGCTTTAGATTGTTGGAAATATTATATACATAATATATGAAAAAACCCAAAGTCGCAATAGATAAAAATGGAAGAACTTATCGATCGAGGTTTATGTTTGACACAGAATCCTAAAGGTGAAATTACCCGCTGATATTGATGTTGTCAGCCTCTTGAACAAACACCTCCTAGGATTCAACAATCAGATTCTGTCATCAGCAACTATGCAGAATCTTGAACTCTCAGGATACTTCCGTACCAAAAACAATTAAATAAAAAAAAATAGTAACAGAGAGATAATATATTTTTTCTTTTTTGCAATGGGAGATAGATAGTGTATACACCCCATTCTGTTTCCCCCTAAACTCTCCTTAAGTCGCTAGCACCTCCCTTCATCACTACAAACCTAGGTCATACCTCGAGTACTGACCTAGAAGCCATCGGGCACTCCAAGGCTCCGTTTGACCAAAATTCAAAGTCTTTAGCTCGACCGCGACTGAATTAATCTTCTAAGGGAACTGAAACCCCTTTCCAACCATCCATCCCGTGCGCAATTTCGACTTACCATGCGAACGAACGACCTGTTTTCCCCCGAAACTCAATCAGGAGGCCACCGGGTGCTCCCGGGCTCTGCTTGACCTAAGTAAACTCTTCAAATGGATTAATACTAAATGAATATTCAAAGGGCATTGAAACCCCTTTCCAACGGTCCATCTCGTGCATGATTCCGACTTACGGTACGAACGAATGATCCATTTTACTCCGAAAGGTCACCGAATGATTCTAGGGCCCAATTGACCAAAGTCAGCTCCCCGAACCGGATCAAACTCTTTGTAATGTCTAAGTATATCTCCTAACCTTTCCAACGGTCTTCCCCGTGTGCGATTCAGACTTACCATGCGGACGAACGATTCGTTTGCGTCCGACGATTCCCCGTCCAATAGAATGACGAATGCTTCCGAGCCACATTTGACCCAAATTCAACTCCCAAACTCGGGAGCATTCCAAAGGACTTTCAAAGGTCTATGAATTACTTTCCAACAGTCTACCCCGCGTGCGATTCTGATAAACGATTTTCATTCTGCGATCGATTTTCCGAAAAGGCCTAAAAGTCACTGCCAAACAGCAGGTCCTAGACCCTGCCTATCTGCAGTGTGCCTAAACGCACCTTCCGATTGGAAGGAACAGGGCTATGCTGATCATAAATACTTGGGCCAATAGAAAGGATGCCTGACCTCACTTGCAAGGGAGAGCCCAGATCTGATAGATATCACTTTCAGCAAATTCAGAAAACCTCTCTCGAAGTCAACGTGATTTCCACACCCAAATCCCTTTCCAACCTTCACTTTTCATCATCATTTTCATCAAACTTGGTTAATTCACTACCCTCCATCATCATCCAAGTCTAAGGTATGCTCTCCAACATTCAGGTTCAATCTCAAGATCTTCAAGAAGGTCCAATTTTCTCAACTCTCTCCTTAAATTCTCATAAATTCGCAATAACTTGTTTTTATTACTTAGCACTTTTATTATCTCATCTCACACATCCTAAGATACTTTTTATTTAGTATTATTGCACATCTCTTATTTTCATATAAATAAAAAACCGAAAAAATAAGAAAAAGTGGGTTTGCTCATAAATTCCAAATGAGAATTCTCATACTTTTCTTACACTTTTCTCACAACTAAAACACTTTTTATACACACACACACACACACACACACAAATAAGAGAATCTCCCATTTGGATTTATGGGATAAACCCCACCCCTCATTTTGCATGCGAACTACGTGGACTTTGACGCCTCTATAGGCTACGTAGGCATCTCGGGGTAAAAACCGAGACTCGAGTCCTATTTTTACTTTTTCTCTCATTTTCTATTATCTCTAAACTCCACTCTCTTATATTATATATATACATATATTTGTTCTTAGTGGGGTATTATTCCACATGCGTTATCATTCCATCATAACGGGCAACGTAAGGATAATTGCGTAAATCCTATTTTCTAATATTTTTATACCTTCCTACGGATGACCTGCTTTACCTCTTACATGGTGCAAGTCGATGATTCCTATCTCCACTATATATACACATGCATACATATCACGGGGTAAATAAAGGAAAATAACGAAAACCCATGAGAGGTCGAAAGGGCGGAATGGGTGCCTAACACTTTCCCATTTCGTAACATAGCCTTCGGACCCTTTTCGAATCATTTTGGTTTCGTATGCATCTGTATATCTTTGGATGCTGTCCTTAGGGATGGCTCCCTTTCTTTTGTCTGTTTTGAGTAAAATAGATTGGCGACTCTGTGTCTCTACAGTTTTCACCTCACTCAAATGACGCCGATCGAAGCACTCCCGAGAGGGATACGCGGGACCTATGATCCTCCCTCATGCACCCGCCTGCTGCGAGGATCAGGGGATGGCCACAGTGGATACTTTGCTGGGTATTTTGTTTTGAGGGCTAGACTCTATTTACATGGGTGTTACGTTTGTTTATATTTTCCCCCAATTTTGCATGTTCCCCTTTTTCATGTATATCCTATACTTATGCTTCTATTCACACACTTGTAGAAAATTATCCATGTACACTTCACACTATGTGCACCTAGGGTCACATATATCCACATGTTGCATGCACATCCATCCATACTTGGTGAATCATTGGTGCTTGTACTTTGCTCCCTGTTTGGCATAATCGGAAAAGGCATTCTCATAAGATACTAATAAGAGAATCATGCATGATTTACACGATATCACCAAAGAGCATTGTTATTGACCAAATTTTTACCAAGTAACTGGAGGGTCACTTCATGATGGGCGCTGGTCCGGCAGGGCGCAGTTACCCTAAGCGATATAACTCTCACCTTCCATTGGCCAAGTACCTTCGACGTATATCGAACGGTTCCCTCCGCATCGTACCGCTTGACTGAAGTCATAACGAGAGGTATATAGCAGGGAACTCGTTCACGTATGTCGAGTATATCGAATTTGCTCGCATATGTACCGTCCCCACGAGGTATATGGTGAGGCAATTCACGTACACTCAGGTATATCAAATGGCTTGTCCACACGTACCGATTGCTCGCAAGAGCAAGATGTATATCGTGGAAGTCACGCCAAAGGGGGGAACCCTTTTCGATTAACCCAACCAACTGCATACCCATATATAGGTGTCAAGCCTAGGACACACATGTTAGATTGTCGATTTCTACCCGAAACTCTGCCAAAATTTAGGGTCGGCCTGCCGGCCGAATTTTTGTGCATTTTTAAAATGGGACCCTGCCCGTGAGCCTGGTCACAAGTCTAGCCGTAGCTTTGCGTATATTATAAACCCAATTTTTCCACGCTCAGGTCCCGTCCGACATTTTATTTTGCATTTAGGAGAATTAATACAAGTGAAAACATAATAATTATAATAATCATGATGAGATCGTCTCCAAAAAGAAAATTCTCTTTTTTTTATCCAAAATCCAAAAACATTTTTTCCTTTCCTTGTGAAAAATCCAAAAACATTTCTCCTCTCTTTATCAAAAATTCAAAAATATTTTGTCTTTCAATCTCCAAAAAAAAATGTCAAGAATATATTCATCCCTTTTTTTTCTAAAAAATAAATCCCATTTTATGCCTTCTCAGGTCGATCGCAGGCCCTTGGCCTGGCTCCTTATTGGCTTCGGTCTTCAGTCAAGTCACCCCAAATTTCTATCCGTTCCCCTATTACTCCTTCCGATTACGGAATCCATCCTCTTTCCATGGAGAACACAGATCAAGTACCTGTTGTGCAGTCGGATCTGACGGCAGTCCTAGCTCAGCTTGTGTCTAAGATTGACAACTTCCAAACTGAGGTCCGAGAGATGCAACGAAACCAAGTTCCCATTCCTCAAAAGTTCGAGGCCCTATTCCCTCGTGTTATGGATCCAACCGAGCCTATTTGGGTTCCCAAAGGGTATTAGCACACTCCACGTTCCCCTCCTGCTAATGGTCCACCGCTTGCCCAGCTTCCGATGTCGAACCTTTCCCAACATGGGGCTAACTTGCCTATGATCATTGATACAAAGGAAGAAGAGATGAACAAAGGCAAAGAGGACCTCAAGATGCTCACCAAGAAGTTTGACCAAGTCAGAATCTCAGGAAATTACATGGACTACACCCACATGTCTCCTTATCCTAAAGAGAGGTTACTCGAGAAGTTCAAGAAGCCAAATATTGAGAAATTAAGAGGAAGTGGACCCCTGATTATTCATATTTGCAGTTATCACCATTCCATGACTCTACTAGGGGCTTCTGAAGAAGTGATGGCCCAATTATTTCAGCAAACTCTGAAGGATAGCGCCCTCCGATGGTTTTTGTCTCTCGAAGAGTCCAAAATTTGTAGCTGGGAGGATGTAGCCCGAGAATTCATGTTGCAGTACAAATACAACAAAGAGCTTGAGGTCACCCGTCGTGATTTAGAGTTGCTCAAATAGAACCTTGGAGAATCAGTTAGTAACTTCATCTCTCGATGGAGGGAAAAACAACAACCATGACTAATTGGCCATCCGAGGAAGAACAAGTCAGCAAGTAAAGAAGAATTTTGTACCCCATGTCCGAGAAATGATGGGAGGATAATACTATCCCCACTTATGAGATCTCAGAGAAACAGGAGTAGAAATCGAGGAATGTCTTGCTAAAACAGAAGCTGAACCAAATAAAGTGTCCGAACAGTTCACCCCCAGAAAATATGACAAACCTGCTAGTGCTACAGTCTCAACCATCAACAACATCTCTCAACCAACCACATCATGGGCGCCCGAAAGCCGCCTTATCCCAGTCTGAAAGGAATACACCGAGCTCCATGATCCCCTCTCCAAAGTTTATCAAGCCTTGTTAAGTTGAAACCTTATCAAACCTTTGGATCCCCGTACATTGTCAAATCCACTCCCAAGAAACTTCAAGGCAGATGCCCATTGCGCCTTTCACCAAACTGCTGGCCATACCATCAACCAATGCTTTCACCTCCGAAACATAATCCAAGGTCTAATTGACCGGGGTACCATCGCCCCACCAGCCAATCCTAAGACAAACACTACTCACAACCCACTTCCAAATCATGCCAATGCCATTTTTCTAGAAGAGAACCCAAATTCGATCCCTCAACTAAAATCACACCCATATACTTTCTTAAAACTCTCAAAATTTGCCCATATTTCTTCCTACACCCTACTAGCCTCGCTGATCAGGCACTGTCACTCCTTACCAGAGCATTCATCACTGTCCATACCCGTTCTGAAAATGGAAGCATGGAATTATCAGAAGTGTTAAACTAACTCCTAGAGTTTAGGCTGAAATTGCCCTCACAGATGGTCATTAATTGCCAGAGGTTCAGTATGCTGTTCTTGGAAGCACGAAAATGGTCCCAAGAGTCAGATAGTTGGGTAGTACCAACCGATGAAGTCAGCGTGGATGATGTCATCCAGATTATGGCAGAATTATTCAGGAAAATCAACAACATTTGCAGTATGACCGAGTTACTTGATGCTCTAAAGCTACAGGGGCACCTGGTCCCTTCACCCTTACACATCCCCACAGAATGGGATGACCTGTATGAAGAAGTTGTTGAAGTTGTGGAGTGCATCAACTTTACATGAGAATACATAATTATTGCCACCGAATGTGGGGAAGAATTCGGAGATTCAAATAAAGAACAAGCTTTCGAGAAAACTGGCCTGGTAGTCGACATGTGTGGAATGATATCATTTGAAGAACTCCTTGGAGAAATAAATAAGGTTTCAAAACAACCCGAGGTCGATGAGGAAATGGGATTCATGTTTTTCCCTTCTTCAGTAAATTACATAACCAGATGAGGGAGGCATTACTAGATCCCAAACTCACTACCAACCAATGACAAAGGGAAGGGCATTGAAAACCTTCCTATGCCAGAAATGACCCTCGAGGAGAGCAAGATCCTCGATAAACTAAAGAAAACTCAAGATAACATCACTCTATGGGGGATTTTCATGTCTTCTCATCTACACAGAAATGCTTTGATCAAGTTTCTCACTGGACCCACAGTTCCTCCTTCTACCACACCAGAAGAAGCGGTAAATTTGGTCGGATCCTTGACCTCTACCCAAATGCTATCCTTTTCCAAAGAAGAAATCCCCAAGATTGGGCCAAACCACAATAATGCACTCAACATCAATGTCGAAGTTATGGGGAAGGTCGTACCACTCTCTCTTATCGACAATGGATCCGCCTTGAATGTCTTCCCACTGAGAACCTTAAAATGTTTAGGCCTGAAAGAAAGCGACCTCGCTCCAACCTCCGCTGCTGTGTGTGCCTATGATAATACCCGTCGGGAGGTGATGGGATCTATAAAGCTTGTAATAGGGGCTGGCCCAATAAACCCTGTCGTCGAATTCCAAGTTATTGACATCCCAGCCTGTTTCAACCTATTGCTAGGACGACCTTGTCTCCACAGTATCAAGGGCGTGTCTTCCTCACTCCATCAAAAATTAAAGTTCTTCACCGATGAACGGGTCATTACCATCTTGGGCGATGACGACAATGCAGATGGTGCAAGTACCAGCAGTCCAATCCTTGAGATGCATCACGGGTAAAATGATATGCTCCTATCAGGATTTCGAGTTGAACCACTTCTACTCCTGGCAGGGGATAACTTCAAAGAATTGTCCAGAATACGACACTCATGGTAACATCAATGTGATTCAGATGTTTAAAAACATGCACTTTATGCCCGGACTAGGGATAGGAAAAAGACAGTAAGGAATACTTGAGCAAATTGAAATGAAGAAGGCTTTTTCTCCTTATGGTTTGGGGTATCAACCATTAGAACAAGAGCTCAGAATGATCCGCCAGTATCGACCAAAGAGAAGACTAGACCGCGCCCAGACTATCCCAGGTGACTCCTTGAACGGAAGATTCATAAAAGAGGGTGAGGACTTCTCCTTTTGCGGCTTTTCGAAACCATGGTATGACCATACAGACAAGAAGATGAAGCCTGGAATAATGATATTTTTCCAAGATAGCTACCCATGGGCCGAAGGTTCCCAACACCAAGTATAACCGTACATCAAAGATATCGAAGAGACTGAGGAAAGTGTCTTCAAAGATTCCTACAACTTACAGACATTGGGGCTAACATTCTGCATGGTTCACTCAGGCACTACATCACCAGATCCGTCCCAACTATTTAAAGTTGTTGATACACCTCTCCTCAACTGGCATGCTGCGCCAGTTCTACCTATTGAAACCTCCCCTAATCCTAGTGTTTACCCTATTTCTTCTTCTGTTGTCTATCCTTGTTCAAATGTAATCGAGTCCTCCTTTAATGAGGTTCTTAATGCTTTTTTTCCTATCAATGAAATAAACGAAGATTTTGAGTATCTTGCCGTGCCTTACATTAATTGTCTAGATTCTAATCAAACTTTTGATGATGATGATTTTCCAAATGAACAATTCTTAATCGATATAAATAAGGTTAATAATAAAAAACATAACTGCGTTCAAGTTAATGAAGAAGAGACTGTTGTTATTAATCTCGGTTCTAGTAGCCAACAGCGTGAGATTAGGATAGGGGCTACCCTTGATGAACATGAGCGTGCACAACTCGAAGAATTGCTAAAGGAATTCGTGGATGTCTTCGCATGGTCCTATGACGATATGCCCGACATTGATCCTGAAATATCTCAGCATGAGATTCCCACTCTCCCGGATTACCAGCTGGTTAAACAAAAAATGAGAAAGCTCCACACCGAATGGTCGCTCAAAGTCAAAGAAGAGGTGGTCAAACAGTTGAACGTAGGCTTCATTCGTTTGATCGAATATCCCACATGGCTAGCCAACATAGTGCCTATGCCGAAATCAGGAGGAGAAGTTCAGATGTGTGTAGACTATCGGGATTTGAACAAAGCCTCTCCAAAGGATGATTATCCGCTACCCAATATCGACATGATCATGGAAAACACAACCAATCATGCTCTCAAGTCATTCGTCGATAGGTTTTCCAGATAAAACCAAATCAAAATGCACCCAGACCACTAAGAAAAAACTGCATTCATCACCCCATGGGGAACCTTTTGCTACACTGTCGTGCCATTTGGCCTCAAGAACGCTGGGGCTACCTACTAGAGGGATGCCACAACCATCCTGCATGATCTAATTCACAAAGAAGTTGAGGTCTATGTGGATGATATGATTATCAAGTCCAAAACTAGAGAAGGTCATGTTCATGCTCTCCGAAAGTTCTTTGAACGACTGCGACGATATCAGATGAGACTCAATCCGTATAAATGCGTCTTCGACGTTAAAAAAGGAAAACTATTGGGATTCATGGTCAGTGAGAAGGGGATAGAAGTAGATCCCGCCAAGATGAAACCCATACTTGAGATGCCACCTCCCCGAATAGAGAAAGAATTTCAAGGTTTCCTCGAGAAATTTGCAATACATCAGTTGATTCATCAGCCAGTTAACCTCCATCTGCGAACCTATCTTCAAACTCCTCCGAAAGCATTCAACTAAAGTTTGGAACGAGGCATGCCAAGAAGCTTTTGACCGAATCAAATAATACCCGACTCAACCCCCGTTACTCATGCCACCACAACCTGGTCTCCCCTTGCTCCTATACCTAACCATAATCGACACTGCAGTTGGGGATTTGCTAGCCTAATACCTTGAAGATTCCTGCAAAGAAAGAGCCATCTATTATGCCATTCACAAATTGGCAGGATACAAGGTCAACTACACTGCTTTGGAAAAGGCATGTGTCGCGCTTGTCTGGGTAACCCAAAAGTTGCGTCTCTACATGCTCGCCTTCCCTATTAAACTTGTATCCCGAATAGACCCCATCAAGTACCTGCTTGAGAAACCCGCCTTGTCCAGCCGAATGGCCCGATGGTTGATGCTTCTAGACGGGTTTAATACCGTTTGCGTCACACAGAAATCCATGAAAGGAAGAGCCATCTCTCACTACCTCGTTGATTACCCCATGGATGAGGTCGATGTATGGATCTCTGAATTCCCATATAAAAACATCCTCTGCACTGCCCGGGATGATCTGAGATGGCAAATGTTCTTTGACAGTGCTGCCAATAAAAAGGGATATGGCATTGGGATACTTCTAATCGCCCCAGATGACTCCCACACTCCCATCGCCATCAAGTTGGATTTCCCCTGCACCAATAACATGACTTAATATGAGGCATGCACAGTAGGCCTCAAAGTTGCTCTCAAGAAAGGTATTCGATGTTTAAACGTCTACTGGGATTTCGCCCTCATCATCGGTCAAGTGATCAGAAAGTGGAGAGTCAAGGACGAGAAACTCCAACCCTTCCATGCCCACTTAGAAGAACTAGCCTCCTAATTCCAAGATATCACCTCCCATTACTTAACTCGAGCAAAGAATAACCTAGACGATGCCATTGCTACCCTGGCCTCCATGGTCGATATGCCCGAAGGAATCACAATGGCCCCTTCCTTATTCAAAAGCAAGACAAACCAACCCACTACTACCACATTGATCTCATCACTATAGAAGATCCCGAGCTAACTAATTATTGGTACTATGATATTTGGCGCCTCCTCAAGCATGGTAGGTATCCCGAGGGTTCCAATAAGAAATATTGAGCAACCCTTCAAAGACTCATCGTCCAGTACATCATCTATCACAAAGCACTGCTCAAAAGGAACTTTGATGGAACTCATCTGTACTGCATCGCAGGGGCTAACATTGAAATGATAATGCAGAAGATCCACAGTGGGGAATGCGAACCCCACATGAATGGTCACATGCTTGCCAAAAGGATCATCCGCCAAGGGTAATACTGGACCACCATAATCAAGGATTGCACTGCCTATGTACGGAGATGCCTCGAATGCCAACAATTCTCCAACATTCAGCATTTGCCTCCACGTGAATTACACAATATGACCTCTCCCTGGCCGTTCTCCACCTGGAGCATCGACATTATAGGGAAGTTTACACCGAAGGCTTCCAATGGGCATGAGTTCATCCTAGTTTCCATTCATTACTTCACTAAATGGGTCAAAGAGGAGTCATACGCCGTGTTGAACGCTAAGAAAGTGGCCAAATTCGTCAAGAAAAACATCAACTGCTAGTATGGGGTCCCACACGAGCTAGTATTAGATAACGGGTTGCATTTCGAGGCTGAAGTCACAGAGGTGGTCAATGAGTATGGGATTCAGAGACACAAATATTCTCCCTACCGACCTAAGACCAACGATGCAGTTGAAGCCGCCAATAAGAACCTCAAAACCATCATCAACAAGATGATCGAAAGCTATCGGGATTGGGCCGACCGGATCCCATACGCCCTCTGGGGCTATCGAACATCAATTCTAACCTCTACTGGGGCTAACCCTTTACTCTCTAGTTTATGGTATGGAAGAAGTCCTACCCGTGGAGCTAGAAATACCCTTTCTGCCTGTCATGCTTGAAAGTGAGGTCAGCGAAGAAGACTGGTGCCAAAGCCGTCTTGACGAGTTGACCCTCCTAGACGAAAGGAGATTGAAATCTCTATACCATATACAAGGTTACCATTGCCGAATAGCGTGTTCATTCAACAAGAGAGTCAAGTATCATGGTGTTCGAGAAGGGGACCTAGCCCTCAAAGAAATCATAGAACCCATCTTGGACCCTAAAGGCAAATTCAGGCCCAATTGGAGCGGCCCCTACATTATCAAGAAGATCTTGTCCGATGGTGCCACCATGCTTACTGACTTAGATAGGGAAGAGATGGATCTTCCAGTAAACCTGGACCCTCTCAAGAAGTTCTACCCCTAGTCCAAAATCTCGGCACGCTACGACTCTTCTCGTTTCCCTTCTATTCTAAAAAAAAACCCTTTTAATTTCCCTTCCCAGAACTACGTGGACCTGATCCTCTGCAATTAACCATTTTCAAACAAAGTAAAAAATTTCAAAACCCCAGAGGTACGTAGGCAGCTCAAACACCTTACATGAGCATGAAACTTTCTTTTTCATAAAATACTATTCTTTTCTTATCTCCGAGAACGACAGTTCATTCTAACATATACTTGAACAAAAGGATTATGTATGCCTTAGCGATCGGTATAGATAATTCAAACAACACAAAACTCATCGAAAGGCACAGCTGGATGATCAGAAACTTGTTTATTTTACTAATAAGAAATTATGGTACATATTACATAAGAAAAGGAATGGATAACTCCCTTTTCTCTACCCTCCTAAAAAAGCCAAATAAAATCCCCACATTTATCCCCTATTACACAATAAACTCTCCAGGAGTCCTATCCGCAGCTACCAGAGGAGCCCTCTCCATCATCATCATCTGCATCCTGGGGTCCCCAAGCTTCCCCTGCCTGAACAGAGTGTCGCAGACACTCCATTGACCGGTAAGCTCGAACCAGCTTCAAAAAAACCACAACACCTCCTTCCATGGTGTTAAAAGAGACAAACCACTTTTGTCCACTCTCCACTACCAACATCTTGCTAACTACTCTCCTCCACAACCACTTCATATAATCCCTGGGGATATGCCAAACTCTCCCAACAGACTGAGAGGGATGGGTCGACGAACGCCGACTCTCCCACAGAGAGCCAAGTCGCAGCGCACACGCTCGGTCAAACCCTTTACCGAAAAGAAATTTAGTGTCCGGGGTGGCACGACCTGTGCCCAGCCAAATTAGCATAGAAACTGCCAAGGGAAATAAAAAGGGGTCTGGCTGAGACCAACCATCCCCACATACGGGTATTCTCCTAGCTCCAGAACTGGCAGTAATTGTCCCCACCAAGGCACTGAACAATACAGATTTCGATCCCCTTGCTCCAGAAGACAATTCCCCCAGCTCTCAATATCCAGGCCAATGCTGAAGAAGTGACGTGAAAAGAAGTTGGGTACAACTGATAAAGGATATTCTGGAAGTGTCACCAGGCGGAGTCTCTCAGACAACCACATGAAAAGAATCACGGGGCTACCCCGCAGGAAGTCAGAACGACCTTCTCGCCAGACATCCAGATTATTCAAGGTCTCCGCCAGTATCACCGTCGTCGGATTACGATGGTATGACATCCATGAAGTAATGGCTGCAAGTTGCGGATCCACCAGCAGTTCTCTAGTGGCCAGTAGCAATTTTGAAACTAGGCCCAGAGCAACGGCTCCAGCATAGCCAGCATCACTTAATTCCCGCAAATACATGGACTATACACCATCGGGAGGGTGATTATTCCTCCAGCAACCAGTGATCTAGTCATCGAAGGCGAAATACGAAGAAGCCCGGCCAACAAATTCCTGGGAGAATGGGAAAATTCAGGTAAAGCCGCAGCAACACTGGGATTTACCCTAGCATGGCAAACAATTCCTTATAGGCAGGACAAACTTCATCCAACCCAAAGCACAATACATGGTCTTCGAGGTACCAAAATTGTAACACCTCCATCAGCATGTTCCACTCAATGGACCAATTACACCACAAAGAGACTCGGCGTATGTTGAAAGCATCGTAGTCGATATTATAAGAGCACATCGCTTCCAAGGCTTCAAGGTAGTTAACAAACTCAGTGATACCAGGGAGAGCCATCCTGCAAGATTAACAGATAGTATGCAAGTAAGTAAGAATGTGAAGGTGTGATGAAAACACTCCACCCCTACCCCTTTTTATACTTGAGAACCCTCACAAAAGACATAACCCCTACAGAAATCGGAGGGAATCCTACCCCACAAGGTATAAGAAGCTAAAGAGGGCACTAATCAAAAGCCTTGAATTGATGGGACTGGACTTGACTGCCGATAGGCAGGGCAAGGGGCTTGCCGATCGGTAACCCCCCATTTTTGGAAATTTTCCTTTTTCCTTTTTTTATCAAAATTAGAAAAACCCAATAAAAATAAAATTGATATTCTCAACAAAATTTCAAAAAAAAAATACTCTTCCACTTCTGTATAATTTCCCATTTTTATAACTTTCCTTCAAAAAATCCTAAAAATATCTCTTTTTACGGTCTCAATAGCAAAGTAAAAAGCGCATGTGAATGCATTCACTCACCATTAACAAACGATAATAATAAAAAAATCCCATTGCATTGCATACATATATTCTTCTGTGTTACATCAAATTTTGCAGGAAATAAAAGAAAAGCAAAAAGCAAATGGGACTTAGCCCGAAACTAGATTTTCTCTCTCTCTCACCTACCCTTCACCCCTCTCTTTAAGAGCTTCCACCCCTGCCACGCGCTCTATTTTCTTTACGGCGAGATGACGCACCACCGTTACCCAAGCCATAGTCCTCCTCGGACGAAACAAATGTCACCAAGAAAGAAGGACCGGGACTGCATCCTGAATATGGGCAGTCATCGAAGATATCCAGTCTTTGATGTCCCTCAGCCAGGTGGTCGACACACGTACTTTGTGCAAGTAAAAGGAAAAATTATTATCAAAGAGGGGTCAAAATAGAAAAGGAAGAAGGTATACCACACGACGAAGAACCTCCTCTGTCAAACCCAACTCCTCCGGATCCATCGCGTGAGGACGCTGTAACATAGGCACCATCCCTCCATCAGCCTGCCGAATGTTGTATGAAGGAGTATGCAATCGAACAAAGGGAACGTCTGAAGTCAGCGCTGCCGCAGATGTCGACGGACCACCGCTGCTGTGGGAGGACCCCACCTCCCGACTCGAACCCACAGAAGGGAAAGGTAAGGCATTATATATGCTGGGTTCCATCAACCAGCTCGTCACAAACTCTATATAGTCATACGACGCAGCCGTATCAGTGTACAACAAGTAGGATTCGCCGATCATCGCTGCGATCCTTGCATCCTTTGGTAATAGCCTCTCCTACCTCATAGACATAGGAGGCTGCGCAGGTGGCACCCCCACCTCCTCCTTTGCAATATACCGAACCACGCGCTCCCTCAGATACCAAGAATGGCTGAACTCATGCGCCAGCAAATGCCTCGTCTCTGTGTTTACTCCAGTCAGCCCCGTATCCTGAACGGCTGTCTCCCAAGGGGAAAAAGTCACTTGAAAAATCCCAGCAGGCATAAGGCAATACAGAATCAGAATGTGTAAAACTGAAGAGAAAGAGTCTTACCCTACCACTTATCAGTCCATTCAAGGCCTAATGCACCACCTCCAAAGAAAGAGATCCCTTTGAATGCCGATTAGCCTTTTGCCATCGATACAATCGATAGAAGGCCCCAACAGTCTCGTCCTTCAAGGCAATCAGCTGGGTATTACAACCAATCACCTTATTGAACCACGTCTGCCAAAGACAGGAATTCACAATAAAAAAGAGACGCATAAGGAAAATGCGAATGCATGAAAGGAAAATGCGCAAAGTTAAAGGATACCTCGAGGAGATATGTGGCTCCAGTAAAAGTTTATCGGCAGCACCGACTGAATGCATCCAAAGAAAAATAGAGGGTCGCCAAAGTCAGACTCCCCCAATCATAGAGAGGGATGTTTGAAAACATCCTCAAATACGGTAAGAACCACAAATGGATGACTTTGCCACTCGACGCCACCATGAAACCTCCCAGCACCAGCAAAATGAACAATCGGGCCATCTGCCTCACCTGCAGCCCATCCTCTACATCAACCACCCTACTCAGCAAGACATCCTTCAGTACGGACAACTGGATGGAATCCCCAGAAACTATCCTCCCTACGTCACCAAGTACCGCCCTCACCGCCTCCGGCCTCACCCGTCGAGAACGATCCACCTCTATCTTCTCTCCATCGTAATCCAGCCCCAGCAGCTGCTGCATGTCTATGGGAGTCATGGTCATCTCCCTAAAACCGAAATGGAAGGTATGGGTAGTATCCCACCACCTCTCCCCCAGAGCATACAAGACCTCCATAGAACAAGGCATCTCATCCAGCGCAGACGCCAACCTCCCAAAACCCACTAATGATACCACCCAACGCACGACAGGTGGAAGATGCTCCCAGACGTCCTTAAGCCCCGTCGTCCCACGAGCGCGCATGTTCTTCAAAGAGATATTAGACTGTAAAAAGAAGAAACCTTGTCAAAATTCAAGAAGGAAGGAAAAATCACCAAAAAGAGAAGAATGTCAAAAGTCAGGTTGCTTACATAACCACCGGGGCTCACCACCTTAGAAGACCGATGATGTGATGGATCTCGTAGGAAAGTCCGTTCATTCGCAACTGACTCGAATGTGTCAAAGGAGTTCTCACTCCCCAAAGCAAGAGGCGCCCTGTCCCTCCACTCCAAATTTACCCAGTCATCAACAGTCAACCATTCCCTATGTGTTGTAGTGCTCACAAAGGCAGCCATTTCTTAAAGATCGTAATGCTAGAACGATTTGCAGAGGAAAATTGCAAAAATAAAGAAAGCAAGAAGGTGTGAAAAATGAGGGGAATTTTCCACATTTATATAGGATGCTAAGGGTCATGACGATCGGCATTGACCCCCCCCCCCCCCCCAACGATCGTCACTGCCCCCTTACCTTCCTGAGGTAGTCCAAAAGTTCGTGCCACTGCCGACCGGCACCCTCTGAACCATGCCGACCGGCACCCCCCCTTAAAATTTCGTACAAAAATTCCCAGAAAATACCAGATAGCCCTAAAAAATTCTCAGAAAATTGCTAAAAATCTTAGGAAAGATTTAGAACATTTTCACCAAGAAAATTTTGCACTCCCTCAAGCAGAACCCCTATTTCCCCCAGCGAAATTCTTAAAAACCAAGTAAAACTCCTCCCGATAACATCCCCGGAGGATCTCTAAAGATCACCCCCTATGCCCCAAATGCCCCACTTTTTCCCAAGCAATACATCCAAACCCCCGGCCACCTAAATCTACCCAGTGGAATTTTGGCTATTCCTTCAGAGGATGCAAAAGATTTCCCCAATAATCGACTCCCCAACCCAGAACAAAACCATAAGATAAATCTCCCAGGTAGAGTTCCCCAAGAATATCTCTACTTAAGCCCACATAATTGGCTTCGACTAACAGAATTGGTCATGCCTACTTAAGCCCTTAGAATTGGCTTCAACCCACAGAATTGGTCACCTCATCTTCAAGCCTGCAGAATTGGCTTCGACCCGCAGAATTGGTCATCTGAACTTAAGCCCACAGAAATGGCTTTGACCTGCAGAATTGGTCATCTCATACTTAAGCTCGTAGAGTTGGCTTCGACCCGCAGAATTGGTCATCTCATACTTAAGCCTGCAGAATTGGCTTCGACCCGCAGAATTGGTCATCTCTACTTAAGCCCGCAGAATCGGCTTCGACCCGCAGAATTGGTCATCTTAACTTAAGCCCGCAGAATCGACTTTTACCCACTGAATTAGTTATCCCCAGCACACTCCATAGGTCCTCAGAATTGGCCTCAACCCTCTGAATTGGTCATCCTCGCTCCCTTAGGTCCTCAGAATCGGCCTCGACCCTCTAAATTAGTCATCCTCCCTCAAAAGCATCACGCGGTGTCCATTCGATGGTAATCGTTTGTTCCAAACTCACCCATCGAGGGGCTCTGTAGACACCCCATTCCGTTACCCCCAAAACTCTCCTTAGGTCCCTAGAACCTCCCTTTATCACTACAAACCCAGGTCATATCCCGAATACGAACCTAGAAGCCATCAGGCACTCCCAGGCTCCGTTTGACCAAAAGTCAAAGTCTTCAGCTCAATCGAGGCTGCATGAGTCTTCGAAGGGCATTAAAACCCCTTTCCAACGGTCCATCCCGTGAGCGATTTCGACTTACCATGCGGACGAATGAGCACTCCCGGGCTCTGTTTGACCTAATTCAACTCTTTAACACAATCGAGAGTGAGTGAATATTTGAAGGGCACTAAAACCCATTTCCAACGGTCTATCCCGTTCGCGATTCCGACTTGCGGTGCAAACGAACGATCCGTTTTACTCCGAAAGGTCACCGAATGCTTCCAGGGCCTAGTTGACCAAAGTAAACTCCCTGAACCGGATCAAACTCTTTTGAATGTTAAATTACATCTCCAAACCTTTCCAACGGTTCTCCCGTGCATGATTCGAACTTACCATGCGAACGAACGATCCATTTGTGTCCGACGATTCCCCGTCAATAGACCAACTAATGCTTTCAAACCAAATTTGACTCAAAGTCAACTCCCAAACCAGGGAGCGGTCCAAAGGACTTTCGAAGGTATCTGAATTACCTTTTCAATGGTCCACCCCGTGCACAATTCTGATCAACGGTTTGTGTTCTGCGATCGATTTTCCAAAAAGGCCTGAAAGACACTGTCAAATGGCAGGTCCTAGACCTTGCCTATTGGCAGTGTTCCTAAACGCACCTGCCGATTGGAAAGAATAGGGCTATGACGATTGGTAATGCCCTGGGCCTATAAAAAGGAGGCATGACCTCACTTGCAAGGGAGAGCCCTGTAAGGACATTTTTGTCCAACATACTTGTATATGTCATTAGCCGTAACACCGTTACAAAGATTCAAAGTCCATTCATCATCAACGGAATCCGAAGATCAAAAGAAGGGAAGAATTCAGAAATCCAGTCATCCGGACCGGTCAGCCCCAAAAGAAAAAGAACCGGTCCGCCTAGCCTCGGACCGATCCGCTGAAATAAAAAAGGAACCGATCCGATTACGGACCGATCCGCCAAAGACCGGATCGGACCGCCCTGTAAATTGAAGCCAGTAAGCCCCGAACCGATTGCAAACCGAATCGACTTCAAATTAAAAGAACCGATCCGCCATCGGACCGATCCGCCTGAGGCCCGGACCGGTCCGCCGAGGATAAACTTTGCCAGATCGTGTAGCAGATTTTTTAGGGTTTTGACTCCTTATTTAAACCACGATCAGTAGTTGGTTTCGACAAGACTTACCCACGATTTTCAGAGCATATCAACTCTAAAGTCTTCACCTATTGAGTCCTATGATTCTAGGTTTTTAGATTCACACATCTTCCATATCTATGTGAATCAAGTTTGGTAACCCAAGAACACCATTGCTGTTGTTCAACCCTTTGTGAAGTGGACCGCTTCTTCCTCTTCATTGCAGCCCTACTGGACAGGGATAGTTCCAGCCGCCAACCCTACTGGAAAGGGAGTCTTCCAGTCGCGACTACAGAATCCGATACCCGAGGGTAATTCTTAGTCAAAAACTTGTATTTCAGTGTAATCCGATTGTAAGCCGTTTCTCTTACAAATTATAGTGATATACAAATGGTTTTGCCCCTGTGGGGGATTTTTCCTTAAACTTTATGTGTTGAATAATTCTTGCATGATTTCATATTGTTTCAATCACACCTAGTTGCATGTTTAGGGTTAATTTGGGTTAAAAGGTGTTTTAAATATAGTTTGATCATTTCAACACAAGCGCCAACTCTTTCAAGCCCAGATCTGATAGATATCACTTTCAACAAATCTAGAAAACCTCTCTCGAAGTCAGCGTGATTTCCACACTCAAATACCTTTCCAACCTTCACTTTTCATCAAACTTGGTTAATTCACTACCCTCCATCGTCATCCAAGTCTAAGGGCTGCTCTCCAATATTCAAGATCAAGCTCAAGATCTTTAAGAAGGTCTAATTTTCTCAACTCTCTCCTTAAATTCTCATAAATTCGCAATAACTTGTTTTATTACTTAGCACTTTTATTATCTCATATCACACATCCTAATAACTTTTTATTTAGTATTATTGCACATCTCTTATTTTCATATATATAAAAAACCCGAAAAATAAGAAAAAGAGGGTTTGCTCATAAATTCCAAACGAGAATTTTCATATTTTCTCACAACTAAAACACTTTTTCTACACACACACACACACACACACACAAAAATAAGAGAATCTCCCATTTGGATTTATGGGATAAACTCCACCCCTCGTTTTGCATGCGAACTACGTGGACTTTGATGCCTCTATAGGCTACGTAGGCGTCTTGGGGTAAAACCCAAGACTCGAGTCCTATTTTTACCTTTTCTCTCATTTTATATTTTCTCTAAACTCCACTCTCTTATATTATATATATATATACACATATATTTGTTCTTAGTGGCGTATTATTCCACATGCGTAATCGTTCCATCATAACGGTCAATGTAAGGATAATCGCGTAAATTCTA
The DNA here is from genome assembly GCA_949130495.1 of Sambucus nigra. NCBI lineage: Eukaryota > Viridiplantae > Streptophyta > Magnoliopsida > Dipsacales > Adoxaceae > Sambucus > Sambucus nigra. Next base: position 381,230,236 of record OX422220.1, on the reverse strand, counting down.
TTTTCTAATATTTTTATACCTTCCTACAGATGACTCACTTTACCTCTTCCATGGTGCAAGTCGATGATTCCTATCTCCACTATATATACACATGCACATATATCATAGGGGAAATAAAGGAAAATAACAAAAACCCATGAGAGAACGAAAGGGCGCAATGGGTGCCTAACACCTCCCTATTTCAAAACCTAGCCTCCGAAACCTTTTCGAATCATTTTGGTTTCGTATGCATCAGTATGTCTTTATATGTTGTCCTTCGGGATGGCTCCCTTTCCTTCGTCTATTTTGAGTAAAATAGACTGGCGACTCTATCTCTCTACATTTTTCACCTCACCCAAATGACGCCGGTAGAAGTCCTCCCGAGAGGGACGCGCATGACCTAGGATCCTCCCTCACGCGCCCGCCTGCCGCGAGGATCGGGGGATGGCCACAGAGAGAAAGACATTTTTTTAAGATACAATTTTGCAGGGAAGATGAGTATTTTTTATATGAATAATGAAAAATGTTTTTGCCCACTAACCCCCATATTTCTCCACTAACAGGTAGTAGAGTCAGAATTAAAGACATCGTCAAAAATTAAAAACGAGTTTAAAAATGAGTTAAAAACGAAATAGTGAATGGGTAAAAAATCTGGGCACTCATGAGTAGCCCAAAGTCACAAATGCCCCAAGGCCCAATCAAAGACTATTAATGTTTAATGTGCCTCCTAGGGATTGAACCAATGACCTCAAGCACAAAATTCCACAAACTTACCTGTTGGCCACTTACCCCAAATCATTTATTTCATTCAAAATAAATATATATACTAATATATCCAATAATCCACCATAGGAATGAAATCATTAAATAAATATAAAAAGATGTCTGGAGTATCATAAGGAGTGACGTAGTAGACGAAGGTGTCATTCGACTTGAACCTTTACTTTGTGTTGATCTATTGAATTTACCGATTGATAGTGAACTAATGTCTTGAAATATTTCACCGTTATTGTAAACTTAAGTCAATAGAATACACATGTGACTCCCAAAAATCATCATCGAGTTCCCACAGTTGGGCTCCTATCAGCCATGATCATGCCTAGGTTTTCTTGAGTGCTCTAGAGAATCAACCTTAATTCTCATAGGAATCGGCCCATCTACCACACTCATACAAGTGCTTCTATAAAAAGTTTACTATATCTCACACCCCACTGAATAACAACTATAGAAAGCATTAAGAGGTTAAATCTCGTCCTCCATTGGTACATAGGTACAACATCATAGGAATGGGTTTTAAGTAAAACTTACATTTGTACTTTAACAAATCACTCGTATAATTCTGTTATCCCATTGAACCCAGATGTTTGGATCTCCAGTCATATGGGTTTGATTTCCATTATTGGTGATTTAGATATTAATAGGATTTTGGCCCATTCCCCTCGATGTTTGGTAAACTATCTCTCTAGCCAGTCCTTTAGTCAATGGATCTGCCATGTTTCCTTTGATATGACATAGTCGATTGCTATAACTCCATTATTCAATAGCTGTCTCACTGTGTTGTGTCTTCTTCTGATAGGTCTAGGCTTTTCGTTGTAGGAGTTATTATGTGCTCTTGCGATCGCTGTTTGACTGTCATAGTGAATAGATAAAGCTGGAACTGGTTTTGGCCACAAATTAATGTCTAATATGAAGTTCCTAAACCATTTAGCCTCTTCACTTGCTTTATTCAATACATTGAATTTTGATTTCATAGTGGATCTTTCTATGAAGTTTGTTTGCTAGATTTTCAAGAAACAAAGCCTCCTGGTATGGCAAAAACATATCCACTCGTAGATTTACATTCGTCATTTTCAGAAATCCAATTAGCATCACAAAAGCCTTAAATTATAGCATGATATCTAACATAATGAATACCATGATATATTGTGTATTTTAGATATCTCAAAAATCTAATCAAAGCATCCCAATGTTCATTATTAGGATTACAAGTATATCTACTATGTCTACCCACAACATATGCAATATCAGGTCTACTGCAGTTCATAAGATACATTAGACTACTAATAACTCTAGAATATTCTAACGATGATACACTAGGACCCAAATGTTTTGTTAAGTGACAACTAGGGTCATAAGGTGTTTTAGCAAGAATACAATTAAATTGTTCAATTTTTCTAAGAACTTTCTATACATAATGGGATTGGGTTAAAATAGTTCCTTCAGAATTTTTAATGATTTTAATTCCAAGTATAAAATCAGCAACACCCAAATCTTACATATCAAATTGCTTATTAAAGAAAATTTTAATTTTATTAACTACATCCATACCCGTTCCAAAAATAATCATATCATCCACATATAAGCAAATAATTACACCAGAATTTTCTTTGAATTTGCTATAAATACATTTTTCCGCTTCATTAATGTTAAAATCATTAGAGATCATTACTTGATCAAAATTTTCATGAATTATAGTTTTTAGTTGTTCAAGTTGCGACACAATAGATTTAATAACTTCCATTTTGAAATCCAAAAATTTTCCAACCACAAATGTTTTAGACCCAGGATCTTTAGTTGCATATTTTTTATCCAGTGTGTTCCATAATTCTATAATAGTGGGACAGGACCGATAGACATTATACAGTTCAAGGCAGAGACAATTCATGATATAATTCCTACAGATATAATCCCTTTGTTTCCAAACAACTAGTTCTTCCGGTATAAAAGGTCTATCAGATGCAATCAAATCAACTACCTTAAGAGTTATTAGGTAAAATTGCAGTTTCCTTTGCCATCTCTTAAAATTCTTTCCGTAAAGCAGTTCAGGTTTTTCAGAGTATTTTGCATTAGGATTTTCCATAGCATGTTGTAGAATAACACAAAAATTTCACATTTAGATTGTTGGAAATATTTTATGCGGAATATATGAAAAAGTCCAAATTCCAAATAGATAAAATTGGAAGAACGTATTGATCAGGGTTTGTGTTTGACACAGAGTCCTAAAGGTGAAATTGACTGCTGATATTGATGATGTCAGCCTCTTGAACAAACACCTCACAAGATTCAACGATCAGATTCCGTCACCAACAACTATGCCGAATCGTGAACTCTCAGGATACTCCAGTACCAAAAATAATTAATTAAAAAAATAGTGTAGCAGAGAGATAATATATTTTTTCTTTTTTGTAATGGGAGATAGAGAGAAAGACGTTTTTTTGAGATATAGTTTTGCAGTGAAGAGGAGTATTTTTTATACGAATAAAGCAAAACGTTTTTTTCCCACTAACCCACTTATTTATCAACTAACGGGTAGTTGAGTCAGAATTGAAGACTTTGTCAAAAATTAAAAATGGGTTTAAAAATGAGTTAAAAACGAAATAGTAAATGGGAAAAAAATTTGGACACTAAAGAGAATCCCAAAGTCCCAAAGTGTGAAGGCCCAATCAAAGATTATTAATGTTTAGTGTGCCTCTTAGGGATTGAACCCATGACCTCAAGCACAAAATCCCACAAACTTTCTAGTTGTCCACTTACCCCAAATCATTTATTTCATTCAAAATAAATATATATACTAATATACCCAACAATCCCCCACCTGAATGAAATAAATAAATAAATATAAAAAAGACGTTCTGGAGTGTCATAACGAGTGACGCAGAAGGCGAAGGTCCCATTCCACTTGAACATTTGCTTTGTGTTGATCTGTTGAGTTTTCGGTTGATTGTGAACTAATGTCTTGATTTATTTCACCGTTATTGTAAACGTAAGTCAATAGAGCACACATGTGACTCCCAAAAATCATCATCCAGTTCCCATGGATGTGCTCGTTTCGACCATGAGCATGTCCAGGTTTCTTGAGTGTTCTAGAGATTCAACTTTAATTCTTATTGGAAGCGTGCCCACTACCACACTCATATAGATGCTTATATCAAGAGTGTACTGTATCTCACACCCCAGTGAATAACAACTATAGAAAACATTAAGATATTAAATCTCATCCTCCATCGATACAGAGGTACTACATCATAGGAATGGATTTTACATAAAACTTACATTTGTACCCCCACAAATCACTCGTATAATTTTGTTATCCCATTGAACCCAGATCTTGGGATCTCCAGACATATGGGTTGGATTTCCATTATAGGTGACTTAGATATTAATAGGTTATAAACCCATTCCCCTCGATGTTTGATAAACTAGTTCTCTAGTTAGCCCTTTTGTCAATAGATCTGCCAGGTTTTCCTTTGACTTGACATAGTCGATTACTATAACTCGATGCTTCAATAGCTGTCTCACTGTGTTGTGTCTTCTCCTGATATGTCTTTAAAAGTTGAGTATCCACTTAACTTCTACGCAAATAAAAAGGGTCAAATCCTCATGTATTTACATGTTTGGTTAAAACCTTTTCTTTGTTGATTTAAAATGGGAATTTTGAGTAATCGAAAATCAAAAATTTATTTTTTTGAAAATTTGGAATTTCTTAAATTTCTGAATTTTTAACATATTTTGTGAATTTATGATTTTTTCGAATTCATATTTTTTTTAATTTTCCAAAAAAATAGGATTGATAATCGAAATAATTATTTTATTTCTGAAAAAATTGAAACTTTTTTCAAATAGGCATTTTCTGATTTGATCCGACCGAAACACACGATAGGGAGTCCCAAATAATTTGGAACAAACATATTCCACTCTCATCTGGAAACTCAGTGCAGTGAGCTTCTCATAAGCTTCCGGTCTTTGTTACCTAGAGAAACACTATTTCTTTTGAGTGCCATATAATATGGCCTTAGTTACCTATATAAACACTTAACTCGTAGAGTGCCTATAAATATAGGCCATCACATGAATCACCAATCACTTCGCTAATTAACCCACGAAGACACTCTCAAGCCCTCTCTTTCTTTTCAATCGTGGACATCCATTCATTTCTTTGTTTGATTTTTATCGTACATCTATTGAAACTCATGAATAGCAACATGAACACCCTTCAGCATTCTTCATCATCTGTGGGTTTGGCTTTCGAACCTCCACTGGGGGTTTCACTTCCACTCCACTGATGAATAAATATAAATGCTCTCTGAAAAGATCACTTGCGTCTAACTATCGGATAGTATCCTCCAATATCTTGTGAGGGAGAGGAACCTCTACGAGGAGGAGGAACTCCATGTAATATTTGAGGGGTGCACTAACATGAACACCCTGTATTTCTTTACTCCCTTGAAGATGTTGGCTTAGAAAGGGAAAAATATTAAAAATATTAAACGTACTGTCGGCAAGGACAAGGGAACCTGGAAATGCCAACAAACCCACAGGTTCAAAAATGGGCGAGAGAAATGAAAACTCAAATATCATCACAACGCCCTCAACAAGACAAAAAGTGGATAATGACTGAGTTCGTTTTGCCAAATACCTTTTCCTAATTAAATCTAATTATGTTAAACTTTCCCTGGCTTAATTATTATTTAGATAAAGGTACATAGTTAAACCTAATTATTTCTTAGAATTCATTAACAGGGAAAAAAGTTAGGTTGGGGCAAAAAATTTAGATTTTGTTCAAGGTAAAAGGGAGAAAAATTTCAGATTGTAAAATGAAATATTTTTTTTGGGAGTAGCAATACATTTGTTGATAAGTAATGGATCTAGAAAAAAGCACTTTGGCTTCTATGCATCAGAATTTTCATAAGATGATCTATTTCCCAAACCATTTGGGCAAACAGCATTCCAAAAGATAGCTTTTGGCCTTGAATATTTCCTAGCGAGATACTGTTGCATTTACTAGCCGTTTAGTGGAGTCAATGTATTAAATTGAGAAACGTTCTTGTGAAAACCGTGTCAACAAAATTCATACAGCCCTTTTCGAATATTCTTGGTTCTCCTTATTTTGACTGTCTCGTTAAACCTAATTCTTGGAGTCTCCGATCATTTAATTTGGGTTCATTTTATCAACTCTTTTTGATTTTTATCGCTTTAAGTCCCTTCCCCATATGAAGTTATCATTTGGTTTATAGTTATACCCTTTTTAGTGGATCCTTAATATTTTTCATTTCATTTACTTAGTCATTGGAAAAATGCCACTTGCAATCAATTGTTTAATGGCATCATGTCGATGATGTATATGTTGTGGCATATTATTATTGTTACTATTTCGTGCCATTCTAAGCGCTGATTGGCCATCATAATGGGTTAATATTAGTGTCACCAGTTATGGTTAGGTTAAAATATCCTCTAAGAAATCTTTAGCTATTTGACTTCTTCTCCGTCTTTAACTAAAGCAATAAATTTAGATTCCATAGCGGATCTTGATATTTATGTTTACTTTAAGGATTTCCAGAAAAAAATTGCACCTCAAAGTGTATAAATATATCCACTTGTGAGTTATTGGAGTTGGACATCTAATTTTTAATTATGTATGTTTTAACAATTGGATATCTTACATTGTGCAGTTCATCCTTAAAGAACACCCTAGATATCTCAGTGCTCATATGATGGATTTTTAATGATCTTATATAGGATTACTCTTATATTAACATAGATTACTCATCGAGCCTGCTATATGAGGCCAAGTTCAATTTGATAAATATATTAAATTGCCTAAGACATTAAAATATTCTAAATTGATTCATTAAAGTTTGATTTATAGGTGTTTTCATTAGACTCATGTCGTATTCGTGATATATATCATGAATTTCTCAACATATTTATAGTAATCTTAATAGTTTTAGTAATATTTAGACAAAATGAGATATCCTCCATGCTTAAATATCTAACTTCAAACATCAAGATTGTGACAAAATGACTCCATTGGAAATTCTAGTAATGTTGATTCCAATGACATCCTCCATGCCTAACTCTTTAACTTCAAATATATTCTTTAGCGTATGTTTTATAGGATTAGTAACATCATTGCTTCTACCACTAACATTTTGTCTATATACAAGCAGAAAATGTCATATCCGTTTTGAGCGCTTTTGAGAGAATCACAATTGTTGTGCTAATTTATCTTAAAACCATTTGACTTCATCACATTGAAAAAGATTTCATTCTAATTTTTTCGTGCTTGCTCAAACCATAGAGTGATTTGACGAGCTTAGGAACTTCCTTCCCCTTTGCAACATCAATAAAACATTTCAGTTATTTATATACACTTTTCATCAAATTCACCATTTAAGAAAGCTATTTTGACATCCATTTAATATATTTCCAAATCATGTATTGTATTAATTTCAATTAACATATGTGCGGATGAAATTCATGTAACTAGTGAATAAATGTCAAAATAATCATTTGGGATACAGAGCCCGCCATCATGTTCCTATAAGTCTTGGCCGTTCTTTCCTAGTTACGGCTAACGCGTTGATTAATATGCGTAATAGGAAAACGCATCTAACCGTTGTGAAAATAGCACTTGAAATGAATATCTTTTGCATCACCAAGCAAGTAGGTGATGAGGAGGATTTACATGGCTCGAATCTTATTGAAGAGGTAGACACGAACATTTTGAGTGTAATAATTTTAGGGATCCACTTGAAGAATGTTTAGTGATGACTAGTGAGAGCGAGAGAGTGTATTTCGAGTTTGATCATGAGGTGAGTTAGATGAGGGAGATGCTAGGTCAGGGAAAGATTGAGGACGACATGAGATATGTGAGTTAGGTCTTGCGATTCGAGGAATTAGCACTGAGGGAATCATATAAGGTTCCCTTAGATATTAAAGGTTCTAAACTCAAATTGAAAAAGATACATTCCAACGTCAAATATTCTTATTTGGTGGAGGATGAGATATATCCTATTGTTGTCTCCTCTAGCCTAGATAAAGAGCAAGGAGGGAAGCTTATGGAAATTTTGAGGAAGCCTAATGGTGCTTTTGGTTGATCTGTTGTTAATTTAAAAGTAATAAATCCCTTGATTTGTACCCATAAAATCCACATAGAGGAGAACGTGAAGCCCTCTAGGGAAATGCAAAGAAGACTGAACTCGATTATGAAATATGTGGTGAGAATGGAAATCGTATAGTTTTTGGATGGGGGCATCATCTATACCATATCGGATAGTAAATGGGTTAGTCCAATCCAAGTCGTTCCCAAGAAGTCGGGAATCACCGTGGTTGTGAACACAAAAGGAGAACTCATTTCAAAACTTATAGCCACCGGGTGACGCATTTGCATTAATTACTGGAAACTTAATGCCGACACTAAGAAAGACCACTTCCTTTTGTCGTTCATAGATCAAATGATTGAGAGAGTTTTGGGCAATCCATTTTACTATTTTTTAGACGGTTATTCCTATTATAACTAAATATAAGTGGATGTGCTTGATCAAGAGAAGACTACCTTCACATGTCCTTTTGACACTTTTCCTGCAAAAGATGCCATTTAGATTATACAATGCTCCAATGACCTTTTAAAGTTGCATGTTAAGTCTTTTTAGTAACATCATTGAGAGAGGACTTGGGGTTTTTATGGATGACTCTAGCATTTTCGGCCCGTCTTTTGATCAATATCTTGCTAACCTTGAGAAAGTACTTTCTTGGTATGTGGAAAAAAACGTAGTACTGAATTCGGAGAAATTCCGTTTCAAGTTACCTATGGAGTAATTCCAGGTCACATAATATCATCCAAGGGGATAGAAGTGGATATGGAAAAAATTTACATCATTTTTGAACTTCCCCAACCCACGTTATTAAAAGATGTGCGCTCATTTGTGGGGCACGTGGGATTCTATCATAGGTTTATTTAGGATTTTAGCTCCATATATAGACCCATAATTAACTTACTCATCAAAGATGCCTTATTTGAGTGGAGCAAAGTGTGGCAAGAGGCCTTTGAAAAATGAAAGAGAATGATCGTATCCGCTCCCATAATGCAAGTTTCAGATTCGACTCTCTCAAACGAGCTAATGTGTGATGCGAGTGACTATGCGACAGGGGTGATTTTAGGGTAAAGGAGAGATAATAAGGCACATGTCATATACTATGTTAGGAGGACTTTAACCCTACCCCAATTAAACTACTCCACCACAGACAAAGAGTTTCTAAAGGTAGTGTTTGCCCTTGATAAATTCCATTCATATCTTATCGATTCACCCATTATATGATCTACCGACCACACGGAACTAAAATACCTCCTTTATAATAATGATGGCAAGCCGCGCCTCATTAGGTGGACCTTTATATTCCAAGAATTTGACCTTTCCATAAAAAATAAAAAAGGATTAGAAAACTTCATAGCCGACCACTTGTCTAAGCTCTCGTATAACATACCTCAAGATTGCGTACCTATAGATGAGTATTTTCAGGATAAGAAACTTTTTTCTACTTCCTCTCTACCTTGGTTTGTCCACATCGTGAACTCTCTAGTGATGGGGGTTGTTCCCTCAGATTGGATTTCGTAAGAGAATATGAAGTTTTTCATGGGGTTGTGCATGTTCTTTTATGATGATCCCTTTTATTTATGTATCGCGCAGATGAAATAATCTAGAAGCGTGTACCAGATGATGAGATCCAAAGCGTCATCTAGTTTTGTCCCTCAAAATCATGTGGAGGCCACTTTTTTACGAAGAAGATAGCCACAAAGATTCTCCAATGCAATCTCTATTATCACATTATGTTATGGGATATGAGTGTATTTGATGATTATGCGGGAGATGCCAAAAAATAGACGCTATTACTAGACATGAAATGATGTCGTTAACCCCTATCGTTTCTACTGAGATGTTAAACTGTTGGGGCATCAACTTCATGGGACCATTTTTTCCTTCTTTTGGATTTCTGTACATCCTTATTGCAGTTGCATGAATGACAATAAGGTGGTGGTAAAGTTCATCCATGAACATATACTTTCTCATTTCGGAGCTCCTAAAGCCGTTATTACTGACAACAGATCGCACTTTTGCAATAAGTCGTTCGAGAAGTCAATGAGGAAGTATGGAGTTATCCATAAGGTTACGAGAACTTACCACAAGCAAACAAATGCATAAGATGAGCTAGCTAATCGAGTGATGAAAAACATTATCAAAAATAATGTTGACCCCAGTTGTTAGGACTGGTACATCCGATTACTCGATGTGATATAGGATTATCGAACCTTTTAAATGAACCCCCTCGGGATGTCCCCATTTTGATTTGTGTATGGCAAGCCTTGATACCTCCCCATCGATTTAGAACATAATGAGTTTTGGTAAATTAAGAGGTTTAACTGTAACTTGGATAAAGCCGGTTAAACACAAAAGCTCCAATTAAATGAGTTGGAAAATATACTCAATGATACATATGAGAGCACCCGAATTACAAAATAACGGATGAAACTTTCCCTTGATCGGAACATAAATTGCAAAGTGTTTCATTCGGTCCAAAAAGTGCTCCTTTACAAATCACATTTACACTTTTTTCACGAAACGTTATGGTTAAGATAGTCTGAACCCTTTGTTGTGGGGGAAGTGCTCCCACATGGTGCAATAGATGTGGAAGATCTGAAAAATGGGAGCACATTCAAAATGAATGGGCAATGCCTATAGCCATATATAGAGCAGTGTATCGGGGATGAGTAAGTTTTGGAGACAGGTCGTCGCACCTCCTTTGCGTGTAGGGTGAGTATTAGTTGTATAAAGGAGTCATGTGAGTGCGTCGTGAGTTTAGGAATCAATCGTGTGCGTTATAGCGAGAGTGGAGTTTTTTAATTTTTTAGACAAATTTCGAGAGTGACCAATGAGTCCTTGGTAACTTTGATAATATTCAGTCCAAAACGGTGAATTTTGGTCAAATCTTAGAGGCTTTTAGGAAACCCACCTTTGTGCCCGAGGGAGCGTGAAAATTGCGAGGAAACGCAAAAATGTGAAAACATTTTGTTTAGAAAATCGAACCCTCGGCAAGGACTTCGCTCAAAAATTGAACCCTCATGGTAAGGGGTTAAAAAAAGTCAGTGCTGAATTTCGAACCGATTCAGTTTTTAAGCAAAATAGTTTGGTTCCTCACGCGAACCGATCACTTTTCTGAAGCAAAACCTGAAATTTCCCACTTTATTTTCTTGTTTTCCTCCCAACCTTTCACATTCACTCCACCAAAAACTCTTCCCTTTCCCCCGCCCATGAAATTACAAAAAAAAACACTCCCTCTACCTTCAAACCCTTTAGTTTTCCAATACCATTCATTTCCCCCCAAAACTAGCCTTTCATTTTCCCACCTTTTTCTACCTATAAATACCCCATACACCATTCATCCTCACACCTTCATATTCTCTCCATTCCAAGAAATATCTATACTTATTCCTAAGTTCCATACTATTTTTACATGGCTCCCAAACAATACCTGAAGAAATATAAGTCCACTGAAATGCTCGAAGGCGACGAGAAGGAAACGTCTTGTTCTCCACAAGAAAGGAATTGATGTAACGCCAATTTGGCGCACGTCGCACCTTATTCATCGAAAGGCGAATTGTTTGGGAAGACATCCTAGAGAATGTTGTATCACTCTTATCAAGGTTTGGGTGGAAATTTGTTTAACCTAGTTACGAAGGTCCTATATATGAGAACATATGCGAATTACTTTACGGGACTGTCTTTCGCACCTCCGACGGGAATTACGAGGCATACGCAGATGGGGTGGTGATTCCTTTCTTGCAAAAAATTATCAAACGAAAGATGTAAACAGAGGGGGTCAAATACTTCAAGAACTAAAATTACCCCTACCACTGAAAGGATATCACCCGCATCGAGCTTTCTAGCCGTTAGGCTCCAGACACTCCTTGGACTAGTGAAAGTTTCCCACCAGAGTGACTCTTGTCTCGTACCTGGTTGGCTAACCTCATCACATGTGGAATCATCCTACCGATAAAGAATGATTCCTCAATCTTCTTGCGGAACAATATCTTTTTTCTATTTTTTGTTCGACACAACGTCCAAGATAAGCCTAGCACATGTATACTTCGATGAAATCACAAGTGTGCCTTATTGCCCCATCTCCACAATTTCTCTTCTATATGTCCGCTTTATCACATCTCTATGCCTAGAAGAAGGGGATCAAAGCATGAAAGAAGCCCGCAACCCAAGCCCTCATCTCAAACCAATTTTTAAAGACATTGAGATGGGGGGGGGGGGGGGGGGGACGAAAAGAAGAGGAAGACACGGAAGAAGACGAAGAAGATGTAGAGGGGGATTTCAACCACGGGGATAAAGAGGGTGATGATCAGGCAGAATCGAATTTTGAGGAAGACTTTGACGAGCGTGCATATGAGACGATGATAATAAATAGTTGTATGCATAAAATTGAGTGTCTTCTTGACGGTTTTCTCCCAGAATACTACTAAGATATGGATGACTTTTGATCCGATTACCGTTGTGATACCTACATGATGGTACGACTATAAACTGATCTCTAACGTCTTAGTTTAGGCTCGGGGGCCAACTTGCCTGCATATTATATGGATCCCTATGTCCAGGATACCAATGCTCCTGCCCTCTCTTGTTGAGCATCTTTTAGGGTTGCATCTTATTATATATTTTATTTTATTTGTAATTGTTATATCTTTCAAGAAACTATCTACTATCTTATCTCATTATAAATAAAAATTTATGTTTGTGTTATTCTTGCATTTTAAATATTGTTCGTTTTTATATTTCAAACCCACTTATTTTCTTAATTATATTTTCGTCCTTTACATTGAGGACAATGTAAGGTCTAACTTGGGGGGGGGGGGGGATACAAGTGCATCTTTTAGTAACTTCACGACTTTGAAATGCCAGAAAAGGTTAAATTTTTTTAAAAAATGGAAAATTTTCAAAAATTCAAAATGTTTTTTTTCAAAATAAGTAAAAATTGGAATTTAAAATCCATAAAAATTCTATTAAATTTTTGTTTCAACTCTTAATTCGTAAAAATTCCATGCATAAAGCCGAAATTGATATAAAATCGAAATTGAATTAAAATTGATGACTGATACGAATAAATGTGGAAATTTATTGCCATTCTTCATTTTTGAGTAATTTAAATAAATTCGTCATAGATGTCTAAATCATTATTTTGATTGGTTACAAGAAACAAGTGGAAATTTTGTTTTGACGTTAGTGATTCGGACGCATGACGTTAGGCCATTATTTTTCACCAAATAACTTTATTCATAAAAATTCTAGAAAATTATCCAACTTTTGGAAGCCAACTTGAGCCAAAGATCATATCCCTTTCGTTTGTTAACCCCAAAAAATAAATTTAGCTCGGAGTTGTGAAAATTGATTTTTTTTTTAATTTTAAGTTCGCCCGGTATAGAAATAATTCAGAAAAATAAAAAAGTGTTCAAATTAATAAAAAAAGGAAAAACGGAAGAAATATGACAAAAAAATAAGATGAAATTAGAAAAGGAGAGAAAATGAGCAAAAGCCCGAAAAAGTACTAACGGACCTTCACAAGAAAATTTTCCAACTCTGAAAAATTCCAAAAAACTTACATTGTTACCGAAAATACCTTGACCTGAAAAATTCCTAACCTAATCCGAATAATGAAGTCGATCACCTCGTGGAGAGCTAAAAACACAAAAATATAATAAAGAGAAAAAAATGGTACGAAAAAAGAAAGACATTTTACCATTTTTCAATGATCATAATCCGTTTATGAGATCATTTCACCATAAAATTTTTGCCTCTCAATTTGTGTGCGTGAACTCTAGTCCATTATATTTACTCTTAATTTCGTGCACATGGAGAGAAAAATCAACTATCCGAGTGATTCATTTGTGATTTCATCCCATGAGAAATTGAATCAAAGCGAATTTTTGGAAAGTGACGTAATGATCAATTGATGGAAGTTAACGATCAATTTTTGGCTTCACACACACACACGCGCGCTATGAATTGAGATTTATGACATATTTTTTGTGGTGACTTTTAAGAAATTTAAATTACACGGTTTTTAATTATTTTGATTTTCCTTTGAGTCGTACTATGTGGTACAAAATCAATTTTATGGTTACGAGACACCACTCAGCGTACTAGGTCAATTTAGGGGTTTAACAACTTGGCATATATGCTAAATGCAATCGCGTGCCCGCAAAAAATATATTCTATCCCATAATTGATAAGTGTTATTTATAGAACCTATTTCAGATTTTTTTACATTGCTCGGGACTAGCAACGTTCTAAGTTAGGGGGTTTGATTTTACACAAATATTCCAAATTTATCCCTCTAATTTCAGCATTTTACGGTCCCAAAAATCACATTTAACCCGAATTTATCTCATATTTATTGCAACTAACCTTTTTGGCAAGTATTACACAGTTTGTATATTTCTCATGTGTTTATAGGTAAATCGAGCAATTGGACGGAAGAGAATGGCCAAAACAATGAAAATTACAAGATAAAGGGAGGTCAAGGACAAAATGGTAAATTTATACAAGAACCTGGAGAAAGAGCCAATATGAAAATTGAAGATCTCGAGTTCACAAAGACATAGGAAGAAACAAAACCTCGATTTGAGTTACAATGAAGAAGTTACGAAAATTTGAAGTTGAAGAAAAGTCCATGGAGGAAGAAGCAAGTTAAAGTGCAATTACCAAACCCAAAGACCGAATCGATTCGGTTTTTGGAGCGAACCTGTTCGGTTGGACTTGAGGGATCCCACGGTTCGCTTTGGTCCCATGGTTCAGTTTTCTGTGGGATTTTTTTTATCATTTCCTAACTTGTAGCTAGAGTTGTTAGATGTTTACAATTTTGGCCATCTTTGGCACTTGTATAAGTCATTTAGGAGTCTTAATGTTCATATTATATATTTCTTTAGGCGAGGAATTAATCTTTATTCATTGGAGAATAGAGAATTCATATTTGCGCATCAAATTAATTGAAGTTCTTACATTTTTTCGAAAATCCTTTTTTGGTGTGAAGTGTTATTCTTGCAACTTGATTTCTTCATAATTGGTATAAATTTTTTAATTATTTCTTATTATTTAATTATGAATGCTTTCATGATAAAGATGATTAGTATATAATTTAATTACATATCTAGATACGTTATTTGTTGGTTGGAAAACATGAACCGAACCTAGAGTATTCGACTTCAAACATAAAATTTAACATAATTAAATAATTTTTTTTGTACTTTTATCTATTGATCGGGACTATTAGTGTAGACCCCTTAACTAAGCTTGTTAAAATCATCCAGAGTGTTTGAGGATGGATATACGTGTTGTACATATATCATTTGCGCTAATTAATTTGTGCACCAATTATTGCACGAGTTAACGCCCAAACATATTTGGTGCGTCGAATGGATTTGTACTTTTCTTTTAATTAATTAATTTAATTAATTAATTTTTATAATTTTATATATATCGGAGCTACTCTTTCATTTGGGGATTGGATCCCAACCTCATTTTCCAGAAGTGTTTTAAAACAAAAAATATCAATCTTTACTTTAAGTAGTTTAATTTCATACTTTCATAGGTTAATTTGCCTAGGTAATTTGAAGTAAAAAATTATCACCTTTTTCTTTCTTTTTTCTGAGTCAAATCCTAGATTTAAGAAGCCAACCCTAAATTCATAGTTAAAGACTTATTCGCTGAGGATTTGACCCCGTCTTATCTGGTTTATTACTTGATCGATCGATTTGCACCGGAGCCGTAAGTACACACATAGCACACATTTTTTGTTCCTCATCAATAAGACGCTGTAGTAGATGGTAAGGTGAAAAATATCTAAGGTTAATTTTAATACTAATTAATGTCTATTGATATTAACTCAGAAAATAACTTTAATAATGATGATTTCTACTAATGTTTGCAAAAATCTCATTGTAGATTTCATAATCAATCTTGATATTATCATCCATTGATATCAATTGCCGGTACTCACCATAGGGGAACGAAAACGATTAAAAAGGTAATATTGTACTACTGATATGGAGGATGAGAATACCATTTCAAAGCTTGACGTTGCGTTTGGAACCTTCCAAATGGGACATTGTCAAGTAAATTACCACACTTATTAACCCTGTATAACCATTTTCGCATGCCTATAAATTTTTTCTTGTACTTCCTTTTTTTTGAGGAGATTTTACAATAGCTGTAGCTCATTGACAACCCATTTATTGCGTAGGTGGCCAGAGTTAAAATCCCCGATTGGAATAGTTTCACACCCATGTATGGTTAATTTATCTATAGGGAGAGGTCGACTTGCAATTTTGTAGGCATTTAACAAAAGCACTTATTAAGTGAAAATTAGATCTAGGAAAAGGGGTCCTAAGATGAAGACACCTACTAGCTCGAGCGTCCTCCTATGATACTAGAAACTATTCCACAGTAGCAATAAAGAGAGAGAAAATATGGCTTCCAATATATCACATCCCTTCCCTTGGATGTAATAATCCTAGTGCCTTTGTATAAACATGTGGCTTCATAAAGTGACATAGAGACAATAATTGACACCTGAAAAAAGTAACGTTTTGTTTTAAACATATTGAATCTTTTACACGATAACTTGAGGTTTCTCATTTGTATTATACACAATCCACCATGGCATTTGCTTGATAAGTTACTAAAATAATATTTTGCTAATTGAAGAATTTTCAAAGCAGCTTTACACCTTATTTTACCAATGGGATATCATGTGTATCCATAGGTATTAGTCACGATCTGAATGGGTGGGGAGACCATTATTTCATAAAAAGGAACATGGAAAAATACAGGATACTTATTGGATATAAATAGACAAGCAAACCCTCATGCCTAAAGACACGAATAAATTTTTGAAACCATATCACGTGCTTATGACATGCATAGTTAAACAGAGTGGTCTTCGTGTTAATCGAAAATTTTGTGTTAGTTCTAATTATTAACCTAAATATTCAAAAACAAAAGATATCAATATATAAAAATTAAAACAACATTAATACAAACATATTTAAATGTTATACAATATTGCATGAATTTTATATGTGAAAACTATCGAACTAAATGGGTTGCATCAACCAAATACTTACTTAAAGACATCAAAGTATGTTTTTAAATTTAATATATAAACTCATATATGGTGTGAAGTTCTCGGTTGTATTTTATTCCAATTAAAATTGTGAACCATTAAGTTAGGTGTCAATTTCATAGGCAATGAAAGACAAACAACAAATTGTAAGTAAGGCTGGGAAAACAGAACTTAAAGTTGCCAATTGGGGAGAATTTGTTTTGCTTCAATAAATAAATAACGTACGTGGTTGGCACGAATAAGTGCGCCTCTTCATCAATAAACATATAACTAATTAAACATCCATTCAAAGTAACACATAATAGAGTGAAAGTTAAAATTGAAATAATTATTGATTTAGAGAAATGACATATTAATGGTGCAAAATAGGTAAAGAAACATGCACCCCCTCCAATGCAACTAAACAACGATGTAAATCATCCCACTGACCACCACACAAGCCATACCCTATTCAATGCAGGCTAAACGAACTTTTGCTTCCACCCCATTGTACAATGCCACAAATACTACATTACCAGTTACTGAACCACAACATATACTTAGAGGTCGCACAACACTACGACCGGTTCGAGAGAGGGGGAGTAATGCTACACCTTCCATGGGCATCAAATACCAAACGAGGGATAACTGATGACGAGTCCCCTACGACAATGAGTATGTTTACCTTGTGCTGTACCGGAGGTTGAGGACATCCACTATATTGATACACCTCATGCGAATCTTAATATGGAATTCTAGAGGAGTTGGTAGGGCATCCTTTTATCCCGAGGTCATCCATCTCATCTGGCTTCATCATCCTCATATGTTGGTGGTCCTTGATACTCACTTGGATGTGCATCGCTCTATTTTGAAAATTGGGAGGTTGCATTTTCAAAATAGCATAGTCTCCCCTACCTTGGTCCAATCGGAAAGCATCTTCATTTTATAGTTAGATCACATCGTCAACGTACATGAATTGATAGTATCTCCTAGGTTCATCCATCTTTTTGTGGAGAACGACCCGACCGCTAGGCCTTCTTAGTTCCTAGTAGTTTATATGTCGCCCCAACCACGTAAGTAAACTCATGTATGGAACTCTCTTCAATAAATCTTAACTACAATCCATCATCCCTGGCTACTTCTCTGTGATTTCAATACTATTATAGGTCCCCATGAGAAGCTTGGTGGTTGCCCCTTTACAATGGGACAGGGCCATGATCTTACTAATTTCATGCATTCATGCATTATCAATGACATAGGATTTATTGGACCCTCGTTAACCTTGAAAGACAACACTTCTTTTGGTCATCATGTCTGGGAATGGCTAGATCAAGGGTTTGGTAATGGGGAACCTTCTCACCCTGTCTCTGCTGGACCTGAGTCGACTGCCCCACCTGCACTGTTACCCCCAGTCCTACCCTACCGACTGGACTCTTCTACTCATTTTCTCCCCTTAACATGAAAGCGGTGGTCCTGACAATGTAAAAGAGCAACATTAAACACCTCAGTGTATGTCTTCAAAGATGGATTACCCAATAAATGTTGTCGGATTCTCCAAGTAAGGCCATCTGTAAATAAGTGTATCCTCTTCTCCTCGGTAGGTACCTCTCCTAGAACGAAGTTAGCTAACGTCGTGAATTCTTCCTCATACTCAGCAATGGTCTTCCTTTCCTGGGTGAGATCTAATAGTTTTTGCCTCATCTCTGTCTGGATGGCGAATGGAAAATATTTGCGATCAAACTGCTCCCAAAAATCCTGTATCGGCATACTGTCTCTCTCCTTCGTGGTGGTAACAGACTACCACCACTGCAGTGCCGCCCCGACTAGCTGAAATGTATCTAGAATCTGCCTCTGAACGTCTGTGCACTCATACATCCTCCAATGCCTCCAAATATCTTTCTTCCACTAGCTAGAAACCACCACATCTGAACTCCCCTAGAACTCGGGAGGGTGTGCCTTCTGGAAGGCATCTCTAACTTGCTCCAGAGCCAAAGGGAACGCCTACATCTGAGCTGGGGCCATGACCCGGGCCTGGGGTGGTGCCTACTGTACTATAGCTAATGCTGCATTAACCGCCTAGGCATCTATCGATGTAACCTCTAAAATAATCATGGTACCCTATTTTGGAGTTAGTTGATGCTCTAGCCTTCGTATCTTATTCACCATAGAGCTATCCAGCAGATGGGAATTTCTCGATATCAGGGACATGATAAATATTTGGGCCTCCCCATGCTTACTAGGTGGGTCTCAGGTTAACTATTCCATGAGACTATCAATGCACTTGAAAGTCGACTCCATGTGTGGTATAATAATTTGTTGTCCTCTACGGGATGTGTCATGCTCATCAATGCTGTAGGTATGTCCATGCCCTCATACTTTATGTCCGCTTACCCGCTTCCCAAGTCGATTCTAAATGACCTCACCTAGAAAATTAAAGCTTCCTTTCAGAATTCAACACATTTGGCCCGCAAAATTCCTATTGTCCCATGGTCGACTATAACGTTACCCTAGACATTGGGGGGGCTAGGCATTAGAAACATGCACACCTTAAATGATTCCTTCATGCTCAAGTTACTATGGAAGGTTCTGTACCACCTAGAGAATCTCTAGTCTCGTACCATTACCCATAAATATTTCCCTCAAGCTACTCTCCTTACAGCGACTAGGAAATCATGTTGCTTATGGTTCTGGACCAAGATTTCTTGATTGCTTCCTCATTCTGAAAAAGGACTCAAATGATGAATGAGACAAGGCCATATTTCCTTTGGATGTCATATTTGGGTCTTAAATGCCACTGTGGCAACATTTTTTTCCATACATTCCCAGTACAGTTCTGGATGCGCCGCTTGCATCCTTTATTATCGACTCCTAGTGGAATTTTCCAACTCTGGAAAAATATCTTCACTCTCACTTTTTACCGCACATTCGGGCCATATACATTCCGCCAGGCCTGATGTATGACGAGCCTTACTGGTGGCCTGATCCAGCGGTTATTTTTTTTCTATTCGTTCCACTTACCGCTGGTTGTGTACACTAGCCTACATCTAGCACAACACAACTCTCCATGGCTTTAGATTTGGAAGGGTCCCCTTCCACCAAAGGTGCACACCTTTCTATGTTTCTTACTACTTAATGCCCTATCATCATCTGATCGACTTTATAAATACCATCGAGTGTCATCTTCGCAATGCTCACTCTGTGGACTCGAAGATAGTAATACTCACATATTTAACATGTTCCCCACTTTCTTCAACCTCCATGCTCCAGGTATGGGTGTGGATATATCTCCCGTCCCTCTCTTGCAATGATTAGTTGCGTTGCCTCAACCTCCCTCGCTTACTATCCAATTGATTAGTCCATTTTTCTTCCTAAGAACTCTATAGCTATTCCGGAACATCGCCATTTTACACCACCAGTCTATCTTTAGAGCACCCATTATTCACTCTGTATCCCAACAAATATCAATTATATTAGGGTTCACATGTCTTCGCCCAAAATACTGTGCCCTAAGCTTCAGCTTTTCACCATCGCTTGCGCCAAACCTCCGCCCCACTTGATTAAATGTAACAATGACCAGGCCAAAATCATAACACTGGACTTGCGTCTACAAGAATTATCACGCGTAAAGCTTAAGGACACTTTATCATTGCTTACTCACACAATATTGGCTATGCATTCTAGGTCCTTGTAGAAAGTTGGACCATTAAAATTGGGTTAGACCCAACTTCTCATATGGGGATTAAAAGTATTGAACTTGAAACTAACTGTCAACTTGTTTACTATATGCTTCACATGAATACAGTGCCAGTTATATCTCAAGGTACCCGATTCAGGCAGTTCAGAATGGACTCCATAGGTTCACGCATGTTACCTTGTCTCTTTGCTTTCGATAAGCTAGCTGCTACTGCGGTGAGACATTTGTTATACTCCTGCTTATATAGTTCTCCCATCATTTTTGTGTCCTCTTGTAGATATTGACGGGCGGGGCGGCTCTTCAGTTTGTCCTGCAGTTAAGGATATCACATGTAAAATAACATTGTTTTGAATAAAGATTATATTTTTGTTTGGAAATAAAAAACATGCATATATTTATACTAAAATTCCAAACATTTAAATTTTAGCATTTAAAGAATTTCTCATGTGCAAGAAGAGATTGAACTTGTATCTGATCCATTTTTAAGTTCAAACACCCTTAAAATTCATAAAAAAATGATTTGAAAAAAGAATTACAACATCAAAGACACTTTCCTAAAATATGAATACAATAAATATTTGCATTATAAGATTGTTTAACAAAAACAAAGTCCTAATTAAAAACAATTGTCATATGAGATTAAATTGTGGAAGTCTAAACAATGACTACTAAACTAAATAACAATTAACAAAGTATGAATATGTAATTCCTAACATCAAGAGACACAAACACTATTACACATAATACATTAGTTCAAAATAACATAACATATTTTATGACAAATTTTCATCGTACCGAATCTATTAACTCTTCCTGGTTTTACCGTTGCATAAAAAGCTATTAATTGTAAATAAAAATAATAAAATGTAACAAAATCCAATAAAATTGTATTTTATCACACAAAGAGGTGGACAAACCATTCACTCCAATAGATGCTACTTAATTAGCTGCTAAAGAAAACTGAAGTATATAACCCATCTCACCAAATGATAACACTATATGGGTTGTATCCAGTTAGATTTTTCATATTAGATAAATACTTTAATAATTTAGATAAAGTATAAGTGATCAACTTAAACCCACCAATCTAATATCTTATGAACAATAAAAATTTAAATTAGTCTTGCATAGTGAAATAAAGACTTTAGCAACTGGACATACTTTTTTTTCATCACAGCTCATCCATAAATAGTGAACCTAAGGAACCTTTTCAGCAGTTGTTAAACTTAATTATAGAAAAAAATGATATTCATAGAGAGTGCAGACTCTATGGGAAAAAAATGAACATAAAATCACCGAATGAATATTTTAGCAAGAAATCATTTATCATTTAATCACCTTCATTTACATCAAGCTTGCAAATATGTCATTCTAGTATTGGAACGTCAACATATTGTGTATCCCACAATTTTAAATACATTACTCGCAATAATTTAAATGGCAGTTTTTAGCACAAAAATCCCAAAAGGCCATCGTACAATTTCCAATAAAAAGGTATTTGAATTTAATGGATCATTAAGAAGTTATAACCTAACAAATCACTATAAAACAAAAAATATTATTCAAAATAGGTCATTGGATTACCATTTCATCATAACTATCCTACCCAAAACATACATTCAAAGCCTAACATATAATGTGTAAACTAGGAATTGGTAAAATAATAATCTCATTCTTAAGATTAAATAAAGAAGACCATTAGTGTGAACTTAAAAAAAACAGTGCGTAAATGTAAGTAAAAATTACAACATATCAATCTAAATTTGTGTACAATGTTATCTAAGCCATAACCAACACTGTATGCTTGATTCAAAGTACACACTATTGAATATCTAAGGTAATGTGTGAGAGTTTAAAATTGTATATGCACAACTGATAAACTCCATTCCCGAAACATGTTACAAACGACACAAATGATAACTCATGACATCTGAATTGTTTTGCGTCGGATGGAACATTGTGTGGCCTATAATGAATGATATTAGGGGCTTGGAATATTACCTTTAAGACTTTATTTGCAAATACATTAAGTGAATTTCAAATAACTGGTCCCGTGGAGTTATGCATGGACGAAATATAGATAACAGAAAAAAAACATGTAGATAATATAAGATTTGATATTGATATAGACAAATGAAAAACACCATCAAACCATTTCAATATCATTAGTCATCATCAAATCCACCACAATTAAGATGAGACTAACACAAAATAAAAAATTACAAACTAATATAAAATCCATATCCCAAATGATGAAATTTTAAAAATGTGGGATTTCTAATGATGAAATCTACAAAACCTTTGATTTTTGATATTGTAGGGTCATGGATTATATACCTGGGATTTAAAATGAAGAAAAAAATGAAACATGAAGAACTAATCAAACTATCCTTAAATCTTTCATGTTGTGATTTTTACACAATTACCAATATATTACAATTTAGACAATGTAATCATGCCATGAAATGAGTTTTAAACCATAAATGTTCCATAATTGATTATAATAAGTTTTCAAAACGCAATATCCATCCCAATTTGACAACTATAGATTCACCTCTTCTTTTCCAAAAGTATATAAACAACTATGATCACCATGTAAATTGAAGCTTTAAGGAAAAGCTGACTATATGAGTGGAATTAGGAAAAAATATCTTGTAAATGTGTAGGATGTGAATGTATGATAGGGGTGGAAAATAAGGAGGATATACCTAGGGGAATGCAATGCATAACTCTGAAGGGAAATATTTTTTGTTAGACAAAGTAGGAGGATGTCCTTGAGAGTTAGGGAGTGACAAAGAGAGCAAGAAAAAATCACTCTAAGTAGAAATAAGATACAGACAGATAAAGAGAGATAGAGAGAGAGAGAGACCAGAACAACCAAAATCGCATAAGAGATACACTATTAGTGCTATAAAATAAATTCAATAAATTTAATTGATGAAGGTTGTTTTCGAACAAGATCACTAAAACTAACATTTACTATCCAATTGCATAGAATTTTCCTACAATAATGTCTAACAAAGAAAGATAGCATAATAAACGAAGTTCAATACAACTATTTGAAACAACAATTTGCATTATTCAATTAACGTGTGAATGCTTAAAGTCAATGAATTCACTAATATAATTGAACTTAATTTACTTAAATTAATCCCATTTGGTTTTAGTAAATAATTTTTCATTCCATCCATCACAAATTAAGAGTCAAGTAATCAATCCAAACAATAAAATAAAAACTAAACAAATACCACAATAAATGACCAATTATTGAAAACATCTCTAATTGTTCCTTTTTTAGCGTGTAACATATATATCACAAAACAATTAATCAAACCAGCCCCTAAAAATTAACTCCAATTATCTCGGACAAATTAACATAGCTAAATTATTCATTATAATATTCTAGAACATTCGAATGAAACTTCACATCAACTAATGACAACATACCTACCTAAATTAACTCAAAGTGTCTCAATAAAGTTAATCCAACTGATCACTAAAATTTAAAGGCCAACATTTTGTTTACGGACTAATATGGTCTTAAAGCTCTAATTTTAATATTATTCCAAACAAAGACAATAGTCAGGCCTAAGATAAAAATAAAGCAAGCCATAAAAAAAATCAAAATGTTGTTGGAATATGCTCTTAAAACTTGCGAGGGTTTCATTCAAGTACCAACCTGAGATAATTTTTTGTGTGCGCGCGTGGTAATGAGGGGTGTTGTGTTATTTTGAGTGAGGAGTGTGTCTACAATTTTGGGACCATTAGGTTACTTTGGGGGAAAACAAGTTTTTGATTTGAGATGGGGTAAAGTGTTGGTCCAATTTTTCCTTTACCACGCACATCCAAACGTTTTTGAGGAAAAAATTTGGTCATAAATACTATACTTATTAGATATGAATATTAAATATCTATAAAAAAATCATACTATATAAAATTAAATATGATTTCTATGTTTAAAATATCGTATAAATTGACACTAATAAATATATAATGACAAATTATAAAAAAAATGTCATAGGCAAGTAATAGTATTACACTTTATACTTTTTTTAACTTGGTTCTCATACCCCTCCCATCTTAGTTGCCTATAGAAACCCCAACTCCTTTTCAATGCCTATAAATATACATTTTTTATTCTTGTTAGATATTTTTGAATTATATCCAATGACAGTTTCACCACTATGCCTTGTAATATGAGTAGAATTATATTGTCGGAGGTGTCAAACAAAGAGACACTTCCACTAATATCGTTAATGTGCCAACTAGATAAGATATAACTATTTTTTTGATAAGTCAATGGATCAATAGAAATGAACCCGCCTAAAAGGACGGAAACCCGTACACAGGAAGTATACAAAGAGTAAAGAAAAGGCCGAAACCCAAACAAAGACTAGCCTACCACACGAAAATCCTCCAAAAAATCAAGGAAAAGAGACAACGATGTATCTATCCTTTTCCGATGCCAAGAGAGAAGAAGGACCAGGAAGAATTATCGCAAACAAGAAGGATCCAACTCTACCCCCTCAAAACATCTATGATTTTGATGCCGCCAAACAAACCAGAAAATACAATGCGGGACCATCTTCCAAGCCCCCCTAAGACCAAGACAACCCCTAGGACTCCCCCAAGCTGCTAACACCCCGTTCACCTCCCGAGGCATAACCCATGAGATCATGCCTAAATAAAGGATGAATTCCCAAAGTCCTGGGTCACGTGACAGGGCAGAAAAATGATATTCGTTGTCTCCACATCCTTCTTGCACAACCAACATCTGATGACTAACCTCCTCCTATGATTCTGCAACCCCTCAATAGTCAAAATGGCTTGCCCGGTCGCAGTCCACATAAAAAACGTAACCTTCGGGGGCGCCGGGTTCTTCCAAATAGCCTTCCATGGAAGAGGGACTCTCTCACTGCCCCTAATCACATGATAATATTTCTTAACTGAGAAAGTGCCATTTTGAGAGCGCGACCACCTCAACTCATCAGCCCCACTAGACGAAATAGGTGCCGAAGACAACCACTCAAAGAATGTCTGTCTCCTCTAACTCCCAATCCCTAAGCCCCCTTCAAAAATTAGGGTCCCACACCACACGATCCCTTAACCTCCTTTTATAATCCTCCACCGTTCCCTCCCTAACTTTCACAATTCGATAATCCCCAGGAAAAGATCCTCGAGAGAGCTTCCCTCACCCCAACTATCCTTCCAAAACCTGATACGATTTCCTCTCTCGAGATGAAATGAAGTGGACTTAGAGAAAAAATCCCACCCACGAGTAACGTTCTTCCACATACCAATCCTATGAGCAGCACCCCCAACCTAGGGCTCCACCCAAACTAATCAACCCCATGTCTAATCATCATCACCTTCTTCCACAGTCTACCCTCTTCCTTGTTAAACCTTCACAACCACTTGCCCAGTAAATCCTAATTGAAGTGTGCTAAAATTATCACCCCGTTCCACTCTCCTTCATCGGCATGCACACCTCATCCCAACTTACCAGGCTATATTTGAACTGATCATCATTACCCATCCAAAGGAAGTTCCTCATCATCTTGCCAAGTCTGTTGCCCACAGAAGCAGGAAGAGGGAGGACCGACAAGAAGTACATCGGTAAACTCGATGAAACACTTATGATAAACGTCAAACTCCCCCTTTGGAAAGGTAACTACGCTTCCAATCTGTTAACCTCCTTTGAAAACCCTTTCAATAATCGGATCCCACATCGCCATGGAAATTATATTGGAAATGGCCTTAGTTACCCACAGAAGCACTTAACTCCTTGAATGCCTATAAATATACACCATCACATGAATTGTCGATCACTTCACTTGATTAACCCACAACTTTCAAGTCCTTTCTTGCGTCTCATTACAATAAAATTCATCTTTTCATTTCTTTGTTTTTTTATCCTACATCTATTGAAACTCATGAACATCAACATGAACACCCTTCACCCTTCTTCAAAATCACTGGGGTTTGGCTTTTAAACCTCCACTGGGGTTTCAAGTCCTTTCTTGCGGCCAACTATCGGATAGGGTCCTCCAACATCTTGTGAGAGAAAGGAACCTCTACATCGAGGATTAACTCCATGCAATATTTGAGGGATGAACTAATGTTAACACACTGCATTTCTTCACTCCCTTGAGTGAATAAAGCAAAAAATATTAAAAATATTAAATGTACAGTCGAAAAGGATGAGGGTAGCTTAAAATGCCAACAAACCCAAAAGTTCAAAAATGGGCGAGAGAAACAAAAACTCAGATCCCATCATAACGCCTCAAAACACGACAAAAAGTGTAATATGATTATGTTAGTTTTGCCAAATAAGAATAACTATGCCGTTTGCCAGATTAAGAATAAGAATACTTTGTGTGAAAATAACGACGAGGAGGATAATTCATTTTTCACCATTTGCGGGCCTCCACGAATATAAAGCAGTCTTAGTCAAGGGGTGAATTAATTGAAATTATGGAAGCACTATAAAACAAATTAACTTTTGAGACGGTGGCCTAACAGTCCCAAAAGATGGTATATCCGTCTCAAATACTTTTTGGGACGCTATTTGGGAGGGCTAGGAGGTGTCGTTTTGATAGGGGGTTATAAATACTTTTGTGACGCCATAGCCGTCTTAAAAGAGTTTTTTGAGACAGGAATAAATCTGTCTCAAAAGGTATTCATTTTATAAGACACTTTTGAGACGGCACGAGAGATATCACAAAAAAGTGCTTTTGAGACGGGAATTAATCTGTCTCAAAAGGTTACTATTTTAGAAGAACTTTTTGAGGAGGAAACATAGCCCACCTTAATATATTTTTGGGGCAATTTTAACCATCCAAAAAGAGGTGAAAGGACTTTGAAATTTTTGCATCAATATTTTGTGAATAATAAAATCCATCGCTACAGTTTAATATAGAATTTAATTACATTTAAGATAACACAAACAACGAATAATCGTAAAATGTAATACATAAGATGATTTTCAAACAACACAAAGAATCATTTTCATTCAACAATAGTTAGAGTTCTTACAACCATCACCAAATATTCATCAGAATAAAAATTATAACACTAAGTTCAAATAGATGACTTGACAATAAAAATACATTAATTTCTTATACTCCAAAACAAGAAATGCCTTTATCAAAGTAATTTCGCAACACTAAAGTGTACAACCTCCAAAACCACTGACTAACATTTGCATGTTTTACAAAAAAATTCAACTGCACAAAAAAAATATATAGTGTTAATTATATCAGAATTAATACCCCACTCATAAACAATTCAATGCGCAAAATGAATCAATATAGTATATTCTCATCACAAACAATATAAATATTTAACTACTATTGTTTTTTAAATATATCTACAGAGTCTCGTTTGTTTATTCATGAAAACCACAGGTAGACAAGCTTTTTAAAACATTAAAATTGATTCTAAGAATAATATACACCAACCAACAAAAGTTTTGACCACCATCATAATAAATTCTCACCATTATAGCAAATTTTCACCACCACCACTGAAAATTTAACTTTAAACGAGAGAATTTTCCACCTGAATATCTCTCAACACACACACACACACACACACACACACACACACACACACACACACACACAGATATATATATATATATATATATATATATATATATATATATATATATATATATATATATATATATATATATATATATATATATATATATATAAGTAATAATATGAATTTTTCCTAGTCGGATTGAATCGTCGAGATAATGGAAGCAGGATGGGGGGTAATACATTGGAACAAACTTTGCATTTTACTTCACATATCATTCTTCCTCTGTAATAGAACTTATTGGTTGCGATCTCTAACTCTTCAACCTCCTATCAATGACATAGCCATAAGACTTTAAATAAGTAACTTGACAAGGGAGAATTTTTCGCTCGAAAAATATTAAAATGTACACAATATATCCCAAGGGATGAAAATCTCGATACATGTATCCTATCTAACACTCCCTCACATACATATATAGAAATAAAATAAATATGTTTTATGGTAAAATATGTGTAATTGGCAAAATAGGTCTATCTATACATGATAAGTAGTGTTTTCTATCTCATCATGATAAAGATGTATTATTACCTAGTCGGTATGGATTGTTGAGGTACTAGAGGGGTAGTACTCTGAAATAATATCATCCCTCATTTTAAACAAAATAATTGAATAGTTTTTTTTAATTTCACATCCAAAATCAACATCCTAGTGAAATATAACCAACAAAAGGAGAATAAAATTACTAACCAAGGCTTCATATTGATGTGCTATAAAGATAAATATAGTGATATATATGCAAACAATTGCTAGATATTTTTATTGTTTATGAGAAGCTTACCATAAGACAGGCCGTGTTTCACACATCTAGCATTCTTGGCCATAACCCTACATCAGCAGGGAAAGAGACAAGTCAAATAAGAAATTCTAAAAACGTAACATAAAATGGAATCACTATAAGTTTCCAAGAGAGGAACTTCTAACAAGGCATTATGAATAAGGAAATAAGTAGAGGAACACTTTTTTTAACTAAGATTTCAGCCTAACCTTTTGACACACAAATTCTACTAGTAAGTGAAAGTTAATTTGAATTATAGAGTCTTAAAAAAATACGTAAAAATTCAGTAATAATATATGTATGGAAACAAAATATATTAGAACTGAATCTCATAATTGATGTTACACAAGATCATAGAATAAAATAATTTTACACCTGAATAGAATGGATTATGGATACAATCTGAATTATCCTTAAAAAGAGGAATATCATAGAAAATAAAACTATGTTGGAATTAGTTGCAGCTGTAATAGTAATGAGAGAGAATGGTCATAGTTAAGGAATAACACAATTGTTTTTGGGAAGAAAAGGAAAAATATTTTTAAATAGAAAGAAGGTTGCATAAATTATATCCTTATGCTATGTCCCTGAATATGTGAAAGAGACAAAATTCTTAAACAATTAAATTAGAGTGGAAATTTTTTTGACCAAATTATGACAGAGATAAATAATTCGGAGGTAAGGACCATCACCGAGAGTTGTGGACATGTAATCAAGTGGATATATAATGCCACCTCCTATATCTGTTCTTCGATAATATGTGTGTATAATCGTAAGAGAGAGACGATGCAACTTTGGACATGGTACCCAATTATCTGATGGTAGCGAAAGTAGTACGTCGATATGGGATATTTTAAAGACTGAATATCCCACCCTAGGAGCATAATTTTCATCTTCCTTACATATAAGTAAAGAGTACTAACTCACTGTAGACAATGTTTCCTTATTTTGTATCGTACCCAGTTGTATTTCATAGTATATTTATGAACTCGGTTGTGGTTAGAAACTGCTCAATTTATTATGCTTATTAAAATGATGTAGTGAATCATTCCATAGTTAAAATATTATAATTCATGTTTTGACCATCTTTTGCTCTAATTCAATGTTAAGGATATAATAAAATTTTATAGAATAAAGGGGAAGATATGGAATATTATCGTGTAGAATTAAGACCTTATTCTAGCTTCCCTAGCCATTTATTTTTTCTTTTTACGTTTTAGTTAGGGATTTGTCATAAATTGACCATGAAAATATCTAAACCTTTCTTGTTCTCTCTTGACAATGACCCGAATTCTTATGTGTAATATTTTAATTGGCATTTTTATTAAATTTGAGTTTCTTATATGAAAACAATTGATAATGTTGGATTTTTATTCATCAGAACTTTTTGGGTCGCTACTACACTAATATGATTCGTCTTTGTCTCTTTTTTTAGTTTTTGGGGAAATTGTAGGGGCTTGTGTTGATTGTTTTGGGGTTTGGCCCTTCCCTTCTTTGCTTTGTGTACTTCCTATATACGGGATTACGCCCCCTTATATTTCATTAATTTAATTTGGTAATTAGCAATTCATAAATAATGGGAATATTTAAAAGTGGTTATATTTAAAATAAGTTAACGAGTGAGAATTAATTTTAGAAATATAATCTGGATGGCAATTTTTAGTGCGCGGTTGAGTCCGGTATGGTCGAATTAGTCCAAAAGAAGTGGATACATACATATATTGGGTATTGTGGTCCAATTTCACATGTGTGAACTTAATAAAGAGAGTTTGGGCCATTTTAATTAGGGCCCATAGGCCCAAAACGTGAATAGTGTTTTAACCCTAAGATGTGTAAGGGGTTAGGCATCATTAAGTTATAATAGAAGACAAAAGGGAGAAAAGAAAGGGAGAGCCAAAGGAAAAGTGAATTTGGGGATCTTGAACAGGCAATTACAATTCAACTTCATCTTTCAAAGCCTTAGATCATCTTGGTTAAGGCAAGTGGTTTAAATTTTGAGTATTAAATTGTATCAAGCTATTCATATCAAAAGAGGTGTAATCCAATTAAATTTTAGGGTTAGTTCTTGCATAAATTGGGGTTTTGTCCTTATAAGGATTGTAAATCTATAGATGATTTAATAATGAGGCATTTAATGATCGAGGATTTGATAATTGGTGAGATTATTAGGGCTAGAATTGTTGTAATGGAGGAAGGGACTTAGGATGAACTAGGGGAACGTTTCTGCTAAAACCTGTTCAAAACAGAGGTTTTAAATTCATCAATGGCGGACTGGGCTTATGCAAAAGAAAGAGAGATGAGGAATTACCATGGTTGTTTGAACGACATGGTAATTCGTTCGAACGAGATCTATTGTCATTCGAACGACAAGGATCTTCGTTCGAACCACCTCTGATGGTTTCCAGATTTCTGCAATCCCTTAGTTCAGACATGCTGTGTTGGAAATTTGCAATTCTTTCCCTAACTGAAATTGTGAAATCTAATATTGAAATAGGGTCAATTTGGAAATACTTAACCTTGAAATTATTTGACTAAATTTCATAATATTGGAGATGTAAGTTCATGGTTTAACATGTTATAATCTTGTTGTTTAAAGTGATTAAACTTGATTGTAGTAAATTAAAGGGTGGACTAGAACCACTTAATTTCGAGCCGAGAGATAGGGAGTCCAGTTACACTTGAAAAAGTGTTACATTAAGATAAGGGGAATTAATGTGTAAATAATAATAATAAGTAAGTCGGGCGTAGAATTAAATATTTTAGGCTTGGGTATGGGCATGATACTCCAATAGCCTGGATTTCTATATATGTTGGTGTGTAGTACATATATGAGTTATATATATATTTGTGTGAATAATACATATAGTAAAGCCATACCAATATAAATTCTATCATAGGAGGCTGCACGATGAGGGTGAATCCCCTAACTTGAGGAGCAGGGTGAGTATAATCCCCAAGCCATAGCGTTTGTGACTTAGGGGTGGGGCCATTGGTATGGAGCGACCACTTTCGGCGGGAACTATGTTCGCCTCCTATGCGTACTGTAATAGCATTGTATATTCGACATATGTGTGAATTTTGAGATATTATACGTATATATAGTGCATAATTATATACGGGAATTTACATATATACATTTCATGAAATGAATAGACATTATAACTTGTGGGAGTGTTATATGAACTAAAGTGAATGATCTATGATTTATGGAAGTTAATGCGAGTAATGACTTAATAAGTAAAATACTCTACTAACTTGGGGTGTATTGGTGGGGTAATTAGTATAGTATTTTGGAAAGGCTAGTTACGAGGTAACTGGCTAGGAACATTAGGTTTAATCCGTTAGGCGTGCTCATTAGTTGAGGGGTGAGGTAAACTCAAGGGAGTGCCCGACACTAATTTAAATATGAAGAGCATTTGCATACTTACTTCTTGCATTTAAATTCACCTGCTAAGTATTTTTAAATGTTTTGGGTTCTAACCCTTGCTATAAAATCTTTTCAAAAACCTTTTATGTGCCCTCCCACAGGGGCGCCTGACTTGATTCCATACTATAATGTATGCAACTGCAGCTTGTGTGGATTTCTGTGGTTTCTTTGTGTAGATGCATATTTCATTCTATCTCTAGATAGGGATTTGTTCGGTCGTACTTTTATATTCAGTCTTGGCTTGTATTGAGATACTTTTTACTTGAACTTAATGGATGGCTTGTAGTCGACGTTGTTTGACAAACTCTTGTACTTACTTTGTGGCATATTTTAGTTTTATTCTCGTATTAGATTGTTTGTTGTTTTCTTATTTTGATTTGGTTGGATTAAAAAAAGATAAAATTTGGCATCTGCTTAATGAACGACTAGGTGGTTAGTAATTAATGAATTAACGACAGTGATGCAAAGAATGAATCATATGAGATTCCTGTTTAATTTAATAATGGACTGATCACTCGGTATTTTATTAGGCGGGTAGTTTTTGTTGAATCATTTACTTATAAAAAAACACTGTATTGATTGTATTGGAACGGAATATTATTAATATATGGTTTTGGATATCAAGAAAGGTAATTTTTTTTGTGTAAACCATTGTCAAAACATTCATGTAGTCATGGGAACTCTTTTAAACATGCTTTAATCGAAATATTGATTTTATTTTTATTACAAGTGAAAGGAAATAGTGCAGAATATATGATGATCTTCTAGAGTTATTTTGGACACGTCTTAAAAATAGAAGGTGCTTATCCTCATTGGATATAAACCAACATATCAATAGGTTATAATCTGACAATTCAGTTGGTCAAAAGTTAATAGCTGCCGCAAGTTTTGGTCACTCATTATGCATAGGTAGGTGATGTTTCAATACCGATAGTCGTTCCTACTCCTAGCGAGGATGCTAAAGGAGTTGATATAGGCAAGGGATCTTCTTACGTGATCAAACTAATTGCGATGCTGATAAAAAAGAGATAAATTAATTGGGAAACAAAGTAATTAGCGTAATTACTCAGTGAAACGCTCTTCTTAAATTACGTATTAAAACTACAACAATTGACCAACAAGGGAAATGACATAGATGCCCATCTCAAATATAAGTATACATGCATATAATTCCATCCCAAATTAGAGAAGAAAATGTATAAAAAATATATGAGGTGAGTTGGTAGTAGTGAAAATAATTTAAATGGGAGTTGTCCTATCATAAACAGTGGGGCGAGATGTCCAACACATTTGAAGGCACACTCCCTAGGGGATGTCAATAGCATTCTCAACGGCCTATGCAGTAGTATTTTCGGTGGCAGAGTTTTTTTATTCGTTGTAGTAGGTCATGTGGAAATGCCAACAAACGGTGAATCTGGATGGGGGTGGGAGGGAGTTTAGTGTATTCGGAAGGTAGGGGCAACAAACATTTTCAATGGAACAACAACAATTATGTGTGCATTTGATAACCCACATTTTCAATGGAAATATGAAATCTTGGGCACTTTCCAAACTAATATTTTAACTTAAAATATTTTTATTAGCCGTGATGATATGTAGCTAAAAAAATATGTTCGAAGTAAAACATTGTTTCCATATTCGCAATTAGACGAGCCCTAAAAGGGTCTCCAGCAAAAATGGGAAAAATTCCTTACCTTGTCAGAAAAAATATCCACTTATATTTTGGCATAATCATAAATGTTTCTTCCATATCTAGCAAATTGGGGAAGAGACTCGAATCAGTAGCGTTATAATTGTCGTGTCCAAACGTTGTACTCATTTGGTCATGCCTTTGCAGCCTTATTCTTGGCAAAAATGGCCACATTTTTAACCACCCAAATGCCATAAACCTAACATGGCAGCTCTGCTGGAGAAATTTAAAATGTAAGGACACAAGTCTCCGATTGAGTCTCAATGTTGTGTTGTCTCAATTCTGAAAAAAAAAACATTTGATTCATAGGACAGTGTTCAAATATATCCATTCAAGCCTATGACGTGCGAGTTGAAGACATAGCGGCCAAGATTATAAATTTTCATCATATGCCGAGTTTATTGTGCCTGGTTTCTACGTCAACAACTTTGTTCCAATTCCTCCTAAGGTATGAATGCATTACATATATATATAGGAGCTTGGAACAATTTATATTTGGTGTAATTTTATTTTAAACTGATGTTTATTTTCAGAAGGTTTCTTTAAAACTTTAAAATAAAGTTTATGGGTTAAATCAAATTTCAACCTTTCTAGAACTTCGTTCGATATTGTCGTTTGAACGAGAATGTCATTCGAACGAGTTTGCCCACGAATTTTTCCCATTTGCCTCTGGAACTTCATTAGAAGTGTCGTTCGAACGAGACTTCGTTCGAACGAAAATCTCGTTCGAACTAGATTTCTGGCGGGAAATTTTTTGGCAGTTTTAATACACTTTCCCCATGTTCCCACTTACTCTTACCCACTAACTATTGACAGAAATTATATGTGCAGGAACCAAGTTTGAAAAACTAACTTTTGACATTTTCTAAACACCTTTTTGAGAGAAAATTTTTTGAGAGAAATTTCTAAGTTCAAAAGTTCATGTTTTAAGTGTTTATATTCTCAAGAACATTATTCCAAAAACACTTTTGTTTTGACCATAGTTTGTTTATTCCAAGTTACCATAAATATATCTTGCTTGGAGTGTTTGGCACCGGGTTTACTCTACCGAGTTGAAGAGTTCGTTTGGGTTTACTTCTACATCCCATAAAAAAGAAGTCCGTTGTTTTGCTATAGCATTCTCACATGGTGAAAGGCATCATGTGTGGTTGATAGTTGTTCCTAAAGTCCGATCGGTGGATTCCGAGACCGCGGTGGATCTCCGTGGTTATTCGCTAGGCAGATGTGTGTACGACACGAAGCGTCGGGGCTTGAACGGATTCAAGTCGAGTGTTGTAAGTCTTTCTTTGTCTTGTACTTGTAAAACCATACTTAGTGGATTTGAGGCTAGGGTCGTCCGAGATTTTTTCCCGTTGTGGGTTTTTCCTCGTACATCGGTGCGTCGTGTGATATTATTTAATTTTATCCAGCTTAAATAACCTAGATGCATGCTTAGGTAATTCAAGATAAAATTTGGTTTAATTATCACACTTATTTTTTTGGTGTTAAAATATATTTGGGTGAAATGGAAATCAATTCAATTCAAAGATAATTTATTCTGATAAAATTTGTTTTGTCCTAAATTGCAAAAATTGATTAATTAATTATGGTAGGCAAGTTTTTAGGACTTTGATTAAATTGCTTTAAGTGAATATTTTGTGTTGTCTAATTTAAAATTCACTTTGTGTTTAGTTTATTTTAATTTGAAAGAAATTAAAATTATGTGTTTGTGTGTGTTGTGTTGAGCCATCCTTATTCTGCATCTTTAAAAGGAAATTACTTTTTGTTTAAGATTTCAAAATTGGGGGTCTATATTTCCAACAATTGGTATCAGAGCGGGATAGAGAAATTATTGCGTTTAAGATCCTTTTAAATATTTTTGACTAAAATGGAATTTTCCCCATTTTCCTATTTTAGATGGTTCAAATTATGCGTATTGGAAAGCGCGTATGAAATCGGCACTTAGCTCTATTGATGAAAGGGTTTGGTTGTTTGTAGTTAACGGGTGGTCCCCACCCACACATTTAGTAGAAAATGAGCGTGTTCCCAAACCCGCCGATAGATGGAGTGAGAATGAATTTAAACTATTAAACTTTAATTCCTGAGGTTTAAATGCCTTGTTTAGCGCAGTCACACCGGATGAATTCCGTCGCATTATGACGTGTGAAACCGTTAAAGAAGCTTGGTATATTTTACAACTCACTCATGAAGGGACTAGTATTGTAAAATCTTCTAAACTCCAAAACCTCACCACTCAATTTGAAACCATCAAAATGAATGAAAAATAAACATTTGATGAATTTTATGCTAGACTTTCCGATATAGTTAATTCATCTTTTAATTTGGGAGAGAAAATACCCGACAACCGAGTAGTAAATTTTTTTTTAAGGTCCCTACCCGATAGATTTATTCCTAAGGTGATCGTGTTAAATTCTTTACCCACTTTAGCCTCTACGAAATTAGAAGAGCTCGTAGGTGATTTACAAACCTATGAACTAGACATGTTTCCCTCCAAAACTGAAAAGAAAATAGAAAAGGGCGTTGCTTTGAAAGCACAAAAGGAGGAAAAACAAGTAGTAGAGAGTGAAAGTGAGAGTGACTCGGAAGATATGGCTATGTTTTCTAGGAAGTTTCATAAATTTCTTAAATTTAACACAGATAAATTTAAAAATAATTTTAAGAAATTTTAAAATTCTAAGCATGACAAAGCCGAGAAGATCCCTAAATTGTTTAATGAAAATATAAATAGGGACGAGTTAAATAGGTGTTACGGTTGTGAGGGTTATGGCCATATGGCAAAAAAGTTCCCCACTAAAATAAGGAGAGAGGGTAAGCAACCGATTTCTTATAATGCAACCCTTAGTGACAGTGATAAGGAAGAGGGACCCGATTCCCCCACAAAGCCAACTTTGTGGCTTTTATGGCAAGTCATGTGAGTGAGAGTGAGCAATCCTTTAGTGATGAAATTTAACATATGACACCTCCAAGGCCTTTGTTTGTGAATCCCAACGAGATAATGGTAGTGAGAGTGGAGAAAAAAGAGAGAGTGAAAGTGAAAATGAGTCTGATATGAAAAATTCATTAAATTAAAAAGAACATATTTGAAGATAGAAGCTAGTTTAAGAGAGCGTATCAAGGTCATTGATGAGAGTGCGTTAGTGGAAGACCTTAGGACACGTGAGAGAGATCTTCGAGAGAAGCTTGGGTATGTTGAAGGCGAGAGAGATAGCCTTAGGGGTTTAATGGAGTCAATGAAAAAGCATCTTCTTGAGTTTGAAGAGAGAAATGTTTTATTAGAGTCTAACATTTTAGAATTAGAAAATAAATTATAAAACTCTAGTAAAGTGAAATTTGATTTAGAGTGTCATTAGGAGAAATTAGTTAAAATCTTAGGCACGGTCCAAATAAAAAATGACACATGTGGTTTAGGCTTAGATACTTCTAATGAATCATCTCATAAAGCCAAAACCAATGTTTTAGGAGAATCCTATAGGAACAATGTTATAGATCATTCCTTAGGCAAGTCTTTTCACCGAGTCTTTAGGTGCTCACATTGTGGTCGAAAAGCTCATCTTCAGGAAATTTTGTTTTGATCTTAAACGAGGTCCTAGAAAATCCCAACGTAAGACAATCGAGGTAGACAAGATTCCTACTCGTCGAGATCGTCATTAGTTTGGGTTAGGAGATCCGACTTGGTAGCTTTACAAAATAGGGTTTTTGATTCTCATTTACTTTCACATGCTTCCTCACTTGCTAAATCTAAGGTTAAATGTGTTAGTTGTTTGCATACATTAGCTTTTGTGCTTCATACTATATTATCATCCTGATTGTATGCGTCTTAATCATTTTTCTAATAATTTGCTTTATCACATATCACATGCTAGATTTATGATTGTTGATAATATTTTGTATTGTAGTTCTTTCATTTTAGTTTGCATTAAATGAAAAATACAAAAAAGATTTTTGTTTATCATTTGTGTTTCATTTTTTTTGTAATTTAGGCTTAATGGAAAATACAAATGATTTTTGTTTGTCTTTTGGAGTAAATATTTTTATTTGGATTAAAAATTTCAAAAACTCAAAAAGATTTTGTGTATGTATTTTAGTTTGACACACTGTATGTGGCATATATTTGTGTTTGAATCCGCTTCTTTTTCGCTCCCATGTGGCTAGAACTTTAGGTTTACATTGTCAATCCTTAAAATGTTCTTTACCATGATTACATGGAGTAGTTGGATTTTGTGTTGATATAATGGATTCTATTTTTTTATGCTTCAATTCACACATGCACGAGCTCACTTGAATTTATAACTTCACATGTATATTTGAGCTTTGTAAGGTGTTCTCCTACCAATCTTGTCATCTACATTCTATGACCTAGGAGGACTATTTCATGTTAAAATCCGTTGCACATCAGATTTGTGTGAGTCATAAAAATAATATATATAAATGTTCATAGGGAAGGGCTCTATCATCCTTTACGAGTAAGCCATCGTTTGGAATGGACCTAAAAGAATTACGTTGTACAAAGGCCTATTAAGTAAAACATGGCATTAAAAAGAAAAATATTTGCCAAGGCTTATTTTTAACTGATATATTCATTCAAAATTATATATGCTTATTTAGGGAGATTGGATGGTATATCAATGGTTTGCACAATGTCCGTTTATCCTAGTTGTACTTTCAATGTCATGACTCTATTGATTTGTAGAATCATCAAAATTCTAGGCTTGTATGCATTGTGTATGTTTGTTCATTGAGTTCAATTTATATTGTCACATGAGGTTATATTCAAATGTGATAAAGTTTGAAATCAAATGAGAACTCCGTGAACATGTTTTAAGTGTTTGGGTCTAAATTTAACTGTTAGTAGTTCAGACCCCAACACTTTCGTTTCCATATGACACATTTTTGCCATACGAGTGTGAAAAGCTTATTGTATTATGTGTCATGTGTGTTGTCTATACCTATATATATGTGTGTGTGCGTTAGTGATATTCATTAAGTCTACATATATATGGTATTTATTTTTCTTTGCCTCGCTTTCTAGTCCACCTATGCTTTAATTCATAATTGGTATCTATCTTGTTGCATACATTGTTTGATATCACATGCTTAGAATCTTATTTGTGAAATTGGTATCATTTGTTTTTTCATGATAGTTGGTGTTCATTAATATTTGTATGGATTAGTTATGTTATTATTGCCCATATACTTTCATGTTCTTATCACCTTATGCATCATCTTGTTTATTAGTTCTTTTATCATTTGTCTATTACTGAACAAAAAGGGGGAGAATGATAGGGGGAGAAATGGTATCTAATCTTATAATAATCATATCTTAGTTAGTTTGGGTGATTTACCTTAGGGGGAGACGTCTTTCTAAGTAGGTCATTTATTTGATAAAGGGGATAATTAATTTAAGGGGAGTATTTATTTTAATTACATTTAATATTTTGATATTCCCTATAAGTTTAATGGTTTGCTTAAGTGTGCAAGAATTCTTCTAAGTGACAACTTTCATCAGCAAATATATTGATCCTTGGGTCTTGAGTTAAGTTTGGGTGGGATGTTTGACTCTAATAGAGCTTGACGGACCTTTTGGATTTTTGTTTTGTTTTTTGTCCCGGAATAGCCAAAGGGGGAGATTTGTAAGGACACAAGTCTTCGATTGAATCTCAATGTTGTGTTGGATCAATTCCGGACAAAAACGTTTGAGTCATAGGACAGTGTTCAAATGTATCCATTCAAGCCTATGATGTGTTAGTTGAAGATGTAGAGGCCAAGATTATAAATTTTCATCATATGCCGAGTTTATTGTGTCTCGTTTCTACGTCAACAACTTTGTTCCAATTCCTCCTAAGGTATGAATGGATCACATATATATATAGGAGCTTGGAATAATTTTTATTGGGTGTAATTTTATTTTAAACGGATGTTTATTTTCAGAAGGTTTCTTTAAGACTTTAAAATAAAGTTTATGGGTTAAAAATCAAATTTCAACCTTTCTGGAACTTCGTTCGATATTTTCGTTCGAACGAGTTTGCCAATGAATTTTTTCCATTTTCCTCTGAAACTTCGTTAGAAGTGTCGTTCGAACGAAAATCTTGTTCGAACGAAAATCTCGTTCGAACGAGATTTCTGGCGGGAATTTTTTTGGAAGTTTTAATCAGTTTTTCTCCATGTTCCTACTTACTTTTACCCACTACTCTTGACAGAAGTTATATGTGCGGGAACCAAGTTTGAAAAACTAACTTT
The DNA here is from genome assembly GCA_949130495.1 of Sambucus nigra. Classification (NCBI taxonomy): domain Eukaryota; kingdom Viridiplantae; phylum Streptophyta; class Magnoliopsida; order Dipsacales; family Adoxaceae; genus Sambucus; species Sambucus nigra. The sequence goes on along the minus strand of OX422220.1, from coordinate 381,189,888 downwards.
TGACATTTTCTAAACACCTTTTTGAGAGAAATTTCGAAGTTCAAAAGTTCATGTTTTAAGTGTTTATATTCTCAAGAACATTATTCCAAAAACACTTTTGTTTCACCCATAGTTTGTTTATTCCAAGTTACCATATATATATGTATCTTACTTGGAGTGTTTGGCACTGGGTTTACTCAACTGAGTTGAAGAGTTCGTTTGGGTTTACTTCTACATCCCATAAAAAAGAAGTCCATTGTTTTGCTGCAGCATTCTCACATGGAAAGGCATTATGTGTGGTTGACGGTTGTTCCTAAAGTCCGATCGATGGATTTCGAGACCGCGATGGATCTCCGTGGTTATTCGCTAGGCAGAGTTGTGTACGAGAAGAAGGGTCGGGGCTCGAAAGGAGTCAAGTCGAGTGTTGTAAGTCTTTCTTTGTCTTGTACTTGTAAAACCATACTTAGTGGATTTGAGACTAGGGCTGTCGAAGGTTTTTTCCCATTGTGGGTTGTTCCTCGTACATCGACGCGTCATGATATATTGTTTAATTTTATCTTACTTAAATCACGTAGATGCATGCTTAGGTAATTCAAGATAAAATTTGGTTTAATTATCACACTTATAATTTTTGGTGTTAAAATATGTTTGGGTGAAATGGAAATCGATTCAATTTAAATATAATTTATTTTGATAAAATTTGTTTTGTCCTAAATTGCAAAAATTAATTAATTAATTATGGTAGGCAAGTTTCTAGGACTTGGATTAAATTGGTTTAAGTGAATATTTTGTGTTGTATAATTTAAAATTCACTTTGTGTTTAGTTTATTTTGATTTTAAAGAAACTAAAATTATGTGTTTGTGTGTGTTGTGTTGAGCCATCCTTATTCCGCATCTTTAAAAGGAAATTACATTTTGTTTAAGATTTCAAAATTTGGGGTCTACATTTCCAACAATTGGTATCAGAGCGGGATCGCTAAATTATTGCGTTTAAGATCCTTTTAAATATTTTTGACTAAAATGGAATTTTCCCCATTTTCAAAATTTCCTATTTTCGATGGTTCAAATTACACGTATTGGTAAGTGCATATGAAATCGGCACTTAGGTCTATCGAAGAAAGGGTTTGGTTGTCTGTAGTTAATGGGTGGTCCCCACCCACACATTTAGTAGAAAATGAGCGTGTTCCCAAACCTGCCGATAGATGGAGTGAGAATGAATTTAAACTTGTAAACTTTGATTCCCGTGGTTTAAATGCCTTGTTTAGCGCGGTCACACCGGATGAATTCCGTCGCATTATGACGTGTGAAACAACTAAAGAAGCTTGGGATATTTTTCAATTCACTCATGAATGGACTAGTGTCGTAAAAGCTTCTAAGCTCCAAGACCTCACCACTTCATTTGAAACCATCAAAATGAATGAAAACGAAACATTTGATGAATTTTATGCTAGACTTTCCGATATAGTTAATTCATCTTTTAATTTGGGAGAGAAAATACCCAACAACCGAGTAGTAAAGAATTGGGGTATACATTTCCAACATAAAAAAACATGCAAAAACCTATTTTGGATGCCTTGTTGTAGATTCTCTAAATAAGGGAAATTAAACCATAAAAAACATGCTACGAGATAAATATATCAAACCTCCTGAATTTGCGGATGTGGTTCTCTTTGCCTCAGGCTGTAATGCAAGTGACGTTGATAATGTGGAGTACGGTGTAGAAAGTGAAAGTAGTTCACTACTGGGGTGAACATGAGCCCTGATAGATCTATCATCATATAATGCTGCAACAGTTATTTTTAAGTTGGAACCACAATCATTACCTCATGACAAGATCATATTTATACATCACTGTAACATTGATTCTGAAGTATAGCATGACCTAGATTATGCTATTTATGAAGCATAAAAATTGGGAGGTGGCATTTTTGGGTTGTTCAACATCATTTGTAACTGTAATTCTTATTAGTTATTTGTGCGCTTATTGTGCATATTTATAAATCAAACAAAAATGATTTTTCAATAAGTATAATTGCCCCATTTTAAAGCTAACTTAGGGCCCTTAAAACCAATGGCAAGCCCTTTTCCTTCTTAAAATCCATTTTTGCATGCATAAGGTGATAAATGAGCTTTTTTTCTAATGCAATAAGCGAAACAAAGTGAGAAAACCTTTTAATTTTCAGTTATTCGCATCAATTACAAAAGCAGGCATATAGAGAAGTCAGCATACCAACAACCATCTCCAAGGAGCTGTCACTAGTAATCGAACCATCCTTTGTATGTAGTAATTAATCATAGTACGTGAAGAAACGGTCCCTGGAGCATCAACAAGAAACGGCCTCACATCGATAACAGAATCTCCGGTGCTCAACTGTAAAAATTCAAATTAATTATAAAGACTTGGGTTGTTCAATGAAACGCAATTTTGTACTAATGACATAAATTACTTATACGGTAATATGCACAAAAGATGTGGAAGTTCAAAAGCTCCATGGCTATAACTAAGAACATAAATGATCATAAGGACTAGAAAATGCATACTTGTAGCTCAAGATTCACATACTTGTAGCTCAAGCTTCTCATCCCCTTGTGTTTTTACAGGAACGAGATATAAATGGATATCACCTGCACATTAGGAAACAATTACCATTCCCAGATTGTATCTCATAATCCTAAATTCTAATTCATATACTTAAAATAATAAATTTTAAATCTGATAAAGATAGATAATTTCAGGTAAAATGATGAACAAGGTGACTGTAAGAGGAATCTGTAAAGGAAAGACTACAGGGAGGCTTATTTTTCAATATTCCACTTCAGAAACATATAGTTTATTTTTTCTCATCTTTTCTTAAGAGGACTCGATAACTCATCCATTATTCATGTTGAAGGTACAAAATTTCAAAATAGTTCTCTAATGGTCACAACTTTTAGATTTGCCAAAAAAATAGTGAACATCGCAACTTGGCTAACAAAAATCCATTCTCTCAGGACTTTTTGAAGGATGTCAATTGTAATAATAGTCATTAGGTGAACAAGCGCAACATTATTTACTTATTTATTTTAAAAAGTGAATCAAGGAAGCATTATTAAAGTCAAATGGGGAGAAAATTATAAAATGAGCAACAACATTTCCTCTCCCTTTAGTTCTAGATATGTTGGTGTATCATTGAGGCTCACGGTGCACCTCTATAGTTATTGATAATAAGAAAATTTTGCCTATGTCATCCGTTAACATACGCGTTATTAGCCCCCTCGGGTATTTTATTCCCTATATTTATGCTCGGTAACCAGACAACCTCGAATTTCTATGTTAACATGCTTTGCAGGGGTTAATTGAGATATTATAGTTATTTAGGTTCAAGGGAAATCCATTCCGCTCAAGTTCAGTACGCAATTGCACATTCAAGGGAAATTTAGTCATTTCACAGCTTGGGTACGTGGCCCAACATCTACACGGAAGTTGTATCCCTCCTCGTAAACTTCGCGTGGACGCGAACGGTGCGCGAATCCAATCCTTAATGAAGAAGTTATGGTGTTTCTAGCAGAAGGGAAAACTAAATACACCAAAATAGAAGGAAATTAAAGCAGCCCTGCTTGATCGATCGATCGATCAAAAGGATCGATTGATCGAGCCTTCAGATACTTGCCTACGAGCTGAGACAGTGGGCTTAGTTTTCAACCATCGATCGATCGATCAAAGGGATCGATCGATTGATTCCATGTTTCCAGCTGATATTTTGCCTTTTCTTTTCTAATTTTATTCCAACTTACTATATAATCCATTTTGTTGTAAATATGATATTTATCAGATTTTAGATAGTTTTAGGTTAGGGTTTGTGGGTTTTGAGAGCTCTTTCTTCTTCCTCATTTGGTTGACACCCATTTGTGTTTGTAAGTTACACTTTTCTTCACCCACTCCATTAATATAGTTGCTCTAGATTATTTCTTCATTTGTAGATTAGTTTCATGATTTGTTAATTAGTTTAATTGTGTTGATTTCTTGCTTTCTTAGTTTAATTGATTTAAATTAGTTTTAATTCATGATGTACCCTTAGATAAATAGGGTCGGGATTTCGTTCCGCCATTAATGGGCCCCGAGCTCCGAAAATTAGGTTTTGTGCAGAATTGCGTTTAATTGAATCTGCGCGTATTAAAGTTGGATTATTACGCGTTTAACTTTCTCTGTCATGCAACGTTATTATTTATAGCGATAATCCGAATTTAATCCGCATGCAATGAATTTTCGATTAAATGTTTATTCACGCAACTTTGGCTTAAATTCCTTATTGCGTGAAGTTTATGATTAATTGATAATGCTCGATTAAATTTCTCTCGAGCTAGAATTTTGATTAATAGTTGTTTCGATCGGTATGGTTCGACGCTATCTCGATCCTCACTTTACTTTTATGTAGACTTAACTTATTCTTTTCTTTTATTTACATTCACACATCACCTTTTACACTTTTATTCCTGAATTAATAAACCGATTATGAGATATACTAACACTCCTTGTGGATTCTCGATACCCGACATACCCCTATACATGTATCGCAAGTGCAGTCGTAACTTAGGTTTTTGTATTAAGTAAGCGAAATGAACTCAATGATTAGCCTTTTGACGCGACGCTACCTTTCGCGCTCGATCAGTTATTAACAATACATTAAATTAGACATATAACTTCCCCAAAATTATGTCTTTAGGCGATCATTTATGCCTTGCAGCTCTTTAACAAAACTACAGTTATGGAATGAACCTATGCTAAACAAAGGAACTAATCCAAGATCTCATATTTGACTATCTAAGTATATTCTAGGATGATTTAGTTGAGTAACAACTATTAGAATCTGTAGAATTTGCCATTATATTTGAGCAATTTAAACGATCAAGCCAATAAAAGGTAATTTGTGGACAGTGAATTGAGGAACCAAGAGTGAGATTATTTGTCTACTCTAATCACCATTAGAATACAACAACAGATTTATCTTGTTTTAGTTGTCTATTATAGGGGAAGCTAGAGAACCATCTCCAGACTAATTATCCCAATTTGTATAAACTACTTCAACATCTGAAAGAAAAATAAAAGTTGGATGAAGCCCATTGTTGTCCTAGTGGCATCAGTATGTGAATTGTTAAAAAATTAGCAAGTAAAATCTACTGTAAGTTATACATGTAGATATATACATCCATCTAGGTATAGTCCATGCCATAAATTATTCGCAGTATATTCAGTCTTGTGACACGTAAATGCATCGTGACTCCAGAATATTGCATGACTGCAAGACATCCGTGTGTCATTCCATGCTTACGAGAGACCGCATGAAAAAGATATAATTTTCTAATTTCTAAAATTATGGAGGCCAAGATATAATTGTCAAATTCTTGTTGTCTCCAATATACCCAAGGCGCAATCTACACGCGCCTTTCTTTAATCCGGAGCTAAAAGAAACTGAAAGATACACTAGCGCATAGTGTACCTATCCATATGACATGCCCGTTATCATTAGTATCATTGTAAAATTTATAAACATTGAAGAGCCAAACTTTGATTTTAAGTAGGCTTAGATCTTAATTAATGGCCGTGGCTACTTGAATTTTAAATAATAATTATATTGCACCGAGCAACCCAGTTAAACTACCAAATGATAACAATCGAACTCTAACTTTACTTAGATTCTCTACACCATAATATATGATATGGGGATTTCTATTACAAAATGGATATAACAAACCTAAACTCACTTTTTTTAAAACAAAAGCCATAATCTGTGCAACTATAAAGAGTGAAATGACTTCAACAAACTTCTCAAATTTCTCAAAACTCCTAGTCTTTAGTGATGGCTATCTATGAACATGCATCTTGATAGTTATCAACATGCGTTGTGTTTATACAATTGTATATAAATCTAGGTGAGAGTACAAAATTACCCGTCCGGATAATACCTATAAGAGAAAAATGATTCAAGTTTATGTCATGCATTGAACTAACGGTGCCATCCTTAGTCCTAAAATACTTAATTCGGAACCTAATATCAAGAAGAGAGCGAAAAAAGGCAGCGAATATGGTCTCTAAGTGTTGGTTGAAACCAATCACCAGGTATGAATCATATGCATGATCCAATGAGGGGAACAATGACTCGCTCTCCACTACCTGGGTAAACTCCGACGACCTCCTCGTGTTTGAACAAGTTAATAATGAAGAGAACATTTCCAAAATGACTAAAACCAAAGTAGACTTGAACAGATGTAACAACCCAGGTTTTTGGAGCGACTATTTTATACTATTTTGCCTGATGGGCTAATTTTTTTAAAATAGGGGATGTTGGAGTAAATATTTTTCCCGTGAGACTTAGGGATAATATTTACTATGTTTTGTCTATTGACCGTTATGAGAAGGTAAATAGCATTATATTGTGATATTGCGTCGTTATATGTAAAACGACGGTTATGACCTCTATTTTAAATTGGGGTAAAAATTTATGAATTAAAATGAAACTGGAACACATAAATAGTTCACACTTTCCCGAATGCCAAAATGGGGGGTGCGGTTGTTTTTAGAATAGTCGAGATAGTCGAATTAAGTGCCCAGTTGTAATTTCTAAGATTCGGGCATTTTTAAGGGATTATGACTCAATTAGTGGTTACGAGTCATTTTAATGGTGTATTAACATTTTAATGTGGGGATTTATGTTTTGAGACCCGTATAAGTCCCCCACCCCCTTTCTTTTTCTTCATTTTTGTGAGAGAAGCCAAAGGAGAGAGAGAGTTGGGAGAAATGGAGAGAAAGAGAGAAAAAGGAAGATTTGGGCCGGATTTCCGTCGCTACCGGAGGTGATCAGAGACTACGAACCTCAAGGCAAGTTTCTTACTTGCTAGATATTGATTTAATGTGATAAATTTTCATGTATAGTTAATTTTGGAGGTTTAAACCATAAATGGGTTTTTGGTTGATTTTGGTGTTAAATCCTTAAATCTTGTAGATTCTGTGGTTTAAGGTTATTATATGGGTTTCTTTTGCTGTATAATTGTTGGGGTAATGTTGTTGGTGGAGGAGAATGAAGAAAGTAGAGGATTATGGGTTTTAGGGTTCGGTTTTGGCTTTGCAGAAGAAGGGTTTTTCGTGGATCTGATAGGCGCGGTCGACCTCGGTCCCATGACCGGTCGACCGGTCATGACAAAACTATCTTACTACTTTTGTTAGCAGACCAAACCTGTAAGGGCGATCGACCGCGGTCCCTTGACCGGTCGACCGGTCCCCTGTTTTTCACCATTAATTCTCCTTAGTTTTCTTTAGGCCTTTTCTTTTAGGTTCGAGGTTTAGGAACCTTCCTTTGGGAAGTAATGGGGAGTCCTAGAGGGTTGTATTGGGTAAACTAATGTCTTAGGCTAAGAGTCGAGATTTGGGTTTACCCGAGGGCTAATTTGCATAGGTTAATGTCCGATTTATATAGGAGGTTAACCTAAAGATAAAATGGAAGTTAAAATATTAATGTTGAGCTTTTGGGAGACACTCCATTATGGAGACTCACTTTGAGGGTTTAAGAAATAATATGAACTCTTGGAGGCTAGTTTGAGGTTAGTGGCACTTTGGGTCTTAGGTCATTAGTAAAATATGACTTAAAAAGAATGAAATGCCCATTCTAAAACTTGATACTTAATGGCTAAATGAATGGTTATTGAAAAAGGTAACAATTGGATGTTTTCAAAAGGGAAAAAGGTAATGATTTTCATAAGTGTTAACTTATGGTTACACACCTCCCTAAATCGCTATCATAAGGGAAGTCGCGTGCGTTGTGGTGAAGCCCCCTGGCTAATGAATGCAGGGTGGATATAGTCCCTAGGCCATATGGGCATTTGTATTACTGCGCTGGTTAGGGGATTCTGGGTGTGGTCCTGACTTTCCCTCAGGCAATATGGCCGCTTCCCGACGTTGGTAGGTTCCCAGGTTGTCTTGTATAGATAGGCCCTGGAAGATGATAGCCATTTAGGGGGGCGTCCAGTGGGGAAACCCGGAAGGACGGTCTTAGATTTGTTAAAGCATTTTATGATAATAAAATGGCTTTAATTTACATTTCCCGGATGGAAGAAGGGAAATGGGATATGGTTTGGCTTCGGTAACACTACCGGATGGAAGAAGGGATGTGGAAGCATATGGTATACAAGAGTATTTTTATGATAATAAAAATGACTTTTGATTACACTTTCTGGATGGAAGAAGGGAAGTGGGATTTTATGAAAAAGGTAAAGCATTTTTTTTATGATAATAAAACTTGCTTTAAAAATGTATTCTTCCTGGATGGAAGAAAGGAAATAAAATTGGTAAATAAATTTGAGTTGGTAAACATTTGATAAAATGTTTTACCATTTATGTATTTTCCTAAAGAAAGAAATTAGGAATTGTGCCATTAGATGATGGATGGGTTTTATTTTATTTTTTTTGTAGCTGTAGATATGACCTCCCACACCTATGCACACACATATATATTTATTGATTATTTTCGTGCTTAGGGTCTAATGGATCTCGACGATCAACCTTGCCTAAGTAGTAGTGTATCGGGGGGGTTCCTTGTTTGGATTTCGCTTTGCGAGACACCCCACGCACGAATAGGGCATAGTGTTGAGACTGGGGAGAAGTTAGCCCTTAGTACTTAGGGTTAACTAAATCACCTCACGATATTGCGCTAGGTTGCTTCTAGATAGAGAGGTGAGAAATATTACTGTTATATGCGAGAGAATTACGCACTTAACTGTCATGCATTTTAGTCACATGGTAATTATATCAAATCGGGTCCTGACCCGTATCTGTATTTCTTTGTTTCTGCATATATTCCTTGACGTACAGGTGCTCTACCACATGGACACCCGTATTTACCTTTCCATTCCAGTTATCATGGAGCTACAGTATATTACGGATGTTGTAGGTTACTTATCTTAGACGCTTCTTTCTTTTGTACTCTAGTTTTTGTGACACCCCGCCTAATTAATCGCGGGTGATCAGTCCTAAATCAAGTTAGAACAGGATTCTCATTTGGTCCATTCTTAGCATCACTGTCGTCATATTAAATTACTAACCACCTAAGTGAGAAAAATAGACTGGTGCCATTTATATATCTTTCATTATTTAAACAAACAAAACCCATGCGGAATATAAAACTATATAACACACATAGAGAACTGAATTAATCATTCACAAGTAAAAATATAATTGACCGAATAAACCAACGGTCCAAGTAATAAATCCCAAAAAGACAAGAATAAACTCCCAACAAGTCTAATACAAATAAAAGGAAAGTGAGCAACATGCTCGAATACTAATCATGAACTTCTACATTAAGAATGAAGAATGAGGCGTCTATCAAAACCCCGCAACATCCACATATGCTGCAGCAACGGATCCCTGGAATATAGTCAAGGCTGGCGTCCCTGTGGTTGGACAACTAAAAGGGTTTTTAAAAGTTTTTATAGCAAGGGTTAGTACCCAAAACATTTGAAAAACATTTAACAAATGATTAACTTGTAGTAATAAATAAATATGCATGCTCTTCATATTTTTAGTTAGTATCGCACTCTCTTGAGGACTTCCTTACCATTCCTCTAATGTACACTACTAACGCTTTAATTAAATTACCTAGTTATTCATCTCATGACTAGATAATTAACAAAGTTCCTTTATACCCACCCTACTCTAACTGAGTATGTAGTGATTATGATTTTTAAGTTATTAGTAATATCAACTTAACTAAATCATTTCCCTTTTTATATTCATATAACTTCTACACTTGTTATACATGTGAAAGAACTCACTTTTCATTAATAACCCGTATATATTTAATTATCTAATTATATACTTATAATCATATTTCAGCATTCACAATCATACTATAATATATATAACAACTTGCATCCTCCCGAGCAAAATACTCCCAGAATGTAAATTCTATAAAGTGCTATCCCACTAGGTACAATCACATAGCCTAGATATCCCAAGTCAGAATTTTCACACCAACTTGATAAAAATAAATAATTGGAGGCGGTCATATTCCTTCCCTGAAAGTGAGATGTCCCTCACCCATATAACGGACGCTATGACCTCGGGAATATACTCACCCTACTCCTCAAGCTAGGGGATTCATCCACTATGCGCAACCTCCCCCTATTGCACTATAGTATAAAATATCTAATCACTGATATTAATTGTGCACACTACATATATATACTATCGCCTCCGTATATATAAATATAAAAGTTCCGGCTATACCGTTTGCTAAATCCGTAACATAAGCCTATTAAAATTATTAAGAGTTTATGGTCCAACTCTAAATATTAATTAAATTTCACCTTAATTAATTAAGTTATTTTTGGTGTCGCCCCACCATAAATTTGGACTTACTCTCGTAGCCCAAAATAAATTTACCCGAGTCAAAATTCACGACTCTAATTTATTAGCCTCAAACCCTAATTAATTTATATACAATTAATTAGATTTACTCTCATGTATTTAATTTCTCAATAATTAATTACATAAGACTTTTATATGATTTTCCCCTCTTACATAACTAACTGGCGAAATTGCCAAAATCTGGCGACCGTCGATCGATCGACCCCAGACCGTCGATCGATCGATCGAACAGGTCTTCGTCTTCTTCGCGAAGACAGGGCAGCCATGGACGGAATTTCTTAAACCCTAATCTCTGCTAACATGAATTTTAAGCCTTTTTAACACCAGTACATATTAGAAACCTTATTAGGATTCCCCAGAAGGTCCACAACAATCATCAATTCGTCCATAAACTACTGATTTATAATTTTGGGGAAAAATCCATCTTTTTCCTTAAACACATTTTTACTCCAAATTTCTTCATCAAATTCGTTCTAATTTATCTGGATATCATTCTAACAGATACACATCAATATTCCAATATCAGATTTTACATAACTCCTCATAAATTCGGGCAAATCAGATTCATGTTTTCTTTTGTATTATCAAAACCCCATGTTTATGCCATGAAACCCCAAAATGAATTTTAATTCATTACATCACGCAATTATGAATTGAAAGACAGATTTAATGCTATTGCAAGTTATTCACTTGCCTTAGGTTTCGTAGTGTCTGAATTTGCGATGGATTCCAAGGTTGAAGATGACCTTGTTGGTTCTTTGAGATCCCCAAAATGGCTTTGGCTGCTGCTAGGGTTTCCTAACCCTTTAATTCCTTTTTCTAATTAAGCTCAGCCATGCCCTTATTTATTTTTATTAGTTTAATGATTCAATTCCCGTTTTTCGACTAATGGGCCAAGCCCAAGTGACCAAAATGCCCCCGAGTGGGCCCGACTATGTCTAAAAACGTCCCGTGACCCGTTTACTACCCTCGGGTACACTTTTCCGACTATATCGGCCCATCCGGACTCAAATGTACACTCAGAATTTGCATCCGAATTAATTTATAAAAATACTTATCCCCCACCCAATATAGTCTATACCGACTTCCAGATGTGATAAGTACATACCTCGTCATTAATACTCGAAACGACGAAATTACATTATTACTATTCACTTAGTAAATAAATTTTCCCTAAATATTAACCATTCAATCCCAGATTAATATTTATATATTATTCTATCATAATTAATTCATTAAATTACAACACACTTGTAATTTAGAATATCCGAATTAATTAAATTTTAAATGTTCCAAAAATACGGGGTGTTACATACTCCCCCCCTTATAAAGGAATTTCGTCCCCGAAATTAGATCGTACCTGCGTTGAAAAGATCTGGATATTGTTCCCGCATATCCTCCTCTCGCTCCCAGGTAGACTCGTCAACATTGTGATGACCCCACTGTACTCTAACCAATGGAACAACCTTGGATCGTAATTTCCGCTCACTATGATCCAGAATTGCTACCGGCCTCTCCTCATACGAGATGTCTGGCTGTAAGTCGATCTCCTCGAGTGGAATGTGCCAAAAGTCTCTCTCGCTCCTTCGATATTTCTTCAGCGATGCCACATGGAATACATCGTGTATCCACTGAAGATGTTCTGGTAACCCAAGCTTATACGCCACCGGTCCCACCCTCTCAATAATAGGGAAAGGTCCTACGTATCGCGGTGCTAACTTACCCTTCTTGCCGAACCTCATCACCCCATTCATTGGGGATACCCAGACTAAAACCTGGTCCCCAACTTCTAGCTCCACATGTCTTCGAGAAGCATCAGCATAACTCTTTTGCCTGTCCTGAGCTATCCGAATTCTTCCTTGAATCAACTCTATCTTGGCAGATGTCTCCTGAACAATCTCCGGCCCCAAGAGTTTGTTGTCCCCCACCTCTAACCAACAAACGGGTGAACGACAAGGTCTTTCGTACAGTGCCTCAAACGGTGCCATGCCAATCGTGAATTGGTAAGAGTTGTTATACGCAAACTCTACCAAAGGGAGATATTTCTCCCATCCTCCCTCGAAGTCCAAAATGCACATTCTGAGCATGTCTTCCAGCATCTGGTTAACTCTCTCAGTCTGTCCGTCAGTCTGTGGGTGATACGCTGTACTCAAGCGCAACTCCGTGCCCATTGCCTCCTGAAAGCTCTGCCAAAAGTGGGCGACAAAGATTTTGTCTCGGTCGGATACAATATTTATAGGTACTCCATGCAGCTTAACAATCTCTGCTATGAATAGCTGTGCATAACGCATCGTCTCGAAGTCTGTACGTACCGGCAAAAAGTGGGCCACCTTAGTCAACCGATCCACAATAACCCATATGGAGTCGTGACCCCTCTGCGATACAGGTAACCCTGTGATGAAGTCCGTGGAGATGCTCTCCCACTTCCACACGGGAATTTCTAACGGCACGGTCGCCAGATTTTGGCAATTTCGCCAGTTAGTTATGTAAGAGGGGAAAATCGTATAAAAGTCTTATGTAATTAATTATTGAGAAATTAAATACATGAGAGTAAATCTAATTAATTGTAGATAAATTAATTAGGGTTTGAGGCTAATAAATTAGAGTCGGGAATTTTGACTCGGGTAAATTTATTTTGGGCTACGAGAGTAAGTCCAAATTTATGGTGGGGCGACACCAAAAATAACTTAATTAATTAAGGTGAAATTTAATTAATATTTAGAGTTGGACCATAAACTCTTAATAATTTTAATAGGCTTATGTTACGGATTTAGCAAACGGTATAGCCGGGACTTTTATATTTATATTTATGGAGGCGATAGTATATATATGTGGTGTGCACAATTAATATCAGTGATTAGATATTTTTATACTATAGTGCTATAGGGGGAGGTTGCGCGTAGTGGATGAATCCCCTAGCTTGAGGAGTAGGGTGAGTATATTCCGAGGTCATAGCGTCCGTTATATGGGTGAGGGACATCTCACTTTCAGGGAAGGAATATGACCGCCTCCAATTATTTATTTTTATCAAGTTGGTGTGAAAATTCTGACTTGGGATATCTAGGCTATGTGATTGTACCTAGTGGGATAGCACTTTATAGAATTTACATTCCGGGAGTATTTTGCTCGGGAGGATGCAAGTTGTTATATATATTACAGTATGATTGTGAATGCTGAAATATGATTATAAGTATATAATTAGATAATTAATTATATACGGGTTATTAATGAAAAGTGAGTTATTTCACATGTATAACAAGTGTAGAAGTTATATGAATATAAAAAGGGAAATGATTTAGTTAAGTTGATGTTACTAATAACTTAAAAATCATAATCACTACATACTCAGTTAGAGTAGGGTGGATATAAAGGAACTTTGTTAATTATCTAGTCATGAGATGAATAACTAGGTAATTTAATTAAAGCGTTAGTAGTGTACATTAGAGGAAGGGTAAGGAAGTCCTCAAGAGAGTGCGATACTAACTAAAAATATGAAGAGCATGCATATTTATTTATTACTGCAAGTTAATCATTTGTTAAATGTTTTTTAAATATTTTGGGTACTAACCCTTGCTATAAAAACTTTTAAAAACCCTTTTAGGTGTCCAACCACAGGGACGCCAGCCTTGACTATATTCCAGGGATCCGTTGCTGCAGCATATGTGGATGTTGCGGGGTTTTGATAGACGCCTCATTCTTCATTCTTAATGTAGAAGTTCATGATTAGTATTCGAGCATGTTGCTCACTTTCCTTTTATTTGTATTAGACTTGTTGGGAGTTTATTCTTGTCTTTTTGGGATTTATTACTTGGACCGTTGGTTTATTCGGTCAATTATATTTTTACTTGTGAATGATTAATTCAGTTATCTGTGTGTGTTATATAGTTTTATATTCCGCATGGGTTTTGTTTGTTTAAATAATGAAAGATATATAAATGGCACCAGTCTATTTTTCTCACTTAGGTGGTTAGTAATTTAATATGACGACAGTGATGCTAAGAATGGACCAAATGAGAATCCTGTTCTAACTTGATTTAGGACTGATCACCCGGGATTAATTAGGCGGGGTGTCACAGACCAGCGTTTGGAATACTAGGTGGTTAGTAAGTCTTAAATAAAGTTTTCGACAGTGATGCTAAGGATGATCCAACTGAGATTCCTGTTTTAATTTGGTATAGGACTGATCACCCGGTATTTTATTAGGCGGGGTGTCACAGTTATGTTCAGGATATTTATTCGGGCCTGTTGCCCAAGTGTTGCACTCATTCATTATATTGTAAATAGTGAATTGAAATACTCATTGTATTATTTGTATTGGTTTGTTCACCGACAGCTTATCCGGTGATATTTTTTATTGTCATTCTTTATTCATCGGTTTTTGATATCCACCATTTTTACAAATGGGATTGTCTAAGTGTTTTTCTTTTACTTTCTAAATTCTTTTACATTGATAGTCCGTTTTCTAAAATGATTGGTGGTTATCTCATACTATTATTTTAGTCGACAGTGATGCTGAGAATGGACCATCTATGATTCCCGTGATTATTAGAGTATTGGGCTGGCCACCTATTATTTTAGTAGGCGGGTTGTCACAACAGAGTCTAGAACAGTACTAGACTTTCCCAAATCCTTCCCACTAGTCACTTGCTAAAATCGAGAGTCATGTGAAGACACGATCACTTCCATCAGGTGACTTTGATACCTATGGGGCTATCTGTGCCTTAATCCTAGCCACTTCACTGTTGTTTTCACTTTTCACTCCAAAACCCGACATATAACATAAAAACAATCATCCACTACTCATTTTCTAAAACCGAGAGTCCAATGAGAACATAAAAACTTCCCACAAGTTATTTTTGTACCTCTTAGGGTGTTCGTGCCTCTCTCAGGTCCGCTTGATTGATGTTTTGAGTTTTTGCTCCCTAAAGTCCATTTGATACCACAAAATGAGCGTATACTAGTCAATTTTGGAAAATTGAGTTCAATTTTGGTAAAAGTCATCGTGCCTTTGATGTGTTGTGTACTTATTTTTTAAATTTGTTGTGTCCGTGACGAGTCGGACACAACACCCCTATCCGTGTCCATGCGTAATAGTTTCCCATGAGATGCTTGAATAACATGATCAATTTTTTAAACGGTGATGCGTGTTTGAATTAATTTGGGCCATCACATATATCACAAAATAAAATAAAATTCGAATAGAAAATCAAAATCGAATATATCAATCATTCTAACTAAAGCTCACACAAACTAGTATACAAATATATTCATAAATTAATCTTAAAACTATACTACAACAACCAGTTAATAATTGGGATTTTCATTTGGCTCACCGTGAACCTCCTATCACCACTACAAATCAATCAAGTACAAAAACTAATGATATTAATCAAGACCAATAATTAAAATTACCTTTATCCGTATCAATTTGACGATACTATAACTTGAATATCCCGGACTAAATTAGTTCATAACTTGAATCTTGTTCAATCCATTAAGGATATAGTTTATTCGAAAGAAGACATATTGCGTTCATTCTTTTATGGAGGCTAAATTTGTATTTTATATTTTTTATTATGAACTAGAGGAGAATCTTCATGTGAAAGCCTCAAAAGAATGAAAATGGATATACAAAATATATTTTATTTTTATCTCATGAAATCAAATCCGCTAAATTCTTTTGGATTTCTCACCATCGATTTCATGAAATAAAATGGTTGTAAGTAACTTTGTGATAGTAGGAGAGGCCACATTATTTTCAAATGATCAAGTTGTCATTATTATACTAAAGTTAGAATACATAGAACCAAAAACAATTTTTTTTTATCATACTAAATTAATGAGAAAACTATAAAAAAAAATCCATAAATTTGTATGAAATTTTAATTATAATCTGTTTAAAATTTAAAATAATAAAAATAAATTATGTATCTTTTTTATTTATGAAAATGTATAACCTAATATTCTGGATTTTAAGGATATCAGGAAAACATATAACAATTATGGACATATGCCTTTTTTATGCGGGGCAAAATTTCCACACTAAATACACCAACTAGTTCATGAGGAAAAGGGATTATTTGAAGCCAGAACTATCATTTATTTATTATTTGTTTCGATCAAATGAATATACTACTTTGTTCACCTTTTAGAGGACTCATAGTTAACTTGACCCGATATTTTTGTGTTGTGGGTTCCATATTAATTAAGGCTCCAAGTTTACAAAAATCAAATTTGGTCAAATTAACTAATTGGGTAAAAATCCAATTTATCTAACATAATGCAAGTTCCACGGGGCATTTAGTAGAAGTATAGTCCTTCTTAATTTAAGAAATGATTTTATATACTATGGACCAAGACCGACCATAAGCATGTGCCCATTAGTCACTCGCACATTTCCCAATTTGGAAGAAACACTAAAATAGATACATTTTAGAGACTTGAGATAAATTAGTTGCACACTTTGAATTGCTCAATTTCAAGGTGAGTTTAGTTATTGAGATGATTAATTTACAAAGTGGTAGGGTTTTCCTGGAATGGAACCATAAAAGAAATTAAAATGAAATGAAAAGTCAATCACCCCAATTAAAATTGGTGAATGTTCCACTTCCCAAAATAATTCTTTCATTTCTCTCATCCTGTAATACCCCATATATTACATGATTATTTAAATGATTATTTATTCATCTATTAATATCTACACGGGTGAATTAACTGGTAATTTATTAGGTTTAATTAGTTTAAATTATTCATCGAAGTTTAAAATGAGTATATAACGACTCATAAATTAAATTAATACAGTTATGATTAATCTAATATTGCAATGTGATTTTGTTATATTGGGCCATGGGAGAATACAGATGCCCAGAATAGTATTTTTAACATCGTAAATTGGGTTCCACGGTAGTCATAACTTTGTGAATTTTTGATTTTTTCTGATTTTTTCGAATTCAATTTTCTAAAAAAATCGAATCGATAATCAAAATAATTATTTTATTTCTGAAAAAATAAAAAAATTTAATAGGCATTTTGTGATTCGATTCAACCCAAACACACGATAGGGAGTCCCAAATAATTTGGAACAAACATATGAGTGTTTCTAGTGTGACTTAATTTTTGACATAATATTTTGGAACAAACTGACGTGTCAGTTTGTTATTGGTTGGTTTTTAGGTCTCACTGGCATGGACCCCAAAAACCAACCAATAATAAACTGCCACATATGTTTGTTCCAAACAATTATGTCAAAAATCAAGTTAAAAACGTATTTTTGCAAACATATTGCACTCTCATTTGGGAACTCGGTGCAGTGAGCTTCTCATAAGCTTTCGGTTTTAGTTACATATTGAAACACTAACTCTTTTCAGTGCCATATAATATGGCCTTAGTTACCTACATAAACACTTAACTCGTAGAGTGCCTATAAAAATAGTCCATCACATGAATCACTAATCACTTCACTAATCAACCCACGAAGACACTCTCAAGCCCTTTCTTGCTTTTCACACAAAGCCATCTCTTCATTTCTTTGTTTGTTCTTATCGCACATCTATTGAAACTCATGAACAATGTGACAACCCGCTATCCGAAATAAAGGGGGGCCAGCCCTATACCTCGATAAAATAGGAAATCATAGATAAATATCATTCTCAGCATCACAACAATATACAAAGTATAAGGAATAACCACACTATATTCCAGAAAACGGGTCATCAAAATTTTTAGTTTTGAAATAATAAGAAAGCATTTTCAACAACCCATGATAGAAATAGAGGGTGGAAACCCCCACAAGCGCATAAGAAACTAAAAGGATACAAAAGGACCGAATGGAAGGTCGGTCAATACTAACCATACAACATACAATAAGTTCCAAGTGTTACACAATAGAACCATTATACAATTACAACGGTTTGGGCAACATGCCCGAATAAACTGATCATAACTAGAAAACATAAATGGAGGCGTCTACACAAAACATCCCGTGAGACCCGCACGATGTCACGGCTCCACAAAACATATGGAAGGAAAGATCATTACGGGCGACCGTGCGGCGGAACACCTGAACGGATTATATATATATATATATACATACACAACAAGAAGTGAAAACCGGTCAGGGCCGGATATATGTGATCAATAGATAAATGATAAGTATGACAATGATTCACAAGTAAGCATGGATGATAGTCTATTATGGTAACATCATGTAAGGAACTAAGACAGATAACGATCTATGTAAAATGAGATTCACTCATACCAGAATTTAAAGTACTTATGAGCCTTTTTCATCTTTTATCAGGTTTCAATTTCAATCTTCTTTGACATTCCTTATCAGGAATAGCATTATCATCATGTGCTCTTTATGGCACTAATCTCAATAGCATGCTCTTTGTGGCATAAATTTTCTCTATGTGGCATTAAAGTTCCATCGAGTCCAACTCGATAATTAGAATAGTCATAAATATACATATAATGATTCTAAGACCGCCCGTCCGGGTTTCCCCACTGTTCGCGTCCCTAAATAACCATCATCTTCCAGGGCCTAACATAAGACAACCTGGGATCCTATCGAAATCGTCGGGAAGCGGCCATATGCCTGCGGGGTAGTCAAGACCACACCCAGAATCTCCTACCCATCGCAGAAAAAATAAAACAAGCGCTCATATGGCCTAGGACTATATCCACCCTGCATTCATTAGCCAGGGGGCTTCACCTATCGCACGGATTTCCCTTAAGATGGTATTTAGAGAGGTGTGTAACATCCATTTTATTAATTTCCATTTCATGATTTAGTAAATTATCATTTACCTTATCGTCTTTACGTTTTAACAAAGGTATAAGCCCAACCAGGACTATATGTATTTCGTACCGTCATAACATCCTCGATAAGGGATTCAGACTCCAAAGTTATTCCCAAAACCTCCTTTAGGCTTTAATATAAACCCTCAAGTCAAATCTAACTCAAGTTAATTCCTAAAGTCTCCAAAGTGACCTTAATATGTTCTGGACCCTTATAAGACTATAAGACAAAAGAAATGCCTAAACATTTCTTTAAACTCCCCCTTGAAAGAACCCTAGATGAACCCTTTCGAATCTAGGGTGTCGACCCAACTCAACTAGGACTCTAAAACCTTATGTTTACTTCATTTAAGAAGATCCCTAATCACTAATCCTAAAGAAAAGGGTTAAAATGAAAAAGGAAAAATTTTGGAAAATTTCAGGGCTACCGAATCGATTCGCCCCCTTGGCCGAATCGATTCGGTCAGAAAATTTGAGTTTCTGCAAAGTTTCCGAATCGATTCGGATGGAAACCGAATCGATTCGGTTAGGAAATTTGGGTTTCTGCATAACTGCCGAATCGATTTGGACCAATTCCGAATCGATTCGGTTCACAAGACCTGAGCCCTGGACCTAACCGAATCGATTCGCCCAGGGGGCCGAATCGATTCGGGCCTGCGATTTTGCCAAGATTTGGCTATGGAGTCTTGGACTCCATTTTCTACCCCAACTCAAATTTCTCCCAAACCAAACTTAGATACCAACACCAAGATAACATCAATGATACTATTGACCATCTTAAACCTTATGAATCATCCCAATCATCTTTGAATGAATTAAAACCCACAAAAACATAAGAAAAACCCTAAACTAACTAAATCAAGATCAATACATCATTATCATCACAGATCATCTATCTTAAGTCACAAATAGCAAGTAGAAACTTGCCTTGATTCAGCAAATTGCAGGTCTCTTGGTTGTAGGAGCAAGAATCTCTCAAAATCTCCAAAGCTCAAATCTTTCTCTCTTTGGTTTAGGAAGGAAATTAGGGAAATTGGAAGACTTGGAAAGCTTAAGTCGTGACCTAAGACAATTATTCCACTAAATTAACTAATAGTGCGATAAAATGATACGCAACTGCATAATTAGGTACAATCAGTCAAAAATGCCCAAAACTTCAAAATACAATATGGTACATTACTTGACTATTTCGAACGTTCCGGAATCAACCGCAACCTCCAAATTATCATTTGAACATTTTAAAATTCAATTTAGGTTCCGATCTCATTATTAAGCCAAATATCATTTTGAGTTCAGATGATATGAATAAGCATGACATAGCAATATTTACCCATAGTTATGATATGTATGCAAACTCACAATAAATACCAACTTTTCTACATTGAATTATCATCCAAATCATAACCCAAAACTTGTCTCTAATTACGATACTAAGCAATTACTTATAAAATACGGTCCCACAAGCGAGGGCTATTACATACTCCCCCCCTTATGAGGGAATTTTGCCCCCAAAATTCAGGCGTACCTCATAAGAAAAGATGTGGATATTTCTCTCGCATCTCGTCCTCACGTTCCCAAGTTGATTCGTTTGCATGATGATGACTCCAATGAACTCTCACTAGGGGCACCACACGGGATCTCAACTTTCGCTCCCCAAACTCAAGGATAGCAACCGGTTGTTCTTCATAAGAGACATCAGGCTGCAATTCGATATCTTCGAAAGGAATGTGCCAAAGGGCACCTTCACACCTTCTGTACTTCTTCAAAGAGGAGACGTGAAATACATCATGGATTTGTTGTAAAGGTTCCGGCAAGGCAAGTTGGTATGCCACGGGACCAACCTTTGCAATCACCGGGAAAGGTCCAACAAAACGGGGTGCAAGCTTTCCTTTCTTCCCAAAACGCTTAATGCCCTTCATCGGGGACACTCGCACCAACACTTGGTCTCCAACCTCCAACTCCATATGTCTCCTACCCGCATCGGCATAACTCTTTTGACGATCTTGGGCTATCCGTATGCGATTTCGAATAAGCTCAATCTTCGAAGAAGTGTCTTGGATCATTTCAGGTCCAAGGAACTTGTTATCACCCACTTCCAACCAACAAGCGGGCGACCTACAAGGCCTGCCATACAGAGCTTCATAGGGTGCCATTCCGATAGTAAATTGGTATGAGTTATTATAAGCAAACTCAATCAATGGAAGGTATTGTTCCCAACTGCCCTTAAAATCGAGTATGCACATACGAAGCATATCCTCCAACGTCTGGTTTACCCTTTCGGTCTGACCGTCTGTTTGAGGATGATAGGAAGAGCTTAACTTCAACTCGGTCCCCATTGCTCCTTGGAAACTTTGCCAAAAGTGGGACACAAATATCTTATCTCGGTCGGAGACAATGTTTAAAGGCACCCCATGAAGTCTAACAATCTCCTCAATGAACAACTGGGCATAACGAGCGGTATCATACTCGGTGCGCACAGGCAAGAAGTGTGCCGACTTGGTCAAATGGTCGACAATCACCCAAATTGAGTCATGACCCTTCTGCGATCTAGGTAGGCCCGTGATAAAGTCCATCAAAATGCTCTCCCATTTCCATACGGGAATCTCGAGCGGTTGTAACAAACTTGTCGGTCGCTGGTGGTCTATCTTAAATAACTAACAAGTAGTGCATTGAGACACAAACTCTGAGATATCCCTCTTCATACCCGCCCACCAATACAAACGACGCATATCTTGGTACATCTTGTCCCCGCCTGGATGTACCGCAAACCTTGACCCGTGGGATTCTGCCATCACCGTTCGTCTCAAATCCCCATCGTCGGGAACTACAAGTCTTCCATGGAAACGTAGTCCGCCCTCGGAACCAATCGAGTACGACTCCGCTCCCTCGGACAACAGCTGGCGTGTATGGTCTTGACAAACTTTATCTCTTTTCTGGGCTTCCATAATCTTTGCTATAATCGTGGGAGTAACCGTCATCACGGAAATGAAGGCTCTTACCCCTGCATCCTCTAGGCTGACCTCTTTCCACTTAGCTTTCCACACCTCAGCTAAGTCTCCCTCGGGCTTCCTGCTCAAGGCATCTGCTACTACATTCGCCTTTCCGGGGTGATAATGAATATCAAATTGGTAGTCTTTCACAAACTCCAACCAACGACGCTGGAGCATGTTCAAATCCTTTTGGGAGAATAAGTATTGTAGCGATTTGTGGTCGGTGAAAAGACTAAACTTTTCCCCCAAGAGATAATGCCTCCACATCTTCAAGGCAAATACAACTGCGTCAAATTCCAAGTCATGCTCCGGATAATTCTTCTCGTGAGGCTTTAACTTACGAGAAGCGTAAGCGATGGGTTGTCTCTCTTGTTGAAGAACACCTCCTAACCCCTGAAGAGATGCATCGGTGAAGACGAGATATTCCAATCCCGTCTTTGGCAATGCCAGGACTGGAGCCGAAGTTAGTCTATCCTTGAGCTCATCAAACGCCGCTTGACATGAACTGTCCCAAAAAAATCTTACTCCTTTCCGGGTTAAATTCGTCAATGGGCTAGCAACCTTGGAAAAGCCCTTAATGAATCGGCGGTAATAACCCGCCAAGCCCAGAAAACTACGAACTTCAGTAGGTGTAGTGGGCTGACCCCACTCTTTTACCGCGATCACCTTACCCGGATCCACAGACACGCCTTGGGATGACACCACATGCCCCAGAAATTGAACTTCCTTCAACCAGAAGCCACATTTCTCAAACTTTGCATATAATTGATGATCCCTCAATCTTTGCAGGACCAACCGCAAGTGAGCAGCGTGATCCGACTCTGTCTGAGAATAGACTAGGATGTCATCGATAAAGACAATGACAAACTGGTCAAGGAAATCCCGGAATACCCTATTCATAAGGTCCATAAACACCGCAGGGGCATTGGTTAGCCCAAAGGGCATAACCAAGAATTCATAAGATCCATAACGGGTCAAAAATGCCGTTTTGGATACATCTTGCTCTCGTATCTTCAATTGGTGATACCCCGTCCTCAAGTCGATCTTGGAGAAGTAGGAAGCTCCCCTAAGTTGATCAAACAAGTCATCGATGCGAGGTAAAGGGTATTTATTCCGGATGGTGACTTTATTCAACTCTCTATAGTCCACGCATAACCGGAGAGAACTGTCTCTCTTTTTCACACACAATACCGGAGCGCCCCACGGTGAGGTACTACGCCTAATAAAGCCCTGCTCCAGTAGCTTCTGAATCTGATCTCTTAGCTCCCTCATCTCCACGGGAGCCATTCGATAAGGAGCTTTGGCGATCGGTCGAGGTCCCGGCATTAAATCAATCACAAACTCTATTTCCCGACTTGGAGGTAATCCCGGTATCTCCCGAAAAATATCTTCAAAATATCTAACGATTGGAAGAGAATTTAGGGGAACCACGACATCTCTAGATGCGTCTTCCGTAATACAATATAGATAAGCACTCGTGCTCCCTTCCATACAAGGCATAACTACCAGGAACATTTCTTGTCCCGGAACCGCAAAAACTATGCTCTTCCCGTAACAATTTACTATAGCACGATACTTCACTAGCCAATCCATACCCAAAATTACATCGTACCCGACCATATCAAGGACGAGAAAATCAGCCTCAAAACACAAGTCACCAAGGCTAATTCCTACGTTTTTACATATGAAGAAAATCAATGAGCCATCGCCCATAGAGGATTCAACGCTAGTGAAGGTACTTTCAGCAGATTTTATCAAACCTGA
Organism: Sambucus nigra; assembly: GCA_949130495.1. Lineage (NCBI taxonomy): Eukaryota > Viridiplantae > Streptophyta > Magnoliopsida > Dipsacales > Adoxaceae > Sambucus > Sambucus nigra. The sequence continues at coordinate 381,165,957 of OX422220.1, read as the reverse complement.
AGTCTGGGCAAAACTTCTAGAAATAAAGGAGTGTGTAGCACCCGTATCAAATAGTATTCGACCCATGTGCCCATGAATGAGAAACTTACCCTTGATCGCTGGTGGTTCCGGAGGAGCTGGAGGAAGCAGAGCCTCCTGAATATGGTAAACCCGTCCGTACTGCAATTTCCCCTGTTGAGGAGGAGCAACCGGATTAGGCGCTTGGGGCGGAAACTGTACATTCGGCTGCTGTGGGGCCCTAGGAAGATGCTCTCCAACCAACTGAGGACACGCCCTTTTGTAGTGGCCCAGCTCCCCACACTGGAAACATTTATTTGTCGTATTATCCTGATTCCTACCTTGGTTATTTCGCAATTGCCCCGCACCTCGGCCCTGTTGGCCTCTACCTCCATTTCCACCTCTACCACCCTGTGGTTGCTGACCACCTTGACCCTGCCTGTTATTATTATTGCCACCAGCATTAAACCCACCGAAACGTTGACGCTTTGCCTAATCCCCCTGCTGAGGATCCCTCTCAACCTGCTTGTTCCCCGAGGATTGGGATGAAGAAGATGCCCCCCCTCCGCTCCCAGTTCCTCCCTTCCTCACCGCTTGCCCCGCAACTACAACGTTCTTCTTGTTTTGCACAAACAATCTATGCTCTTGACAGTGAAGTAAAGCAGCATTCATCACATCACCAAAGGTCACCAGAGACGGATTTCCAAGCAAATGTTGTTTTATTCGCCAGGGAAGACCTCCCACAAACTTGGAGATCCTCTTCGCTTCTGGAGTTACTTCATCCGGTATAAAGCTTGCTAACTGGGTAAACTCCTCCTCGTACTCGGCAACCGATCTCTCCCCTTGTACTAAATCTTGAAGCTTCCTCTGCATTTCTCTCTGAACTGCGAGAGGGAAATACTTTCCATCAAACAAAGCCCAAAAATTTGTGATGGACATAGTATCCCTTTGTTCGGGTGTCGTCATTGACTCCCACCAGTGTAAGGCCGGTCTGACCAGCTTGAAGGTAACGAGAATTTGCTTTTTCTCCTCACTACATTCCACCATCCTAAGATGGCGCTGCATATCTCTCTTCCACTGGTTCGCCTTTATAACATCCGAACCTCCCTCAAATTCCGGGGGATGTCCTTTGAGGAAAGACTCCCTCACCCGTTCCCACTGAGAAGGTCCCATAGGAACTAGTGCTTCTTGTACCCTTGCTTGAACGTGTGGCATTTGTTGTGCCACTGCAGTCATCGCGGCGTTGACAGCTTGGGCCACAATATTTGCCACTTCAGCGGCACTGATATTCCCCTGTGGCTGCGGTGGAGGACCAAACTCATCCTCAACAACCCTATTACGTCTAACGGGACGTCCTCTCTTTGGCAGCATCTGAGATAAAGACGAGGCAGAGTTAAAACATAATACAAAACAATCTATTTAGCAGAAGATCGCATACATAAGCAACAAACAATCCTAACATTAAGTTCTATATCAAAGAACGCTACGGTAGAACGTGACAAGTCCGCATAGATCCTAAAGACTCTAGAACCTGATGCTCTGATACCATCTGTGACAACCCGCTATCCGAAATAAAGGGGGGCCAACCCTATACCTCGATAAAATAGGAAATCATAGATAAATATCATTCTCAGCATCACAACAATATACAAAGTATAAGGAATAACCACACTATATTCCAGAAAACGGGTCATCAAAATTTTTAGTTTTGAAATAATAAGAAAGCATTTTCAACAACCCATGATAGAAATAGAGGGTGGAAACCCCCACAAGCGCATAAGAAACTAAAAGGATACAAAAGGAACGAATGGAAGGTCGGTCAATACTAACCATACAACATACAATAAGTTCCAAGTGTTACATAATAGAACCATTATACAATTACAACGGTTTGGGCAACATGCCCGAATAAACTGATCATAACTAGAAAACATAAATGGAGGCGTCTACACAAAACATCCCGTGAGACCCGCACGATGTCACGGCTCCACAAAACATATGGAAGGAAAGATCATTACGGGCGACCGTGCGGCGGAACACCTGAACGGATTATATATATATACATACACAACAAGAAGTGAAAACTGGTCAGGGCCGGATATATGTGATCAATAGATAAATGACAAGTATGACAATGATGCACAAGTAAGCATGGATGATAGTCTAGCATGGTAACATCATGTAAGGAACTAAGACAGATAACGAGCTATGTAAAATGAGATTCACTCATACCAGAATTTAAAGTACTTATGAGCCTTTTTCATCTTTTATCAGGTTTCAATTTCAATCTTCTTTGACATTCCTTATCAGGAATACCATTATCATCATGTGCTCTTTATGGAACTAATCTCAATAGCATGCTCTTTGTGGCATAAATTTGCTCTATGTGGCATTAAAGTTCCATCGAGTCCAACTCGATAATTAGAATAGTCATAAATATACATATAATGATTCTAAGACCGCCCGTCCGGGTTTCCCCACTGTGCGCGTCCCTAAATAACCATCATCTTCCAGGGCCTAACATAAGACAACCTGGGATCCTATCGAAATCGTCGGGAAGCGGCCATATGCCTGCGGGGTAGTCAAGACCACACCCAGAATCTCCTACCCATCGCAGAAAAAATAAAACAAGCGCTCATATGGCCTAGGACTATATCCACCCTGCATTCATTAGCCAGGGGGCTTCACCTATCGCACGGACTTCCCTTAAGATGGTATTTAGAGAGGTGTGTAACATCCATTTTATTAATTTCCATTTCATGATTTAGTAAATTATCATTTACCTTATCGTCTTTACGTTTTAACAAAGGTATAAGCCCAACCGGGACTATATGTATTTCGTACCGTCATAACATCCTCGATAAGGGATTCAGACTCCAAAGTTATTCCCAAAACCTCCTTTAGGATTTAATATAAACCCTCAAGTCAAATCTAACTCAAGTTAATTCCTAAAGTCTCCAAAGTGACCTTAATATGTTCTGGACCCTTATAAGACTATAAGACAAAAGAAATGCCTAAACATTTCTTTAAACTCCCCCTTGAAAGAACCCTAGATGAACCCTTTCGAATCTAGGGTGTCGACCCAACTCAACTAGGACTCTAAAACCTTATGTTTACTTCATTTAAGAAGATCCCTAATCACTAATCCTAAAGAAAAGGGTTAAAATGAAAAAGGAAAAATTTTGGAAAATTTCAGGGCTACCGAATCGATTCGCCCCCTTGGCCGAATCGATTCGGTCAGAAAATTTGAGTTTCTGCAAAGTTTCCGAATCGATTCGGATGGAAACCGAATCGATTCGGTTAGGAAATTTGGGTTTCTGCATAACTGCCGAATCGATTTGGACCAATTCCGAATCGATTCGGTTCACAAGACCTGAGCCCTGGACCTAACCGAATCGATTCGCCCAGGGGGCCGAATCGATTCGGGCCTGCGATTTTGCTAAGATTTGGCTATGGAGTCTTGGACTCCATTTTCTACCCCAACTCAAATTTCTCCCAAACCAAACTTAGATACCAACACCAAGATAACATCAATGATACTATTGACCATCTTAAACCTTATGAATCATCCCAATCATCTTTGAATGAATTAAAACCCACAAAAACATAAGAAAAACCCTAAACTAACTAAATCAAGATCAATACATCATTATCATCACAGATCATCTATCTTAAGTCACAAATAGCAAGTAGAAACTTGCCTTGATTCAGCAAATTGCAGGTCTCTTGGTTGTAGGAGCAAGAATCTCTCAAAATCTCCAAAGCTCAAATCTTTCTCTCTTTGGTTTAGGAAGGAAATTAGGGAAATTGGAAGACTTGGAAAGCTTAAGTCGTGACCTAAGACAATTATTCCACTAAATTAACTAATAGTGCGATAAAATGATACGCAACTGCATAATTAGGTACAATCAGTCAAAAATGCCCAAAACTTCAAAATACAATATGGTACATTACTTGACTATTTCGAACGTTCCGGAATCAACTGCAGCCTCCAAATTATCATTTGGACATTTTAAAATTCAATTTAGGTTCTGGTCTCATTATTAAGCCAAATATCATTTTGAGTTCAGATGATATGAATAAGCATGACATAGCAATATTTACCCATATTTATGATATGTATGAAAACTCATAATAAATAGCAACTTTTCTACATTGAATTATCATCCAAATCATAACCCAACACTTGTCTCTAATTACAATACTAAGTAATTACTTATAAAATACGGTCCCACAAGCGAGGGCTATTACAAACAGCAACATGAACACCCTTCAGCCTTGTTCATCATCTGTGGGTTTAGCTTTCAAACCTCCACTGGGTTTTCACTTCCACCCCAGTGATGAAGAAATATACCAAATGTTGTATGAAAAGGTCACTCGCGGCCAATTATCGGATAGTGTCCTCCAACATCTTGTGAGGGAGAGGAACCTCTACGAGGAGGAGGAACTCCATGCGATATTTGAGGGGTGAACTAACGTGAATACCCTGTATTTTTCACTCCCTTGAAGATGTTGGCTCAGAAAGGAAAAAATACAAAAAATATCAAACGTACAGTTGGCAAGGACAAGGGTACTTGGAAATGCCAACAAACCCACAAGTTAAAAAATGGGCGAGAGAAACGAAAACTCAGATATCATCATAATGCCTCTAAACACGACAAAAAGTGGATAATGACTGAGTTGGTTTTGCCAAATAAGAATAACTATGCCTTTTGCGGGATTAAAAGGAAGATTCACCAAGATGAGGATGCCCAGCCCCCCAACCAAGATTATGCTCAGCGACTACCAATAAGGGTTGAAGATTATATCCCGTCATCCCCCCCATTTCCAATTGAAGATTATGCCCAACCTTCCCACCCATTTCCAACAACAAAAATAAGCCTTGAAGATTCTATCCAGCCACCCCACCCATTTCCAACAGCAACAATAAGTGTTGAAGATTATATCCAGCCGTCTTAATCATTTCCAACGACAACAATAAGCGTTCAAGATTATATCCAGCCATCCTAGCCACTCTTAACAACACTAATAAGCGTGGAAGACTACGACATCCACAATTTGAAATCGCCTACTGAAGAGCTGACGAATGGCCAATATCACCCTGATGAATATTTCAGTTATGATGAGCTCTTACAATGCTATATATATATATATATATATATTTTATATGTTTTTCACTCGAGACTTGTCGCTTTCCTTATTGATATCAAAGTTAATATACAATTCACGATTAATTACATCTCCTTATATGCCTTTTTATTTAGAATGTTTAGTTGTTAAAAGTTGATGATGGAACAGTATGGCCTTATAAATTGAAGATATACTGAATTGCTAAGATCATTATAATATTTTCCAATGATAATTTATTTTAACTTTTATATAGCATTACTTGTACAATGATGACAATTTCTATCACGCAGGCTGTTATGAAAAATATAAATATTATAAAATCTTTGCTTAGTATATCTGATTTGATGACCAAAGAAAATATGCATCTTTTTACAATCAAAGTTGATAACAAAATTCATTAAAAAAGAGAAATACAAAAAACAACCCAAATAAAATAAGTATTGGATATGAGTGAGGAAATGTAGCAAAAAGTTGAAGAACATATTTTGTAGATGAACATAAAGAGTGTGTATACCCAAATGCTAAAAAAATAGTTACAAAAGAGAATTTAAAATTCGATGTAAGGGATAAATAATTATCATTCAACAAAGTAACAAAAAAAGGAGTTATTCTAAATCTTATGCAAACCACAAAACATAAAACAAAATTGTTATCATAAGTCAAATCCGCACATGTAAGGAAAAAATATAAATTGCATTTTCAGAATTTTTTTTTGTGTCAAATACTGTATGTGACTTGATATGACTACTAACACAATTGAGTGACATATGGTGAATATGAATTGTCCCCCATATCATATTGGAGAGAGGGAAAGATAGAGTACATAATCGATATCCAATGAGTTGAGTACAAAAGACGATTGTTGAATTTTAGAATTTTGGTTTGCAAATTCAATTGCACTCGATAATATTTGGACCAAATAAAACCTAAAATATTATATAAATTGATAATAACACCAAAGGTCTATGTAAAAAACAAATTGTTATGATTAATCAAGTATGTTAGTTTTTTCTTTATTAACCAACTCAAATAACATTATTTATAATTAAACATACTGGTATAGGGTATTACACTAAAAACATTTAGAGATTTTCCATTGGCTGCTAACCTGAGTCATCAATTTATACATAAAATACAACTTGTTAGGAAAAATACGCTACATGATATAGTCAATCATCAATAACACCCAAATCAGAAACTTGAACTGTTTAGAACAAGAGAACTGCATTAGTGAAGAACAAAAGGTTTCAAATTAATCGTGACTAATAATTTATCACAACGACATCGTACCTATACTCCAAAAATATTAATTACGTAGATTAATTTAAATCCATTCACAAACACAAATGGTGTTGTAGGGATAAAATGACATAACCATGAATACCGTTTCCTAATTAAATCTAATTATGCTAAACTTTCCCCTAGCTTAATTACTATTTAGATGAAGGTACATAGTTAAACCTAATTACTTCTTAGAGTTCATTAACTGGGAAAAAAGTTAGGTTGGGGCAAAAAATTTAGATTTTGTTCAAGGCAAAAGTGAGAAAAATTTCACATTGTAAAATGAAATAGTATTTTTGGGAGTAACCATACATTTGTCGATAAGTAATGGATCTAGAAAAAAGCGCTTTAGCTTCCATGCATCATAATTTTCATAAGATGATATATTTACCAAACCATTTGGGAAAACAACCTTCCAAAAGATAGCTTTTGGCCTTGAATCTTTCCTAGTGAGATACTGTCGCATTTACTAGCCATTCAGTGGATGCGATGCATTAAATTGAGCAACATTCTTGTGAAAACTGTGACAACAAAATCCATACAACCCTTTTTGAATATTCTTAGTTCTCCCTTTTATGATTTTCTCGTTAAAGCTAATTCTTGGAATCGCCAGCCATTTAATTTGGGTTCATTGTATCAACTCTTGTAGATTTTTATCGCTTTAAGTCCATTCCCCTTGATGAAGTTCTCACTTGGTTTATATGAATACCCTTTTTAGTGGATCCTTAATATTTTGATTTCATTTACATAGTCATTTGAAAAATGCCACTTGTAATCAATTATTTAATGGTATCATGTTGATGATGTATATGTTGTGGCCTACTATTATTGTTACTATTTTGTGCCATTCTAAACGCTGATTAGCTATCATATTGGGTTAATATTAGTGGCACCAGTTATGGTTAGGTAAAAATATCCTCTAAGAAATTTTTAGACATTTTTCTTCTTCTTCGGCTTTAACTAAAGCAATAAATTCAGATTCTAGAGCGGATCTTGATAATTGCACCTCAAAGAGTATAAATATATCCACTTGTGAATTTTGAGTTATTGGAGTTAGATATCCAATTTTTATTTATGTATATTTTAACAATTGGATATCTAACATTGTGTAGTGCATCCTTAAAGAACACCCTAGAGATCTCAGTACTCGTATGATGGATTTGTAATGATCTTATCTATGATTACTCTTATATTAACATAGATTACTCACCGAACATGCTATATGAGGCCAAGTTCAAATTGATAAATATATTAAACTGCCTAAGACATTAGAATATTCTAAATTTATTCATTAGAGTTTGATTGATAGGTGCTTTCATTAGACTCATATCGTATTCGTGATATATATCATGAAGTTCTCAACATATTTCTATTAATCTTAATAGTTTTAGTAATGTTGAGACAAAATGAGACATCCTACATGCTTAAATATTTAACTTCAAGTATCAAGATTGTGACAAAATGACTCCATTGGAAATTCTAGTAATATTGATTCCAATGACATCCTCCATACCTAAATCTCCAACTTCAACTATATTCTTTAGAGTATGTTTTATAGGTTTAGTAACATCATTGTTTCTACCATTAGCATTTTGTCTATATACAAGCACACAATGTCATATTTGTTTTGAGCGCTTTTGGGGGAAACACATTTGTTGAACTAATTTATCTTAAAACCATTTGACTTCATCACATTGAAAAAAATTTCATGCTACTTTTTTGGTGCTTGCTCAAACAATAGAGTGATTTGATGAGCTTAGGCACTTCCTTCCCCTTTGCAACATCAATAAAACTTTTCAGTTGTTTATATACATTTTTCATCATATTCACCATTTAAGAAAGCTATCTTGACATCCATTTAATGTATTTCCAAATCATATATTGTAATTATTTCAATTAACATATGTGCAAATGAAATTCATGTAACTAGTGAATAAATGTGGAAATAATCACTTGGGATACAAAGCCCTCCTCCCCATCAAGCCATCATGTTCCTGTAAGTCTTGGCCACCCTTTCCTAGCTTCGGCTAATGCGTTGATTAATATGCATAATAGGCAAACACAACTAACCTTTGTGAAAATAATACTTGAAACGAATATCTTTAGCATCACCAAGCAAGTAGGTGACGAGGAACATTTACATGACACGAAGTTTATTGAATAGGTAGGCACGAACATTTTGAGTGTAATAATTTTAGGGATCCACTTGAGGAATGTTTAGTGACGAGTAGTGAGAGCGAGAGAGTGTATTTCGAGTTTGATCACGAGGTGAGTAGGATGAGGGAGACGCCAGGTGAGGGAAAGATTGAGGACGACGTGAGAGATGTGAGTTAGGTTTTGCGATTCAAGGAATTAGCACTGAGGTAATCATATAAGGTTCCCTTCGATATTAAATTTCCTAAACTCAAATTGAAAAAGCTATATTCCAATGTCAAATATTCTTATTTGGGGGAAGATGAGACATATGCTATTGTTGTCTCCTCTAGCCTAGATAAAGATCAAGGAGGGAAGCTTATAGGGATTTTGAGGAAGCCCAATGGTGCTTTAGGTTGATCTATTGGAAATTTGAAAGGAATAATTCCCTTGATTTGTACCCATAAAATCCACCTAGAGGAGAACGTGAAGCCCTAGGGAAATGCAAAGAAGATTGAACTCGACTATGAAAGATGTGGTGAGAACGAAAATCATAAATTTTTTGGATGAGAGCATCATCTATACCTTTTCGGATAGTAAATGGGTTAGTCAAATCCTAGACGTTCCCAAGACGTCGGTAATCACCGTGGTTGAAAACAAAAATGGAGAACTTATTTCAAAACTTACGGCCGCCGGTTGGCGCATTTGCATTAATCACTGGAAACTTAATGCCGACACTAAGAAAGACCACTTCCCTTTATCATTAGTGGATCAAATGATCGAAAGAGTTTTGGGCAATCCATTTTACTAATTTTTAGATGGTTATTCCTATTATAACTAAATAGAAGTGGATGTTCTTGATCAATAGAAGACTACCTTTGCATGTCCTTTTGACACTTTTTCCTGCAAAAGGATACCATTTAGATTATACAATGTGACAACGACCATTCAAAGTTGCATGTTAAGTCTTTTTAGTAACATCATTGAGAGAGAACTTGGGGAGTTCATGGATGACTCTAGCATTTTTGGCCACTCTTTTGACCAATGTCTTGCTAACCTTGAGAAAGTACTTTACCGCTATGTGGAAAAAAACCTAGTACTTTAGAAATTCCATTTCAAGTTCTCGAAGGAGTAATTCTAGGCCACATAATATCATCCAAGGTGATATAAGTTGATATGGCACAAATTTACCTCATTTTCGAACTTCCCCAACCCAAGTTATTAAAAGACGTGCGCACATTTATGGAGCACGTGGGATTTTATTTTAGGTTTATTGAGGATTTTAGCTCCATAGCTAGACCCTCAAGTAACTTACTCATTAAGGATGCCCTATTTGAGTGGAGCTAAGTGTTGCAAGACGCCTTTGAGAAATGGAAGAGAATGCTCATCTCCGCTCCCATAATGCAAACTTCAGATTCGACTATCCCAATCGAGCTAATGTGTGATGTGAGTGACTACACGATTGGGGCGGTTTTAGGGAAAAGGAGAGATAGTAAGGCACATGCCATATACTATGTTATCCGGACTTTAATCGTACCCCAATTAGACTACTCCACCACAGAGAAAGAGTTTCTAACGGTAGTGTTTGCCCTTAATAAATTACATTCATATCTTATCGGGTCACCAATTATATGATCTACTGGCCACACGGAACTAAATACCTCCTTTCTAATAATGATGGCAAGTCGCGCGTCATTAGGTGGACCTTGTTATTCCAAGAATTTGACCTTTTCGTAAAAAATAAGAAAGGATTAGAAAATTTCATAGCCGACCACTTGTCTAAGATCTCGTATAACGTACCTCAAGATCGCGTACCTATAGATGAGTATTTTCACGATAAAGAAGTTTTTTCTACTTCCTCTCTACCTTGGTTTGTGAACATCATGAACTATTTAGTGATGGGGGTTGTTCCCTACGATTGGATTCCACAAGAGAATACGAAGTTTTTCACTGGGTTGTGCATGTTCTTTTATGACGATCCCTTCTATTTAAGTATCGCGCAGACCAAATAATCTAGAAGCGTGTACCGAACGGTGATAGCCAAAGTGTCATCCAGTTTTGTCACTCAAAAGCATGTGGAGGCCACTTTTTCATGAAGAAAATAATCGCAAATATTCTCAAATGCAATCTCTATTAGCCCATTATGTTATGGGATGCGAGCGTATTTGATGATCATGCGAGAGATGTCAAAAATGGACACTATTACAAGACATGATATGACGTCGTTGACCCCTATCCTTTCTACTGAGATGTTCAACTGTTGGGACATATACTTCATGGGACCTTTTCTTCCCTCTTTTGGATTTCTGTACATCCTTATTGTGGTTGCACGAATGACAATAAGGCGGTGGTAAAGTTCATCAATTAACATATAGTTTCTAATTTTGGTGGTCCTAGAGCCGTCATTAGTGACAACATATCTTAATTTTGCAATAAGTCGTTCGAGAAGTCAATGAGGAAGTATAGAGTTATCCACGAGGTTACGAGAACTTACCACAAGCAAACAAAGGCATAAACTGATCGAGCTGATCGAGCGATAGAAATCATTCTCAAAAATATCGTTGATACCAGTCGTTAGTATTGGTCCATCTGATTACTTGATGTGATATAGGCTTATCAAACCTCTTACAAAACCCCCATCGGGATGTCCCCATTTTGATTTGTGTATAGAAAGCCTTGATACTTCCCCGTCGATTTATAACACAAGGAGTTTTGGGCAAGATAGAGGTTTAATTTCAACTTGGATAAAGCCGTTGAAATGCAAAAGCTCCAATTAAATGAGTTGGAAAACATACTCAATGATACGTATGAGAGCACCCGAATTACAAAAGAACGGATGAAACTTGCCCATGATCAGAACATAAATTGCAAAGTGTTCCATTCGAGACAAAAAATGCTCCTTTACAAATCACATTGACACTTGTTTCACGAAATGTTATGGTTATGATAGTCCACCCTATTTGTTGGGAGGCAAGTGTTCCCACATGGTGCAATAGAGGTGCAGGATTCGAAAAATCGGAGCACATTCAAAATTAATGGACAACACCTAAAGTAGGAGTGTATCGTGGAAGTGAAGATAATTTTATTCTCGAACCCCGTGTACGGGGATGAGTAGGTTTTCGAGAGAGGTCGTCGTACCCCTCTTGAATATAGGGTGAGTATTAGTTGTATAAAGGAGTTGTGTGAGTGCGTCGTGTGTTTAGGAATCAATTGTGTGCGTTATAGCGAGAGTCGAGTTTTTTTATTTTCAAGACCCGTTTTGAGAGTGCCAAATGTGTTCGTGGTAACTTTGATGATATTCGGTCGAAAACGGTGAATTTATGTCAAATCCTTAGAGGCTTTTAGGAAACCCACCTCTGTGCTCGAGGGAGAGTGAAAATTGCGAGGAAAATGCAAAAATGTGAAAACATTTTGTTTAGAAAATATAACCCTCATGGTAAGGGGTTAAAAAAAGTCAGTGATGAATTTCGAACCGATTCGGTTTTTGAGCAAAACACTTTGGTTCCTCACACGAACCGGTTCGCTTTTCTGAAGAAAAAACCTAATTTTCCCACTTTATTTCTTCTTTTCCTCCCCACCTTTCACATTCAATCCACCAAAAACTCTTCCCTTTACCTCCACATATGAATTACAACCAAAAACACTCCCGCTACCTTCAAACCCTTTCATTTCCCCCCAAAACTAACATTTCATTTCATACATTTTTCTATCTATAAATACCCCCTCCACCATTCATCCTCACAGTTCCATATTCTCTCCTTTCCTATAATTCTCCCTACTTATTACTAAGTTCCATCCTATTATTACATGGCTCCCAAAAAATACCTGAAGAAATACAAGTCCACTAAAATGCTCGAAGGCGACGAGAAGGAAACTTTTTGTTCTCCACAAGAAAGGAATTGATGTAACGCCTATTTTGGCACACGTCGCACCTTATTCATCGAAAGGCGAATTGTTTGGGATGACATCATCGAGAATGTTGTGTCACTCTTATCAAGGTTCAGGTGGAAAAATTTGTAAGCCGGTGACGAAGGTCCCATATATGAGCACATATCAAAATTATTTTATGGGACTCTCATTCGCACCTTCGACGGGAATTACGAGACATATACAGATGGTGTGGTAATTCCTTTATTGAAAAAAATTATCAAACGAAAGATGCAAGAAGGGGAGTGAAATACTTCAAGAACTAAAATTACCCCTACCACTAAAAGGACATCACCCACATCGACCTTTCTAGCCGTTAGGCTCCGGACACTCCTTGGACTAGTGAAAGTTTCCCATCCGGGTGACTCTTGTCTCATACTCGGTTGGCTAACCTCATCACATGTGGAGCCATCCTACCAATGAAGAATGATTCCTCAATCTTTCTCTATTTTTTGTTCGACACGACGTCCAAGATAATCCTAGCACATGTATACTTCGATGAAATCACATGTGTGGATTATTGCCCCACCGACACAACTTATCTTCTATATGTCAGCTTTATCAAATCTCTATGCCTAGAAGCGTAGGATCAAAGCATGAAAGAAGCTCGCAACCCAAGCCCTCATCTCAAACCAATTTTCAAAGACATTGAGATTGGGGGGGGGGGGGGGGGGGGAGAAGAAGTGGAAGACACCGAAGAAGATGTAGAGGGGGATTTTAACCATGTGCAGAAAGAGGACGATAAATAGGCTAAATCGAATTATGAGGAAGACTTTGACGAGCATGCATATGAAACGACGATAATCAATACATGTAAGCATAAAATTTTGTGTTGTCTAGACGGTTTTATCCCAGAATACCACCAAGATAGGGACGACTTTTGAGCCAATTACCATTGTGATACCTACATGATGATGCGACTCTAAGTTGATCTCTAACGTCTTAGCTTAGGCTCGGGGGCCAACTTGCGTGCATAGTATATGGATCCCTATGTCCAGGATCCCAATGCTCCCGGACACTCTTGTTGAGCATCTTTTGGGCATGCATCTTATTATATATTTTATTTTATTTGTAATTTTTATATATTTCAAGAAACTATCAACTATATTTTCTCGTTATAAATAAAATTTTGTGTTTGTGTTATATAGTATCATTCTTGCATTTTAAATATTGTTCATTTTATATTTCAAACCCACTTCTTTTCTTATTTATATTTCCGTCCATTATATTAAGGAGAATGCAAGGTCTAACTGGGGGGGGGGGGGGTAAAAGTGCATCTTTTAGAAACTTCACGACTTTAAGATGCCCCAAAAAATTGAAAATTTTCAAAAAGTCAAAAATTTTTTTCAAAATAAATAAAAATTGGAATTTAAAATCCATAAAAAACCATTAAATTTTTGTTTCAACTCTCAATTTGTAATAATTCCATGCATAAATTCGAAATTGAAATAAAATGGAAATTGAATGAAAATTGACGATTTATACGAATAAATGTTGAATTTTTTTGCCATTCTTCAGTTTTGAGTAATTTAAATAAATTTGTCATAGATCTCTAAATAATTGTTTTGATTGGTTACAGGAAACAAGTGGAATTTTTGTTTTGAAAATGTTCCTAAAAATGTCTCAAAAATAAAAATAAAAATAAAAATTAATCTCAAGACGCATATGATAATTTTATTAGTAATTCAAACGCATGATGTTAGGCCATTGTTTTTGACCAAATAACTTTATCCATAAAAATTCTACAAAATTATCCAACTTTTAGAAGCCAACTTGAGCCAAAAATCATATCCCTTTTGTTTGTTAACCTGAAAAAATAAATTTAGCTCGGAGTTGTGAAAATTGATTTTTTTTTTTAAATTTTAAGTCCTTCCGGTATAGAAATAAGTTAGAAAAAAAATGCTCAAATGAATTAAAAAAGGGAAAAAATGATAAAATATGAAAAATAAAAATAAATTAAAATTAAAAAAGGAGAGAAAAATTAGCAAAAGCCCAAAAAAGTACCCACAGATCTTCACAAGAAAATTTTCCAACTCAGAAAAATTCCGAAAAACTTACATTGTTACCGAAAATACCTTGCCTGAAAAAGTCCTAACCAAATCCGAATAACGAAGTCGATCACCGCGTGGAGGGATAAAAACACAAAAATATAATAAAGAGAACAAAATGGTTCGAAAAAAGAAAGACATTTTCCCGTTTTTCAATGATCATAATCCATTAATGATATCATTTCTCCATAAAATTTCCGTCTTTCAATTTGTGTGCGTGAAATCTTTTCCATTATATTTACTCTTAATTTCGTGCACATTGAGAGAAAAATCAACCATCCAAGTGATTCATTTATGAGTGCATCCCGTGAGAAATTGAATTAAAGTGAATTTTTAGAAAGTAACATAATGATCAATTGATGGAAGTTAACGATCAATTATTGGCTTCACACACACACGCGCTATGAATTCAAATTTATGACATATTTTTAGTGATAATTTTTATGAAATTTAGATACACAGTTATTAATTATTTTGATTTTCCTTTGAGTCGTACCATATGGTGCAAAACGAATTTTGTGGTTACGAGACACCACTCGTCCTACTAGGTCAATTTAGGGGTTTAACGACTTGGTACATATGCTAAATGCAATCGCTTGTCGACGAAAAATGTATTCTATCCCCTAATTGATAAGAGTTATTATAAGAACCTTTTTCGGATTTTTTACATTGCTTGGGGCTAGCAATGTTCTAAGTTAGGGGGTAAGATTTTACACAAATATTCCAAATTTATTCCTCTAATTTCAGTATTTTACAATCCCAAAAATCACATTTAACCCGAATTTATCTCTTATTTATTGCAACTAACATTTTTGGCAAGTAGTTTTCATTTTTTATATTTCACATGTATTTATAGGTAAATCAAGAAATTGGGCGGAAGAGAATGGCCAAAATAATTAAAACTATAAGATAAAGGGAAGTCAAGGTTGAAGTCATAAATTTATAGCAAGAACCTGGAGAAAGTTCCAATATGAAAATTGAAGATCTTGAGTTCACGAATACATAGGAAGAAATAAAACCTCGATTCGAGTTATCGTGAAGAAGTTACGGATATTTGAAGTTGGAGAAAAGTCCATCGAGGAAGAAGCAAGTTAAAGTGCAATGACCAAACCCAAAGACCGAATCGATTCGATTTCTGGAGAGAACCCGTTTGCTTGGACTTGAGTGATACCATAGTTCTCTTTGGTCCTAGGGTTCGATTTTTCGTGGGATTTTTTTATCATTTCCTAAGTTGTAGCTAGAGTTGTTAGGGTGAATGATTACCACTTTAGCCATCTTTGGCACCTGTATAAGTCTTTTTGGAGTCCTAATGTTCATATTATACACTTTGTTAGGGAAGGAATTAATCATTATTCATTGGAGAACAGAGAATTAATATTTGCACATCAAGTTAATTGAAGTTCTTGCATTTTTCCGAAAATCCTTTTTTGGTGTGAAGTCTTACTCTTGCAACTTTATTTCTTCATAATTGGTATAAATTTCTCAATTATTTCTTATTATTTAATTATGAATGCTTTCATGATAAATATGATTAGTATAGAATTTAATTCCACATATAGCTAAGTTATTTGTGGGTTGGAAAACATGACTGAACCTAGAGTATTCGACTTCAAACGTACAATTCAACATAATTAAATAAATATTTTTTTTAGTTTTATCTATTGATCGGGACTATTAGTGTTGACCCCTTAACTCGGTTGTTAAAAGCATACAGAGTGTTTGAGGCTGAATTATATGTGTCATAAATATATCATTCGCGCTACTTAATTTGTGTACCAATTATTGCACGAGGTAAAGCCCAAACTTATTTGGTGCGTCGAATGGATTTGTACTTTTCTTTTAATTAATAAATTAATTTCTATAATTGTGTATTTATCGGAGACACTCTACTGTTTGGGGATAGGATCCCAACCTCATTTTCCAAAAGTGTTTTAAAACAAAAAAAAAAATCAATCTTTACTTTAAGTAGTATAATTTCATACTTTCATAACTTAATTTGCCTAGGCAATTTGAAATTTCTTAAAGTAAAAAATTATCATCTTTTTTTTTTCTGTGTCAAAGCTGAGATTTAAGAAGACAACCCTACATTCGTAGTTAACGACCTATTCCCTGAGGATTTGACCCCATCTTATCCGATTTGTTACTTGATCGATCGATTTACACTAGAGCCGTAAGTACAAACATAGCACACATTTTTTGTTGCTCATCAATAAGCCGCTGTAGTAGATGGTAAGGTGAAAAATATGTAAGGTTAATTTTAGTACTAATTAATGTCTATTGATATTAACTCAAAAAATAACTTTAACAATGATGGTTTCTACTAATGTTTGCAAAAATCTTATTGTAGATTTCATTATTAATCTTGATATTATCATTCATTTATATCAATTGTCAGTACTCACCTTAGGGGCTCGGAAACGATTAAAAAGGTTATATTGTACGACTGATATGGAGGATGAGAATACCATTGAAAAGATTGACATTGCGTTTAGAACCTTCCAAAGGGGACATTGTCAAGTAAATTACCACACTTATTAACCCTGTATAACCATTTTTGCATGCCTATAAAAAATTTCTTGTACTTCCCTCTTTTTGTAGAGATTTTACAAAATATGTAACTCAGTGACTGCATATTTTTTGCGTAGGTGGCAAGAGTTAAAATCCCCGAAAGAAATAGTTTCACACCCATGTATTGTTAGTTTATTTATAGGGAGAGGTCGACTCCCAATTTTGCAGGCATTTGACAAAAGCACTTATTAAGTGAAAATTCGATATGGGAAAAAATGTCTTAAGATGAAGACACCTACTAGCCCGGGCATCCTCCTATGATACCAGTTACTATTCCACAGTAAAAATAAAGAGAAAACAAATATGGCTTCCAATATATCATATTCCTTCCCTTGGATGCAATTACACTAGTGCCTTTTTATAGACACGTGGCTTCATAAAGTGACATAGAGACAACAATTGACACCTGAAAAAAAAAGTAAAATATTGTTTTAAACATATTGAATCTTTTACGTGATAACTTGAGGTTTCTTATTTGTATTATACACAAGCCACCGTGACATTTCCCTAAAAATTTACTAAAATAATCTTTTTCTAATTGAAGAATTTTCAAAGTAGATTTACACCTTATTTTACCAATGGGATATCATGTGTATCCATAGGTATTAGTCATGATCTGAATGGGTGGGGAGGCCATAGTTTCCTAAAAATGAACATGGAAAAATACAGGATACTTATTGGATATAAATAGACAAGCAAATCCTCATGCCTAAAGACACGACTAAATTTTTGAAACCATATCACGTGTTTACGACATGCATAATTAAACAGAGTCGTCTTCTTGTTAACTGAAACTTCTTTGTTAGTTATAATTATAAACCTAAATATTCAAAAACATAAGATTTCAATATATAAAAAGTAAAAGAACATCCATACAAGCGTATTTAAACGTTATACAATATTGCATGGATTTTATATGTGAAAACTATCGAACTAAATGGGTCGCATCAACCAAATACTTACTTAAAGACATCAACGTATGTTTTTAAATTTAATATATAAACTCACATCTAGTGTGACGTTGTCAGTTGTATTTTATTCTAATTAAAATTGTGAACCATTAAGTTAGGTGTCACTTGTATAGGCAATAAACGACAAGAAACAAATTGTGAGTAAGGATAGGCAAATGGAACTTAAAGTTGACAATGTGGAGAATTTGTTTTTCTTCAATAAACAAACACCGTACGTGGTTTCCACGAATAAAGTGTGCCTCTTCATCAATAACCATAAAACTAATTAACCAAGTAATTAAACATCCATTCAAAGTAACACATAACATAGTGCAATTTAAAATTGAATTAATTATTGATTCAGAGAAATGACATATTAATGGTGCAAAATAGGTAAAGAAACATGAACACCTCCTCCCCCTCCACTGCAACTAAACAACGATATAAATCATACCCCAAACCACCACAAAATCCATCCACCCTATTAAACACGGGCTAAACGACCTTCTGCTCACACCCCACTATACAATGCCACAAATACTACATTACCAGTTACTAAACCATAATATACACTTAGAGGTCTCACAACACCACGACCGATTTGAGAGAGAGGGGGATTCATGCTACACCTTCCATGAGCATCAAATACCAAACGAGGGATGACTGATGATATGTCGCCTAGGACAAAATGAGTATGTTTACCTTTGCTGGACCGGAGGTTGAGGACATCCACTATATTGATACACCTCATGTGAATATTAATACGGAATGCTAGGAGAGTTGGGAGGGTATCCTTTTATCCCGAGGTCATCCATCCCATCTGGCTTCATCACCCTCATATGTTGGTGGTCTTTGATGCTCATTTGGATGTGCATCGGTCAATTTCAAAAATTGGGAGGTTGCCTTTTCAAAACAACATAGTCTCCCCATCCTTGGTCCAATTGGGAGGCATCTTGATTTTGTGGTTATATTGCGTCATCATGGTACATGAATTGGAAGTTTCACCTAGGTTCATCCATCTTCTTGTGGAGAATGACCCGATCGCTGGGCCTTTTGAGTTCATAGTAGTTTACATGTCGTCACAACAACGTAATTAAACTCATGTATGGAACTCGCTTCAATAACTCTCAACTATAATCCATAACACTAGATACTTATCGGTGATTTCAATACTATTATAGGACCCCATGAGAATCTTGGTGGTTTCCCTTTACAATGGGATGGGGCCATGCTCTTACTAATTTCATGCATTTATGAATTATATATGACCTAGGATTTACTGAAACCTCATTAACCTATAAATCCAACACTTCTTTTGTTCATCATGTCCGGGAACGGCTAGATCGAGGGCTTGGTAATGGAAGCTGGATGTTAGCCTACCCTCACACTCTTTTCACCCACCTTTTGAACAGTAGTTCGGATTACTGCCCCTATTTCTTGATATGTTATCAACACGGTCCAAACAAACATAACGATTTATATACTTCAAGGAATGGGCACAATATACTTCATTCCACGCGATGCTAGCGTACCAATGGCAATGATAAATTCCAGGTTTTTTGGACAATATTTTCTTTCATAAAACGAGCTACTTTCGAGCGTCAGCAACAACATGGAAACATTACCATTTTGGTAACATGTCTCGTACTATTACTATCCTATAGTAATATCTCCAAGTTACTCGGAGTCAGATGGAAAAATAGCCAGATTTGACTTCATGTGCGTATGAAGGCCTTCTCTAGGACCAATTATCTCGCTGCCTCATGCTTGAGCGTCGATACTGGAAAAACAAGAGTAAAGTACAATGGTACCTTAACAGTGATTATAACACTAAATACTTTCATGCCCGTGTCACACATCATTGACGAGAGAATAATATCCACTCAATTTTTCATCCGGACACAGGATGGCATCACACAATGCCTGCTATCCAAACCTACTTCCAGCAATTCTATATGCGACTTCTTACCACTACCAACCCACCAATAGCCACTGAGGAAGAACCGTTCATAACAATAAAGCCAACAGACTATTCTTCCTAGATAATGTTTCTGAGGAGAAGATTCGCCTGACACTGTAATGAATGGACCATAATAAAAGCCCAATTTAAGATGGCCTCACTGCCGAATCCACTAGTCGGTTGTAGGGTTTGCGGTCACCAACCATGTCCTCCGATTCTTTGACATAGGATACATTCCATTTGAGATTAATCAGACTTTTCTATATTCATTCTGAAAACCAAAATCCCTACTCAAGTGATGCATTTTCTTCCTATCATCTTGTGTAATGGGATCTACAAACTTATCTCATCCATTATTGTAGCCTAGATGAGACCTATTATGAAATACATAATCTCGCCTTACCAAACAATGTTCATTGCAAATAGGCACATCCAAGACAATATTTTACTCACTCACGAGATCATGCATTCCATGCGAATGTCCAAATCTAAAAAGGGTAGCTGTGCAATCAAGCTTGACTTACAGATAGATTACGACCAATTGGAATGACCCTTTATTCACTGGGTTCTCATAAAAGCATGACTTTCCTGAGAAGTGGATCCACTTTATTCAGCCTGTATCTCCACTTCCTCGTACTAAACTTTAATTAATGGCCACCTCGGAGAAACATTTTACCCCACCCATGGACTTCGACAAGGCGACCCCCTCACCTTACCTCTTTATTCTTTCTTTGGACATATTGCTCCGTACTATTGATCGAGAGTGTAATCAGCACCGTCTGACTGCTTTTGGCACATCTAGCACGGGGCCCCATATACCAGCACTGGCCTTGCAGATGACTGCATGTTCTTCCTACAACCTACTGTTGCTACACTAAATAAATTTACATATATACTCAACCATTTTCAGGCCCTTTCTGTCCAAGCCATTATCTACGCCAAGTCTTCTCTAACTTTTGGGCCCTCTACTCCGCATGTTATTCACCATAGAGCTATCCAAAAAATGTGAATTTTTCGATATCAGGGACATGATAAATACCTGGGCCTCCCCATGCTTACTGGGTGGGTCTTAGGTCAGCTATTCCACGAGACTATCAATGCACTTGAAAGTCGACTCCATGTGTGGTATAATAATTTCTTAACCTCTGCAAGACGTGTCACGCTCATCAATGTTGTAGGCATGTCCATGCCCTCGTACTTTATGTCCAATTATCCACTTCCCAAGTTGATTCTAAGTGCCCTTACCCAAAAAATTAAAGCTTTCTTTCGAAATTCAACACATTTGGCTCGCAAAATGCCTACTGCCCCATGGTCGACTATAACGTTACCCCGACTGTTGGGATGATGGGCATTAAAAACTTACACACCTTAAACGATGCCTTCATGATTAAGTTACTCTTGACGGTTCTCCACCACCTAGTGAATCGCTGGTCTTGTACCATTACCCATAAATATTTCCCTCAAGCTACTCTCCTTACAGCGACCAAGAAATCACATTGCTCATGGTTCTGGACCAAGATTTCTCAATTGCTACCTCTTTTCGAAAAAGGACCCAAATGGAGAATGAGACAAGGCCATATTTTCTTTGGACATCATATTTGGGTCTTAAATGCCGCCGTGGAAATAATGTTTCTATACATTCCCAGTACAGTTCTGGATGCACCACTTGAATCCTTTATTTTCGACTCCTAGTGGAATTTTCCAACTTTGGCTCAGTGGCCGCCCGCTCACTTTCTACTGCACATTCAGGCCATATACATCCCTCCAGGCCAGATGTATTATGAAACTTATTGGTGGCCTGATCCAGGGGGTGTTTTTCCTATTCGCTCCACTTATCGCTAGTTGTGTACACCAACCTACATCCAACACCACCCAACTCTCCTATGGCTTTAGCTGTGGAAGGGTCCCCTTCCACTGAAGGTGCACACATTTCTATATTTCTTACTACTTAATTCCCTCTCGTCATCTGATCGACTTCCCAATTACCATCTAGTGTCATTTCCGCAATGCTCACTCTGTGGAAACGACAGTAATACTCACATATTTAACATGTGCCTCGCTTTCTTCAACCTCCATACTCTAGACTGTACTGGAAAAAATTGAACATAAAATCCCGGAATCAATATTTTAGCGACAAATCATTTATCATTTAATCACCTTGATTTACACCAAGCTTGCAAATCTGTCATTCTAGTATTGGAATGTTAACATATTGTACAACCCACAATTTTAAACACATTATCACATCAATTCAAATGGCAGTTGTTAGCACAAAAATCCCAAAAGGCCATCGTACAATTGCTAATAAAAGATTATTTGAATTTAAGAGATCATTAAGAAGTTATAACCCAACAAATCACTATAAAACAAAAAAAATATGATTCAAAATAGGTCATTGGATTACTATCTTATCACAACTATCCTACCCAAAACATGCATTGAAACCTAACATATAATGTGTAAACTAGGGTTTGATATAATAATAATCTCATTCTTAAGATTGAATAAAGAAGACCATTTGTGTAAACAATGCATAAATGTAAGTAAAAATTACAAAATATCAATCTAAATTTGGGTCCAATGTTAGCTAAGCCACAACCAACACTCTATGATTGATTCAAAGTACACACTATCTAATATCTAAGGTAATGCGTGAGAGTTTAAAATGGTATATGCATAACTAATAAGCTCAATTCTTGAAACATGTTACAAACGAAACAAATGTCAACTCATGAAATCTGAACTGTTTTGCGTCGGATGGAACATTGTGTGGCCTATAATTAATGATATTAGAGGCTTAGAATACTAACTTGCACACTTTCTTTGCAAACATATTTAGTGAATTTCAAATAAGTGGTCTCGTGGAGTTATGGATGGACGAAATATAGATAATAGAAAAAAAAACATTTAGATAATCTAAGATTTGATATTCATAAAGACAAGTGAAAAACACCATTTCAATATCATCAATCATCATCAACGCCACCACAATTAAGATGAGACTAAAAAAAAACTACAAACAATACAAAATCCATATCCCCAATGATGAAATCTAAAAAAATGTGGGATTTATAATGATGGAATCTACAAAAACCTTTGATTTTTGATATTGTAGGGTCATGGATTATATACATGGGATTTCAAATGAATAAATCAATAAAACTTGAAGAACTAATCAAACTCTCCTTAAATCTTTCATGTTGTGATTTTGACACAATGACCAATACCTTACCATTTAGACAATATAATCATGCCATGAAACGAGTTTTAGACCATAAAATGTTCCATAATTGATTATAATAAGTTTGCGAAACGCAATACCCATCCCAATTTGACAACTGTAGATTCACCTGTGCTTTTCCACACGTATATAAACAACTATGATCACCATGTAAATTGAAGCTTTAAGAAAAAGTTGACTATATCAGTGGAATTAGGAAAAAATATCTTATAAATGTGTAGGATGTGAATGTATGATAGGGGTGGAAAATATGGAGGATATACCTAGGGGAATGCATGGCATAACACATTCTGAAGGGAAATAATTTTTGTTGGACAAAGTAGGAGGATGTCCTTGAGAGTTAGGGAGTGAGGAAGAGAGCAAGAAAATAAGCACTCTAAGTAGAAATAAGAGAGAGAGAGAGAGAGAGAGAGAGAGAGAGAGAGAGAGAGAGAGAGAGAGAGATAGATAGAGAGAGATAGAGATAGAGAGAGAGAGAGATAGAGAGAGAGAGAGAGAGAGAGAGAGAGAGAGAGAGAGAGAGACCAGAACAACCAAAATCGCATAAGAGATATAGTGTTAGTGCTATAAAATAAATTAAATGAATTTGATTAATGTAGGGTGTTTTCAAACAAGATCACTAAAACTAACATTTACTATGGGATGTGAGCGTATTTTCCTACAATAATGTCTAACAAAGAAAGATAGTACAATAAACTAAGTTTAATACAACTATTTGAAAAAATAATTTGCATTATTCAATTAATGTGTGAATGCTTAAAGTCAATTAATTCACAAATATAAATAAACTTAATTTATTTAAACTAATCCTAATTGCTTTTAGTAAATAATTATGCTTTCCATCCATCACAAATTAAGAGTCAAGTAATCAATCCAAACAATAAAATAAAAACTAAACAAATACCACAATAAGTGACCAATTAATGAAAACATATCTAATTGTTCCTTTTTGAGCGAGTAACATATATATCACAAAAAAATTAATCAAACCAACCCCTAAAAATTAACTCCAATTGTCTCGGAAAAATTAACATACCTAAATTATTCACTGTAATATTCTTGCACATTCATATCAAAATTCACATCAACTAATGACAAGATACCTAAATTAACTCAAAGTGTCTCAGTAAAGTTAATCCAACCGAGCACTAAAATTTAAAGGGCAACATTTTGTTTACGGACTAATATGGTCTTAAAGCTCTAATTTTAATATTATTCCAAAAAAGACAATAGTCAGGCCTAAGATAAAAATAAAGTAAGTCATAAAAAAATAATCAAAATGCTATTGGAATATGCTCTTAAAACCAGTTAGGGTTTATTCAAGTACCAACTAGTGAGAATTTTTTGTGTGTGTGCACGTGGGAATGAGGAGTTTTGTGTGATGGGTGTGTCTATAATTTTAGGAGGGTTAGGTTACTTTGGGGAAAAACAAGTTTCCTATTTGAGATGGGGGAAAGTGTTGGGCCATTTTTTCCTTTACCACGCGCATCCAAACTTTTTTGAGGAAAGAAATCGGTCATAAATACTATACTTATTAGATATGCATCTTCAAAATCTATCAAAAACAGTCATACTATATAAAATTAAATATGATTGCTATGTTTAAAATATCATATAAATTAACACTAATAAATATATAATGACTAATTATAACAAAAATATGTCATACGCAGGTAATAGTTTTATACTTTACACATTTTTTAACTTGCTTCTCATAACCCTCCCGTCTTAGTTAGCTAAAGAAACACCAACTCCTTTTCAGTGCCAAAAATAAAGGAAAAAAGACAACGATGTATCGATCCTTTTCTGATGCCAAGAGAGAAGAAGGATTATGAAGCAGTACTGCAAACGAGAAGGATCCAACTCTACCCCCTCAAAACATCTACGATTTCTTTCCTTCCAAACACACCAAAAAATACAATGAGGGACGATCTTCCAAACCCCCTAGGACTAAGCCAACCCCTAGGACTACCCTAAGCCACCAACACCCCGCTCACCTCCCGAGGCACAGCCCATGAGATCATGCCTAAAGAAAGGATCTCTTCCGAAAGTCCCCGGGTCACGTGACAGTGAAGGAGAAGGTGATTGGTTGTTTCCACATCCTTCTTGCACAACCAACATCTGCTGGCTAACCTCCCCCCACAATTCTGCAACCCCTCAATTGTAAAAAATGGCTTGCCCGACCCCAGTCCACATAAAAAACCTAACCTTTGGGGGCGTCGATTTCTTCCAAATAAACGTTCATGGAAGAGAGACTCTCCCATTGCCCCTAATCACATATTAAGATTTCTTAACTGAGAAAATGCCATCCTGAGAGCTCGCCACCTCAACTAATCATCCCCACTGAACCTAATAGGTGCTGAAGACAACCACTAAAAGAATGCCTCCGCCTCCTCCATATCTCAATCCTTAAGCCCCCTCCGAAAATTAGGTTCCCACACCACACGATCCCCCAACTTCCTTCTATGATCCTCTATTATTCGCTCTCTAACCCTCACAATCCGATATATCCCCGAGAAAAGATCCTCGAGAGAGCCTCCCTCACCCCCAACTATCTTTACAAAACCTGACACGATTTCATCTCCCAAGATGAAAGGAAGTGGACTTAGAGAAAACATCCCAACCACGAGTAATGTAATTCCACATACCAACCCCATGAGCCCCACCCCCACCCCCCACCCTAGGGCACCACCCAAACTGGTCAACCCCTTGTCAAATCATCATCAGCTTCTTCCATAATCGGCCCTTTTCCTTGTTAAACCTCCACAACCACTTGCCCATTAAAGCCTGATTGAAGTGTGATAAACTTCTCTCCCCCGTCCCACCCTCCTTCATCGAACTGCATACCTCATCCCAAATCACCAGGCTGTATTTTCACTTACCATCATTCCCCCTCCATAGGAAGTTCCTCATCATCTTGTCAAGTCTGTTTCCCACAGAAGAAGGAAGAGGGAGGACCGACAAGAAGTACGTCAATAAACTCGATAAAACACTTCTGATCAACGTAAACCTCCCCGTTTGGAAATGTAACTATGCTTCCAACTTGCTAACCACCTTTGAACCCTCTGGATAACCGGATCCCACATCGTCGTGGAAATTATATTGGCAATGTACTTAGTTATCTAAAAAAACTCTTAACTCCTTGAGTTCCTAAAAATATACACCATCACATGAATCACCGATCACTTCACAACTCTCAAGCCCTTTCTTACTTCTCATTACAGTCAAAGTCTTCTCTTCATTTCTTTGTTTTTTTTATCCTACACCTATTGAAACTCATGAAGAGAAACATGAACACCCTTCACCCTTCTTCATCATATATGGGTTTGGATTTCAAACCTCCACTGGGCTTTCACTTCCACCCCAGTGATGAAGAAATATACCAAATGCACTGTGAAAAGATCATTTGCGGCCAACTATCGGATAGTGTCCTCCAATATCTTGTGAGGGAGAGGAACCTCTATTACGAGGCGAAACTTCATGCAATATTTAAGGGGTGAACTAACGTGAACACCCTGTATTCCTTTACTCCATTGAGCGAATAAAGGGAAAAATATTAAAAATATTAATTTTACAGTCGACAAGGATAAGGGTAGCTGGAATTGCCAACAAACCCACAATTTCAAAAATGGGCGAGAGAAATGAAAACTCAGATATCATCACAATGCCTCAAAACATGACAAGGGGTGGATAATGACTGCATTTGTTTTGCCAAATAATAATATCTACGCTATTTGCCGGATTAAAAGGAAGATTCATCTAGATGAGGATGCCCATGCTCAGCCACTTCCAATAAGGGTTGAAGATTATATCCATCCATCCCATCCATTTCTAACATCACCAATAAGCAATGAAGATTATGCCTATCCATCCCACCCATTTTTACCAACAACAATAAGCGTTGAAATTATATCTTCCATTCCACCCATTTCTAACCACAACAACAAGCTTTGAAGATTATGCTCGGCCATCCCACCTATTTCCATCAACAAGAATAAATTTTAAGGATTATATCTAGCCATCCCATCCACATCTAAATGATCAACCACCATGGGGTATGAACGATTTCATTAGTGACTTAACCATTGGGGAAATAGAGCAAGCAATTAGCCTGGAAGACTATGGTGTGACACCTCGACTAATTAAATACCGGGTAGCTACTCCTTTATTAAATTAATACAAAATGTCAAGTTGGTTCAGTTAATAGCATCACTGTCGAAAACATTTTAATAATTACTAACCACCTAGTATTTAAAAAGTGAGTTGTCAAATTTTAAATTAAATCTGATTAACATGCAATAAGTGAAATTATAAAAGAATAACATAACCATTCACAATAAAGTCCCAATAGCGTAACCATCAAATAATAATGAATCCGAAGAAAATATTCCTCACAATAATCCCAATACTGAAATAATAAAACAAGTCTGCATCCTAAATTAATTACAAACCAAAGTCTGATTCACTGAAATATAAAATGTCTCTAAAGGAAATGACCGACATGCCCTACAAATGATGAAACTGAACATGGAGTCAAGACTAGAAAAGGAGGCGTCTACTGTCAAGGCCCTGTAACTTCCACAACAGCTACAGCTCGTCACCTGAATAGAATTCCTATGCATGGTGTCCTTGTGGCTGGGCACCTAAAAAGGTTTTTACAAAAATAAATTTGAAAGCAAACTGGTCAGAGACCGAATGTGGAGAATAGTTTTAAAAACAACAAGTGCTTTAATAACATTAAAACAATGAATGCAAAATACATGTTAGGACGTGCTCTCACATGAATTACTCACCTCTCGACTATTTGTGCACTCCTAACGTACCGTACCCATACAAGTGATTCTCATATCTATCTAGACCAAAACAAATACTAACCTTTCTACTCGATTCGCAATTTAATTCCAACATCATCAATTAAATAGAGAGTTTTACTTTAATTCTCGGATTCTCAATTATTAGCAATGCAAATCACTACAGGTTGTCCCTTTCAATCTTTACCGTTCATTATGATAATTATACTGCACAATTTAAACATGACAATTCTTTCATTTAACTGTATATTAATCCCGTCATAAATATACAATACTAGCACCCCGAGACTAAGCTGCGGTGCACACATACTCTGCTATCCCATCCCGGTACATCACATACATAAGGATCACACATTTCGAATCTCTCAGGAACCGTTCTCAGATAATAGCAAATCACAAACAATGGAGGCGAACATAGTTCACATCACATGGGTCACGCACATACCTACGCTCCCATGATCAGCAGACTTATTAGCTTCACAATAAGTCCTTCTCTGACCTATGTCCTCGAGGTACCAGTCCAAATCCCCCCGTAGGCACACAAAGATTAGATGGCCCAAAACGAACACAAACCTCCCGTGATAGCAAGTATGGTAGGTATGTCATACACATAAAATCATATATACTAAGCATGCACACATCTTAGTAATTACCATATTTTTAGTAGTGATATACTTCTCGTTCTTATACTAACTTTTAGTATTACACAATTCACATGTCCTCGGTTTATATGTATTTAAGTCATCAATTATCCTCTTATCGTGATTAGTCACTCGCGTCCTAATCCACAAATATCATTTGGTTCAAATCAGTCTTATATATGTTACCCCTCAATATATCCCAAATCTCCCAACTATACCAATTAGTTAACAAGGGAAAGTTATCTCATCAATTAAACAAGGTTACGGGACACTAGAAATCAAATCAGGCCAAAAAGGCCATTCTGTCAACTCGTTAGAAGTCTCGTTCGAACGAGAGGGCATCGAACGAGAGTTCGTTTGAACGAAAGGCATCGAACGAACTACCAACTCGTTCGAAGGAAAACTGTCACCTCGTTAGAAGCTCGTTTGAACGAGCTCGTTCGAACGACCTGGGCAGGTCTTCGAACGAGATGGCAGTTTCGAGCCCAGAATTTCCTATATCGTTTTTCCCAATTTTCTTCTCCTTAAAACTCATCCAAAAATCATGCCAACAGTATTTTAAGGTTCCTCAACATTACTAAACCTTCTTAGGTCGTATCTTAACATTTATATAGGGGCCAATCTTCCTAAACAACATATAATTTTCATATCTCCACAATTTTCCCCAAACTTTAAAAGTATGAACCCTAGAAATTTAAAGTCTTCAATTTCCCTTAATAAATCCGTTTTTGCATCATAAAAAGTCGTATTTCTTTTAGTATAATCACCCAATAACATTCTCATGCAATCCCTATATCAAAACCTGAATTTCTAACTCCAATTTCATGGGTTTTATCAATCTCCCAATACAATGCAATTATATAAATTTCTAAGCATGGAAGAAACATTCGCTTGAAATTAACGTAATTAAACCACTTGCCTTGGATTGTTCTTCAGAATTTGATGTCGAATGTTGAAGGTTGCTCTCTCTCTCTCTCTCTCTCTCTCTCTACAATTTCTCCCAAGGTTGAAGGTTGAAGATGGTGGTTATGATTTTCTCTTTTGGGAACCTCTTCTAACTTCTTCCTATAACTCTCATAGCCCTCTAATTAGTTAAGTGCTGGTAATGGTTTAGTGGGTTACTAAATATCCTATATTTAATTCCCAAAATTCGTTGGTTATAATTCCCAAAATTTCAAAATTACCAAAATACCCTTTTAAGTTGCCGGTATGGCTTAATAATGCCCCGGGACCCAAACTAAACCCCCGGCTAGTGTTTTCTAACTATTTCGACCCTTTCGGACACGTTTGCGCACTCAAAATGACCATTCAGTTGATAAAAATAAAATTCACTTTTTAATTCAAATAATTATATTCTTGACGTGACTGACACGCGCGTCCCAACTAAATTTCCCAAATTGTCGTATTTCAATCTCGCGATAATTTCAATATTTTCAATATTCATACCTCGTCACATGTATATACACATTATAATCAAATACCAACTCTCATCTCATTAGTATTTTATCCGGATTAATTCTTAATTAATTCACATTTAATTGAAATAATCCCGTAAATAAATATCAATAAAAGTATGAGGTATTACATACTTCCCCCTTAATAACAGAATTTCGTCCCGAAATTCGGAACTAGAAAGTACCTGGTAAAAACAACTCTGGATAACGTTCTCGCATCTCATCCTCGCGCTCCCATGTGGACTCGTCGGCATTATGATGCCGCCACTGAACACGTACCAACGGTACTATCTTTGACCGCAGTTTTCGCTCACTTCGGTCCAAATAGTAATCGGCCCCTCCTCGTAGGAGCTATCAGGCTGGAGATCGATGTTCTCCAAAGCAATGTGAGAATGAGCCAAATCATCCCTAAGATATTTCCTTAGCGAGGAAATATGAAACACATCATGAATCCTATGCAAATGCTCCGGTAACCCAAGTCTATATGCAACGGACCCAATCCGCTCGATGATAGGAAATGGCCTCACATATCTCGGTGCTAGTTTCCCCTTCTTCTCAAAATGCATAATCCCCTTCATAGGAGATACTCTGAGTAAAACCTGGTCCCCCACTTTGAACTCCCTGAAGAACCTTTTCGCATCAGCATAGCTCTTCTCCCGATCCTGAGCTACCCGAATGCGACTCCGTATCAATTCTATCCTTGTCGAAGTATCCTGAATCATTTCCGGCCCAAGAAGTTTATTATCCCCCACTTCTAACCAACATGCTGGGGAACGACAAGGTCTACCATACAATGCCTCAAATGGAGCCATGCCAATAGTGAACTAGTAGGAGTTATTATAAGCAAACTCCACCAGTGGAAGGTATTGCTCCCATCCACCCCCAAAGTCTATGATGCACATACGCAACATATCCTCCAACATATGATTTGTACGCTCAGTTTGCCCATCGGTCTGCGGGTGATAAGACGTACTCAACCGCAATTCCGTGCCCATGGCCTCCTGAAAACTCTCCCAAAACTGTGAAATAAATATCTTGTCTCGATCAGACACGATATTTAGGTGCACACCGTGAAGTCTCACTATTTCTGCAATAAAAATCTGGGCATACTGTCCCGTAGTGTAGTCTGTCCTTACGGGTAGAAAATGAGCGACTTTGGTCAACCTGTCCACAATTACCCAAATGGAGTCGTGACCCCTCTGTGACGTAGCTAACCCCGTAATAAAGTCCATGGAGATGATCTCCCATATCCACATCGGGACCTCTAATGGCTGTAGAAGTCCTGCCGGTCTCTGATGATCCACTTTTACCAGCTGACAAGTGGCACATTTAGAAACAAACACGGCAATATATCTCTTCATCCCGCTCCACCAATACTGTCGCCTCATGTCTTGGTACATTTTATCCCCACCGGGGTGTACCGCGAACCGTGAGCCGTGAGACTTTGCCATCACCTCGTGTCGCAAGTCTTCCCCCTTACGAAACGACTAACCTCCCATTGAAGCGTAATCCCCCGTCTGAGCTAACGGTATAGGACTCTGCTCCCTCTGCTAGCAATCGAACTATCTGCTCCTGACAGAACGAGTCATTTGCCTGTGCCTTTACCACCTTCGTGACAATCTGCGGTGTAACTGTCATCACCGACATGAACGATCGGGCCACTGCATCCTGGTGTCCCAACTCCTTCCGCTTAGCCTTCCACACCTCGGCCACCTCATCTACTGGCCTACGGCTCAACGCGTCTGCTACCACGTTAGCCTTCCCCGGGTGATATTGGATATCAAACTGATAATCCTTCACAAACTCAAGCCACCTCTGTTGCCGCATATTCAACTCCTTCTGCGTGAATAGGTAGGGTAAGGACTTGTGGTCCGTGAATAATCGGAATTTCTCCCCCAGGAGATAGTGTCTCCAAATCCTAAGTGCAAATACAACTGCCGCTAACTCCAAGTCATGGGTGGGGTAATTCTTCTCGTGGGGATTAAGCTTACGGGAAGCATAAGCTATGGCATGACTCTCCTGCTGCAATACACCTCCAAGTCCTTGTAAGGATGCATCGGTGTAGACTAGATACTCAACTCCCGGTCTCGGCAATGCTAACACAGGTGCTGAGGTTAACTTATCCTTCAACTCATCGAATGCCAACTGACAGGCATCACTCCAAATGAATGGCACACCCTTACGAGTCAGATGTGTCAAAGGACCCGCTATCTTTGAGAAACCCCAAATAAACCTCCTGTAGTATCCTGCTAGGCCCAAGAAACTACGAATCTCAGTCGGTGTTGTGGGCTGTCCCCACTCCCTCACCACGAATACCTTCCTCGGATCAACAGATATCCCCCGGTCTAAAATGATATGCCCAAAAAACTGAACCTCCTTCAGCCGAAACCCACACTTCTCATACTTTGCATACAGCTCGTTCTGACGTAGTGTCTGCAAAACCTGCCTCAAATGCTCGGCATGCTCCTCTTCTGTCTGGGAGTAAACTAGAATGTCATCGATGAAGACAATGATGAACTGGTCTAGGAACTCTCTGAACACCCTATTTATCAAGTCCATAAACACGGCTGGAGCATTGGTCAAGCCAAAAGGCATAACTCGAAACTCGTAGGAACCATATCTCGTTAAGAAAGCAGTCTTTGAGATGTCCTCTTACCTGATACGCAACTGATGGTATCCTGATCGCAAATCAATCTTTGAGAAGAAAGAAGCTCCTCTCAGTTGGTCCAATAAGTCATCGATTCGGGGCAACGGATACTTATTCCGTATCGTGACCTTATTCAACTCCCGGTAATCTACCCACAACCTCAACGATCCATCCCTCTTCTTTACGAACAACACAGGAGCACCCCATGGTGAAGTACTCCTCCGGATAAACCCCTGACCCAATAACTGCTCAATCTGATCCCGTAACTCTCTCATCTCGACTGGAGCCATACGGTAAGGTGCGCGGGCAATAGGCCGAGTGTCCGGCGTCAAATCGATCACAAAATATATCTCTCTACTCGGAGGTAGTCCAGGTATATCCTGAAATACATCGGCAAACTCTCGAACAACTGGAATCGAATCAAGTGGTATCACCACTTCCTTAGAGGTCTCCTCCTCTATATAGTAAAGTGAGTGGACGATCCTCCCTCAGGGCGAGGAATCGCCACTAAAAACATCTCCTGCCCGGGAATGGCAAAGATAATACTCCTACTAAAACAGTCAATCATGGCTCGGTACGCAACTAGCCAATCCATACCAATAATGGCATCATACTCGGTCATCTCTAAAACTAACATGTCAGCGGGTAAAGTAAACCTCCCGATTTCTATACCCACACCTCTACATATAAGGGAAATCACGGAATCCCTCCTCAACGGTGAATCTACACAAGTAATCGTGCTCTCGGCGGTGTCTAACAACCCAATGGTGCATGAAAATCTCATAGAAATGAAATAATGTGTGGCACCCGTGTCAAATGAAATACACCCCATAGTCCCCTGGATAGAGAACATACCCTCAATGGCCAGTGGATCCTGTGGGGCTGCGGCATGCTAGAGCTGATACACTCTCCCATACTGAAGTTGTCCCTGCTGAACTGGGACTGCTGGCACGGGTGGTAGTGCTGCCATCTGTGGTCGTGCTGGGAGGGCGGCGGGAAACATAGGCCTCTGTGGCTCGTGTCGGGCACCCTGCTGCTGCTGCTGTGGGGCCCTGCCCTTTTTATGGCCAATCTTGCCACAAACATAACACTTCCCTGGGAAGTTTCCTCCTCGCTGTCCCTGCTTCCCTCGGCCCTGGTGGCCATTACCATTCCTCCCCTGGCCATGCTGGCCCTGCTGAAACTGCTGCTGCTGACCATTCTGACCCTGCTGGCCCTGCCTGAAACCTCCCTGTCCGTTTATGAAATTCCCCGATCTGAACCTCTTAGAATCCCCCTACTGGGAACCCTACCTGTACTGTCCCTGAGCAAATTGTGCCCCGCTGGCACCATTTCCCCCAGTCCTGCCCTGATGGCTGGACTCTCCTGATCTCTTGCTCTCAGACATGTGAAAGCGGTGATCCTGGCAGTGTAGCAGTGCAGCGTTAACCACGTCAGAATAAGTGGCCAACGAGAGATTCCCCAACAAGTGCTGAAGGATCCTCCAAGTTAATCCATCTGTGAACTTGTGAATCTTTTTCTCCTCGGTCGGTATTTCATCCGGAACAATGTGCAACAAGTTAGTGAATTCCGCCTCATACTCGACCACAGTCTTTCCCTCCTGCTTGAGGTTCATCAGTTTCCTCCTGATCTCCGTGTGAACAGCTGACGAAAAATATTTGCGGTCGAACCGCACCCAAAACTCCTGTATAGTGAGAGTATCCCTCTCCTCTGCGGTGGTAATGGACTCCCACCACTGTAATGCAGATCCCACTAGCTTGAAAGTAGCAAGTATCTGCTTCTGAACATCGGTGCACTCATACATCCTCAAGTGCCTCTGAATATTTTTCCTCCACTGATTGGATACCATAAC
The DNA here is from genome assembly GCA_949130495.1 of Sambucus nigra. Classification (NCBI taxonomy): domain Eukaryota; kingdom Viridiplantae; phylum Streptophyta; class Magnoliopsida; order Dipsacales; family Adoxaceae; genus Sambucus; species Sambucus nigra. Next base: position 381,131,317 of record OX422220.1, on the reverse strand, counting down.
ATCAGAGCTACCTGCGAACTCCGGAGGGTGTGCTTTCTAAAAAGCATCACAAACGCGTTCCCAAGAAGACGGGAATGCATGTGCCTGGACTGGTGCGGCTACCGGTGCCTGCTGTAGAATGGCTAGGGCGGCATTTACCGCTTGGGCAACAATAACTGCAACCTTAGCGGCATTCATGGTGCCCTGTACTGGTGCAGGCTGTGGCTCTGGTTGTGCATTCGTAGGAACCCGTTGCGCACGTCGTGGAGGCATCTGAAATAAGAGTAAAGTCTATATGTTCGCAGTTATAAACTCAAAATAGCTGAAGAGCGAAGCATACACAAAAGAATACAACAGTCCTAAAATATAAGGCTCTACATCAAAGAAAGCTCAGCGAAAACATAATAAGCCGTACAGATCCTAAGGACACTAGAACCTGATGCTCTGATACCACTTGTGACACCCCGACTAATTAAATATCGGGTAGCTACTCCTTTATTAAATTAATACAAAATGTCAAGTTGGTTCAGTTAATAGCATCACTGTCGAAAACATTTTAATAATTACTAACCACCTAGTATTTAAAAAGTGAGTTGTCAAATTTTAAATTAAATCTGATTAACATGCAATAAGTGAAATTATGAAAGAATAACATAACCATTCACAATAAAGTCCCAATAGCGTAACCATCAAATAATAATGAATCCGGAGGAAATATTCCTCACAATAATCCCAATACTGAAATAATAAAACAAGTCTGCATCCTAAATTAATTACAAACCAAAGTCTGATTCACTGAAATATAAAATGTCTCTAAAGGAAATGGGAAACATGCCCTACAAATGATGAAACTGAACATGGAGTCAAGACTAGAAAAGGAGGCGTCTACTGTCAAGGCCCTGTAACTTCCACAACAGCTACAGCTCGTCACCTGAATAGAATTCCTATGCATGGTGTCCTTGTGGCTGGGCACCTAAAAAGGTTTTTACAAAAATAAATTTGAAAGCAAACGGGTCAGAGCCCGAATGTGGAGAATAGTTTTAAAAACAACAAGTGCTTTAATAACATTAAAACAATGAATGCAAAATACATATTAGGACGTGCTCTCACAAGAAATACTCACCTCTCGACTATTTGGGCACTCCTAACGTACCGTACCCATACAAGTGATTCTCATATCTATCTAGACCAAAACAAATACTAACCTTTCTACTCGATTCACAATTTAATTCCAACATCATCAATTAAATAGAGAGTTTTACTTTAATTCTCGGATTCTCAATTATTAGCAATGCAAATCACTACAGGTTGTCCCTTTCAATCTTTATTGTTCATTATGATAATTATACTTCACAATTTAAACATGATAATTGCTTTCATTTAACTGTATATTAATCCCATCATAAATATACAATACTAGCACCCCGATACTGAGCTGCGGTGCACACATACTCTGCTATCCCATCCCGGTACATCACGTACATAAGGATCACACATTCCGAATCTCTCAGGAATCGTTCTCAGATAATAGCAAATCACAAACAATGGAGGCGAACATAGTTCACATCACATGGTTCACGCACATACTGACGCTCCCAGGATTAGCAAACTTATTAGCTTCATAATAAGTCCTTCTCTGACCTATTTCCTCGAGGTACCAATCCAAATCCCCCCGTAGGCACACAAAGATTAGATGGCCCTAAACGAACGCAAACCTCCCGTGATAGCAAGTATGGTAGGTATGTCATACACATAAAATCATATATACTAAGCATGCACACATCTTAGTAATTACCATATTTTTAGTAGTGGTATACTTCTCGTTCTTATACTAACTTTTAGTATTACACAATTCACATGTCCCCGGTTTATATGTATTTAAGTCATCAATTATTCTCGCATCGTGATTAGTCACTCGTGTCCTAATCCACAAATATCATTTGGTTCAAATCACTCTTCTATATGTTACCCCTCAAAATATCCCAAATCTCCCAACTATACCAATTAGTTAACAAGGGAAAGTTATCTCATCAATTAAACAAGGTTACGGGACACTAGAAATCAAATCAGGCCAAAAAGGCCATTTTGTCAACTCGTTAGAAGTCTCATTCGAACGAGAGGGCATCGAACGAGAGTTCGTTTGAACGAAAGGCCTCGAACGAACTACCAAATAGTTAGAAGGAAAACTGTCACCTCGTTAGAAGCTCGTTCGAACGAGCTCGTTCGAACGACCTGGGCAGGTCTTCTAACGAGATGGTAGTTTCGAGCCCAGAATTTCCTATTTCTTTTTTCCTAATTTTCTTCTCCTTAAAACTCATCCAAAAATCATCCCAACAGTATTTTAAGGTTCCTCAACATTACTAAACCTTCTTAGGTCGTATCTTAACATTTATATAGGGGCCAATCTTCCTAAACAACATATAATTTTTATATCTCCACAATTTTCCCCAAACCTTAAGAGTATGAACCCTAGAAATTTAAAGTCTTCAATTTCCCTTAATAAATCCGTTTTTGCATCATAAAAAGTCGTATTTATTTTAGTATAATCACCTAATAACATTCTACATGCAATCCCTATATCAAAACCTGAATTTCTAACTCCAATTTCATGGGTTTTTATCAATCTCCCAATACAATGCAATTATATAAATTTCTAAGCATGGAAGAAACATTCGCTTGAAATTAACGTAATTAAAACACTTGCCTTGGATTGTTCTTCAGAATTTGATGTCGAATGTTGAAGGTTGCTCTCTCTCTCTCTCTCTACAATTTCTCCCAAGGTTGAAGGTTAAAGATGGTGGTTATAGTTTTCTCTTTTGGGAACCTCTTCTAACTTCTTCCTATAAGTCCCGTAGCCCTCTAATTAGTTCAGTGATGGTAATGGTTTAGTGGGTTACTAAATATCCTATATTTAATTCCCAAAATTCGTTGGTTATAATTCCCAAAATTTCAAAATTACCAAAATACCCTTTTAAGTTGCTGGTATGGCTTAATAATGCCTCGGGACCCAAACTAAACCCCCGGCTAGTGTTTTCTGACTATTTCGACCCTTCCGGACACGTTGGAGCACTCAAAATGACCATTCGGTTGATAAAAATAAAATTCACTTTTTAATTCAAATAATTATATTCTTGACGCGACTGACACGCGCGTCCCAACTAAATTTCTCAAATTGCCGTATTTCAGTCTCGCGACAATTTCAATATTTTCAATATTCATACCTCGTCATATGTCTATACACATTAGAATCAAATACCAACTCGCATCTCGTTAGTATTTTATCCGGATTAATTCTTAATTAATTCACATTTAATTTAATTAATCCCGTAAATAAATATCAATAAAAGTACGGGGTATTACATATGGCATCCCCAATTTGGAATCGCCTACTCAAGAAATGATGAACGGCCAATATCACCTTGATGAATATTCCAGTTATGATGAACTCTTACCATTCTAGATATATATTTTTTACGTTTGTTACTTGACACTTATCCTTAAATTATAGTTGAAATATCATTTATTGTGTAATATATCATGTCCTTAAATCATAGTTCAAATAGTTAAATCCTTAAACAAACATGCAATTTTCGTAATCCACCACCTATGTATTACGAAAATCGCGTGTTATATTTGATATTCATATTTCTAATTTACACACACACAAAAAAAGGGGAGGAATTCTCCTAAGTTTAGAAGATTTTTTATTTATCCAAATTTACAAATTTTAACACAAACACTCATCCACAACTAACCAAATACTAAATAATCTTACAATCCAACAAATTTTATGAGGAGTTTTAGATAATTTTTGTAACTATTTCAGCAGATAATTTTGTGAGGAGTTTTAGGGGTTTGAATAATATTAAAATTTAGTTAACAAATAATTTTGTGAACTCAAACATTTTGTTATAATTAGAGGACAATGGAACAATAGTTTTGTATGTGCCACAAATTGAAATCAGTCGTAAATGATAGGTGTCAACCAAAATAACACTTTCATGGTTATAACTTTAATTTAGTATTGTGTAGGAATTTTTCTTGTAAGAATATATGATATGGGTTTATGTGTTTCTTCCTCGCACGAAAAGATTGAAAATAATCTTTGAAAAAAACCAAAATCTTATGGACGAAAGTTAGAGACATGGGTTTATTTATTGATGAAAATTGAAAATGAAGATGGAAAAAAACTGAGTCACCAAAATATGGTGGTCTCAACATCTATATATAAATTTATGAGACATGAAACCTTTGCTCAGAACTTTCTCGGACATGAATCCATCTATTAATGACCTTGAACTTCAAACCTATAAGTATAATCGAATTTCCGCATAGTTCTTTGGTCACTATCGTGGCACATAACATATGTATAGAAAGAAAAACTTTATGTGTTTGAAAAGTAGATGTATAACATCATGATTCATAGATGGAAGATAGGGAAATTCAAGACATAATTTAGGCTATTGGGGTTTTCAGCAATAATCACATATAAGTCTACAAACAAACTGGGGTTATGTATTCATACATATACATAGCACATGGCATGAGATTGGAATTAAATGGAAGTTCATTTGATGCGTTAGCATTCCAACCGTTTGATAAAAGAAATGGATGGATATCATATACATAGAAAAGGAAATGAGATTGAAATTAAATGAAAGTTCATCTAATGCGTTAGCAGTCCAACTGTTTAAGAAAAGAAAATGATGGATATCATGAGTTTGGTTTGCCACCCGATAAAAATAATGTGAGAGAATAGGGATGGTTATGAGATGCCACATGGATACGTTGGAAGATGGACAAAATTGAATTCGGTCTTCCGTTTTATATTATTACTATAGATATAGATATACATAACCGAGTGAATTATATATATATATATATATATATATATATATATATATATATATATATATTGTATTAATGTTAATTAAATTGTAATTAAGTCTCCTCATAGTTATCCGACCAAATTAGTGATAAACTAATCTTAATATAATGTATTTTTCGACTAAATGCCAATAGTTCCAGTACTATCATCAGGTCATGATAAATAAGGAAATTATGGTCCATGTTCTCCATAAAGAATCTCTAATAAGACCGGCCAGTTTATGAAAAAGTGGACAATGAGGGTTTAGAACTTCATGCTGGCTTCATGGAAGATCTATGCCATTAAGGAGCCAAGACAAGGAGTGCATTAGTACTTGGGAAGGAAAGGAATCTTTTTTATTTTCATTCAAAAGTAATAGGTTTGGTAGGTTTTTGAAGATAAAAAGGAAAGAGAAACCATCAATGTAGTTATTTATTATTATGTTTCACTTATATTATGTTCAACTTAGGGTGCAACTGAAATGATGGCCATGACCCTAATATGGAAAATGATGAGGTACGCGATGCAAGACACGATTTGATTTGTTACAAGACTTATGAGCATGGTTTTATTTTAAAACAGGTGAGATATCACAAAATTAAGGCGATAAGACGACTATGAATTTCGATACAGTTTCACATTGAAACTAGAAATATATGTAGGAGCGCCCTAGTATATAAGCTTATATGAGGTTTATGCATGGGAGGTTAGTGTGAGGGTTCTCCCATTTGCCATGACTTCCATAATATACCCCTTTCTTATAAGGGCAATCATTCATCTGTACATGTGGAAAATCCACTTGATATGTATCCAATTGTATGTTAATATTCTCACATTATACCTTATGATGGTACGTATAAGAGGGAATTTGATATACTCGATGTACATGAATTCATTCCCTTCTATATACCTCCCGCGTGAGTTCAGTCATGCAATATGAGACAAGGGAACATTTCAATATACGTCAAATGTACTTGGCCAGTGGAAGGTGGGAGTCATATCGCTTATGTTAATCCCACCTCGCAGAACTAACAATTTTCACTAAATGAATCCCCGTACAGGGAAAAATTTAGGTTAAAATGTAGTGCTCACGTGATGTAGTGTGAAAATTGCATAAGTCTTAATTAGTATTTTTATATGAAGTTTTATTTATGCTATGAGTAATATTTTCAACTGCTAAGCATAAAGTATAGTATGTTAATATATATGAGTGACATGAAAAGGAGATAAGTCTATACAAATGGGATAAAGTGTCAAGGTGAAAATAATTTGTAAGTTTAAATGAGAATAATGTGAAATTGTGCGCAAGTGACATGGGATAAATACAAGTGATGTAAAACATATAAATAAGAAAGTGAATATATATAAGTGACAAGAAACATGTGTATCTGCAACTGACATGAAGTGGGCGAATCATATGAACAAGTAGAGTGACATATTGGAGATATATACAAGTGAATGAGATGCGTGAAATATATACAAATGAAGAAGGCTTGAAATAGGTGATAGAAAATATTGTATATACATTTGATGATAAGATAAGCATCATGGAGAAGGGAATAATAATGGATAAAGTGACACGCGTATGGCATATATGTACAGTATGGGAACATGAGGGTAATACTAATATTTTGGTAAAAAACATATACATGTGTAAGGAAATATTGAAAAAATGATAGAAAGGAAAATAATTCCCATGAATAAATAGAGTCTAGTCCTCTAAAAAAGGTTACTATTTTGGAAGAACGTTTTTAAACGACAACATAACTGTCTTTAATATATTTTTGGGAAAATTTTAACCATCCAAAAAGAGGTGAAGGGACCTTGAAACTTTTGCATCCATATTTTGTGAATAATAACATCCATCGCTACAGTTTAATATAGAATTTAATTACATTTAAGACTACCCAAACAACGAATAATCGTAAAATGTAATACATAAGATGATTTTTAGCCGACACAACAATAGTTAGAGTTCTAACCATCACCAAATATTCATCAAAATAAAAATTATAACACTAAGTTCAAATATTTTACTTGACAATAAAAATACATCAATTTCTTATACTCCAAAACATGAAATGCTTTTATCAAAGAAATTCCACCACACTAAAGCGTATGACCTCCAAAACCACTGATTAACATTTGCATGTTTTACAAAAATCGTCGCCTGCACCAAAAAACAATATATATCGTCAATTATGTCAAAATTAATACTCCACTCATAAACAATTCAATGTGAAAAATGAATCAATATAGTATATTCTCATCACAAACAATATAAATATTTACCTACTATTTTTTTTAAATATCGACAGATTCTCATTTGTTTATTCATGAAAACCACAGGTAGGCAACCTGTTTTAAACATTAAAATTGATTCTAAGAATAATATACACCAACCAACAAATTTTTTTACCACCACCATAATAAATTCTCACCACCATAGAAAATTTCACCACCACCACTAAAAATTTAACCTTAAACGAGAGAATTTTCCCCCTGAATATGTCACATATCATTTTTCCTCTGTAATAGAACTTATTGGCTGCGAATCTATAACTCTTCAAGCTCCTGTCGATGACATAGCCATAACACTTTAAGTAAGTAACTTGATAAGGGAGAATTTTTCGCTAGAAAAATATTAAAGTGTATACAGTATATCCTAGGGGAAGAAAATCTCGATACATGTATCCTACCTAACACTCCCTCACATACATATATAGAAATTTAAAATAAATATGTTTTAAGGTAAAATATATGTAATTGGAAAAATAGCGTCCTCTATACATGATAAGTAGTGTTTTCAATCTCATCATGACAATGATGTATTATTACCTAATCGGTATGGATCATTGAGCTACTAGAGGGGTAATATTCTGAAACAATCTCATTCCTCACTTTAAATAAAATAATTGAGTAATTACATTTATTTCACATCCAAAATCAACATCCTAGTGAAATATAACCAACAAAAGGAGAATAATATTACTAAGCAAGGCATTATATTGATGTGCTATAAAGAAAAATATAATGATATATATGCAAAAAATTACAAGATATTTTTATTGTTTGTGAGAAGGTTACCATAAGCCAGGTCACTTTTCACACATCCAACCTACTTGGTCATAACCCTACATCAGTAAGGAGAGAGATAAGTCAGATAAGAAATTCTAGAAACATAACATAAAAATGGAATCACTACAAGTTTCCACGATATGAGCTTCTAACAAGGCATTATGAGTAAGGAAATAAGTAGAGGAGCTCTTTTTTTAACTAAGATTTCATCCTAACCTTTTGACACGCAAATTCTACTGGTAAGGGAAAGCCAATTTGAATTATAGAGTCTTAAAAAAAAGAGTACGTGGAAATTCAGTAATAATATATGTATGCCAACAAAATATATTAGAACTCCATATCATAATTGATGTTACACAAGATCATAGAATAAAATAATTTGACACCTGAATAGAATGGATTATGGATGCAATCTAAATTATCCATAAAAAGAGGAATATGGTAGAAAATAACACTATGTTGGACTTAGTTGCAGTTATAATAGTAATAGAGAGAGAATAGTTATAGTTAAGGAACAACACAGTTGTTTTGGGGAAGAACAGGGAAAATATTTTTAAATAGCAAGAAGGATGCGTAAATTATATCCTTACGCTATGTCCCTGAATATGTGAAAGAGAGACAAAGTGCATAAACAATAAATTAAAATGGAAAATATTTCGACTAAAATTATGATAAAGATAAATAATTTAGAGGTAAGGACCAACACCGAGAGTTGTGGACATGTAATCAAGTGGATATAGAATGTCACCTCCTTCATCTGTTCTTCGATAATATGTGTGTGCAATCGTGAGAGAGAGACGAAGAAACTTTGGACATGGTACCCAATTATCTGATGGTAGTGAAAATAATACGTTGATACGAAATATTTTAAAGACTGAATATCCCACCCTAGGAGCTTAATTTTCATCTTCCTTATATATATGCATAGAGCACTAACTCACTGTAAACAATGTTTCTTCATTTTATATCGTACCTAGTTGTATTTCATAGTATATTTATGAACCCAGTTGTAGTTAAAAACTACTCAATTTATTATTCTTATTAAAATGATGTAGCGGATTATTCCATGTTAAAATATTATAATTCATGTTTTGACCATCTTTTGCTCTGATTAAATGTTAAGGATATAATAAAATTTTATAGAATAAAGGGGAGGATGGGGAGTTGTATCGTGTAGAATTAAGACCATATTCTAGCTTCCCTCGACATTTTTTTTCTACGTTCTAGTTAGGGATTTGTCGTAAATTGACCACAAAAATGTCAAAACGTTTCTTGTTCTCTCTTAACAATCACCCCAATTCCATCTGTGTCGTATTTTAACTGGCATTTTTATTAAATTTGAGTTTCTTATATGCAAACAATTTATAGTGTTGGATCCGTATTCGTCAGAACTTTTGGGTGGCTATTACACTAATATTATTCGTCTTTGTTTTTTTTTTAGTTTTTGGGGGAATTCTAGGGGCTTGTGTTGATTTTTTTGGGGTTCGTCCCTTCGCTTATTTTCTTTGTATACTTCCTATGTACGGGATTCCACCCCCTTAGGCGGATAGTTTTTGTTGAATCGTTTACTTATGAAAAAAATCATATTGATTGAATTGTAAAGGTATATTATTAAAAGATGGTTTTGGATATCAAGAAAGGTAATGTTTTTGTGTGTAAACCATTGTCAAAACATTCATGCAGTCATGGGAACTCTTTTAAACATGATTTGATCTTAATATTGATTTTATTTTTCTTACAAGTGAAAGGAAACAGTGAAGAATATATCATGATATTCTAGAGATAATTTGGACACGTCTTAAACATAGAAGGTGTTTATCCTCATTAGAGATAAGCCAACATATCAATAGGTTATAATCTGACAATTCAATTGGTCAAAAGTTAATAGTTGTCCCAAGTTTTGGTCACTAATTATGCATAGGCTGGTGATGTTTCAATACCGATAGCCATCCCCAATCCTAGCGAGGCTGCTAAAGGAGTTCATATAGGTAAGGGATCTTCTTACGTGATCAAACTAATTGCGACGTCGATCAATAAAAGATGCATTAATTGGGAAACAAAGTAATTGGCATAACTAATCATTGAAATGCTCCTCTTAAATTAGTATTAAAACTACAACAATTGACCAACACGAGAAACGACATAGCTTCCCATCTCAAATATAAGTATACATGCATATACTTCCACCCCAAATTAGAGAAGTAAATATATAAAAAAATATATGAGGTGAGTTAGTAGTAGTGAAAATAATTTAAATAGGAGTTTTCCTATCATAAACAGTGGGGCGAGATGTCCAACACATTTGACGGTACACACCTTAGGGGATGTCAATAACATTCTCAACAGGCTATGAAGTAGTATTTTCGGTGGCAGAGGTTTTTTATGCATTGCAACAGGTAATGTGGAAATGCCAACATAAGATGAATTCGGGTGGGGTGGGTGGGGGTTTAGTGTATTCAGAAGGCAGGGAAAGCGGCATTGGTAGGGGCACAAAAAACATTTTCAATGGAACAACAACAATTATGTGTGCATTTGATAACACATATTTTCAATGGAAATATGGACTCTTGGGCACTTTACAAACTAATATTTTAACTTTTAATATTATTATACATGACGAAGTTTATCTTAAAAAATATGTTCCAAGTAAAACATTGTTTCCATCTTCACAATTGGACGAGGCCTAGAAGGGTCTCCAGCAAAAATGGGAAAAATGTCTTACCACGTCAGAAAAAATATCGACTTGTATTTTAGCATAATCATAAATGTTGCTTCTAAATTTAGAAAACCAGGGAAGAGATTCGAGTAAGTAGCATTACAATTGTCACGTCTAAATGTTTTACTCATTTGGCCCGGCCTTGACAACCTTATTCTTGGAAAAATTGGCCACATTTTTAACCACCCAAATGCCATAAACCTATTATGTTAGCTCTATAGAGCAATTTAAAAAAATATGCAAAAACCTATTTTGGATGCCTTGTTGGAGATGCTCTAAATAAGAGAAATAAAACGCTAAAAAGACATGCAACAAGATAAATATATCAAACCTCCTGAATTTGCAGATGTGGTTCTATTTGCCTCGTGTTTTAATGCAAGTGACGTTGATAACGAGGAGTGCAGTGTAGAAAGCGAAAGTAGTTCTCTATTGTGGTGAACATGAGCCCTGATAGATCTATAATCATATAACGCTGCAGTAGTTATTTTTAAGTTGGAACCACAATCATTACCTCACGACAAGCTCATATTTATATGTCACTGTAACATTGATTCTGAAGTATATCATGACCTGAATTATTCTATTAATGAAGCATCAAAATCAAGAGGTAGCATTTTTGGGTTGTTCAACATCATTTGTAACTGTAATTCTTATAAGTTATTTGTGCGCTTATTGTGAATATTTATAAATCAAACAAAAATGATTTGTCAATAAGTATAATGGCCCCATTTTAAAGCTAACTTAGGTCCCTCAAAACCAAGGGCAAGCCCTTTCCTTCCTAAAGTCCATTTTACATGCATAAGGTAATAAATGAATAGATTTTCTAATGCAATAAGCAAAACAAAGTGAGAAAACTATTTGATTTTTTGTTATGCGCATCAATTACAAAACCACACATATAGAGAAGTCAACATACCAGCAAACATCTCCAAGGAGCAGTCACTAGTAGTAATATCGAGAACTTCAGAGATTTCTTGGTAGTCTTCCATATGATGAACCGAACCATCCTTTATATGCAGTAATAAATAATAGCACGTGAAGAAATAGGTCCCTGGATCAACAAGAAACTGCCTCACATCCATAACAGAATCTTCGGTGCTCAACTATAAAAATCCAAATCAATTATAAAGATTTGGGTTGTTCAATTAAACGCAAATTTGTTCTAATTACATAAATTACTTATACGGTAATACGTACAAAAGATGTGGAAGTTCAAAAGCTCCATGGCTATAACTAGGAACATAAATGATCATAAGGACTAGAGAATGCATACTTGTAGCTCAAGATTCGCATACTTGTAGCTCAATCTTCTCACCCCCTTGTGTTCTGACAGGAATGGGATATAAATGGATATCACCTGCACATGAAATAATTCCCATTCCCAGATTATATCTCATAATCCCAAATTCCAATTCATATATTTAAAATAATAAATTTTAATTATGATAAAGATAGATAATTTCAGGTAAAATGATGAACAAGGTGACTGTAAGAGGAATCTATAAAGGAAAGACAACAAGGAGGCTTATTTTTCAATATTCCACTTCACAAACATATAGTTCATTTTTCCTCATCTTTTCTCAAGAGGACTCGATAACTCATCCATTGTTCATGTTGAAGTTACAAGGTTTGAAAATAGTTCTCTAATGGTCACAATTGTTAGATTTTCCAAAACAATGAATAGCACAACTTGGCCAAAAAAAATCCATTCTCTTGGGACATTTTTGAAGGATGTTAATTGTAATAATAGTCATTAGGTGAACTAACGCAACATTATTTACTTATTTATTTTAAAAAGTGAATCAAGGAAGCATTATTAAAGGTAGATGGGGTGCAAATTATAAAATGGGCAACAAAATTTCTTCTCCCTTTAGTTCTAGATGTGTTGGTGTATTATTGAGGCTCACGGTGCACCTCAATAGTTATTAACAATACATTAAATTAGACATATAACTTCCCCAAAATTATGTCCTTTAGCTATCATTTATGCCTTGTATCTCTTCAATAAAACTATAGTTATGGAATGAACCTATTCCAAACAAAGGAACTAATCCAAGATCTCATATGTGACTATCTAAGTATATTCTAAGATGATTTAGTTGAGTAACAATTATCATAATCTATAGAATATACCATTATATTTAAGCAATTTAAACCATAAAACCAATAAGAGGGAATTTGTGGACAGTGAATTGAGGAACCAAGAGGGAGATTATTTGTATACTCCAATCACCATTAGAATACACCAAAATATTTATCTTGTTTTAATTATCTATTACAGGGGAGGCTAGAGGACCATCTGCACGCATCTGTCTTTAATCCCATGTTTTAATTGTCTCCAATATACCCATGGCTACAAAGTTTCTGTGCCTATGGTGCAATGTGCATGCATCTTTCTTGAATCCGGAGCTAAAAGAAACTGAAAGATACACTAGAGCATAGTGTACCTATCCATATCACATGACCGTTATCATTATTATCATTGTTAAATTTATAAAACTAAAGAGCCAAACTTTGATTTTAAGTAGGCATAGATCTTAATTAATGGTCATCGTTACTTGAATTTAAAATAAAAATGATATTGCGCCAAGCAACCCAATTAAACTACCAAATGAAAATGACCGAGCTATAACTTTACTTAGATCCTCTACACCATAATATATGATATGGGGATTGCGATTGCAAAATGCGTATAACAAACCTAAACTAACTTTCTTTGAAACAAAAACCATAATATGTGCAACTTTAAAGAGTGAACTCACTTCAGCAAACTTCACAAATTTCTTAAAACTCCTAGTCTTTATTGATAGCTTTCTATGAACATGCATCTTGATAGTTATGAACATGCGTCATGTTTCTAAAAATAGTATATAAATCTAGGTGAGAGTACAAAATTACCCGTATGGATAATACCTATAAGAGAAAAATGATTCAAGTTTATGTCGTGCATTGAACTGACGGGGCCATCCTTAGTCCTAAAATACTTAATTCGAAAACTAACATCGAGAAGAGAGTGAAAAAAGGAAGGGAATATGGTCTCCAAGTGTTGGTTGAAACCAATCACCAGGTACGAATCATATGCACGATCCAATACGAGGAACAATGACTCGCCCACCACTATCTGGGTAGACTCCGACGACCTCCTCGTGTTTGAACAAGTTAATAGTGAAAAGAACATTTCCAAAATGACTAAAACCAAAGTAGACTTGAACAGAGTCTAGAACAGTACTAGACTTTCCAAAATCCTTCCCACTAGTCACTTGCTAAAATTAAGAGTCATGTGAAGACACGATCACTTCCCTCAGGTGACTTTGATACCTATGGGGCTATCTGTGCCTCAATCCGAGCCACTTCACAGTTGTTTTCATTTTTCACCCCAAAAATCGACTTATAACATCAAAACAATCATCTACTAGTCATTTTCCAAAATCGAGAGTCTGATGAGAACATAAAAACTTCCCACAAGTTACTTTTGTACTTTTTAAGGTGTCCGTGCCTCTCTCAGGGCCAATTGATTGATGTTTTGAGTTTTCGGTCCCTAAAGTCCATTTTATACCACAAACTGAGTGAATACTAGTCAATTTTGGCAAATAGAGTTCTATTAGGAAAATGAAACTTCCCACATGTTTCTTTTGTGCGTCTTGGGTGTCTGTTCCTCTTTTAAGGACACTCGATTAATGTTTTGAGTTTTTCCCTCCAAATATCCATTTTTAACACGCAAAAGACTCTAGTAAAGGCAAGGATACTTCTTCGAAGGTGACGTACCCGTGTCGGATACTCCGATGCTTGTAAGACACTCCACGTGGCTTGTTAGACTTGTTTGGCATTAAAAAAAGGCGGGCACTTCACAAACATGGCCCAGACATTTCATAGACACAACGAGGTGTCAAAATTAAAAAACACTAAGAAATTCTAGTATCATCCGGTAAAATTAAATCTTTAAGTGTGTATGAATAATAAGAAGATAAGTTGATATAATATAGTTATTAAAGAACCCTAAGAAATGCATATCTTCGACTTATAATTTAACTGTTATTATTAAATGGTGAAATACTAAACCATGTTAATTTTAATATATTAGTTTCACAATTTCATTTTTAAATGCAGAGTAGATGGCATCGTGTCTTTGATTTGTCGTGTACTTATTTTTTAAATTTGTCGTGTCCGTGATGAGTCGGACATGACACCCGTATCCATGTCCATGCTTCATAGTTTCCCATGAGATACTTGAATAACATTAGCGATTTTTTTCAACGGTGATGCATGTTTGAATTAATTTGGGTCCATCACATTTATCACAAAATAAAATGAAAATCAAATAGTAAATCAAATTAAGACATAAATTAATTAACACAAACAAATATATCAATAATTCTAACTGAAACTCACACAAACAAGTATACAAATATTTTCATAAATTAATCTTAAAACTATATTATCAAGTTGTCATTATTATATTAAAGTAAGAATATATTAGACCAAAAATAGTTTTTTGTTATCATACTTTTTTTTTTTTGGAGAAAAAGCCTTATATTTTTAAATCAAACTGGAGAAAAAGCCTCCCCAGAGTGGCTCTTACAAAATAAAAGCAACTTAACAACATAACTAATGAAGCTTTACAAGATCCGATGCGAATCTAAGAATCCAAAATTCTAACATAATGGCATCCAATAGCATCCAGTTTGCAGGCACCCCTGACCATTCTAGGTAATTCTGGAAGAGTTTTGAAGACTTTTCCTTCTTGAAGATGAATCCCCACATTTGCCAATTTGTCAGCCACCATATTTGATTCTCTATAACAATGATTTAAAGAAAATTTCATTTGAGATAGCATAGCTCTTATATCCTTAATAATATTGAAGAATTTCCAATGTGGTTTCCAGGAGTTACCTATGACTTTCACCACCATCAAAGAGTCGGATTCTATGAGGACATTAATAATCTTGAACTGTAAACACAATCGAATCCCCTTTTGTAGGGCAAGAAGCTGCACCTCTGAATTTGTTGCAAGAGGACCTGGGAAAGCATAAGCAAATATCACCTGAGACTTCTCATTCCTAACAATACCACCATACCCACTAATACCTGGATTACCCTTTGAAGCACCATCAACATTAAGCTTATAAAAATTCGCAGAAGGGGGAATCCATTTAATTAAGGAATGGAATCTAGAACACTTCTTAAATGAAAGATTAAACATCTCCTTGCTACTGAAATCCTGAAGAAGACACTCATTTGAGAATACCATACCACTGCATAAATATGAAATCATCCTAATGGAGTTTGCAATGATGTTTTGGTGCCTAAATTTGTAGCCCTCAAACAAACAAGAATTCATGGCTTTCCAAATTTCCCAACATATCACAATGGGGATCGCTTTGCAAAGGAACCTTTGATAATCTCTTTTTCCTGATCTAAACCACCAGCTCAGAATAACAGTAGACATTTGGTTCATATCACATTTAATTCCCATATGATTTGAAAAAAATTCCCATACCAGTTTTACCTCTGGACATTGAAGGAATAAGTGATTACCTGATTCTGAGTTCTTTAGGCATGCCTGGCATCGCGAAACCAATCGAATTCCAACCTTTTGGATGTTATCTTCTAGGGGTAGAGAGTTATTTAGGATTTTCCACATGTTTATAGAGAGCTTAATAGGTATATGAGGATCCCAGATTCTTTTGTAAGTAATAGAATTTGGGTAACTACTCTCCATTGCCTTGCAAGCTGAAGAGAAAGAGAATTCTCCCTTGTTAGAAGCCTTACAGATCCATTTGCCATCCAAGAACTCCATATACTCTAAAGCCACATCTTTATATTTCCTCATGTTTCTCCAATCTTGAGAACCCCCTTGCCGGTAGTGAGACCATGACCTATATTTAGCTTTCATAAAAGTAGTCCATAGAGACTCCTCGGCATAGAATTTCCAAATCAATCTAATGCTAGAGGCTTCAGCAAGACATTGGAAATCTTTGAAGCTAAGACCACTGACTCTTTTGGCTTACTCATCGCCTGCCATTTTTGCCAGTGGTGCTTCCAACCGTGAGATTCATTTCCGCCCCAAAAAAATATGCTGAACATCTTATGGATCCTATTTATGACAGCTTTAGGCGGGTGTTGGGATGCAAGGAGGTATGTGGGAATAGAGGAGAGGACATGCTGAATAAGAATGAACTTTCCACCACTGGATAAAAGCTTTCCTTTCCAACCTTTAATTTTTGACCTGATAGACTCTATAAGAGGAGCATATAAGCAGACCTTGTTTTTCCCCTTGAAAAGAGAAGAACCCAGGTATTTTATAGGTAAGTTTTTGATAGTTAAATCAGTGCAATTTGCTATCATTATCCTCCTTTGAGTAGGCATTTTCTTATCCACAATGACACAACTTTTGCTCATGTTAATTTTTTGCCCAGAGACACCTGAGTAATCTGCCAAAAAATCATCAAATTGGACAAACTTTTCTTATCACCTCTAGAAAACACAATCACATCATCTGCAAAAGATAAATTAGATATAAGAGGGCAACCACTAGGCAAATAGAAATTTTTGATAAGACCATTCCTCAAGAGTGTGTCTAAACCTCTACTAAGCACTTCTGCTGCTAGGATAAATAGGCTTGGGGAAAGGGGATCCCCTTGCCTCAGACCTCTGGAAGATTTGAAAAATCCCTTCGAAGAACCATTAATAGTGATTGAGAACCAACTATTTGAAATGCACCTCCAGATCATGTCAATCCACCTTTCACCAAATCCAAAGGATCTAAGCACGTTGATTAAAAACATCCAGTGAACTCTATCGTAAGCTTTTTCCATGTCCAATTTCACAATAGCATTTCCTCTATGAATTTTCCTGCCAATGTTTAAAGCCATCTCTTTTGCTAAAAGAACATTGTCTTGAATATATCTACCTTTAACAAAGCCACTTTGATTTGGGGAAATTAGCTTTGGAAGAAACTGACCGAGTCTATTATTCAGAATCTTAGAGATGATTTTGTAGGAGAAGTTGCATAAGCTAATAGGCCTGAAGTCTGAACAGCTCTTAAGGTGCTTCTTCTTTGGAATGAGCACAATGTTGTTACTGGACCAGCTTTGAGGAATCTCATGACCTGCAAAAAAACAATTTATAGCAAGAAGGAGGTCATCTTTAATTATTAGCCAACACGATTTGTAAAAAACACCATCGAATCCATCAGGACCAGGGGCTGCATCAGAGCTCAGCTCAGATATAGCTGAGTAGATTTCCTTTTCAGTAGCATCAGCTTCTAAAATTTCATTGTGATCCTCTTCAACCAGTCTTGGAATGTACTCATTGATGGGAAGATTCTTCACTTGTTGATCAACTTGCAGAAGAGTTTGATAATAATCTAGAATTGTGGCCGTGATTCCATCCTCATCCTCTACAACATTGCCATTTGCATCTTGAATGTGCTTGATTCCCATTCTTCTATGTTTGTGCTTGACACATGCATGAAAAAACTTCGTATTAGAATCTCCATAAAGCAACCATCTAGCAGAATCTTTTTGGCTCCAATACATCTCCTCAATCTTCAAAGACTCAAGAAGTTTAGCTCTGCCCAGATTAAGGTTCACCAGATTCTCCTCATTTCTGTCATTTTCATACCTCATTTCAAGCTGAGACACCTCATCTTCTAGATCTTTAACTCCCTGAAACACATCTTTGAAATGATCTTTATTCCAAACTCTTAAAATACCTTTTAGTCTCTTTAATTTTGCACTGAACACGTTCATCCCATAGGCCTGAACAGGCACATTCCAAGAGTCACTAACGACCTGTTGAAACTGCAGGTGCGTGGTCCACATGGATTAGAACTTAGAAGATTTTGGTTTTGAATCCCCAAAATTATCTAGATTTAATAACAATGGGGCATGGTCAGAACTTGTTCTGTTCAGATGCTGGATAGATGAGTTTGGATAAAATTCTTCCCATTTCAGATTATATAAACATCTATCAAGTCTAGCCATAATGACTCCTTCATCATCTCTATGATTACTCCAAGTGAATTTTGAACCTTTGTATCCCATGTCTTTAAGCCCACAATCATCAATTGTTTGATTAGAATCTCCTACAGCTAGGTGATCTATGATATTCCCCCTAACTTCTCAGATTGACATGTAACCACATTAAAATCCCCCATAATGAGATGAGGGAATAACTGGTAATCTAAAGAGATAACCTTTAACTCCTCCCACAGATCTCTTCTTTCCTCCTTTGTGCATTTAGCATATACCACAGTTAGGATTGAATTCAAATTCATCTGATGGTGGTTGATCTTAACAGTCAGCTGTTGGGCTGAATTTGACACTATGTTAACTAACACCTCAAACCTCCATAAAATACAAATCTTCCCATTCTCATTATAGCAACACTCATCAAAACCCCATTTTATTTTAAACTTCCCAATATTTTTATAATCTACCTTTGGCTCCAAGACAGCAATGATTGGAATCTTATGCAATTTCAATAGCTTCTTTATTCTTCTATTTGAGGACTTCTTTGCAGCACCTCTAATATTCCACACTATGAGGCTTAACATTTAAAACTTATGGAGAGATATTTAGTGTTACCTTTGGCTTTGGATCTAGTTACTCTTTTCAACATAGGATCATTGAATATTACAGAGTTTTTATTGATCTGCACACCTGATTGATTGGCAGGACAAGTCTCCAAGTCTGCATTCTTTCCCAACTTCAACTTATTACCAAGGGACCTACTGAATTCCTTTAACTCTTCAATAATAGGGACTGAATGTCCAGTCTTATTTTCCCCCTCACTGGCATACATCGATTTGGCAGCATTGTAATTCTCATACTCTGACAACGAGTATCCTCCAGGAGTTTGGGAGGTCTGTTCATCATCTAAGGCAGTTATATGAGGAGCTGGATCTTTAAGAAATGCTTTGACTTCTAGGCCATGCATCATGCCTGTTAGCTCCCCTTCTTCTCCTTCATGGCCCGACTCAACTACTTCTATATCTTCTCTAAATTTAACCTCTTCTTGATCTTCTTGACAGGTCTGTGATTGGTTTTTAGAAAATTTGACTGGACTTGAGAATTGTTTGGTTTGGCTCTAGCTTGATTCCTCTTTTTCTTGAACTGTTGCATCTACTTCATCCTCCTCTTCCAGGTCTACTTGATTGGATTGCAGATTTTGAGTTGTTTCCCTTACTAATTTTGGTACTTGATTGTTATTTTTCTGATAACTCCCACCAATTTCTCTGACAGCTCCCTCCTCTGTTCTTTGATACTTGGTCTCTGCAGCTGTACCAATTGTTGTTACCTTCACCTGTTTATCTCTTGGTACTAATTTATTTTTTGGAAATAATTATTGCCTTTGTTTTTTCTTCTCCACTATCAATGGCATCAGGAATATACATGAATCTTCGCTATGACCTTTCTTGGAACAATTGGTGCAATAATCTGGTTTTGATTCAACAAACACTTCTTTCCAAAATCCTGTCGCACCACAACCAATCCATACCCTATCTGGGCATGGTTTTAATAGGTCCACTTCGACACAAACCCTAGCAATACTAGGTCTGTTCATCTCCACTGTTGAAGCATCCATCTTTAATGGATTTCCAATGAGTTGGGGTATAGAGTATAGAGAGGATTTGGAGAAGAAATGTATCGGGAGATTAGGAAAAGAAATCCATATTGGGGCCAAGCTGCTTTCCTTGTCAGGTCTAAATTCCAGAGTCCATTTAAATAATCTCATGGGGAACTTTCCAACGTACCAAGTATCTCGCATCCACATTCGAGTGTAATCTTCTTCAGAGTTCAACCTTATCAATATATGTTTATGATCTAACAGACCAATACTAAAAGTAGTTTTTAGAGAAAAGGTTTGGAACACTTGTCTAATCGAATCCATAGAAGGTCTGCCATGTGAAAACTTACCCACAGAGGAGTGTTTAAAAGGCTTCGATAGAATCTCAATATCATCTTGCGTAAAAATAACTGCTGGTTCACCTTTGTAAGACGCGGGTGGTTTGAGGTTTAGATCATGTTTGATTGAGGATGATTCAGCCACCACTGAAGCAAAGAATCTGCTCCATGCTCTATGAATATCTGGAGGCTTAGGGTCAACGTGGGGAAGATGAGAAGTGGCAGCCATGCAAACCCTGATTAGGGTTTACGTGAGAGAGAGAGAGAGAGTTATTTGGAATGCTAAAGCCGAAAGCTATTTACTTATTGAGACAACTAGTGGAAAAATGTTTTGTTATCATACTAAATTACTTAGAAAATTATTAAAAAATCCGTAAATTTGTATGAAATTTTAATTGTAATCTTTTTAAAATTTTAAATAATAAAAATAAATTATGTATCCTTTTTATTTATGAAAAGGTATAAAGTAGTATTTTGGATTTTAGGGATATAAGGAAAACATATAACAATTATGGAATTTTTGGATGTTAAAACCACATAATATAAGGAAAGGATAATTTAGGGATTATGTAATCATTTAGTAAAACAATAAAAATTCACATGAAAAATATGAAATAATTATAAAATGAAAATTCTATCTTAAAATTGCCATTTCAATAGTATAATTGTATTAAATTGGCTACAAACAAGAGAAGAAAATATATGTAGATGAAAACACTTATAATTCGTGAATATAATAATCACTCACGTTTGCAGAAGAAAATGATGTTGAAATTTTTATTCTCTCTCATTAATATAATAGTCCCCTTGATATAATTTTTACGATAGTGTACTATGTGCATCTGCCTCCTAGTATGAAACAATTTACAGCAAGCAGAAGAAGCACTGCAATGTATTTGCCCCACGAACCACCAATGGTGACACTAGCTTTGACTCCATGAAAGTAGTACAAAAAGGAACCATTTTGAAAATTCACATAACAAAGGGAAATATTATTATTTATATGCACCAAACCGCATTTTTGAAAAAGACATGTCTGTTTATAATAAAATACAAGAAACTGATCAACTTTAATTGATTATAATTGATGCTCTAGATACAAACAAACATTTAAAGTTTAATTAAATTGGTGACATTTTCAAAGATGAATTTTGACGTTTTTGTTTTAATTAAAATTACGATGTCTTCCTGTTGTGGTTTAAACAATTGAAATGTTTTGAAATAAATTTTAACCCAAATTTTGAGCCCATCATTCAAGAAGAAATCCCAAATAAAAAAATTTCAAAAAAATATTGGCTTAATAAAGACTTACATACCATAGTTCTAGACCTGGACATGGATGCTTGTGGGGTTTGTTCTAGACCATAGTTCTTACCATTTCTTATGCCTTTTTTTATGCGGGGCATAGTTTCTACACTAAATACACCAACTACTTCATGAGCAAAAGGTATTATTTGAAGCAAGAACTATCATTCATTTATTATTTGTTTTGATCAAATGAATATACAACTTTGTTCACCTTCTAGAGGAGGACTTGGAGTTAACTTGACCCGATATTTTTGTGTCGTGGGTCCCATATTAATTAAGTCTCCAAGTTTACAAAAATCAAATTTGGTAAAATTAATTATTTGGGTTAAAATCCAATTTATCTAACATAATGAACGTTCCACGGGGTATTTAGTAGAAGTATAGTCCCTTTTAATTTAAGAAATGATTTTATATAATAAGGATCAAGACCGACCATAAGCATGTGCCCATTAGTCACTCGCACATTTCCCAATTTGGAAGAAGCACTAACATAGATACATTTTAGAGACCTGAGATAAATCAGTTGCACACTTTGAATTGCTCAATTTAAAGGTGAGTTTAGTTATTGAGATGATTAATTCACAAAGTGGTATGGTTTTCCTGGAATGGAACCATAAAAGAAATTAAATTGAAATGAAAAGTTAATCACCCCAACTAAAATTGGTGAATGTTGAAGAGTGCCCAATATGTGTGTTTTCTTTCAAACCAATTTTTCTCCGAAAAAGATCCAACTTTTAATTATGCACCAAACCAAGTTGTGAAAACCCAATTCTTACTTTAAACCAGTTTTATCTTGATTAATCCTAGACATGTATCTAGTGATTAAAGCAAGTAAAGTAAAGAATACTCACAACTCCGGATGTACAAGGAAAAAACCCAAAACGAGAAAACAACCTCGGACGGCCCAAGCCAGACAATCACTATGAACAATGGTTTTACAAAGACAGATTAGCCTTACACTAAGACTCGATCCCCATGGGTATGCTCCTTCTGATCTTCAACCGTTCCTCAATAGTGCCCACGCAGAAATTCCGTCTTCCACGATACCTGTCCACAACACACGCGTCCATGTATGTCTCGGTGTTCATCGAATGGCTTTGATTCGTCTACGATGTTGAACACGATGTTCGTCGTTTCTTCACCGCAAAACTCTTTGATGTTCAATGTGTAGAACAAACAACTTTGGTGCAACAAGATCACTTAAACACATAAGAATGATAACTCGGATCTTTGCAAACTCTAAGGATGTGTTTAAGACTTTTAAACCTTAGAAAACATGTGCAAACAAGGTTCTGGTTCGTAAAACTGTTTTCCAGAACGCACACCTACAAAATTATGATGAAAACACTAATTAAATAGGATTTAAATGCCGCCTCGAAAAATGTGTTGTTCGAACGACTTAAGCATGTCGTTCGAGAGACATTATATCCCGTTCGAATGAGATCCATTGTCGTTCGAGCGATAGCGCGAAAGTTTGACTTTCATTGACTTTCTGATTAAAACGTCTCTTAACAAAGAGTTTCAAATTAGTCAAACTCTATTACGAGCTTATCATCATAAAACATATTTTAAACCTTTAAAACACTTTTAAAACATTTAAAAACATTTTTCTTTATAAAAATTACATCCTTATCTTTTATTAAAATAATTCCGAGCACCATTAATTATACGCATTCATACCTGAGTGATCTCATAATGAAATTAACTTTGAAGACGATTAAACTTGCACCAATTAAACTTTGGCATGATATAATTCTTTGAAGCTTTGCCGCGACGTCTTCAATTTCATCAATACGTCATAGACTGAGTGGGATCATGACAAAATAAAATTCTCCATATGACATATTACAAACACAGTTTTGTTCACTGAATAAAGTCAAAACAATACAGGGACTCAATTGGAAATTCATGTCCTTACAAATCTCCCCCTTTGACTATTTCAGGACAAAACTAAACCAGTGAAATGCCTAACCGGGCCGTCAAGCCGTATGACGCCTAAATCCCATCCCATAAACCCAAAAACAAAAATACATGAGACGGACTAGAATATGTAGCACCGGCAAGCATGAACTGTCTGAATGTGATGTAGACTTGAAATCTCGAATTGCTGAAAGCATACCTACACACATGAAACAGACAAACAGATACCCAGTGAAGTATGGAGGAACAAATGATACCAATATATATTTCTAATAAGAACAAATCATTTTAAACATGCGAGCAATTATTTGATACCAATTTGAAACAAATATAATCAAACATGTGAGCAATTATTTGATACAAATTTGAAACAAATATACAATTATTTTATACCAATTTGAAAAAAATATAATCAAACACTATGTAAATCTAGAAGTGCTCAACAAATCTCCCCCTACATCACATACATCTCTCCCCCTTTTTGTCTCGAATAGACAGTCCGGTGAAAAGATAAACCAATATGAAATATCTAGCATGAGAATATGAAACCAATTTGAATCAAGTTCATACCAATTTGAGAATAAGTGCTAGATAATCATGAAACAACCAGCTAAATAAGACCAAGCAATGACAAATCAGTAGCTAGTAAACCAAGGAATCACACATAGAGTATACCAATCAAATCAAGTGTGATAAACAGACTCATATGCAAAGTAACAATTTGGAACATAAAAGAACCTGCATATAAACCAAACAGTCCAAAAATGCCTCCCGTAGTACCAAAAATAAATCAAATTAAACCAGTGGACTTCAAACCAATCAAAAGACATTTTTTATTCTGTCGTTCGAACGAGCCAGGGACTTCGCTCAAACGAGATGAGGAAGTCGCTCGAACGAAGTACAAAAGTCATTCAAGTAAGATAAGTTGTTGTTTGAACGACTTCACGCGACCTGTCAAAATTTCCCAAATTCCCAGAAATAATATAAAGTATTGCCCAGTGAAAAAATTTCCACAAAAAAATTCCAGGAAGGGCCTGACAGATGCAAAAAAGTGCTAAAATAGTAGGCTTTTAACACAACACAAAAACTCATAAAAACTTAAAATGTGAGTTACATGCAAACATAGTAACGATGTTCTCTAACAAGGATATGGAATTAATGGGCGTGAAACTACAACAAATGAGTCACAATTCCAACACATCAAAACGATCAAGAAGCTCTAATTGATAGCGACAACTCATCAAACTTTATTATAGCCATATGATGATTAAAGTTTGAGCTTAATGAAGTAAACAAACTACATGCACACAAATCCATAATTTTGACGATTCTATAAACAATACCGTCAAATTGAATTGTTTCAACATTAAGATTAGTTGTGCAAACCCGTTTAAATTTTCTCCAACAAAACTCCCTCATATATATATACTTTTTCAAGTTCTTTTGAGGTTTCTAGCATTCTTAACTTAGAGAAAATCTTATTGGCCCTTTTCTTAGCATATTGCATTTCCTTTTGAGCTCTTTTAAATCGTGGCTTTCACAACGAGTAAGTTTTGAACTCTTGCAGCCCTTTCCCGTGAATCACTCATCATTTTTACCAATTTTAAATCCTCAGGGTAAACGGTTATTACATGCAAACTTCTCCTTAAATTTACTTAAGCATAGATGATAAGATTGAGATAAGAACGCCTCACCAAATTCAATTATGCAATAGAAGTCAAACATTCATATAAACTCGTGCATGTGTGCGAAGTTGGCATATATACAAAGTCGAATCAAAATGCATATCAACTTCGAAACAACCCCATAGAAACAATGGTTAAGATCATTCTAAGTATCGATAATAATGATCAAATGTCCTAGCCACATGGAAAATGAAACGATGGGGGGGGGGGGGGTCCAAGCACACCAATATGCCACATCAAACATGTAAACTCAAAAACAAAAACTGGAAATGTTTTTGGCTTTTCAAACATAGTTAGACTCAAAGAAAAGCAAAATCTTTTTGGATTTTCAAAAGTTTTCTCAAAAAACAAAATCTTTTTGTATTTTTCAAATAAGACTCAAACAAATGAAAACTATAATACAAAATGATACACATGTCATAATACTAGCAATGAAGATATCATGAAGCAAACTAGCATATGACAAACATGGCAACACTATCATCCTTTAGATTTAGCATGGGAAGAATCAAGTGCACCCAAACGAGAATCATGAAGTTTAGTTCCTAAAGCCACTAAATCCGATTTCCTAACCCAAGTAGGTACAAAACGATGCATGGGGGTTTGGGTAACCGGTGCAACTTTATTCTTAAACTTCATAGGAGCTTGTCTAAGGTCGTAACAATAACGCCTAAGGTGACCTTTCCTACCACAAAACGAGCAAGTGTAGCGGTGGTGGGAATGATTACCTTTATGTGGACCTTTTCTAACCATCCTAGTGTTTCTCACATGTGCGGGGGGAATGGGAACAACTCTCTCATCAAAACCTATACCTCCCCTATCTTCCTTAATTTGAACGGTGCCTAGAATCTTATCTAACTTCTCCGACCTAGCCTCTAAATCAAACTTGACTCTAGACGAGTCTATCAATCTCTCCTCCAACTCGTGAATCCTAGACTCGAGCAAACGTCTAGACTCCTTAAACACTAAAATCTCCCTTTTCAAGGACTCTATCAAACCACGGAGATTATCTATTTCTTTCTCCACAAACTCTAATTTCTCCCTAAACTTCTTCTCTCGTGCCCTAAGATCCTCAATCAAACTATCATTATTTTCTATGGCACGCTCATTCAACTTAGATTGCAATTTTGAGTTAGCCTTTTTTACCTTCACCGTTTCGGCATACAACTCATTAAACGCATTTTGCAATTCTTTCACATCTACATCCTCCTCGTCACTCTCTTCACCCTCACTAACATGGGATACACTCAAAACCTCCTCGGAAGTGTCATTCACTTGAGTTGTATCATCGTCGCTCACATGACATGCAATAAATGCAATAAAGTTACGCTCAATGGGGGAAGTCTCTCCCTCTTTCAGTTCACTATCACTTAAGGTGGCATTATAGACAACGGGTTGCTTAACCTCTTTCTTAAGTCTAGTGGGACACTCCTTAACCTTGTGACCGTACCCCTCACACCCAAAACACTTATCAGACTCATCTCTCTTAGGCTTCTCAAACTTATCCATAGAGGCGGGATCTACTTTGTTGTTCTTAATTTTTTCAAATTTCTTGGCATCTTTCGATTGCTTTTAAAACTTAATAAATTTTTTAAATTTCTTTTCCAACAAAGCAACATCCTCAAAATTGGAATCGTAATCGGAATTCGAAACTTTAATTGACTCCTTTCGGGTTTTCAAAGCAATACCCTTTTCTTTCTTAGGCACTTGCTTGGAGGTAATCATGTCGATTTCATAGGTTTGTAAGTCACTTACAATCTCTTCTAGTTTCGTTTGCTCTAACCTACCCAAGGAGTTTAAAATGGTCACTTTCGCATCAAACCTACTAGGAAACGACCTAAGGATTTTCTTAATGACACGATTGTAGGGAATTTTCTCACCTAGGTTAAACGATGAGTTGACAATATTGGACAACCTAGCATAAAACTCATCAAAGGTCTCACTCTCTAACATCCTAATGGTCTCAAACTGAGTAGTGAGATTTTGAAGTTTTGATGCCCTAACCGTGCTAGTGCCCGAAGAAATAACATGCAGACCCTTAGAATTATATTGTGCAAGTCTTTGTTCAGTTTCGGTCCATGACTCAATAGGCTTTAAACTAGTGACCTCACCTACAATAGTGATAGGGAGTGTCCAACCTTTCTCAGCTGCAAGCCAAACATGCTCATCAATATATTTTAAAGCACATCTCATTCTCATCTTCCAATAAGTGTAATTAGTGCCATCAAAAATAGGAGTTCGAGAAAACTCATTATATCCAGAATTCATCTTTGAAAACACACGGGATCACAAAACAAATAAAAATGTTTTCTAGCTCTGATACCAATTTGAAGAGTGCGCAATATGTGTGTTTTCTTTCAAACCAATTTTTCTCCAAAAAACATCCAACTTTTAATTATGCACCAAACCAAGTTGTGAAAACCCAATTCTTACGTTAAACCTGTTTTATCTTGATTAATCCTAAACATGCATCTAGTGATTAAAGCAAGTAAAGTAAAGTAAGGAATACTCACAACGTCGGATGTACGAGGAAAAAACTAAAAACGAGAAAACAACCTCGGACGGCCCAAGCCAGACAATCACTATGAACAATGGTTTTACAAAGACAGATTAGCCTTACACTAAGACTCGATCCCCACGGGTCTTGATGCTCCTTCTGATCTTAAACCTCTCCTCAATAGTGCCCACGCAAAAATTCTATCTTCCACGATACCTATCCACAACACACGTGCCCACATATGTCTCGGTGTCCATTGAATGGCTTTGATTCGTCTACGATGTTGAACACGATGTCCGTCGCTTCTTCACCGCAAAACTCTTTGATGTTCAATGTGTAGAACAAACAACTTTGATGCAGAAAGATCACTTAAACATATAAGAATGATAACTCGGATCTTTGCAAACTCTAAGGATGTGTTTAAGACTTTTAAACCTTAGAAAACATGTGCAAACAAGGTTCTGGTTCGTAAAACTGTTTTCCTGAACGCACACTTACGAAATTATGATGAAAACACTGTTTAAATAGAATTTAAATGCCGCCTTGAAAAATGTGTCGTTCGAACGACTTAATCATGTCGTTTGAGAGACATTATATCTCGTTCGAACGAGATCCAATGTCGTTCGAGCGACAACACAAAAATTTGACTTTCTTTGACTTTCTGATTAAAATGTCTCTTAATAAAGAGTTTCAAATTAGTCAAACTCTATTAAGAGATTATCATCATAAAACGTATTTTAAACCTTTAGAATACTTTTAAAACATTTAAAAACATTTTTCTTTATAAAAATTACATCTTATATTTTATTAAAATAATTTCGAGCACCATTAATTATACGCATTCATACCTGAGTGATCTCAGAATGAAATTAAATTTGAAGACAATTAAACTTGCACCAATTAAACTTTGGCATGATTTAATTCTTTGAAGCTTTGCCGCAACGTATTCAATTTCATCAATATGTCATAGACCAAGTGGGATCGTGACAAAATAAAATTCTCCCTATGACATATTACAAACACAGTTTTGTTCCAAGAATTAAGTAAAAACAATACAAGGAATCAATTGGAAATTAATATCCTTACAAATGTTCCACTTCCCAAAATAATTCTTTCACTTCTCTCATCCTGTAATACCCCATATATTAGATGATTATTTAAAAGATTATTTATTCATCTATTAATATCTACTCAGGTGAATTAACTGGTAATTTATTAGGTTTAATTAGTTTAAATTATTCATCGAAGTTTAAAATGAGTATATAACGACTCATAAATTAAATTAATACAATTGTGATTAATCTAATATTGCAAGTTGATTTTGTTATATTGGGCTATGGGGAATACCGATGCCCGAAATAGTATTTTTAACATCATAAATTGGGTTCCGGGGTAGTCATAACTTTGTGAATTTATGATTTTTTTCGATTTTTTTGAATTCAATTTTTTTTAATTTTCTAAAAAAATCGGATCAATAATCAAAATAATTATTTTATTTCTGAAAAAAAAAAATCTAATAGGCATTTTGTGATTCGATTCGTCCCAAACACACGATAGGGAGTCCCAAATAATTTGGAACAAACATCTGAGTGTTTCTACTATGACTTAATTTTTGACATAATTTTTTGGAACAAACTGACGTGTCAGTTTGTTATTGGTTGGTTTTTAGGTCTCACTGGCATGGACCCCAAAAACCAACCAATAATAAATTGCCACATATGTTTGTTCCAAAAAATTATGTCAAAAATTAAGTTTAAAACGTATTTTTGCAAACATATTGCACTCTCATCTGGGAACTATGTGCAGTGAGCTTCTCATAAGCTTTTGGTCTTAGTTACCTATAGAAACACTAACTCACTTAACTCGTAGAGCGCCTATAAAAATAGGCCATCACATGAATCACCAATCACTTCACTAGTCACCCCACGAAGACACTCTTAAGACCTTTCTTTCTTTTCACACAAAGCCATCTCTTCATTTCTTTGTTTGTTCTTATCGTACATCTATTGAAACTCATGAACATCAACATGAACACCCTTCAGCCTTGTTCATCATCTGTGGGTTTAGCTTTCAAACCTCCACTGGGGTTTCACTTCCACCCCAGTGATGAAGAAATATACCAAATGCTGTATGAAAAGATCACTCGCGGCCAATTATCAGATAGTGTCCTCCAACATCTTGTGAGGGAGAGGAATCTCTACGAGGAGGAGGAACTCCCTGCGATATTTGAGGGGTGCACTAACGTGAACACCATGTATTTCTTCACTCCCTTTAAGATGTTGGTTCATAAAGGGAAAAATACCAAAAATATCAAATGTACAGTCGGCAAGGACAAGGGCACCTGGAAATGCCAACAAACCCACAAGTTCAAAAATGGGCGAGAGAAACGAAAACTCAGATATCATCACAACGCCTCTAAACACGACAAAAAGTGGATAATGACTGAGTACGTTTTGCCAAATAAGAATAACTACGCCTTTTGCCGGATTAAAAGGAAGATTCACCAAGATGAGGATGCCCAGCCGCCCAACCAAGATTATGCTCAGCAACTACCAATAAGGGTTGAAGATTATATCCCGTCATCCTCCCCATTTCCAATTAAAGATTATGCCCAGCCTTCCCACCCATGTCCAACAACAACAATAAGCCTTGAAGATTCTATCCATCTAGCCCACCCATTTCCAACAGCAACAATAAGCGTTGAAGATTATATCTAGCCGTCTTACTCATTTCCAACGACAATAATAAGCGTTCAAGATTATATCCAACCATCCCAGCCACAACAGAATGATCAACCACCCCACATGAGCGCTTTCATTAGTGACTTTACCCAGTGGGAAATAGAGAAACCACCGCATCCACACAACCAACCATCAGAGGAACAAATAAACATCGTGGAAACCCAGCCACTCCTAACAACACCAATAAGTGTGGAAGACTACGACATTCACAATTTGAAATCGCCTACTGAAGAGCTGACGAACGACCAATATCACCCTGATGAATATTTCAGTTATGATGAGCTCTTACAATGCTATATATATATATATATAATATATATATATATATATATATATTTTATATGTTTTTTACTCGCAACTTGTCACTTTCCTCATTGTTATCAAAGTTAATATACAATTCACGATTAATTACATCTCCTCCTACGGTTTTTTATTTAGAATATTTAGTTGTTGAAAGTTGATGATGGAATAGTATGGCCTTATAAATGGATGATATACTGAATTTTTAAGATCGTTATAATATTTTCCAATGATAATTAATTTCATCTTTTATATAGCAATACTTGTACAATTATGACAATTTCTATCACGCAGGTTGTTATGAAAACTATAAATATTATAAAATCTTTGCTTAGTATATCTGATTTGATGACCAAAGAAAATTATGCATTTTTTATAATCAAAGTTTATAAAAAATTCGTGTAAAAAAGAAAAAATACGAAAAACAACCCATATAAAATAAGTATTGGATATAAGTGAGGAAATGTAGCAAAAAGTTGAAGAACATATTTTGTAGATGAACATAAAAAGTGTGTATACCCAAATGCTAAAAAAATAGTTTCCAAAAAAGAATTTAAAATTCGATGTAAAGGATAAATAATTATCATTCAACAAAGTAACAAAAAAAAGGAGTTTTTCTAAATCTTATGCAAATCAGAAAACATAAAACAAAATTATTATCACAAGTCAAATCCGCAGATGTGAGGAAAAATATAAATCGCATTTTCAGAATTTTTTTTGGGTCAAATAGAGTATGTGACTTGATATGAAAACTAACACAATTGAGTGACATATGGTGAATATGAATTGTCCCCCATATCATATTGGAGGGAGGGAAAGATAGAGTACGGACTCGATATCCACTGAGTTGAGTACAAAGGACGATTGTTGAATTTTAGAATTTTGGTTTGCAAATTTCAATTCCACTCGAAAATATTTGGACCAAATAAACCCTAAAATATTATATAAATTGATAATAACACCAAAGGTCTATGTAAAAAACAAATTATTATGATTAATCAAGTATGTTAGTTTTTTCTTTATTAACCAACTCAAATAACATTATTTACAATTAAACATACTGGTATAGGGTATTACGCTAAAAACATTTATAGCTTTTCCATTGGCTGCTAACGTGAGTCATCAATTTATACATAAAATACAACTTGTTAGGAAAAATACACTACATGATATAGTCAATCATCAATAACACCCAAATCAGAAACTTGAACTGTTTAGAACAAGAGAACTGCGTTAGTGAAGAACAAAAGGTTTCAAATTAATCGTGACTAATAATTTATCACAACGACATCGTACCTATACTCCAAAAATATTAATTACATTGATTAATTTAAATCCATTCACAAACACAAATGGTGTTGTAGGCATAAAATGACATAACCATGAATACCGTTTCCTAATTAAATCTAATTATGCTAAACTTTCCCCTAGCTTAATTATTATTTAGATGAAGGTACATAGTTAAACCTAATTACTTCTTAAAGTTCATTAACTGGGAAAAAAGTTAGGTTGGGGTAAAAAATTTAGATTTTGTTCAAGGCAAAACTGAGAAAAATTTCACATTGTAAAATGAAATAGTATTTTTGGGAGTAGCCATACATTTGTCGATAAGTAATGGATCTAGAAAAAAGCGCTTTAGCTTCCATGAATCATAATTTTCATAAGATGATATATTTACCAAACCATTTGGGCAAAAAACATTCCAAAAGATAGTTTTTGGCCTTGAATCTTTCCTAGCGAGATACTGTCGCATTTACTAGCCATTCAGTGGATGCGATGCATTAAATTGAGCAACCTTCTTGTGAAAACTGTGACAACAAAATCCATACAACCCTTTGATGAACTCTTGTAGATTTTTATCTCTTTAAGTCCATTCCCCTTGATGAAGTTTTCACTTGGCTTATATTAATACCCTTTTTAGTGGATCCTTAATATTTTTATTTCATTTACATAGTCATTGGAAAAAGTCCACTTGCAATCAATTATTTAATGGTATCATGTTGATGATGTATATTTTGTGGCCTATTATTATTATTATTATTATTTTGTGCCATTCTAAGCACTGATTAGCTATCATAATGTGTTAATATTAGTGGCACCAGTTATGGTTAGGTTAAAATATCCTCTAAGAAATTTTTAGCCATTTTGCTTCTTCTCCGACTTTAACTAAAGCAATAAATTCAGATTCCATAGCAGATCTTGATAATTGCACCTCAAAGAGTACAAATATATCCACTTGTGAATTTTGAGTTATTGGAGTTAGATATCCAATTTTTATTTATGTATATTTTAACAATTGGATATCTTACATTGTGCACTGCATCCTTAAAGAACACCCTAGATATCTCAGTACTCGTATGATGGATTTGTAATGATCTTATCTAGGACTACTCTTATATTAACATAGATTACTCACCGAACATGCTATATGAGGCCAAGTTCAAATTGATAAATATATTAAACTGCCTAAGACATTATAATATTCTAAATTTATTCATTAGAGTTTGATTGATAGGTGCTTTCATTAAACTCATATCGTATTCGTGATATATATCATGAAGTTCTCAACATATTTCTATTAATCTTAATAGTTTTAGTAATGTTGAGACAAAATGAGACATCCTACATGCTTAAATATTTAACTTCAAGTATCATGATTGTGACAAAATGACTCCATTTTCCAATGACATCCTCCATACCTAAATCTCCAACTTCAACTATATTCTTTAGCGTATGTGTTATAGGATTAATAACATCATTATTTCTACCATTAGCATTTTGTCCATATACAAGCACACAATGTCATATCCGTTTTGAGCGCTTTTGGTAGAAACACATTTGTTGCACTAATTTATCTTAAACCCATTTGACTTCATCACATTGAAAAAAATTTCATGCTACTTTTTTGGTGATTGCTCAAACCATAGAGTGATTTGACGAGCTTAGGCACTTCCTTACCCTTTGCAAGATCAGTAAAACATATCGGTTATTATATACATTTTTCATATAATTCACCATTTAAGAAAGCTATATTGGCATCCATTTAATATATTTCCAAATCATGTATTGTAGTTATTTCAATTAACATATGTGTGAATGAAATTCATGTAACTAGTGAATATATGTTGAAATAATCATTTGGGATACAGAGCCCTCCTCCCCATCAAGCCATCATGTTCCTGCAAGTCTTGGCCACCCTTTCCTAGCTACAACTAACGCGTTGATTAATATGCGTAATAGGAAAACTCAACTAACCTTTGTGAAAATAACACTTGAAACGAATATCTTTAGCATCACCAAGCAAGTAGGTGACGAACATTTTGAGTGTAATAATTTTAGGGATCCACTTGAGGAATGTTTAGTGACGAGTAGTGAGAGAGAGAGTGTATTTCTAGTTTGATCATGAGGTGAATAGGATGAGGGAGATGCCAGGTGATGGAAAGATTGAGGTGGATGTGAGAGATGTGAGTTAGGTCTTGCGATTCGAGGAATTAGCACTGAGGGAAACATATAAGGTTCCCTTTGATATTAAATTTCCTAAACTCAAATTGAAAAAGCTACATTCCAATGTCAAATATTCTTATTTGGGGGAAGATGAGACATATGCTATTGTTGTCTCCTCTAGCCTAGATAAAGATCAAGGAGGGAAGCTTATGGCTATTTTGAGGAAGCCCAAGGGTGCTTTAGGTCGATCTATTATAAATTTGAGAGGAATTATTCCCTTGATTTGTACCCATAAAATCCACCTAGAGGAGAAAGTGAAGCCCTAGGGAAATGCAAAGAAGATTGAACTCGAATATAAAAGATGCGGTGAGAACGAAAATCATAAATTTTTTGGATGAGGGCATCATCTATACCTTTTCCGATAGTAAATGGGTTAGTTCAATCCAATACGTTCCCAAGACGTCGGGAATCACCGTGGTTGAGAACACAAATGGAGAACTTATTTCAAAACTTACGGCCGCCGGTTGGCACATTTGGATTAATCACTAGAAACTTAATGCCGACACTAAGAAAGACAACTTACCTTTGTCGTTCATGGATCAAATGATCGAAAGAGCTTTGGAAAATCCATTTTACTAATTTTTAGATTGTTATTCCTATTATAACCAAATAGAAGTGGGTGTTCTTGATTAAGAGAAGTCTACCTTCGCATGTCCTTTTGACACTTTTTCCTGCAAAAGGATGACATTTAGATTATACAATGTGCCAACGAACTTTCAAAGTTGCATGTTAAGTCTTTTTAGTAACATCATTGAGAGAGGACTTGGGGTGTTTATGGATGACTCTAGCATTTTCGGCCGCTCTTTTGACCAATGTCTTGCTAACCTTGAGAAAGTACTTTCCCGTTATGTGGAAAAAAACCTAGTACTGAATTCGGAGAAATTCAATTTCAAGTTCTCGAAGGAGTAATTCTAGGACACATAATATCTTCTAAGGGTATAGAAATGGATATGGCAAAAATTTACATCGTTTTCAAACTTCCCCAACCCAAGTTATTAAAAGATGTGCGCTCATTTATGGGGCACGTGGGATTCTATTGTAGGTTTATTGAGGATGTTAGCTCCATAGCAAGACCCTTAAGTAACTTACTCATTAAGGATGCCCTATTTGAGTGGAGCAAAGTGTGGCAAGACGCCTTTGAGAAATGGAAGAGAATGCTCGTCTCCGCTACCATAATGCAAGCTTCAGATTCGACTATCCCAATCGAGCTAATGTGTGATGCGAGTGACTAAGCGATTGGGGCGGTTTTAGGGAAAAGGAGAGATAATTCGTCACATGTCATAAACTATATTAGTCGGACTTTAGTCGTACCCCAATTAAACTACACCACAGAGAAAAAGTTTCTAACGGTAGTGTTTGCCCTTGATAAATTACATTAATATCTTATCGGGTCACCCATTATATGATCTACCGGCCACGCGAAACTAAAATACCTCATTTCCAATAATGATGGCAAGTCGTGCCTCATTAGGTGGACCTTGTTATTCCTAGAATTTGACCTTTCTGTAAAAAATAAGAAAGGATTAGAAAATTTCATAGCCGACCACTTGTCTAAGCTCTCGTATGACATACCTCAAGATCACGTACCTATAGATGAGTATTTTCAGGATAAACAAGTTTTTTCTACTTCCTCTCTACCTTAGTTTGTGCACATCGTGAACTATCTACTGATGGGGTTTGTTCCCTTCGATTGGATTCCGCAAGAGAATATGAAGTTTTTCACTGTGTTGTGCATGTTCTTTTATGGCGACCCCTTCTATAAATATATCGCGCAGACCAAATAAGCTAGAAGCGTGTACCGGACGATGAGATCCAAAGTGTCATCCGATTTTGTCACTCAAAAGCATGTGGAGGCCACTTTTTCATGAAGAAGATAACCATAAAGATTCTCCAATGCAATCTCTATTGGCCCATTATGTTATGGGATGTGAGCGTATTTGATGATCACGCGAGAGATGTCAAAAAATGGACACTATTACAAGGCATGATATGACGTCCTTGACCCCTATCCTTTCTACTGAGATGTTCAACTGTTGGGACATAAAATTCAAGGGACCCTTTCTTCCCTTTTTGGGATTTTTGTACGTCCTTATTGCGGTTGCACGAATGATAATAAGGCGGTGGTAAAGTTCATCAATGAACATATAGTTTCTAATTTTGGTGGTCCTAAAGCCGTCATTAGTGACAACAGATCGCACTTTTGCAATAAGTCGTTCGAGAAGTCAATGAGGAAGTATGGAGTTATCCACAGGGTTAGGAGAACTTACCACAAGCAAACAAATGCACAAGCTAAGCTAGCTAATCAAGCGATCAAAATCATTCTCGAAAATATTGTTGATCCCAGTCGTTAGGGTTGGTCCATCTGATTACTCGATGTGATATAGGCTTATCAAACCTCTTACAAAAACCCCATCGGGATGTCCCCATTTTGATTTTTGTATGGAAAGCCTTGATACCTCCCCGTCGATTAATAACACAAGGAGTTTTGGGCAATCTAGAGGTTTGACTTCAACTTGGATATGAGTTGTAAAACGTACTCAATGATACGCATGAGAACCCAAATTAAAAAAGAACGGATGAAACTTACCCATGATCGGAACGTAAATTGCAAAGTGTTCCATTCGGGACAAAAAATGCTCCTTTACAAATCACATTAACACTTATTTCACGAAATGTTATGGTTAAGATAGTCCACACTCTTTGTTGTGAGGCAAGTGTTCCCACATGGTGCAATAGAGGTGGAGGATCCGAAAAATCGGAGCACATTCAAAATTAATGGACAATGGCTAAAGTAGGAGTGTATCGGGGAAGTGAAGATAATTTTATTCTCGGACCCCGTGTACGGGGATGAGGAGGTTTTAGAGAGAGGTCGTCACACCCTCGTTGCATATAGGGTGAGTATTAGTTGTATAAAGGAGTTGTGTGAGTACGGCATGTGTTTAGGAATCGATTGTGTGCGTTATAGCGAGAGTGGAGTTTTTTTTTTATTTTCAAGACCCGTTTCGAGAGTGCCAAATGAGTCCGTTGTAACTTTGATGATATTCGGTCGAAAATGGTGAATTTACATCAAATCCATAGAGGCTTTTAGGAAACCCACCTTTGTGCTCGAGGGAGTGTGAAAATTGCGAGGAAAACGCAAAAATGTGAAAACATTTTCTTTAGAAAATATAACCCTCATGGTAAGGGGTTAAAAAAAGCCAGTGATGAATTTCGAACCGATTCAGTTTTTGAGCAAAACACTTTGGTTCCTCACACGAACCGATTCTCTTTTCTGAAGTAAAAACCTAATTTTCCCACGTTATTTCTACTTTTCCTCCAAACCTATTACATTCACTCCACCAAAAACTCTTCTGTTTTCCTCCACATATGAAATTACAACCAAAAATACTCCCTCTACCTTCAAACCCTTTCATTTTCCAATACCACTCATTTCCCCCCAAAACTAACCTTTCATTTTCTCCCACCTTTTTCTATTTATAAATACCCCCTCCACCATTCATCCTCACACTTCCATATTCTCTCCTTTCCTAGAATTATCCCTACTTATTACTAAGTTCCATCCTATTATTACATGGCTCCAAAACAATACTTGAAAAAATATAAGTCCACTGAAATGCTCGAAGGCGACGAGCAGGAAACTTTTTGTTCTCCACAATAAAGGAATTGATGTAACGCCTATTTTGGCGCATGTTGCACCTTATTCATTGAAAGGCGAATTTTTTGGGATGACATCATCGAGATGTTGTGTCACTCTTATCAAGGTTCAGGTGGAAAAATTTGTAAGCCGATGACGAAGGTCCCATATATGAGCACATATCCAAATTATTTTATGGGACTCTCATTCGCACCTCCGACGGGAATTACGAGACATATACAGATGGTGTGGTAATTCCTTTATTGAAAAAAATTATCAAACGAAAGATGTAAGCAGGGGGGTCAAATACTTCAATAACTACAATTACCCCTACCACTAAAAGGACATCACCCACATCAATCTTTCTAGCCGTTAGGCTCCGGACACTCCATGGATTAGTGAAAGTTTCCCATCCGGGTGACTCTTGTATCATACCCGGATGGCTAACCTCATCATATGTGGAGCCATCCTACCAATGAGGAATTATTCCTCAATCTTCTTGCGACACAACATCTTTCTCTATTTTTTGTTCGACACGATGTCCAAGATAATCCTAGCACATGTATACTTCGATGAAATCACATGTGTGCCTTATTACCCCACAGGCACAACTTATATTCTATATGTCCGCTTTATCACATTTCTATGCCTAGAAGCGGGGGATCAAACCATGAAAGAAGCCCGCAACCCAAGCCCTCATCTCAAACCAATTTTCAAAGACATTGAGATGGGAGGGGGGGGGGGGGGGGAGAAGAAGTGGAGGACACCGAAGAAGACGAAGAAGATGTAGAGGGGGACTTTAACCACGTGGAGAAAGAGGACGATTATGAGGTAAAATCGGATTTTGAGGAAGACTTTGATGAGCGTGCATATGAAACGATGATAATAAATACATGTAAGCATAAAATTTTGTGTTGTCTTGACGGTTTTCTCCCAGAATACCACCAAGATAGGGATGTTTTTTAAGCCGATTACCATTGTGATACCTACATGATGATGCGACTCTAAGTTGATCTCTAACGTCTTAGCTTAGGCTCGGGGGCCAACTTGCCTGCATACTATATGGATCCCTATGTCCAGGATCCAAATGCTCCCGGACCCTCATGTTGAGCATCTTTTGGGCATGCATCATATTATATATTTTATTTTATTTGTAATTTTTTATATATTTCAAGAAACTATCTACTATCTTCTCTCGTTATAAATAAAAATTTGTCTTTGTGTTATATAGTATCATTCTTGCATTTGAAATATTGTTCGTTTTATATTTCAAACCCACTTCTTTTCTTAATTATATTTTTGTCCATTATATTGAGGAGAATGCAAGGTCTAACTGGGGGGGGGGGGGGGGGGGGGGGGGAGATACAAGTGCATCTTTTAGAAACTTCACGACTTTAAAATGCCCAAAAAAATTGAAATTTTTCAAAAAAGTCAAAAATATTTTTTCAAAATAAGTAAAAATTGGAATTTAAAATCCATAAAAAAACCATTAAATTTTTGTTTCAACTCTCAATTTGTAATAATTCCATGCATAAAGTCGAAATTGAAATAAAATGGAAATTGAATGAAAATTGACGATTTATACGAATAAATGTGTAATTTTTTTGCCATTCTTTATTTTTGAGTAATTTAAATATATTCGTCATAGATCTCTAAATCATTGTTTTGATTGGTTAGAGGAAACAAGTGGAAATTTTGTTTTGAAAATGTGCCTAAAAATGTCTCAAAAATAAAAATAAAAATTAATGTCAAGACGCATATGATAATTTGGTTAGTAATTCAAACGCATGACTTTAGGCCATTGTTTTTTACCAAATAACTTTATCCATAAAAATTCTAGAAAATTATCCAACTTTTGGAAGCCAACATGAGCCAAAAATCATATCCCTTTTGTTCGTTAACCTGAAAAAAATAAATTTAGCTCGGAGTTGTGAAAATTGATTTTTTTTTTAATTTTAAGTCCTTCCGGTATAGAAATAAGTTAGAAAAATAAAAAAAATGCTCAATGAATTAAAAAAAAGGAAAAAAATTATAAAATATGAAAAATAAAAAGAAATTGAAATTAAAAAAAGGAGAGAAAAATGAGCAAAAGCCCGAAAAAGTACCAACGGACCTTCACAAGAAAATTTTCGAACTCTAAAAAGTTCCAAAAAACTTACATTGTTACCGAAAATACCTTGACCTGAAAAAGTCCTGACCAAATCCGAATAACAAAGTTGATCACCGCGTGGAGAGATAAAAACACAAAAATATAATAAAGAGAACAAAATGGTTCGAAAAAAGAAAGACATTTTCCCATTTTTCAATGATCATAATCCATTAATGAGATCATTTCGCCATAAAATTTCTGTCTTTCAATTTGCGTGCGTGAACTCTTGTCCATTATATTTACTCTTAATTTCGTGCACATAGAGAGAAAAATCCACTATCCGAGTGATTCGTTTATGAGTGCATCCCATGAGAAATTTAATTAAAGCAAATTTTTAGAAAGTAACGTAATGATCAATTGATGGAAGTTAACGATCAATTTTTGGCTTCGCACACACACGCGCTATGAATTCAGATTTATGACATATTTTTAGTGATAATTTTTATGAAATTTATATACAAGATTATTAATTGTTTTGATTTTCCTTTGAGTCGTACCATATGGTACAAAATGAATTTTGTGGTTACGAGACACCACTCGTCCTACTAGGTCAATTTAGGGGTTTAACGACTTGGTACATATGCTAAATGAAATCACTTGCCCTCGAAAAAGGTATTCTATCCCATAATTGATAAGTGTTATTATATGAACCTTTTTCGGATTTTTTACATTTCTTGGGACTATCAACGTTCTAAGTTAAGGGGTAAGATTTGACACAAATATTCCAAATTTATTCCTCTGATTTCAGTATTTTACGATCCCAAAAATCACATTTAACCCGAATTTATCTCATATTTATTGTAACTAACCTTTTTGGCGAGTATTTCGCATTTTGTATATTTCTCATGTATTTATAGGTAAATCAAGAAATTGAACGGAAGAGAATGACCAAAATAATTAAAACTATAAGATAAAGGGAAGTCAAGGATAAAGTCATAAGTTTATAGAAAGAACCTGGAGAAAATTCCAATATAAAAATTGAAGATCTCGAGTTCACGAATACATAGGAAGAAACAAAACCTCAATTCGAGTTATAGTGAAGAAGTAACAGCTATTTGAAGTTGGAGAAAAGTCCATGGAGGAAGAAGCAAGTTAAAGTGCAAAAACCAAACCCAAAGACCGAATCGATTCGGTTTCTGGAGCGAACCAGTTTGCTTGGACTTGAGGGATACCATAGTTCCCTTTGGTCCTAGGGTTCGATTTTTCGTGGGATTTTTTTTATCATTTCCTAAGTTGTAGCTAGAGTTGTTAGGGTCAATGATTACCACTTTAGCCATCTTTGGCACTTGTATCAGTCTTTTTGGAGTCTTAATGTTCATATAATACACTTTGTTAGGGAAGGAATTAATCATTATTCATTGGAGAATAGAGAATTCATATTTGCACATCAAGTTAATTGAAGTTCTTGCATTTTCCCGAAAATCCTTGTTTGGTGTGAAGCCTTACTCTTGGAACTTTATTTCTTCATAATTGGTATACATTTCTCAATTATTTCTTATTATTTAATTATGAATGCTTTCATGATAAATATGATTAGTATAGAATTTAATTCCACATATAGCTAAGTTATTTGTGGGTTGGAAAACATGAACTGAACCTAGAGTATTCAACATAATTTAATAAATATTTTTTTTTTTGTTTTATCTATTGATCGGGACTATTAGTGTTGACCCCTTAACTCATTCGTTAAAAGCATACAGAGTGTTTGAGGATGGATTATATGTGTCGTAAATATACCATTCGCGCTACTTAATTTGTGTATCAATTATTGCACGAGGTAAAGCCCAAACATATTTGGTGCGTCGAATGGATTTGTACTTTTCTTTTAATTAATTAATTAATTTCTATAATTGTATATTTATCGGAGTCACTCTACAGTTTGGGGATTGGATCCCAACCTCATTTTCCAAAAGTGTTTTAAAACAAAAAAAAATCAATCTTTACTTTAAGTAGTTTAATTTCATACTTTCATAACTTAATTTGCCTACGTAATTTGAAATTTCTTAAAGTAAAAAATTATGATCTTTTTCTTTCTTTTTCTGTGTCAAAACTTAGATTTAATAAGACAGCCCTACATTCGTAGTTAACGACCTATTCCCTGAGGATTTGACCCCATCTTATCCTTTTTTTTATCGATCGATTTGCACTGGAGCCGTAAGTACAAACATAGCACACATTTTTTGTTGCTCATCAATAAGCCGCTGTAGTAGATGGTAAGGTGAAAAATATGTAAGGTTAATTTTAATACTAATTAATGTCTATTGATATTAACTCAGAAAATAACTTTAACAATGATGGTTTGTACTAATGTTTGCAAAACTCTCATTGTAGATTTCATTATTAATCTTGATATTATCATCCATTTATTTGAATTGCTGGTACTCACCTTAGGGGCCCGGAAACGATTAAAAAGGTAATATTGTACGAATGATATGGAGGATGAGAATACCATTGAAAAGATTGACATTGCGTTT
This sequence comes from Sambucus nigra, assembly GCA_949130495.1. Lineage (NCBI taxonomy): Eukaryota > Viridiplantae > Streptophyta > Magnoliopsida > Dipsacales > Adoxaceae > Sambucus > Sambucus nigra. Next base: position 381,088,557 of record OX422220.1, on the reverse strand, counting down.
AGAACCTTTCAAAGGGGACATTGTCAAGTAAATTACCACACTTATTAACCCTGTATAACCATTTTCACATTCCTATTAAAAATTTCTTGTACTTCCCTCTTTTTGTAGAGATTTTACAAAATATGTAACTCATTGACTGCATATTTTTTGCGTAGGTGGCCAGAGTTAAAATCCCCGATAGGAATTGTTTCACACCCATGTATTGTTAATTTATCTATAGGGAGAGGTCGACTCCCAATTTTGCACGCATTTGACAAAAGCACTTACTAAGTGAAAATTCGATATAGGAAAAAAGGTCCTAAGAGGAAGACACCTACTAGCCCGGGCGTCCTCCTATGATACCAGTTACTATTACACAGAAAAAATAAAGAGAAAACAAATGGGGCTTCCAATATATCATATTCCTTCCCTTGGATGCAATTACCCTAGTGCCTTTTTATAGACATGTGGCTTCATAAAGTGACATAGAGACAGCAATTGACACCCGAAAAAAAAGTAAAAGTATTGTTTTAAACATATTGAATCTTTTACGTGATAGCTTGAGGTTTCTTATTTCTATTATACACAAGCCACCATGCATTTCCCTAAAATTTTACTAAAATAATCTTTTTCTAATTGAAGAGTTTTCAAAGTAGATTTACACCTTATTTTACCAATGGGATATCATGTGTATCCATAGGTATTAGTCACGATCTGAATGGGTGGGGAGGCCATCATTTTCGAAAAAGGAACATGGAAAAATACAGGATACTTATTGGATATAAATAGACAAGCAAATCCTCATGCCTAAAGGCACGACCAAATTTTTGAAACCATATCACGTGCTTACGACATGCATAATTAAACAGAGTTGTCTTCTTGTTAACTGAAACTTCTTTGTTAGTTATAATTCTAAACCTAAATATTCAAAAACATAAGATATCAATATATAAAAATTAAAAGAACATCAATACAAACGTATTTAAATGTTATACAATATTGCATGAATTTTATATGTGAAAACTATCGAACTAAATGGGTCGCATCAACCAAATACTTACTTAAAGACATCAACTTATGTTTTTAAATTTAATATATAACTCACATCTGGTGTGACGTTCTTAGTTGTATTTTAATCTAATTAAAATTGTGAACCATTAAGTTAGGTGTTAATTGTATAGGAAATAAACGACAAGGAACAAATTGTGAGTAAGGCTAGGCAAATGGAACTTAAAGTTGACAATTTGGAGCATTTGTTTTGCTTCAATAAACAAACACCGTATGTGGTTTGCACGAATAAAGTGTGCCTCTTCATCAATAACCATAAAACTAATTAACCAAGTAATTAAACATCCATTCAAAGTAACACATAACATAGTGCAATTTAAAATTGAAATAATTATTGATTCGGAGAAATGACATATTAATGGTGCAAAATAGGTAAAGAAACATGAACACCCCCTCCCCCTCCACTGCAACTAAACAACGATATAAATCATACCCCAAACAACCACACAAGTCATCCCCCTATTCAACACGGGCTAAATGACATTCTGCTCACACCCCACTGTACAGTGCCACAAATACTACATTACCAGTTACTAAACCATAATAAACACTTAGAGGTCGCACAAGACCACGATCGATTCGAGAGAGAGGGGAAGTCGTGCTACACCTTCTAAGAGGATCAAATACCAAACAAGGGGTGACTGATGATATGTCCCCTATGACAAAATGAGTATGTTTACCTTTGCTGGACCGGAGGTTGAGGACATCCACTATACCAATACACTTCATGTGAATATTGATATGGAATGCTAGAGGAATTGGGAGGGTATCCTTTTATCCCGAGGTCATCCATCCCATCTGGCCTCATCACCCTCATATATTGGTGGTCCTTGATGATCGCTTGGATGTGCATCGGTCAATTTCAAAAATTGGGAGGTTGCCTTTTCAAAATAACATAGTCTCCCCATCCTTGGTCCAATCGGGAGGCATCTTGATTTTGTGGTTATATTGCATCATCATGGTACATGAATTGGCAGTTTCACCTAGGTTCATCCATATTCTTGTGGAGAACGACCCGACCGCTTGGCCTTCTGAGTTCATAGTAGTTTATATGTCACCACAACAATGTAATTAAACTCATGTATGGAACTCTCTTCAACAACTCTCAACTACAATCCATCACCTCTAGATACTTATTGGTGATTTCAATACTATTATAGGTCCCCATGAGAAGCGTGGTGGTTTCCCCTTTACAATGGGACGGGGCCTTGCTCTTACTAATTTCACACATTCATAAATTATATATGACCTAGGATTTACTGAAGCCTTGTTAACCTGGAAATCCAACACTTCTTTTGGTCATCATCTCCGGGAACGGCTAAATCGAGGGCTTGGTAATGGAAGCTGGATGTTAGCCTACCCCCACACTCTTTTCACCCACCTTTCGAACGGTAGTTCGGATTACTTCTCCCTGTTTCTTGATACGTTATCAACACAGTCCAAACAAACATAAAAATTTATATACTTCAAGGAATGGGAACAATATACTTCATTCCTCGCGATGCTAGGGTACCAATGGCAACGACAAATTCGAGGTTTTTCGGACTATATTTTCTTTCATAAAATGAGCTACTTTCGAGCGGCAGCAATAACATGGAAACATTACCATTTTGGTAACATGTCTCATACTATTACTATCCTATAATAACATCTCCAAGTTACTCGGAGTCGGATGGAACAATAGCTAGATCCGACTTCTTGTGAGTATAAGGTCCTTCTCTAGGATCAATTATCTCGCTGCCTCATGCTTGAGCGTCGGTACTGGAAAACAAGAGCAAAGTACAATGGTCACTTAACAGTGATTGTAACACTAAATACTTTCATGCCTGTGTCGCTCATCGTTGATAAGATAATAATATCCACTCAATTTTTCATTCAGATACCGGATGGCATCACACAGTGCCTGCTATCCAAACCCAGTTCTAGCAATTCTATATGAAACTTCTTACCACTACCAACCCACCAATAGCCACTAAGGAAGAACCGTTCATGACGATAAATCCAATATACTATTCTTCCTAGATAATGTTTATGAGGAGAAGATTCGCCTGACACTGCAATGAATGGACCATAATAAAAGCCCAGTTTAAGATGGCCTCACTGACAAATCCACTAGTCGATTGTAGGGTTTGCGATCACCCACCATGTCCTCCGATTATTTGACATAGGATACATTCCACTTGACATTAATCATACTTTTCTATATTCATTCTAAAAACCAAAATCCCTACTCAAATGACGCATTTTCGTCCTATCATCTTGTGTAATGTGATCTACAAACTTATCTCATCCATTATTGTAGCCCAGATGAGACCAATTATGAAATACATTATCTCGACTTGCCAAACAATGTTCATTGCAAATAGGCACATCCAAGACAATATTTTGCTCACTCACGAGATCATGCATTCCATGTGAATGTCCAAATCTAAAAAGGGTAGCTGTGAAATCAAGCTTGACTTACAGATAACTTCCGACCAATTGGAATGACCCTTTATTCACTGGGTGCTCACAAAAGCACGACTTTCCTGAGAAGTGGATCCACTTTATTCAGCCTGTATCTCCACTCCCTCGTACTAAACTTTAATTAATGGCCACCTCGGGGAAACATTTTACCCCACCCATGGCCTTCGACAAGGCGACCCCCCTCACCTTACGTCTTTATTCTTTCTTTGGACATATTGATCCGTACTGTTGATCGAGAGTGTAATCTCCACCGTCTGAGTGATTTTGGCACATCTCGGACGGGGCCCCATTATTAGCAGTGGCCTTGCAGATGACTGCATGTTCTTCCTGCAACCTACTGTAGCTACACTTGATAAATTTACATATATACTCAACCATTTTCAGTCCCTTTCTCTCGAAGACATTATCTACGCCAAGTCTTCTCTGACTTCTGGGCCCTCTACTCCGCATGTTATTCCCCATAGAGCTATCCAACAAATGTGAATTTTCGATAGCAGGGACATGATAAATACCTGGGCCTCCCCATTCTTACTGGGCGGGTCTTAGGTCAACTATTCCACGAGACTATCAATGCACTTGAAAGTCGACTCCATGTGTGGTATAATAATTTCTTGTCCTCTGCGACATGTGTCACGCTCATCAATGCTGTAGGCATGTCCATGCCCTCGTACTTTATGTCCAGTTATCCGCTTCCCTAGTTGATTCTAAGTGCCCTTACCTATAAAATTAAAGCTTTCTTTTGGAATTCAACACATTTGGCTCGCAAAATGCCTTTTGCCCCATGGTCGACTATAACATTACCCCGACTGTTGCGATGATGGGCATTAAAGACTTTCACACCTTAAACAATGCCTTCATGAGTAAGTTACTCTTGAAGGTTCTCCACCACCTAGAGAATCGCTGGTCTTGTACCATTACCCATAAATATTTCCCTCAAGCTACTCTCCTTACAGCGACCAAGAAATCACGTTGATCATGATTCTGGACTAAATTTCTCAATTGCTGCCTCTTTTCGAAAAAGGACTCAAATGGCGAATGAGACAAGGCCATATTTCCTTTAGATATCATATTTGGGTCTTAAATGCCATCGCGGCAACAATGTTTCCATACATTCCAAGTACAATTCTGGATGCTCCACTTGCATCCTTTATTGCCGACTCCTAGTGGAATTTTCCAACTTTGGCTCAGAGGCTGCCCGCTCACTTTCTACCGCACATTCAGGCCATATACATCACACCAGGCCAGATGTATTATGAACCTTACTGGTGGCCTGATCCAGCGGGTGTTTTTCTATTCGCTCCACTTATCGTTGGTTGTGTACACCAACCTACATCTAACACTACCCAACTCTCCTATGGCTTTAGCTGTGGAAGGATCCCCTTCCACCAAAGGTGCACACCTTTCTATATTTCTTACTACTTGATTCCCTCTTGTCATCTGATCGACTTTCCAATTACCATCCAGTGTCATTGCCGCAATGATCACTCTGTGGATACGACGACAGTAATACTCACATATTTAACATGTGCCTCGCTTTCTTCAACCTCCATACTCTAGACTGTACTGGAAAAAATGTAACATAAAATGACTGAATCAATTTTAGCGACAAATCGTTTATCATTTAATCACCTTGATTTACACCAAGCTTGTAAATTTGTCATTTTAGTATTGGAATGTCAACATATTGTACATCCCACAATTTTAAACACATTATCGCATAAATTCAAATGGCAGTTGTTAGCACAAAACTCACATAAGGCCATCGTACAATTGCTAATAAAAGATTATTTGAATTTAAGAGATCATTAAGAAGTTATAACCCAACAAATCACTATAAAATAAAAAAATATTATTCAAAATATGTCATTGGATTGCTATCTTATCACAACTATCCTACCCAAAACATGCATTCAAATCCTAACATATAATGTGTAAACTAGGGATTGATATAACAATAATCTCATTCTTAAGATTAAATAAAGAAGACCATTTGTGTGAACTTAAAAAAAACAGTGCGTAAATGTAAGTAAAAATTACAAAATATCAATCTAAATTTGGGTCTAATGTTAGCTAAGCCATAACCAACACTCTATGCTTGATTTAAAGTACACACTATCTAATATCTAAGGTAATGTGTGAGAGTTTAAAATGGTATATGCACAACTAATAAACTCAATTCTTTGCAAACATATTTAGTGATATTAGTGGCTTAGAATATTAACTTGCAAACTTTCTTTGCAAACATATTTAGTGAATTTCAAATAAGTGGTCTCGTGGAGTTATGGATGGATGAAATATAGATAATAGAAAGAAAAACATTTAGATAATCTAAGATTTGATATTGATAAAGACAAATGAAAAACACCATCAAAACATTTTAATATCATCAGTCATCATCAATGCCACCACAATTAACATGATACCAAAAAAAAACTACAAACAATACAAAATCCATATCCCCAATGATGAATTCTAAAAAATGTGGGATTTATAATGATGGAATCTACAAAAACCTTTGATTTTTGATATTGTAGGGTCATGGATTATATACCTGGGATTCAAAATGAATAAATCAATAAAACAAGAAGAACTAATCAAACTCTCCTTAAATCTTTCACGTTGTGATTTTGACACACTGACCAATACCTTACCATTTAGACAATATAATCATGCCATGAAACGAGTTTTAGACCATAAAATGTTCCATAATTGATTATAATAAGTTTGAAAAACAGAATACCCATCGCAATTTGACAACTATAGATTCACCTGTGCTTTTCCACACGTATATAAACAACTATGATCACCATGTAAATTGAAGCTTTAAGAAAAAGATGACTATATCAGTGGAGTTAGGAAAAAAAATATCATGTAAATGTATAGGACGTGAATGTATGATAAGGGTGGCAAATATGGAGGATATACCTAGGGGAATGCATGGCATAACACATTCTGAAGGGAAATATTTCTTGTTGGACAAAGTAGGAGGATGTTCTTGAGAGTTAGGGAGTGAGGAAGAGAGCAAGAAAATAAGCACTCTAAGAAGAAATAAGAGAGAGAGAGAGAGAGAGAGAGAGAGAGACCAGAACAACCAAAATCGCATAAGAGATACACTGTTAGTGCTATAAAATAAAATAAATTAATTTGATTAATGTAGGGTGTTTTCAAACAAGATCATTTAAACTAACATTTACTATGGGATGTGAGTGTATTTTCATACAATAATGTCTAACAAAGAAAGATAGCATAATAAACGAAGTTTAATACAACTATTTGAAACATCAATTTGCATTATTCAATTAACGTGTGAAAGCTTAAGGTCAATGAATTCACTAATATAATTAAACTTAATTTATTTAAACTAATCCCATTTGATTTTAGAAAATAATTTTTCTTTCCATCCATCACAAATTAAGAGTAAAGTAATCAATCCAAACAATAAAATAAAAACTAAACAAATACCACAATAAGTGACCAATTAATGAAAACATCTGTAATTGTTCCTTTTTGAGCGTGTAACATATATATCACAAAAAAATTAATCAAACCAACCCCTAAAAATTAACTCCAATTGTCTCGAAAAAATTAACATACCTAAATTATTCACGGTAATATTCTAGCACATTCATATGAAAATTCACATCAACTAATGACAAGATACCTAAATTAACTCAAAGTGTCTCAATAAAGTTAATCCAACCGATCACTAAAATTTAAAGGCCAACATTTTGTTTACGGACTAATATGGTCTTAAAGCTCTAATTTTAATATTATTCCAAAAAAGACAATAGTCAGGCCTAAGATAAAAATAAAGTAAGCCATAAAAAAAACAATCAAAATGCTATTGGAATATGCTCTTAAAACCAGTTAGGGTTTCATTCAAATACCAACTACTGAGAATTTTTTATGTGTGTGCGCGTGGGAATGAAGAGTTTTTTGTGATGGGTGTGTCTACAATTTTGGGAGGGTTAGGTTACTTTGGGGAAAACAAGTTTTCGATTCGAGATGGGGGAAAGTGTTGGCCCAATTTTTCCTTTACCACGCGCATCCAAATTTTTTTGAGGAAAGAAATCGGTCATAAATACTATTCTTATTAGATATGCATCTTTAATATCTATCAAAAACAGTCATACTATATAAAATTAAATATGATTGCTATGTTTAAAATATCATATAAATTAACACTAATAAATATATAATGACTAATTGTAACACAAATATGTCATACGCAAGTAATAGTTTTACACTTTACACTTTTTTTAACTTGCTTCCCATAACCCTCCCGTCTTACTTACCTACAGAAACACCAACTCCTTTTCCGTGCCAAAAATCAAGGAAAAAAGACAACGATGTATCGATCCTTTTCCGATGCCAAGAGAGAAGAAGGCTTATGAAGAAGTACTGCAAACGAGAAGGATCCAACTCTACCCCCTCAAAACATCTACGATTTCTTTCCTTCCAAACACACCAAGAAATACAATGAGGGACCATCTTCCAAACCCCCTAGTACCAAGCCAACCCCTAGGACTACCATAAGCCACCAACACCCCGCTCACCTCCCATGGCATAACCCATAAGATCATGCCTAAATAAAGGATCAATTCCCAAAGTCCCCGGGTCACGTGACAGTGCAGGAGAAGGTGATTGGTTATTTCCACATCCTTCTTGCACAACCAACATCTGCTGGATAACCTCCCCCCACGATTCTGCAACCCCTCAATAGTCAAAATGGCTTGTCCGGCCCCAGTCCACATAAAAAACCTAACCTTTTGGGGCGTCGGGTTCTTCCAAATAGACGTCCACGAAAGAGAGACTCTCCTATTGCCTCTAATCACATGATAATATTTCTTAACTGAGAAAATGCCATCCTGAGAGCTCGACCACCTCAACTCATCATCCCCACCGAACATAATAGGCACCGAAGACAACCACTCAAAGAATGCCTCCGCCTCCTCCAACTCCCAATCCTTAAGCCCCCTCCGAAAATTAGGGTCCCACACCACATGATCCCCTAACTTCCTTCTATGATCTTCCATTATCCCCTGTCTAACCCTCATAATCTGATATATCCCCGGGAAAATATCCTCGAGAGAGCCTCCCTCACCCCAACTATCCTTCCAAAACCTGGCACAATTTCCTCTCCCGAGATGAAAGGAAGTGGACTTAGAGAAAACATCCCAACCACGAGTAATGTAATTCCACATACCAACCCCATCAGCCCCACCACCCACCCTAGGGCTCCACCCAAACTAGTCAACCCCTTTTCTAATCATCATCAGATTCTTCCATAATATGCCCTCTTCCTTGTCAAACCTCCACAACCACTTGCCCATTAAATCCTGATTGAAGTGTGCTAAACTTATCACCCCCATCCCCCTCTCCTTCATCGGACTACATACCTCATCCCAAATCACCAGGATGTATTTGCACATACCATCATTCCCCCTCCATAGTAAGTTCCTCATCATCTTGTCAAGTCTATTTCCCATAGAAGAAGGAAGAGGTAGGACCGACAAGAAGTACGTTAATAAACTCGATAAAACACTTTTGATCAACGTCAACCTCCCCCTTTGGAAATGTAACTATGCTTCCAACTTGCTAACCTCATTTGAACCCTCTTTATAATCGGATCCCACATCGTCGTGGAAATTATATTGGAAACGGACTTAGTTATCTACATAAACACATAACTCCTTGAGTCCCTAAAAATATACACCGTCACATGAATCACTGATCACTTCAGTTGATTAACCCACAACTCTCAAACCCTTTCTTGCTTCTCATTACAATCAAAGTTGTCTCTTCATTTCTTTTTTTTATCCTACACCTATTAAAACTCATGAACAGAAACATGAACACCCTTCACCCTTCTTCATCATAAACGGGGTTAGATTTCAAACCTCCACTAGGGTTTCATTTCCACCCCAGTGATGAATAAATATACCAAATGCTCTGTGAAAAGATCATTTGCGGCCAACTATCGGATAATGTCCTCCAATATCTTGTGAGGGAGAGGAACCTCTATGACGAGGCGGAACTTCATGCAATATTTGAGGGGTGCACTAACGTGAACACCCTGTATTTCTTTACTCCCTTGAGCGAATAAAGGGAAAAATATTAAAAATATAAATGTTATAGTCGACAAGGATAAGGGTAGCTGGAAATGCCAACAAATCCACAATTTCAAAAATGGGCAAGAGAAACGAAGACTCAGATATCATCACAATGCCTCAAAACACGACAAGGGGTGGATAATGACTGCATTGGTTTTGCCAAATAAGAATAACTACGCCATTTTGCCGAATTAAAAGGAAGATTCATCCAGATGAGGATGCCCATGCTCAGCCACTTCCAATAAGGGTTGAAGATTATATCCATCAATCCCATCCATTTCTAACATCTCCAGTAAGAAATGAAGATTATTCCTAGCCATCCCACCCATTTTTACCAACAACAATAAGCATTGAAGATTATATCTGCCATTCCACCCACTTACAACCACAACAACAAGCTTTGAAGATTATGCTCGGCCATCCCACCTATTTCCATCAACAAGAATAAACGTTCAAGATTATATCCAGCCATCCCATCCACATCTAAATGATCAACCACCACGGGGTATGAACGATTTCATTAGTGACTTGACCATGGGGGAAATAGGGCAACCAATAAGCCTGGAAGACTATGGCATCCCCAATTTTGAATCGCCTAATAAAGAAATGATGAACGACCAATATCACCCTGATGAATATTCCAGTTATGATGAACTCTTACCATTCTATATATATATTTTTTATGTTTGTTACTTGACACTTATCCTTAAATTATAGTTCAAATATCATTTATTGTGTAATATATCATGTCCTTAAATCATAGTTCAAATAGTTAAATCCCTAAATAAACATGCAATTTTCATAATCCACCATCTATGTATTACGAAAATTGCATGCTTTAATTGATATTCATATTTCTAATTTACACACACAAAATAAAAGTGGAGGAACACTCCTAAGTTTAGAAGATTTTTATTTTTCTAAATTTACAAATTTTAACACAAACACTCATCCACAACTAACCAAATACTAAATAAACTTACAGTCCAACAAATTTTATGAGGAGTTTTAATTAATTTTTGTAACTATTTTAGCAGATAATTTTGTAAGGAGTTTTAGGAGTTTGAATAATATTAAAATTTACTTAAAAAATAATTTTTTGAACTCAAACAATTTGTTATAATCACAGGACAATGGAACAACAGTTTTGTAGGTGCCACAAATCGAAATCAGTCGTAAATGACAGGTGTCAACCCAAATAACCCTTTCATGGTTATAACTTTAATTTAGTAATGTGTATGGATTTTTCTTGTAAGAATATATGATATGGGTTTATGTGTTTCTTCCTCGCATGAAAAGATGGAAAATAATCTTTGAAAAAAAACCAAAATCTTATGGACGAAAGTTAGAGACATGGGGTTAATTTATTGATGAAAATTGAAAATGAAGATGGAAAAATACTAAGTCACCAAGATACAGTGGTCTCAACATCTATATATAAATTTATGAGACATGAAACCTTTGCTCAGAACTTTCTCGGACATGAATCCATCTATTAATGACCTTGAACTTCACACCTATAAGTATAATCGAAATGCCTCATAGTTCTTTGGTCACTATCGCAGCACATAACATATGTATAGAAAGAAAAACCTTATGTGTTTGAAAAGTAGATGTATAACATCATAATTCATAGATGGAAGATAGGGAAATTCAAGACATAATTTAGGATATTGGGGTTTTCAGCAAAAATCACATATAATTCTACAAACAAACTCGGGTTATGTATTCATACATATACATAGCACGTGACATGAGATTGGAATTAAATGGAAGTTCATTTGATGAGTTAGCATTAAAATCGTTTGAGAAAAGAAAGGTATGGATATCATATACATCGCAAAGGAAATGAGATTGAAATTAAATGAAAGTTCATCTAATGCGTTAGCAGTCCAACTGTTTAAGAAAAGAAAATGATGGATATCATGAGTTTGGTTTGCCACCCGATAAAAATAATGTGAGATAATAGGGATGCTTATGAGATGCCACATGGATACATTGGAAGATGGATAAGATTGAATTCGGTCTTCCGTTTTGTATTATTACTATAGATATAGATATACATAAACGGGTGAATTAAATGTCGTTGACACGTGGCACAACAATAAGAATTTAAGGTACAATTATATATATATATATATATACACACGTACATATATATATTGTATTAATGTGAATTAAAGTATTATTAAGTCTCCTCGTAGTTATCCGACCAAATTAGTGATAAACTAATCTTAGTATAATGTATTTTTGGACTAAATGCCAATAGTTCCAGTACTATCATCAGGTCTGGATAAATAAGGATATTATGGTCCACGTTATCCATAAAGAATCTCTAATAAGATCGGTCAGTTTATGAAAAAGTGGACGGTGAGGGATTACAACTTCGAGCTGGCATCATGGAAGATCTATGCCAATAAAGAGCCAAGACAAGGAGTGCAGTAGTACCTGGGAAGGAAAAAAATCTTTTTTATTTTCATTCTAAAGTAATAGGTTTGGTAGTTTTTTGAAGACAAAAAGGAAAGAGAAACCATCAATGTAGTTATTTATTATTAAGTTTCACTTATATTATGTTCAACTTACGGTGCAACTGAAATGATGGCCATGACCCTAGTATGGAAAATGATGGGGTAGGCGATGCGAGACACGATTTGATTTGTTACAAGACTTATGAGCATGGTTTTATTTTAAAACAGGTGAGATAGCACAAAATTAAGGCGATAAGACGACTATGAATTTCGATAGAGTTTGACATTGAAACTAGAAATCTATGTACGAGCGCCCTAGTATATAAGCTTATATGAGTTTTATGCATGGGAGGTTAGTGTGAGGGTTTTCCCATTTGGCATGACTTCCATAATATACCCCTTGCTTATAAGGGCAATCATTCATTTGCACATGTGGAAAAGCCACTTGATATATATCCAATTGTATGTTAATATTCTCACAATATACCTTATGATGGTACATATGAGAGGGAATTTATTATACTAGATGTACGTGAATGCATTCCCTTCCATATACCTCCCGCGTGAGATCAGTCATGCAATATGAGACAAGGGAACATTTCAATATACGCCAAATGTACTTGGCCGGTGGAAGGTGGGAGTCATATCGCCTATGTTAATCCCACCTCGAAGAACTAATAATTTTCACTAAATGAATCCTCGTGCAGGGAAAAATTTAGGTTAAAATGTAGTCCTCACATGATGTAGTGTTAAAAATGCATAAGTCTTAATTAGTATTTTTATGCAAAGTTTTATTTATGCTATGAGTAATATTTTCAACTGCTAAGCATAAAGTATAGCATGTGAATATATATGAGTGACATGAAAAGGAGATAAGTCTATACAAATGGGATAAAGTGTCAAGGTGAAAATAATTTGTAAGTTTAAATGAGAATAATGTGAAATTGTGCGCGAGTGACATGGGATAAATACAAGTGATGTAAAGCATATAAATAAGATAGTGAGTATATATAAGTGACAAGAAACATGTGTATCTGCAACTGACATTAAGTGGGCGAATCATGTGAACAAGTAGAGTGACATATTGAAGATATCTACAGGTTAATGAGATGCGTGAAATATATACAAATGAAGAACGCTTGAAATATGTGATAGAAAATATTGTATATGCATTTGATGATAAGATAAGCATCATGGAGAAGGGAATAATAATGGATAAAGTGAGATGCGTATGGCATATATGTACAACATGGGAACATCAGGGTAAACTAATATTTCGGTAAAAATATATACATGTGTAAGGAAATATGGAAAAAATGATAGAAAGGAAAATAAATCCCATGAAAAATAGAGTCTAGTCCTCTAAAAAAGGTTACTATTTTAGAAGAACTTTTTTAGACGGCAACATAGCCGTCTTTAATATATTTTTGGGACAATTTTAACCATCCAAAAAGAGGTGAAGGGACCTTGAAATTTTTGCATCCATATTTTGTGAATAATAAAATCCATCGCTACAGTTTAGTATAGAATTTAATTACATTTAAGACAACCCAAACAACGAATAATCGTAAAATGTAATACATAAGATGATTTTTAGCTGACACAACAATAGTTAGAGTTCTAACCATCACCAAATATTCATCAAAATAAAAATTATAACACTAAGTTCAAATATTTGACTTGACAATAAAAATACATTAATTTCTTATACTCCAAAACATGAAATGCTTTTATCAAAGTAATTCCACCACACTAAAGTGTATGACCTCCAAAACCACTGATTAACATTTGCATGTTTTACAAAAATTGTTGCCTGCACCGAAAAACAATATATATCGTCAATTATGTCAGAATTAATACTCCACTCATAAACAATTCAATGTGCAAAATGAATCAATATAGTATATTCTCATCACAAACAATATAAATATTTACGTACTATTTTTTTTTAAATATCGACAGAGTCTCGTTTGCTTATTCATGAAAACCATAGGTAGGCAACCTGTTTTAAACATTAAAATTGATTCTAAGAATAATATACACCAACTAACAATTTTTTTTACCACCACCATAATAAATTCTCACCACCATAGAAAATTTCACCACCACCACCACTAAAAATTTAACCTTAAACGAGAGAATTTTCCACCTGAATATCTGATATATCATTCTTCTTCTGTAATAGAACTTATTGGCTACGAAGCTCTAACTCTTCAAGATCCTATCGATGACATAGCCATAACACTTTAAGTACGTAAATTGATAAGGGAGAATTTTTTGCCCGAAAAATATTAAAGTCTATACCGTGTATCCTAGGGGAAGAAAATCTCGATACATGTATCCTATCTAACACTCCCTCACATACATATATAGAACATTAAAATAAATATGTTTTAAGGTAAAACATGTGTAATTGGAAAAATAGCGCTCTGTATACATGATAACTAGTGTTTTCAATCTCATCATGATAATGATGTATTATTACCTAATCGGTATGGATCATTGAGGTACTAGAGGGGTAATACTCTGAAACAATCTCATTCCTCACTTTAAACAAAATAATTGAGTAATTATATTTTGTTCACATCGAAAATCAACATCCTAGTAAAATATAACCAACAAAAGGAGAATAATATTACTAACCAAGGCTTTATATTGATGTACTATAAAGATAAATATAATGATATATATGCAAAAAATTACAAGATATTTTTATTGTTTGTGACAAGGTTACCATAAGCCAGGTCACTTTTCACACATCCAACCTTCTTGGTCATAACCCTACATCAGTAGGGAGAGAGATAAGTCAGATAAGAAATTCTAGAAACTTAACATAAAAATCGAATCACTACAAGTTTCCATGATAGGAGCTTCTAACAAGGCATTATGAATAAAGAAATAATTAGATGAGCTCTTTTTTTAACTAAGATTCCAGCCTAAACTTTTGACACACAAATTCTACTGGTAAGGGAAAGCCAATTTGAATTATAGAGTCTTAAAAAAAAATATGTGGAAATTCAATATCAATATATGTATGGCAACAAAATATATTAGAACTCAATATCATAATTGATGTTACACAAGATCATAGAATAAAATAATTTGACACCTGAATAGAATGGATTACGGATGCAATCTAAATTATCCATAAAAAGAGGAATATGGTAGAAAATAAAACTATGTTGGACTTAGTTGCAGTTTTAATAGTAATAGAGAGATAATAGTTTTAGTTAAGGAACAACACAATTGTTTGGGGGAAGAAAAGGGAAAATATTTTTAAATAGCAAGAAGGATGTGTAAATTATATCCTTACGCTACGTCGCTGAATATCTGAAAGAGACAAAATGCTTAAACAATTAATTAAAATTGAAAATATTTCGACTAAAATTATGATAGAGATAAATAATTCGGAGGTAAGGACCAACACCGAGAGTTGTGGACATGTAATCAAGTGGATATAGAATGTCACATCCTTCATCTGTTCTTTGATAATATGTGTGTGCAATCGTGAGAGAGAGACGATGCAACTTTGGACATGGTACCCAATTATCTGATGGTAGTGAAAATAATATGTAGATACGAAATATTTTAAAGACTGAATATCCCACCCTAGGAGATTAATTTTCATCTTCCTTATATATATGTATTGAGCACTAACTCACTGTAAACAATGTTTCCTCATTTTGTATTGTACCCAGTTGTATTTCATAGTATATTTATGAACCCAGTTGTAGTTAGAAACTGCTCAATTTATT
The DNA here is from genome assembly GCA_949130495.1 of Sambucus nigra. Lineage (NCBI taxonomy): Eukaryota > Viridiplantae > Streptophyta > Magnoliopsida > Dipsacales > Adoxaceae > Sambucus > Sambucus nigra. The sequence goes on along the minus strand of OX422220.1, from coordinate 381,072,708 downwards.
ATTCTTACAAAATGATGTAGCGGATTATTCCATAGTTAAAATATTATAATTCATGTTTTGACCATCTTTTGCTCTGATTCAATGTTAAGGATATAATAAAATTTTATAGAATAAAGGGGAGGATAGGGAGTTGTATCCTGTAGAATTAAGACCTTATTCTAGCTTCCCTCGGCATTTTTTTTCTACATTATAGTTAGGGATTTGTCGTAAATTGACCACGCAAATGTCTAAACGTTTCTTGTTCTCTCTTAACAATCACCCCAATTCCATCTGTGTCGTATTTTAACTGGCAATTTTATTAAATTTGAGTTTCTTATATGCAAACAATTTATAGTGTTGGATCCGTATTCGTCAGAACTTTTGGGTGGCTATTACACTAATATTATTCGTCTTTGTCTCTTTTTTTTAGTTTTTTGGGGGAATTCTAGGGGCTTGTGTTGATTGTTTTGGGGTTCGTCCCTTCACTTATTTGCTTTGTATACTTCCTATATACGGGATTCCGCCCCCTTAGGCGGGTAGTTTTTGTTGAATCGTTTACTTATGAAAAAAATCATATTGATTGAATTGTAAAGGAATATTATTAATATATGGTTTTGGATATCAAGAAAGGTAATGTATTTTTGTGTAAACCATTTTCAAAACATTCATGCAGTCATGGGAACTCTTTTAAACATGATTTGATCTTAATATTGATTTCATTTTTCTTACAAGTGAAAGGAAACAGTGAAGAATATATCATGATATTCTAGAGATAATTTGGACACGTCTTAAACATAGAAGGTGTTTATCCTCATTGGAGATAGGCCAACATATCAATAGGTTATAATCTGACAATTCAATTGGTCAAAAGTTAATAGTTGTCCCAAGTTTTGGTCACTAATTATGCATAGGCTGGTGATGTTTCAATACCGATAGCCATCCCCACTCCTAGCGAGGCTGCTAAAGGAGTTCATATAGGTAAGGGATCTTCTTACGTGATCAAACTAATTGCGACGTCGATCAATAAAAGATGCATTAATTGGGAAACAAAGTAATTGGCATAACTAATCATTGAAATGCTCCTCTTAATTTAGTATTAAAACTACAACAATTGACCAACAAGAGAAACAACATAGCTTCCCATCTCAAATATAAGTATACATGCATATACTTCCATCCCAAATTAGAGAAGTAAATATATAAAAAAATATATGAGGTGAGTTAGTAGTAGTGAAAATAATTTAAATGGGAGTTTTCCTATCATAAACAGGGGGGCGAGATGTCCAACACATTTGACGGTACACACCTTAGGGGATGTCAATAACATTCTCAACAGGCTATGAAGTAGTATTTTCAGTGGCAGAGGTTTTTTATGCATTGCAACAGGTAATGTGGAAACGTCAACAAAAGGTGAATTTGGGTGGGGGGTGTGGGAGTTTAGTGTATTCGAAAGGCAGGGGAAGCGGCATTGGCAGGGGCAGCAGAAACATTTTCAATGGAACAACAACAATTATGTGTGCATTTGATAACACATATTTTCAATGGAAATATGGACTCTTTGGCACTTTCCATACTAATATTTTAACCTTAAATATTATTATTATCCATGACGAAGTTTATCTTAAAAAATATGTTTTAAGTAAAACATTGTTTCCATCTTCGCAATTAAACGAGGCCTAAAAGGTCTCCAGTAAAAATGGAAAAAATGCCTTACCACGTCAGAAAAAATATCCACTTCTATTTTAGCATAATCATAAATGTTGCTTCTAAATTTAGAAAACCAGGGAAGAGATTCGAATAAGTAACGTTACAATTGTCGCGTCTAAATGTTGTACTCATTTGGTCATGGCTTGGTGGCCTTATTCTTGGCAAAAATGGCCACATTTTTAACCACCCAAATGCCATAAACCTATTATGTTAGCTCTACTAGATCAATTTAAAAAAATATGCAAAAACCTATTTTGGATGCCTTGTTGCAGACGCTCTAAATAAGAGAAATAAAACGATAAAAAGACATGCAACGAGATAAATATATCAAACCTCCTGAATTTGCAGATGTGGTTCTATTTGCCTCGTGCTGTAATGCAAGTGACGTTGATAATGAGGAGTGCAGTGTAGAAAGCGAAAGTAGTTCTATATTTTGGTGAACATGAGCCCTGATAGATCTATAATCATATAACGTTGCAATAGTTATTTTTATGTTGGAACCACAATCATTACCTCACGACAAGCTCATATTTATATATCACTGTAAAATTTATTCTGAAGTATATCATGACCTAAATTATGCTATTAATGAAGCATCAAAATCGAGAGGTGGCATTTTTGGGTTGTTCAACATCATTTGTAACTGTTATTCTTATAAGTTATTTGTGCACTTATTGTGCATATTTATAAATCAAACAAAAATAATTTGTCAATAAGTATAATGGCCCCATTTTAAAGCTAACTTAGGGCCCTCAAAACCAGGGGCAATCCCTTTTCCATCCTAAAGTCCATTTTACATGCATAAGGGAATAAATGAATATATTTTCTAATGCAATAAGCAAAATAAAGTGAGAAAACTATTTGATTTTTAGTTATGCGCATCAATTACAAAACCACACATATAGAGAAGTCAACATACCAGCAACCATCTCTAAGGAGCAGTCACTGGTAGTAATATCGGGAACTTCAAAGATTTCTTTGTAGTCTTCCATATGATGAACCGAACCATCCTTTATATGCAGTAACAAATCATAGCATGTGAAGAAATAGGTCCCTGTATCAACAAGAAACTGCCTCACATCCATAACAGAATCTTCGGTGCTCAACTGTAAAAATTCAACTCAATTATAAAGACTTGGGTTGTTCAATTAAATGCAATTTTGCACTAATTACATAAATTACTTATACGGTAATATGTATAAAAGATGTGGAAGTTCAAAAGCTCCATGGCTATAACTAGGAACATAAATGATCATAAGGACTAGATAATGCATACTTGTAGCTCAAGATTCACATACTTGTAGCTCAATCTTCTCACCCCTTATGTTTTGACAGGAATGGGATATAAATGGATATCACCTACACATGAAACAATTCCCATTCCGAGATTATATCTCATAATCCAAAATTCCAATTCATATATTTAAAATAATAAATTTTAATTTTTATAAAGATAGATAATTTCAGGTAAAATGATGAACAATGTGACTGTAAGAGGAATAGATAAAGGAAAGACTTCAAGGAGGCTTATTTTTCAATATTCCACTTCAGAAACATATAGTTAATTTTTCCTCATATTTTCTCAAGAGGACTCGATAACTCATCCATTGCTCATGTTCAAGTTACAAAATTTGAACATAGTTCTCTAATGGTCACAATTGTTAGATTTGACAAAAATAATAATGAATAGCACAACTTGGCCAAAAAAAATCCATTCTCTCAGGACATTTTTGAAGGATGTCAATTGTAATAATAGTCATTAGGTGAACTAACGCAACATTATTTACTTATTTATTTTAAAAAGTGAATCAAGGAAGCATTATTAAAGGCATATGGGGAGCAAATTATAAAATGGGCAACAAAATTTCTTATCCCTTTAGTTCTAGATGTGTTGGTGTATCATTGAGGCTCACGGTGCACCTCAATAGTTATTAACAATACATTAAATTAGACATATAAGTTCCCCAAAATCATGTCCTTTGTCTATCATTTATGCCTTGAAGCTCTTCAATAAAACTACAGTTATGGCATGAACCTATGCCAAACAAAGGAACAAATCCAAGATCTCATATGTGACTATCTATGTATATTCTAAGATGATTTAGTTGAGTAACAACTATCATAATCCGTAGAATATACCATTATATTTAAGCAATTTAAACCATAAGACCAATAAGAGGGAATTTGTGGACAGTGAATTGAGGAACCAAGAGGGAGATTATTTGTATACTCTAATCACTATTAGAATACACCAACATATTTATCTTGTTTTAATTATCTATTATAGGGGAAGCCAAAGAACCATCTGCATGCATCTTTATTTAATCCCATGTTTTAATTGTCTCCAATATACCCATGGCTACAAAGTTTCTGTGCCTATGGTGCAATCTGCATGCATCTTTCTTTTATCCGGAGCTAAAAGAAACTGACATATACACTAGCGCATAGTGTACCTATCCATATCACATGCTCGTTATCATTATTATCATTGTTAAATTTATAAAACTGAATAGCCAAACATTCATATTAAGTAGGCATAGATCTGAATTAATAGTCATTGTTACTTGAATTTAAAATAAAAATAATATTGCGCCGAGCAACCCAGTTAAACTACCAAATGAAAATGACCGAGCTATAACTTTACTTAGATCCTCTACACCATAATATATGATATGGGGATTGCTATTGCAAAATGCGTATAACAAACCTAAGCTTACATTCTTTGAAACAAAAGCCATAATATGTGCAACTTTAAAGAGGGAACTGACTTTAGCAAACTTCACAAATTTCTTGAAACTCTTAGTTTTTATTAATGGCTATCTATGAACATGCATGTTGATAGTTATGAACATGCGTCATGTTTCTAAAAATAGTATATAAATCTAGGTGAGAGTACAAAATTACCCGTATGGATAATACCTATAAGAGAAAAATTATTCAAGTTTATGTCGTGCATTGAACTGATGGGGCCATCCTTAGTCCTAAAATACTTAATTCGGAAACTGACATCGGGAAGAGAGTGAAAAAAGGCAGTGAATATGGTCTCCAAGTGTTGGTTGAAACCAATGACCAGGTACAAATCATATGCACGATCCAATGCGGGGAACAATGACTCACCCACCACTATCTGGGTAGACTCTACCGACCTCCTCGTGTTTAAACAAGTTAATAATGAAAAGAACATTTCCAAAATACTAAAACCAAAGTAGACTTGAACAGAGTCTAGAACAGTACTAGACTTACCCAAATCCTTCCCACTAGTCACTTGCTAAAATTGAGAGTCATGTGAAGACATGATCACTTCCCTCAGGTGACTTTGATACCTATGGGCCTATCTGTGCCTCAATCCGAGCCACTACACTGTTGTTTTCATTTTTCACTCCAAAAACCGACTTATAACATCAAAACAATCATCTACTAGTCATTTTCCAAAATCGAGAGTCTGATGAGAACAAAAAAACTTCCCACAATTTACTCTTGTACCTCTTAGGGTGTTCGTGCCTCTCTCAGGGCCACTTGATTGATGTTTTGAGTTTTCGCTCCCTAAAGTCCATTTTATACCACAAAATGAGTGAATACTAGTCAATTTTGGCAAATAGAGTTCGATTAGGAAAAGGAAACTTCCCACATGTTTCTTTTGTGCGTCATGGGTGTCTGTTCCTCTTTTAAGGACACTCGATTAATGTTTTGAGTTTTTTCCTCCAAATATCCATTTTTAACACGCAAAAGACTCTAGTAAAGGCAAGGACACTTCTTCGAAGGTGACGTACCCATGTCGGACACTCCGACGCTTGTATGACACTCCGCGTGGCTTGTCAGACTTATTTGGCATTAAAAAAAGGTCGGCACTTCACGAACATGGCCCAGACATTTCATGGACACAACGAGGTTCCAAAATTAAAGAACACTAAGAAATTCTAGTATCATCCGGTAAAATTAAATCTTTAAGGGTGTTTGAATAATAAGAAGATAAGTTGATATAATATAGTTATTAAAGAACCCTAAGAAATGCATATCTTTGACTTACAATTTAACTGTTATTATTAAATGGTGAAATACTGAACCATGTTAATTTTAATATATTAGTTTCAAAATTTTGTTTTTAAATGCATAGTAGATGTCGTTGTGTCTTTGATGTGTCGTGTACTTATTTTTTAAATTTGTCGTGTCCGTGACGAGTCGGACACAACACCCGTATCCATGTCCATGCTTCATAGTTTCCCATGAGATACTTGAATAGCATTAGCGATTTTTTCAACGATGATGCATGTTTGAAGTAATTTGGGTCCATCACATTTATCAAAAAATAAAATAAAAATCGAATAGTAAATCAAATTAAGACACAAATTAATTAACACAAACAAATATATCAATAATTCTAACTGAAACTCACACTAACAAGTATACAAATATTTTCATAAATTAATCTTAAAACTATACTATCAAGTTGTCATTATTAAAAAACTATACTATCAATCGAATAGTAAATCAAACAGTTTTTTTTTATTATACTAAATTACTCAGAAAATTATTGAAAAATCCATAAATTTGTATGAAATTTTAATTGTAATCTTTTTAAAATTTTAAATAATAAAAATAAATTATGTATCCTTTTTATTTATGAAAATGTATAAACTAGTATTTGGGATTTTAAGGATATAAGGAAAACATATAACAATTATGGAATTTTTGGATGTTAAAAGCACATAATATAAGGAAAGCATAATTTAGGGATTATGTAATCATTTAGTAAAACAATAAAAATTCACATGAGAAATATGAAATAGTTATAAAATCAAAATTCTATCTTAAAATTGTCATTCCAATAGTATAATTGTACTAAATTGGCTACAAACAAGAAATGAAAACATATGTAGATGAAAACACTTATAATTCATGAATATAATAATCACTCACGTTTGCAGAAGAAAATCATGTTGAAAATTTGATTCTCTCTCATTAATATAATAGTCCCCTTGATATAATTTTTACGATAGTGTACTATGTGCATCTGACTCCTTGTACGAAACAATTTACAACAAGCAAAAGAAGCACTGCAATGTATTTGCCCCACGAACCACCAATGGTGACACTAGCTCTGACTCCATGAAAGTAGTACAAAAAGGAACCATTTTGAAAATTCACATAACAAAGGGAAATATTATTATTTATATGCACCAGACCGCATTTTCGAAAAAGACATGTCTGTTTATAATAAAATACAAGAAATAGATCAAATTTAATTGATTATAATTGATGCTCTAGATACAAACTAACATTTAAAGTTTAATTAAATTGGTGACATTTTCAAAGTTGAATTTTGATGTTTGTATTTTAATTAACATGACTATGTCTTCTTGTTGTGGTTTAAACAAGTGAAATGTTTTGCAATTAATTTTAACCCAAATTTTGAGCCCGTCATTCAAGAAGAAAGCCCAAATAAAAAAATTTCAAAAAAATAATATTGGCTTAATAAAGACATACATAGCATAGTTCTAGACCTGGACATGGATGCTTTGTGGGCTTTGTTCTAGACCATAGTTCTTACCATTTCTTATGCCTTTTTTTATGCGGGGCAAAGTTTCTACACTAAATACACCAACTACTTCATGAGCAAAAGGGATTATTTGAAGCAAAAACTATCATTCATTTATTATTTGTTTCGATCAAATGAATATACAACTTTGTTCACCTTCTAGAGGAGGACTAATAGTTAACTTGACTCGATATTTTTGTGTTGTGGGTCCCATATTAATTAAGGCTCCAAGTTTACAAAAATAAAATTTTGTCAAATTAATTAATTGGGTTAAAATCCAATTTATCTAACATAATGCAAGTTCCACGGGGTATTTAGCAGAAGTATAGTCCCTCTTAATTTAAGAAATGATTTATATACTAAGGACCATGACCGACCATAAGCATGTGCCCATTAGTCACTCGCACATTTCCCAATTTGGAAGAAGCACTAACATAGATATATTTTAGAGACCTGAGATAAATTAGTTGCACACTTTGAATTGCCCAATTTCAAGGTGAGTTTAGTTATTGAGATAATTAATTCACAAAGTGGTAGGGTTTTCCTGGAATGGAACCATAAAAGAAATTAAAATGAAATGAAAAGTCAATCACCCCAATTAAAATTGGTGAATGTTCCACTTCCCAAAATAATTCTTTCATTTCTCTCATCCTGTAATACCCCATATATTACATGATTATTTAAATGATTATTTATTCATCTATTAATGTCTACTCGGGTGAATTAACTGGTAATTTATTAGGTTTAATTAGTTTAAATTATTCATCGAAGTTTAAAATGAGTATATAACCACTCTTAAATTAAATTAATACAGTTAGGATTGATCTAATATTGCAAGTTGATTTTGTTATATTGGGCTATGGGGGAATACAGATGCCCGGAATAGTATTTGTAACATTGTAAATTGGGTTATGGCATAGTCATAACTTTGTGAATTTTTGATTTTTTCCGATTTTTTCGAATTCAATTTTTTTAATTTTCAAAAAAAATCGGATCGACAATCAAAATAACGATTTTATTTCTGAAAATAAAAAATTCTAATAGGCATTTTGTGATTCGATTCGGTCCAAACACACGATAGGGAGTCCCAAATAATTTGGAACAAACATATGAGTGCTTCTACTGCGACTTAATTTTTGACATAATTTTTTGGAACAAACTGACGTGTCAGTTTATTATTGGTTGATTTTTAGGTCTCACTAGCATCGATAACAAAAACTAACCAATAATAAATTTCCACCTATGTTTGTTCCAAAAAATTATGTCAAAAATTAAGTTAAAAACGTATTTTTGCAAACATATTGGACTCTCATCTGGGAACTCGGTGCAGTGAGCTTCTCATAAGCTTCCGGTCTTAGTTACCTATAGAAACACCAACTCTTTTCAGTGCCATATAATATGGCTTTAGTTACCTAGATAAACACTTAACTCGTAGAGTGCCTAGAAAAATAGGCCATCACATGAATCACAAATCACTTCACTAATCAACCCACGAAGACACTCTCAAGCCCTTTCTTGCTTTTCACACAAAACCATCTCTTCATTTCTTTGTTTGTTCTTATCGTACATCTATTGAAACTCATGAACAACAACATGAACACCCTTCAACCTTGTTCATCATCTGTGAATTTGGCTTTCAAACCTCCACTGGGGTTTCACTTCCACCCCAGTGATGAAGAAATATACCAAATGCTGTATGAAAAGATCACTCGCGGCCAATTATCGGATAGTGTCCTCCAATATCTTATGATGGAGAGGAACCTCTACGAGGAGGAGGAACTCCATCGGATATTTGAGGGGTGCACTAAAGTGAACACCCTGTATTTCTTCACTCCCTTGAAGATGTTGGCTCAGAAAGGGAAAAATACTAAAAATATCAAATGTACAGTCGGCACGGACAAGGGCACCTGGAAATGCCAACAAACCCACAAGTTCAAAAATGGGCGAGAGAAACGAAAACTCAGATATCATCACAACGCCTCTAAACACGACAACAAGTGGATAATGACTGAGTTCGTTTTGCCAAATAAGAATAACTATGCCTTTTTCCGGATTAAAAGGAAGATTCACCAAGATGAGGATGCCCAACCCCCCAACCAAGATTATGCTCAGCGACTACCAATAAGGGTTGAAGATTATATCCCGTCATCGCCACCATTTCCAATTGAAGATTATGCCCAACCTTCCCACCCATTTCCAACAACAACAATAAGCCTTGAAGATTCTATCCAGCCATCCCACCCATTTCCAACAGCAACAATAAGCGTTGAAGATTATATCCAGCCGTCTTACTCATTTCCAACGACAACAATAAGCGTTCAAGATTATATCTAGCCATCCCAGCCACAACAGAATGATCAACCACCCCACATGAGCGCTTTCATTAGTGACTTTACGCAGTGGGAAATAGAGCAAGCATCGCAGCCATACAACCAGCCATCAGAGGAACAAATAAACATCGTGGAAACCCAGCCACTCCTAACAACACCAATAAGCGTGGAAGACTACGACATCCACAATTTGAAATCGCATACTGAAGAGCTGGCGAATGGACAATATCACCCTGATGAATATTTCATTTATGATGAGCTCTTACAATGCTAGATATATATATATTTTATATGTTTTTTAGTCGCGACTTGTCACTTTCCTTATTGTTATCAAAGTTAATATGCAATTCACGATTAATTACATCTCCTCGTATGCTTTTTTTATTTAGAATGTTTAGTTGTTGAAAGTTGATGATGGAACAGTATGGCCTTATAAATGGATGATATACTAAATATTTAAGATCGTTATAATATTTTCCAATGATAATTAATTTCATCTTTTATATAGCATTACTTGTACAATGATGACTATTTCTGTCACACAGGCTGTTATGAAAAATATAAATATTATAAAATCATTGCTTAGTATATCTGATTTGATGACCAAAGAAAATATGCATCTTTTTACAATCAAAGTTGATAACAAAATTCATGTAAAAAAGAAAAATACAAAAAACAGCCCCTATAGAATAAGTATTGGATATGAGTAAGGAAATGTAGCAAAAAGTTGAAGAGCATATTTTGTAGATGAACATAAAGAGTGTGTATACCCAAATGCTAAAAAAATAGTTCCGAAAAAGAATTTAAAATTCGATGTAAAGGATAAATAATTATCATTCGACAAAGTAACAAAAAAATGAGTTATTCAAAATCTTATGCAAATCACAAAATATAAAACAAAATTGTTATCATAAGTCAAATCAGCAGATGTGAGTAAAAATATAAATTGCATTTTCAGAATTTTTTTGGGTCAAATAGAGTATGTGACTTGATATGAAAACTAACACAATTGAGTGACATATGGTGAATATGAATTGTCCCCCATATCATATTGGAGAGATGGAAAGATAGAGTACGAACTCGATATCCACTGAGTTGAGTACAATGGACGATTGTTGAATTTTAGAATTTTGGTTTGCAAATTTCAATTCCACGCGATATTATTTGGACCAAATAAACCCTAAAATATTATATAACCTGATAATAACACCAAAGGTCTATGTAAAAAAACAAATTTTATGATTAATCAACTATGTTAGTTTTTTCTTTATTAACCAACTCAAATAACATTATTTACAACTAAACATACTTTTATAGGGTATTACGCTAAAAACATTTAGATCTTTTCCATTGGCTGCTAACCTGAGTCATCAATTTATACATAAAATACAACTTGTTAGGAAAAATATGATACATGACATAGTCAATCATCAATAACACCCAAATCAGAAACTTGAACTGTTTAGAACAAGAGAACTTCATTAGTTAAGAACAAAAGTTTCAAATTAATCGTGACTAATAATTTATCACAACGACATCGTACCTAAACTCCAAAAATATTAATTACATATATTAATTTAAATCCATTCACAAACACAAATGGTGTTGTAGGGATAAAATGACATAACCATGAATAGTGTTTCCTAATTAAATCTAATTATGCTAAACTTTCCCCTAGATTAATTACTATTTACATGAAGGTACATAGTTGAATCTAATTACTTCTTAGAGTTCATTAACTGGGAAAAAAGTTAGGTTGGGGCAAAAAATTTAGATTTTGTTCAAGGCAAGAGTGAGAAAAATTTCACATTGTAAAATGAAATAGTATTTTTGGGAGTAGCCATACATTTGTCGATAAGTAATGGATCTAGAAAAAAGCGCTTTAGCTTCCATGCATCATAATTTTCATAAGATGATATATTTCCCAAACCATTTGGGCAAACAACATTCCAAAAGATAGATTTTGGCCTTGAATCTTTCCTAGCGAGATACTGTCGCATTTACTAGCCATTCAGTGGATGCGATGCATTAAGTTGAGCAACCTTCTTGTGAAAACTGTGACAACAAAATCCATACAACCCTTTTGAATATTCTTGGCTCTCCTTTTTGTGATTGTCTTGTTAAAGATAATTCTTGGAATCGCCAGACATTTAATTTGGGTTTATTGTATTAACTCTTGTAGATTTTTATCGCTTTAAGTCCATTCCCCTTAATGCAGTTATCACTTGGCTTATATGAATACCCTATTTAGTGGATCCTTAATATTTTGATTTCATTTACATAGTCATTTAAAAAATGCCACTTGCAATCAATTATTTAATGGTATCATGTCGATGATGTATATTTTGTGGCCTACTATTATTGTTACTATTTTGTGCCATTCTAAGCGCTGATTAGCTATCATAATGGGTTAATATTAATGGCACCAGTTATGGTTAGGTTAAAATATCCTCTAAGAAATTTTTAGCCATTTTGCTTCTTCTTTGGCTTTAACTAAAGCAATAAATTCAGATTCCATAGCGGATCTTGATAGTTGCACCTCAAAGAGTATAAATATATCCACTTGTGAATTTTGAGTTATTGCAGTTAGATATCCAATTTTTATTTATGTATATTTTAACAATTGGATATCTTACATTGTGCAGTGCATCCTTAAAGAACACCCTAAATATCTCAGTACTCGTATGATGGATTTGTAATGATCTTATCTAGGATTACTCTTATATTAACGTACATTACTCACCGAACATGCTATATGAGGCCAAGTTCAAATTGATAAATATATTAAACTGCCTAAGACATTAGAAGATTCTAAATTTATTCATTTGAGTTTGATTGACAGGTGCTTTCATTAGACTCATATAGTATTCGTGATATATATCATGAAGTTCTCAACATATTTCTATTAATCTTAATAGTTTTAGAAATTTTGAGATAAAATGAGACATCCTCCATGCTTAAATATTTAACTTCAAATATCAAGATTGTGCCAGAATGACCCCATTGGAAATTCTAGTAATATTGATTCCAATGACATCCACCATGCCTAAATCTCCAACTTCAACTATATTCTTTAGCGTATGTTTTATAGGATTAGTAACATCATTATTTCTACCATTAGCATTTTGTCTATATACAAGCACACAATGTCATATCCGTTTTGAGTGCTTTTGGGAGAAACACATTTGTTGCACTAATTTATCTTAAAACCATTTGACTTCATCACATTGAAAAAAAAATTCATGCTACTTTTTTAGTGTTTGCTCAAACCATAGAGTGATTTGACGAGCTTAGGCACTTCCTTCCCCTTTGCAAGATCAATAAAATATATCAGTTATTTAAACACATTTTTCATCAAATTCACCATTTAAGAAAGCTATTTTGACAACCATCTAATATATTTCCAAATCATGTATTGTAGTTATTTCAATTAACATATGTGCGAATGAAATTCATGTAACTAGTGAATAAATGTGGAAATAATCACTTGGGATATAGAGCCCTCCTCCCCATCAAGCCATCATGTTCCTGTAAGTCTTGGCCACCCTTTCTTAGCTACGGCTAACGCATTGATTAATATGCATAATAGGAAAACGCAACTAACCTTTGTGAAAATTACACTTGAAACAAGTATCTTTAGCGTCACTAAGCAAGTATGTGACGAGTAACATTTACATGACAAGAATTTTATTGAAGAGGTAGACACGAACATTTTGAGTGTAATAATTTTAGGGATCAACTTGAGGAATGTTTAATGATGAGTAGTGAGAGAGAGAGTGTGTGTATTTCAAGTTTGATCACGAGGTGAGTAGGATGAGGGAGATGCCAGGTGAGGGAAAGATTGAGGACGACGTGAGAGATGTGAGTTAGGTCTTGCGATTCGAGGAATTAGCACTGAGGGAATCATATAAGGTTCCCTTCGATATTAAATTTCCTAAACTCAAATTGAAAAAGCTACATTCCAATGTCAAATATTCTTATTTAGGGGAAGATGAGACATATGCTATTGTTGTCTCCTCTAGCCTAGATAAAGAACAAGGAGGGAAACTTATGGCTATTTTGAGGAATCCCAATGGTGCTTTAGGTTGATCTATTGTAAATTTGAAAGGAATAATTCCCTTGATTTGTACCCATAAAACCCACCTAGAGGAGAACGTGAAGCCTTAGGGAAATACAAAGAAGATTGAACTCAATCATGAAAGATGTGGTGAGAACGAAAATCGTAAATGTTTTGGATGAGGGCATCATCTATACCTTTTCGGATAGTAAATGGGTTAGTTCAATCCAAGACGTTCCCAAGACGTCAGGAATCACTGTGGCTGAGAACACAAATCGATAACTTATTTCAAAACTTACGGCCACTCGTTGGCGCATTTGCATTAATCATTGGAAACTTAATGCTGACATTAAGAAAGACCACTTCCCTTTGTCGTTCACCGATCAAATGATCGAAAGAGTTTTGGGCAATCCATTTTACTAATTTTTAAATGGTTATTACTATTATAACCAAATAGAAGTGGATGTTCTTGATCAAGAGAAGACTACCTTCGCATGTCCTTTTGACACTTTTTCTTGCAAAAGGATGCCATTTAGATTATACAATGTGCCAACGACCTTTCAAAGTTGCATGTTAAGTCTTTTTAGTAACATCATTGAGAGAGGACTTGGGGTGTTTATGGTTGACTCTAGCATTTTCGATCGCTCTTTTGACCAATGTCTTGCTAACCTTGAGAAAGTACTTTCCCGCTATGTGGAAAAAAACGTAGTACTGAATTCAGAGAAATTCCATTTCAAGTTCTCGAAGGAGTAATTCTAGGCCACATAATATCATCCAAGGGGATAGAAGTGGATATGGCAAAAATTTACATCATTTTCGAACATCCCCAACCCAAGTTATTAAAAGATGTGCGCTCATTTATGGGGCACGTGGGATTCTATTGTAGGTTTATTGATGATTTTAGCTCCATAGCTAGACCCTTTAGTAACTTACTCATTAAGGATGCCCTATTTTAGTGGAGCGAATAGTGTCAAGACGCCTTTGAGAAATGGAAGTAAATGATCGTCTCTTCTACCATAATGCAAGCTTCAGATTCGACTATCCCAATCGAGCTAATGTGTGATGCGAGTGACAATGCAATTGGGGAGGTTTTAGGGCAAAGGATAGATAATTAGGCACATGTCATATACTATGTTAGCCGGACTTTAACCGTACCCCAAATAAACTACTCCACCACACAGAAAGAGTTTCTAACGGTAGTGTTTGCTTTTGATAAATTTCATTCATATCTTATCGGGTCACCCATTATATGATCTATCGGCGACGCGGAACTAAAATATCTCCTTTCTAATAATGGTGTCAAGTCGTGCCTCATTAGGTGGACCTTGCTATTCCAAGAATTTGACCTTTTCATAAAAAATAAGAAAGGATTAGAAAATTTCATAGCCGACCACTTGTCTAAGCTCTTGTATGACATACCTCAAGATCGCGTGCCTATAGATGAGTATTTTAAGGCTAAACAAGTTTTTTCTACTTCCTCTCTACCTTGGTTTGTGCACATTGTGAACTATTTAGTGATGGGGGTTGTTCCCTCCGATTGGATTCCGCAAGAGAATATGAAGCTTTTCACAGGGTTGTGCATGTTCTTTTATGACGATCCCTTCTATTTAAGTATCGCGCAGACCAAATAATCTAGAAGCGTGTACCGGATGACGAGATCCAAAGTGTCATCCGGTTTTGTCACTCAAAAGCATGTGGAGGCCAATTTTTCATGAAGAAGATAACCGCAAAGATTCTCCAATGCAATCTCTATTAGCCCATTATGTTATGGGATGTGAGCGTATTTGATGATCATGCAAGAGATGTCAAAAAATGGACACTATTACAAAACATGATATAACGTCGTTGACCCTTATCCTTTCTACTGAGATGTTTAACTGTTGGGAAATAAACTTCATGGGACCCTTTCTTCCCTCTTTTGGATTTCTGCACATCCTTATTGCAGTTGCACGAATGACAATAAGGCGGTAGTAAAGTTCATCAATAAACATAAAGTTTTTAATTTTGGTGGTCCTAAAGCCGTCATTAGTGACAACAGATCGCACTTTTACAATAAGTCGTTCGAGAAGTCAATGTGGAAGTATGGAGTTATACACAAGGTTAGGAGAACTTACCACAAGAAAACAAATGCACAAGGTGAGCTAGCTAATCGATCGATCAAAATCATTCTTTGAAAATATCGTTGATCCTAGTCGTTAGGATTGGTTTATTTGATTATTCGATGTGATATAGGCTTATCAAATCCTTACAAAAAACCCCTCGGGATGTCCCCATTTTGATTTGTGTATGGAAAGCCTTGATACCTCCCTGTCGATTAATAACAAAAGGAGTTTTTGGGAATCTAGAGGTTTAACTTAATTTTGGATATGAGTTAGAAAACATACTCAATGATACGTATGAGAGCACCCGAATTACAAAAGAACGGATGAAACTTGCCCATGATCGGAACGTAAATTGCAAAGTATTCCATTCTGGACAAAAAATGATCCTTTACAAATCGCATTAACACTTGTTTCATGAAATGTTATGGTTAAGATAGTCCACACTCTTTGTTGTGAGGCAAGTGTTACTACATGGTGCAATAGAGGTGGAGGATCCGAAAAATCAGAGCACATTCAAAATTAATGGACAATGCCTAAAGCAGGAGTGTATCGGGGAAGTGAAGACAATTTTATTCTCGGACCCCGTGTACGGGGATGAGTAGGTTTTAGAGAGAGGTCATCGCACCCCCATTGCATATAGGGTGAGTATTAGTTGTATAAAGGAGTTGTGTGAGTGCGTCATGTTTTAGGAATCAATTGTGTGCGTTATAGCGAGAGCGGAGTTTTATTTATTTTCAAGACCTGTTTCGAGAGTGCTAAATGAGTCCGTGGTAACTTTGATGATATTTGGTCGAAAAAGGTGATTTTACGTCAAATCCTTAGAGGCTTTTAGGAAACCCACCTCTGTGCTCGAGGGAGTGTGAAAATTACGAGGAAAACGTAAAAATGTGAAAACATTTTGTTTAGAAAATCTAACCCTCATGGTAAGGGGTTAAAAAAAGTCAGTGTTGAATTTCGAACCGATTCAGTTTTTGAGCAAAACAGTTTGGTTCCTCACACGAACCGGTTCACTTTTCTGAAGCAAAAACCTAAATTTTCCCACTTTATTTCTTCTTTTCCTCCCAACCTTTCACATTCACTCCACCAAAAACTCTTCCCCTTTTATCCACACATGAAATTACAACCAAAAACACACCCTCTACCTTCAAACCCTTTCATTTTCCAATACCATTCATTTCCCCCCAAAACTAACCTTTCATTTTCCCACCTTTTCTATCTATAAATACCCCCTCCACCATTCATCCTCACACTTCCATATTCTCTCATTTCCTATGATTCTCACTACTTATTCCTAAGTTCCATCCTATTATTACATGGCTTCCAAAAAATACCCGACGAAATATAAGTCCACTAAAATGCTCGAAGGCGACGTGCAGGAAACTTTTTGTTCTCCACAAGAAAGGAATTGATGCAATGCCTATTTTGGCGCATGTCGCACCTTATTCATCGAAAGCCGAGTTGTTTGTGACGACATCATCGAGAATGTTGTGTCACTCTTATTAAGGATCAGGTGGAAAAATTTGTAAGCCAATGACGAAGGTCCCATATATGAGGCACATATCCAAATTATTTTAGAGGACTGTCATTCCCACATTTGACGAGAATTACGAGACATATACAGATGGTGTGGTGATTCCTTTATTGAAAAAAATTATCAAACGAAAGATGAAAGAATGAGGGTCAAATACTTCAAGAACTACAATTACCCCTACCACCAAAAGGACATTACCCACATCGAGCTTTCTAGCCGTTAGGCTCCGGACACTCCTTGGACTAGTGAAAGTTTCCCATCCGGGTGACTCTTGTCTCATACTCGGTTGGCTAACCTCATCACATGTGGAGCCATCCTACCAATGAAGAATGATTCCTCAATCTTCTTGCAGCAAGATATCTTTCTCTATTTTTTGTTCGACACGACGTCCAAGATACTCCTAGCACATGTATACTTCGATGAAATCACAAGTGCGGCTTATTGCCCCACCAGCACAAATTCTCTTCTATATGTTCGCTTTATCACATCTCTATGCCTAGAAGAGGTGGATCAAAGCATGAAAGAAGCACGCAACCCAAGCCCTCATCTTGAACCAATTTTCAAAAACATTGAGATGGGGGGGGGGGGGGGGAGAAGAAGTGGAAGACACCGAAGAAGATGAAGAAGATGTGGAGGGGGATTTTAACCATGTGGAGAAATAGGACGATTATCAGGTAGAACCGGATTTTGAGGAAGACTTTGACGAGTGTGCATATGAAACGACGATAATAAATACATGTATGCATAAAATTGAGTGTTGTCTTGACGGTTTTCTCCCAGAATACCACCAAGATAGGGATGAATTTTGAGCCGATTACCATTGTGATACCTACATGATGATGTGACTCTAAGCTGATCTCTAACGTCTTAGCTTAGGCTCGGGGGTCAACTTGCCTGTATACTATATGGATCCCTACGTCCAGGATCCCAATGCTCCCGGGCCCTCTTGTTGAGCATCTTTTGGGCATGCATCTTATTATATATTTTATTTTATTTGGAATTTTTTATATATTTCAAGAAACTATCAACTATCTTCTCTCGTTATAAATAAAAATTTGTGTTTGTGTTATATAGTACCATTCTTACATTTTAAATATTGTTCGTTTTATATTTCAAACCCACTTCTTTTCTTAATTATATTTTCGTCCATTATATTGAGGAGAATGCAAGGTCTAACTGGGGGGGGGGGGGGGGGGGTACAAGTGCATCTTTTAGAAACTTCACGACTTTAAAATGCCCCCCAAAATTGAAAATTTTCAAAAAGTCAAAAATATTTTTTCAAAATAAGTAAAAATTGGAATTTAAAATCCATAAAAAAACATTAAAATTTTGTTTCAACTCTCAATTTGTAATAATTCCATGCATAAAGTCGAAATTGAAATAAAATGGAAATTGAATAAAAATTGACGATTTATACGAATAAATGTGGAATTTTTTTGCCGTTCTTCATTTTTAAGTAATTTAAATAAATTCATCATAGATCTCTAAATCATTGTTTTGATTGGTTACAGGAAACAAGTGGAAATTTTGTTTTGAAAACGTGCCTAAAAATGTCTCAAAATTAAAAATATAAATTAATCTCAAGACGCATATGATAATTTGATTAGTAATTCAAACGCATGACGTTAGGCCATTGTTTTTGACCAAATAACTTTATCCATAAAAATTCTAGAAAATTATCCAACTTTTGGAAGCCAACTTGAGCCAAAAATCATATCCCCTTTGTTTGTTAACCTGAAAAAATAAATTTAGCTTGGAGTTGTGAAAATTGATTTTTTTTTTAATTTTAAGTCCTTCCGGTATAGAAATAAGTTAGAAAAAAAATGCTCAAATGAATTAAAAAAAAGGAAAAAAATTAAAAAATATGAAAAATAAAAAGAAATTGAAATTAAAAAAGGAGAGAAAAATGAGCAAAAGCCTGAAAAAGTACCCACGGAACTTCATAAGAAAATTTTCCAACTCTGAAAAATTTCGAAAAACTTACATTGTTATCCAAAATACCTTGACTTGAAAAAGTCCTAACCGAATCCGAATAACGAAGTCGATCACCGCATGGAGAGATAAAAACAGAAAAATATAATAAAGAGAACAAAATGGTTCAAAAAAAGAAAGACATTTTCCCATTTTTCAATGATCATAATCCATTCATGAGATCATTTCGCCATAAAATTTATGTCTTTCAATTTGTGTGCGCGAACTCTTCTCCATTATATTTACTCGTAATTTCGTGCACACAGAGAGAAAAATCCACTACCCGAGTGATTCGTTTATGAGTGCATCCCATGAGAAATTGAATTAAAGCGAATTTTTAGAAAGTAACGTAATGATCAATTGATGGAAGTTAGCGATCAATTTTTGGCTTCACACACACGCGCGCTATGAATTCAGATTTATGACATATTTTTTGTGATAAGTTTTATGAAATTTAGATACACGATTATTAATTATTTTTATTTTCCTTTGAGTCGTACCATATGGTACAAAATGAATTTTGTGGTTACGAGACACCACTCATCCTACTAGGTCAATTTAGGGGTTTAATGACTTGGTACATATGCTAAATGCAATCGCTTGCCCGCGAAAAAGGTATTCTATCCCATAATTGATAAGTGTTATCATAAGAACCTTTTTCAGTTTTTTTACATTGCTTGGGACTAGCAACATTCTAAGTTAGGGGGTAAGATTTTACACAAATATTCCAAATTTATTCCTCTGATTTCAGTATTTTACGATCCCAAAAATCACATTTAACCCGAATTTATCTCATCTTTATTGCAACTAACCTTTTTGGCAAGTATTTCG
This sequence comes from Sambucus nigra, assembly GCA_949130495.1. Classification (NCBI taxonomy): domain Eukaryota; kingdom Viridiplantae; phylum Streptophyta; class Magnoliopsida; order Dipsacales; family Adoxaceae; genus Sambucus; species Sambucus nigra. Next base: position 381,052,664 of record OX422220.1, on the reverse strand, counting down.
CATTTTTTATATTTCTCATATATTTATAGGTAAATCAAGAAATTGAACGGAAAAAAATGGCCAAAATAATTAAAACTATAAGATAAAGGGAAGTCAAGGTTAAAGTCGTAAATTTATAGCAAGAACCTGAAGAAAGTTGCAATATGAAAATTGAAGATCTCGAGTTCACGAATACATAGGAATAAACAAAACCTCGATTCTAGTTATTGTGAAGAAGTTACGGCAATTTGAAGTTGGAGAAAAGTCCATGGAGGAAGAAGCAAGTTAAAGTGCAATAACCAAACCCAAAGACCGAATCTATTTGGTTTTTGGAGCGAATCAGTTCGCTTGGGCTTGAGGGATACCATAGTTCGCTTTGGTCCTAGGGTTCGATTTTTCGTGGTATTTTTTTTATCATTTCCTAAGTTGTAGATGGAGTTGTTAGGGTCAATGATTACGACTTTAGCCATCTTTGTCACTTGTATAAGTCTTTTTGGAGTCTTAATGTTCATATTATACACTTTGTTAGGGAAGGAATTAATCATTATTCATTGGAGAACAGAGAATTCATATTTGCACATCAAGTTAATTGAAGTTCTTGCATTTTTTTGAAAATACTTTTTTGGTGTGAAGTCTTACTCTTGCAACTTTATTTCTTCATAATTTGTATACATTTCTCAATTATTTCTTATTATTTAATTATGAATGCTTTCATGATAAATATGATTAGTATAGAATTTAATTCCACATATAGCTAAGTTATTTGTGGGTTGGAAAACATGAACTGAACCTAAAGTATTCGACTTCAAACGTACAATTCAATATAATTAAATAAATATTTTTTTTAGTTTTATCTGTTGATCGGGACTATTAGTGTTGACCCCTTAACTCAGTTGTTAAAAGCATACAGAGTGTTTGAGGATGGATTATATGTGTCATAAATATATCATTCGCACAAATTAATTTGTGTACCAATTATTGCACGAGGTAAAGCCCAAACATATTTGGTGCGTCGATTGGATTTGTACTTTTCTTTTAATTAATTAATTAAATAATTTCTATAATTGTATATTTATTGGAGACACTCTACCATTTGGGGATTGGATCCCAACCTCATTTTCCAAAAGTGTTTTAAAACAAAAAAAATCAATCTTTACTTTAAGTAGTTTAATTTCATACTTTCATAACTTAATTTGCCTACGTAATTTGAAATTTCTTAAAGTAAAAAATTATGATCTTTTTCATTCTTTTTCTGTGTCAAAACTTAGATTTAATAAGACAGCCCTACATTCGTAGTTAACGACCTATTCCCTGAGGATTTGGCCCCATCTTATCTAGTTTATTACTTGATCGATCGATTTGCACTGGATCCGTAAGTACACACATAGCACACATTTTTTGTTGCTCATCAATAAGCCACTGTAGTAGATGGTAAGGTGAAAAATATGTAAGGTTAATTTTAATACTAATTAATTTCTATTGAGATTAACTCATAAAATAACTCTAACAATGATGGTTTCTACTAATGTTTGCAAAACTCTCATTGTAGATTTCATTATTAATCTTGATATTATCATCCATTTATATCAATTGCCTGTACTCACCGTATGGGACCGAAAACGATTAAAAAGGTAATATTATTTGACTTATATGGAGGATGAGAATACCATTGAAAAGCTTGACATTGCATTTAGAACCTTCCAAAGGGGACATTGTCAAGTAAATTACCACTATAACCATTTTCGCATGCCTATAAAAAATTTCTTGTACTTCCCTCTTTTTGTAGAGATTTTACAAAAGATGTAACTCATTGACTGCATATTTTTTGCGTAGGTGACCAGAGTTAAAATCCCCAATAGGAATAGTTTCTCACCCATGTATTGTTAATTTATCTATAGGGAGAGGTCAACTCCCAATTTTGCAGGCATTTGACAAAAGCACTTATTAAGTGAAAATTCGATATAGGGAAAAGGGTCCTAAGATGAAGACACCTACTAGTCCCGGTGTCCTCCTATGATACCAGTTACTATTCCACAGTAATTATAAAGAGAAAACAAATGTGGCTTCCAATATATCATATCCCTTCCCTTGAATGCAATAACCCTAGTGCCTTTTTATAAGCATGTGGCTTCATAAAGTGACATAGATACAACAATTGACGCCTGAAAAAAAAGTAAAAGTATTATTTTAAACATATTGAATCTTTTACGTTATAACTTGTGGTTTCTTATTTGTATTATACACAAGCCACCATGACATTTCCATCAAAATTTACTAAAATAATCTTTTTCTAATTGAAGAATTTTCAAAGTAGCTTTACACCTTATTTTACAATTATAGGATATCATGTGTATCCGTAAGTATTAGTCACGATCTGAATGGGTGGGGAGGCCATCGTTTCCTAAAAAGGAACATGGAAAAGTACTTGATACTTATTGGATATAAATAGACAAGAAAACACTCATGCCTAAAGACACGACTAAATTTTTGAAACCATATCACGTGCTTACGACATGCATAATTAAATAGAGTCGTCTTCTTGTTAACTGAAACTTCTTTGTTAGTTATAATTATAAACTTAAATATTCAAAAACATAAGATATCAGTATATAAAAATTAAAAGAACATCAATACAAACATATTTAAATGTTATACAATATTGCATGAATTTTATATGTGAAAACTATCGAACTAAATGGGTCGCATCAACCAAATACTTACTTAAAGACAACAACGTATGCTTTTAAATTTAATATATAAACTCACATCTGGTGTGACGTTCTCAGTTGTATTTTATTCTAATTAAAATTGTGAACCATTAAGTTAGGAGTCAATTGTATAGGCAATAAACGACAAGACACAAATTGGGAGTAAGGCTACGCAAATGGAACTTAAAGTTGACAATGTGGAGCTTTTGTTTTGCTTCAATAAATAAACACGGTACATGGTTAGCACGAATAAAGTGTGCCTCTTCATCAATAAACATAAAACTAATTAACCAAGTAATTAAACATCCATTCAAAGTAACACATAACATAGTGCAATTTAAAATTGAAATAATTATTGATTCAGAGAAATGACATATTAATGGTTCAAAATAGGTAAAGAAACATGCACACACCCTCCCCCTTCACTGCAACTAAACTACGATCTAAATCATACCCTAGACCACCACACAAGCCATCCCCTATTCAACACGGGTTAAATGACCTTCTGCTCACACCCCACTGTACAATGACACAAATACTAAATTACTCGTTACTAAACCATAATATACACTTAGAGGTCGCACAACACCACAGACGGTTCGAGAGAGAGGGTGAGTCGTGCTACACCTTCCACGAGCATCAAATACCAAATGAGGGATGACTGATGATGAGTCCCCTACGACAAAATGAGTATGTTTACCTTATGCTGGACCGGAGGTTAAGGACATCCACTATACCGGTACACCTCGTGTGAATCTTAATATGGAATGCTAGAGGAGTTGGGAGGGTATCCTTTTATTCCGAGGTCATCCATCTCGTCTGGCTTCATCACCCTCATATGGAGGTGGTCCTTGATGCTCTCTTAGATGTGCATCGGTCAATTTTGAAAATTATGAGGTTTCCTTTTCAAAACAACATAGTCTCCCCATCCTTGGTCCAATTGGGACGCATCTTGATTTTGTGGTGAGATTGCGTCATCACGATACATTAATTGGCAGTTTCACATAGGTTCATCCATCTTCTTGTGGAGAATGACCCGACCACTGGGCCTTCTGATTTCATAGTAGTTTATATGTCGCCACAACAATGTAATTAAACTCATGTATAGAACTCTCTTCAACTACAAATTATCACCCCTGGATATTTATCGATGATTTCAATACTATTATAAGTCCCCGTGAGAAGCTTGGTGGTTTCCCCTTTGCATTGGGTCGGGGCCATGCTCTTACTAATTTCATGCATTCATAAATTATATATGACCTAGGATTTGCTGAACCCTCATTAACTTGGAAATCCATCACTTCTTTTGGTCATCATGTTTGGGAACGGCTAGATCGAGGGCTTGGTAATGGAAGCTGGATGTTAGCCTACCCCCACACTCTTTTCACCCACCTTTAGAATGGTAGTTCGGATTACTGCCCCCTATTTCTTGATACGTTATCAGCACGGTCAAAACAAACAAAATGATTTCTATACTTCATGGAATAGGTACGATATACTTCATTCCACACGATGCTAGGGTACCAATGGCAACGATAAATTCCAGGTTTGTCGGACTATATTTTCTTTCATAAAACGAGCTACTTTCGGGCGATAACAACAACATGGAAACATTACCATTTTGGTAACAAGTCTCATACTATTACTATCCTATAGTAATATATCCAAGTTACTTGGAGTCGGATGGAACAATAGCTAGATCCCACTTCCTGTGCGTATGAGGGCCTTCTCTAGGATCAATTATCTCGCTGCCTCATGCTTGAGCGTCGCCATTGGAAAAACAAGAGCAAAGTACAATGGTCCCTTAACAGTGATTATAACACTAAATACTTTCATCAATGTGTCTCTCATCATTGACGAGAGAATAATATCTACTCACTTTTTCATTCGGACACAGGATGGCATCACACAGTGCCTTCTATCCAAACCAAGTTCCAATAATTCTATATGAAACTTCTTACCACTACCAACCCACCAATAGCCACTGAGGAAGAACCATTCATGACGATAAATCCAACAGACTATTCTTCCTAAATCAGGTTTCTGAGGAGAATATTCGCCTGGCACTGCAATAAATGGACCATAATAAAAGCCCAGTTTAAGATGGCCTCACTGCCGAATCCACTAGTCGGTTATAGGGTTTGCGGTCACCAACCATATCCTCCGATTCTTTGACACAGGATACATTCCACCTGAGATTAATTGGACTTTTCTATATTCATTCTGAAAACCAAAATCCCTACTTAAGTGACGCATTTTCGTCTTATCATCTTATGTAATGTGATCTACAAACTTATCTCCTCCATTATTGTAGCCCAGATGAGACCTATTATGAAATACATTATCTCGCCTTTCCGAATAATGTTCATTGCAAATACGCACATCCAAGACAATATTTTGCTCACTCAAGAGATCATGCATTCCATGCGAATGTCCAAATCTAAAAAGGGTAGCTGTGTAATCATGCTTGACTTACAAATAGCTTACGACCAATTGGAATGAACCTTTATTCACTAGGTGCTCACAAAAGCACGACTTTCCTGAGAAGTGGATCCACCTTATTCTGCCTGTATCTCCACTCCCTCGTACTAAACTTTAATTAATGGCCACCTCGGAGAAATATTTTACCCCACCCATAGCCTTCGACAAGGAGACCCCCCTCACCTTATTTCTATATTATTTCTTTGGACGTATTGCTCCATACTATTGATAGAGAGTATAATCACCACCGTCTGACTGCTTTTTACACATATTAGACGGGGCCCTATATACAAGCATTGACCTTGCAGATGGCTGCATGTTCTTCCTACAACCTACTGTAGCTACACTTAATAAATTTACATGTATACTCAACCATATTCAGGCCCTTTATGTCCAGGCCATTATCTACGCCAAGTCTTCTTTGACCTTTAGGCCCTCTATTCTGCATGTTATTCACCATAGAGCTATCCAACATAAATGAATTTCTCGATATTAGGGACATGATAAATACCTGGGCCTCCCCATGCTTACTGGGCGGGTCTTAGGTCAACTATTCCACGAGACTATCAATGCACTTGAAAGTCGACTCCCCGTGTGGTATAATAATTTCTTGTCCTTGGCGAAATGTGTCACGCTCATCAATGATGTAGGCATGTCCATGCCCTCGTACTTTATGTCCGGTTATCCACTTCCCAAGTAGATTCAAAGTACCCTTACCCAAAAAATTAAAGTTTTCTTTTGGAATTCAACACATTTGGCTCGCAAAATGCCTACTGCCCCATGGTCGACTATAACATTACCCGGACCTTTGGGAGGCTAGGCATTTAAAACTTGCACACCTTAAATGATGCCTTCATGATTAAGTTACTGTTGAAGGTTCTCCACCCCCTAGAGAATCGCTGGTCTCGTACCATTACGCATAAGTATTTCCCTCAAGCTACTCTCCTTACAGCAACCAAGAAATCACGTTGCTCATGGTTATGGACCAAGATTTCTCAATTGCTGCCTCTTTTCAAAAAAGGACTCAAATGGCGAATAAGACAAAGCCATATTTCCTTTGGACATCATATTTGAGTCTTAAATGCCACCGTGGCAACATTGTTTCCATACATTCCCAGTACAGTTCTGGATTCGCCACTTGCATCCTTTATTATCGACAACTAGTGGAATTTTGCAACTTTGGCTCAGTGGTTGCCCGCTCACTTTCTACCGCACATTTAGGCCATATACATCCCGCTAGGCCAGATGTATTATAAACCGTATTGGTAGCCTTATCCAGCGGGTGTTTTTTCTATTCTCTCCACTTATCGCTGGTTGTGTACACCAACCTACATCCAACACCGCCCAACTCTCCTATGGCTTTAGCTGTGGAAGGGTCCCCTTCCACCGAAGGGGCACACATTTTTATATTTCTTACAACTTGATGCCCTCTCGTCATCTGATCGACTTTCCAATTACCATCAAGTGTCATTTTCGCAATGCTGTCTCTATGGACATGACGATAGTAATGCTCACATATTTAACATGTTCCTCGCTTTCTTCAACCTCCATACTCTAGACTGTACTGGAAAAAATTGAACATAAAATCACTAAATCAATATTTTAGCGACAAATCATTTATCATTTAATCACCTTGATTTACACCAGGCTTGCAAATCTGTCATTCTAGTATTGGAATGCCAACATATTGTATAACCCACAATTTTAAACTCATTATCGCATCAATTCAAATGGCAGTTGTTAGCACAAAACTCCTCAAAGGCCATCGTACAATTGCTAATAAAAGATTATTTGAATTTAAGAGATCATTAAGAAGTTTTAACCTAACAAATCACTATAAAACAAAAAATATATTATTCAAAATAGGTCATTGGATTACTATCTTATCACACTATCCTACCCAAACATGCATTCAAAGCCAAACATATAATGCGTAAACTAGGGATTGATATAATAATAATCTCATTCTTAAGATTAAATAAAGAAGACCATTTGTGTGAACTTAAAAAAAAACAGTGCATAAATGTAAGTAAAAATTACAAAATATCAATCTAAATTTGGGTCCAATGTTAGCTAAGCCACAACCAACACTCTATGCTTAATTCAAAGTACACACTATCTAATATCTAAGGTAATGTGTGAGAGTTTAAAATGGTATATGCACAACTAATAAACTCAATTCCTGAAACATGTTACAAACGAAACAAATGACAACTCATGACATCTGAACTGTTTTGCGTCGGATGGAACATTGTGTGGCCTATAATTAATGATATTAGAGGCTTAGAATATTAACTTGCACACTTTCTTTGCAAACATATTCACTGAATTTCAAATAAGTGGTCTCGTGGAGTTATGGATGGACAAAATATAGATAACCGAAAAAAAACCTATAGATAATATAATATTTGATATTGATAAAGACAAATGAAAAATACCATAAAAGCATTTCAATATCATCAGTCATCATCAATGCCACCACAATTAAGATGAGACTGAAAAAAAAACTACAAACAATACCAAATCCATATCCCAAATGATGAAATCTACAAAATGTGGAGTTTATAATGATGGAATCTACAAAACCTTTAATTTTTTGATATTGTAGGGTCATGGTTTATATACCTGGGATTTAAAATGAATACATCAACCAAACAAGAAGAACTAATCAAACTCTCCTTAAATATTTCATGTTGTGATTTTGACACAATGACCAATATCATACCATTTAGACAATGTAATCATGTCATGAAACGAGTTTTAGACCATAAAATGTTCCCTAATTGATTATAATAAGTTTGCAAAACGCAATACCCATCCCAATTTGACAACTATAGATTCACCTGTGCTTTTCCACACGTATATAAATAACTATAATCACCATGTAAATTGAAGCTTTAAGAAAATGCGGACTATATCAGTGGAATTAGGAAAAAATATCTTGTAAATGTGTAGGATGTGAATGTATGATAGGGGTGATAAATATGGAGGATATGCCTAGGGGAATGCAAGGCATAACACAATTTGAAGGGAAATATTTTTTGTTGGAAAAAGTAGGAGGATGTCCTTGAGAGTTAGGGACTGAGGAAGAGAGCAAGAAAATACGCACTCTAAGTAGAAATAAGAGAGAGAGAGAGAGAGGGAGAGAGAGAGAGAGAGAGAGAGAGAGAGAGACCAGAACAACCAAAATCGCATAAGAGATACACTGTTAGTGCTATAAAATAAATTAAATGAATTTGATTAATGTAGGGTGTTTTCAAACAAGATCACTAAAACTAACATTTACTATGCAATTGCATAGAATTTTCCTACAATAATGTCTAGCAAAGAAAGATAGAACAATAAACGAAGTTTAACACAACTATTTGAAACAACAATTTGCATTATTCAATTAACGTGTGAATGCTTAAAGTTAAAGAATTCACTAATATAATTAAACTTAATTTATTTAAACTAATCCCATTTTCTTTTGGTAAATAATTTTTCTTTCCATCCATCACAAATTAAGAGTCAAGTAATCAATCCAAACAATAAAATAAAAACTAAACAAATACCACAATAAGTGGCCAATTAATGAAAACATCTCTAATTGTTCCTTTTTGAGCGTGTAACATTTATATCACAAAAAAATTAATCAAACCAGCCCCTAAAAATTAACTCCAATTGTCTCGAAAAAATTAACATACCTAAATTATTCACTGTAATATTGTAGCACATTCATATGAAAATTCACATAAACTAATGACAAGATACCTAAATTAACTCAAAGTGTCTCAATAACGTTAATCCAACCGATCAATAAATTTTAAAGGCCAACATTTTGTTTACGGACTAATATGGTCTTAAAGCTCTAATTTTAATATTATTCCAAAAATGACAATAGTCAAGCCTAAGATAAAAATAAAGTAAGTCATAAAAAAAATAATCAAAATGCTGTTGGAATATGCTCTCAAAACCAGCTAGGGTTTCATTCACGTACCAACCAGTGAGAATTTTTTGTGTTTGTGCGCGTGGGAATGAGGAGTGTTGTGTGATGGGTGTGTCTGCAATTTTGGAGGGTTAGGTTACTTTGGGGAAAAACAAGTTTCCGATTTGAGATGGGGGAAAGTGTTGGCCAAATGTTTCCTTTACCAGGCGCATCCAAACTTTTTTGAGGAAAAAAAATAGTCATAAATACTATACTTATTAGATATGCATCTTCAATATCTATAAAAAAACATTCATACTATATAAAATTAAATATGATTGCTATGTTTAAAATATCATATAAATTAACACTAATAAATATCTAATGACTAATTATAACAAAAACATGTCATACATAAGTAATAGTTTTAGACTTTACACTTTTGTTAACTTGCTTCCCGTAACCCTCCCGTCTTAGTTACCTACAGAAACACCAACTCCTTTTCAGTGCCTATAAATATATGTTTTTTCTTCTTTTTAGATGTTTTTGAATTATATCCAATGAATGTTTCACCATTATGCCATGTAATATGAGTAAAATTCTATTGCTAGAAGTTAATATCGGTGATGTGAAACTAGATAAGATATAACTATGTTTTTATAAGTCAACGAATCAATAGAAATGAGCCCGCCTAAAGGGGCGAAAACCCGTATACAAGAAGTATACAAATAGTAAAACAAAGGCTGGAACCCAAACAAAGACTAGACTACCACTCGAAAAACCTCCAAAAGTCAAGCAAAAGAGACAACGATGTAGCGAACCTTGTTCGATGCCAAGAGAGAACAAGGCTTATGAAGTAGTACCGCAAATGATAAGGATCCAACTCTACCCCCTCAAAACTTCTACGATTTCTTTCCTTCCAAACACACCAGAAAATACAATGAGGGACCATCTTCCAAACCCCCTAGGACCAAGCCAACCCCTAGGACTACCCTAAGCCACGAACACCCCGCTCACCTCCCGAGGCATAAACCATGAGATCATGCCTAAAGAAAGGATCAATTCCTAAATTCCTTGGGTCCCGTGACAGTGCAGGAGAAGGTGATTGGTTGTTTCCACATCCTTCTTACATAGCCAACATCTTCTGGCTAACCCCCCCCCCCCCCCCCCACGATTCTGCAACCCCTCAATAGTCAAAATGGCTTGCCTGGTCGCAGTCCACACAAAAAAACTAACCTATGGGTGCGTTGGGTTCTTCCAAATAGAATTCCACGGAAGAGAGACTCTTCAATTGCCCCCTAATCACATGATAATATTTCTTAACTGAGAAAATGCCATCCTGAGAGCTCGAGCACCTTAACTCATCATCCCCGAAGACAACCACTCAAAGAATGCCTTCGCCTCCTCCAACTCCAAATCCTCAAGCCCCCTTCGAAAATTAGTGTCCCACACCACACTATCCCCCAACCTCCTTCTACGATCCTCCATTGTCCCTCGAGCGAGCCTCCCTCACCCCAACTTTCCTTCCAAAACCTGACACAATTTCCTCTCCCGAGATGAAAGGAAGTGTACTTAGAGAAAACATCCCAACCACGAGTAATGTAATTCCACATAACAACCACATGAGCCCCACGCCCCACCCCCACGCTAGGGCTCCACCTAAACTGGTCAACCCCATGTCTAATCATCATCATCTTCTTCCATAATCTGCCCCCTTCCTTATTAAACCTCCACAACGAATTGCCCAATAAAGTCTGATTGAAGTGTGATAAACTTCTCACCCCGTCCAACCCTCCTTCATCGAACTGCAAACCTCATCCCAAATCACCAGGTTGTATTTGCACTGACCATCACTCCCCCTCCATAGGAAGTTCCTCATCATCTTGTCAAGTTTGTTTCCCATAGAAGAAGGAAGAGGGAGGACGGATAAGAAGTAAGTCAATAAACTCGATGAAACACTTCTTATCAACGTCAACCTTCCCTTTTGGAAATGTAACTATGCTTCCAACTTGCTAACCTCCTTTGAGCCCTCTTGATAACCGGATCCCACATTGTCGTGGAAATTATATTTGAAATGGACTTAGTTATATACAGAAACACTTAACTCCTTGAATGCCTAAAAATATACACCATCACATGAATCACCGATCACTTCACTTTATCAACCCACAACCCTCAAGCCCTTTCTTTCTTCTCATTACAATCAAAGTTGTCTCTTCATTTCTTTGTTTTTTTATCCTACACCTATTGAAACTCATGAACAACAACATGAACACCCTTCAGCCTTCTTCATCATATATGGGTTTGTCTTTCAAACCTCCACTAGGGCTTAACTTCCACCCCAGTGATGAAGAAATATACCAAATGATCTATTAAAAGATCATTTGCGACCAACTATCGGATAGTGTACTCCCATATATTATGACGGAGAGGAACATCTACGACGAGGTAGAACTTCATGCAATATTTGAGGGGTACACTAACATGAACACCCTGTATTTTTTTACTCCCTTGAGCGAATAAAGGGAAAACTATTAATTTTATAGTCGGCAAGGATAAGGGTCGCTAGAAATGCAAACAAACCCACAAGTTAAAAAATGGCCGAGAGAAAGATATCATCACAATGCCTCAAAACACGATAAGAGGTGGATAATGACTGCATTGGTTTTGCCAAATAACAATAGCTACATCGTTTGCCAGATTAAAAGGAAGATTCATCCAGATGAGGATGCCCATGCTCAGCCATGTCCAATAAGGGTCGAAGATTATATCCATCCATCCCATCCATTTCTAACATCACCAATAAGAGATGAAGATTATGTCTATGCATCCCACCCATTTTTAACAACAACAATAAGCGTTGAAGAATATATCTGCCATTCCACCCATTTCCAACCACATCAATAAGATTTGAAGATTATGCTCGTCCATACCACCTACTTCCAACAACAAGAATAAACATTCAAGATTATATCCAACGATCCCATTCACATCTAAATGATCAACCACCACGGGATATGAACGCTTTCATTAGTGACTTGACCATGGGGAAAATAGAGCAACCAATAAGCCTAGAAGACTATGGCATCCCCAATTTGGAATCGCCTACTGAAGAAATGACGAACGACCAATATCACCCTGATGAATATTCCGGTTATGATGAACTCTTACCATTATAGATATATATTTTTTATTTTTGTTACTTGAGACTTATCCTTAAATTATGGTTCAAATATAATTTATTGTATAATATATCATGTCCTTAAATAGTTAAATCCTTAAATAAACATGCAATTTTCGTAATCCACCACCTATGTATTACGAAAATTACATGTTTTAATGGATATTCATATTTTTAATTTACACACACACAAAAACTGGAGGAATACTCCTAAATTTAGAAGATTTTTTATTTTTCCAAATTTCCAAATTTTAACAAAAACACTCATCCACAACTAACCAAATACTAAATAAACTTACAATCCAACAAATTTTATGAGGAGTTTTAGATAATTTTTGAAACCATTTCAACATATAATTTTGTGAGGAGTTTTAGGGGTTTGAATAATATTAAAATTTAGTTTACAAACAATTTTATGAACTCAAACATATTGTTATAATCAGAGGACAATGGAACAATAGTTTTGTATCGAAATCGATCGTAAATGACAAGTGTCAACCAAATAACCCTTTCATGGTTATAACTTTAATTTAGTATTGTGTAAGAATTTTTCTTGTAAGAATATATGATATGGGTTTATGTGTTTCTTCCTCACATGAAAATAATCTTTGAAAAAAAAAAAATCTTATGGACGAAAGTTAGAGACATGGGGTTAATTTATTGATGAAAATTGAAAATGAAGATGGAAAAAAACTGAGTCACCAAGATCTGCTGGTCTCAACATCTATATATAAATTTATGAGACATGAAACCTTGCTCAGAACTTTCTCGGACATGAATCCGTCTATTAATGACCTTAAACTTCACACCTTTATGTATAATCGAAATGCCTCACAGTTCTTTAGTCACTATCGTAGCACATAACATATGTATAGAAAGAAAAACCTTATGTGTTTAAAAAGTAGATGTATAACATCATGATTCATGGATGGAAGATAAGGAAATTCAAGACATAATTTAGGATATTAGGGTTTTCAGAAAAAATCATATATAAGTCTACAAACAAACTGGGGTTATGTATTCATACATATACATAGCACATGACATGAGCTTGGAATTAAATGGAAGTTCATTTGATGCGTTAGCAGTCCAATTGTTTGAGAAAAGAAATGGATGGATATCATATACATATCAGACGAAATGAGATTGAAATTAAATGAAAGTTCATCTAATGCGTTAGGAGTCTAACTGTTTAAGAAAAGAAAATGATGGATATCATGAGTTTGGTTTGCCTCCCGATAAAAATAATGTGAGAGAATAGGGATGGTTATGATATGCCACATGGATACGTTGGAAGATGGACAAAATTTAATTCGGTCTTCCGTTTTATATTATTAGTATAGATATAGATATACATAAACGAGTGAATTCAATGTCGTTGACACGTGTCACAACAATATGAATTTAAGGTACAATATATATATATATATATATATTGTATTAATGTTAATTAAATTGTTATTAAGTCTCCTCGTAGTTATCCGACCAAATTTGTGATAAGCTAATCTTAGTATAATTTATTTTTTGACTAAATACCAATAGTTCCAGTACTATCATTAGGTGTGGATAAATAAGGCAATTATGGTCCATGTTCTCCATAAAGAATCTCTAATAAGACCGCCCAGTTTATGAAAAAGTGGACGATGAGGGTTTAGAACTTTGAGCTGGCTTCATGGACGATCTATGCTAATAAGGAGCTAAGACAAGGAGTGCAGTTGCACCTGGGGAGGAAAGAAATCTTTTTTATTTTTATTTAAAAGTAATAGGTTTGGTAGTTTTTTTAAGACAAAAAGGAAAGAGAAACCATCAATGTAGTTATTTATTATTAAGTTTCACTTATATTATGTTCAACTTAGGGTGCAACTGAAATGATGGCCATGACCCTAGTATGGAAAATGATGGGTACGCGATGCAAGACACGATTTGACTTGTTACAAGACTTATGAGCATGGTTCTATTTTAAAATAGGTGGGATTGCACAAAATTAAGACGATAAGATGACTATGAATTTCGATAGAGTTTCACATTGAAACTAGAAAACTATGTACGAGCCCCCTAGTATATAAACTTATATGAGGTTTATGCATGGGAGGTGTGTGTGAGGGTTCTCCCATTTGGCATGAATTTCATAATATACCCCTTGCTTATAAGGGCAATCATTCATTTGTACATATGGAAAAGCCACTTGATATATATCCAATTGTATGTTAATATTCTCACAATATACCTCATGATGGTACGTATGAGAGGGAATTTGATATACTAGATGTACGTGAATGCATTCCCTTCTATATACCTCCCGCGTGAGTTCAGTCATGCAATATGAGACAAGGGAACATTTCAATATACGTTAAATGTACTTGTCTAGTGGATGGTGGGAGTCATATCGCTTATGTTAATCCCACCTCGCAGAACTAACAATTTTCACTAAATGAATCCCCGTACAGGGAAAAATTTAGGTTAAGATGTAATGCTCACGTGATGTAGTGTGAAAAATGCATAAGTCTTAATTAGTATTTTTATGCAAAGTTTTATTTATGTTATGAGTAATATTTTCAACTACTAAGCATAAAGTATAGTATGTGAATATATATGAGTAACATGAAAAGGAGATAAGTCTATACAAATGGGATAAAGTGTCAAGGTGAAAATAATTTGTAAGTTTAAATGAGAATAATGTGAAATTGTGCGCAAGTGACATGGGATAAATACAAGTGATGTAAAGCATATAAATAAGAAAGTGAATATATATAAGTGACAAGAAACATGTGTATTTGCAACTGACATGAAGTGGACGAATCATGTGAAGAAGTAGAGAGACATATTGAAGATATATACAAGTGAATGAGATGCGTGAAATATATACAAATGAAGAAGGCTTGAAATATGTGATAGAAAATATTGTATATACATTTGATGATAAGATAAGCATCATGGAGAAGGGAATAATAATGGACAAAGTGACATGCGTATGGCATATATGTACAGCATGGGAACATGATATGGAGAAAATGATAGAAAGGAAAATAAATCCCATGAAAAATAGAGTCTAGCCCTCTAAAAAAGGTTACTATTTTAGAAGAACTTTTTTAGATGGCAACATAGCCGTCTTTAATATATTTTTGGGACAAGTTTAATCATCCAAAAAGAGGTGAAGGGACCTTGAAATTTTTGCATCCATATTTTGTGAATAATAAAATCCATCGCTATAGTTTAATATAGAATTTAATTACATTTAAGACAACCCAAACAACGAATAATCGTAAAATGTAATACATAAGATGATTTTTAGTCGACACAACAATACTTAGAGTTCTAACTATCACCAAATATTCATCAAAATAAAAATTATAACACTAAGTTCAAATATTTGACTTGACAATAAAAATACATTAATTTCTTATACTCCAAAACATGAAATGCTTCTATCAAAGTAATCCCACCACACTAAAGCGTATGACCTCCAAAACCACTGATTAACATTTTCATGTTTTACAAAAATTGTCGCCTGCACCAAAAAATAATAGATAGCGTCAATTATGTCAGAATTAATACTCTACGCATAAACAATTCAGTGTGCAAAATGAATCAATATAGTATATTCCCATCCCAAATAATATAAATATTTAACTACTATTTTTTTTAAATATCGACAGATTCTCATTTTTGCTTATTCATGAAAGCCACATGTAGGCAACCTGTTTTAAACATTAAAATTGATTCTAAGAATAATATACACCAACCAACGAAATTTTTTACCATCACCATAATAAATTCTCACCACCAAAGAAAATTTCACCACCACCACTTAAAATTTAACCTTAAACGAGAGAATTTTCCACCTGAATATCTCACATATCATTCTTCCTTTGCAATAGAACTTATTGGCTACGAATCTTTAATTCTTTAAGCTCCTGTCGATGACATAGCCATAACACTTTAAGTAAGTAACTTGATAAGGGAGAATTTTTCGCCCGGAAAATATTAAAGTGTATATAGTATATCCTAGGGGAAGAAAATCTCGATACATGTATCCTACCTAACACTCCCTCACATACATATATAGAAATTTAAAATAAATATATTTTAAGGTGAAATATGTGTAATTGGAAAAATAACGCTCTCTATACATGATAAGTAGTATTTCCAATCTCATCATGATAATGATGTATTATTACCTAATCGGTATGGATAATTGAGGTACTAGAGGGGTAATACTCTGAAACAATCTCATTCCTCACTTTAAACAAAATAATTGAGTAATTATATTTATTTCACATCCAAAATCAACATCCTAGTGAAATATAACCAACAAAAGGAGAATAATATTACTAACCAAGGCTTTATATTGATGTTCTATAAAGATAAATATAATGATATATGCAATAAATTACAAGATATTTTTATTGTTTGTGAGAAGGTTACCATAAGCCGGGTCAGTTTTCACACATCCAACCTTCTTGGTCATAACCCTACATCAGTAGGGAGAGAGATAAGTCAGATAAAAATTCTAGAAACTTAACATAAAAATGGAATTACTACAAGTTTCCACGATAGGAGCTTCTAACAAGGCATTATGAATAAGGAAATAAGTAGAGGAGCTCTTTTTTTTAACTAAGATTTCAGCCTAACCTTTTGACACACAAATTATACTGGTAAGGGAAAGACAATTTGAATTATAGAGTCTTGAAAAAAAGAATACGTGGAAATTCAGTTATAATATATGTATGGCAACAAAATATATTAGAACTCAATATCATAATTGATGTTACACAAGATCATAGAATAAAATAATTTGACACCTCAATAGAATGGATTACGGATGCAATCTAAATTATCCATAAAAGGAGGAATATAGTAGAAAATAAAACTATGTTGGACTTAGTTGCAGTTGTAATAGTAGTAGAGAGATAATAGTTGTATTTAAGGAACAACACAATTGTTTTGGGGAAGAAAAGGGAAGATATTTTTAAATACCAAGAAGGATGTGTAAATTATATCCTTACGCTATGTCCCTAAATATGTGAAAGAGCCAAAATGCTTAAACAATTAATTAAAATGGAATATATTTCGACTAAAATTATGATAGAGATAAATAATTCGGAGGTAAGGACTAACACCGAGAGTTGTGGACATGTAATCAAGTGGATATAGAATGTCACCTCCTTCATCTGTTCTTCGATAATATGTGTGTGCAATCGTGAGAGAGAGACGATGCAACTTTGGACATGGTACCCAATTATCCGATGGTAGTGAAAATAATACGTAGAGACGAAATATTTTAAAGACTGAATATCCCACCCTAGGTGCTTTATTTTCATCTTCCTTGTATATATGCATAGAGCACTAACTCACTGTAAACAATGTTTCCTCATTTTGTATTGTACCCAGTTGTATTTCATAGTATATTTATGAACCCAGTTGTAGTTCGAAACTGCTCAATTTATTATTCTTACTAAAAGGATGTAGCGAATTATTCCATAGTTAAAATATTATAATTCATGTTTTGACCATCTTTTGCTTTGATTCAATGTTAAGCATATAAGAAAATTTTATAGAATAAAGGGGAGGATGGGGAGTTGTATTGTGTAGAATTAAGATCTTATTCTAGCGTCCCTCGTAATTTTTTTTCTACGTTCTAGTTATGGATTTGTCGTAAATTGACCACGAAAATGCTTAAACGTTTCTGGTTCTCTCTTAACAATCACCCCAATTCCATCTGTGTCATATTTTAACTGGCATTTTTATTAAATTTGAGTTTCTTATATGCAAACAATTTATAGTGTTGGATCCGTATTCGTCAGAACTTTTGGGTGGCTATTACAATAATATTATTTGTCTGTCTCTTTTTTAGTTTTTGGGGGAATTTTAGGGACTTGTGTTGATTGTTTTGGGGTTCGGCCCTTCGCTTATTGGCTTTGTATAGTTCCTATATACGGGATTTCTCCCCCTTAGGCGGGTAGTTTTTGTTGAATCGTTTACTTATGAAAAAAATCATATTGATTGAATTGTAAAGGAATATTATTAATATATGGTTTTGTATATCAAGAAAGGTAATGTTTTTTTGTGTAAACCATTGTCAAAACATTCATGCAGTCATGGGAACTCTTTTAAACATGATTTGATCTTAATATTGATTTTATTTTTCTTACAAGTGAAAGGAAACAGTGAAGAATATATCATGATATTCTAGAGATAATTTGGACACGTCTTAAACATAGAAGGTGTTTATCCACATTGGAGATAAAACAACATATAAATAGGTAATAATCTGACAATTCAATTGGTCAAAAGTTAATAGTTGTCCTAAGTTTCGGTCACTAATTATGCATAGGCTGGTGATGTTTCAATACCGATAGCCATCCCTACTCCTAGCGAGGCTCCTAAAGGAGTTCATAGAGGTAAGGGATCTTCTTACGTGATCAAACTAATTGCGATGTCGATCAACAAAAGATGGATAAATTGGGAAACAAAGTAATTAGTGTAACTACTCATTGAAATGCTCCTCTTAATTTACTTATTAAAACTTCAACAATTGACCTACAAGAGAAACGACATAGCTGCCCATCTCAAATATAAGTATACATGCATATACTTCCACCCCAAATTAGAGAAGTAAATATATAAAACATATATGAGGTGAGTTGGTAGTAGTGAAAATAATTTAAATGGGAGTTGTCCTATCATAAACAGTGAGGCGAGATGTCCAACACATTTGACGGTACACTCCTTAGGGGATGTCAATAGCATTCTCAACAGGCTATGAAGTAGTATTTTCGGTGGCCGAGGTTTTTTATGCATTGCAACAGGTAATGTGGAAATACCAACAAAAGGTGAATTTGGGTGGGGTGGATGGGATTTTAGTGTATTTGGAAGGCAGGGGCAGTAGAAACAATTTCAATGGAACAACAAAAATTATGTGTGCATTTGATAACACATATTTTCAATGAAAATATGGACTCTTGGGCACTTTCCAAACTAATATTTTAACTTTAAATATTATTATTATCCATGACGAAGTTTATCTTCGCAAGTAAAACATTGTTTCGATCTTCGCAATTAGACGAGGCCTAAAAGGGTCTTCAACAAAAATGGGAAAAATGCCTTACCACATCAGAAAAAATATCCACTTCTATTTTAGCATAATCATAAATGTTGCTTCTAAATTTTGAAAACCAGGGAAGAGATTCGAATAAGTAGCGTTACAATTGTCATGTCTAAATGTTGTGCTCATTTGGCCGTGCCTTGGCAGCCTTATTCTTGGCAAAAATGGCCACATTTTTAACCACCCAAAGGCCGTAAACCTATTATGTTAGCTCTACTACAGAAAATTAAAAAAATATGCAAAAACCTATTTTGGATGCCTTGTTGGAGACGCTCTAAATAAGAGAAATAAAACCATAAAAAGACATGAAATGAGATAAATATATCAAACCTCCTGAATTTGCAGATGTGTTTCTATTTGCCTCGTGCTGTAATGCAAGTGACATTGATAATGAGGAGTGCAGTATAGAAAGCGAAAGTAGTTCACTATTGTGGTGAACATGAGCCCTAATAGATCTATCATCATATAATGCTGCAATAGTTATTTTTAATTTGGAACCACAATCATTACCTCATGACAAGCTCATATTTATATATCACAGTAATATTGATTCCGAAGTATATCATGATCTGAATTATGCTATTAATGAAGCATCAAAATCGAGAGGTGGCATGTTTGGGTTGTTCAACATCATTAGTAACTATAATTCTTATAAGTTATTTGTGCGTTTATTGTGCATATATATAAATCAAACAAAAATGAATTGTCGATAAGTATAATGGCCCTATTTTAAAGCTAACTTAGGTACCTTAAAACCAAGGGCAAGCCTTTTTCCATCCTAAAGTCCATTTTACATGCATAAGGTAATGAATGAATAGATTTTCTAATACAATAAGCAAAATAAAGTGAGAAAACTATTTGATTTTTAGTTATGCGCATCAATTACAAAACCACACATATAGATAAGTCAGCATACCAGCAACCATCTCCAAGAGCAGTCACTAGTAGTAATATCGAGAACTTCAGAGATTTCTTTGCAGTCTTCCATATGATGAACCGAACCATCCTTGATATGCAGTAATAAATTATAGCTCAAGATTCATATACTTCTAGCTCAATCTTCTCACCCACTTGTGTTTTGATAGTAATGGGATATAAATGGATATCACCTACACATGAAACAATTCCCATTCCCAGATTATATCTCATAATCCCAAATTCCAATTCATATATTAAAAATAATAAATTTTAATTATGATAAAGATAGATAATTTCAGGTAAAATGATGAACAAGGTGACTGTAAAAGGAATCTATAAAGGAAAGACTACAAGGAGGCTTATTTTTCAATATCCACTTCAGAAACATATAGTTCATTTTTCGTCATCTTTTCTCAAGGGGTCTCGATAACTCATCCATTGTTCTTGTTGAAGTTACAAAATTTGAAAATAGTTCTCTAATGGTCACAATTGTTAGATCTGCCAAAACAAATAATGAATAACATAACTTGGCCAAAAAAAATCCATTCTCTCGGGACATTTTTTAAGGATGTCAATTGTAATAATAGTCATTAGGTGAACTAACGCAACATTATAAACTTATTTATTTTAAAAAGTGAATCAAGGAAGCATTATTAAAGGCAGATGGGGAGCAAATTATAAAATGGGCAACAAAATTTCTTCTCCCTTTAGTTCTAGATGTGTTGGTGTATCATTGAGGCTCACGGTGCACCTTAATAGTTATTAACAATACATTAAATTAGGCATATAACTTCCCCAAAATTATGTCCTTTGGCTATCATTTATGCCTTGTAGCACTTCAATAAAACTACAGTTATGGAATGAACCTATGCCAAACAAAGGAACTAATCCAAGATCTCATATGTGACTATCTAAGTATATTCTAAGATGATTTAGTTGAGTAACAACTATCATAATATGTAGAATATACCCTTATATTTAAGCAATTTAAACCATAAAACCAATAAGAGGGAATTTGTGGACAGTGAATTGAGGAACCAAGAGGGAAATTATTTGTCTACTCCAATCACCATTAGAATACACCAACATATTTATCGTGTTTTAATTATCTATTATAGGGGAAGCTAGAGGACCATCTGCATGCATATTTATTTAATCCCATGTTTTAATTGTCTCCAATATACCCATGGCTACAAAGTTTCTGTACCTATGGTGCAATCTGCTTGCATCTTTCTTTAATCCGGAGCTAAAAGAAACTGAAAGATACACTAGCGCATAGTGTACCTATCCATATCACATGCCCGTTATCATTATTATCATTGTTAAATTTATAAATCTGAAAGCCAAAGTTTGATTTTAAGTAGGCATAGATCTGAATTAATAGTCATCGTTACTTGAATTTAAAATAAAAGTGATATTGCGCCGAGAAACCCAGTTAAACTACCAAATGAAAATGACCGAGCTATAAATTTACTTAGATCCTCTACACCATAATATATGATATTGGGATTGCTATTGCAAAATGCGTATAACAAACCTAAACTTACTTTCTTTGAAACAAAAGCCATAATATGTGCAACTTTAAAGAGGGAACCGACTTCAGTAAACTTCATAAATTTCTTAAAACTCCTAGTCTTTATTGATGGCTATCTATGAACATGCATCTTGATAGTTATGAACATGCGTCGTGTTTCTAAAAATTGTATATAAATCTAGGTGAGAGTACAAAATTACCCGTATGGATAATACCTATAAGAGAAAAATTATTCAAGTTTATGTCGTGCATTAAACTGACGGGGCCATCCTTAGTCCTAAAATACTTAATTCGGAAACTGACATCTGGAAGAGAGTGAAAAAAGGAAGTGAATATGGTCTCCAAGTGTTGGTTGAAACCAATGACCAGGTACAAATCATATGCACGATCCAATGCGGGGAATAATGACTCGCCCACCACTATCTGGGTAGACTCTAACGGCATCCTCATGTTTGAACAAGTTAATAATGAAAAGAAAATTTCCAAAATGACTAAAACCAAAGTAGACTTGAACAGAGTCTAGAACAGTACTAGACTTTCCAAAATCCTTCCCACTTGTCACTTGCTAAAATTAAGAGTCATGTGAAGACACGATCACTTCCCTCAGGTGACTTTGATACCTATGGGGCTATCTGTGCCTCAATTCGAGCCACTTCACCGTTGTTTTCATTTTTTACTCCAAAAACCGACTTATAACATCAAAACAATCATCTACTAGTCATTTTCGAAAATCGAGAGTCTGATGAGAACACAAAAACTTCCCACAAGTTACTCTTGTACCTCTTAGGGTGTTCGTGCCTCTCTGAGGGCCACTTGAAATATGTTTTGAGTTTTTTCTCCCTAAAGTCCATTTTATACCACAAAATGAGTTAATTCTAGTCAATTTTGGTAAATAGAGTTCGATTAGAAAAAGGAAACTTCCCACATGTTTCTTTTGTGCGTCTTGGGTGTCTGTTCCTCTTTTAAGGACACTCGATTAATGTTTTGAGTTCTTTCCTCCAAATATCCATTTTTAACATGAAAAAGGCTCTAATAAAGGCAGGGACACTTCTCCGAAGGTTACGAACCCATGTCGGACACTCCAACGCTTGTATGACACTCCGCGTGGCTTGTCAGACTTGTTTGGCATTAAAAAAAGGTAAGCACTTCACGAACATGGCCCAGACATTTCATGGACACAACGAGGTGCCAAAATTCAAAAACACTAAGAAATTCTAGTATCATCCGGTAGAATTAAATCTTTAAGGGTGTATGAATAATAAGTAGATAAGTTGATATAATATAGTTATTAAAGAACCCTAAGAAATGCATATCTTTGAGTTACAATTTAACTATTATTATTAAATGGTGAAATACTGAACCATGTTAATTTTAATATATTAGTTTCACAATTTTGTTTCTAAATGCATAGTAGATGTCCTCGTGTCTTTGATGTGTCGTGTACTTATTTTTTAAATTTATCGTGTCCGTGACGAGTCGGACATGGCACCCGTATCCATGTCCATGCTTCATAGTTTCCCATGAGATACTTGAATAACATTAGCGATTTTTTCAACGGTGATGCATGTTTGAATTAATTTGGGTCCATCACATTTATCACAAAATAAAATCAAAATCGAATAGTAAATCAAATTAAGACATAAATTAATTAACAGAAACAAATATATCAATAATTCTAACTGAAACTCACACAAACAAGTATACAAATATTTCCTAAATTAATCTTAAAACTATACTATCAAGTTGTCATTATTATATTAAAGTAAGAATATATAGAACCAAAAACAGTTTTTTGTTATCATACTAAATTACTGAGAAAATTATTAAAAATCCATAAATTTGTATGACATTTTAAGTTTATTTTTTTTAAAAATGGAAAATAATAAAAATAAATTATGTATCCTTTTTATTTATGAAAATATATAAACTTGTATTTTGGATTTTAAGGATATAAGGAAAACAAATAACAATTATGGAATTTTTGGACGTTAAAAGCACGTAATATAAGGAAAGGATAATTTAGGGATTATGTAATCATTTAGTAAAACAATAAAAATTCACATGAGAAATATGAAATAATTATAAAATCAAAATTCTATGTTAAAATTGTTATTCCACTAGTATAATTGTACTATGTTGGCTACAAACAAGAGAAGAAAACATATGTAGATGAAAACACATATAATTCATGAATATAATAATCACTCACATTTGCAGAAGAAAATCATGTTGAAATTTTGATTCTCTCTCATTAATATAATAGTCCCCTTGATATAATTTTTACGATAATGTACTATGTGCATCTGCCTCCTAGTATGAAACAATTTACAACAAGCAGAAGAAGCATTGCAATGTATTTGCCCCAGGAACCACCAATGGTGACACTAGCTTTGACTCCATGAAAGTAGTACAAAAAGGAACCATTTTGAAAATTCGCATAACAAAGGGAAATATTATTATTTATATGCACCAACCGTATTTTTGAAAAAGACATGTCTGTTTATAATAAAATACAAGAAATAGATCAAATTTAACTGATTATAATTGATGCTCTAGATACAAACTAACATTTAAAGTTTAATTAAATTGGTGACATTTTCAAAGATGAATTTTGATGTTTTTATTTTAATTAAAACGACGATGTCTTCCTGTTGTGATTTAAACATTTGAAATGTTTTGAAATTAATTTTAACCCAAATTTTGAGCCCATCATTCAAGAAGAAAGCCCAAATAAAAAAATTTCAAAAAAATAATATTGGCTTAATAAAGACTTACATACCATAGTTATAGACCTGGACATGGATGCTTATGGGCTTTGTTCTAGACCATAGTTCTTACCATTTCTTATGCTTTTTTTTATGCGGGGCGAAGTTTCTACACTAAATACACCAACTACTTCATGAGCAAAAGGGATTATTTGAAGCAAAAACTATCATTTATTTATTATTTGTTTCGATCAAATCAATATACAACTTTGTTCACCTTCTAGAGGAGGACTCGTAGTTAACTTGACCCGATATTTTTGTGTTGTGGGTCCCATATTAATTAAGGCTCCAAGTTTACAAAAATCAAATTCTGTCAAATTAATTAATTGGGTTAAAATCCAATTTATCTAACATAATGCAAGTTCCACGGGGTATTTAGTAGAAGTATAGCCCCTCTTAATTTAAGAAATGATTTTATATACTAAGGACCAAGACCGATCATAAGCATGCGCCCATTAGTCACTCAAACATTTATTAATTTGGAAGAAGCCCTAACATAGATACATTTTAGAGACCTGAGATAAATTAGTTGCACACTTTGAATTGCTCAATTTCAAGGTGAGTTTAGTTATTGAGATGATTAATTCACAAAGTGGTAGGGTTTTCCTGGAATGGAACCATAAAAGAAATTAAAATGAAATGAAAAGTCAATCACCCCAATTAAAATTGGTGAATGTTCCACTTCCCAAAATAATTCTTTCATTTCTCTCATCCTGTAATACCCCATATATTACATGAATATTTAAATGATAATTTATTCATCTATTAATATCTACTCGGGTGAATTAATTGGTAATTTATTAGGTTTAATTAGTTTAAATTATTCATCGAAGTTTAAAATGAGTATATAAAGACTCATAAATTAAATTAAAACAGTTATGATTAATCTAATATTGCAAGTTGATTTTTTTATAATGGTCTATGGGGGAATACAGATGCCCGGAATAGTATTTTGAACATCGTAAATTGAATTCCGGGGTGTAACAACCCAGGATTTTGAGCGACTATTTTATACTATTTTGCCGGATGGGCTAATTTTATAAAATAGGGGAAGTTGGAGTATATATTATTTCCCGTGATACTAAGGGATAATATTTACTATGTTTTGTCTATTTACCATTATGAGTAGGTAAATAACATTATATTGTGTTTTATTGCGTCGTTATATGTAAAACGACGGTTATGACTCTTCTATATATATTGGAGTGTAATTAATGAAATAAAATGAATATGGAACATAAAAATAGTTCACTTTATTACGAATGCCAAAATAGGGGGTGCGGTTGTTTTTAGAATAGTCGAGATAGTCGAAATAGGTGCCACGTTGTATTTTTGAGTTTCGGGCACTTTTGGTGGGTTATGACTCAATTATGTGGTTATGAGTCATTTTAATGGTGTATTAACAATTAAAAGAGGGGAATTGTGTTTTAAGACCCGTATAAGTCCCCCACCCCT
Source organism: Sambucus nigra (assembly GCA_949130495.1). NCBI lineage: Eukaryota > Viridiplantae > Streptophyta > Magnoliopsida > Dipsacales > Adoxaceae > Sambucus > Sambucus nigra. The sequence goes on along the minus strand of OX422220.1, from coordinate 381,026,631 downwards.
TTTATTTCCCTTATTCTTATGAGAGAAGCCAAAGGAGAGAGAGAGAGAGAGAGAAGAGAGAGTTGGGATAAATGGAGAAAAGAGAGAAAAATGGAAGATTGAGGCCGAAAATCGTTGCCACCGGAGGTGGATCCGAGACTACGAACCTCGAGGCAAGTTTCTTACTTGCTAGATATTGATTTAATGTGATAAATTGCATATGTAGTTAGGTTTTTGGAGGTTTAAACCATAAATGGGTTTTTGGTTGATTCTGATGTTTAATCCTAAATCTTTGATTTAAATTTGATTTGAGGTAAATAAATTAGTTAATTGATGTGTAAAAATGATTTGGTAGCAATATTTGTTGTTGTATTTGGGTGGAATAACTAATAAAAGCTTGGGAGCTAGTTAATGACCGAAACATCTTCTCGGGGAAGTAGCTGTCCGCCAGGATCGATCGATCGAGCCCGGGGGATCGATCGATCGAAGCCTTCAATCGATCGATGGCCAAGGGTCGATTGATCGACCCCTTCTGAAAGGGTGAGGTTTTTCTAGTTTTGTTTTTAGCCCTTTTCTTTTAGGTTCAAGGTATAGGAACCTTCCTTTGGGAAGTAATTAAGAGTCCTAGAGGGTTGTATTGGGTAGGCTATTGTCCAAGGCTAAAATGGTGATAAATTGGGCTTATCCGAAGGTCTAGTTTATGTAGGTTAATATCCAAATGATGTAGGGGGTTAACCTAAAATTAATTGGAGATTAAATGTTAATGTTGGGATTTTTGGGAGTCAATTATTTGGGGAGACTCATTTTGACGATTTATGGTTGGTACTAAATGAATATGTACAAATGAATGATTTTTGAAAATGTAAAACATGATGTTTTCAAAAAGGGAAAAATTAATGTTTTTCATAAATGTTAATTTATGGTTACACACCTCTCAAAATCTCTATCATAAGGGAAGTTGCGCGCGTGTGGTGAAGCCCACTCGCTAGTGAATGTAGGGTGGATATAGTCCCTCGGCGATATGAGCGTTTATTGTATATTTTTTGCGCTGGTTAGGAGATTCTGAATGTGGTCTTGACTATCCCGCAGGCATATGGTCGCTTCCCGACGTTTTGGTAGGATCCCAGGTTGTATTGAAGATAGGCCCTGGAAGATGATAGGCATTTAGGGGCGCGCACAGTGGGTAAACCCGGACGGGCGGTCTTAGATTGCGTTATATATATGTTATATAACTATGTGCAATAATGTGGTACATTATTGATATTAAAGCATTTTATGATAATAAAATGGCTTTAGTTTACATTTCGGGATGGAAGAATGGAAATGGGATGTTAAATACATTTTTCGGATGGAAGAAGGAAAATGGATGATATGATATGGAAAGGTAAAGCATTTTTATGATAATAAAACTTTCTTTAAATTATGTATTTTCCGGATGGAAGAAGGAAAATGAAAAGGTAAAGCATTTTTATGTTAATAAAACTTTCTTTAAATTATGTATTTTCTCGGATGGAAGAAAGGAAATAAAATTGGTAAAGAAAGTTTTGAAATGAGATTGATTTGGTAAACATTTGATAAAATGAATTGCCATATATGTATTTCCTAAAGAAATAGGAATGGTGCCTTTAGATGGTGAATATAATTATTTGTATCTCTTTGAGTAGCTATAGATGAGACCTCCCATATACATATATATTTATATTAGTTATGCGCTAAGGATCCAATGAATCTCGACGATCAACCTTGCCTAAGTAGTAGTGTATCGAGTGGTTCCTTGTTTGGATTTCGCTTTTGCGAGACACCCCACTCACAAAGAGGGCGTAGTGTTGAGACTAGGGAGAAGTTAGACCTTCGTACTTGGGTTAACTATAGCATCATTGATATTGCGCTAGGTTGTGATTTTAGACGGAGAGGTGAGAATCTTTATGTTAAATACGAGAGAATCACACACTTAACTGTCATGCATTTTAGTTACATGGGAATCATATCAAACCGGGCCCTGACCCATATATATTTCTTTGTTTATGCATATACTCCTGGACGTACATGCGCTCTTTCGCATGGACACCCGAATTTACATTTTCATTCAAGTTGTCATGTAGCTACAACATATTGTGGATGTTGTAGGTTATTTGTATTAGACGCTTCTTTCCATTATACTCTAGTTATGTTCAGTTATTTATTCGGGCGTGTTACCCATGCATTGCACTCATTTATTATAATGTAATATTGAATGTGTAATACTCGGTGTAACATATGGTATTGGTCTGTTCACCGACAACTTATTCGGTGATTATTTATTATGTTGTCATTCTTCATCCGTTGATTTTTGATATCCACCGTTTTTGCAAATGGGATTGTCTAAGTGTTTTTCTTTTATTTTCAAAATTTTAAATTTGACAGTCCGTTTTCTAAAATGATTGGCGGTTATCTCATACTATTATTTTAATCGACAGTGATGCTGAGGATGGACCATCTATGATTCCTGTGATTATTAGAGTACTGGGTTGACCACCTATTATTTTAGTATGAGGATTGTCACAAATTGTATCAGAGCATTAGGTTCTAGAGTCCTTAGGAATCTGTGTCGACGTATTTTGCTTTCAGCGTTACTTCTGATTAGATATAGAGCCCTAAGATTAAGATAGTTGATTTCTCTTGTGAGATCTCGTTCTCCTATAATGATATGAGAACCCCGAAGATCTTTTGCGTGTTCGTGTGTGAATTATTAGTCGTCAGATGATGGTCGTCAGAGAGGGAGGTTGTGAAGGCGTCATGAGATGGGATTACTAAGATCTGTAAGCTCTGGTCGAGGATGAGGGTCGCTTTAGGGGTCGCTCCCTTCGTATCATTTCCTCATATTGGTACTGTGACTACTAAGTATAGTATATAATGTTTTTTAAGTACCGCTACGAGTTGAGAGTGGTACTAAGCTTGGGATTCCAAGTGACGTTAAGTTGGAGTTGAGGGGTCCTTGATGAGGGCCACATGTTGAAGTTCGGTCGAATGGAGGAAGAGTAATCTCATTCGGTAAGAACATAAGGCCTGAGGGTTTGGCTTAGAGTGCAGTATAGAAGTGCCCAGGTGCAAAGATTAGAGGAAAATCTTTCACCCATAGGAGTAAGGTTGAAGTGGCGGAAATGGTAGTCGCTATATTTTGGTGGAGTGGGAAGTTTTGCCCACAGAGAGAGCCCTTCAGTGGAAATGATAGGCTCACAAATAAGTGTTGCCAACACTTCTAGAGTAGTAATGTTCATGAGGCCCCATTGGTGGACATCCACCCGTGTAAGACTCATTGAACTAAGGCCGAGGAGGCTAGTAGAATGTTCCCTTTATTGAGGAAGTTAAGGGAACTATGCGAGTAATCGATAGGGTAGCTAGAGATGGAAGTAGTTTGGTTCTGTTAAGACTAGAATAACATGTCTAGGAACCATTAGTAGTGGCCAAACAGATTGGCAAGTATGTTGGTGGGAATTTCCACCTTGGCAGAGGAGGGTGGAGCAATTCCTTATGATAAGATGGAGTAGTATTGTATTTACCCTAGATTCGGGTGTGTAAATTGAGCTTGTGGTATTATCGATATTATTATAGTGGATGTATCTATATGACTTCCATGTTTAAATTGAGCTTTGAATTGCTCAATTTCAATGTGAGTTTAGTTATTGAGATGATTAATTCACAAAGTGGTAGGGTTTTCCTGGAATGGAACCATAAAAGAAATTAAAATGAAATGAAAAGTCAATCACCCCAATTAAAATTGGTGAATGTTCCACTTCCCAAAATAATTCTTTCATTTCTCTCATCCTGTAATACCTCATATATTACATGATTATTTAAATGATAATTTATTCATCTATTAATATCTACTCGGGTGAATTAACTGGTAATTTATTAGGTTTAATTAGTTTAAATTATTCATCGAAGTTTAAAATGAGTATATAACGACTCATAAATTAAATTAATACAGTTATGATTAATCTAATATTGCATGTTGATTTTTTTATATTGGGCTATGGGGGAATACAGATGCCCGGAATAGTATTTTTAACATCGTAAATTGGGTTTCGGGGTGTAACAACCCAGGCTTTTGAGTGACTATTTTATACTATTTTGCCGGATTGGATAATTTTATAAAATAGTGGAAGTTGGAGTAAATATTATTTCCCGTGATAATAAGGGATAATATTTACTATGTTTTGTCTATTTACCGTTATGAGTAGGTAAATAGCATTATATTGTGTTTTATTGCGTCGTTATATGTAAAACGACGGTTATGACTCTTATATATATATTGGAGTGTAATTAGTGAAATAAAATGAATATGGAACATAAAAATAGTTCTCTTTATTCCGAATGCCAAAATAGGGGTTGAGGTTTTTTTAGAATAGTCGAGATAGTTGAAATAGGTGCCACGTTGTATTTTTGAGTTTCGGGCACTTTTGGTGGGTTATGACTCAATTATGTGGTTACGAGCCATTTTAATGGTGTATTAACAATTAAAAGAGGGGAATTGTGTTTTAAGACACGTATAAGTCCCCCACCCCTTTTATTTCCCTTATTCTTATGAGAGAAGCCAAAGGAGAGAGAGAGAGAAGAGAGAGTTGGGAGAAATGGAGAAAAGGAGAGAAAAATGGAAGATTGAGGCCGAAAATCGTTGCCACCGGAGGAGGATCCGAGACTACGAACCTCGAGGCAAAGTTTTTACTTGCTAGATATTGATTTAATGTGATAAATTGCATGTGTAGTTAGGTTTTTGGAGGTTTAAACCATAAATGGGTTTTTGGTTGATTCTGATGTTTAATCCTAAATCTTTGATTTAAATTTGATTTTTGGTAAATAAATTAGTTACTTGATGTGTAGAAATGATTTGGTAGCAATATTTGTTGTTGTATTTGGGTGGAATAATGAATAAAATCTTGGGAGCTAGTTCATGGCCGAAACAACTTCTCGGGGAAGAAGTTGTCTGCAAGGATCCATCTATCGAGCCTGATGGATCGATCAATTGAAGCCTTCGATCGATAGACGGCCAAGGGTCGATCGATCGATCCCTTCTGAAAGGGTGAGGTTTTTCTAGTTTTGTTTTTAGCCCTTTTCTTTTAGGTTCAAAGTATAGGAACCTTCCTTTGGGAAGTAATTAAGAGTCCTAGAGGGTTGTATTGGGTAGGCTATTGTCCTAGGCTAAAATGGGGATAATTGGGCTTATCCTAAGGTCTAGTTTGTCTAGGTTAATATCCAAATGATGTAGGAAGTTAACCTAAAATTAATTGGAGATTAAATGTTAATGTTGGGACTTTTGGGAGTCAATTATTTGGGGAGACTCATTTTGACGATTTATGGTTGCTACTAAATGAATATGTACAAATGAATGATTTTTGAAAATGTAAAACATGATGTTTTCAAAAAGGGAAAAAGAAATGTTTTTCATAAATGTTAATTTATGGATACACACCTCTCTAAATCGCTATCATAAGGGAAGTTGTGTGCATGTGGTGAAGACCCCTCGCTAGTGAATGCAGGGTGGATATAGTCCCTAGGCCATATGAGCGTTTATTGTATATTTTCTGCACTGGATAGGAGATTCTGGATGTGGTCTTGACTATCCCGCAGGCATATGGCCGCTTCCCGACATTTCGGTAGGATCCCAGGTTGTCTTGAAGATAGGCCCTGGAAGATGATAGCCATTTAGGGGCGCGCACAATGGGGAAACCGGGACGGGCGGTCTTAGATTGCGTTATATATATGTTATATAACTATTTGTAATAATGTGGGACATTATTCATTATTAAAGCATTTTATGATAATAAAATGGCTTTAGTTTACATTTCCCGGATGGAAAAAGGGAAATGGGATGTTAAATACATTTTCCGGACGGAAGAAGGAAAATGTATTATATGATATGGAAAGGTAAAGAATTTTTATGATAATAAAACTTGCTTTAAATTTTGTATTTTTCGGATGGAAGAAGGAAAATGAAAAGTTATAAAATGGAAAGGTAAAGCATTTTTATGTTAATAAAACTTTCTTTAAATTATGTATTTTCCCGGATAGAAGAAAGGAAATAAAATTGGTAAAGAATGTTTTGAAATGAGATTGATTTGGTAAACATTTGATAAAATGAATTGTCATATATGTATTTCCTAAAGAAATAGGAATGGTGCATTTAGATGGTGAATGGAATTATTTGTATCTCTTTGAGTAGCTGTAGATGAGACCTCCCATATACATATATATTTATATTAGTTATGCGTTAAGGATCTAATGAATCTCGACGATCAACCTTGCCTAAGTAGTAGTGTATCGGGGGGTTCCTTGTTTGGATTTCTCTTTTGGGAGACACCCCACACAGAAAGAGGGCATAGTGTTGAGACTCGGGAGAAGTTATCCCTTAGTACTTGTGTTAACTATAGCATCATTGATATTGCGCTAGGTTGTGATTTTAGACAGAGAGGTGAGAATCTTTATGTTAAATGCGAGAGAATCAGACACTTAACTGTCATGCATTTTAGTTACATGGGAATCATATCAAACTGGGCCCTGACCCGTCTATATTTCTTTGTTTTTGCATATACTCCTTGCCGTACATGCGCTCTTCCGCATGGACACCCGAATTTACATTTTCATTCCAGTTGTCATGGAGCTACAGCATATTGCGGATGTTGTAGGTTATTTGTATTAGACGTTTATTTCCATTATACTCTAGTTATGTTCAGTAATTTATTCGGGCATGTTGCCCATGCATTGCACTCATTTATTATAATGTAATATTGAATGTGTAATACTCGGTGTAACATATTGTATTGGTCTATTCACCGACAGATTATTCGGTGATTATTTATTATATTGCCATTCTTCATCCGTTGATTTTTTATATCCACCGTTTTTGGAAATGGGATTGTCTAAGTGTTTTTCTTTTATTTTCAAAATTTCAAATTTGATAGTCCATTTTCTAAAATGATTGGTGGTTATCTCATACTATTATTTCAATCGACAGTGATGCTGAGGATGGACCATCTATGATTCCTGTGATTATTAGAGTATTGGGATGGCCACCTATTATTTTAGTAGGAGGGTTGTCACAGATTGTATCAAAGCATTAGGTTCTAGAGTCCTTAGGAATCTGTGTCGACGTATTTCGCTTTCAGCGTTACTTCTGATTAGATATAGAGCCCTAAGATTAAGATCGTTTATTTCTCTTGTGAGATATCGTTCTCCTGTAATGATACGAGAACCCCGAAGATCTTTTGCGTGTTCGTGTGTGAATTATTAGTCGTCAGATGAAGGTCGTCAGAGAGGGAGGTTGTGAAGGCGTCATGAGATGGGATTACTAAGAACTGTAAGATGTGGTCGGGGATGAGGGCCGCTTTAGGGGTCGCTCCCTTCGTAGCATTTCCTCATATTGATACTGCGACTGCTAAGTACAGTAGATATTGTTTTCAAGTACCGCTACGAGTAGAAAGTGGTACTAAGCTTGGGATTCCAAGCGACGTTAAGTTGGAGTTGAGGGGTCCTTGATGAGGGCCACATGTTGAAGTTTGGTCGGATGGAGGAAGAGTAATCTCATTCGGTAAGAACATAAGGCCCAAGAGTTTGGCCTAGAGTGACGTATAGAAGTGCCCAGGTGCAAAGATTAGAGGAAAATCTGTCACCCATAGGAGTAAGGTTGAAGTGGCGAAAATGGTAGTCGCCATATTTTGGTGGAGTGGGAAGTTTTGCCCACATAGAGAGCCCTTCAGTGGAAATGATAGGCTCACAAGTAAGTGTTGCCAACACTTCTAGAGTAGTAATGTTCATGAGGCCCCATTGGTGGACATCCACCCGGGGAAGACTCATTGAACTAAGGCCGAGGAGGCTAGTAGAATGTTCCCTTTATTGAGGAAGTTAAAGGAACTATGCGAGTAATCACTAGGGTAGCTAGAGATGGAAGTAGTTTGGTTCGGTTAAGACTAGAATAACGTGTCTAGGAACCATTAGTAGTGGCCAAAGAGATTGGCAAGTATGTTGGTTGGAATTTCCACCTTGGCAGAGGAGGGTGGAGCAATTCCTTATGATAAGATGGAGTAGTATTGTATTTACCTTAGATTCGGTTGTGTAAATTGAGCTTGTGGTATTATCGATATTATTATAGTGGATGTATCTATATGACTTCCATGTTTAAATTGAGCTTTGAATTGCTCAATTTCAATGTGAGTTTAGTTATTGAGATGATTAATTCACAAAGTGGTAGGGTTTTCCTGGAATGGAACCATAAAAGAAATTAAAATGAAATGAAAAGTCAATCACCCCAATTAAAATTGGTGAATGTTCCACTTCCCAAAATAATCGTTTCATTTCTCTCATCCTGTAATACCCCATATATTACATGATTATTTAAATGATAATTTATTCATCTATTAATATCTACTTGGGTGAATTAACTGGTAATTTATTAGGTTTAATTAGTTTAAATTACTCATCGAAGTTTAAAATGAGTATATAATGACTCATAAATTAAATTAAGACAGTTATGATTAATCTAATATTGCAAGTTGATTTTTTTATATTGGGCTATGGGGGAATACAAATGCCGGGAATAGTATTTTTAACATCGTAAATTGGGTTTCGGGATGTAACAACCCAGGCTTTTGAGCGACTGTTTTATTCTATTTTGCCGGATGGGCTAATTTTATAAAATAGGGGAAGTTGGAGTAAATATTATTTCCCGTGATAATAAGGGATACTATTTACTATGTTTTGTCTATTTACCGTTATGAGTAGGTAAATAGCATTATATTGTGTTTTATTGCGTCGTTATATGTAAAACGACGGTTATGACTCTTCTATATATATTGGAGTGTAATTAATGAAATAAAATGAATATGGATCATAAAAATAGTTCACTTTATTCCAAATGCCAAAATAGGGGGTGCGGTTGTTTTTAGAATAGTCGAAATAGGTGCCACGTTGTATTTTTGAGTTTCGGACACTTTTGGTGGGTTATGACTCAATTATGTGGTTACGAGTCATTTTAATGGTGTATTAACAATTAAAAGAGGGAAATTGTGTTTTAAGACCCGTATAAGTCCCCCACCCCTTTTATTTCCCTTAATCTTATGAGAGAAGCCAAAGGAGAGAGAGAGAGAGAGAGAAGAGAGAGTTGGGAGAAATGGAGAAAAGAGAGAAAAATGGAAGATTGAGGCCGAAAATCGTTGCCACCGGATGAGGATCTGAGACTACGAACCTCGAGGCAAGTTTCTTACTTGCTAGATATTTATTTAATGTGATAAATTGCATGTGTAGTTAGGTTTTTGGAGGTTTAAACCATAAATGGGTTTTTGGTTGATTCTGATGTTTAATCCTAAATCTTTGATTTAAATTTTATTTGAGGTAAATAAATTAGTTACTTGATGTGTAGAAATGATTTGGTAGCAATATTTGTTGTTGTATTTGGGTGGAATAACGAATAAAATCTTGGGAGCAAGTTAATGGCCGAAACAACTTCTCGGGGAAGAAGCTGTCCGCCAGGATCGATCGATCGACGGCCAAGGGTCGATCGATCGACCCGTTCTGCAAGGGTGAGGCTTTTCTAGTTTTGTTTTTAGCCCTTTTCTTTTAGTTTCAAGGTTTAGTAGCCTTCCTTTGGGAAGTAATTAAGAGTCCTAGAGGGTTGTATTGAGTAGGCTATTGTCTTAGGCTAAAATGGGGATAATTGGGCTTATCCTAAGGTTTAGTTTGTGTAGGTTAATAACCAAATGATGTAGGAGGTTAACCTAAAATTAATTGGAGATTAAATGTTAATATTGGGAATTCTGGGAGTCCATTATTGGGGGAGACTCATTTTGACGATTTATGGTTGGTACTAAATGAATATGTTCAAATGAATGATTTTTGAAAATGTAAAACATGATATTTTCAAAAAGGGGAAAAGTAATGTTTTTCATAAATGTTAATTTATGGATACACACCTCTCTAAATATCTATCATAAGGGAAGATGCGCGCATGTGGTGAAGCCCCCTCGCTAGTGAATGCAGGGTGGATATAGTCCCTAGGCCATATGAGCGTTTATTGTATATTTTCTGCGCTGGTTAGGAGATTATGAATGTCGTCTTGACTATCCCGCAGGCATATGGCCATTTCCCGACGTTTTGGTAGGATCCTAGGTTGTCTTGAAGATAGGCCCTGGAAGATGATAGCCATTTAGGGGCGCGCACAGTGTGGAAACCCGGACGGCCGGTCTTAGAATGCGTTATATAACTATGTGCAATAATGTGGGACATTATTGATTATTAAAGCATTTTATGACAATAAAATTGCTTTAGTTTACATTTCCCGGATGGAAGAAGGGAAATGGGATGTTAAATACATTTTTCGGATGGAAGAAGGAAAATGGATGATATGATATGGAAAGGTAAAGCATTTTTATGATAATAAAACTTGCTTTGAATTATGTGTTTTTCGGATGGAAGAAGGAAAATGAAAAGTTATAAACTGGAAAGGTAAAGCATTTTTATGTTAATAAAACTTTCTTTAAATTATGTATTTTCCCGGATGGAAGAAAGGAAATAAAATTGGTAAAGAAAGTTTTGAAATGAGATTGATTTGGTAAACATTTGATAAAATAAATTTCCATATATGTATTTCTTAAAGAAATAGGACTGGTTCCTTTAGATGGTGAATGGAATTATTTGTATCTCTTTGAATAGCTGTAGATGAGACCTACCATATACATATATATTTATATTAGTTATGCGCCAAGGATCTAATGAATCTCGATGATCAACCTTGCCTAAGTAGTAGTGTATCGGGGGGGTTCCTTGTTTGGATTTCACTATTACGAGACACCCCACGCACAAAGAGGGCATTGTGTTGAGACTGGGGAGAAGTTAGCCCTTAGTACTTGGGTTAACTATAGCATCATTGATATTGCGCTAGGTTGTTCTTTTAGACGGAGAGGTGAGAATCTTTATGTTAAATGCGAGAGAATCACACACTTAACTATCATGCATTTTAGTTACATGGGAATCATATCAAACCGGGCCCTGACCCGTCTATATTTCTTTGTTTTTGCATGTACTCCTTGTCGTACATGCGCTCTTCCGCATGGACACCCGAATTTACATTTCCATTCCAGTTGTCATGGAGCTACAGCATATTGCGGATGTTGTAGGTTATTTTTATTAGACGCTTCTTTCCATTATACTCTAGTTATGTTCAATTATTTATTCGGGCGTTTTGCCCATGCATTGCACTCATTTCTTATAATGTAATATTGAATGTGTAATACTCGGTGTAACATATTGTATTGGTCTGTTCACCGACAGCTTATTCGGTGATTATTTATTATATTGTCATTCTTCATCCATTGATTTTTGATATCCACCGTTTTTGCAAATAGGATTGTCTAAGTGTTTTTCTTTTATTTTTAAAATTTTAAATTTGACAGTCCGTTTTCTAAAATGATTGGTGTTTATCTCATACTATTATTTTAATCGACAGTGATGCTGAGGATGGACCATCTATGATTCCTGTGATTATTATAGTTTTGGGCTGGCCACCAATTATTTTAGTAGGCGGGTTGTCACACGGGGTAGTCATAACTTTGTGAATTTCTGATTTTTTCCGATTTTTTCGAATTCAATTTTTTTTATTTTTCTAAAAAAATCGGATCGATAATCAAAATAATTATTTTATTTCTGAAAAAATAAAAAAAATTCCAATAGGCATTTTTTTATTCGATTCAGCCCAAACACACAATAGGGAGTCCCAAATAATTTGGAACAAACATATGAGTGTTTCTACTGTGACTTAATTTTTGACATAATTTTTTGGAACAAACTGATGTGTCAGTTTGTTATTGGTTGATTTTTAGGTCTCACTGGCATGGACCCCAAAAACCAACCAATAATAAACTGCCACATATATTTGTTCCAAAAAATTATATCAAAAATTAAGTTAAAAATTTATTTTTGCAAACATATTGCTCTCTCATTTGGGAACTCGGTGCAGTGAGCTTCTCATAAGCTTCCGGTCTTTGTTACCTATAGAAACACTAACTCTTTTCAGTGCCATATAATATGGCCTTAGTTACCTACATAAACCCTTAACTCGTAGAGTGCCTATAAAAATGGGCCATCACATGAATCACCAATCACTTCACTAATCAACCCACGAAGACACTCTTAAGCCCTTTCTTGCTTTTCACACAAAGACATCTCTTCATTTCTTTCTTTGTTCTTATCGTACATTTATTCAAACTTATGAACCACAACATGAACACCCTTCAGCCTTGTTCATCATCTGTGGGTTTGGCTTTCAAACCTCCACTGGGGTTTCACTTCCACCCCAGTGATGAAGAAATATACCAAATGCTGTATGAAAAGATCACTCGCGGCCAATTATCGGATAGTGTACTCCAACATCTTGTGAGGGAGAGGAACCTCTACGAGGGGTGCACTAACGTGAACACCATGTATTTCTTCACTCCCTTGAAGATGTTGGCTCAGAAAGGGAAAAATACTAAAAATATCAAACATACAGTCGGCAAGGACAAGGGCACCTGGAATTGCCAACAAACCCACAAGTTCAAAAATGGGCGAGAGAAATGAAAACTCAGATATCATCACAACGCCTATAAACATGAACAAAAGTGGATAATGACTGAGTTCGTTTTGCCAAATAAGAATAACTACCCCTTTTCCGGATTAAAAGGAAGATTCACCAAGATTATTCTCTGCGACTACCAATAAGGGTTGAAGATTATATCCCGTCATCCCCCCCATTTCCAATTGAAGATTATGCCCAGCCTTCCCACCCATTTACAACAACAACAATAAGCCTTGAAGATTCTATCCAGCCATCCCACCCATTTCCAACAGCAACAATAAGCGTTGAAGATTATATCTAGCCGTCTTACTCATTTCCAACGACAACAATAAGCGTTCAAGATTATATCCATCCATCCCAGCCACAACAGAATGATCAACCTCCCCACATGAGCGCTTTCATTAGTGAATTTACCCAGTGGGAAATAGAGCAAGCACCACAGCCACACAACCGACCATCAGAGGAACAAATAAATATCATGGAAACCCAGCCACTCCTAACAACACCAATAAGAGTGGAAGACTACGTCATCCACAATTTGAAATCGCCTACTGAAGAGCTGACGAATGGCCAATATCACCCTGATGAATATTTCAGTTATGATGAGCTCTTACAATGCTAGATATATATATATATATATTTTACATGTTTTTTACTCGCGACTTGTCACTTTCCTTACTGTTATCAAAGTTAATATACTATTCACGATTAATTACATCTCCTCGTATGCTTTTTTATTTAGAATGTTTAGTTGTTGAAAGTTGATGATGGAACAGTATGGCCTTATAAATGGATGATATACTAAATTTTTAAGATCGTTATAATATTTTCCAATGATAATTAATTTCATCTTTTATATAGCATTACTTGTATAATGATGACAATTTCTGTCACGCAGGCTGTTACGAAAAATATAAATATTATAAAATCTTTCCTTAGTATATCTGATTTGATGAGCAAAGAAAATATGCATCTTTTTACAATAAAAGTTGATAACAAAATTCATGTAAAAAAGAAAAATACAAAAAATAACCCCTATAAAATACGTATTGGATATGAGTAAGGAAATGTAGCAAAAAGTTGAAGAACATATTTTGTAGATGAACATAAAGTGTGTGTATAACCAAATGCTAAAAAAATAGTTCCAAAAAATAATTTAAAATTCGATGTAAAGGATAAATAATTATCATTCAACAAAGTAACAAAAAAATGAGTTATTCTAAATCTTATGCAAATCACAAAACATAAAACAAAATTGTTATCATAAGTCAAATCCACACTTGTGAGGAAAAATATAAATATCATTTTCAGAATTTTTTTTGGGTCAAATAGAGTATGTGACTTGATATGAAAACTAACACAATTGAGTGACATGGTGAATATAAATTGTCCCCCATATTATATTGGAGAGAGGGGAAGATAGAGTATGAACTCGATATCCACTGAGTTGAGTACAAAGGACGATTGTTGAATTTTATAATTTTTGTTTGCAAATTTCATTTCCACTCGATAATATTTGGACCAAATAAACCCTAAAATATTATATAACCTGATAATAGCACCAAAGGTCTATGTAAAAAACAAATTGTTATGATTAATCAAGTATGTTAGTTTTTTCACTATTAACTAACTCAAATAACATTATTTACAATTAAACATACTGGTATAGGGTATTACGCTAAAAACATTTAGAGATTTTCCATTGGCTGCTAACCCGAGTCATTAATTTATATATAAAATACAACTTGTTAGGAAAAATACACTACATGATATAGTCAATAATCAATAACACCCAAATCAGAAACTTGAACTGTTTAAAACAAGAGAACTGCATTAGGCAAGAACAAAAGGTTTTCAAATTAATCGTGACTAATAATTTATCACAACGACATCGTACCTAAACTCCAAAAATATTAATTACATATATTAATTTAAATCCATTCACAACCACAAATAGTGTTGTAGGGATAAAATGACATAACCATGAATACCGTGTCCTAATTAAATCTAATTATGCTAAACTTTCCCCTAGCTTAATTACTATTTAGATGAAGGTACATAGTTAAACCTAATTACTTCTTAGAGTTCATTAACTGGGAAAAAAGTTAGGTTGGGGCAAAATATTTAGATTTTGTTCAAGGCAAAAGTGAGAAAAAAATTCACATCGTAAAATGAAATAGTATTTTTGGGAGTAGCCATACATTTGTCGATAAGTAATGGATCTATAAAAAGCGCTTTAGCTTCCATGCGTCATAATTTTCATAAGATGATATATTTCCCAAACCATTTGGGCAAACAAAATTCCAAAAGATAGCTTATGTCCTTGAATCTTTCCTAGCGAGTTACTGTCGCATTAACAATCCATTCAGTGGATGCGATGCATTAAATTGAGCAACCTTCTTGGGAAAACTGTGAAAACAAAATCCATAAAACCCTTTTTGAATATTCTTGGTTCTCCTTTTTTTGATTGTCTCGTTAAAGCTAATTCTTGGAATCGCCAGCCATTTAATTTGGGTTCATTATATCAACTCTTGTAGATTTTTATCGCTTTAAGTCCATTCCCCTTGATGAAGTTCTCACTTGGCATATATGAATACCCTTTTTAGTGGATCCTTAATATTTTGTTTTCATTTACATAGTCATTGGAAAAATGCCACTTGCAATCAATTATTTAATGGTATCATGTCGATGATGTATATTTTGTGTCCTACTAATATTGTTACGATTTTGTGCCATTCTAAGCGTTGATTAGCTATCATAATGGGTTAATATTAGTGGCACGAGTTATGGTTAGGTTAAAATATCCTCTAAGAATTTTTTAGCCATTTTGCTTCTTCTTCGACTTTAACTAAAGCAATAAATTCAGATTGCATAGAGGATCTTGATAATTGCACCTCAAAGAGTATAAATATATCCACTTGTGAATTTTGAGTTATTGGAGTTAGATATTCAATTTTTATTTATGTATATTTTAACAATTGGATATCTTACATTGTGTAGTGCTCCTGAAAGAACACCCTAGATATCTCAGTACTCGTATGATGGATTTGTAATGATCTTATTTAGGATTACTCTTATATTAACATAGATTACTCACCGAACATTCTATATAAGGCCAAGTTCAAATTGATAAATATATTAAACTTCCTAAGATATTAGAATATTCTAAATTTATTCATTCGTGGTTGATTGACAGGTGCTTTCATTAAACTCATATCGTATTCGTGATATATATCATGAACTTCTCAACATATTTCTATTAATCTTAATAGTATTAGTAATCTTGACATAAAATGAGACACCCTCCATGCTTAAATATTTAACTTCAAATATCAAGATTGTGACAGAATGACCCCATTGGAAATTCTAGTAATATTGATTCCAATGACATCCTCCATGCCTATATCTCCAACTTCAACTATATTCTTCAGCGTATGTTTTATAGGTTTAGTAACATCATTGTTTCTACCATTAGCATTTTGTCTATAGACAAGCACACAATGTCATATCCGTTTTGAACGCTTTTGGGAGAAACAAATTTGTTGCACTAATTTATCTTAAAACCATTTGGCTTCATCACATTGAAAAAAAATTCATGCTACTTTTTTAGTGCTTGCTCAAACCATAGAGTGATTTGACGAGCTTAGGCATTTGCGTCCCCTTTGCAAGATCAATAAAACATATCAATTATTTATATACATTTTTCATCAAATTCACCATTTAAGAAAGCTATTTTGACATCCATTTAATATATTTCCAAATCATGTATTGTAGTTATTTCAATTAACATATGTGCGAATGAAATTCATGTAACTAGTGAATAAATGTGGAAATAATCACTTAGGATATAGAGCCCTCCTCCCCATCAAGCCATCATGTTCCTGTAAGTCTTGGCCACCCTTTCTTAACTACGACTAACGCGTTGATTAATATGCGTAATAGGAAAACTCAACTAACCTTTGTTAAAATAACACTTGAAACGAATATCTTTAGCATCACCAAGAAAGTAGGTGACGAGTAACATTTACATAACAAGAATTTTATTGAAGAGGTAGACACGAACATTTTGAGGGTAATAATTTTAGGGATCCACTTGAGGAATGTTTAGTGATGAGTAGTGAGAGAGAGAGAGTGTTTTTCAAGTTTGATCACGAGGTGAGTAGGATGAGGGAGATGCCAGGTGAGGGAAAGATTGAGGAGGAGGTGAGATATGTGAGTTAGGCCTTGCGATTCAAGGAATTAGCACTGAGGGAATCATATAAGGTTCCCTTCAATATTAAATTTCCTAAACTCAAATTGAAAAAGCTACATTCCAATGTTAAATATTCTTATTTGGGGGAAGATAAGACATATGCTATTGTTGTCTCCTCTAGCCTAGATAAAGATCAAGGAGGGATGCTTATGGCTATTTTGAGGAAGACCAATGGTGCTTTAGGTTGATCTATTATAAATTTGAAAGGAATAATTCCCTTAATTTGTACCCATAAAATCCACCTAGAGGAGAACGTGAAGCCATAGGGAAATACAAAGAAGATTGAACTCGATTATGAAAGATGCGGTGAGAATAAAAATGGTAAATTTTTTGGATGAGGGCATCATCTATACCTTTTCGGATAGTAAATGGGTTAGTTCAATCCAAGACGTTCCCAAGACGTCGGGAATCATCGTGGTTGAGAACACAAATGGAGAACTTATTTCAAAACTTACAACCGTCAGTTGGCGCATTTGCATTAATCACTAGAAACTTAATGCCGACATTAAGAAAGACCACTTCCCTTTCTCGTTCATCGATCAAATAATCGAAAGAGTTTTGGGCAATCCATTTTACTAATTTTTGGATGGTTATTCCTATTATAACCAAATAGAAGTGGATGTTCTTGATCAAGAGAAGACTACCTTCGCATGTCCTTTTGACACTTTTTCCTGCAAAAGGATGCCATTTTGATTATACAATGTGCCAACGACCTTTCAAAGTTGCATGTTAAGTCTTTTTAGTAACATCATTGAGAGAGGACTTGGGGTGTTTATGGATGACTCTAGCATTTTCGATTGCTCTTTTGACCAACGTCTTGATAACCTTGAGAAAGTACTTTCCCGCTATGTGGAAAAAAACCTAGTACTGAATTCGGAGAAATTCCATTTCAAGTTCTCGAAGGAGTAATTCTAGGCCACATAATATCATCCAAGGGGATAGAAGTGGATATGGAAAAAATTTACATCATTTTTGAACTATCCCAACCCAAGTTATTAAAAGACGTGCGCTCATTTATGGGGCACGTGGGATTCTATTGTAGGTTTATTCAGTATTTTAGCCCCATAGCTAGACCCTCAATTAACTTACTCATTAAGGATGCCCTATTTGAGTGGAGCGAAGTGTGGCAAGACGCCTTTGAGAAATGGAACAGATTGATCGTCTCTGCTACCATAATGCAGGCTTCAGATTCGACTATCCCAATCGAGCTAATGTGTGATGCGAGTGACAACGCGATTGGGGAGGTTTTAGGGAAAAAGAGAGATAATTAGGAACATGTCATATACTATGTTAGCCGGACTTTAACCGTACCCCAAATAAACTACTCCACCACACAGAAAGAGTTTCTAACGGTAGTGTTTGCCCTTGATAAATTACATTCATATCTTATCGGGTCACCCATTATATGATTTACCGTCCACGCGGAACTAAAATACCTCCTTTCCAATAATGATGTAAAGTCATGCCTCATTAGGTGGACCTTGTTATTCCAAGAATTTGACCTTTCCGTAAAAAATAAGAAAGGATTAGAAAATTTCATGGCTGACCACTTGTCTAATCTCTTATAGGACATACCTCAAGATCGCGTACCTATAGATGAGTATTTTTAGGATAAACAAGTTTTTTCTACTTCCTCTCTACCTTGGTTTGTGTACATCGTGAACTATCTAGTGATGGGGGTTGTTCCCTCTGATTGGATTCCGCAAGAGAATATAAATCTTTTCGCAGGGCTGTGCAAGTTCTTTTAGGACGATCCCTTCTATTTAAGTATCGCGCTGACCAAATAATCTAGAAACGTGCACCGGGCGATGAGATCCAAAGTGTCATCCGGTTTTATCACTCAAAAGCATGTGGAGGCCACTTTTTCATGAAGAAGATAACCACAAAGATTCTCCAATGCAATCTCTATTAGCCCATTATGTTATGGGACGTGAGCATATTTGATGATCATGCAAGAGATGTCAAAAAATGGACACCATTACAAGACATGATATAACGTCGTTGACCCCTATATTTTCTACTGAGATGTTTAACTGTTGGGAAATAAACTTCATGGGACCCTTACTTCCCTATTTTGGATTTCTGTACATCCTTATTGCGGTTGCACGAATGACAATAAGGCGGTGGTAAAGTTCATCAATGAACATAAAGTTTCTAATTTTGGTGGTCCTAAAGCCGTCATTAGTGACAACAGATTGCACTTTTATAATAAGTCGTTCGAGAAGTCAATGTGGAAGTATGGAGTTATACATAAGGTTAGGAGAACTTACCACAAGCAAACAAATGCACAAGCTGAGCTAGCTAATCGAGCGATCAAAATCATTCTCGAAAATATCGTTGATCCTAGTCGTTAGGATTGGTCCATTTGATTACTCGATGTGATATAGTCTTATCAAACCTCTTACAAAAACCCCCTCGGGATGTCCCCATTTTGATTTGTGTATGGAAAGCCTTGATTCCTCCCCATCAATTAATAACACAAGGAGTTTTTGGGAATCTAGAGGTTTAACTTCATTTTGGATATGAGTTAGAAAACATACTCAGTGATACGTATGAGAGCACCCGAATTACAAAAGAACGGATGAAACTTGCCCATGATCGGAACGTAAATTGCAAAGTGTTCCATTCGGGACAAAGAATGATCCTTTACAAATCACATTAACACTTGTTTCATGAAATGTTATGGTTAATATAGTCCACACTCTTTGTTGTGAGGAAAGTGTTCCTACATGGTGCAATAGAGGTGGAGGGTTCGAAAAATCGGAGCACATTCAAAATTAATGGACAATGCCTAAAGCAGGAGTGTATCGTGGAAGTGAAAATAACTTTATTATCGATCCCCGTGTATGGGGATGAGTAGGTTTTAGAGAGAGGTCGTCGCACCCCCGTTGCATATAAGGTGAGTATTAGTTGTATAAAGGAGTTGTGTGAGTGCGTCGTGTTTTAGGAATCGATTGTGTGCGTTATAGTGAGAACGGGTTTCTTTTTATTTTCAAGACCCGTTTCAAGAGTGACAAATGAGTCCGTGGTAACTTTGATGAGATTTGGTCGAAAACGGTGAATTTACGTCAAATCCTTAGAGGCTTTTAGGAAACCCACCTATGTGCCTGAGGGAGTGTGAAAATTATGAGGAAAACGTAAAAATGTGAAAACATTTTGTTTAGAAAATCTAACCCTCATGGTAAAGGGTTAAAAAAAGTCTGTTTTGAATTTCGAACCGATTCAGTTTTTAAGCAAAACAGTTTGGTTCCTCACACGAACCGGTTCTCTTTTCTGAAGCAAGAACCTAATTTTTCCCACTTTATTTCTTCTTTTCCTCCCAACCTTTCACATTCACTCCACCAAAAACTCTTCTCCTTTCCTCCACACATGAAATTACAACCAAAAACACTCCCTCTACCTTCAAACCCTTTCATTTTCCAATAGCATTCATTTCCCCCCCAAACTAACCTTTCATTTTCCCACCTTTTTCTACCTATAAATACCCCCTCCACCATTCATCCTCACACTTCCATATTCTCTCATTTCCTATGATTCTCCCTACTTATTCCTAAGTTCCATACTATTATTAAATGGCTCCCAAATAATACCTGAAGAAATATAAGTCCACTGAAATGCTCGAAGGCGACGTGCTGGAAACTTTTTGTTTTCCACAAGAAAGGAATTGATGCAATGCCTATTTTGGCGCACGTCGCACCTTATTCATCGAAAGCCAAATTGTTTGGGATGACATCATCGAGAATGTTGTGTCACTCTTATTAAGGATCAGGTGGAAAAATTTGTAAGCCAATGACGAAGGTCCCATATACGAGGCACATATCCAAATTATTTTACGGGACTCTCATTCGCACCTTTGACGAGAATTAGGAGACATATACAGATGGTGTGGTGATTCCTTTATTGAAAAAAGTTATCAAACGAAAGATGCAAGAAGGGGGAGAAATACTTCAAGAACTAAAATTACCCCTACCACTAAAAGGACATCACCCACATCGACCTTTCTAGCCATTAGGCTCCGGACACTCCTTGGACTAGTGAAAGTTTCCCATCCGGGTGACTCTTGTATCATACTCGGTTGGCTAACCTCATCACATGTGGATCCATCCTAGCAATGAAGAATGATTCCTCAATCTTCGTGCGACATGATATCTTTCTCTATTTTTTGTTCGACACGACGTCCAAGATACTCCTAGCACATGTAAACTTCGATGAAATCACAAGTGTGGCTTATTGCCCCACCGGCACAACTTCTCTTCTATGTGTCCGCTTTATCACATCTCTATGCCTAGTGTAACAACCCGCCTAATAGGATACCGGACGATCACTCCTATATCAAATTATAACAGGAGTTACATATGGATCATTCTTAGCATCACTGTCGAAAATCCATTTAATTACTAATACCCTATTAGGCGAGCGTTAAAAACTTTTAACTCTTTTTAAACAATTAATATGAAACATCCACAAGTTAATGCGTAAATGAAACTGAAATGAAAATGAAATAAAATAAAATAACCAAACACTCGGTTCAAAATTATACAACCATATCGAATGATGTATAAAAGAATAAATAAATACAGTTGAGCCATTGGCTCGAATGTTTATACAATACCTCCTATATAGTGTATAAGAGAAGAAGCGTCTACCGAGAACCCGCAAGCATCCACAGCTTCTGCAGCAGACGTCTGACTAGAAGGAAGTGTCATCCAGGCGTCCCTGTGTCTGGACACCTATATAATATATAGCAAGAAAGGAAAGTAGATAAACGGGTCAGAGCCCTAGTTTTGAAAATATTTAGCAAGTGCATAAATGCCTTATTATTTTGAAAAAGGTTTTATCTCATATTTAAGTTTGGTATCGCACTCCCATGAGAGACCCCTCACCTCTCCACTAACGGTGCACTCCTAACGCATCCCTCTAAACATCCTAGTCAAGCTACCCTGCTAGACTAGGCTATCACCCAATCACTATCAACCCTAGATAGTCCAATCAATGTATTAAGGGATAAACTTCACCCCAGTCTGAACGCTATGCCATGTTCGTGCATGGGTTGTCTCGCAAAGCGAAATCCAAAAAAGGAACCCCCCCGATACACTACTACGCGGCACGGTCGATCGTCGAGATCCACCAGTACCTCAGTACAGAAAGATATATATAAATATATATACCATAAGAATTTATAATATAAGAGCACTAAGGATTAAACTTCTCCCCAGTCTCAACGCAGTCCCATATTCGTGCATGGGGTGTCTCGTTAAGCGAAATACAAACAAGGAACCCCCCGATACACTACTATGCGGCAAGGTCGATCGTCGGGATCCATTAGACCCTCGGTACTCGATTCATACATATATACATATTCATATTACAATATACATCCGTATCTGTCTCCCGGACTGAGGATTTATATACAAGTATTTATCAATACTTTTCATTTTCTCAAAACTTCCCATTTCCCTTTTTACACTCAGGAAATGTAAATATAAAAGCCAATTCATTATCATGAATTGCTTTAACAAATCATATACTTTTAAAAGCCAATTTTATTATCATAAAAATTCTTTTCCTTTATATATCATCCCATTTCCTTTTTTATACTCAGGAAATGTACCCCAAAGCCATTTCTATTATCATGAAAATGCTTTGATCAAATCATGCTTCCACATCACTTCTTCCATCCGTGAGTGTTAGCGAAGCCAAACCTTTATCCCATTTGCATTTTTATACTCAGGAAATGTAAATTAAAGCCAATTTATTATCATAAATTGCTTTAATAAAACTAAGATCGCCCCTCCGGGTGTCCCCACTGGATGCGCCCCTAAATGGCTATCATCTTCCAGGGCCTATCTATACAAGACAACCTGGGAACCTACCAACGTCGGGAAGTGACCATATTGCCTGCGGGAAATTCAGGACCACACCCAGAATCCCCTAACCAGCGCAGTAATACAAATGCCCATATGGCCTAGGGACTATATCCACCCTGCTCAATAGCGAGGGGGCTTCACCACAACGCGCGCAACTTCCCTTATGATAGCGATTTAGGGAGGTGTGTAATCCATATTTTATCAATTATGAAAAACATTTCTCTTTCCATTTTGAAAATATTCATCTTTATATTTTCAAAATCATTTCCATCATAACATATATATATATATATATATATATATATATATATATACTTTAAATCACACAGTATATACATATCCTATATATTCCTCCTAGAATATATACATAAACGGCCATAGTGGCCTATAGCATCTGGCGATGACCAATAATCCCAAACATTCCCTCCAGGAATCATAATCATGCATTCATATAAGCATGATACTAAACCCAAATATTTCTTACTTTAATAATCACTATATATCTCAATCCTATCTAAGGATTTATTGGATATCTCCAATGATACCCTTCACTCTAAGTGAAATCAAAAAATATCTATTTTCCCAAATTATCCTAATTATCTCCTAGGATACACTTAACAGTATTCGATAAAATTATACTTTCTACACGCATAATTATATAGGCCATATGCCAACTAGAAATATCCTCGCGATTTATCTCACTCGATCAACCTTAAATTCAGTGGGTTAATGATTTCATTTCCTTGAACCCCAAGACTACACCTAGTCCAATTAATCATTTAGAAGTCCCCAATATAAATTAGGAACCCTAATCCATCAATTTCTACAAATATTCTATTTTCCTCGAAAATATGGATTAAGGGTTACATACTTAAAACCCTTACTTTACCCTCCTAAATTGCCTTAATTTATGGACAATAAAGTCCTAAAAGGTCCTTTAGGTTATCACCTAATTAACCTCAAAGCAAGATGAAATGGAATATATCCCATCCAAATCATCCTAGAGAAATTGTCAACTTTCAGCAGGGGTCGATCGATCGACCCATGGCCATCGATCGATCGATGGCTCGATCGATCGAGCCCCCATGATCGATCGAACGATCAAGTCGGGCAGCTTCTTCTCCGAGAAGCTGTTTCGACCATGGAAGCTTCCCCCAAGCTTCCGTCTCCTCACCCAACTGCCTACAACTTCTACCAACAACAAATACACTTATAATACGGGTTGTAAACATCCTAGAACCCGGAATCACCCAATATTTTTGGTTAATTTCTAAATTTCTCCAATTATCAAATTTTAGGGGTTTATTCGTTTTAACTCCCAAAAACCCGTTTTATCCACGAATACCCAACCCAAAATCATTAGGGTTTGTTATACGAACAATGATATGAGATATTTATGCTTAAAAATAAATAAAGCAAGTAAACACTTGCCTCGTGGATAAAATCCGACGTCCTCGAGCTGAATCCCGCGGAGGCTGGCCGTAATCTCCCCTTTTTCTCCTCTTTTCTTCCTCCTATCTCTCTTCTCTCTCTTTCTTTCTCTTTTTCTCCCTCTCTTCCTACTTATATAGAGAGAAAAGGGTTTAACCCCTTTAAAACCCAAAAACGACTCGTTTACCCAATTACGAGCCTGTTTAACTCCAAAATTACCCAGAACTCAATTTTAACAATCGGACACTCTTTTCCGACTATCTCGGACATTCCAAGACTCATGGGGCAGTCGAAATTTCCATCCGAGGTGCTTGACCACAAATCACTATTCTAACCCAAAATAAATAAATGCGGTCTTCTACTCAAAATCTTACCTCTTTTGTTGCAATACTCCACGACGACATATAATTAAAATATTTGGACCTATATGGTCCCAAAAATAATCACGGAATCTATCAAAAATCATTCAATCCTCGAAAATATCAAAAATTACTATTTCGAGAAATTCTCCAAATTCCCATTTATACTTAATTATGGGATTTAATCATCTCCAAAAAGGGCGGGTTGTTACATACTCCTCCCCTTACAACGGAATTTCATCCTTGAAATTCAGATATAACCTCCACCATCTAACTAAGATCACTAATTCCACTATGTCTTAGTACCCCCAAAACTAAAAGGTGCTAACACGATAGTCCTTAAACGTATTCCACCTACCTCAAGGTGCACTCAAAATACTAGCTTTACCATAAGCTCAAACAAATTTCTATCTGCTAACGCACAACATCTACGCGTTATTCCAATGGCTTCTCTCACCGCCAGTAGGAGAAATGAATCCATGACTACCGTTCTATATTTTGCAAAGCTTCAACTTTACATACTATGCCCATTCTATTCCAGGTGGTATATGAAACTATCTTACGAAGGTTCCCATACACCTCTCTTACCTGTGCATATCTGCACATTCATAGCGAACCTTAGACACATAACGCTCTCTCCCAATAGGGATCTCCTTTCCTCGGTGTAATACTCATCTATGGGTCCTCCCGGCTCGCGAAATTTCAATCCTAGATCTCAGCGCCACTAAGTCTGTCGATCCTATATCCTACAATGCTACGGTCTAATCGTTACCCTACTTAAGCGAAACGAGTATCCTAAATATGTCCCTAGTGTCCAAGGGCTCTCTTGACTTTCGACATTTGCTTGGTTTCGTGCGTGGGACATCTCGTAGAGCGAAATCTAGATAAGGAACCCTCCCGTTACACTACTCCCTTGCATTGTCGTTCATCGAGATATAATGACCTAAGCCACACCAACGGGACATCCTAAATCCTACCTCGCTAACCTACGAACACATTCGTACTATCTTATCCTTCCACCCATACGAAAGGAAACCTAACTAATCAAAGTGCCTACTCTTTTTAGGAATACAACTAACATCACACCGATCAAAGATTTTTTTTTTCTTTCCAAATTTGCCTTCTTATTAAGGCCTGGCTATCATCCTCGAATCAATTTCTCTAAGTCCTACTCCACCCAACTATTTGCGGTGAGAGGACCACTTTAGTGCTTT
Organism: Sambucus nigra; assembly: GCA_949130495.1. NCBI lineage: Eukaryota > Viridiplantae > Streptophyta > Magnoliopsida > Dipsacales > Adoxaceae > Sambucus > Sambucus nigra. Next base: position 381,000,949 of record OX422220.1, on the reverse strand, counting down.
TCTATAGCACAATATTTCCATAAACATACCATCATCACAGGGCTCAGAGTCTATAATGGTTCATCCACACTATAAGACTAACCCACATCCTTGCATTCTATAACAGCTCTCCACGCCCGACGCCGTTAAGAGTCATGTGTGGAGTGTCTCGCAAAGGGAAATCCAAACAAGGAACCCCTCCACACATTAACACTTCACTTCGTCGGTCACGGAGTCCCGTTATTTCAGACATGCAACCGGGATAATCCTATCCCTTATCATCGAAAGGTGGTCTGAACTCCTATCTCTAACTAAGAGTCACACCACCCAGCGCTCGCACTAATTCTAAGTCCTTGCGCAAACCAGCACTGAGCTAAATCTTACAGCTTAACAATGATCCTGTGGGCCTTAAATTATATCCATAAGGTTGCCACATATACCAACCAAAATAAGGAAGCCTCTGCTCATCGAGGTTCCATCAATCCATAACAATAAAGGTGAACTCAACCTTTATCAAGGTGAGACACCACAATAACAACATGTTCCCTCCAGGAACTGCGGACACGATAGACTTGCCATTCTTAGCCTGCTATCGTTCCGATCAACCAAATATATTATATATATATAAAATATAAACACTCACCTCTATGATGAGTGAAAGAAAACAAAATTCCGCTACCGCAGACAACACATAGACTACATGATATAATGTTGTCAACACCATCTGACTATATAACCTCACTCCTTACAATAACCTTACTAGTCCTCTTAATCTCTTCGTTAAAAGGGAAGTACACTACCAGTTTCAAAAAATCTCCCCATGTGGATGTCCACACAGAGGCACCTGAACACACCCACATTCTCCCTACAAGTGAAAACTTTCTTAAATTCTCACATCTGGGTATTTCCATACCCTTCTCTAAGCCAAAGCTCCCAAGCCTTCTATGTCCACTTGGTAGTGCCATGCTCACTTTGCACAACCCCAACTTTAATATATGGTCCTTATCAAAGACCCTTTTTTTAACCCTTATCTCCACGGGGGTAGTTCAACTTGAGTACCACTTTCTATTATAGCAGTACTTGGATGCTCATAACTACTATACTTTAGTAGTTGTTGCAAAAATCCTTAGCATTTGCCACAAGGATAATGGAATCTACTAAGGTCCTCGTACCCAACTTCTACCAGCTTCTCCAGCTAAGACCCGCACACGATTCTCAAACGAGCGTGCAAAAGATTACAATAATCTTCTAACATGGCAGGAGAACGAAATCTCACAAAGGAATCAACAATCCAAATCTTGAGGCTCTATAACAAATCGAGAGCAACGCTGAAAGCATAGTACGTCTGCACAGATTCCTAAGGACACTAGAACCTGATGCTCTGATACCATCTGTAACAACCCGCCTAATGGGATACCGCGCGATCACTCCTATATCAAATTATAACAGGAGTTACATATGGATCATTCTTAGCATCACTGTCGAAAATCCATTTAATTACTAATACCTTATTAGGCGAGCGTTAAAAACTTTTACTTAACTACTCTTTTTAAACAATTAATATGAAACATCCACAAGTTAATGCGTAAATGAAACTGAAATGAAAATGAAATGAAATAAAATAACCGAACACTCGGTTCAAAATTATACAACCATATCGAATGACGTATAAAAGAATAAATAAATACAGTTGAGCCATTGGCTCGAATGTTTCTACAATACCTCCTATATAGTGTATAAGAGAAGAAGCGTCTACCGAGAACCCGCAAGCATCCACAACTTCTGCAGCAGACGTCTAACTCGAAGGAAGTGTCATCCAGGCGTCCCTGTGTCTGGACACCTATATAATATATATAATATATAGCAAGAAAGGAAAGTAGATAAACGGATCAAAGCCCGAGTTTTGAAATTATTTAGCAAGTGCGTAAATGCCTTATTATTTTGAAAAAGGTTTTATCTCATATTTAAGTTTGGTATCGCACTCCCATGAGATACCCCTCACCTCTCCACTAACGGTGCACTCCTAGCGCATCCCTCTAAACATCCTAGTCAAGCTACCCTGCTAAACTAGGCTATCACCCAATCACTATCAACCCTAGATAGTCCAATCAATGTACTAAGGGCTAAACTTCACCCCAGTCTTAACGCTATGCCATGTTCGTGCGTGGGGTGTCTCGCAAAGCGAAATCCAAACAAGGAACCCCCCCGATACACTACTATGCGGCACGGTCGATCGTCGAGATCCGCCAGTCCCTCAGTACAGTATGATATATATAAATATAAATACCATAAGAATTTATATTATAAGATCATTAAGGATTAAACTTCTCCCCAGTCTCAACACACTGCCATATTTGGGCGTGGAGTGTCTCGCGAAGCGAAATCCAAACAAGGAAACCCCCCGATACACTACTATGCGGCAAGGTCGATCGTCATGATCCATTAGACCCTCGGTACTCGATTCATCCATATATACATATTCATATTACAATATACATCCGGATCTGTCTCCCAGACTGAGGATTTATATACAAGTATTTATCAATACTTTTGATTTTCTCAAAACATCCCATTTACCTTTTTATACTCAGGAAATGTAAATATAAAAGCCAATTCATTATCATGAATTGCTTTAACAAATCATATACTTTTAAAAGACAATTTTATTATCATAAAAATGGTTTTCCTTTATATGTCATCCCATTTCCCTTTTTATACTCAGGAAATGTACCCCAAAGCCATTTCCATTATCATGAAAATGCTTTGATCAAATCATGCTTCCACATCCCTTCTTCCATCTGGGAGTGTTACCGAAGCTAACCCTTTATCTCATTTCCCTTTTTATACTCAGGAAATGTAAATTAAAGCCAATTTATTATCATAAATTGCTTTAATAAAACTAAGGCCGCCCCTCCGGGTTTCCCCACTGGACGCGCCACTAAATGGCTATCATCTTCCAGGGCCTATCTATACAAGACAACCTAGGAACCTACCAACGTCGGGAAGCGGCCATATTGCCTGCGGGAAAGTCAGGACCACACCCAGAATCCCCTAACCAGCGCAGTAATACAAATGCCCATATGGCCTAGGGACTATATCCACCCTGCTCAACAGCCAGGGGGCTTCACCACAACGCGCGCAACTTCCCTTATGATAGCGATTTAAGGAGGTGTGTAATCCATATTTTATCAATTATGAAAAACATTTCTCTTTCCATTTTGAAAATATTCATCTTTATATTTTCAAAATCATTTCCATCATAACATATATATATATATATATATATATATACTTTAAATCACACAGTATATACATATCCTATATATTCCTCCCAGAATATATACATAAACGTCTATAGTGGCCTATAGCATCTGGCGATGACCAATAATCCCAAACATTCCCTCCAGGGATCATAATCATGCATTCATATAAGCATGATACTAAATCCAAATATTTCTTACTTTAATAATCACTATATATCTTAATCCTATCTAAGGATTTATTGGATATCTCCAATGATACCCTTCACTCTAAGTGAAATCAACAAATATCTATTTTCCCAAATTATCATAATTATCTCCTAGGATACACTTTACAGTATTCGATAAAATTATACTTTCTACACACATAATTATATAGGCCATATGCCAACTAGAAAAATCCTCAGGGTTTATCTCACCCGATCAACCTTAAATTCAGTGGGTTAAGGATTTCATTTCCTTGAACCCCAAGACTACACCTAGTCCAATTAATCATTTAGAAGTCCCCAATATAAATTAGGAACCCTAATCCATCAATTTCTACAAATATTCTATTTTCCTCAAAAATATGGATTAAGGGTTACATACTTAAAACCCTTACTTTACCCTCCTAAATTGCCTTAATTTATGGACCATAAAGTCCTAAAAGGTCCTTTAGGTTATCACCTAATTAACCTCAAAGCAAGATGAAATGGAATATATCCCATCCAAATCATCCTAGAGAAATTGTCAACTTTCAGCAGGGGTCAATCGATCGACCCATGGCCATCGATCGATCGATGGCTCGATCGATCGAGCCCCCATGATCGATCGATCGATCAAGTCGGGCAGCTTCTTCTCCGAGAAGCTGTTTCGGCCATGGAAGCTTCCCCCAAACTTCCGTCTCCTCACCCAACGGCCTAAAACTTCTACCAACAATAAATAGACTTATAATACGGGTTCTAAACATCCTAGAACCCGGAATCACCCAATATTTTCGGTTAATTTCTAAATTTCTCCAATTATCAAATTTTAGGGGTTTATTCGTTTGAACTCCCAAAAACCCGTTTTATCCACGAATACCCAACCCAAAATCATTAGGGTTTGTTATACGAACAATGATATGAGATATTTATGCTTAAAAATAAATAAAGCAAGTAAACACTTGCCTCGTGGATAAAGTCCGACGTCCTCGAGCTGAATCCCGCGGAGGCTGGCCGGAATCTCCCCTTTTTCTCCTCTTTTCTTCCTCCTATCTCTCTTTCTTTCTCTTTTTCTCCCTCTCTTCCTCCTTATATAGAGAGAAAAGGGTTTAACCCCTTTAAAACCCAAAAACGACTCGTTTACCCAATTACGAGCCTATTTAACTCCAAAATTACCCGGAACTCAATTTTGACAATCGGACACTCTTTTCCAACTATCTCGGACATTCTGAGACTCATGGTGCAGTCGAAATTTCCATCCGAGGTACTTGACCACAAATCACTATTCTAACCCAAAATAAATAAATGCGATCTTCTACTCAAAATATTACCTCTTTTGTCGCAATACTCCACGACGACATATAATTAAAATATTTCGACCTATATGGTCCCAAAAATAATCACGGCATCTATAAAAAATTATTCAATCCTCGAAAATATAAAAAATTACTATTTCAAGAAATACTCCAAATTCCCATTTATACTTAATTATGGGATTTAGTCATCTCCAAAAAGGGCGGGTTGTTACACCTAGAAGCGGGGGATCAAAGCATGAAAGAATCCCGCAACCCAAGCCCTCAACTCGAACCAATTTTCAAAGACATTGAGATGGGGGGGGGGGAGGGGGGGGAGGAGTAGAAGTGGAAGACACCGAAGAAGATGAAGAAGATGTGGAGGGGGATTTTAACCACGTGGAGAAATAGGACGATTATCAGGTAGAACCGGATTTTGAGGAAGACTTTGATGAGTGTGCATATGAAAAGACGATAATAAATACATGTATGCATATAATTGAGTGTTGTCTTGACGGTTTTCTCCCAGAATACCACCAAGATAGGGACGACTTTTGAGCCGATTACCATTGTGTTACCTACATGATGATGCGACTCTAAGCTGATCTCTAACGTCTTAGCTTAGGCTTGGGGGCCAACTTGCCTGCATACTATATGGATCCCTATGTCCAGGATCCCAATGCTCCTGGGCCCTCTTGTTGAGCATCTTTTGGGCATGCATCTTATTATATATTTTATTTTATTTGTAATTGTTATATATTTCAAGAAACTATCAACTATCTTCTCTCGTTATAAATAAAAATCTGTGTTTGTGTTATATAGTAACTGGGGGGAGGGGGGGGGGGGGTACAAGTGCATCTTTTAGAAACTTCACGACTTTAAAATGCCCCCCAAAATTGAAAATTTTCAAAAAGTCAAAAATATTTTTTCAAAATAAGTAAAAATTGGAATTTAAAATCCGTAAAAAACCATTAAATTTTTGTTTCAACTCTCAATTTGTAATAATTCCATGCATAAAGTCGAAATTGAAATAAAATGGAAATTGAATGAAAATTGACAATTTATACGAATAAATGTGGAATTTTTTTGCCATTCTTCAATTTTGAGTAATTTAAATAAATTCATCATAGATCTCTAAATCATTGTTTTGATTGGTTATAGGAAAAGAGTGGAAATTTTGTTTTGAAAACATGCCTAAAAATGTCCCAAAAATAAAAATAAAAATTAATCTCAAGACGCATACGATAATTTGATTAGTAATTCAAACGCATGGCATTAGTCCATTGTTTTTGACCAAATAACTTTATCCCTAAAAATTCTAGAAAATTATCCAACTTTTGGAAGCCAACTTGATCCAAAAATCATATCCCCTTTGTTTGTTAACCTGAAAAAATAAATTTAGCTTGGAGTTGGGAAAATTGATATTTTTTTTTATTTTAAGTCCTTCCGGTATAGAAATAAGTTAGGAAAAAAAATGCTCAAATGAATTAAAAAAAAGGAAAAAACGAGAAAATATGAAAAATAAAAAGAAATTGAAATTAAAAAAGGAGAGAAAAATGAGCAAAAGCCTGAAAAAGTACCCACGGAACTTCACAAGAAAATTTTCCAACTTTGAAAAATTTCGAAAAACATACATTGTTATTGAAAATACCTTGACTTGAAAAAGTCCTAACCGAATCCAAATAACGAAGTCGATCACCGCGTGGAGAGATCAAAACAGAAAAATATAATAAAGAGAACAAAATGGTTCAAAAAAAGAAAGACATTTTTCCATTTTTCAATGATCATAATCCATTCATGAGGTCATTTCGCCATAAAGTTTCCGTCTTTCAATTTGTGTGCGTGAACTCTTCTCCATTATATTTACTCTTAATTTCGTGCACACAGAGAGAAAAATCCACTACCCGAGTGATTCGTTTATGAGTGCATCCCGTGAGAAATTGAATTAAAGCGAATTTTTATAAAGTAACGTAATGATCAATTGATGGAAGTTAGCGATCAATTTTTGGCTTTACACACACGCTCGCTATGAATTCAAATTTATGACATATTTTTTGTGATATTTTTTATGAAATTTAGATACATGGTTATTAATTATATTTATTTTCCTTTGAGTCGTACCATATGGTACAAAATGAATTTTGTGGTTACGAGACACCACTCGACCTACTAGGTCAATTTAGGGGTTTAACGACTTGGTACATATGCTAAATGCAATCGCTTCCCCACGAAAAAGGTATTCTATCACATAATTGATAAGTGTTATTGTAATAACCTTTTTTGGATTTTTTACATTGCTTGGGACTAGCAACGTTCTAAGTTAGGGGGTAAGATTTTACATAAATATTCCAAATTTATTCCTCTGATTTCAAAATTTTACGATCCCAAAAATCACATTTAACTCGAATTTATCTCATATTTTTTACAACTAACCTTTTTGGCAAGTATTTCGCATTTTGAATATTTATGATGTATTTATAGGTAAATCAAGAAATTGGACGGAAGAGAATGGAGCAAATAATTAAAACTATAAGATAAAGGGAAGTCATGGACAAAGTCGTAAATTTATAGCAAGAACCGGGAGAAAGTTCCAATATGAAAATTGAAGATCTCGAGTTCATGAATACATAGGAAGAATCAAAACCGCGATTCGAGTTATGGTGAAGAAGTTACTGCAATTTGAAGTTGGAGAAAAGTCCATTGGAGGAAGAAGCAAGTTATAGTGCAATAACCAAACCCAAAGACCGAATCTATTTGGTTTCTGGAGCGAACCAGTTCGCTTGGACTTGAGGGATACCATAGTTCGCTTTGGTCCTAGGGTTCGATTTTTTGTGGGATTTTTTTATCATTTCCTAAGTTGTAGATAGAGTTGTTAGGGTCAATGATTACCACTTTAGACATCTTTGTCACTTGTATAAGTCTTTTTGGAGACATAATGTTCATATTATACACTTTGTTAGGGAAGGAATTAATCATTATTCATTGGAGAGCAGAGAATTCATATTTTCACATTAAGTTAATTGAAGTTCTTGCATTTTTTCAAAAATCCTTTTTTGGTTTGAAGTCTTACTCTTGCAACTTTATTTCTTCATAATTTGTATAAATTTCTCAATTATTTCTTATTATTTAATTATGAATGCTTTCATGATAAATATGACTAGTATAGAATTTAATTCCACATATAGCTAAGTTATTTGTGGGTTGGAAAACATGAACTGAACCTAGAGTATTCGACTTCAAACGTACAATTCAACATAATTAAATAAATATTTCTTTTAGTTTTATCTGTTGATCGAGACTATTAGTGTTGACCCCTTAACTCAGTTGTTAAAAGCATACAAAGTGTTTGAGGATGGATTATATGTGTCATGAATATATCATTCGCACTAATTAATTTGTGTACCAATTATTGCACGAGGTAAAGCCCAAACATATTTAGTGCGTCGAATGGATTTGTACTTTTCTTTTAATTAATTAATTAATTTCTATAATTGTATATTTATCGGAGACACTCTACCATTTGGGGATTGGATCCCAATATAATTTTCCAAAAGTGTTTTAAAACAAAAAAAAATCAATCTTTACTTTAAGTAGTTTAATTTCATACTTTCATAACTTAATTTCCCTAGGTAATTTGAAATTTCCTAAAGTAAAAAATTATCATCTTTTGCTTTCTTTTTCTGTGTCAAAGCTTAGATTTAATAAGACAGCCCTACATTCGTAGTTAACGACCTATTCCCTGAGGATTTGACCCCATCTTATCTGATTGATTACTTGATCGATCGATTTGCACTGGAGCCGTAAGTACACACATAGCACACATTTTTTGTTGCTCATCAATAAGCCACTGTAGTAGATGGTAAGGTGAAAAATATGTAAGGTTAATTTTAATACTAATTAATGTCTATTGAAATTAACTCAGAAAATAACTCTAACAATGATGGTTTCTACTAATTTTTGCAAAACTCCCATTGTAGATTTCATTATTAATCTTGATATTATCATCCATTTATATCAATTGCCTGTGCTCACCATAGGGGACCGAAAATGATTAAAAAGGTAATATTATCCGATTGATATGGAGGATGAGAATACCATTGAAAATCTTGACATTGCATTTAGATCCTTCCAAAGGGGACATTGTCAAGTAAATTACCACTATAACCATTTTCGCATGCCTATAAAAAATTTCTTGTACTTCCCTCTTTTTGTAGAGATTTTACAAAAGATGTAACTCATTGACTGCATATTTTTTGCGTAGGTGACCAAAGTTAAAATCCCCGATAGGAATAGTTTCTCACCCATGTATTGTTAATTTATCTATAGGGAGAGGTCGACTCCCAATTTTGCAGGTATTTGACAAAAGCACTTATTACGTGAAAATTCGATATAGGGAAAAGGGTCCTAAGATGAAGACACCTACTAGTCTGGGCGTCCTCCTATGATACCAGTTACAATTCCACAGTAAAAATAAAGAGAAAACAAATGTGGCTTCCAATATATCATATCCCTTCCCCTGGATGCAATAACCCTTCTGCCTTTTTATAAGCACGTGGCTTCATAAAGTGACATGGAGACAACAATTGACATCTGAAAAAAAAGTAAAAGTACTATTTTAAACATATTGAATCTTTTACGTGATAACTTGAGGTTTCTTATTTGTATTATACACAAGCCACCATGAAATTTCCATCAAAATTTACTAAAATAATCTTTTTCTAATTGAAGAATTTTCAAAGTAGCTTTACACCTTATTTTACCAATAGGATATCATGTGTATCTTTAGGTATTAGTCACGATCTGAATGTGTGGGGAGGCCATAGTTTCCTAAAAAGGAACATGGAAAAGTACTTGATACTTATTGGATATAAATAGACAAGAAAATCCTCATGCCTAAAGACACGACTAAATTTTTGAAACCATATCACGTGCTTACGACATGCATAATTAAACAGAGTCTTCTTCTTGTTAACTGAAACTTCTTTGTTAGTTATAATTATAAACCTAAATATTCAAAAACATAAGATATCAATATATAAAAATTAAAAGAACATCAATTCAAACATATTTAAATGTTATACAATATTGCATGAATTTTATATGTGAAAACGATCGAACTAAATGGGTCGTATCAACCAAATACTTACTTAAAGACATCAACGTATGTTTTTAAATTTATTATAAAACTCACATCTGGTGTGACGTTCTCAGTTGTATTTTATTCTAATTAAAATTGTGAACCATTAAGTTAGGAGTCAATTGTATAGGCAATAAACGACAAGAAACAAATTGTGAGTAAGGCTAGGCAAATGGAACTTAAAGTTGACAATGTGGAGCATTTGTTTTGCATCAATAAACAAACACCGTACGTGGTTAGCAAGAATAAAGTGTCCCTCTTCATCAATAACCATAAAACTAATTAACCAAGTAATTAAACATCCATTCAAAGTAACACATAACATAGTGCAATTTAAAATTGAAATAATTATTGATTCAGAGAAATGAAATATTAATGGTGTAAAATAGGTAAAGAAACATGCACACCCCCTCCTCCTTCACTGCAACTAAACAACGATCTAAATCATACCCCAGACCACCACAGAAGCCATCCCCTATTCAACACGAGCTAAATGACCTTCGGCTCACACCCCACTGTACAATGCCACAAATACTAAATTACCCATTACTAAACCATAATATACACTTAGAGGTCGCACAACACCACAGACTGTTCAAGAGAGAGGGGGAGTCGTGCTACACCTTCCACAAGCATCAAACACCAAACGAGGGATGACTGATGATGAGTCCCCTATGACAAAATGAGTATGTTTACCATATGCTGGACCGAAGGTTAAGTACATCCACTATACCGATACACCTCATATGAATCTTAATATGGAATGCTAGAGGAGTTGGGATGGTATCCTTTTATTCCGAGGTCATCCATCTCATCTGGCTTCATCACCCTCATATGGTGGTGGTCCTTGATGCTCGCTTGGATGTGCGTCGGTCAATTTCAACAATTAGGAGGTTGCCTTTTCAAAACAACATAGTCTCCCCATCCTTGGTCCAATTGGGAGGAATCTTGATTTTGTGGTGAGATTGCATCATCACGATACATGAATTGGCAGTTTCACCTAGGTTCGTCCATCTTCTTGTGGAGAATGACCCGACCGCTGGGCCTTTGGATTTCATAGAAGTTTATATGTCGCCACAACAACGTAATTAAACTCATGTATAGAACTCTCTTCAACAACTTTCAACTACAATCCATCACCCCTAGATATTTATCGGTGATTTCAATACTATTATAGGTCCCCGTAAGAAGCTTGGTGGTTTCCCCTTTACATTGGGACGGGGCCATGCTCTTACTAATTTCATGCATTCATGAATTATATATGACCTAGGATTTACTGAACCCTCATTAACCTAGAAATCCATCACTTCTTTTGGTCATCATATTTGGGATCGGCTAGATCGAGGGCTTGGTAATGGAAGCTGGATGTTAGCGTACCCCCACACTCTTTTTACCCACCTTTCGAACGGTTGTTCGAATTACTTCCCCCTATTTCCTGATACGTTATCAGCACGGTCAAAACAAACATAATGATTTATATACTTCAAGGTATGGGTACGATATACTTCATTCCACGCGATGCTAGGGTACCAATGGCAACGACAAATTCCAGGTTTGTCGGACTATATTTTCTTCCATAAAACGAGCGACTTTCGGGCGACAACAACAACATGGAAACATTACCATTTTGGTAACAAGTCTCATACTATTACTATCCTATAGTAATATCTCCAAGTTACTCGGAGTCAGATGGAACAATAGCTAGATCCGACTTCCTATGTGTATGAGGGCCTTCTCTAGGATCAATTATCTTGTTGCCTCATGCCTAAGCGTCGGTACTGGAAAAAAAAGAGAAAAGTACCATGGTCCCTTAATAGTGATTATAACACTAATACTTTCATGCATGTGTTGCTCATCATTGACGAGAGAATAATATCCACTAAATTTTTCATCCGAACACAGGATGGCATCACACAGTGCCTTCTATCCAAACCAAGTTCCAATAATTCTGTATGAAACTTCTTACCACTACTAACCCACCAATAGCCACTGAGGAAGAACCGTTCATGATGGTAAAGCCAACAGACTATTCTTCCTAGATAAGGTTTATGAGGAGAAGATTCGCCTGACACATCAATTAATGGACCATAATAAAATCCCAGTTTAAGATGGCCTCACTTCCGAATCCACTAGTCGGTTTTAGGGTTTTTGGTCACCAACCATGTCCTCTGATTCTTTGACACAGGATACATTCCACCTGAGATTAATTAGACTTTTCTATATTCATTCCGAAAACCAAAATCCCTACTCAAGTGATGCATTTTCGTCTTATCATCTTGTGTAATGTGATCTACAAACTTATCTCCTCCATTATTATAGCCCAGATGAGACCTATTATGAAATACAATATGCCGCCTTACCAAATAATGTTCATTGCAAATAGGCACATCCAAGACAATATTTTTATCACTCACGAGATCATGCATTCCATGCGAATGTCCAAATCTAAAAAGGGTAGCTGTGCAATCATGCTTGGCTTACAAATAGCATACGAACAATTGGAATGACCCTTTATTCACTAGGTGCTCACAAAAGAACGACTTTCCTGAGAAGTGGATCCACCTTATTCTGCCTGTATCTCCACTCCCTCGTACTAAAGTTTAATTAATGGCCACCTCGGAGAAACATTTTACCCCACCCATAGCCTTTAACAAGGCGACCCCCCTTACCTTATTTCTGTATTCTTTCTTTGGACGTATTGCTCCATACTGTTGATAGAGAGTATAATCACCACCGTCTGACTGCTTTTTGCACATATTGGACGGGGCCCTATATACAAGCACTGGCCTTGCAGATGGCTGCATGTTCTTCCTGCAAGCTACTGTAGCTACACTTAATAAATTTACATATATACTCAACCATTTTCAGGCCCTTTATGTCCAGGCCATTATCTATGCCAAGTCTAATCTGACCTTTAGGCCCTCTACTCTGCATGTTATTCACCATAGAGCTATCCAACATATGTGAATTTCTCGATATCAGGGACATGATAAATACCTGGGCCTCCCCATACTTACTGGGCGGGTCTTAGGTCAGCTATTCCACGAGACTATCAATGCACTTGAAAGTCGACACCTCGTGTGGTATAATAATTTCTTGTCCTTTGCGAAATGTGTCACACTCATCAATGCTGTAGGCATGTCCATGCCCTCGTACTTTATGTCCGGTTATCCACTTCCCAAGTAGATTCAAAGTACCCTTACCCAAAAAATTAAAGTTTTCTTTTGGAATTCAACACATTTGGTTCGCAAAATGCCTACTGCCCCATGGTCGACTATAACATTACCCCGACCTTTGGGAGGATGGGCATTTAAAACTTGCACACCTTAAATGATGCCTTCATGATTAAGTTACTGTTGAAGGTTCTCCACCACCTAGAGAATCGCTGGTCTCGTACCATTACGCATAAATATTTCCCTCAAGCTACTCTCCTTACAGGAACCAAGAAATCACGTTGCTCATGGTTCTGGACCAAGAATTCTCAATTGCTGCCTCTTTTCAAAAAAGGACTCAAATGGCGAATAAGACAAAGCCATATTTCCTTTAGACATCACATTTGAGTCATAAATGCCACTGTGGCAACATTGTTTCCATACATTCCCAGTACAGCTCTGGATTCGCCACTTGCATCCATTATTGTCGACTCCTAGTGGAATTTTCCAACTTTGGCTCAGTGGTTGCCCGTTCACTTTCTACCGCACATTCAGGCCATATACATCCCGCTAGGCAAGATGTATTATAAACCTTATTTGTAGCCTTATCCAGCGGGTGTTTTTTCTATTCGCTCCACTTATCGCTGGTTGTGTACACCAACCTACATCCAACACCGCCCATGCCCTTCGACAAGGCGACCCCCCTCACCTTACTTCGGTATTCTTTATTTGGACGTATTGCTCCATACTGTTGATCGAGAGTATAATCACCACTGTCTGACTGCTTTTTGCACATATTGAACGGGGCCCTATATACAAGCACTGGCCTTGCAGATGGCTACAGGTTCTTCCTGCAACCTACTTTAGCTACACTTGATAAATTTGCATATATACTCAACCATTTTTAGGCCCTTTCTGTCCAAGCCATTATCTACGCCAAGTCTTCTCTGACCTTTGGGCACTCTACTATGCATGTTATTCACCATAGAGCTATCCAACATATGTGAATTTCTCGATATCAGGGACATGATAAATACCTGGGCCTCCCCATGCTCACTGGGCGGGTCTTAGGTCAGCTATTCCACGAGACTATCAATGCACTTTAAAGTCGACTCCTCGTGTGGTAAAATAATTTCTTGTCCTTTGCGAAATGTGTCACGCTCATCAATGCTGTAGGCATGTCCATGCCCTTGTACTTTATGTCCGGTTATCCGCTTCTCAAGTCGATTCTAAGTACCCTTACCCAAAAAATTAAAGTTTTCTTTTGGAATTCAACACATTTGGCTCGCAAAATGCCTACTGGCCCATGGTCGACTATAACATTACCCCGACCGTTGGGAGGTTGTGAATTAAAAACTTGCACACCTTAAATGATGCCTTCATGATTAAGTTACTATTGAAGGTTCTCCACCACCTAGAGAATCGTTGGTCTCGTACCATTACCCATAAATATTTCCCTCAAGCTACTCTCCTTACATCAACCAAGAAATCACGTTGCTCATGGTTCTGGACCAAGATTTCTCAATTGCTGCCTCTTTTCAAAAAAGGACTCAAATGGCGAATGGGACAAAGCCATATTTCCTTTAGACATCACATTTGAGTCATAAATGCCACTGTGGAAACATTGTTTCCATACATTCCCAGTATAGTTCTAGATGCGCCACTTGTATCCTTTATTGTTGACTCCTAGTGGAATTTTCCAACTTTGGCTCAGTGGTTGCCTGCTCACTTTCTACCGCACATTCAGGCCATATACATCCCGCTAGGCCAGATGTATTATAAACCTTATTTGTAGCCTTATCCAGCGGGTGTTTTTTCTATTCGCTCCACTTATCGCTGGTTGTGTACACCAACCTACATCCAACACCGCCCAACTCTCCTATGGCTTTAGCTGTGGAAGGGTCCCCTTCCACCAAAGGTGCACACATTTTTATATTTCTTACTACTTGATGCCCTCTCATCATCTGATCGACTTTCCAATTACCATCTAGTGTCATTTTCGCAATGCTCACTCTGTGGAAACGACGAGAGTAATACTCACATATTTAACATGTTCCTCACTTTCTTCAACCTCCATACTCTAGACTGTACTGGAAAAAATTGAACATAAAATCACTAAATCAATATTTTAGCGACAAATCATTTATCATTTAATCACCTTGATTTACACCAGGCTTGCAAATCTGTCATTCTAGTATTGGAATGCCAACATATTGTATAACCCACAATTTTAAACACATTATCGCATCAATTCAAATGGCAGTTGTTAGCACAAAACTCCCAAAAGGCCATCGTACAATTGCTAATAAAAGATTATTTGAATTTAAGAGATCATTAAGAAGTTTTAACCTAACAAATAACTATAAAACAAAAAATATATTATTCAAAATAGGTCATTGGATTACTATCTTATCACACTATCCTACCCAAAACATGCATTCAAAGCCTAAGATATAATGTGTAAACTAGGGATTGATATAATAATAATCTCATTCTTAAGATTAAATAAAGAAGACCATTTGTGTGAACTTAAAACAAAATAGTGCATAAATGTAAGTAAAAATTACAAAATATCAATCTAAATTTGGGTCCAATGTTAGCTAAGCCACAACCAGCACTCTGTGCTTGATTCAAAGTACACACTATCTAATATCTAAGGTAATGTGTGAGAGTTTAAAATGGTATATGCACAACTAATAAACTCAATTCATGAAACATGTTACAAACGAAACAAATGATAACTCATGACATCTGAACTGTTTTGCGTTGGATGGAACATTGTGTGGCCTATAATTAATGATATTAGGGGCTTAGAATATTAACTTGCACACTTTATTTGCAAACATATTCAGTGAATTTTGAATAAGTGGTCTCGTGGAGTTATGGATGGACGAAATATAGATAACAAAAAAAAACAATAGATAATATAATATTTGATATTGATAAAGACAAATGAAAAGCACCATCAAACCATTTCAATATCATCAGTCATCATCAATGCCACCACAATTAAGATGAGACTAAAAAAAACTACAAACAATACAAAATCCATATCCCAAATGATGAAATCTAAAAAATGAGGGATTTATAATGATGGAATCTACGAAAACCTTTAATTTTTGATATTGTAGGGTCATGGATTATATACCTGGGATTTAAAATGAATAAATCAACAAAACAAGAAGAACTAATCAAACTCTCCTTAAATCTTTCATGTTCTGATTTTTACACAATGACCAATATCATACCATTTAGACAATGTAATCATGCCATGAAACGAGTTTTAGACCATAAAATGCTCCCTAATTGATTATAATAAGTTTGCAAAACGCAATACCCATCCCAATTTGACAACTATAGATTCACTTGTGCTTTTCCACACGTATATAAACAACTATGATCACCATGTAAATTGAAGATTTAAGAAAAAGATGACTATATCAGTGGAATTAGGAAAAAAATATCTTGTAAATGTGTAGGATGTGAATGAATGATAGGGGTGATAAATATGGAGGATATACCTAGGGGAATGCAAGCCATAACACAATTTGAAGGGAAATATTTTTTGTTGGAAAAAGTAGGAGGATATCCTTGAGAGTTAGGGAGTGAGGAAGAGAGCAAGAAAATAAGCACTATAAGTAGAAATGAGAGAGAGAGAGAGAGAGAGAGAGAGAGAGAGAGAGAGAGAGAGAGAGAGAGAGAGAGAGAGAGAGAGAGACCGAAACAACCAAAATCGCATAAGAGATACACTGTTAGTGCTATAAAATAAATTAAATGAATTTGATTAATGTAGGGTGTTTTCAAACAAGATCAGTAAAACTAACATTTGCTATGCAATTGCATAGAATTTTCCTACAATAATGTCTAACAAAGAAAGATAGCACAAGAAACGAAGTTTAATACAACTAGTTGAAACAACAATTTGCATTATTCAATTAACGTGTGAATGCTTAAAGTTAAAGAATTCACTAATATAATTAAACTTAGTTTATTTAATCTAATCCCATTTGCTTTTAGTAAATAATTTTGCTTTCCATCCATCACAAATTAAGAGTCAAGTAATCAATCCAAACAATAAAATAAAAACTAAACAAATACCACAATAAGTGACCAATTAATGAAAACATCTCTAATTGTTCCTTTTTGAGCTCGTAACATATATATGACAAAAAAATTAATCAAACCAGCCCCTAAAAATTAACTCCAATTGTCTCGGAAAAATTAACATACCTAAATTATTCACTGTAATATTCTTGCAAATTCATATGAAAATTCACATCAACTAATGACAAGATACCTAAATTAACTCAAAGTGTCTCAATAATGTTAATCCAACCGATCACTAAAATTTAAAGGCCAACATTTTGTTTACGGACTAATTTTTGTCTTAAAGCTCTAATTTTAATATTATTCCAAAAATGAAAATAGTCAAGCCTAAGATAAAAATAAAGTAAGTCGTAAAAAAAATAATCAAAATGTTGTTGGAATATGCTCTTAAAACCAGCTAGGGTTTCATTCAAGTACCAACCAATGAGAATTTTTTGTGTGTGTGCGCGTGGGAATGAGGAGTGTTGTGTGATGGGTGTGTCTACAATTTTGGGAGGGTTAGGTTACTTTAGGGAAAAACAAGTTTCCGATTTGAGATGGGGGAAAGTGTTGGCCAAATTTTTCATTTACCACGCGCATCCAAACTTTTTTGAGGAAAAAAAACAGTCATAAATACTATACTTATTAGATATGCATCTTCAATATCTATCAAAAACAATCATACTATATAAAATTAAATATGATTGTTATGTTTAAAATATCATATAAATTAACACTAATAAATATATAATGACTAATTATAACAAAAATATGTCATACATAAGTAATAGTTTTACACTTTACACTTTTGTTAACTTGCTTCCCATAACCCTCCCGTCTTAGTTACCTACAGAAACACCAACTCCTTTTCAGTGCCTATAAATATATGTTTTCTCTTCTTGTTACATGTTTTTGAATTATATCCAATGAATGTTTCACCATTATGCCATGTAATATGAGTAGAATTCCATTGTTGGAAGTTAATATCGGTGATGTGCCAACTAGATAAGATATAACTATGTTTTTATAAGTCAACAAATCATAGAAATGAACCCGCCTAAAGGGGCGGAAACCCATATATAGGAAGTATACAAATAGTAAAGCAAAGGCCGAAACCCAAACAAAGACTAGCCTACCACTCGAAAAACCTCCAAAAGTCAAGGAAAAGAGACAACGATGTATCGGTCCTTGTTCGATGCCATGAGAAAAGAAGGCTTATGAAGTAGTACCGCAAACGAGAAGGATCCAACTCTACCCCCTCAAAACATCTACGATTTCTTTCCTTCCAAACACACCAGAAAATACAATGAGGGACCATCTTCCAAACCCCCTAGGACTAGGCCAACCCCTAGGACTACCCTAAGCCACGAACAACCCGCTCACCTCCCGAGGCATAACCCATGAGATCATGCCTAAAGAAATGATCAATTCCCAAATTCCTTGGGTCACGTGACAGTGCAGGAGAAGGTGATTGGTTGTTTCCACATCCTTCTTGCACAACCAACATCTGCTGGCTAACCTCCCCCCACGATTCTGCAACCCCTCAATAGTCAAAATGGCTTTCCTTGTCACAGCCCACACAAAAAAACTAACCTTTAGGGGCGTCGGGTTCTTCCAAATCGACTTCCACGGAAGAGAGACTCTCCAATTGCCCCTTAATCACATGATAATATTTCTTAACTGAGAAAATTCCATCTTGAGAGCTCGACCACCTTAACTCATCATCCCCGAAGACAACCACTCAACGAATGCCTCGGCCTCCTCCAACTCCCAATCCTTAAGCCCCCTTCTAAAATTAGTGTCCCACACCACACTATCCCCCAACCTCCTTCTACGATCCTCCATTGTCCCTCGAGAGAGCCTCCCTCACCTCAACTTTCCTTCCAAAACCTGACACGATTTCCTCTCCCGAGATGAAAGTAAGTGGACTTAGAGAAAACATCCTAACCACGAGTAATGTAATTCCACATACCAACCCCAGGATACCCACCCCCCACCCCCACCCTAGGGCTCCACCTAAACTGGTCAATCCCATGTCTAATCATCATCATCTTCTTCCATAATCTTCCCCCTCCCTTATTAAACCTCCACAACCACTTGCCCAATAAAGTCTGATTGAAGTGTGATAAACTTCTCACCCCCGTCCAACCCTCCTTCATCGGACTGCATACCTAATCCGAAATCACCAGGTTGTATTTGCACTGACCATCATTCCGCATCCATAGGAAGTTCCTCATCATTTTGTCAAGTTTGTTTCCCACAGAAGAAGTATGAGGGAGAACCGATAAGAAGTACGTCAATAAACTCGATAAAACACTTCTGATCAACATCAAACTTCCCCTTTGGAAATGTAACTATGCTTCCAACTTGCTAACCTCCTTTGAACCCTCTTGATATCCGGATCCCACATCGTCGTGGAAATTATATTGGAAATGGACTTAGTTATCTACAGAAACACTTAACTCCTTTAATGCCTAAAAATATACACCATCACATGAATCACCGATCACTTCACTTGATCAACCCACAACCCTCAAGCCCTTTCTTTCTTCTGATTACATTCAAAGTTGTCTCTTCATTTCTTTGTTTTTTTATCCTACACCTATTGAAACTCATGAACAAAAACATGAACACCCTTCACCCTTCTTCATCATATATGGGTTTATCTTTCAAACCTCCACTGAGGTTTCACTTCCACCCCAGTGATGAAGAAATATACCAAATGATCTATGAAAAGATCATTTGCGACCAACTATCGGATAGTGTCCTCCAATATCATGTGAGGGAGAGGAACCTCTACGACGAGGTGGAACTTCATGCAATTTGTGGGGTGCACTAACATGAACACCCTATATTTTTTTACTCCCTTGAGTGAATAAAGGGAAAAATATTAATTTTATAGTCGGCAAGGATAAGGGTAGATGGAAATGCCAACAAACCGATAAGTTCAAAAATGGGCAAGAGAAAGATATCATCACAATGCCTCAAAACACGATAAGGGGTGGATAATGACTGCATTGGTTTTGCCAAATAAGAATAACTATGTCGTTTGTCGGATTAAAAGGAAGACTCATCTAGATGAGGATGCCCATGATCAGACACGTCCAATAAGGGTTGAAGATTATATCCATCCATCCCATCCATTTCTAACATCACCAATAAGCGATGAACATTATGTCTAGCCATCCCACCCATTTTTAACAACAACAATAAGCGTTGAAGAATATATCTGCCATTCCACCCATTTCCAACCACAACAATAAGATTTGAAGATTATGCTCGACCATCCCACCTATTTCCATCAACAAGAATAAACATTCAAGATTATATCCAGCGATCCCATTCACATCTAAATGAACAACCACCACAGGGTATGAATGCTTTCATTAGTGACTTGACCATGTGTAAAATAGAGCAACCAATAATCCTAGAAGACTATGGCATCCCCAATTTAGAATCGCCTACTGAAGAAATGACGAATGACCAATATCAACCTGATAAATATTCCAGTTATGATGAACTCTTACCATTCTAGATATATATTTTTTATGTTTGTTACTTGAGACTTATCCTTAAATTATAGTTCAAATATAATTTATTGTGTAATATATCATGTCCTTAAATAGTTAAATACTTAAATAAATATGCAATTTTCGTAATCCACCACCTATGTATTACGGAAATTGCATGTTTTAATGGATATTCATATTTCTAATTTACACACACACAAAAAAAGTGGAGGAATACTCCTAAATTTAGAAGATTTTTTATTTTTCCAAATTTACAAATTTTAGCACAAACACTCATCCACAACTAACCAAATACTATATAAACTTACAATCCAACAAATTTTACGAGGAGTTTTAGATAATTTTTGTAACCATTTCAGCATATAATTTTGTGAGGAGTTTTAGGGGTTTGAATAATATTAAAATTTAGTTTACCAATAATTTTATGAACTCAAACATTTCGTAATAATCAGAGGACAATGGAACAATAGTTTTGTATGTGCCACAAATCGAAATCGGTCATAAATGACAAGTGTCAACCAAATAACCCTTTCATGGTTATAACTTTAATTTTGTATTGTGTAAGAATTTTTCTTATAAGAATATATGATATGGGTTTATGTGTTTCTTCCTCGCATGAAAAGATTGAAAAAAATCTTTGGAAAAAAAACCAAAATCTTATGGACGAAAGTTAGAGACATGGGGTTAATTTATTGATGAAAATTGAAAATAAAGATGGAAAAAAACCGAGTCACCAAGATATGGTGGTCTCAACATCTATATATAAATTTATGAGACATGAAACCTTTGCTCAGAACATTCTCGGACATGAATCCATCTATTAATGACCTTGAACTTCACACCTATAAGTATAATCGAAATGGTTCATAGTTCTTTGGTCACTATCGCAGAACATAACATATGTATAGAAAGAAAAACCTTATGTGTTTGAAAAGTAGAAGTATAACATCATGATTCATAGATGGAATATAGGGAAATTCAAGACATAATTTAGGATATTGGGGTTTTCAGCAAAAGTCAGTTATAAGTCTACAAACAAACTGGGGTTATGTATTCATACATTACATAGCACATGACATGAGATTGTAATTAAATGGAAGTTCATTTGATGCGTTAGCAGTCCAACCGCTTGAGAAAAGAAATGGATGGATATCATATACATAGCATACGAAATGAGATTGAAATTGAATTAAAGTTCATCTAATGCCTTAGCAGTCCAACTGTTTAGGAAATAAAAATGATGGATATCATGAGTTTGGTTTACCTCCCATTAAAAATAATGTGAGAGAATAGGGGTGGTTATGATATGCCACGTGGATACGTTGGAAGATGGACAAAATTTAATTCGGTCTTCCGTTTTATATTATTAGTATAGATATAGATATACATAAACGAGTGAATTCAATGTCGTTGACACGTGTCACAACAATAAGAATTTAAGGTACAGTTATATATATATATATATATATATATATATATATATATATATATATATATATATATATATATATAGTATTAATGTTAATTAAATTGTTATTAAGTCTCCTCGTAGTTATCCGACCAAATTAGTGATAAACTAATCTTAGTATAATGTATTTTTGGACTAAATGCCAATAGTTCCAGTACTATCATTAGGTGTGGATAAATAAGGCAATTATGGTCCATGTTCTCCATAAAGAATCTATAATAAGACCGCTCAGTTTATGAAAAAGTGGACGATGAGGGTTTAGAACTTGGAGTTGGCTTCATGGAAGATCTATGCCAATAAGGATCTAAGACAAGGAGTGCAGTAGCACCTGGGAAGGAAAGAAATATTTTTTATTTTCATTCAAAAGTAATAGGTTTGGTAGTTTTTTTAAGACAAAAAGGAAAGAGAAACCATCAATGTAGTTATTTATTATTAAGTTTCACTTATATTATGTTCAACTTAGGGCGCAACTGAAATGATGGCCATGACCCTAGTATGGAAAATGATGGGGTACGCGATGCAAGACACGATTTGACTTGTTACAAGACTTATGAGCATGGTTCTATTTTAAAACAGGTGAGATAGCACAAAATTAAGGCAATAAGACAACTATGAATTTCGATAGAGTTTCATATTAAAACTAGAAATCTATGTACGAAAGCCCTAGTATATAAGCTTATATGAGGTTTATGCATGGGAGGTTAGTGTAAGGGTTCTCCCATTTGGCATGACTTCCGTAATATACCCCTTGCTTATAAGGGCAATCATTCACCTGTGCATGTGGAAAAGCCACTTGTATCCAATTGTATGTTAATATTCTCACAATATACCTTCTGATGGTACGTATGAGAGGGAATTTGATATACTCGATTTACGTGAATGCATTCCCTTCTGTATACCTCCCGTGTGAGTTTAGTCATGCAATATGAGACAAGGGAACATTTCGATGTACGTCATATCGCTTATGTTAATCCTAGCTCGCATAACTAATAATTTTCACTAAATGAATCCCCATACAGGGAAAAATTTAGGTTAAAATGTAGTGCTCACGTGATGTAGTGTGACAATTGCATAAGTCTTAATTAGTATTTTTATATGAAGTTTTATTTATGCTATGAGTAATATTTTCAACTGCTAAGCATAAAGTATAGTATGTTAATATATATGAGTGACATGAAAAGGAGATAAGTCTATACAAATGGGATAAAGTGTCAAGGTGAAAATAATTTGTAAGTTTAAATGAGAATAATGTGAAATTGTGCGCAAGTGACATGGGATAACTACAAGTGATGTAAAACATATAAATAAGAAAGTGAATATATATAAGTGACAAGAAACATGTGTATCTGCAACTAACATGAAGTGGGCGAATCACGTGAACAAGTATAGTGACATATTAAAGATATATACAAGTGAATGAGATGCGTGAAATATATACAAATGAAGAAGGCTTTAAATATGTGATAGAAAACATTGTATATGCATTTGATGATAAGATAAGCATCATGGAGAAGGGAATAATAATGGATGAAGTGACACACATATGGCATATATGTACAGCATGGGAACATGAGGGTAATACTAATATATCAGTAAACATATATATACATGTGTAAGGAAATATGGAGAAAATGATAGAGAGGAAAATAAATCCCATGAAAAAATAGAGTCTAGTCCTCTAAAAAAGGTTGTTATTTTAGAAGAACTTTTTTAGACGGCAACATAACCGTCTTTAATATATTTTTGGGACAATTTTAACCATCCAAAATGAGGTGAAGGGACATTGAAACTTTTGCATCCACATTTTGTGAATAATAAAATCCATCGCTACAGTTTAATATAGAATTTAATTACATTTAAGACAACCCAAACAACGAATAATTGTAAAATGTAATACATAAGATGATTTTCAGTCGACACAACAATAGTTAGAGTTCTAACCATCACCAAATATTCATCAAAATAAAAAATTATAACACTAAGTTCAAATATTTGACTTGACAATAAAAATACATTAATTTCTTATAATCCAAAACATGAAATGATTCTATCAAAGTAATTCCACCACACTAAAGCGTATGACCTCCAAAACCACTGATTAACATTTGCATGTTTTACGAAAATTGTTGCCTGCACCAAAAAAATAATATATAGCGTCAATTATGTCAGAATTAATACTCTACTCATAAACAATTCAATGTGCAAAATGATTCAATATAGTATATTCTCATCATAAACAATATAAATATTTAACTACTATTTATTTAAAATATCGACAGATTCTCGTTTGCTTATTCATGAAAACCACAGGTAGGCAACCTGTTTTAAACAACAAAATTGATTCTAAGAATAATATACACCAACCAACAATTTTTTTTACCACCACCATAATAAATTCTCACCACCCTAGAAAATTTCACCACCACCACTAAAAATTTAACCTTAAACGAGAGAATTTTCCACCTCAATATCTCACATATCATTCTTCCTCTATAATAGAACTTATTGGCTGCGAATCTCTAACTCTTCAAGCTCCTGTCGATGACATAGCCATAACACTTTAAGTAAGTAACTCGATAAGTTAGAATTTTTCGCCCGAAAAATATTAAAGTGTATACAGTATATCCCATGGGAAGAAAATCTCGATACATGTATCCTACCTAACACTGCCTCACATACATATATAAAAATTTAACATAAATATGTTTTAAGGTAAAATATGTGTAATTGGAAAAATAGCGCTCTCTATACGTGATAAGTAGTGTTTCCAATCTCATCATGATAATGATGTATTGTTACCTAATCGGTATGGATCATTGAGGAACTAGAGGGGTAATACTCTGAAACAATCTCATTCCTCACTTTAAACAAAATAATTGAGTAATTATATTTATTTCACATCCAAAATCAACATCATAGTGAAATATAGCCAACAAAAGGAGAATAATATTACTAACCAAGGGTTTATATTGATGTGCTATAAAGATAAATATAATGATATATATGCAAAAAATTACAAGATATTTTTATTGCTTGTGAGAAGGTTACCATAAGCCAGGTCACTTTTCACACATCCAACCTTCTTGGTCATAACCCTACATCAGTAATGAAAGAGATAAGTCAGATAAGAAATTCAAGAAACTTAGCATAAAAATGGAATCACTACTAGTTTCCACTATAGGAGCTTCTAACAAGGCATTATGAATAAGGAAATAAGTAGAGGAGCTCTTTTTTCAACTAAGATTTCAGCCTAACTTTTTGACACACAAATTCTACTAGTAAGGGAAAGCCAATTTGAATTATAGAGTCTTAAAAAAAAGAATACGTGGAAATTCAGTAATAATATATGTATGGCAACAAAATATATTAGAACTCAATATCATAATTGATGTTACACAAGATCTTAGAATAAAATAATTTGACACCTAAATATAATGGATTATGGATGCAATCTAAATTACCCATAAAAAGAGGAATATGGTAGAAAATAAAACTATGTTGGACTTAGTTGCAGTTGTAATAGTAATAGAGAGAGAATAGTTGTAGTTAGGGAAAAACACAATTATTTTGGGGAAGAAAAGGGAAACTATTTTTAAATAGCAAGAAGGATGCGTAAATTATATCCTTACGCTATGTCCCTGAATATTCGAATGAGACAAAATGCTTAAACAATTAATTAAAATGGAAAATATTTCGACTAAAATTATGTTAAAGATAAATAATTCAGAGGTAAGGACCAACACCGAGAGTTGTGGACATGTAATCAAGTGGATATAGAATGTCACCTCCTTCATCTGTTCTTCGATAATATGTGTGTGCAATCGTGAGAGAAAGACGATGCAACTTTGGACATGGTACCCAATTATCTGATGGTAGTGAAAATAATATGTAGATACGAAATATTTTAAAGACTGAATATCCCACCCTAGGAGCTTAATTTTCATCTTCCTTGTATATATGCATAGAGCACTAAATCAATGTAAACAATGTCTCCTCATTTTATATCGTACCCAGTGGTATTTCATAGTATATTTATGAACCCAGTTGTAGTAAGAATATGCTCAATTTATTATTCTTATTAAAATGATGTAGCGGATTATTCCATGTTAAAATACTATAATTCATGTTTTGACCATCTTTTGCTCTGATTCAATGTTAAGGATATAATAAAATTTTATAGAATAAAGGGGAGGATGGGGAGTTGTATCGTGTAGAATTAAGACCTTATTCTAGCTTCCCTCGACATTTTTTTCTACGTTCTAGTTAGGGATTTGTCGTAAATTGACCACGAAAATATCTAAACGTTTCTTGTTCTCTCCTAACAATCACCCCAATTCCATTTGTGTCATATTTCAACTGGCATTTTTATTAAATTTGAGTTTCTTATATGCAAACAATTTATAGTGTTGGATCCGTATTCGTCAGAACTTTTGGGTGGCTATTACACTAATATTATTCGTCTTTGTCTCTTTTTTTAGTTTTTGGGGGAATTCTAGGGGCTTGTGTTGATTGTTTTGGGGTTCGGCCCTTCGCTTATTTGCTTTGTATACTTCCTATATACGGGATTCCTCCCCCTTAGGCGGGTAGTTTTTGTTAAATGGTTTACTTATGAAAAAAATCATATTGATTGAATTGTAAAGGAATATTATTAATATATGGTTTTGGATATCAAGAAAGGTAATTTTTTTTTGTGTAAACCATTATCAAAACATTCATGCAGTCGTGGGAACTCTTTTAAACATGATTTGATATTAATATTGATTTTATTTTTCTTACAAGTGAAAGGAAACAGTGAAGAATATATCATGATATTCTAGAGATAATTTGGACACGTCTTAAACATAGAAGGTGTTTATCCTCATTGGAGATAAGCCAACATATCAATAGGTTATAATCTGACAATTCAATTGGTCAAAAGTTAATAGTTTTCCCAAGTTTCGATCACTAATTATGCATAGGCTGGTGATGGTTCAATACCGATAGCCATCTCTACTCCTAGCGAGGCTACTAAAGGAGTTCATATAGGTAAGGGATCTTCTTACGTGATCAAACTTATTGCGATGTCGATCAACAAAAGATGGATTAATTGGGAAACAACGTAATTGGCATAACTACTCATTGAAATGCTCCTCTTAATTTACGTATTGAAACTATAAAAATTGACCAACAAGAGAAACGACATAGCTGGCCATCTCAAATATAAGTATACATGCCTATACTTCCATCCTAAATTAGAGAAGTAAATATATAAAAAATATATGAGGTGAATTGGTAGTAGTGAAAATAATTTAAATGGGAGTTGTCCTATCATAAACAGTGGGGCGATATGTCCAACACATTTGACGGTACACTCCTTAGGGGATGTCAATAGCATTCTCAACAGGCTATGAAGTAGTATTTTTTGTGGCAGAGGTTTTTTATGCATTGCAACAGGTAATGTGGAAATGCCAACAAAAGGTGAATTTGGGTGGGGTGGGTGGGAGTTTAGTGTATTCGGAAGGCAGGGGAAGCGGCATTGGCAGGGGCAGCATAAACATTTTCAATGGAACAACAACAATTATGTGTGCATTTGATAACACATATTTTCAATGGAAATATGGACTCTTGGGAACTTTCCAAACTAATATTTTAACTTTAAATTTTATTATTATCCATGACTTAGTTTATTTTAAAAAATATGTTCCAAGTAAAACATTATTTCCATCTTCGCAATTAGATGAGGCCTAAAAGGGTCTCCAGAAAAAATGGGAAAAATGCCTTACCACGTCAGAAAAAATATCCACTTCTATTTTAGCATAATCATAAATGTTACTTCTAAATTTTGAAAACCAGGGAAGAGATTCGAATAAGTTGCGTTACAATTGTCACGTCTAAATGTTGTACTCATTTGGCCGTGCCTTGGCAGCCTTATTCTTGGAAAAAATGGCCACATTTTTAACCACCCAAATGCCATAAACCTATTATGTTAGCTCTACTAGAGCAATTTAAAAAAATTTGCAAAAACCTATTTTGGATGCCTTGTTGGAGACGCTCTAAATAACAGAAATAAAACCATAAAAAGACATGCAACGAGATAAATATATCAATCCTCCTGAATTTGCAGATGTGGTTCTATTTGCCTCGTGCTGTAATGCAAGTGACGTTGATAATGAGGAGTGCAGTGTTGAAAGAGAAAGTAGTTCTCTATTGTGGTGAACATGAGCCCTGATAGATCTATCATCATATAACGCTGCAATAGTTCTTTTTAAGTTGGAACCACAATCATTACCTCACGACAAGCTCATATTTATATATCACTGTAACATTGATTCTGAAGTATATCATGACCTGGATTATGCTATTAATTAAGCATCTAAATCGAGAGGTGGCATTTTTGGGTTGTTCAACATCATTTATAGCTGTAATTCTTATAAGTTATTTGTGCGCTTATTGTGCATATTTATAAATCAAGCAAAAATGATTTGTAAATAAGTATAATGGCCCCATTTTGAAGCTAACTTAGGTCCCTAAAAACCAAGGGCAAGCCCTTTTCCTTCCTAAAGTCCATTTTACATGCATAAGATAATAATTGAATAGATTTTCTAATGCAATAAGCAAAACAAAGTGAAAAAACTATTTGATTTTTAGTTATGCGCATCAATTACAAAACCACACATATAGAGAAGTCAACATACCAGCAACCATCTCCAAGGAGCAGTCACTAGTAGTAATATCGAGAACTTCTAGGATTTCTTGGTAGTCTTCCATCTGAAGAACCGAACCATCCTTTATATGCAGTAATAAATCATAGCACGTGAAGAAACAGGTCCCTGGATCAACAAGAAACTGCCTCACATCCATAACAGAATCTTCGGTGCTCAACTATATTAATTCAAATCAATTATAAAGACTTGGGTAGTTCAATTAAACAAAATTTTGTACTAATTACATAAATTACTTATACAGTAATATGTACAAAAGATGCGGTAGTTCAAAAGCTCCATGGCTATAACTAGGAACATAAGTGATCATAAGGACTAGAGAATGCATACTTGTAGCTCAATCTTCTCACCCCATTGTGTTTTGACAGGAATAGGATATAAATGGATATCACCTGCACATGAAACAATTCCCATACCCAATTTATATATCATAATCCCAAATTCCAATTCATATATTTAAAATAATAAATTTTAATTATGATAAAGATAGATTCAGGTAAAATGATGAACAAGGTGACTGTAAGAGGAATCTATAAAGGAAAGACTACAAGGAGGCTTATTTTTCAATATTCCACTTTAGAAACATATAGTTCATTTTTCCTCATCTTTTCTCAAGAGGACTCGATAACTCATCCATTGTTCATGTTGAAGTTACAAAATTTGAAAATAGTTCTCTAATGGTCACAATTGTTAGATTTGACAAAACAAATAATGAATAGCACAACTTGGACAAAAAAAATCGATTCTCTCGGGACATTTTTGAAGGATGTCAATTGTAAGAATAGTCATTAGGTGAACTAAAGCAACATTATTTACTTATTTCTTTTAAAAAGTGAATCAAGGAAGCATTATTAAAGGCAGATGGGGAGCAAATTATAAAATGGTCAACAAAATTTCTTCTCCCTTTAGTTCTAGATGTGTTGGTGTATCATTGAGTCTCACGGTACACCTCAATAGTTATTAACAATACATTACATTAGACATATAACTTCCCCAAAATTATGTCCTTTGGCTATCATTTATGCTCTGTAGCTCTTCAATAAAACTACAGCTATGGAATGTACCTATGCCAAACAAAGGAACTATTCCAAGATCTCATATGTGACTATCTAAGTATATTCTAAGATGATTTAGTTGAGTAACAACTATCATAATCTGTAGAATATACCATTATATTTAAGCAATTTAAACCATAAAACCAATAAGAGGGAATTTGTGGACAGTGAATTGAGGAACCAAGAGGGAGATTATTTTTCTACTCCAATCACCATTAGAATACACCAACATATTTATCTTATTTTAATTATCTATTATAGGGGAAGCTAGAGGACCATCTGCGCGCATCTTTCTTTAATCCCATGTTTTAATTGTCTCCAATATACCCATGGCTATAAAGATTCTGTGCCTATGGTGCAATCTACATGCATCTTTCTTTAATCCGGAGCTAAAAGAAACTGAAAGAAACACTAGCGCATAGTGTACCTATCCATATCACATGACCGTTATCATTATTATCATCGTTAAATTTATAAAACTGAAGAGCCAAACTTTGATTTTAAGTAGGCATAGATCTTAATTAATGGTCATCTTTACTTGAATTTAAAATAATAATGATATTGCGCCGAGCAACCCACTTAAACTACCAAATGAAAATGATCGAGCTATAACTTTACTTAGATCCTCTACACCATAATATATGATATGGGGATTGCTATTGCAAAATGCGTATAACAAACCTAAAATTACTTTCTTTGAAACAAAAGCCATAATATGTGCAACTTTAAAGAGGGAACTGACTTTAGCAAACTTCACAAATTTCTTAAAACTCTTAGTCTTTATTGATGGCAATCTATGAACTTGGATCTTGATAGTTATTAACATGCTCCGTGTTTCTAAAAATAGTATATAAATCTAGGTGAGAGTACAAAATTACCCGTATGGATAATACTTATAAGAGAAAAATGATTCAAGCTTATGTCGTGCATTGAACTGACGGGGCCATCCTTAGTCCTAAAATACTTAATTCGGAAACTGACATCGGGAAGAGAGTGAAAAAAGGCAGCGAATATGGACTCTAAGTGTTGGTTGAAACCAATGACCAGGTACGAATCGTATGCACGATCCAATGCGGGGAACAATGACTCGCCCACCACTATCTAGGTAGACTCTGACGACCTCCTCGTGTTTGAACAAGTTAATAATGAAAAGAACATTTCCAAAATGACTAAACCCAAAGTAGACTTGAACAGAGTCTAGAACAGTACTAGACTTTCCCAAATCCTTCCCACTAGCCACTTGCTAAAATTGAGAGTCATGTGAAGACACGATCACTTCCCTCAGGTGACTTTGATACCTATGGGGCTATCTGTGCCTCAATCCGAGCTACTTCACTGTTGTTTTCATTTTTCACTCCAAAAATCGACTTATAACATCAAAACAATCATCTACTAGTCATTTTCCAAAATTGCGAGTATGATGAGAACACAAAAACTTCCCACAAGTTACTTTTATACCTCTTAAGGTGTCCGTGCCTCTCTTAGGGCCACTTGAATTATGTTTTGAGTTTTTGCTCCCTAAAGTCCATTTTATACCACAAAATGAGTGAATACTAGTCAATTTTGGCAAATAGAGTTCGATTAGGAAAAGGAAACTTCCCACATGAATCTTTTGTGCGTCTTGGGTGTCTGTTCCTCTTTTAAGGACACTCGATTAATGTTTTGAGTTTTTTCCTCCAAATATCCATTTTTAACACGTAAAAGACTCTAGTAAAGGCAGGGACACTTCTTCGAAGGTGACGTACCCCTGTCGGATACTTCGATGCTTGTATGACACTTCGCGTGGCTTGTCAGACTTGTTTGGCATTAAAAAAAGGCAGGCACTTCACGAACATAGCCCAAACATTTCATGGACACAACGAGGTGCCAAAATTAAAGAACACTAAGAAATTCTAGTATCATCCGGTAAAATTAAATCTTTAAGGGTGTATGAATAATAAGAAGATAAGTTGATATAATATAGTTATTAAAGATACCTAAGAAATGCATATCTTTGACTTATAATTTAACTGTTATTATTAAATGGTGAAATACTGAACCAAGTTAATTTTAATATATTAGTTTCACAATTTTATTTTTAAATGCATAGTAGATGTCGTCGTGTCTTTGATGTGTCGTGCACTTATTTTTTAATTTTGTCGTTTCTGTAACGAGTCGGACACGACACCCGTATCCATGTCCATGCTTCATAGTTTCCCATGAGATATTTATATAACATTAGCAATTTTTTCAACGGTGATGCATGTTTCAATTAATTTGGGTCCATCACATTTATCACAAAATGAAATCAAAATTGAATAGTAAATCAAATTAAGACATAAATTAATTAACACAAATAAATATATCAATAATTCTAACTGAAACTCACACAAACGAGTATACAAATATTTTCATAAATTAATCTTAACACTATAGTATCAAGTTGTCATTATTATATTAAAGTCAAAATATATAGGACCAAAAACAATTTTTCGTTATCATACTAAATTACTGAGAAAATTATAAAAAATCCATAAATTTGTATGAAATTTTAATTGTAATCTTTTTAAAATTTTAAATAAAAAAATAAATTATATATCCTTTTTATTTATGAAAATGTATAAACTAGTATTTTGGATTTTAAGGATATAAGGAAAACATATAATAATTATGGAATTTTTCGATGTTAAAAGCACATAATATAAGGAAAGGATAATTTAGGGATTATGTAATCATTTAGTAAAACAATAAAAATTCACATGAGAAATATGAAATAATTATAAAATCAAAATTCTATCTTAAAATTGTCATTTCAATAGTAGAATTGTATTAAATTTGCTACAAACAAGAGAAGAAAACATATGTCGATGAAAACACTTATAATTCGTGAATATAATAATCACTCACGTTTGCAGAAGAAAATCATGTTGAAATTTTGATTCTCTCTCATTAATATAATAGTCCCCTTGATGTAATTTTTACGATAGTGTACTATGTGCATCTGCCTCCTAGTATGAAACAATTTACAACAAGCAGAAGAAGCACTGCAATATATTTGCCCCACGAACCACCAATGGTGACACTAGCTTTGACTCCATAAAATAGTACAAAAAGGAACCATTTTGAAAATTCACATAACAAAGGGAAATATTATTATTTATATGCACCAAACCGTATTTTTGAAAAAGACATGTCTGTTTATAATAAAATACAAGAAATAGATCAACTTTAATTGATTATAATTGATGCTCTAGATACAAACTAACATTTAAAGTTTAATTAAATTGGTGACATTTTCAAAGATGAATTTTGATGTTTTTGTTTTAATTAAAATGACGATGTCTTCCTGTTGTGGTTTAAACAATTGAAATGTTTTGAAATTAATTTTAACCCAAATTTTGAGCCCATCATTCAATAAGAAAGCCCATATAAAAAAATTTCAAAAAATAATATTGTTTTAATAAAGACACCATTGTTTTAGACCTGGACATGGATGCTTGTGGGCTTTGTTCTAGACCATAGTTCTTACCATTTCTTACGCCTTTTTTTATGCGGGGCAAAGTTTCAACACTAAATACACCAACTACTTCATGAGCAAAAGGGATTATTTGAAGCAAAAACTATCATTCATTTATTATTTGTTTCGATCAAATGAATATACTAGTCCTGTTCAACTTCTAGAGGAGGACTCGTAGTTAACTTGACCCGATATTTTTGTGTTGTGGGTCCCATATTAATTAAGGCTCCATGTTTACAAAAATCAAATTTGGTCAAATTAATTAATTGGGTTAAAATCCAATTTATCTAACATAATGCAAGTCCCACAAGGTATTTAGTAGAAGTATAGACCCTCTTAATTTAAGAAATGATTTTATATACTAAGGACCAAGACCGACCATAAGCATGTGCCCATTAGTCACTCGCACATTTCCCAATTTGGAAGAAGCACTAACATAGATACATTTTTGAGACCTGAGATAAATTAGTTGCACACTTTGAATTGTTCAATTTCAAGGTGAGTTTAGTTATTGAGATGATTAATTCACAAAGTTGTAGGGTTTTCCGGGAATGGAACCATAAAAGAAATTAAAATGAAATGAAAAGTCAATCGCCCCAATTAAAATTGGTGAATGTTCCACTTCCCAAAATAATTCTTTCATTTCTCTCATCCCGTAATACCCCATATATTACATGATTATTTATTCAACTATTAATATCTACTCGGGTGATTTAACTGGTAATTTATTAGGTTTAATTAGTTTAAATTATTCATCGAAGTTTAAAATGAGTATATAACGACGACTCATAAATTAAATTAATACAGTTATGATTAATCTAATATTGCAAGTTGATTTTGTTATATTGGGCTATGGGGGAATACAGATTCCCAGAATAGTATTTTTAACATTGTAAATTGGGTTCCGGGGTAGTCATAACTTTGTGAATTTATGATTTTTTCCGATTTTTTCGAATTCATTTTTTTTTATTTTCTAAAAAAATCCGATCGATAATCAAAATAACTATTTTATTTCTGAATAAAAAATTCTAATAGGCATTTTGTGATTCGATTCGACCCAAACACACGATAGGGAGTCCCAAATAATTTGGAACAAACATATGAGTGTTTCTACTGTGACTTAATTTTTGACATAATTTTTTGGAACAAACTGACGTGTCAGTTTATTATTGATTGGTTTTTAGGTCTCATTGGCATCACCCCAAAAACTAACCAATAATAAACTGTCACGTATGTTTGTTCCAAAAAATTATGTCCAAAAATAAGTTAAAAACGTATTTTTGCAAACATATTGGACTCTCATCTGGGAACTCGGTGCAGTGAGCTTCTCACAAGCTTCCGGTCTTAGTTACCTATAGAAACACCAACTCTTTTCAGTGCCATATAATATGGCCTTAGTTACCTAGATAAACACTTAACTCGTAGAGTGCCTAGAAAAATAGGCCATTACATGAATCACAAATCACTTGACTAATCAACCCACGAAGACACTCTCAAGCCGTTTCTTGCTTTTCACACAAAACCATCTCTTGATTTCTTTGTTTGTTCTTATCGTACATCTATTGAAACTCATGAACAGCAACATGAACACCCTTCAGCCTTGATCATCATCTGTGAATTTGGCTTTCAAACCTCCACTGGGGTTTCACTTCCACCCCAGTGATGAAGAAATATACCAAATGCTGTATGAAAAGATCACTCGCGGCCAATTATCGGATAGTGTCCTCCAACATCTTGTGAGGGAGAGGAACCTCTACGAGGAGGAGGAACTCCATGGGATATTTGAGGGGTGCACTAAAGTGAACACCCTGTATTTCTTCACTCCATTGAAGATGTTGGCTCAGAAAGGGAAAAATACTAAAAATATCAAACGTACAGTCGGCAAGGACAAGGGCACCTGGAAATGCCAACAAACCCACAAGTTCAAAAATGGGCGAGAGAAACGAAAACTCAGATATCATCACAACGCCTCTAAACACGACAAAAAGTGGATAATGACTGAGTTCGTTTTGCCAAATAAGAATAACTACGCCTTTTGCCGTATTAAAAGGAAGATTCACCAAGATGAGGATGCCCAGCCCCCCAACCAAGATTATGCTCAGCGACTACCAATAAGGGTTGAAGATTATATCCCGTCATCCCCCCCATTTCCAATTGAAGATTATGCCCAGCCTTCCCACCCATTTCCAACAACAACAATAAGCCTTGGAGATTCTATCCAGCCATCCCACCCATTTCCAACAACAACAATAAGTGTTCAAGATTATATCCAGCCATCCCAGCCACAACAGAATGATCAACCACCCCACATGAGCGCTTTCATTAGTGACTTTACGCAGTGGGAAATAGAGCAAGCATCGCAGCCACACAACCAGCCATCAGAGGAACAAATAAACATCGTGGAAACCCAGCCACTCCTAACAACACCAATAAGCGTGGAAGACTACGGCATCCACAATTTGAAATCGCATACTGAAGAGCTGACGAACGGCCAATATCACCCTGATGAATATTTCAGTTATGATGAGCTCTTACAATGCTAGATATATATATGTTTTATATGTTTTTTAGTCGCGACTTGTCACTTTCCTTATTGTTATCAAAGTTAATATGCAATTCACGATTAATTACATCTCCTCGTATGCTTTTTTTATTTAGAATGTTTAGTTGTTGAAAGTTGATGATGGAACAGTATGGCCTTATAAATGGATGATATACTAAATATTTAAGATCGTTATAATATTTTCCAATGATAATTAATTTCATCTTTTATATAGCATTACTTGTACAATGATGACAATTTCTGTCACACAGGCTGTTATGAAAAATATAAATATTATAAAATCATTGCTTAGTATATCTGATTTGATGACCAAAGAAAATATGCATCTTTTTACAATCAAAGTTGATAACAAAATTCATGTAAAAAAAAAATACAAAAAACAGCCCCTATAAAATAAGTATTGGATATGAGTAAGGAAATGTAGCAAAAAGTTGAAGAACATATTTTGTAGATGAACATAAAGAGTGTGTATACCCAAATGCTAAAAAAATAGTTCCAAAAAAGAAATTAAAATTCGATGTAAAGGATAAATAATTATCAATCGACAAAGTAACAAAAAAATGAGTTATTCTAAATCTTATGCAACTCACAAAACATAAGACAAAATTGTTATCATAAGTCAAATCAACACATGTGAGGAAAAATATAAATTGCATTTTCAGAATTTTTTTGGGTCAAATAGAGTATGTGACTTGATATGAAAACTAACACAATTGAGTGACATATGGTGAATATGAATTGTCCCCCATATCATATTGGAGAGATGGAAAGATAGAGTACGAACTCGATATCCACTGAGTTGAGTACAATGGACGATTGTTGAATTTTAGAATTTTGGTTTGCAAATTTCAATTCCACGCGATAATATTTGGATCAAATAAACCCTAAAATATTATATAACCTGATAATAACACCAAAGGTCTATGTAAAAAAACAAATTTTATGATTTATCAACTATGTTAGTTTTTTCTTTATTAACCAACTCAAATAACATTATTTACAATTAAACATATTTTTATAGGGTATTACGCTAAAAACATTTAGAGCTTTTCCATTGGCTGCTTACCTGAGCCATCAATTTATACATAAAATACAACTTGTTAGGAAAAATATGCTACATGACATAGTCAATCATCAATAACACCCAAATCAGAAACTTGAACTGTTTAGAACAAGAGAACTTCATTAGTCAAGAACAAAAGTTTCAAATTAATCGTGACTAATAATTTATCACAACGACATCGTACCTAAACTCCAAAAATATTAATTACATATATTAATTTAAATCCATTCACAAACACAAATGGTGTTGTAGGGATAAAATGACATAACCATGAATACCGTTTCCTAATTAAATCTAATTATGCTAAACTTTCCCCTAGCTTAATTACTATTTATATGAAGGTACATAGTTAAACCTAATTACTTCTTAGAGTTCATTAACTGGGAAAAAAGTTAGGTTGGGGCAAAAAATTTAGATTTTGTTCAAGGCAAAAGTGAGAAAATTTTCACATTGTAAAATGAAATAGTATTTTTGGGAGTAGCCATACATTTGTCGATAAGTAATGGATCTAGAAAAAAGCGCTTTAGCTTCCATGCATCATAATTTTCATAAGATGATATATTTCCCAAACCATTTGGGCAAACAACATTCCAAAAGATAGCTTTTGGCCTTGAATCTTTTCTAGCGAGATACTGTCACATTTACTAGCCATTCAGTGGATGCGATGCATTAAGTTGAGCAACCTTCTTGTGAAAACTGTGACAACAAAATCCATACAACCCTTTTTGAATATTCTTGGCTCTCCTTTTTGTGATTTTCTCATTAAAGCTAATTCTTGGAATCGTCAGCCATTTAATTTGGGTTCATTGTATCAACTCTTGTAGATTTTTATCGCTTTAAGTCCATTCCCCTTAATGAAGTTATCACTTGGCTTATATGAATACCCTATTTATGGATCCTTAATATTTTGATTTCATTTACATAGTCATTGGAAAAAATGCCACTTGCAATCAATTATTTAATGGTATCATGTCGATGATGTATATTTTGTGGCCTACTATTATTGTTACTATTTTGTGCCATTCTAAGCGTTGATTAGCTATCATAATGGGTTAATATTGGTGGCACCAGTTATGGTTAGGTTAAAATATCCTCTAAGAAATTTTTAGCCATTTTGCTTCTTCTTTGGCTTTAACTAAAGCAATAAATTCAGATTCCATAGCGGATCTTGATAGTTGCACCTCAAAGAGTATAAATATATCCATTTGTGAATTTTGAGTTATTGGAGTTAGATATCCAATTTTTATTTATGTATTATTTAACAATTGCATATCTTACATTATGCAGTGCATCCTTAAAGAACACCCTAGATATCTCCGTACTCGTATGATGGATTTGTAATGATATTATCTAGGATTACTCTTATATTAACGTACATTACTCACCGAACATGCTATATGAGGCCAAGTTCAAATTGATAAATATATTAAACTGCCTAAGACATTAGAAGATTCTAAATTTATTCATTAGAGTTTGATTGACATGTGCTTTCATTAGACTCATATCGTATTCGTGATATATATCATGAAGTTCTCAACATATTTCTATTAATCTTAATAGTTTTAGAAATCTTGAGATAAAATGAGACATCCTCCATGCTTAAATATTTAACTTCAAATATCAAGATTGTGACAGAATGACCCCATTGGAAATTCTGGTAATATTGATTCCAATGACATCCTCCATGCCTAAATCTCCAACTTCAACTATATTCTTTAGCGTATGTTTTATAGGATTAGTAACATCGTTGTTTCTACCATTAGCATTTTGTCTATATACAAGCACACGATGTCATATCCGTTTTGAGTGCTTTTGGGAGAAACACATTTGTTGCACTAATTTATCTTAAAACCATTTGACTTCATCACATTGAAAAAAAAATTCATGCTACTTTTTTAGTGTTTGCTCAAACCATAGAGTGATTTGACGAGCTTAGGCACTTCCTTCCCCTTTGCAAGATCAATAAAACATATCAGTTATTTATATACATTTTTCATCAAATTCACCATTTAAGAAAGCTATTTTAACAACCATCTAATATATTTCCAAATCATGTATTGTAGTTATTTCAATTAACATATGTGCGAATGAAATTCATGTAACTAGTGAATAAATGTGGAAATAATCACTTGGGATATAGATCACTCCTCACCATCAAGCCATCATGTTCTTGTAAGTCTTGTCCACCCTTTCTTAGCTACGGCTAACGCGTTGATTAATATGCGTAATAGGAAAATGCAACTAACCTTTGTGAAAATAACACTTGAAATGAATATCTTTAGCATCACCAAGCAAGTATGTGACGAGTAACATTTACATGACAAGAATTTTATTGAAGAGGTAGACACGAAAATTTTGAGTGTAATAATTTTAGGGATCCACTTGAGGAATGTTTAGTGATGAGTAGTGAGAGAGAGTGTGTGTATTTCAAGTTTGATCAGGAGGTGAGTAGGATGAGGGAGATGCCAGGTGAGGGAAAGATTGAGGACGACGTGAGAGATGTGAGTTAGGTCTTGCGATTCGAGGAATTAGCACTAAGAGAATCATATAAGGTTCCCTTCGATATTTAATTTCCTAAACTAAAATTGAAAAAGCTACATTCCAATGTCAAATATTCTTATTTGGGGGAAGATGAGACATATGCTATTGTTGTCTCCTCTAGCCTAGATAAAGATCAAGGAGGGAAGCTTATGGCTATTTTGAGGAAGCCCAATGGTGCTTTAGGTTGATCTATTATAAATTTTAAAGGAATAATTCCATTGATTTCTACCCATAAAATCCACCTAGAGGAGAACGTGAAGCCTTAGGGAAATACAAAGAAGACTGAACTCAATTATGAAAGATGTGGTGAGAACGAAAATCGTAAATGTTTTGGATGAGGGCATCATCTATACCTTTTCAGATAGTAAATGGGTTAGTTCAATCCAAGACGTTCCCAAGACATCGGGAATCACCGTGGTTGAGAACACAAATGGAGAACTTATTTCAAAACTTACGGCCACCCGTTGGCGCATTTGCATTAATCATTGGAAACTTAATGCCGACATTAAGAAAGACCACTTCCCTTTGTCGTTCATCGATCAAATGATCGAAAGAGTTTTGGGCAATCCATTTTACTAATTTTTAGATGGTTATTCCTATTATAACCAAATAGAAGTGGATGTTCTTGATCAAGAGAAGACTACCTTCGCATGTCCTTTTGACACTTTTTCTTGTAAAAAGATGCCATTTAGATTATACAATGTGCCAACAACCTTTCAA
This sequence comes from Sambucus nigra, assembly GCA_949130495.1. Classification (NCBI taxonomy): domain Eukaryota; kingdom Viridiplantae; phylum Streptophyta; class Magnoliopsida; order Dipsacales; family Adoxaceae; genus Sambucus; species Sambucus nigra. The sequence goes on along the minus strand of OX422220.1, from coordinate 380,960,724 downwards.
AGTTGCATGTTAAGTCTTTTTAGTAACATCATTGAGAGAGGACTTGGGGTGTTTATGGTTGACTCTAGCATTTTCGGTCACTCTTTTGACCAATGTCTTTCTAACCTTGAGAAAGTACTTTCCCGCTATGTGGAAAAAAACCTAGTACTGAATTCGGAGAAATTCCATTTCAAGTTCTCGAAGGAGTAATTCTAGGCCACATAATATCATCCAAGGGGATAGAAGTGGATATGGCAAAAATTTACATCATTTTCGAACTTCCCCAACCCAAGTTATTAAAAGACGTGCACTCATTTATGGGGCACGTGGGATTCTATTGTAGGTTTATTAAGGATTTTAGCTCCATAGCTAGACCCTTAATTAACTTACTCATTAAGGATGCCCTATTTGAGTGTAGCGAAGTGTGTCAAGACGCCTTTGAGAAATGGAAGTGAATGATCGTCTCTGCTACCATAATGCAAGCTTCAGATTCGACTATCCCAATCTAGCTAATGTGTGATGTGAGTGACAACGCGATTGGGGAGGTTTTAGGGCAAAGGATAGATAATTAGGCACATGTCATATACTATGTTAGCCGAACTTTAACCGTACCCCAAATAAACTACTCCATCACACAGAAAGGGTTTCTAACGGTAGTGTTTGCCTTTGATAAATTACATTCATATCTTATTGGGTCACCCATTATATGATCTATCGGCCACACGGAACTAAAATACCTCCTTTGTAATAATGATGGCAAGTCGTGCCTCATTAGGTGGACCTTGTTATTCCAAGAATTTGACCTTTTCGTGAAAAATAAGAAATGATTAGAAAATTTCATAGCCGACCACTTGTCTAAGCTCTCGTATGACATACCTCAAGATCGCGTGCCTATAGATGAGTATTTTAAGGATAAACAAGTTTTTTCTACTTCCTCTCTACCTTGGTTTGGGCACATTGTGAACTATCTAGTGATGGGGTTTGTTCCCTCCGATTGGATTCCATAAGAGAATATGAAGCTTTTCACAGGGTTGTGCATGTTCTTTTATGACGATCCCTTCTATTTAAGTATCGCGCAGACCAAATAATCTAAAAGCGTGTACCGGACGATGAGATCCAAAGTGTCATCCGGTTTTGTCACTCAAAAGCATGTGGAGGCCAATTTTTCATGAAGAAGATAACCGCAAAGATTCTCCAATGCAATCTCTATTAGCCCATTATGTTATGGGATGTGAGCGTATTTGATGATCATGCAAGAGATGTCAAAAAATGGACACTATTACAAGACATGATATAACGTCGTTGACCCTTATCCTTTCTACTTAGATGTTTAACTGTTGGGAAATAAACTTCATGGGACCCTTTCTTCCCTCTTTTGGATTTCTGTACATCCTTATTGCAGTTGCACGAATGACAATAAGGCGGTGGTAAAGTTCATCAATAAACATAAAGTTTCTAATTTTGGTGGTCCTAAAGCCGTCATTAGTGACAACAGATCGCACTTTTGCAATAAGTCGTTCGAGAAGTCAATGAGGAAGTATGGAGTTATACACAAGATTAGGAGAACTTACCACAAGCAAACAAATGCACAAGCTGAGCTAGCTAATCGAACGATAATAATCATTCTTTGAAAATATCGTTGATCCTAGTCGTTAGGATTGGTTTATTTGATTACTCGATGTGATATAGGCTTATCAAACATCTTACAAAAAACCCCTCGGGATGTCCCCATTTTGATTTGTGTATGGAAAGCCTTGATACCTCCCCGTCGATTAATAACATAAGGAGTTTTTGGGAATCTAGAGGTTTAACTTCATTTTGGATATGAGTTAGAAAATATACTCAATGATACGTATGAGAGCACCCGAATTACAAAAGAACGGATGAAACTTGCCCATGATCGGAACGTAAATTGCAAAGTGTTCCATTCGGGACAAAAAATGATCCTTTACAAATCGCATTAACACTTGTTTCATGAAATGTTATGGTTAAGATAGTCCAGACTCTTTGTTGTGAGGCAAGTGTTCCTACATGGTGCAATAGAGGTGGAGGATCCGAAAAATCAGAGCACATTCAAAATTAATGGACAATGCCTAAAACAGAAGTGTATCGGGGAAGTGAAGATAATTTTATTCTCGGACCCAGTGTACGGGGATGGGTAGGTTTTAGAGAGAGGTCGTCGCACCCGATTGCATATAGGTGTAACACCCCGCCTAATAAGATACCGGGCGATCACTCCAATATTAAATTAAAACAGGAGTCTCATATGGATCATTCTTAGCATCACTGTTGAAAATCCATTTAATTACTAATAACTTATTAGGCCAGTGTCAAAATTTTAACTTTACTACTCTTTTTAACAACAATAAATAAAACACCCACACAGTATATGCGTAAATGAAATAAAGTAACCGAACACTCGGTCAAAATATACAACCATATCGAATGATGTACTAAAAGAATAAATAAATGCAATTGGACCATTGGCCCGAATATTTATACAGTACCTCCTATCTAGAGTACAAGAATGGAAGCGTCTACTGAAAATCCTGCACGCATCCACAGCTGCTGCAGCTGACGTCTGACTCAAAGGAAGTGCCATCCAGGCGTCCCTGTGTCTGGACACCTATGTATATATATATATATATAATATAACAAGAAGGAAAAGTAGATAAACGGGTCAGAGCCCGAGTTTTGAAAATATTTAGCAAGTGCATAAATGCCTTATTATTTTGAAAAAGGTTTTATCTCATATTTAAGTTTGGTATCGCACTTCCATGAGATACCCCTCACCTCTCCACTAATAGTGCACTCCTAACGCATCCCTCTAAACATCCTAGTCAAGCTATCCTGCTAAACTAGTCTATCACCAACCCACTATCAATCCTAGATAGTCCAAGCAATGTACTAAGGGCTAAACTTCACCCCAGTCTCAACGCTATGCCATGTTCGTGCGTGGGGTGTCTCGCGAAGCGAAATCCAAACAAGGAACCCCCCGATACACTACTATGCGGCACGGTCGATCGTCGAGATCTGTCAGTCCCTCAGTACAGAATATATATATATATATATATATATATATATATATATATATATATATATATTTACATCATATAATAAATATCAATATAAGAGCACTGAGGATGAAACTTCTCCCTAGTCTCAACACATTGCCATATTCGTGCGTGGGGTGTCTCGCAAAGCGAAATCCAAACAAGGAACCCCCCCGATACACTACTATGCGAAAAGGTCGATCATTGGGATCCATTAGACCCTCGGTACTCGATTCATCCATTTATATATATATATATATATATATATATATATATATATATATATATATATATATATATATATATATATATATATATATATATATATATCCATATACTTCCGGATCTATCTCCCGGACTGAGAGTTCATATATCAAGTATTTATCAATACTTTTCATTTTCTCAAAACTTCCCATTTCCCTTTTTATACTCAGGAAATGTAAATATAAAAGAAAATTTATTATCATGAATTGCTTTAACAAATCATACCTCTTTTTAAAAGCCAGTTTTATTATCATAAAAATGCTTTTCCGTTTTATATCATCCCATTTCCCTTTTTATACTCAGGAAATGTATTCAAAGACATTTTCATTATCATAAAAATGCTTTGATCATATCAGATGCTTCCACATCCCTTCTTCCATCCGGGAGTGTTACCGAAGCCAAACCTTTATCCCATTTCCCTTCCTATATCTAGGAAATGTAATTAAAGCCAATCCATTATCATGAATTGCTTTAATATATAATGCGTTCTAAGACCGCCCGTCCGGGTTTCCCCACTGTGTGCGCCCCTAAATGGCTATCATCTTCCAGGGCCTATCCTCAAGACAACCTAGGATCCTACATCGCAAGACGTCGGGAAACGGCCATATGCCTGCGGGATAGTCAAGACCACACCTGGAATCTCCTAACCAACGCAGAAAAATACAACAATTGCTCATATGGCCTATAGGACTATATCCACCCTGCGTTAATTTGTCAGGGGGCTTCACCATACGCAGGCAACTTCCCTTATGATAGCGATTTAGAGAGGTGTGTATCCATACATTATTAATTAAGAAAATCATTTACCTTTCCATTTTGAAAACATTTATATTTTATTTTCAAAATCATTTATCTCAAATTATATATATATATATATACTTTAATCACATAGTATATACATATACCATATACTCCTCCTAGAATATATAAAAATTGCTATATTTGCCAAACCATCTATCGATGACCAATAATCCCAAAGATTATCTCAAAGAATGATAATCATGCATTTATATATGCATAATACTAAACCCAAAGTATATTCTTACTTTAATAAGTAATATATACCAAAATCCCATCTGCGGATTCATTTAGATATCTCCAATTATACTATTTCTCATTAAGCGAATATATATCTATTTTCTCAATTTATCCTAATTATCTTGTAGGATACACTCACTCCACAATCGATTATAATTATGCTTCCTATACGCATAATCATGTAGTCCTAAATGCCCCAAAACACTAATCTACGAATTTCTCCTCCGGATCATGCCCTACACCAATTCAAGGCCGTCTCATCCAACTAGAGGTTTATTTACCCTCAAAACTATTATATCGAAGTCCCATTGTCATCACTAGGAACCCCCATAAAAATCCCAAATGGTAATTCAACTCCCCATACTCTTAAAGGGAGAAAACTAGAAATTCTGACCTAAGCGAATCGATTCGCACCTTTAGCGAATCGATTCGGGTGGGCGAATCGATTCGGTTCCCAATCCGAATCGATTCGGAAAGTATTCTGCAAACAGGTCTTTAAATGGCGAATCGATTCGGTCTGTACCCGAATCGATTCGGCCCATTGCAGAAACCCAATTTCCTTTAGGCGAATCGATTCGGCCTGTACCCGAATCGATTCGGCCAGTTCGAGGGCTAAAGTTTGGGCGATTTTTCAATCTCCAAAATACTCAAAATTCAATCCAATATCCATTCGAATCATTAACGGGGTTTCTAAACTACACCAAAAATAATCGCACACATCTACACGATTAACTCTAGCCGTAATTTTTCCAATTTCCGATTTGATTTTCGAGTTGAAAACTTCAACCCGGAGCTTTAATCTTGTAAAAATCATATCAAATCATAAAAAAATCAGAAAAATACGCGGTTGGCTTCCACGCGACCGTATCGAAAAGATATACAACTTTTGTGTTTTGTCCGAAAGCAAAATCAATTCTTTTCCTGGCCAAAAAGGCCCCCTAAAGTGACGGGTTACTATTCATCATCTTCTCCGAGACGATTTCGGCCATTAAAGCTTCTCCCAAGATTTTGTCGCCTCACCCAACGTCCTACAACCTCAACCAACTACAAATACACATATATTAAGGGTTCTAAACATCCTAGAACCCAAAACCACCGATTAATTTAGGTTAAAACCTAAGTTCCATAAATTGAAATATTATTTGGGGTTTAATTGTTTTAACTCCCCAAAACCTTAAGGGTTTGTTTATACCAAACTACGGTATGAGATATTTATGCAAAAAGATAAATAAAGCAAGTAAACACTTGCCTCGTGGATAAAATCCGACGTTCTCGAGTCGAATCCGGGAGAGTTTGGCCCGAATCTCCATTTCTCTCCTCTTTTCTCTCCTCCTCTCTCTCTTCTCTCTCTTTTCTTTCTTTCCTTTCTCTTTTTCTCCCTCTCCCTCTCTTTATAAAGAAAGAAAAGGGTTATACCCCTTAAAACCCAAAAACGACTCGTTTACCCAATTACGAGTTACTTTTACCTCTAAAATTAACCGAAACTCATTTTCGATAATCGGACACTCTTTTCCGACTATCTCGGACATTTCGAGACTCACGGCGCAGTCGAAATTTCCATCCGAGGTACTTGACCGCTAATCACTATTCCAACCCAAAATAAATAAATGCGGGTTTTCCAATTAAAAATCTTACCTCGTGTCGCTTTTCTCCACGACGACATATAATTAAAATATTTCGACCTATACAGTCTCAAAAATAATCACAACATCCTTCGAAACTCATTTAATCCTCGAAAATCTCAAAATTTACTATTTAAGAAAAAATCCCCAAATTGCCAATTTATATTTAATTATGGAATTTAATTGTTTCCAAAAAAGGACAGGTTGTTACAATAGGGTTAGTATTTGTTGTATAAAGGAGTTGTGTGAGTGCGTCGCGTTTTAGGAATCGATTGTGTGCGATATAGCGAGAGCGGAGTTCTTTTTATTTTCAAGACCTGTTTCGAGAGTGCAAATGAGTCCATGGTAACTTTGATGATATTTGGTCGAAAAAGGTGAATTTACGTCAAATCCTTAGAGGTTTTTAGGAAACCCACCTCTGTGCTCGAGGGAGTGTGAAAATTATGAGGAAAACATAAAAATGTGAAAACATTTTGTTTAGAAAATCTAACCCTCATGGTAAGGGGTTAAAAAAAGTCAGTGTTGAATTTCGAACCGATTCAGTTTTTGAGCAAAACAGTTTGGTTCCTCACACGAACCGGTTCACTTTTCTGAAGCAGAAACCTAAATTTTCCCACTTTATTTCTTCTTTTCCTCCCAACCTTTCACATTCACTCCACCAAAAACTCTTCCCCTTTCATCCACACATGAAATTACAACCAAAAACACACTCTCTACCTTCAAACCCTTTCATTTTCCAATACCATTCATTTCCCCCCAAAACTAACATTTCATTTTCCCACCTTTTCTATCTATAAATACCCCCTCCACCATTCATCCTCACACTTCCATATTCTCTCATTTCCTATGATTCTCCCTACTTATTCCTAAGTTCCATCCTATTATTACATGGCTTCCAAACAATACCTGACGAAATATAAGTCCACTGAAATGCTCGAAGGAGACGTGCATGAAACTTTTTGTTCTCCACAAGAAAGGAATTGATGCAACGCCTATTTTAGCGCATGTCACACCTTATTCATCGAAAGCCGAATTGTTTGGGACGACATCATCGAGAATGTTGTGTCACTCTTATCATGGATCAGATGGAAAAATTTCTAAGCCAATGACGAAGGTCCCATATATGAGGCACATATCCAAATTATTTTACGGGACTCTCATTCGCACCTTTGACGAGAATTACGAGACATATACAGATGGTGTGGTGATTCCTTTATTGAAAAAAATTATCAAACGAAAGATGAAAGAATGAGGGTCAAATACTTCAAGAACTACAATTACCCCTACCACCAAAAGGACATCACCCACATCGAGCTTTATAGCCGTTAGGCTCCGGACACTCCTTGGACTAGTGAAAGTTTCCCATCCGGGTGGCTCTTGTCTCATACTCGGTTGGCTAACCTCATCACATGTGGAGCCATCCTACTAATAAGAATGATTCCTCAATCTTCTTGCAGCAAGATATCCTTCTCTATTTTTTGTTTGACACGACGTCCAAGATACTCCTAGCACATGTATACTTCGATGAAATCACAAGTGTGGCTTATTGCCCCACCGGCACAACTTCTCGTCTATATGTTCGCTTTATCACATCTCTATGCCTATAAGCGGGGGATCAGAGCATGAAAGAAGCACGCAACCCAAGCCCTCATCTCGAACCAATTTTCAAAGACATTAAGAGGGGGGGGGGGGGGGGGGAGAGGAGAAGAAGTGGAAGACACCGAAGAAGATGAAGAAGATATGGAGGGGGATTTTAATCATGTGGAGAAATAGGACGATTATCAGGTAGAACCGGATTTTGAGGAAGACTTTGACGAGTGTGCATGTGAAATGACGATAATAAATACATGTATGCATAAAATTGAGTGTTGTCTTGACGGTTTCCTCCCAGAATACCACCAAGATAGGGATGACTTTTGAACCGATTACCATTGTGATACCTACATGATGATGCGACTCTAAGATGATCTCTAACGTCTTAGCTTAGGCTCGGGGGTCAACTTGCCTGCATACTATATAAATCCCTACGTCCAGGATCCCAATGCTCCCGGGCCCTCTTGTTGAACATCTTTTGGGCATGCGTCTTATTATATATTTTATTTTATTTGTAATTGTTATATATTTCAAGAAACTATCAACTATCTTCTCTCGTTATAAATAAAAATTTGTGTTTGTGTTTGTGTTATATAGTACCATTCTTACATTTTAAATATTGTTCGTTTTATATTTCAAACCCACTTCTTTTCTTAATTATATTTCCGTCCATTATATTGAGGAGAATGCAAGGTCTAACTGGGGGGGGGGGGGGGGGTACAAGTGCATCTTTTAGAAACTTCACGACTTTAAAATGCCCCCCAAAATTGAAAATTTTCAAAAAGTCAAAAATATTTTTTCAAAATAAGTAAAAATTGGAATTTAAAATCCATAAAAAAAACATTAAATTTTTGTTTCAACTCTCAATTTGTAATAATTCCATGCATAAAGTCGAAATTGAAATAAAATGGAAATTGAATGAAAATTGACGATTTATATGAATAAATGTGGAATTTTTTTTGCCATTCTTCATTTTTGAGTAATTTAAATAAATTCATCATAGATCTCTAAATCATTGTTTTGATTGGTTACAGGAAACAAGTGGAAATTTTGTTTTGAAAACGTGCCTAAAAATGTCTCAAAATTAAAAATAAAAATTAATCTCAAGACGCATATGATAATTTGATTAGTAATTCAAACGCATAACGTTAGGCCATTGTTTTTGACCAACTAACTTTATCCATAAAAATTCTAGAAAATTATCCAACTTTTGGAAGCCAACTTGAGCCAAAAATCATATCCCCTTTGTTTGTTAACCTGAAAAAATAAATTTAGCTTGGAGTTGTGAAAATTGTTTTTTTTTAATTTTAAGTCCTTCCGGTATATATATAAGTTGGAAAAACAATGCTCAAATGAATTAAAAAAAAGGAAAAAAATTAGAAAATATAAAAAATAAAAAGAAATTGAAATTAAAAAAGGAGAGAAAAATGAGCAAAAGCCTAAAAAAGTACCCACGAAACTTCATAAGAAAATTTTTCAAATCTGAAAAATTTCGAAAAACTTACATTGTTATCGAAAATACCTTGACTTCAAAAAGTCCTAACCGAATCCAAATAACGAAGTCGATCACCGCATGGAGAGATAAAAATAGAAAAATATAATAAAGAGAACAAAATGGTTCAAAAAAAGAAAGACATTTTCCCATTTTTCAATGATCATAATCCATTCATGAGATCATTTCGCCATAAAATTTTCGTCTTTCAATTTGTGTGCGCGAACTCTTCTCCATTATATTTACTCGTAATTTCGTGCACACACAGAGAAAAATCCACTACCCGAGTGATTCGTTTATGAGTGCATCCCGTGAGAAATTGAATTAAAGCGAATTTTTAGAAAGTAACGTAATGATCAATTGATGGAAGTTAGCGATCAATTTTTGGCTTCACACACACGCGCGTTATGAATTCGGATTTATGACATATTTTATGTGATAATTTTTATGAAATTTAGATACATGGTTATTAATTATTTTTATTCTCCTTTGAGTCGTACCATATGGTACAAAATGAATTTTGTGGTTACGAGACACCACTCGTCCTACTAGGTCAATTTAGGGGTTTAATGACTTGGTACATATGCTAAATGCAATCACTTGCCCGCGAAAAAGTTATTCTATCCCATAATTGATAAGTGTTATTGTAAGAACCTTTTTCGATTTTTTTACATTGCTTGGGACTAGAAACATTCTAAGTTAGGGGGTAAGATTTTACACACATATTCCAAATTTATTCCTCTGATTTCAGTATTTTACGATCCCAAAAATCGCATTGAACCCGAATTTATCTCATCTTTATTGCAATTAACCTTTTTGGCAAGTATTTCGCATTTTGTATATTTCTCATATATTTATAGGTAAATCAAGAAATTGAACGGAAAAGAATGGCCAAAATAATTAAAACTATAAGATAAAGGGAAGTCAAGGTTAAAGTCATAAATTTATATCAAGAACCTGGAGAAAGTTCCAATATGAAAATTGAAGATCTCGAGTTCACGAATACATAGGAATAAACAAAACCTCGATTCGAGTTATAGTGAAGAAGTTACGGTAATTTGAAGTTGGAGAAAAGTCCATGGAGGAAGAAGCAAGTTAAAGTGCAATAACCAAACCCAAAGACCGAATCTATTTGGTTTCTGGAGAGAATCAGTTCGCTTGGACTTGAGGGATACCATAGTTCGCTTTGGTCCTAGGGTTCGATTTTTCGTGGGATTTTTTTATCATTTCCTAAATTGTAGATAGAGTTGTTAGGGTCAATGATTACGACTTTAGCCATCTTTGTCACTTGTATAAGTATTTTTGGAGTCTTAATGTTCATATTATACACTTTGTTAGGGAAGGAATTAATCATTATTCATTGCAGAACAGAGAATTCATATTTGCACATCAAGTTAATTGAAGTTCTTGCATTTTTTCAAAAATCCTTTTTTGGTGTGGTCTTACTCTTGCAACTTTATTTCTTCATAATTTGTATACATTTCTCAATTATTTCTTATTATTTAATTATGAATGCTTTCATGATAAATATGATTAGTATAGAATTTAATTCCACATATAGCTAAGTTATTTGTGGGTTGGAAAACATGAACTGAACCTAAAGTATTCGACTTCAAACATACAATTCAACATAATTAAATAAATAATTTTTTTAGTTTTATCTGTTGATCGGGACTATTAGTGTTGACCCCTTAACTCAGTTGTTAAAAGCATACAGAGTGTTTGAGGATGGATTATATGTGTCATAAATATATCATTCGCACTAATTAATTTGTGTACCAATTATTGCATGAGGTAAAGCCCAAACATATTTGGTGCGTCGAATGGATTTGTACTTTTCTTTTAATTAATTAATTAATTTCTATAATTGTATATTTATCGGAGACACTCTACCATTTGGGGATTGGATCCCAACCTCATTTTCCAAAAGTGTTTTAAAACAAAAAAAATCAATCTTTACTTTAAGTAGTTTAATTTCATACTTTCATAACTTAATTTGCTTAGGTAATTTTAAATTTCTTAAAGTAAAAAATTATCATCTTTTTCTTTCTTTTTCTATGTAAAAGCTTAGATTTTAGAAGACAGCCCTACATTCGTAGTTAACGACCTATTCCCTGAGGATTTGACACCATCTGATCTAGTTTATTACTTGATCGATCGATTTGCACTGGAGCCGTAAGTACACACATAGCACACATTTTTTGTTGCTCATCAATAAGCCACTATAGTAGATGGTAAGGTGAAAAATATGTAAGGTTAATTTTAATACTAATTAATGTCTATTGAGATTAACTCAGAAAATAACTCTAACAGTGATGGTTTCTACTAATGTTTGCAAAACTCTCATTGTAGATTTCATTATTAATCTTGATATTATCATCCATTTATATCAATTGCCTGTGCTCACCATAGGGGACCGAAAATGATTAAAAAGGTAATATTATCCGACTGATATGGAGGATGAGAATACCATTGAAAATCTTGACATTTCATTTAGAACCTTCTAAAGGTGACATTGTCAAGTAAATTACCACTATAACCATATTCGCATGCCTATAAAAAATTTCTTCTACTTCCCTCTTTTTGTAGAGATTTTACAAAAGATGTAACTCATTGACTGCATATTTTTTGCGTAGGTGACCAGAGTTTAAATCCCCGATAGGAATAGTTTCTCACCCATGTATTGTTAATTTATCTATAGGGAGAGGTCGACTCCTAATTTTGCAAGCATTTGACAAAAGCACTTATTAAGTGAAAATTCGATATAGGGAAAAGGGTCCTAAGATGAAGACACCTACTAGTCCCGGCGTCCTCCTATGATACCAGTTACTATTCCACAGTAAAAATAAAGAGAAAAAAAATGTGGCTTCCAATATATCATATCCCTTCCCTTGAATGCAATAACCCTAGTGCCTTTTTATAAACATGTGGCTTCATAAAGTGACATAGAGACAACAATTGACGCCTGAAAAAAAAGTAAAATTATTATTTTAAACATATTGAATCTTTTACGTTATAACTTGTGGTTTCTTATTTGTATTATACACAAGCCACCATGACATTTCCATCAAAATTTACTAAAATAATCTTTTTCTAATTGAAGAATTTTCAAAGTAGCTTTACACCTTATTTTACCAATAGGATATCATGTGTATCCATAGGTATTAGTCACGATCTGAATGGGTGGGCAGGCCATCATTTCTTAAAAAGGAACATGGAAAAGAACTTGATACTTATTGGATATAAATAGATAAGAAAATCCTCATGCCTAAAGACACGACTAAATTTTTGAAACCATATCACGTGCTTACGACATGCATAATTAAATAGAGTCATCTTCTTGTTAACTGAAACTTCTTTGTTAGTTATAATTATACACTTAAATATTCAAAAACATAAGATATCAATATATAAAAATTAAAAGAACGTCAATACAAACATATTTAAATGTTATACAATATTGCATGAATTTTATATGTGAAAACTATCGAACTAAATGGGTCGCATCAACCAAATACTTACTTAAAGACATCAAAGTATGCTTTTAAATTTATTATATAAACTCACATCTGGTGTGACATTCTCAATTGTATTTTATTCTAATTAAAATTGTGAACCATTAAGTTAGGAGTCAATTGTATAGGCAATAAACGACAAGAAACAAATTGGGAGTAAGGCTACGCAAATGGAACTTAAGGTTGACAATGTGGAGCTTTTGTTTTGCTTCAATAAATAAACACAGTACGTGGTTAGCACGAATAAAGTGTGCCTCTTCATCAATAAACATAAAACTAATTAACCAAGTAATTAAACATCCATTCAAAGTAACACATAACATAGTGCAATTTAAAATTGAAATAATTATTAATTCAGAGAAATGACATATTAATGGTGCAAAATAGGTAAAGAAACATGCACACACCCTCCCCCTTCACTGCAACTAAACAACGATCTAAATCATACCCCAGACCACCACACAAGCCATCCCCTATTCAACACGGGCTAAATGACCTTCTGCTCACACCCCACTGTACAATGACACAAATACTAAATTACTCGTTACTAAATCGTAATATACACTTAGAGGTCGCACAACACCACAGACGGTTCGAGAGAGAGGGGGAGTCGTGCTACACCTTCCACGAGCATCAAATACCAAACGAGGGATGACTGATGATGAGTCCCCTACGACAAAATGAGTATGTTTACCTTATGCTGGATCGGAGGTTAAGGACATCCACTATACCGGTACACCTCATGTGAATCTTAATATGGAATGCTAGAGGAGTTGGGAGGGTGTCCTTTTATTCCGAGGTCATCCATCTCGTCTGGCTTCATCACCCTCATATGGTGGTGGTCCTTGATGCTCGCTTGGATGTGCATCGGTCAATTTAAAAAATTAGGAGGTTGCCTTTTCAAAACAACATAGTCTCCCCATCCTTGGTCCAATTGGGAGGCATCTGGATTTTGTGGTGAGATTGCATCATCACGATACATTAATTGGCAGTTTCACATAGGTTCATCCATCTTCTTGTGGAGAATGACCCGACCACTGGGCCTTCTGATTTCATAACAGTTTATATGTCGCCACAATAATGTAATTAAACTCATGTATAGAACTCTCTTCAACAACTTTCAACTATAATCCATCACCCCTGGATATTTATCGGTGATTTTAATACTATTATAGGTCCCCGTGAGAAGCTTGGCCCGAGGCCATGCTCTTACTAATTTCATGCATTCATAAATTATATATGACCTAGGATTTGCTGAACCCTCATTAACCTGGAAATCCATCACTTATTTTGGTCATCATGTTTGGGAACGGCTAGATCGAGGGCTTGGTAATGGAGGCTGGATGTTAGCCTACCCCCACACTCTTTTCACCCACCTTTCGAATGGTAGTTCGAATTACTGCCCCCTGTTTCTTGATACGTTATCAGCACGGTCAAAACAAACATAATAATTTATATACTTCATGGAATGGGTACGATATACTTCATTCCACGCGATGTTAGGGTACCAATGGCAACGACAAATTCCAGGTTTGTCGGACTATATTTTTCTTTCATAAAACGAGCTACTTTCGGGCGATAACAACAACATGGAAACATTACCATTTTGGTAACAAGTCTCATACTATTACTATCCTATAGTAATATATCCAAGTTACTCGGAGTCGGATGGAACAATAGCTAGATTCGACTTCCTGTGCGTATGAGGGCCTTCTCTAGGATCAATTATCTCGCTGCCTCATGCTTGACCGTCGGTATTAGAAAAACAAGAGCAAAGTACAATGGTCCCTTAACAGTGATTATAACACTAAATACTTTCATGAATGTGTCGCTCATCATTGACGAGAGAATAATATCTACTCACTTTTTCATTCGGGCACAGGATGGCATCACACAGTGCCTTCTATCCAAACCAAGTTCCAATAATTCTATATGAAACTTCTTACCACTACCAACCCACCAATAGCCACTGAGGAAGAACCGTTCATGAAGATAAATCCAATAGATTATTCTTCCTAAATAAGGTTTTTGAGTAGAAGATTCGCCTGGCACTGCAATAAATGGACCATAATAAAAGCCCAGTTTAAGATGGCCTCACTGCCGAATCCACTAGTCGGTTGTAGGGTTTGCGATCACCAACCATGTCCACCAATTCTTTGACACATGATACATTCCACCTGAGATTAATTACACTTTTCTATATTCATTCCGAAAACCAAAATCCCTACTCAAGTGACGCATTTTCGTCTTATCATCTTGTGTAATGTGATCTACAAACTTATCTCCTCCATTATTGTAGCCCATATGAGACCTATTATGAAATACATTATCTTGCCTTACCAAATAATGTTCATTGCAAATATGCACATCCAAGACAATATTTTGCTCACTCAAGAGATCATGCATTCCATGCGAATGTCCAAATCTGAAAAGGGTAGATGTGTAATCATGCTTGACTTACAAATAGCTTACGACCAATTGGAATGACCCTTTATTCACTGGGTCCTCACAAAAGCACGACCTTCCTGAGAAGTGGATCCACCTTATTCTTCCTGTATCTCCACTCCCTCGTACTAAACTTTAATTAATGGCCACCTAGGAGAAACATTTTACCCCACCCATAGCCTTCAACAAGGAGACCCCCCTCACCTTATTTATGTATTCTTTCTTTGGACGTATTGCTCCATACTGTTGATAGAGAGTATAATCACCACCGTCTGACTGCTTTTTGCACATATTGGACGGTGCCCTATATACAAGCACTGGCCTTGTAGATGGCTGCATGTTCTTCCTGCAACCTACTGTAGCTACACTTAATAAATTTACATATATACTCAACCATTTTCAGGCCCTTTATGTCCAGGCCATTATCTACGCCAAGTCTAATCTGACCTTTAGGCCCTCTACTCTGCATGTTATTCACCATAGAGCTATCCAACATATGTGAATTTCTCGATATCAGGGACATGATAAATACCTGGGCCTCCCCATGCTTACTGGGCGGGTCTTAGGTCATCTATTCCACGAGACTATCAATGCACTTGAAAGTCGACGCCTCGTGTGGTATAATAATTTCTTGTCCTTTGCGAAATGTGTCACACTCATCAATGCTGTAGGCATGTCCATGACCTCGTACTTTTTGTCCGGTTATCCACTTCCCAAGTAGATTCAAAGTACCCTTACCCAAAAAATTAAAGTTTCTTTTGGAATTCAACACATTTGGCTCGCAAAATGCCTACTGCCCCATGGTCGACTATAACATTACCCCGACCTTTGGGAGGCTGGGCATTTAAAACTTGAACACCTTAAATGATGCCGTCATGATTAAGTTACTGTTGAAGGTTCTCCACCACCTAGAGGATCGCTGGTCTCTTACCATTACGCATAAATATTTCCCTCAAGCTACTCTCCTTACATCAACCAAGAAATCACGTTGCTCATGGTTCTAGACCAAGATTTCTCAATTGCTGCCTCTTTTCAAAAAAGGACTCAAATGGCGAATGAGACAAAGCCATATTTCCTTTGGACATCATATTTGAGTCTTAAATGCCACCGTGGAAACATTGTTTCCATACATTCCCAGTACAGTTCTGGATTCGCCACTTGCATCCTTTATTGTCGACTCCTAGTGGAATTTTCCAACTTTGGCTCAGTGGTTGCCCGCTCACTTTCTACCGCACATTCAGGACATATAGATCCCGCTAGGCCAGATGTATTATAAACCGTATTGGTAGCCTTATCCAGCGGGTGTTTTTTCTATTCTCTCCAATTATCGCTGGTTGTGTACACCAACCTACATCCAACACTGTCCAACTCTCCTATGGCTTTAGCTGTGGAAGGGTCCCCTTCCACCGAAGGGGCACACATTTTTATATTTCTTACTACTTGATGCCCTCTCATCATCTGATCGACTTTCCAATTACCATCAAGTGTCATTTCTGAAATGCTCTCTCTATGGACACGACGAGAGTAATACTCACATATTTAACATGTTCCTCGCTTTCTTCAACCTCCATACTCTAGACTCAACTGGAAAAAATTGAACATAAAATCACTAAATCAATATTTTACCGACAAATCATTTATCATTTAATCACCCTGATTTACACCAGGCTTGCAAATCTGTCATTCTAGTATTGGAATGCCAACATATTGTATAACCCACAATTTTGAACACATTATCGCATCAATTCAAATGGAAGTTGTTAGCACAAAACTCCTCAAAGGCCATCGTACAATTGCTAATAAAAGATTATTTGAATTTAAGAGATCATTAAGAAGTTTTAACCTAACAAATCACTATAAAACAAAAAATATATTATTCAAAATAGGTCATTGGATTACTATCTTATCACACTATCCTACCGAAAACATGCATTCAAAGCCGAACATATAATGTGTAAACTAGGGATTGATATAATAATAATCTCATTCTTAAGATTAAATAAAGAAGACCATTTGTGTGAACTTAAAAAAAACAGTGCATAAATGTAAGTAAAACTTACAAAATATCAATCTAAATTTGGGTCCAATGTTAGCTAAGCCACAACCAACACTCTATACTTAATTCAAAGTACACACTATCTAATATCTAAGGTAATGTGTGAGAGTTTAAAATGGTATATGCACAACTAATAAACTCAATTCCTGAAACATGTTATAAACGAAACAAATGATAACTCATGACATCTGAACTGTTTTGCGTCGGATGGAACATTGTGTGGCCTATAATTAATGATATTAGAGGCTTAGAATATTAACTTGCACACTTTCTTTGCAAACATATTCACTGAATTTCAAATAAGTGGTCTCGTGGAGTTATGGATGGACGAAATATAGATAACCGGAAAAAAACCCTATAGATAATATAATATTTGATATTGATAAAGACAAATGAAAAACACCATCAGAGCATTTCAATATCATCAGTCATCATCAATGCCACCACAATTAAGATGAGACTGAAAAAAAAACTACAAACAATACAAAATCCATATCCCAAATGATGAAATCTAAAAAATGTGGAGTTTATAATGATGGAATCTACAAAAACCTTTAATTTTTTGATATTGTAGGGTCATGGATTATATACCTGGGATTTAAAATGAATAAATCAACAAAACAAGAAGAACTAATCAAACTCTCCTTAAATCTTTCATGTTGTGATTTTGACACAATGACCAATATCATACCATTTAGACAATGTAATCATGTCATGAAACGAGTTTTAGACCATAAAATTTTCCCTAATTGATTATAATAAGTTTGCGAAACGCAATACCCATCCCAATTTGACAACCTTAGATTCACCTGTTCTTTTCCACACGTATATAAACAACTGTGATCACCATGTAAATTGAAGCTTTAAGAAAAAGATGACTATATCAGTGGAATTAGGAAAAAATATCTTGTAAATGTGTAGGATGTGAATGTATGATAGGGGTGATAAATATGGAGGATATGCCTAGGGGAATGCAAGGCATAACACAATTTGAAGGGAAATATTTTTTGTTGGAAAAAGTAGGAGGATGTCCTTGAGAGTTAGGGACTGAGGAAGAGAGCAAGAAAATACACACTCTAAGTAGAAATAAGAGAGAGAGAGAGAGAGAGAGAGAGAGAGAGAGAGAGAGAGATCAGAACAACCAAAATCGCATAAGAGATACACTGTTAGTGCTATAAAATAAATTAAATGAATTTGATTAATGTAGGGTGTTTTCAAACAAGATCACTAAAACTAACATTTACTATGCAATTGCATAGAATTTTCCTACAATAATGTCTAACAAAGAAAGATAGCACAATAAACGAAGTTTAATACAACTATTTGAAACAACAATTTGCATTATTCAATTAACGTGTGAATGCTTAAAGTTAAAGAATTCACTAATATAATAAAACATAATTTATTTAAACCAATCCCATTTTCTTTTAGTAAATAATTTTGCTTTCCATCCATAACAAATTAAGAGTCAAGTAATCAATCCAAACAATAAAATAAAAACTAAACAAATACCACAATAAGTGACCAATTAATGAAAACATCTCTAATTGTTCCTTTTTTAGCGTGTAACATTTATATCACAAAAAAATTAATCAAACCAGCCCCTAAAAATTAACTCCAATTGTCTCAAAAAAAATTAACATACCTAAATTATTCACTGTAATATTGTAGCACATTCATATGAAAATTCACATCAACTAATGACAAGATACCTAAATTAACTCAAAGTGTCTCAATAAAGTTAATCCAACCGATCACTAAAATTTAAAGGCCAACATTTTGTTTACAGACTAATATTGTCTTAAAGCTCTAATTTTAATATTATTCCAAAAATGACAATAGTCAAGCCTAAGATAAAAATAAAGTAAGTTAAAAAAAATAATCAAAATACTGTTGGAATATGCTCTTAAAACCAGCTAGGGTTTCATTCATGTACCAACCACTGAGAATTTTTTGTGTGTGTGCGCGTGGGAATGAGGAGTGTTGTGTGATGGGTGTGTCTGCAATTTTGGGAGGGTTAGGTTACTTTGGGGAAAAACAAGTTTCCGATTTGAGATGGGGGAAAGTGTTGGCCAAATTTTTCCTTTACCAGGCGCATCCAAATTTTTTTGAGGAAAAAAAACAGTCATAAATACTATACTTATTAGATATGCATCTTCAATATCTATCAAAAACAATCATACTATATAAAATTAAATATGATTGTTATGTTTAAAATATCATATAAATTAACACTAATAAATATATAATGACTAATTATAACAAAAATATGTCATACATAAGTAATAGTTTTACACTTTACAGTTTTGTTAACTTGCTTCCCGTAACCCTCTCGTCTTAGTTACCTACAGAAACACCAACTCCTTTTCAGTGCCTATAAATATATGTTTTTTCTTCTTGTTAGATGTTTTTGAATTATATCCAATGAATGTTTCACCATTATGCCATGTAATATGAGTAAAATTCTATTGCTGAAAGTTAATATCGGTGATGTGCAACTAGATAAGATATAACTATGTTTTTATAAGTCAACGAATAAATAGAAATGAACCCGCCTAAAGGGGCAGAAACCCGTATACAGGAAGTATACAAATAGTAAAACAAAGGTCGGAACCCAAAAAAAGACTAGCCTACCACTAAAAAAACCTCCAAAAGTCAAGGAAAAGAGACAACGATGTATCGATCCTTTTTCGATGCCAAGAGAGAACAAGGCTTATGAAGTAGTACCGCAAATGAGAAGGATCCAACTCTACCCCCTTAAAACATCTACGATTTCTTTGCTTCCAAACACACCATAAAATACAATGAGGGACCATCTTCCAAACCCCCTAGGACCAAGTCAACCCCTAGGACTACCCTAAGCCACGAATACCCCGCTCACCTCCCGAGGCATAAACCATGAGATCATGCCTAAAGAAAGGATCAATTCCCAAATTCCTTGGGTCACGTGATAGTGTAGGAGAAGGTGATTGGTTGTTTCCACATCCTTCTTGCACAACCAACATCTTCTGGCTAACCTCCCTCCACGATTCTACAACCCCTCAATAGCCAAAATGGCTTGACTGGTCGCAGTCCACACAAAAAAACTAACCTTTGGGGGCGTTGTGTTCTTCCAAATAGACTTCGACGGAAGAGAGACTCTTCAATTGCCCCCTAATCACGTGATAATATTTATTAACTGAGAAAATGCCATCCTGAGAGCTCGAGCACCTTAACTCGTCATACCCGAAGACAACCACTCAAAGAATGCCTTCGCCTCCTCCAACTCCAAATCCTTAAGCCCCCTTCGAAAATTAGTGTCCCACACCACACTATCCCCCAACGTCCTTCTACGATCCTCCATTGTCCCTCGAGCGAGCCTCCCTCACCCCAACTTTCCTTCTAAAACATGACACAATTTCCTCTCCCCAGATGAAAGGAATTGTACTTAGAGAAAACATCCCAACCACGAGTAATGTAATTCCACATACCAACCCCATGAGCCCCACCCCCAGCCCCACCCTAGGGCTCCACCTAAACTGGTCAACCCCATGTCTAATCATCATCATCTTCTTCCATAATCTTCCCCCTTCCTTATTAAACCTCCATAACGACTTCCCAATAAAGTCTGATTGAAGTGTGATAAACTTCTCACCCCGTCCAACCCTCCTTCATCGGACTGCAAACCTCATCCCAAATCACCAGGTTGCATTTGCACTGACCATCATTCCCCCTCCATAGGAAGTTCCTCATCATCTTGTCAAGTCTATTTCCCATAGAAGAAGGAAGAGGGAGGACCAATAAGAAGTAAGTCAATAAACTCGATAAAACACTTCTTATCAAAGTCAACCTTCCCCTTTGGAAATGTAACTATGCTTCCAACTTGCTAACCTCCTTTGAGCCCTCTTGATAACCGGATCCCACATTGTCGTGGAAATTATATTTGAAATGGACTTAACTATCTACAGAAACACTTAACTCCTTGAATGCCTAAAAATATACACCATCACATGAATCACCGATCACTTCACTTTATCAACGCACAACCCTCAAGCCCTTTCTTTCTTCTCATTACAATCAAAGTTGTCTCTTCATTTCTTTGTTTTTTTATCCTACACCTATTGAAACTCATGAACAACAACATGAACACCCTTCACCCTTCTTCATCATATATGGGTTTGTCTTTCAAACCTCCAATGGGGCATCACTTCCACCCCAGTGATGAAGAAATATACCAAATGATCTATGGAAAGATCATTTGCGACCAACTATCGGATAGTGTCCTCCCATATCTTTTGAGGGAGAGGAACCTCTACGACGAGGCAGAACTTCATGCAATATTTGAGGGGTACACTAACATGAACACCCTGTATTTTTTACTCCCTTGAGCGAATAAAGGGAAAAATATTAATTTTATAGTTGGCAAGGATAAGGGTAGCTAGAAATGCCAACAAACCCACAAGTTCAAAAATGGGCAAGAGAAAGATATCATCACAATGCCTCAAAACACGATAAGGGGTGGATAATGACTGCATTGGTTTTGCCAAATAAGAATAGCTACGTCGTTTGCCGGATTAAAAGGAAGATTCATCCAGATGAGGATGCCCATGCTCAGCAACGTCCAATAAGGGTTGAAGGTTATATCCATCCATCCCATCCATTTCTAACATCACCAATAAGCGATGAAGATTATGTCTATGCATCCCACCCATTTTTAACAACAACAATAAGCGTTGAAGAATATATCTGCCATTCCACCCATTTCCAACCACAACAATAAGATTTGAAGATTATGCTCGTCCATACCACCTATTTCCATCAACAAGAATAAACATTCAAGATTATATCCAGCGATCCCATTCACATCTAAATGATCAACAACCATGGGGTATGAACGCTTTCATTAGTGACTTGACCATGGGGAAAATAGAGCAACCAATAAGCCTAGAAGACTATGGCATCCCCAATTTGGAATCGCCTACTGAAGAAATGAAGAACGACCAATATCACCCTGATGAATATTCCAGTTATGATGAACTCTTACCATTCTAGATATATATTTTTTTATTTTTGTTACTTGAGACTTATCCTTAAATTATAGTTAAAATATAATTTATTGTGTAATATATCATGTCCTTAAATAGTTAAATCCTTAAATAAACATGCAATTTTCGTAATCCACCACCTATGTATTATGAAAATTAGATGTTTTAATTGATATTCATATTTCTAATTTACACACACACAAAAACTGGAGGAATACACCTAAATTTAGAAGATTTTTTTTCCAAATTTACAAATTTTAACACAAACACTCATCCACAACTAACCAAATACTAAATAAACTTACAATCCAACAAATTTTATGAGGAGTTTTAGATAATTTTTGAAACCATTTCAGCATATAATTTTGTGAGGAGTTTTAGGGGTTTGAATAATATTAAAATTTAGTTTACAAACAATTTTATGAACTCAAACATTTTGTTATAATCAGAGGACAATGGAACAATAGTTTTGTATGTGCCACAAATCGAAATCGATCGTAAATGACAAGTGTCAACCAAATAACCCTTTCATGGTTATAACTTTAATTTAGTATTGTGTAAGAATTTTTCTTGTAAGAATATATGATATGGGTTTATGTGTTTCTTCCTCGCATGAAAATAATCTTTTAAAAAAAAACAAAATCTTATGGACGAAAGTTAGAGACATGGGGTTAATTTATTGATGAAAATTGAAAATGAAGATGGAAAAAAACTAAGTCACCAAGATATGCTGGTCTCAACATCTATATATAAATTTATGAGACATGAAACCTTGCTCAGAACTTTCTCGGACATGAATCCGTCTATTAATGACCTTAAACTTCACACCTTTAAGTATAATCAGTTCTTTAGTCACTATCGCAGCACATAACATATGTATAGAAAGAAAAACCTTATGTGTTTGAAAAGTAGATGTATAACATCATGATTCATGGATGGAAGATAGGGAAATTCAAGACATAATTTTGGATATTGGGGTTTTCAACAAAAATCAGATATAAGTCTACAAACAAACTGGGGTTATGTATTCAGACATATACATAGCACATGACATGAGATTGGAATTAAATGGAAGTTCATTTGATGCGTTAGCAGTCCAATCGTTTGAGAAAAGAAATGGATGGATATCATATACATATCAGATGAAATGAGATTGAAATTAAATTAAAGTTCATCTAATGCGTTAACAGTCTAACCGTTTAAGAAAATAAAATGATGGATATCATGAGTTTGGTTTGCCTCCCGATAAAAATAATGTGAGAGAATAGGGGTGGTTATGATATGCCACATGGATACGTTGTAAGATGGACAAAATTTAATTCGGTCTTCCGTTTTATATTATTAGTATAGATATAGATATACATAAACGAGTGAATTCAATGTCATTGACACGTGTCACAACAATATGAATTTAAGGTTCAATATATATATATATATATATTGTATTAATGTTAATTAAATTGTTATTAAGTCTCCTCGTAGTTATTCGACTAAATTTGTGATAAACTAATCTTAGTCACGATTTGACTTGTTACAAGACTTATGAGCATGGTTCTATTTTAAAACAGGTGGGATTGCACAAAATTAAGGCGATAAGATGACTATGAATTTCGATAGAGTTTCACATTGAAACTAGAAAACTATGTACGAGCCCCCTAGTATATAAACTTATATGAGGTTTATGCATGGGAGGTGTGTGTGAGGGTTCTCCCATTTGGCATGAATTTCATAATATACCCCTTGCTTATAAGGGCAATCATTCATTTGTACATGTGGAAAAGCCACTTGATATATATCCAATTGTATGTTAATATTCTCACAATATACCTTATGATGGTACGTATGAGAGGGAATTTGATATACTAGATGTACGTGAATGCATTCCCTTCTATATACCTCCCGCGTGAGTTCAGTCATGCAATATGAGACAAGGGAACATTTCAATATACGTCAAATGTACTTGTCTAGTGGAAGGTGGGAGTCATATCGGTTATGTTAATCCCACCTCGCAGAACTAACAAATTTCACTAAATGAATCCCCGTACAGGGAAAAATTTAGGTTAAAATGTAGTGCTCACGTGATGTAGTGTGAAAAATGCATAAGTCTTAATTAGTATTTTTATGCAAAGTTTTATTTATGCTATGAGTAATATTTTCAACTGCTAAGCATAAAGTATAGTATGTGAATATATATGAGTAACATGAAAAGGAGATAAGTCTATACAAATGGGATAAAGTGTCAAGGTGAAAATAATTTGTAAGTTTAAATGAGAATAATGTGAAATTGTGCGCAAGTGACATGGTATAAATACAAGTGATGTAAAGCATATAAATAAGAAAGTGAATATATATAAGTGACAAGAAACATGTGTATTTGCAACTGACATGAAGTGGATGAATCATGTGAACAAGTAGAGTGACATATTGAAGATATATACAAGTGAATGAGATGCGTGAAATATATACAAATGAAGAAGGCTTGAAATATGTGATAGAAAATATTGTATATAGATTTGATGATAAGATAAGCATCATGGAGAAGGGAATAATAATGGACAAAGTGACATGCGTATGGCATATATGTACAACATGGGAACATGAGGGTAATACTAATATATCGATAAAAATATATACATGTGTAAGGAAATATGGAGAAAATGATAGAAAGGAAAATAAATCCCATGAAAAAATAGAGTCTAGTCCTCTAAAAAAGGTTACTATTTTAGATGAACTTTTTTAGATGGCAACATAGCCGTCTTTAATATATTTTTGGGACAAGTTTAACCATCCAAAAAGAGGTGAAGGGACCTTGAAATTTTTGCATCCATATTTTGTGAATAATAAAATCCATCGCTATAGTTTAATATAGAATTTAATTACATTTAAGACAACCTAAACAACGAATAATCGTAAAATGTAATACATAAGATGATTTTCAGTCGACACAACAATACTTAGAGTTCTAACTATCACCAAATATTCATCAAAATAAAAATTATAACACTAAGTTCAAATATTTGACTTGACAATAAAAATACATTAATTTCTTATACTCCAAAACATGAAATGCTTCTATCAAAGTAATCCCACCACACTAAAGCGTATGACCTCCAAAACCACTGATTAACATTTGCATGTTTTACAAAAATTGTCGCCTGCACCAAAAAATAATAGATAGCATCAATTATGCAGAATTAATACTCTACTCATAAACAATTCAGTGTGCAAAATGAATCAATATAGTATATTCTCATCACAAATAATATAAATATTTCACTACTATTTTTTTTAAATATTGACAGATTCTCATTTGCTTATTCATGAATGCCACAGGTTGGCAACCTGTTTTAAACATTAAAATTGATTCTAAGAATAATATACACCAACCAACGAAATTTTTTACCATCACCATAATAAATTCTCACCACCATAGAAAATTTCACCACCACCACTTAAAATTTAACCTTAAACGAGAGAATTTTCCACTTGAATATCTCACATATCATTCTTCCTTTGTGATAGAACTTATTGGCTGCGAATCTCTAATTCTTCAAGCTCCTGTCGATGACATAACCATAACACTTTAAGTAAGTAACTTGATACGGGAGAATTTTTCGCCGAAAAATATTACAGTGTGTACAGTATATCCTAGGGGAAGAAAATCTCGATACATGTATCCTACCTAACACTCCTTCACATACATATATAGAAATTTAAAATAAATATATTTTAAGGTAAAATATGTGTAATTGGAAAAATAACGCTCTCTATACATGATAAGTAGTGTTTTCAATCTCATCATGATAATGATGTATTATTACCTAATCGGTATGGATCATTGAGGTACTAGAGGGGTAATACTCTGAAACAATCTCATTCCTCACTTTAAACAAAATAATTGAGTAATTATATTTATTTCACATCCAAAATCAACATCCTAGTAAAATATAACAAGCAAAAGGAGAATAATATTACTAACCAAGGCTCTATATTGATGTTCTATAAAGATAAATATAATGATATATGCAATAAATTACAAGATATTTTTATTGTTTGTGAGAAGGTTACCACAAGCCAGGTCAGTTTTCACACATCCAACCTTCTTGGTCATAACCCTACATCAGTAGGGAGAGAGATAAGTTAGATAAGAAATTCTAGAAACTTAACATAAAAATGGAATTACTACAAGTTTCCACGATAGGAGCTTCTAACAAGGCATTATGAATAAGGAAATAAGTAGAGGAGCTCTTTTTTTTAACTAAGATTTCAGCCTAACCTTTTGACACACAAATTATACTGGTAAGGGAAAGCCAATTTGAATTATAGAGTCTTGAAAAAAAGAATACGTGGAAATTCAGTAATAATATATGTATGGCAACAAAATATATTAGAACTCAATATCATAATTGATGTTACACAATATCACAGAATAAAATAATTTGACACCTGAATAGAATGGATTACGGATGTAATCTAAATTATCCATAAAAAGAGGAATATAGTAGAAAATAAAACTATGTTGGACTTAGTTGGAGTTGTAATAGTAATAGAGGGATAATAGTTGTAGTTAAGGAACAACACAATTGTTTTGGGGAAGACAAGGGAAAATATTTTTAAATACCAAGAAGGATGTGTAAATTATATCCTTACGTTATGTCCCTGAATATGTGAAAGAGCCAAAATGCTTAAACAATTAATTAAAATGGAATATATTTCGACTAAAATCATGATAGAGATAAATAATTCGGAGGTAAGGACTAACACCGAGAGTTGTGGACATGTAATCAAGTGGATATAGAATGTCACCTCCTTCATCTGTTCTTCGATAATATGTGTGTGCAATCGTGAGAGAGAAACGATGCAACTTTGGACATGGTACCCAATTATCCGATGGTAGTGAAAATAATACGTAGATACGAAATATTTTAAAGACTGAATATCCCACCCTAGGAGCTTTATTTTCATCTTCCTTGTATATATGCATAGAGCACTAACTCACTGTAAACAATGTTTCCTCATTTTGTATTGTATCCAGTTGTATTTCATAGTATATTTATGAACCCAGTTGTAGTTAGAAACTGCTCAATTTATTATTCTTATTAAAATGATGTAGCGGATTATTCCATAGTTAAAATATTATAATTCATGTTTTGACCATCTTTTTCTCGGATTCAATGTTAAGCATATAATAAAATTTCATAGAATAGAGGGGGGGATGGGGAGTTGTATTGTGTAGAATTAAGACCTTATTCTAGATTCCCTCGTAATTTTTTTTGTTCTACGTTCTAGTTAGGGATTTGTCGTAAATGTACCACGAAAATGTCTAAACGTTTCTTGTTCTCTCTTAACAATCACCCCAATTCCATCTGTGTCATATTTTAACTGGCATTTTTATTAAATTTGAGTTTCTTATATGCAAACAATTTACAGTGTTGGATCCGTATTCGTCAGAACTTTTGGGTGGCTATTACACTAATATTATTTGTCTTTGTCTTTTTTTTAGTTTTTGGGGTAATTCTAGGGACTTGTGTTGATTGTTTTGGGGTTCGGCCCTTCGCTTATTTGCTTTGTATAGTTCCTATATACGGGATTTTGCCCCCTTAGGCGGGTAGTTTTTGTTTAATCGTTTACTTATGAAAAAAATCATATTGATTGAATTGTAAATGAATATTATTAATATATGGTTTTGGATATCAAGAAAGGTAATGTTTTTTGTGTAAACCATTGTCAAAACAGTCATGCAGTCATGGGAACTCTTTTAAACATGATTTGATCTTAATATTGATTTTATTTTTCTTACAAGTGAAAGGAAACAGTGAAGAATATATCATGATATTCTAGAGATAATTTGGACACGTCTTAAACATAGAAGGTGTTTATCCACATTGGAGATAAAAAAACATATAAATAGGTTATAATCTGGCAATTCAGTTGGTCAAAAGTTAATAGTTGTCCTAAGTTTCGGTCACTAATTATGCATAGGCTGGTGATGTTTCAATACCGATAGCCATCCCTACTCCTAGCGAGGCTCCTAAAGGAGTTCATAGAGGTAAGGGATCTTCTGACGTGATCAAACTAATTGCGATGTCGATCAACAAAAGATGGATTAATTGGGAAACAAAGTAATTAGCGTAACTACTCATTGAAATGCTCCTCTTAATTTACTTATTAAAACTTCAACAATTGACCTACAAGAGAAACGACATAGCTGCCCATCTCAAATATAAGTATACATGCATATACTTCCATCCCAAATTAGAGAAGTAAATATAAAAAAAATATATGAGGTGAATTGGTAGTAGTGAAAATAATTTAAATGGGAGTTGTCCTATCATAAACAGTGGGGCGAGATGTCCAACACATTTGACGGTAGACTCCTTAGAGGATGTCAATAGCATTCTCAACAGGCTATGAAGTAGTATTTTCGGTGGCCGAGGTTTTTTATGCATTACAACAGGTAATGTGGAAACGCCAACAAAAGGTGAATTTGGGTGGGGTGGGTGGGAGTTTAGTGTATTTGGAAGGCAGGGGCAGTAGAAACATTTTCAATGGAACAACAACAATTATGTGTGCATTTGATAACACATATTTTCAATGAAAATATGGACTCTTGGGCACTTTCCAAACTAATATTTTTACTTTAAATATTATTATTATCCATGGCGAAGTTTATCTTAGCACGCAAAACATTGTTTCTGATATGCCCCAAGTGTGACCTCGGCCTAGAGACACCAACCTCGGCCGAGATAATGGTCGACCCTGGATAAGCCATGGGTCCACGATATCATCCCTCGGCCTTAGTAAGGTCGGCCCAGGACGACACTAACACCTACATCTCCAATGGACACTACGCGCATCACAGGCATCAACATCATTCTCATATACCTGGGTATGGCAACCTCGGCCGGGTGTAGGCCGAGGTGACAAGAAGCCCTAGTAAACTCCATCATGGAATCAGCTCAACCTTGGATGAGGCCCACCCCATCATACTGTCTCGGCTGAGATCAGGCCGAGACTCCCTATGGCACATCTCGAATTGAACGAATATCAAGCCTTTACAACTCGGCCTCTCCCAGGCCGAGGTCATGCACTAATATGGCAGCCGAGCATCTGTTGACATTTGGATAAGGACACGTGAGCACAAATCAGTTGTAACAAGATTATTCTCCACATGTGGGAAGAATATTTCGTCATCATTCCTTACCTGTGACAGTGACAGGTGGCTCCCCCTTATTGGTGAGGCTAACACATATGTGCATATTACATGCATGGGGGTACACTACACCACCTAAGTACTATATATATAGAGGTCATCCTCTACCTTGCGGGGATCCAGAATTGGCAACCCTAGCTAAAACTCTGTTCAAATATACAGTAGAGAGAGAAAGCTTGAGAGATTGTATCTATGGCCATTAGAGGCCTTATACAGTGATACACATCATACACTTGCACAGTGGACGTAGGCCTGATTGGCTTAACCACTTACATCCCGGTGTTGATTCCTCTTCTCCTCACCTCCTTCTACTATATGCGTATATACTCCTATGCTGCCATTGTTAACATTAAATTGAGCTCACAAACACCTTGAAGGGTGGTACTATTTCCAGCATCATCATTTTGGCACCGTCTATGGGAAGAGAAGCTATATTTTCCTCTTCTTCAGCTTAACCTCACCGGAGACTCTGGTGGTGAACCAGGCATCACCCCTTATGTGGAGCTATTTCACCATTGAAAGAGGTCCTGTAAGGTACTAAGCTCACTTGTTACTCAAGCTCTTTATTGTTGGCACATGGCACCAGAGTTACCGGCGCCTCTTTCACCGCCCGAAGGAGGAGGGCCCAGTTCCAGCCAGGCACCGCCCCAGTCCGAAATGGCGGAAGTGGCTGCAGCCTTAAAATCTTTGGCTGCAATGCAGCAGGCAATGAAGGAGCAATTCGAGCAGCTCAGCCAAACTATGATGAGGCCACCTGGAGTCTCACCGGATATGATCACTCTGGCGGCTGTTCAGCCTCAACCGAATGCCAGGGGACCACCCTAGGAACCAATAAAGGATCAGCCTGCACCCCAGCGGAGAAGGGACATTGCTGACCCCAGGCGCTTACGCATGGGGAGGCAAGGAAACCCTTGCTCGGAGGACAGGTATGACGATTTAGAGGCGGAAGAGGCCCCGAAAGATTGTTGGGAGCCGTATGAGGTGTCTAATAATACAGTACGACCTCTTCGGCAGAGTCAAGGATGTGTCGGCCGAAGAGATGAAGAGGTTCAAAAGAGAGGGTCAGCTTTCGATCGGTTGAGCAGAGGATCAGCCTTCGAACGGTTGGGTCCAGTAAATGACCAAAGACACAAGTTATCCAGGTCCAGGAATGCTGTCGGCTCGCAAAGAGGGGACAGACCAGGTCGGCCTAGCCAAGGCCGACCCTGTGATAGAAGAGGCAGAGAGCATGAAGAGGTCAATAGCCGACGCTGTGTTGCAGTGGGGGAATCCTCGGTTCATCCCATCGAAGTGGTTGGGGACAACCTCGGCCAGGTCGAGGGCGGAAGACCATGGAACGACTCCATACAGCGCCTCGAGGAGAAGATAGGAGACCTCATTAAAAGTAGAGATCCATTGCAAAGGGGTTACTCAGAGGGCTCACCGTTTGTGGCTAGGATAGTGAGCTTCCCAACCCCAGCTAAGTTCAAGCCTCCTATGGTGTCTCCCAAGTATGACAGCAGCACCAACCCAGTACACCACTTATAGATGTATCAGTCGGTAGCAGACATCTACTCCATTCCTAATGAGATGAAGTGCAGGGCCTTCTCTGGGACCCTGACAGGGGCAGCACACAGCTGGTTTACCTCCCTTCCAAAAAACTCTATTGAGAATTTCAAAGGCTTAGCTGAACGATTCATCCATAACTTCTGCTTTGGGATGAGACCCCAAAAGAAGACCACTCACCTGCTGTACGTCAAGCAGGGCAAGGATGAGAGCTTGAGGGACTATATAGCCAGGTTCAACAAAGAGAAGTTTGAGGTTGAGGACTATGAAGAGAATATAGCCATGACCGCCCTCATAGGAGGTCTGCAGAAAGGGAAGCTGCTATGGAAGCTGGCAGAAGACCCCCCAAGGTCCATGGCGGAACTCCTGGCAACCGCGGGGAAAGTAATGAATGCGGAAGAGGAAATGGCCACCAAATATGAGGATGAGAATCGCGGTAGCAGTGGAAAGTCCCAGAAGAAGAAAGATGGGAAGAAGAGATCGGGTGATGATAAGTTCGCCCACTATACTCCTTTGACTGTGAGCTGTGAGCACATCCTCAATGAGATTAAGAATGATAGAACCCTGAGCTGGCCAGAAAAGCTGAAGGCCCCACCACACAAGAGGAACAAGAACCTATGGTGTGAGTTTCATCAAGATCATGGTCACGTCACAGATAGATGCTTCGCTTTGAAAGATGAGATTGAAAACATGCTAAAATCTGAAAAGCTGAAGAAATACGTGGATGGTAAGGCTCCAAGGGGTGGAAGAGATGACCCCAAGAAAAGGAGAAATGACAGATGTCGTGACATCCCAGTGAGAAGGGACGATGACTCAGAAGGTGATGATGAAGACGATCCGGATCTTCCACCGAAGGATGACAACACCCCGGTGAAGAGGGTTGGTATAATCTCGTTCGGCGTTGGCACAATATGCGGGGGATTGGCAGGTGGTGGATCTGAGGTAGATGATAGGAAGGTCCATGTGGCAGAAGCCAAATCAGTGGCTAAGCTCGAGGTTGTGAATCTAATGTCTTCCGACACAGTGCAGAAGAGGAAGAAGGTGGATATGAACACCCTCGTGGTTGGGTTCTCCAGACTCGAATTTAGAGATATCTTAGCCCCCAATGATGACCCTTTGGTCATAACGATAAGGGTGCATGGATGTGAGGTGCAGAGGATCCTCGTAGATGGGGGAAGTTCCACAGACGTGATGTTTTGGCCATGCTTCAGGAGCTTGGGTCTTAGTAGAGCAAGACTAGTACCCTATCACCACCCCCTGATAGGCTTTTGTGGGGAAAAGGTTCACCCCTTCGGCATGTATGAGATGGATGTACGGATGGGTGATGAGTGGCCTAAGAGGTTAACCAGGAAGATTAATTTCTTCGTAATAGACGAGAGTGTCTTCTCGGCCTATAACCTCATCATAGTAAGGGTGGCCCTTAAGGAGTTTGAGGCTGTGCCATCGACGGTCCACCATATCCTAAAATTCCCGACCCCCTATGGGGTAGGGGAAGTGCGAGGTGACCAGACCACAGCTCGAGAATGTTACTTCAACTCAGCTAAAGAGAGAGAGGCCCATAAGAGGGCCACCACCACTTATAGCATTGATACTCTTGATCCAAGAGATGAGACAAAGTTGAAGAAGGGAGAGGCCGCGGAAGAGGTAGAATCCATCATCCTCAATGAGGACGAACCAGAAAAAACCATCCAGGTCAGCAAAGCCCTTAATTCGGAAGTCAAGGAAGAGCTGATAAACTTCCTCAGGAGGAGGCAGAGTGTCTTTGCATGGAGCCACGCAGACATGCCTGACATCGACCCAGAGGTGATGAGTCACAAGCTCAACGTAAACAAAGATGCCAAGCCTATTAAGCAGAGATGAAGAGTCTACTCCAGGGAGAAAGATGACTCATCCGGGAAGAGGTTAAAAAATTAGAACAGGCTGGGTTTATAAGAGAAGTCACATATCCGGAGTGGCTATCAAATGCAGTCATCGTGCCCAAGGCCAATGGGAAGTGGAGAATGTGTGTCGATTTCACTAACCTGAACAGGTCTTGTCCAAAAGACAACTGTCCCTTACCTCGGATAGATCAGATGGTGGATGCCACAGCAGGACATGAGCTCATGAGCTTCATGGATGCGTATTCAGGCTATAACCAAATCTTTATGGATGCTGGAGACTCGGAGAAGACAACCTTCATTACCGATAAAGGGACGTACTGCTACAAGGTAATGCCCTTCGATCTGAAAAATGCAGGGGCAACATACCAACGTCTTGTAAATAAGATGTTTGAAGAGCAAATAGGTAAGACTATGGAGGTGTATGTAGATGATATGCTAACAAAAAGCTTGAAAGCTTGCACCCATGTAGCAGACCTTGAGAAGACCTTCGATGTTATGGACTCATACAGAATGAAGCTCAACCCGGCAAAATGTGTCTTCGGAGTAGGAGAGGGGAAATTCCTGGGATTTATCATCAACCAGAGGGGGATTGAAGCGAACCCTGAGAAAATCAAGGCGTTGCTTGACATGAAGACTCCTAGGAATATCAAGGATGTCCAAAGACTCACGGGGAGAGTGGTTGCGCTTAACAGATTTGTCTCGAGGGCAACGGATAAGTGTCTTCCATTCTTTAAAGTTCTAAGAAAGGCCTTCCAATGGGACGAAGAGTGTGAAAAGGCATTCAACCAACTCAAGTCTTACTTGGGGTCACCCTTATTGTTATCTCGACCCATCGCAGGAGAAAAGCTGTATGTGTATTTGGCAGTCTCTGAGTCAGCCATCAACGCGGCTATAATACGGGAAGACGATGGGATCCAAAGGCCTGTGTATTTCAACAGTAAGGACCTTCAAGGGCCTGAACAAAATTATTCATGCATGGAAAAATTGGCCTATGCTCTGATACACGCCTCAAAGAAAATGAAGCCTTACTTCGAAGCTCACTCCATGGTAGTCCTCACCGACTCCCCACTAAGGCAGGTCTTGCATAAACCTGAGAAATCTGGGAGATTGATGACCTGGGCCATTGAGTTAGGGGAGTATGATCTTACCTACCAGCCTAGGGCATCCATCAAAGGGCAGGCCCTCGTGGACTTTGTTGCAGAATTCACTTGGGAAGAGGCCGAGACAGAGAAAGGCCTGGGAGAAGACGAAGAGACAAACCACGGTGTCTTCCGAAATTTGGAAGAGACGACACCGAATGTCTTCCGAAATCAGGAAGAGGTCACCTCAGGTAAGATCCGGCGCAGAGTGGAAGAAAATGAAGAGGATCGGTACCTCTTCAAAAAAGGAGTCACGGCTGAAGAAGTCTTCTCATCAGATACATGCATCTAGAGCCTCTTTATTGACGTCTCTTCCTACGATAGCGGAAGCGGTGTGGGGATGATACTCTCGGCTCCAGATGGCGCCAACATTGAATAAGCCCTAAGATTCAACTTCCAGGCCTCAAACAACGAGTCCAAATATGAGGCCATGATAGCAGGTCTCTTATTAGCAAAAACTCTTCGCGTAAAGTGACTACTACTCCACAGCGACTCAAGGTTAGTTGTCAATCAACTACTGGGAGTCTATGAGGAAAAAAATGAAAGGATGTCGAAGTACCTGAAGAGAGTGAGAAAGATGTTGGAATATTTTTAAGAGGCAAAATTGAAGAGAGTGCCTCGACAGAATAACAGTCACGCAGATGCATTGGTAAGGCTGGCCTCGTCAACGAAGACAGATGTTAGAAGGACTGTTCCGATCGAGGTCTTGGGAAAGGCAACCATCGAAGAAGAAGAGGTGTGCAACCCTTGTCACAATTTGAACCCTGGGGACTCATGGATTGACCCTCTCGTCAGATATATTAGAGAGGGAGAGCTACCCGAGTCCAATTTGGAGAGGAAAAAATTGAGATATAGGGCTGCCAAGTTCACAGTGATAGGAGACGTCTTGTACAAAAAGGGATTTCTATTGCCTCTTCTCAGATGTGTACATCCCGCGGAAGTTCCTCGGGTCTTATAAGAGGTTCATGAGGGTTCTTGCTCCAGCCACATAGGAGGAAGACCCTTGGCCAAAAGAATCATCACACAGGGGTACTGGTGGCCAACCTTGTCCAAAGACATTGCAACCTACATGAAGAGATGTGATAAATGTCAGAGATTCGCAACTATTCCTCATCAACCTCATCAGCCTATGACGCCAATCACCTCTCCATGGCCATTTGCAATATGGGGGATTGACTTAGTAGGACCCCTACCAAGAGCTGCTAATAATTATAGATTCTTGATAGTTGCCATCGACTATTTCTCGAAATGGGTGGAGGCGGAGCCGATGATAATGATCACAGAGCAGAAGACCTTCCAGTTCATCTGGAGGAACATCATATGAAGATACGGCCTCCTAAACACACTCATCTCAGACAATGGGACTCAGTTCAAGAACTCCTCTTTAGAAAAGTACTGCCTAAGAGTTGGGATAAAGCAGTTCTTCTCCTCTCCTGGACGGCCTCAAGGGAATGGTCAGACTGAGGTTACGAACAGAACAATCCTTGATGGGGTCAAGAAGAGGTTAGAAGATGCGAAGGGAAGATGGACTGAAGAGGTCTACGCTGTGCTATGGGCCTACAGAACAACGACTAGGACACCTACAAGAGAAACCCCGTTCATGCTAGCATACAGTTCAGAGTCTGTCATACCTACTGAAGTAGGACTCCCAACTCATAGGGTTCAGACCTATGACCCTGATAAAAATGGGGAAGAAAGGAGGCTAGACCTAGATCTGATTGAAGAGAGAAGAAAAGACACTGAGATCAGACGAGCAGCCTACCAACAGAGGGAAGCAAAATTCTACAACCAGAGGGTGAAGTCAAGACCCATTGCAGTGGGAGACCTAGTGCTGAAAAAGACCCTACAAAAGGAAAAGAAGATTCATCCAAACTGGCATGGACCCTACAAAGTGATAGAAGAGGTTGTGCCTGGCACCTACAAGCTAGAAAACCTAGAAGGAGAACCCTTTGCTAACCCGTGGAATGCTGATCACCTAAAGAAATATTACATATGATGTAGCATAGAGTTTATATATATGTACCATCTTGTTGGGAAGAGGTTATCAATAAAAGATCAGTTCCTATGACAGCTCTTACTTCATTCTTACATCAGAAGTTATGGGAATAACATCTTAGGTGATGGCCTCAGACCTTCATAACATCACTCGGTGGTGACGAGGTCTGAGCTCAGACACCTTAGTAGATGACCTCAGACCCTTAACATCATTAATTTGGTGGGATTAATTATGAGGATAACATCTTAGGTGATGACCTCATACCTTCATAACATCACTCGGCGGTGAAGAGGTCTAAGCTCAGACACCTTAGTAGATGACCTCAAGCCCTTAATATCATTAATTTAGTGGGATTAATTATGAGGATAACATCTTAGGTGATGACCTCAGACCTTCATAACATCACTCGGTGGTGACGAGGTCTGAGCTCAGACACCTTAGTAGATGACCTCAGACCCTTAACATCATTAATTTGGTGGGACGAACTATGAGGATAACATCTTAGGTGATGACCTCAGACCTTCATAACATCACTCGATGGTGAAGAGGTCTGAGCTCAAACAGCTTAGTAGATGACCTCAGACCCTTAACATCATTAAATTGGTGGGATTAATTATGAGGATAACATCTTAGGTGATGACCTCAGACCTTCATAACATCACTCGGTGGTGACGAGGTATGAGCTCAGACACCTTAGTAGATGACCTCAGACCCTTAACATCATTAATTTGGTGAGATTAATTATGAGGATAACATCTTAGGTGATGACCTCAGACCTTCATAACATCACTCGGTGGTGATGAGGTTCGAGCTCAGACACCTTAGTAGATGACCTCAGACCCTTAACATCATTAATTTGGTGGGATTAATTATGAGGATAACATCTTAGGTGATGACCTCAGACCTTCATAACATCACTCAATGGTGACGAGGTCTGAGCTCAGACACCTTAGTATATGACCTCAGACCCTTAACATCATTAATTTGGTGAGATTAATTATGAGGATAACATCTTAGGTGATGACCTCAGACCTTCATAACATCACTCGGTGGTGAAGAGGTCTGAGCTCAGACACCTTAGTAGATGACCTCAGACCCTTAACATCATTAATTTGGTGAGATTAATTATGAGGATAACATCTTAGGTGATGACCTCAGACCTACATAACATCACTCGGTGGTGAAGAGGTCTGAGCTCAGACACCTTAGTAGATGACCTCAGACCCTTAACATCATTAATTTTGTGAAGTTAGTTATGGGAATAACATCTTAGGTAATGACCTCAGACCCTAATAACAATTCAGTGGTGAAGAGGTCTGAGGTCAGAATTATTGATTGAGTATAAACAAGATATCATTGCAACAAAATAATAGAAGAGATCATATGGCATTCAGCAAAATTAAGTGAAGGTAGTCCTCCTCAGAGGTTGATATGTGTAGAAATAACAAATATTCAGTAATTACAAAAGTTCCATGGTGTCACAAGTTACAAACATTGACTGAAAAATCCTAAAGGTTTGGGGAGGGGAACATTAACATCCTCGGCCTGATTGGCTTGATCCGCATTAGTCACCTCGACCGCGTCATCGGGATGGTCTGCCCCTCCGACCTCGGTCCCTCCCAAAGTTACAGTCTCAGCAGGAGCAACAGCCTCGTCCTCAACCTCTTGAAGAGCCTGTGCAAATTGAGGGTAAACAAAGCCGAGACCGATAAAGTCAGAGACCTTTAAAGTACCATCCTCCCTCTCCCTGACTTCAGCCCATTTGGTAGTGGCCTTGATACCTCTTTTAACATATTCAAAGACAAAACCCATGAACTCGTCCGAGGCTTTGTAGTAAGAAATTATTTTCTCTGAGGCATCTTTAAGGGCAGCCTTGACAGTCGAGCTAACCTTCTACTGCAGAACGTCATCTTTGGCCCTCAGGGCTTTGGCATGATCTTTGATGAGATGAGAGATGTCCTTCTCCAACCCCTTCACCTTATTCTCAGAGTTTTGTATCTCTGATTTCAGACGATCGATCTTGGCATTTAGGGCGCTCTGAACCTTCTCGGCCTCTTGCCCCTTCTAGATGAGGGGCAATTTCCTCAGAGTCCAGTTTGATAAGTGGTGCGTAGCAGCCACTCCCTGCACATTTTATGAAGAGGTTAAGCTAAAGAAAAATCAGATGTTACACTTAAAGAATTTCTTGACGAAAGATCAAGTCATACATGCACGGCTCTGTGAAGGCTGAACTCCACTAGCAATGGGGTCTCCAGAGACCTGAAAAAGCGCTTGTCAGCCTCGATCATTGCAGAGCTAATGGCGTCAAGGGCCTACAGACTATGGCCGATAATGCTATCAGATAACTTCAGCTGATCCAGCGGGCCGACAGGGCATCGGCCGAGGAGATTGGAATTACAGCATTAGTGGCCTTCTTCTGTCTCAAGGTCAGCCTCTGATCCTCAGAGGCATGGCCTTCTGGTGCCCTCTTCTTTAAGGCCTTGGATTTTGATGTAGAGGGAGCCGGGGGAGGAGCGCTCAGGCCGTCTTTTTTGGCAAGTCTCGCTAAACTAGGTGCAGCCATCTCCCACAGCTCGTCTGAGATGCCTTGTGGTCGCTCTGTAAAAGTAAAAGATATGGGTTAGAGATCAGATATGAATGAGTTCATAGGTTAAACTTAAAATAAAAATTCTTACCAAAGTCAACAAGGGGACTTCCACCTAGGCCGTCCCCAAGAGATAATGGGGGGTTAGTAAATGTTCGAACTTAACAAAAAGACCATGTGCCCCTTGGTCTTGCAGGGCTTTCACCTTCTAGATATTCTGAAGACTTAGACCAGGGTTGGCCCTGGCAGACATGGTGACCTTACCCCATTTGAGTGGTATCCTCGGCTCAAGTGTGGAAGAGGGAACGCATGGGCCAAATTCCCATGGTCCAGAGGCGAAAAAATAGCGGGGCTTCCAATTATGGTTTGAGGTCTGAGGTACCTGGAGCATTTTCTTCTCAGGCCTCCGAGCTACAAAATGATAGTAGCTCGGATGGTTTTTGACCGAGGTTGGGGCATAACAACCAACAAAGACCTGAACTGGGAGGTCAGAGTGGTGGACTGCCCTCCACAAGATAATGGCCCATATGATGACTCTCCAGGCATTGGGGGATAGTTGTGAGTGGGCCAAATTGATATAAGAGAGAATGGACTTGATGATGGGATGGATGGGTAGGCGAAACCCTAACTTAAGCTTCTGCTCGTACAGGAAGATTTCTCCATCTCGGCAGTGATAGGCCCTCTCTTCCCCCAGAGGTCTCCTTAATTTTATGGAAGGACTAATAGAGTACAAATATCTGAAGCAAAGAAGATCCACCTCAGTTACCATGCTCTCGATCTCGGCCGCCTCAGAGACGTCGACATCGCTTTTAGCATCTTCATCATCATCAAGCTCAACGTCGGCCGGAGCAGATGTAGATGGGTTACTAGCAAATCTCTGAGCGAACTCTTCCCCTGTGACGGCCGACAGGGGATGGCGTCAAGTATGGGTGGCACAGCCACACTTGACTCAACAATTTCAACCCCTGAGGAAGAGGCTGAAGTGCTTGAGCTACTATGAGATGAGGCTCGGCTGGAGACCTCGGCTTAATCAGGGGCCTGACCAGGCCGAGGTGTGAAGTCCATGGCATCCTAAAATGCCTCTGCAGTAGAGCCTTGATTAGAGGTGCTTTAGAGAGAGAAATTGCAAGAAGAAATCATGCACAAGAGAGAAGAAGTGAAGAAGAAGGAGGGAAAAGGGTTTTGAAACCCTTAAATACATGGGCGCATTTCCCAAGGCCCATCATTGCCTTGGGATCCCCAAAGGGCGACTGCCAAGACACGCCTACCAAGCGAGCATGCTCCAATATTGGACAAGTGTCAAGCAAGTATTGGTTCGTTAGAAGACAAGCCTCGGATGCGTACTAATCCCCTAGTCATCTTCCCTCACATATGACTAAGGGCTGGGGGTGATTGATATGCCCCAAGTGTGACCTCAGCCTAGAGACACCAACCTCGGCCGAGATGATGGCTGAGATAATGGGTGACCCTGGATAAGCCATGGGTCCACGATATCAGCCCTCGGCCTTAGTAAGGTCGGCCTAGGCCGACACTATCACCTACATCTCCAATGGACACTACGCGCATCATAGGCATCAACATCATTCTCATATACCTGGGTATGGAAACCTCGGCCGGGTGTAGGCCGAGGTGACAAGAAGCCCTAGTAAACTCCATCATGGAATCAGCTCAACCTCGGCTGAGGCCGACCCCATCATACTGTCTCGGCTGAGATCAGGCCGAGACTCCCTATGGCACATCTCGGATTGAACGAATATGAAGCCTTTACAACTCGGCCTCTCCCAGGCCGAGGTCATGCACCAATATGGCAGCTGAGCATCTGTTGTCATTTGGATAAGGACACGTGAGCACAAATCAGTTGTAACAAGATTATTCTGCACACGTGGGGAGAATATTTTGTCATCATTCCTTACCTGTGACAGTGATAGGTGGCTCCCCCTTATTGGTGAGGCTAACACATATGTTCATATTACATGCATGGGGGTACACTACACCCCCTAAGTACTATATATATAGAGGTCATCATCTACCTTGCAGGGATCCAGAATTAGCAACCCTAGCTAAAACTCTATTCAAATATACAGTAGAGAGAGAAAGCTTGAGAGATTGTATCTATGGCCATTAGAGCCCTTATACGGTGATACACATCATACACTTGCACAGTGGACGAAGGCCTGATTGACTGAACCACTTACATCCCGATGTTGATTCCTCTTCTCCTCACCTCCTTCTACTATATGCGTATATACTCCTATGCTGCCATTGTTAACATTAAATTGAGCTCACAAACACCTTGAAGGGTGGTGCTATTTCCAGCATCATCAGTTTCGATCTTAACAATTAGACGAGGCCTAAAAGGGTCTCCAGCAAAAATGGGAAAAATCCCTTACCGCGTCAGAAAAAATATCCACTTCTATTTTAGCATTATCATAAATGTTGCTTCTAAATTTTGAAAACCAGGGAAGAGATTCGAATAAGTAGCGTTACAATTGTCATGTCTAAATGTTGTACTCATTTGGCCGTGCCTTGGCAGCCTTATTATTGGCAAAAATGGCCACATTTTTAACCACCCAAAGGCCATAAACCTATTATGTTAGCTCTACTAGAGCAAATTAAAAAAAATATGCAAAAACCTATTTTGGATGCCTTATTGGAGACGCTCTAAATAAGAGAAATAAAACCATAAAAAGACATGAAACGAGATAAATATATCAAACCTCCTGAATTTGGAGATGTGTTTCTATTTGCCTCGTGCTGTAATGCAAGTGACGTTGATAATGAGGAGTGCAGTGTAGAAAGCGAAAGTAGTTCTCTATTGTGGTGAACATGAGCCCTAATAGATCTATCATCATATAATGCTGCAATAGTTATTTTTAATTTGGAACCACAATCATTACCTCATGACAAGATCATATTTATATATCACTGTAACATTGATTCCGAAGTATATCATGACCTGAATTTTGCTGTTAATGAAGCATCAAAATCGAGAGGTGGCATTTTTGGGTTGTTCAACATCTTTAGTAACTATAATTCTTATAAGTTATTTGTGCGTTTATTGTTCATATATATAAATCAAACAAAAATGAATTGTCAATAAGTATAATGGCCCCATTTTAAAGCTAACTTAGGTCCCTTAAAACCAAGGGTAAGCCTTTTTCCATCCTAAAGTCCATTTTACATGCATAAGGTAATGGATGAATAGATTTCTAATGCAATAAGCAAAATAAAGTGAGAAAACTATTTGATTTTTAGTTATCCGCATCAATTACAAAACCACACATATAGAGAAGTCAGCATCCCAGCAACCATCTCCAAGGAGCAGTCACTAGTAGTAAATCGAGAACATCAGAGATTTCTTTGTAGTCTTCCATATGACGAACCGAACCATCCTTGATATGCAGTAATAAATTATAGCTCAAGATTCACATACTTCTAGCTCAATCTTCTCACCCCTTTGTGTTTTGATAGTAATGGGATATAAATGGATATCACCTGCACATGAAACAATTCCCATTCCCAGATTATATCTCATAATCCCAAATTCCAATTCATATATTTAAAATAATAAATTTTAATTATGATAAAGATAGATAGTTTCAGGTAAAATGATGAACAAGGTGACTGTAAAAGGAATCTATAAAGGAAAGACTACCAGGAGGATTATTTTTCAATATTCCGCTTCAGAAACATATAGTTCATTTTTCCTCATCTTTTCTCAAGGGGACTCGATAACTCATCTATTGTTCTTGTTGAAGTTACAAAATTTGAAAATAGTTCTCTAATGGTCACAATTGTTAGATTTGCCAAAACAAATAATGAATAACATAACTTGGCCAAAAAAAATCCATTCTCTCGGGACATTTTTGAAGGATGTCAATTGTAATAATAGTCATTAGGTGAACTAACGCAACATTATTAACTTATTTATTTTAAAAAGTGAATCAAGTAAGCATTATTAAAGGCAGATGGGGAGCAAATTATAAAATGGGTAAAAAAATTTCTTCTCCCTTTAGTTCTAGATGTGTTGTTGTATCATTGAGGCTCACGGTGCACCTTAATAGTTATTAACAATACATTAAATTAGACATATAACTTCCCCAAAATTATGTCCTTTGGCTATCATTTATGCCTTGTAGCACTTCAATAAAACTACAGTTATGGAATGAACCTATGCCAAACAAAGGAACTAATTCAAGATCTCATATGTGACTATCTAAGTATATTCTAAGATGATTTAGTTGAGTAACAACTATCATAATATGTAGAATATACCATTATATTTAAGCAATTTAAACCATAAAACCAATAAGAGGGAATTTGTGGACAGTGAATTGAGGAACCAAGAGGGAGATTATTTGTCTACTCCAATCACCATTAGAATACACCAACATATTTATCTTGTTTTAATTATCTATTATAGGGGAAGCTAGAGGACCATCTGCATGCATATTTATTTAATCCCATGTTTTAATTGTCTCCAATATACCCATGGCTACAAAGTTTAAGTGCCTATGGTGCAATCTGCGTACATCTTTCTTTAATCCGGAGCTAAACAAAAACTGAAAGATACACTAGCGCATAGTGTACCTATACATATCACATGCCCGTTATCATTATTATCATTGTTAAATTTATAAATCTGAAAGCCAAACTTTGATTTTAAGTAGGCATAGATCTGAATTAATAGTCATCGTTACTTGAATTTAAAATAAAAATGATATTGCACCGAGCAACCCAGTTAAACTACCAAATGAAAATGACCGAGCTATAACTTTACGTAGATCCTCTACACCATAATATATGATATTGGGATTGCTATTGCAAAATGCGTATAACAAACCTAAACTTACTTTCTTTGAAACAAAAGCCATAATATGTGCAACTTTAAAGAGGGAACTGACTTCAACAAACTTCACAAATTTCTTAAAAATCTTAGTCTTTATTGATGGCTATCTATGAACATGCATCTTGATAGTTATGAACATGCGTCGTGTTTCTAAAAATTGTATATAAATCTAGGTGAGAGTACAAAATTACCCGTATGGATAATACCAATAAGAGAAAAATTATTCAAGTTTATGTCATGCATTGAACTGACGGGGCCATCCTTGGTCCTAAAATACTTAATTCGAAAACTAGCATCTGGAAGAGAGTGAAAAAAGGCAGCGAATTGGTCTCCAAGTGTTGGTTGAAACCAATGACCAAGTACAAATCATATGCACGATCCAATGCGGGGAACAATGACTCGCCCACCACTATCTGGGTAGACTCTAACGGCATCCTCATGTTTGAACAAGTTAATAATGAAAAGAAAATTTCCAAAATGACTAAAACCAAAGTAGACTTGAACAGAGTCTAGAACAGCACTAGACTTTCCCAAATCCTTACCACTAGTCACTTACTAAAATTAAGAGTCATGTGAATACACGATCACTTCCCTCAGGTGACTTTGATACCTATGGGGATATCTGTGCCTCAATCCGAACCACTTCACTGTTGTTTTCAGTTTTCACTCCAAAAACCGACTTATAACATCAAAACAATCATCTACTAGTCAT
Organism: Sambucus nigra; assembly: GCA_949130495.1. Taxonomy (NCBI): domain Eukaryota; kingdom Viridiplantae; phylum Streptophyta; class Magnoliopsida; order Dipsacales; family Adoxaceae; genus Sambucus; species Sambucus nigra. The sequence continues at coordinate 380,916,725 of OX422220.1, read as the reverse complement.
TTTCGAAAATCGAGAGTCTGATGAGAACACAAAAACTTCCCACAAGTTACTCTTGTACCTCTTAGGGTGTTCGTGCCTCTCTCAGGGCCACTTGAATTATGTTTTGAGTTTTTTCTCCCTAAAGTCCATTTTATACAACAAAATGAGTCAATACTGGTCAATTTTGGCAAATAGAGTTCGATTAGGAAAAGGAAAATTCCCACATGTTTGTTTTGTGTGTCTTGGGTGTCTGTTCCTCTTTTAAGAACACTCGATTAATGTTTTGAGTTTTTTCCTCCAAATATCCATTTTTAACATGCAAAAGACTCTAATAAAGGCAGGGACACTTCTCCGAAGGTTACGTACCCATGTCAGACACTCCAACGCTTGTATGACACTCTGCGTGGCTTGTCAGACTTGTTTGGCATTAAAAAAAGGTAAGCACTTCACGAACATGGCCCAGACATTTCATGGACACAACGAGGTGCCAAAATTAAAGAACACTAAGAAATTCTAGTATCATCCGGTAAAATTAAATCTTTAAGGGTGTATGAATAATAAGTAGATAAGTTGATATAATATAGTTATTAAAGAACCCTAAGAAATGCATATCTTTGAGTTACAATTTAACTATTATTATTAAATGGTTGTATACTGAACCATGTTAATTTTAATATATTATTTTCACAATTTTGTTTTTAAATGCATAGTAGATGTCGTCGTGTCTTTGATGTGTCATGTACTTATTTTTTAAATTTATCGTGTCCGTGACGAGTCGGACATGGCACCCGTATCCATGTCCATGCTTCATAGTTTCCCATGAGATACTTGAATAACATTAGCAATTTTTTCAACGGTGATGCATGTTTGAATTAATTTGGGTCCATCACATTTATCACAAAATAAAATCAAAATCGAATAGTAAATCAAATTAAGACATAAATTAATTAACATAAACAAATATATCAATAATTCTAACTGAAACTCACACAAACAAGTATACAAATATTTCCATAAATTAATCTTAAAACTATACTATCAAGTTGTCATTATTATATTAAAGTAAGAATGTATAGAACCAAAAACAGTTTTTTGTTATCATACTAAATTACTGAGAAAATTATTAAAAAATCCATAAATTTGTATGACATTTTAATTTTTTTTAAAATTCTAAATAATAAAAATAAATTATATATCCATTTTATTTATGAAAATATATAAACTAGTATTTTGGATTTTAAGGATATAAGGAAAACAAATAACAATTATGGAATTTTTGGATGTTAAAAGCACGTAATATAAGGAAAGGATAATTTAGGGATTATGTAATCATTTAGTAAAACAATAAAAAATCACATGAGAAATATGAAATAATTATAAAATCAAAATTCTATCTTAAAATTGTCATTGTACTAAGTTGGCTACAAACAAGAGAAGAAAACATATGTAGATGAAAACACATATAATTCATGAATATAATAATCACTCACATTTGCAGAAGAAAATCATGTTGAAATTTTGATTCTCTCTCATTAATATAATAGTCCCCTTGATATAATTTTTACGATAATGTACTATGTGCATCTGCCTCCTAGTGTGAAACAATTTACAACAAGGAGAAGAAGCATTGCAATGTATTTGCCCCATGAACCACCAATGGTGACACTAGCTTTGACTCCATGAAAGTAGTACACAAAGGAACCATTTTGAAAATTCATATAACAAAGGGAAATATTATTATTTATATGCACCAAATCGTATTTCTGAAAAAGGCATGTCTGTTTATAATAAAATACAAGAAATAGATCAAATTTAATTGATTATAATTGATGCTCTAGATACAAACTAACATTTAAAGTTTAATTAAATTGGTGACATTTTCAAAGATGAATTTTGATGTTTTTATTTAAATTAAAACGACGATGTCTTCCTGTTGTGATTTAAACAATTGAAATGTTTTGAAATTAATTTTAAACCAAATTTTGAGCCCATCATTCAAGAAGAAATCCCAAATAAAAAAATTTCAAAAAAATAATATTGGCTTAATAAAGACTTACATACCATAGTTATAGAACTGGACATGGATGCTTGTGGGCTTTGTTCTAGACCATAGTTCTTACCATTTCTTATGCTTTTTTTTATGCGGGGCAAAGTTTCTACACTAAATACACCAACTACTTCATGAGAAAAAGGGATTATTTGAATCAAAAACTTTCATTTATTTATTATTTGTTTCGATGAAATGAATATACAACTTTGTTCACCTTCTAGAGGAGGACTCGTAGTTAACTTGACCCGATATTTTTGTGTTGTGGGTCCCATATTAATTAAGGTTCCAAGTTTACAAAAATCAAATTTTGTCAAATTAATTAATTGGGTTAAAATCCAATTTATCTAACATAATGCAAGTTCCACGGGGTATTTAGTAGAAGTATAGTCCCTCTTAATTTAAGAAATGATTTTATATACTAAGGACCAAGACCGACCATAAGCATGTGCCCATTAGTCACTCAAACATTTCCCAATTTGGAAGAAGCCCTAACATAGATACATTTTAGAGACCTGAGATAAATTAGTTGCACACTTTCAATTGCTCAATTTCAAGGTGATTTTAGTTATTGAGATGATTAATTCACAAAGTGGTAGGGTTTTCCTGGAATGGAACCATAAAATAAATTAAAATGAAATGAAAAGTCAATCACCCCAATTAAAATTGGTGAATGTTCCACTTCCCAAAATAATTCTTTCATTTCTCTCATCCTGTAATACCCCATATATTACATGATTATTTAAATGATAATTTATTCATCTATTAATATCTACTCGGGTGAATTAACTGGTAATTTATTAGGTTTAATTAGTTTAAATTATTCATCGAAGTTTAAAATGAGTATATAACGACTCATAAATTAAATTAAAACAGTTATGATTAATCTAATATTGCAAGTTGATTTTTTTATAATGGTCTATGGGGGAATACTGATGCCCGGAATAGTATTTTGAACATCATAAATTGAATTCCGGGGTGTAACAACCCAGGCTTTTGAGCGACTATTTTATACTATTTTGCCGGATGGGCTAATTTTATAAAATAGGGGAAGTTGGAGTAAATATTATTTCCCGTGATATTAAGGGATAATATTTACTATGTTTTGTCTATTTACCATTATGAGTAGGTAAATAGCATTATATTGTGTTTTATTGCGTCGTTATATGTAAAACGACGGTTATGACTCTTCTATATATATTGGAGTGTAATTAATGAAATAAAATGAATATGGAACATAAAAATAGTTCACTTTATTCCGAATGCCAAAATAGGGGGTGCGGTTGTTTTTAGAATAGTCGAGATAGTCGAAATAGGTGCCACGTTGTATTTTTGAGTTTCGGGCACTTTTGGTGGGTTATGACACAAATATGTGGTTACGAGTCATTTTAATGGTGTATTAACAATTAAAAGAGGGGTATTGTGTTTTAAGACCCATATAAGTCCCCCACCCCTTTTATTTCCCTTAGTCGTATGAGAGAAGCCAAAGGAGAGAGAGAGAGAAGAGAGAGTTGGGGGAAATGGAGAAAAAGAGAGAAAAATGGAAGATTGAGGCTGAAAATAGTTGCCACCGGAGGAGGATCCGAGACTACGAACCTCGAGGCAAGTTTCTTACTTGCTAGATATTGATTTAATGTGATAAATTGCATGTGTAGTTAGGTTTTTGGAGGTTTAAACCATAAATGGGTTTTTGGTTGATTCTGATGTTTAATCCTAAATCTTTGATTTAAATTTGATTTGAGGTAAATAAATTAGTTACTTGATGTGTAGAAATGATTTGGTAGCAATATTTGTTGTTGTATTTGGGTGGAATAACGAATAAAAGCTTGGGAGCTAATTAATGGCCGAAACAGCTTATCGGGGAAGAAGTTGTCCGCTAGGATCGTTCGATCGATGGCCAAGGGTCGATCGATCGAATCCTTCGATCGATAGACGGCCAAGGGTCGATCGATCGACCCCTTCTGAAAGGGTGAGGTTTTTCTAGTTTTGTTTTTAGCCCTTTTCTTTTAGGTTCAAGGTTTAGGAACCTTCCTTTGGGATGTAATTAAGAGTCCTAGAGGGTTGTATCGGGCAGGCTATTGTCCTAGGCTAAAATGGGGATAATTGGTCTTATCCTAAGGTCTAGTTTGTGTAGGTTAATATCCAAATGATGTAGGAGGTTAACCTAAAATTAATTGGAGATTAAATGTTAATGTTGGGACTTTTGGGAGTCAATTATTGGGGGAGACTCATTTTGACGATTTATGGTTGCTACTAAATGAATATGTACAAATGAATGATTTTTGAAAATGTAAAACATGATGTTTTCAAAAAGGGAAAAAGTAATGTTTTTCATAAATGTTAATTTATGGATACACACCTCTCTAAATCGCTATCATAAGGGAAGTTGCGTGCGTGTGGTGAAGACCCCTCGCTAGTGAATGTAGGGTGGATATAGTCCCTAGGCCATATGAGAGTTTATTGTATATTTTCTGCACTGGTTAGGAGATTCTGGATGTGGTCTTGACTATCCCGCAGGCATATGGCCGCTTCCCGACATTTCGGTAGGATCCCAGGTTGTCTTGAAGATAGGCCCTGGAAGATGATAGCCATTTAGGGGCGCGTACAGTGGGGAAACTGGGATGGGCCGTCTTAGATTGCGTTATATATATGTTATATAACTATCTGCAATAATGTGGGACATTATTGATTATTAAATCATTTTGTGATAATAAAATGGCTTTAGTTTACATTTCCCGGATGGAAGAAGGGAAATGGGATGTTAAATACATTTTTCGGATGGAAGAAGGAAAATTAATTATATGATATGGAAAGGTAAAGCATTTTTATGATAATAAAACTTGCTTTAAATTTTGTATTTTTCGAATGGAAGAAGGAAAATGAAAAGTTATAAAATGGAAAGGTAAAGCATTTTTATGTTAATAAAAGTTTCTTTAAATTATGTATTTTCCCGGATGGAAGAAAGGAAATAAAATAGGTAAAGAATGTTTTGAAATGAGATTGATTTGGTAAACATTTGATAAAATGAATTGCCATATATTTATTTCCTAAAGAAATAGGAATGGTTCGTTTAGATGGTGAATGGAATTATTTGTATCTCTTTGAGTAGCTGTAGATGAGACCTCCCATATACATATATATTTGTATTAGTTATGCGTTAAGGATATAATGAATCTCTATGATCAACCTTACCTAAGTAGTAGTGTATCGGGGGGTTCCTTGTTTGGATTTCTCTTTTGCGAGACACCCCACGCACAAAGAGGGCATAGTGTTGAGACTCGGGAGAAGTTAGCCCTTAGTACTTATGTTAACTATAACATCATTGATATTGCGCTAGGTTGTGATTTTAGACAGAGAGGTGAGAATCTTTATGTTAAATGCGAGAGAATCAAACACTTAACTGTCATGCATTTTAGTTACATGGGAATCATATCAAACCGGGCCCTGACCCGTCTATATTTCTTTGTTTTTGCATATACTCCTTGACGTACATGCGCTCTTCCGCATGGACACCCGAATTTACATTTCCATTCCAGTTGTCATGGAGCTACAGCATATTGCGGATGTTGTAGGTTATTTTTATTAGACGTTTATTTCCATTATACTCTAGTTATGTTCAGTTATTTATTCAGGCATGTTGCCCATGCATTGGTCTCATTTATTATAATGTAATATTGAATGTGTAATAGTCGGTGTAACATATTGTATTTGTCTGTTCACCGACAGATTATTCGGTGATTATTTATTATATTGTCATTCTTCATCCGTTGATTTTTTATATCCACCGTTTTTGCAAATGGGATTGTCTAAGTGTTTTTCTTTTATTTTCAAAAATTTTAATTTTACAGCCCATTTTCTAAAATGATGGGTGGTTATCTCATACTATTATTTTAATCGACAGTGATGCTGAGGATGGACCGTCTATGATTCCTGTGATTATTAGAGTATTGGGCTGGCCACCTATTATTTTAGTAGGTGGGTTGTCACAGATTGTATTAGAGCATTAGGTTCTAGAGTCCTTAGGAATCTATGTGGACGTATTTCTCTTTCGGCGTTACTTCTGATTAGATATAGAGACCTAAGATTAAGATCGTTGATTTCTCTTGTGAGATATCGTTCTCCTGTAATGATACAAGAACCCTGAAGATCTTTTGCGCGTTCGTGTGAGACTTATAAGTCGTCAGATGAAGGTCGTCAGAGAGGGCGGTTGTGAAGGCGTCACGAGATGGGATTACTAAGAACTGTAAGATGTGGTCGGGGATGAGGGTCGCTTTAGGGGTCACTCCCTTCGTAGCATTTCGTCATATTGATACTGCGACTACTAAGTATAGTAGATATTGTTTTTCAAGTACCGCTACGAGTAGAAAGTGGTACTAAGCTTGGGATTCCAAACGACGTTAAGTTGGAGTTGAGGGGTCCTTGATGAGGGCCACATGTTGAAGTTCGGTTGGATGGAGGAAGAGTAATCTCATTCGGTAAGAACATAAGGCCCGAGAGTTTGGCCTAGAGTGAGGTATAGAAGTGCCCAGGTGCAAAGATTAGAGGAAAATCTTTCACCCATAGGAGTAAGGTTGAAGTGGCGGAAATGGTAGTCGCCATATTTTGGTGGAGTGGGAAGTTTTGCCCACAGAGAGAGCCCTTCAGTGGAAATGATAGGCTCACAAGTAAGTGTTGCCAACACTTCTAGAGTAGTAATGTTCATGAGGCCCCATTGGTGGACATCCACCCGGGGAAGACTCATTGAACTAAGGCCGAGGAGGCTAGTAGAATGTTCCGTTTATTGAGGAAGTTAAGGGAACTATGCGAGTAATCGCTAGGGTAGCTAGAGATGGAAGTAGTTTGGTTCGGTTAAGACTAGAATAACGTGTCTAGGAACCATTAGTAGTGGCCAAAGAGATTGGCAAGTATGTTGGTGGGAATTTCCACCTTAGCAGAGGAGGGTGGAGCAATTCCTTATGATAAGATGGAGTAGTATTGTATTTACCCTAGATTCGGGTGTGTAAATTGAGCTTGTGGTATTATCGATATTATTATAGTGGATGTATCTATATGACTTCCATGTGTAAATTGAGCTTTGAATTGCTCAATTTCAATGTGAGTTTAGTTATTGAGATGATTAATTCACAAAGTGGTAGGGTTTTCCTGGAATGGAACCATAAAAGAAATTAAAATGAAATGAAAAGTCAATCACCCCAATTAAAATTGGTGAATGTTCCACTTCCCAAAATAATTCTTTCATTTCTCGAATCCTTTAATACCCCATATATTACATGATTATTTAAATGATAATTTATTCATCTATTAATATCTACTCGGGTGAATTAACTGGTAATTTATTAGGTTTAATTAGTTTAAATTATTCATCGAAGTTTAAAATGAGTATATAACGACTCATAAATTAAATTAATACAGTTATGATTAATCTAATATTGCAAGTTGATTTTTTTATATTGGGCTATGAGGGAATACAAATGCCCAGAATAGTATTTTTAACATCGCAAATTGGGTTTCGGGGTGTAACAACCCAGGCTTTTGAGCGACTATTTTATACTATTTTGCCGGATGGGCTAATTTTATAAAATAGGGGAAGTTGGAGTAAATATTATTTTCCGTGATAATAAGGGATAATATTTACTATGTTTTGTCTATTTACCGTTATGAGTAGGTAAATAGCATTATATTGTGTTTTATTGCGTCGTTATATGTAAAACGATGGTTATGACCCTTCTATATATATTCGAATATGGAACATAAAAATAGTTCACTTTATTCCAAATGCCAAAATAGGGGTGCGGTTGTTTTTAGAATAGTCGAGATAGTCGGAATAGGTGCCACGTTGTATTTTTGAGTTCCGGGCACTTTTGGTGGGTTATGACTCAATTATGTGGTTACGAGTCATTTTAATGGTGTATTAACAATTAAAAGAGGGGAATTGTGTTTTAAGACCCGTCTAAGTCCCCCACCCCTTTTATTTCCCTTATTCTTATGAGAGAAGCCAATGGAGAGAGAGAGAGAGAAGAGAGAGTTAGGAGAAATGGAGAAAAGAGAGAAAAATGGAAGATTAAGGCCGAAAATCGTTGCCGCCGGAGGAGGATCCGATACTACGAACCTCGAGGCAAGTTTCTTACTTTCTAGATATTGATTTAATGTGATAAATTGCATGTGTGGTTCGGTTTTTGGAGGTTTAAACCATAAATGGGTTTTTGGTTGATTCTGATGTTTAATCCTAAATCTTTGATTTAAATTTTATTTGAGGTAAATAAATTAGTTACTTGATGTGTAGAAATGATTTGGTAGAAATAGTTGTTGTTGTATCTGGGTGGAATAACGAATAAAAGCTTGGGAGCTAGTTAATGGCCGAAACAGCTTCTCGGGGAAGAAGCTGTCCGCCAGGATCGATCGATCGACGGCCAAGGGTCGATCGATCGACCCGTTCTGAAAGGGTGAGGTTTTTCTAGTTTTGTTTTTAGCCCTTTTCTTTTAGGTTCAAGGTTTAGGAACCTTCCTCTGGGAAGTAATTAAGAGTCCTAGAGGGTTGTATTGGGTAGGCTATTGTCTTAGGCTAAAATTGGGATAATTGGGCTTATCCAAAGGTCTAGTTTGTGTAGGTTAATATCCAAATGATGTAGGAGGTTAACCTAAAATTAATTGGAGATTAAATGTTAATGTTGGGAATTTTGGGAGTCAATTATTGGGGGAGACTTATTTTGACGATTTACGGTTGGTATTAAATGAATATGTACAAATGAATGATTTTTGAAAATGTAAAACGTGATATTTTCAAAAAGGGAAAAAGTAATGTTTTTCATAATTGTTAATTTATGGATACACACCTCTCTAAATCGCTATCATAAGGGAAGTTGGGCGCATGTGGTGAAGCCCCCTCGCTAGTGAATGCAGGGTGGATATAGTCCCTAGGCCATATGAGCGTTTATTGTATATTTTCTGCGCTGGTTAGGAGATTCTGAATGTCGTCTTGACTATCCCGCAGGCATATGGCCGCTTCCCGACATTTTGGTAGGATCCCAGGTTGTCTTGAAGATAGGCCCTGGAAGATGATAGCCATTTAGGGGGGCGCACAGTGGGGAAACCCGGACGGGCAGTCTTAGATTGCGTTTTATATATGTTATATAACTATGTGCAATAATGTGGGACATTATTGATTATTAAAGCATTTTATGATAATAAAATGGCTTTAGTTTACATTTCCCGGATGGAAGAAGGGAAATGGGATGTTAAATACATTTTCCGGATGGAAGAAGGAAAATGGATAATATGATATGGAAAGGTAAAGCATTTTTATGATATTAAAACTTGCTTTAAATTATGTATTTTTCGGATGGAAGAAGGAAAATGAAAAGTTATAAAATGGAAAGGTAAAGCATTTTTATGTTAATAAAACTTTCTTTAAATTATGTATTTTCCCGGATGGAAGAAAGGAAATAAAATTGGTAAAGAAAGTTTTGAAATGAGATTGATTTGGTAAACATTTGATAAAATGAATTTCCATATATGTATTTCCTAAAGAAATAGGAATGGTGCCTTTAGATGGTGAATGGAATTATTTGTATCTCTTTGAGTAGCTGTAGATGAGACCTCCCATATACACATATATTTATATTAGTTATGCGCTAAGGATCTAATGAATCTCGACGATCAACCTTGCCTAAGTAGTAGTGTATCGGGAGGGTTCCTTGTTTGGATTTCACTTTTACGAGACACCCCACGCACAAAGAGGGCATTGTGTTAAGACTGGGGAGAAGTTAGCCCTTAGTACTTGGGTTAACTATAGCATCATTGATATTGGGCTAGGTTGTGCTTTTAGACGGAGAGGTGAGAATATTTATGTTAAATGCGAGAGAATCACAAACTTAACTATCATGCATTTTAGTTACATGGGAATCATATGAAACCGGGCCCTGACCCGTCTATATTTCTTTGTTTTTGCATGTACTCCTTGCCATACATGCGCTCTTCCGCATGGACACCCGAATTTACATTTCCATTCCAGTTGTCATGGAGCTATAGCATATTGCGGATGTTGTAGGTTATTTGTATTAGACGCTTCTTTCCATTATACTCTAGTTATGTTCAGTTATTTATTCGGGCGTGTTGCCCATGCTTTGCACTCATTTCTTAATATTGAATGTGTAATACTCGGTGTAACATATTGTATTGGTCTATTCACCGATAGCTTATTCGGTGATTATTTATTATATTGTCATTCTTCATCCATTGATTTTTGATATCCACCGTTTTTGCAAATAGGATTGTCTAAGTGTTTTTCTTTTATTTTCAAAATTTTAAATTTGACAGTCCGTTTTCTAAAATGATTGGTGGTTATCTCATACTATTATTTTAATCGACAGTGATGCTGAGGATGGACCATCTATGATTCCTGTGATTATTAGAGTTTTGGGCTGGCCACCTATTATTTTAGTAGGCGGGTTGTCACACGGGGTAGTCATAACTTTTTGAATTTCTGATTTTTTCTGATTTTTTCGAATTCAATTTTTTTTAATTTTCTTAAAAAATCGAATCGATAATCAAAATAATTATTTTATTTCTGAAAAAATAAAAAAAAATTCCAATTGGCATTTTTTGATTCGATTTAGCCCAAACACACGATAGGGAGTCCCAATTAATTTGGAACAAACATATGAGTGTTTCTACTACGACTTAATTTTTGACATAATTTTTTGGAACAAACTGATGTGTCAGCTTGTTATTGGTTGGTTTTTAGGTCTCACTGGCATGGACCCCAAAAACCAACCAATAATAAACTGCCACATATGTTTGTTCCAAAAAATTATATCAAAAATTAAGTTAAAAACTTATTTTTGCAAACATATTGCTCTCTCATCGGGAACTCGGTGCAGTGAGCTTGTCATAAGCTTCCCATCTTAGTTACCTATAGAAACGCTAACTCTTTTCAGTGCCATATAATATGGCCTTAGTTACCTACATAAACCCTTAACTCGTAGAGTGCCTATAAAAATGGGCCATCACATGAATCACCAGTCACTTCACTAATCAACCCACGAAGACACTCTTAAGCCCTTTCTTGCTTTTCACACAAACACATCTCTTCATTTCTTTCTTTGTTCTTATCATACATTTATTGAAACTTATGAACCACAACATTAACACCCTTCAGCCTTGTTCATCATCTGTGGGTTTGGCTTTCAAACCTCCACTGGGGTTTCACTTCCACCCCAGTGATGAAGAAATATACCAAATGCTGTATGAAAAGATCACTCGCGGGAAATTATCGGATAATGTCCTCCAACATCTTGTGAGGGAGAGGAACCTCTACGAGGAGGAGGAACTCCATGCGATATTTGAGGGGTGCACTAACGTGAACACCATGTATTTCTTCACTATCTTGAAGATGTTGGCTCAGAAAGGGAAAAATACTAAAAATATCAAACGTACAGTCGGCAAGGACAAGGGCACATGGAATTGCCAACAAACCCACAAGTTCAGAAATGGGCGAGAGAAATGAAAACTCATATATCATCACAACGCCTCTAAACACGACAAAAAGTGGATAATGATTGAGTTCATTTTTCCAAATAAGAACAACTACGCCTTTTGCCAGATTAAAAGGAAGATTCACCAAGATGAGGATCCCAACCCCCCAACCAAGATTATGCTCAGTGACTACCAATAAGGGTTGAAGATTATATCCCGTCATCCCCCCCATTTCCAATTGAAGATTATGCCCAGCCTTCCCACCCATTTACAACAACAACAACAATAAGCCTTGAAGATTCTATCCAGCCATCCCACCCATTTCCAACAGCAACAATAAGTGTTGAAGATTATATCGAGCCGTCTTACTCATTTCCAACGACAACAATAAGCGTTCGAGATTATATCCAGCCATCCCAGCCACAACAGAATGATTAACCTCCCCAGATGAGCGCTTTCATTAGTGACTTTACCCAGTGGGAAATAGATCAAGCACCGCAGCCACACAACCAACCATCAGAGGAACAAATAAACATCATTGAAACCCAGCCACTCCTAACAACACCAATAAGCGTGGAAGACTACGGCATCCACAATTTGAAATCGCCTACTGAAGAGCTGACGAATGGCCAATATCACCCTGATGAATATTTAAGTTATGATGAGCTCTAACAATGCTATATATATATATATATATATATATTTTATATGTTTTTTACTCGCGACTTGTCACTTTCCTTATTGTTATCAAAGTTAATATACAATTCACGATTAATTACATCTCCTCGTATGCTTTTTTATTTAGAATGTTTAGTTGTTGAAAGTTGATGATGGAACAGTATGGCCTTATAAATGGATGATATACTGAATTTTGAAGATCGTTATAATATTTTCCAATGATAATTAATTTCATCTTTTATATAGCATTACTTTTATAATGATGACAATTTCTGTCACGCAGGCTGTTATGAAAAATATAAATATTATAAAATCTTTGCTTAGTATATCTGATTTGATGACCAAAGAAAATATGCATCTTTTTACAATAAAAGTTGATAACAAAATTCTTGTAAAAAAGAAAAATACAAAAAATAACACCTACAAAATACGTATTGGATATGAGTAAGGAAATGTAGCAAAAAGTTGAAGAACATATTTTGAAGATGAACATAAAGTGTGTGTATACCCAAATGCTAAAAAAATAGTTCCAAAAAATAATTTAAAATTCGATGTAAAGGATAAATAATTATCATTCAACAAAGTAACAAAAAAATGAGTTATTCTAAATCTTATGCAAATCACAAAACATAAAACAAAATTGTTATCATAAGTCAAATCCACACTTGTGAGGAAAAATATAAATAGCATTTTCAGAATTTTTTTGGGTCAAATAGAGTATGTGACTTGATATGAAAACTAACACAATTGAGTGACATAGTGAATATAAATTGTCCCCCATAACATATTGGAGAGAGGGGAAGATAGAGTATGAACTCGATATCCACTGAGTTGAGTACAAAGGACGTTTGTTGAATTTTAGAATTTTGGTTTGCAAATTTCAATTCCACTCGATAATATTTGGACCAAATAAACCCTAAAATATTATATAACCTGATAATAACACCAAAGGTCTATGTAAAAAACAAATTGTTATGATTAATTAAGAATGTTAGTTTTTTCACTATTAACTAACTTAAATAACATTATTTACAATTAAACATACTGGTATAGGGTATTACACTAAAAACATTTAGAGCTTTTCCATTGGCTGCTAACCCGAGTCATTAATTTATACATAAAATACAAGTTATTAGGAAAAAGACACTACATGATATAGTCAATCATCAATAACATCCAAATCAGAAACTTGAACTGTTTAAAACAAGAGAACTGCATTAGTCAAGAACAAAAGGTTTCAAATTAATCGTGACTAATAATTTATCACAACGACATCGTACCTAAACTCCAAAAATATTAATTACATATATTAATTTAAATCCATTCACAACGACAAATGGTGTTGTAGGGATAAAATGACATAACCATGAATACCGTGTCCTAATTAAATCTAATTATTCTAAACTTTCCCTAGCTTAATTACTATTTAGATGAAGGTACATAGTTAAACCTAATTACTTCTTAGAGTTCATTAACTGGGAAAAAAGTTAGGTTGGGGCAAAAAATTTAGATTTTGTTCAAGGCAAAAGTGAGAAAAAAATTCACATCGTAAAATGAAATAGTATTTTTGGGAGTAGACATACATTTATCGATAAGTAATGGATCTATAAAAAGCTCTTTAGCTTCCATGCATCATAATTTTCATAAGATGATATATTTCCCAAGCCATTTGGGCATAGAACATTCCAAAAGATAGCATATGTCCTTGAATCTTTCCTAGCGAGTTACTGTCGCATTAACAAGCCATTCAGTGGATGCGATGCATTAAATTGAGCAACCTTCTTGTGAAAACAGTGAAAACAAAATCCATAAAACCCTTTTTGAATATTCTTAGTTGTCCTTTTTTTGATTGTCTCGTTAAAGCTAATTCTTGGAATCGCCAGCCATTTAATTTGGGTTCATTGTATCAACTCTTGTAGATTTTTATCGCTTTAAGTCCATTCGCCTTGATGAAGTTCTCACTTGGCATATATGAATACCCTTTTTAGTGGATCCTTAATATTTTGTTTTCATTTACATAGTCATTGGAAAAATGCCACTTGCAATCAATTATTTAATGGTATCATGTCGATGATGTATATTTTGTGTCCTACTATTATTGTTACGATTTTGTGCCATTCTAAGCGCTGATTAGCTATCATAATGGGTTAATATTAGTGCCACCAGTTATGGTTAGGCTAAAATATCCTCTAAGAATTTTTTTAGCCATTTTGCTTCTTCTTCGGCTTTAACTAAAGCAATAAATTCAGATTGCATAGAGGATCTTGATAATTGCACCTCAAAGAGTATAAATATATCCACTTGTGAATTTTGAGTTATTGGAGTTAGATATTCAATTTTTATTTATGTATATTTTAACAATTGGATATCTTACATTGTGCAGTGCTCCTGAAAGAACACCCCAGATATCTCAGTACTCGTATGATGGATTTGTAATGATCTTATTTAGGATTACTCTTATATTAACATAGATTACTCACCGAACATTCTATATGAGGCCAAGTTCGAATTAATAAATATATCTAACTTCCTAAGACATTAGAATATTCTAAATTTATTCATTCGTGGTTGATTGACAGGTGCATTCATTAGACTCCTATCGTATTCCTGATATATATCATGAAGTTCTCAACATATTTCTATTAATATTAATAGTTTTAGTAATCTTGAGATAAAATGAGACATCCTCCATGCTTAAATATTTAACTTCAAATATCAAGATTATGACAGAATGACCCCATTGGAAATTCTAGTAATATTGATTCCAATGACATCCTCCATGCCTATATCTCCAACTTCAACTATATTCTTCAGTGTATGTTTTATAGGATTAGTAACCTCATTGTTTCTATCATTAGCATTTTGTCTATATACAAGCACACAATGTCATATCCGTTTTGAGCGCTTTTGGGAGAAACACATTTGTTGCACTAATTTATCTTAAAACCATTTGGCTTCATCACATTGAAAAAAAAATTCATGCTACTTTTTTAGTGCTTGCTCAAACCATTGAGTGATTTAACGAGCTTAGGCATTTTCGTCCCCTTTGCAAGATCAATAAAACATATCAGTTATTTATATACATTTTTCATCAAATTTACCATTTAAGAAAGCTATTTTGACATCCATTTAATATATTTCCAAATCATGTATTGTAGTTATTTCAATTAACATATGTGCGAATGAAATTCATGTAACTAGTGAATAAATGTGGAAATAATCACTTGGGATATAAAGCTCTCCTCCCCATCAAGCCATCATGTTCCTGTAAGTCTTCGCCACCCTTTCTTAGTTACGACTAACGCATTGATTAATATGCGTAATAGGAAAACTCAACTAACCTTTGTTAAAATAACACTTGAAACGAATATCATTAGCATCACCAAGCAAGTAGGTGACGAGTAACATTTACATGACAAGAATTTTAGTGAAGAGGTAGACACGAACATTTTGAGTGTAATAATTTTAGGGATCCACTTGAGGAATGTTTAGTGATGAGTAGTGAGAGAGAGAGAGTGTATTTCAAGTTTGATCACGAGGTGAGTAGGATGAGGGAGATTCTAGGTGAGGGAAAGATTGAGGAGGACGTGAGAGATGTGAGTTAGGCCTTGCGATTCGAGGAATTAGCACTGATGGAATCATATAAGGTTCCCTTCAATATTAAATTTCCTAAACTCAAATTGAAAAAGCTACATTCCAATGTCAAATATTCTTATTTGGGGGAAGATAAGACATATGCTATTGTTGTCTCCTCTAGCCTAGATAAAGATCAAGGAGGGAAGCTTATGGCTATTTTAAGGAAGCCCAGTGGTGATTTAGGTTGATCTATTGTAAATTTGAAAGGAATAAT
The DNA here is from genome assembly GCA_949130495.1 of Sambucus nigra. Classification (NCBI taxonomy): domain Eukaryota; kingdom Viridiplantae; phylum Streptophyta; class Magnoliopsida; order Dipsacales; family Adoxaceae; genus Sambucus; species Sambucus nigra. The sequence goes on along the minus strand of OX422220.1, from coordinate 380,900,697 downwards.
TCCCTTGATTTGTACCCATAAAATCCACCTAGAGGAGAACGTGAAGCCCTAGGGAAATACAAAGAACATTGAACTCGATTATGAAAGATGTGGTGAGAATGAAAATCGTAATTTTTTTGGATGAAGGCATCATCTATACCTTTTCGAATAGTAAATGGGTTAGTTCAATCGAAGACGTTACCAAGATGTCGGGAATCATCGTGGTTGAGAACACAAATGGAGAACTTATTTCAAAACTTACGACCGTCGGTTGGCGCATTTGCATTAATCACTAGAAACTTAATGCCGACATTAAGAAAGACCACTTCCCTTTCTCGTTCATCGATCAAATGATCGAAAGAGTTTTGGGCAATCCATTTTACTAATTTTTGGATGGTTATTCCTATTATAACCACATAGAAGTGGATGTTCTTGATCAAGAGAAGACTACCTTCGCATGTCCTTTTGACACTTTTTCCTGCAAAAGGATGCCATTTTGATTATACAATGTGCCAACGACCTTTCAAATTTGCATGTTAAGTCTTTTTAGTAACATCATTGAGAGAGGACTTGGGGTGTTTATGGATGACTCTAGCATTTTTGATTGATCTTTTGACCAACGTCTTGCTAACCTTAATAAAGTACTTTCCCGCTATGTGGAAAAAAACCTAGTACTGAATTCGGAGAAATTCGATTTCATGTTCTCGAAGGAGTAATTCTAGGCCACATAATATCATCCAAGGGGATAGAAGTGGATATGGAACAAATTTACATCACTTTCGAACTATCCCAACCCAAGTTATTAAAAGACGTGCGCTCATTTATGGGGCATGTGGGATTCTATTGTAGGTTTATTCAGGATTTTAGCTCCATAGCTATACCCTCAAGTAACTTACTCATTAAGGATTCCCTATTTGAGTGGAGCGAAGTGTGGCAAGACGCCTTTGAGAAATGGAACAGAATGATCATCTCTGCTACCATAATGCAAGCTTCAGATTCGACTATCCCAATCGAGCTAATGTGTGATGCGAGTGACAACGCGATTGGGGAGGTTTTAGGGCAAAAGAGAGATAATTAGTCACATGTCATATACTATGTTAGCCGGACTTTAACCGTACCCCAAATAAACTACTCCACCACACAGAAAGAGTTTCTAACGGAAGTGTTTGCCCTTGATAAATTACATTCATATCTTATCGGGTCACCCATTATATGATCTACCGTCCACGCGGAACTAAAATACCTCCTTTCCAATAATGATGGAAAGTCATGCCTCATTAGGTGGACCTTGTTATTCCAAGAATTTGACCTTTCCGTAAAAAATAATAAAGGATTAGAAAATTTCATGGTCGGCCACTTGTCCAAGCTCTCATAGGACATACCTTAAGATCGCGTACCTATAGATGAGTATTTTCAGGATAAACAAGTTTTTTATACTTCCTCTCTACCTTGATTTGTGCACATCGTGAACTATCTCGTGATGGGGGTTGTTCCCTCTGATTGGATTCTGCAAGAGAATATAAATCTTTTCACAAGGTTGTGCAAGTTCTTTTAGGACGATCCCTTCTATTTAAGTATCGCGCAGACCAAATAATCTAGAAGCGTGTACCGAACAATGAGATCCAAAGTGTCATCCGGTTTTTGTCACTCAAAAGCATGTGGAGGCCACTTTTTCATGAAGAATATAACCACAAAGATTCTCCAATGCAATCTCTATTAGCCTATTATGTTATGGGATGTGAGCGTATTTGATGATCATGCAAGAGATGTCAAAAAATGGACACTATTACAAGACATGATATAATGTCATTGACCCCTATATTTTCTACTGAGATGTTTAACTGTTGGGAAATAAACTTCATGGGACCCTTTCTTCCCTATTTTGGATTTCTGTACATCCTTATTGCGGTTGCACGAATGACAATAAGGCGGTGGTAAAGTTCATCAATGAAGATAAAGTTTCTAATTTTGGTGGTCTTAAAGCCGTCATTAGTGACAACAGATCGCACTTTTACAATAAGTCATTCGAGAAGTCAATGAGGAAGTATGGAGTTATACACAAGGTTAGGAGAACTTACCACAAGCAAAAAAATGCACAAGCTGAGCTAGCTAATCGAGCGATCAAAATCATTCTCGAAAATATTGTTGATCCTAGTCGTTAGGATTGGTCCATTGGATTACTTGATGTGATATAGGCTTATCAAACCTCTTACTAAAACCCCCTCGGGATGTCCCCATTTTGATTTGTGTATGGAAAGCCTTGATACCTCCCCATCGATTAATAACACAAGGAGTTTTTGGGAATCTAGAGGTTAAACTTCATTTTGGATATGAGTTAGAAAACATACTCAGTGATACGTATGAGAGCACCCGAATTACAAAAGAACGGATGAAACTTGCCCATGATCGGAATGTAAATTGCAAAGTGTTCCATTCGGGACAAAGAATGATCCTTTACAAATCACATTAACACTTGTTTCATGAAATGTTATGGTTAAGATATTCCACACTCTTTGTTGTGAGGCAAGTGTTCCTACATGGTGCAATAGAGGTGGAGGGTCCGAAAAATCGGAGCCCATTCAAAATTAATGGACAATGCCTAAAGCAGGAGTGTATCGTGGAAGTGAAGATAATTTTATTATCGGACCCCGTGTATGGGGATGAGTAGGTTTTAGAGAGAGGTCGTCGCATCCCCATTGCATATAGGGTGAGTATTAGTTGTATAAAGGAGTTGTGTGAGTGCGTCGTGTTTTAGGAATCGATTGTGTGCGTTATTGTGAGAACAGGTCTTCTTTTTATTTTCAAGACCCGTTTTGAGAGTGACAAATGAGTCCGTGGTAACTTTGATGAGATTTGGTCGAAAACGGTGAATTTACGTCAAATCCTTAGAGGCTTTTAGGAAACCCACCTCTATGCCTGAGGGAGTGTGAAAATTATGAGGAAAGCGTTAAATTGTGAAAACATTTTGTTTAGAAAATATAACCCTCATGGTAAAGGGTTAAAAAAATTCAGTGTTGAATTTCGAACCGATTCAGTTTTTGAGCAAAACAGTTTGGTTCCTCACACGAACCGGTTCGCTTTTCTGAAGTAAAAACCTAATTTTTCCCACTTTATTTCTTCTTTTCCTCCCAACCTTTCACATTCACTCCACCAAAAACTCTTCCCCTTTCCTCCACACATGAAATTACAACCAAAAACACTCCCTCTACCTTCGAACCCTTTCATTTTCCAATACCATTCATTTCGCCCCAAAACTAAACTTTTATTTTCCCACCTTTTTGTACCTATAAATATCCCCTCCACCATTCATCCTCACATTTCCATATTCTCTCATTTCCTATGATTCTCCCTACTTATTCCTAAGTTCCATCCTATTATTACATGGCTCCCAAACAATACCTGAAGAAATATAAGTCCACTGAAATGCTCGAAGGCGACGTGCAGGTGACTTTTTGTTCTCCACAAGAAAGGAATTGATGCAATGCCTATTTTGGCGCACGTCGCACCTTATTCATCGAAAGCCGAATTTTTTGGGACGACATCATCGAGAATGTTGTGTCACTCTTATCAAGGATCAGGTGGAAAAATTTGTAAGCCAATGAAGAAGGTCCCATATACGAGGCACATATCCAAATTATTTTACGGGACTCTCATTCGTACCTTTGACGAGAATTACGAGACATATACAGATGGTGTGGTGATTCCTTTATTGAAAAAAATTATCAAATGAAAGATGCAAGAAGTGGGTGAAATACTTTAAGAACTAAAATAACCCCTACCACTAAAAGGACATCACCCACATCGAGCTTTCTAGCCGTTAGGCTCCGGACACTCCTTGGACTAGTGAAAGTTTCCCATCCGGGTGACTCTTGTCTCATACTCGGTTGGCTAACCTCATCACATGTGGAGCCATTCTACCAATGAAGAATGATTCCTCAATCTTCGTGCGACATGATATCTTTCTCTATTTTTTGTTCGACATGACGTCCAAGATACTCCTAGCACATGTAAACTTCGATGAAATCACAAGTGTGGCTTATTGCCCCACCGGCACAACTTCTCTTCTATGTGTCCGCTTTATCACATCTCTATGCCTAGTGTAACAACCCGCCTAATGGGATACCGGGTGAATACTCCTATATCAAATTATAATAGGAGTTACATATGGATCGTTCTTAGCATCACTGTCGAAAATCCATTTAATTACTAATACCCTATTAGGTGAGCGTTAAAAACTTTTAACTCTTTTTAAACAATTAATATGAAACATCCACAAGTTAATGCGTAAATGAAACTAAAATGAAAATGAAATAAAATAAAATAACCGAACACTCGGTTCAAAATTATACAACCATATCGAATGACGTATAAAAGAATAAATAAATACAGTTGAGCCATTGGCTCGAATGTTTATACAATACCTCCTATCTAGTGTACAAGAGAAGAAGCGTCTACCGAGAACCCGCAAGCATCCACAGCTGCTGCAGCAGACATCTGACTCGAAGGAAGTGTCATCCAGGTGTCACTACACCAAAAACAGCAATTTGGCACACCCGAATGTTAAAAATCTGGCACAGTTTTAAACTGTGCCAAATTCTGGAACGGTTTAATGATAATCTGGCACACTTTAAAACAGTGCCAAAATTTGGCACTGTTTTAAAGTGTGCCAAAATTGAGTACACGTGATTAAAATATAAAAGTCCCAAAAAAAATCATTCCCTCCTCTTTCCTCTCTCATTTTTCAATATCCCGCTCCCCGTATCTCTCCCTCCCCTCACCCGCTTACTGGCTCCACTGCGACATCCAACGCTAAGTCCGGCCATCGCTTGGCCCAGTGGCTAGTGATCTTCTTGCGGCGGTATCCAGTGCTAAGTCCGGCCACCGCTTGGCCCAGTGGCTATTGATCTTCTTGCGGAGAAGCACTGCCGACAACCAATGAACGTTTGGGGTTTTGGCGATGCGGAGATGGTGGATTAGAGCGGGAACCACCTGTGGATCCTTTGCAAGCTGCTTAATCTGATCCTCCGATTGTCTCCGGGCGTCGTTGACCGGCATCAAGAACTCGATTAACAACTGACTACACCATTTTCACTCTCTCTCTCTCTCCCCCTATATATCTATATGTAGGTACCATCGGTGTTCTCTCTTCGCAAGGTATCTTTCATTCCCTCTTCGTTCAGCTCCATTGTAAGAAAACTTATTATTTTTCCGTCTTTTGTTCCCTATTTTGCCCAAAGCATCAGCATATTTCCTTATTTCTAAGTTCTGATTTTGATTGGTTTTTGGTAAAATTTGAGACCCATTTTGGCCGAGAAAGGAGATGTTGAGCAGCAATCATTGAAGCAGGCTTTTGTGGCTGCTCTAATGTAAGGTGATTGCATTTTTTTTTCTCCTTATGTTTGTTCCATCTAAATACAATTTTTTTTCTCCTTGATGTCAATTTGTGTAGTGATTAAGTAGTAATTGGTGTCAATTTTTTTTGGTTTGGTTTATTTGTATTTCAATATGAGTTGAAATTGTTAGATTATGTATATGAATTGACTTCTACTATGAATCGTTCATAAACCCCTTGAATATATGCGTAAATATTTAGAGAATGGAATCAAATTGATTAAGATTGAATTTTTAGGGTTCTTGATAGAGAATTGGGTTTTATTAGTAAATCTTGAATTAATATTGTGTTTTTGATGTTTTAATCATGTTTAAATCATAGTTACTTTATCTAGATGTTATATGAATGATTTATGGGAGGTTTAGGGGTCATTAATGGAGTTTTGATTTGAGTTTTGTTGAGTTGGGTAAGATTAAGTTTAGGGTGATTCATTGGTTTATTGTATGTAATAAGTTCATTATTTACATAACTTTGTAATGATACTAGAGTGAATAATTCCTAAACTTTTTTTAGATTTCCATGTGTTGTGAGAATATTTTTTTCTGTTTTACATGTGTAAAATTCACACTACATGTGTACTCGTGGATATCGTACCAAGGGGGATTTAGTTATCGGGGCACGCACGACGCAGACCGTGATGGCACCTTCGTGAGTAGATGAGTAAGACTTGGTCATATAACTCCCGCGTCACATGTATAGCTACCTGTATCAGAGATGGATTGATGGGGATATTTCATCATATAGACTTGGTATGGTAGAATATATGAGTGATGGGTATACGTGGTGATTCATCGCTTTCTCGTGTTAAGGTAGGTTTGGGATGATCTAAGACTATACTTGGTTTGCGCGAGTGATCCCAGAGGGCAATAGGGATATGCCTTTGTTAATTTCACCAATTTAAGTAAGATCCTACTTCTATGGTAACATTATAGTTCATGCTTACAGACTTTATGACTGTCTTATTTATTTTGTACACTCGTAATTATTTAGTACAATGAATAGGACTCAGGGTGAGGACAATACTCAATATTTCACAATAGGACTCATAATAAATCGACAAATCGACAGGACCCACATCGAACACATGTTCTTGGTTTGTGGCCTATCTCAATTACTTACTCATTTTCACTAATTCTTCATGTGTGCCAAAATTGAAAAACTGGTAAATAAAACAAAAAACCAAGAACATTTCACAAGTCAGAAAATTAAGTCACATGTTGTCAAATGAATACTTTCCCTACATAATGGTTAATATATCTTTTTAAAATATAATTTTGGTATTGCAGGACCTCTTTGTGTCAGGACTGATACAACATCAGCACACTGGAATGGGCTATGGTAGAGGTACTGCGCAATCAGAGACAATGGTGAAAGTCAAAGCGAAACTCGAAGAAGTGATTGGAAAAGGGAAGATCTCAAAATGATTGCACAAATATGCAAGGATCAATAATGAGGGAGCTTATTCGGAGGATCTCAAGTTGGGAATAAATTTGGTAAGTATTTTATATTGATGATGGAAGATTTTATAATGTAGTGCACCTTTACCAAAGTAAATTCTTCATTTAGTTGTGTGCGCGTGTGTGTGTTGTGTAAGATGTTTGTCTTAAGGCCTTAATAAGTGGTTGACATGGAGGAAGGGGCTACATGGATTTCTATACTATTTTTAGATGTTAAATCGGTGGAAGGGATTTATTGGTGGTTTAGCGGTGGCTTTTGTACTTGTTGTTGTTGTTGGGCTTATTTTAATATTAAAATAAGTTGGATATCATGAATAAACAAAGGAAACTCTGTCAAAATTTTATGAAATAATTAAGTGTTCTAAATTGATTAAGGAGTTAAAGGGTGAAAACCAACACTTAAACTTAAAAACAAGTCGTTAAAGGGTGAAAACCCAAACCATCCCCCAAACGACCCTGTAGGAGCACGAACACCTCGCACGGGATCAATGTAACTTGTAGGAACTGACCGCGTAGTCCCGGGTCTCTCGGTTTGTGAATATGACGATAATTTGCAAAAATCAACACTTAGACTTAAAAACAAGCCGTTAAAGGGTAAAAACCCAAACCAGCCCCCAAACGACTCCGTAGGAGGCACGAACACCTCGCACGAGACCAAAGGAACCTCTAGGAACTGCCCGCGTAGTCCCGGGTCTCCCGGTTTGAGAATATGACGATAATTTGTAAAAATTAACACTTAGACTCAAAAATAAGCCGTTAAAGGGTGAAAACTCAAACCAGCCCTTAAACGACCCTCTAGGAGGCATGAACATCTCGCACGAGACCAATGTAACTTGTAGGAACTGACCGCGTAGTCTCGGGTCTCCCGGTTTGTGAATATGACGATAATTTGCAAAAATCACACTTTGACTTAAAAACAAGCCGTTAAAGGGTGAAAACCCAAACCAGCCACCAAACGACCCCGTAAGAGGCACGAACACCTCGCACGGGACCAATGTAACTTGTAGGAACTGACCGCGTAGTCCCGAGTCTCCCCGTCTGAGAGTATGACGATAATTTGCAAAAATCACACTTTGACTTAAAAACAAGCCCTTAAAGGGTGAAAACCCAAACCAGCCCCCAAACGACCCCGTAGGAGGCACGAACACCTCGCGTGGGACCAATGTAACTTGTAGGAACTGACCTCATTGTCCCGGGTCTCTCAGTTTGAGAGTCTGACGATAATTTGCAAAAATCACACTTAAAGTTAAAAACATACCGTTAAAGGGTGAAAACCCAAACTAGCCCCCAAACGACCCCGTAGGAGGCACGAACACCTCGCACGGGACCAATGTACCTTGTAGGAACAGACCGCGTAGTCCCGGGTCTCTCGGTTTGAGAGTGTGACGATAATTTGCAAAAATCACACTTTGACTTAAAAACAAGCCGTTAAAGGGTGAAAATCCAAACCAGCCCCCAGACGACCCCGTAGGAGGCACGAACACCTCTCACGAGACCAATGTAACTTGTAGGAACTTACCACGTAGTCCCGGGTCTCCCGATTTGAAATTATGATGATAATTTGTAAAAATCACACTTTGACCTAAAAACAAGCCGTTAAAGGGTGAAAACCCAAACCAGCCCTCAAACGACCCCGTAGGAGGCACGAACACCTCGCACGGGACCAATGTAACTTGTAGGAACAAACCGCGTAGTCTCGGGTCTCCCGGTTTGAGAGTATGTCGATAATTTGCAAAAATCATACTTTGACTTCAAAATAAGCCGTTAAAGGGTGAAAACCCAAACTAGCCCCCAAACGACGCCGTAGGAGGCACGAACACCTCGCACGAGACCAATGTAACTTGTAGGAACTGACCGCGTAGTCCCGGGTCTCTCGGTCTGAGATTATGTCGATAATTTGCAAAAATCACATTTTGACTTAAAAACAAGTTGTTAAAGGGTGAAAACCCAAACCAGCCCCCAAACGACCCCGTAGGAGGCACGAACACCTCGTACGGTACCAATGTAACTTGTAGGAACTGACCGCGTAGTCCCGGGTCTCCCGATCTGAGATTATGTCGATAATTTGCAAAAATCACACTTTGACTTAAAAACAAGCTGTTAAAGGGTGAAAACCCAACCCAGCCCCCAAACGACCCCGTAGGAAGCACGAACACCTCGCACGGGACCAATGTAACTTTTAGGAACTGACCGCGTAGTCCCGGGTCTCCCGGTTTGAGAGTATGACGATAATTTGTAAAAATCACACTTTGACTTAAAAACAAGCCGTTAAAGGGTGAAAACCCAAACCAGCTCCCAAACGACCCCGTAGGAGGCACGAACACCTCGTACTGGACTTAATGTAACTTGTAGGAACTGACCGCGTAGTCTCGGTTCTCCCGGTTTGAGAGTACGATGATATTTTGCAAAAATCACACTTTGACTTAAAAACAAGCCGTTAAAGGGTGAAAATCCAAACCAGCCCCCAGACGACCCCGTAGGAGGCACGAACACCTCTCACGAGACCAATGTAACTTATAGAAACTGACCGCGTAGTCCCGGGTCTCCCGTTTTGTGAATATGATGATAATTTGCAAAAATCAACACTTAAACTTAAAAACAAGTCGTTAAAGGGTGAAAACCCAAACCAGCCCCCAAACGACCCCGTAGGAGGCACGAACACCTCGTACGGGACCCATGAAACTTGTAGAAAGTGATCGCTTAGTCCCGGGTATCCCGATTTGAGAATATGACGATAATTTGCAAAAATCAACACTTAGAGTTAAAAACATGCCGTTAAAGGGTGAAAACCCAAACCAACCCCCAAATGACCCCGTAGGAGCTACGAACACCTCGCACGGGACCCATGTAACTTGTAGGAACTGTCCCTGTAGTCCCGGGTCTCTCGGTTTAATAGTATGACGATCATTTACAAAAATCACACTTAGAGTTAAAAATATGCCGCTATAGAGTGAAAACCCAAACCAACCCCCAAACGACCCCGTAGGAGGTACGAACACCTCGCACGGGACCCATGTAACTTGTAGGAACTGACTGCGTAGTCCCGGGTGTCTCGGTTTGAGAGTTAGACGATAATTTGTAAAAATCACACTTAGAGTTAAAAACATGCCGTTAAAGGGTGAAAACACAAACCAACCCCCAAACGACCCCTTCGGAGGCACGGACACCTCGCACGGGAGCAATGTAACTTGTAGGAACTGATCGCATAGTCCCGGGTCTCTCGGTTCGAGAGTGCAATGATAATTTGCAAAAATCAACGCTTAGACTTAAAAACATGCCGTTAAAGGGTGAAAACCCAAACCAGTCCCCAAACGACCCCGTAGGAGGCACGAACACCTCGCACGGGACCACTGTAACTTGTAGGAACTGACCTCGTTGTCCCGGTTCTCTCAGTTTGAGAGTCTGACGATAATTTACAAAAATCACACTTAAAGTTAAAAACATGCCGTTAAAGGGTGAAAACCCAAACCAGCCCCCAAATGACCCCGTAGGAGGCACGAAGACCTCGCACAGGACCAATGTAACTTGTAGGAACTGACCGCGTAGTCCCGGGTCTCTCGGTTTGAGAGTGTGACGATAATTTACAAAAATCACACTTAAAGTTAAAAACATGCCGTTAAAGGGTGAAAACCCAAACCAGCCCCCAAACGACCCCGTAGGAGGCACGAAGACCTCGCACAGGACCAATGTAACTTGTAGGAACTGACCGCGTAGTCCCGGGTCTCTCGGTTTGAGAGTGTGACGATAATTTGCAAAAATCACACTTAGTTAAAAATATGCCGTTAAAGGGTGAAAACCCAAAGCAACCCCCAAACTACCCCCTAGGAGGCACGAACACCTCGCACGGGACCAATGTAACTTGTAGGAACTGACCGCATTGTCCCGGGTCTCTCGGTTTGGGAGTATGATGATAGTTTGCAAAAATCACACTTAGAGTTAAAAACATGTCGTTAAATGGTGAAAATCCAAACCCACCCCCAAACGACCCCGTAGGAGGCACGAACACCTCGCACGGGACTAATGTAACTTGTAGAAACTGACCGCGTAGTCCCGGGTCTCCCGAGTTGAGAGTGTTACGATAATTTGCAAAAATAACACTTAGATTAAAAAACATGCCGTCAAAGGGTGAAAACCCAAACCAACCCCCAAACGACCCCGTAGGAGGCACGAACACCTCGCACGGGAACCATGTAAGTTGTAGGAACTGACCGCGTAGTCCTGTGTCTCCCGATTTGAGTGTATAACGTTAATTTGCAAAAATCACACTTAGAACTAAACACATGCCTTTAAAGGGTGAAAACCCAAACCAACCCCCAAACGACCCCGTAAGAGGCACGAACAACTCGCACGGGACCAATGTAACTTGTAGGAACTGACCGCGTAGTCTCGGATCTCTCGGTTTGAGAGTATGATGATAATTTCCACTCATATATGTAATTTTCTAGTTTTGCCAATTTTTTTTTTTTTGGTAAATTATTGGGTTACTGATATCGTATCTTTTTTGTATCCTATTTTTTTTACAGGATAACAGTTTATCGTTGGCTTTTATTCACGTGGAACACACAAAGAACTCAATGGTTTACAACAAGGATTTATTCGTGATTTCATTTATTTGTGTCATGGTCGTACGGTCTTTTGTTGTTTTATTGTTGACTTTTTATGGCCGTGCGGGCTTTTGTATGTTAATTGTTATATTTGGTAGCCGTGCAGGCTTTATGTTAGGCAGGTTTTGTATTAACAGGTGTTGGAATGTCCAGAAAATAGAGGAAACTCTGCCCAATTTTTTTTGGGCTTGTGTGCTGTTAAAGACTTGTAATATTTTAAAGTTTGTATGTACATTAGTTTATTAACAACACGCAATATTATTAATTTGTGAATTTTGTGTTTTCAAATAATTTTTTTTTTTTAAATAAAAAAATTTGGCACAGTTCAAAACCGTGGCAAAGGTGTATCATATTTTGGCACGGTTTTGAACTGTGCCAATTTTTTTTAAACTGTGCTGAATCTGGCACAGTTAAAAATCGTGCCAAAAGTGTGCCAGAAATATCAAATTCTGGCACGGTTTAAAAGTGTGCCAGAAGTGTTCCTGTTTCGATGAATCTGGCACAGTTAAAAACTGTGCCAAAAGTGTGCCAGAAATATCAAATTCTGGCACGGTTTAAAAGTGTGCCAGAAGTGTTCCTGTTTGGCCGAATCTGGCACAGTTAAAAACTGTGCCAAAAGTGTGCCAGAAATATCAAATTCTGGCACGGTTTAAAAGTGTGCCAGAAGTGTTCCTGTTTGGCCAAACCTGGCACACTTTTGAGCCGTGCCAGAAAAAAATTGCCATTTTCGAACACCTGATTCTGGCACAGTTCAAAACCGTGCCAGATTTGATCTGGGACAGTTTTAAACCGTGCCAGATTCCTGTTTTTGGTGTAGTGTGTCCCTGTGTCTGGACACCTATATAATATATATAATATATAGCAAGAAAGGAAAGTAGACAAACGGGTCAAAGCCCAAGTTTTGAAAATATTTAGCAAGTGCATAAATGCCTTATTATTTTGAAAAAGGTTTTATCTCATATTTAAGTTTGGTATCACACTCCCATGAGATACCCCTCACCTCTCCACTAACGGTGCACTCCTAGTGCATCCCTCTAAACATCCTAGTCAAGCTACCCTGCTAAACTAGGCTATCACCCAATCACTATCAACCATAGATAGTCCAATAAATGTACTAAGAGATAAACTTCACCCCAGTCTCAACGCTATGCCATGTTTGTGCGTGGGGTATCTCGCAAAGAGAAATCCAAATAAGGAACCCCCCCGATACACTACTACGCGACACGGTCGATCGTCGAGATCGGCCAGTCCCTTAGTACAGTATGATATATATAAATATATATACCATAAGAATTTATAATATAAGAGCACTAAGGATTAAACTTCTCCCCAGTCTCAACACACTGCCATATCCATGCTTGGGGTGTCTCGCGAAGCGAAATCCAAACAAGGAACCCCTCGATACACTACTATGCGTCAAGGTCGATCGTCGGGATCCATTAGACCCTCGGTACTTGATTCATCCATATATACATATTCATATTACAATATACATTCGGATCTGTCTCCCGGACTGAGGATTTATGTACAAGTATCTATCAATACTTTTCATTTTCTCAAAACTTCCCATTTCCCTTTTTATACTCAGGAAATGTAAATATAAAAGGCAATTCATTATCATGAATTTCTTTAACAAATCATATACTTTTAAAAGCCAATTTTATTATCATAAAAATTCTTTTCCTTTATATGTCATCCCATTTCCCTTTTTATACTCAGGAAATGTACCCCAAAGCCATTTCCATTATCATGAAAATGCTTTGATCAAATCATGCTTCCACATCCTTTCTTCCATCCGGGAGTGTTACCGAAGACAAACCTTTATCCCATTTCCCTTTTTATACTCAGGAAATGTAAATTAAAGCCAGTTTATTATCATAAATTGCTTTAATAAAACTATGACCGCCCCTCCGGGTTTCCCCACTTGACGCGCCCCTAAATGGCTATCATCTTCCAGGGCCTATCTATACAAGACAACCTGGGAACCTACCAACGTCGGGAAGCGGCCATATTGCCTGTGGGAAAGTCAGGACCACACCCAGAATCCCCTAACCAGCACACTAATACAAATGTCCATATGGCCTAGGGACTATATCCACCCTGCTCAATAGCTAGGGGGCTTCACCACAACGGGCGCAACTTCCCTTATGATAGTGATTTAGGGAGGTGTGTAATCCATATTTTATCAATTATGAAAAACATTTCTCTTTCCATTTTGAAAATATTAATCTTTATATTTTCAAAATCATTTCCATCATAAAATATATATACTTTATATCACACAGTATATACATATCCTATATATTCCTCCTAGAATATATACATAAACGGCCATAGTGGACTATAGCATCTGGCGATGACCAATAATCCCAAACATTCCCTCTAGGAATCATAATCATGCATTCATATAAGCATGATACTAAACCCAAATATTTCTTACTTTAATAATCACTATATATCTCAATCCTATCTAAGGATTTATTGGATATCTCCAATGATACCCTTCACTCTAAGTGAAATCAACAAATATCTATTTCCCCAAATTATCCTAATTATCTCCTAGGATACACTCAACAGTATTCGATAAAATTATACTTTTTACATGCATAATTATATAGGCAGTATGCCTACTAGAAATATTCTCGGGATTTATCTCACCCGATCAACCTTAAATTCAGTGGGTTAAGGATTTCATTTCCTTGAACCCCAAGACTACACCTAGTCCAATTAATCATTTAGAAGTCCCCAATATAAAATAGGAACCCTAATCCATCAATTTCTACAAATATTCTATTTTCCTCAAAAATATGGATTAAGGGTTACATACTTAAAACCCTTACTTTACCCTCCTAAATTGCCTTAATTTATGGACCATAAAGTCCTAAAAGGTCCTTTAGGTTATCACATAATTAACCTCAAAGCAAGATGAAATGGAATCTATGCCATCCAAATCATCCTAGAGAAATTGTCAACTTTCAGCAGGGGTCGATCGATTAACCCATGGCCATCGATCGATCGATGGCTCGATCGATCGAGCCCTCATGATCGATCGATCGATCAAGTCGGGCAACTTCTTCTCCGAGAAGCTGTTTCGGCCACGGAAGCTTCCCCTAAGCTTCCGTCTCCTCACCCAACGGCCTACAACTTCTACGAACAACAAATACACTTATAATACGGGTTATAAACATCCTAGAACCTGGAATCACCCAATATTTTCGGTTAATTTCTAAATTTCTCCAATTATCAAATTTTAGGGGTTTATTCGTTTTAACTCCCAAAAACCCATTTTATCCACGAATACCCAACCCAAAATCATTAGGGTTTGTTATACCAACAATGATATGAGATATTTATGCCTAAAAATAAATAAAGCAAGTAAACACTTGCCTCGTGGATAAAATCCGACGTCCTCGAGCTGAATCCCGCAGAGGCTGGCCGGAATCTCTCCTTTTTCTCCTCTTTTCTTCCTCCTATCTCTCTTCTCTCTCTTTCTTTCTCTTTTTCTCCCTCTCTTCCTCCTTATATAGAGAGAAAAGGGTTTAACCCCTTTAAAACTCCAAAACGACTCGTTTACCCAATTACGAGCCTATTTAACTCCAAAATTACCCGGAACTCAATTTCGACAATTGGACACTGTTTTCCGACTATCTCGGACATTCCGAGACTCATGGCACAGTCGAAATTTCCATCCAAGGTAATTGACCAAAAATCACTATTCTAACCCAAAATCAATAAATGCGGTCTTCTACTCAATATCTTACCTCTTTTGTCGCAATACTCCACGACGACATATAATTAAAATATTTCGACCTATATGGTCCCAAAAATAATCACGGCATCTGTCAAAAATCATTCAATCCTCGAAAATATCAAAAATTACTATTTCAAGAAATTCTCCAAATTCCCATTTATACTTAATTATGGGATTTAATCATCTCCAAAAAGGGCGGGTTGTTACACCTAGAAGCGGGGGATCAAAGCATGAAAGAATCCCGCAACCCAAGCCCTCATCTCGAACCAATTTTCAAAGACATTGAGATGGGGGGGGGGGGGGGGAGGATAAGAAGTGGAAGACACCGAAGAAGATGAAGAAGATGTGGAGGGGGATTTTAACCACGTGGAGAAATAGGACGATTATCAGGTAGAACCGGATTTTGAGGAAGACTTTGACGAGTGTGCATATGAAAAGACGATAATAAATACATGTATGCATAAAATTGAGTGTTGTCTTGACGGTTTTCTCCCAGAATACCACCAAGATAGGGATGACTTTTGAGCCGATTACCATTGTGTTACCTACATGATGATGCGACTCTAAGCTAATCTCTAACGTCTTAGCTTAGGCTCGGGGGCCAACTTGCCTGCATACTATATGGATTCCTATGTCCAGGATCCCAATGCTCCTGGGCCCTCTTGTTGAACATATTTTGGGCATGCATCTTATTATATATTTTATTTTATTTGTAATTGTTATATATTTCAAGAAACTATCAACTATCTTCTCTCGTTATAAATAAAAATTTGTGTTTGTGTTATATAGTATCATTCTTGCATTTTAAATATTGTTCATTTTATATTTCAAACCCACTTCTTTTCTTAATTATATTTCCGTCCATTATATTGAGGAGAATGCAAGGTCTAACTGGGGGGGGGGGGGGGTACAAGTGCATCTTTTAGAAACTTCACGACTTTAAAATGCCCCCAAAAATTGAAAATTTTGAAAAAGTCAAAAATATTTTTTCAAAATAAGTAAAAATTGGAATTTAAAATCCGTAAAAAACCATTAAATTTTTGTTTCAACTCTCAATTTGTAATAATTCCATGCATAAAGTCGAAATTGAAATAAAATGGAAATTGAATGAAAATTGACGATTTATACGAATAAATGTTGAATTTTTTTGCCATTCTTCAATTTTGAGTAATTTAAATAAATTCATCATAGATCTCTAAATCATTGTTTTGATTGGTTATAGGAAAAGAGTGGAAATTTGTTTTGAAAACGTGCCTAAAAATGTCCCAAAAATAAAAATTAAAATTAATTTCAAGACGCATACGATAATTTGATTAGTAATTCAAACGCATGGCATTAGGCCATTGTTTTTTACCAAATAACTTTATCCATAAAAATTCTAGAAAATTATCCAACTTTTGGAAGCCAACTTGATCCAAAAATCATACCCCCTTTATTTGTTAACCTGAAAAAATAAATTTAGCTTGAAGTTGTGAAAATTGATTTTTTATTTTTTATTTTTATTTTAAGTCCTTCCGGTATAGAAATAAGTTAGGAAAAAAAATGCTCAAATGAATTAAAAAAAGGAAAAAATGAGAAAATATGAAAAATAAAAAGAAATTGAAATTAAAAAAGGAGAGAAAAATGAGCAAAAGCCTGAAAAATACCCACGGAACTTCACAAGAAAATTTTCCAACTCTGAAAAATTCCGAAAAACTTGCATTGTTATCGAAATACCTTGACTTGAAAAAGTCCTAACCGAATTCGAATAACGAAGTCGATCACCGCGTGGAGAGATAAAAACAGAAAAATATAATAAAGAGAACAAAATGGTTCAAAAAAAGAAATACATTTTTCCATTTTTCAATGATCATAATCCATTCATGAGGTCATTTCGCCATAAAATTTCCGTTTTTCAATTTGTGTGCGTGAACTCTCCTCCATTATATTTACTCTTAATTTCGTGCACACAGAGAGAAAAATCCACTACCTGAGTGATTCGTTTATGAGTGCATCCCGTGAGAAATTGAATTAAAGCGAATTTTTAGAAAGTAACGTAATGATCAATTGATGGAAGTTAGCGATCAATTTTTGGCTTTACACACATGCTCGCTATGAATTCAGATTTATGACATACTTTTTGTGATAATTTTTATGAAATTTAGATTCACGGTTATTTGTTATTTTGATTTTCCTTTGAGTCGTACTATATGGTAGAAAATGAATTTTGTGGTTACGAGACACCCCTCGTCCTACTAGGTTAATTTAGGGGTTTAACGACTTGGTACATATGCTAAATGCAATCGCTTGCCCGCGAAAAATGTATTCTATCCCATAATTGATAAGTGGTATTGTAATAACCTTTTTCGGATGTTATACATTGCTTGGGACTAGCAACGTTCTAAGTTATGGGGTAAGATTTTACACAAATATTCCAAATTTATTCCTCTGATTTCAATATTTTACGAGCCCAAAAATCACATTTAACTCGAATTTATCTCATATTTATTACAACTAACCTTTTTGGCAAGTATTTCGCATTTTGAATATTTATGATGTATTTATAGGTAAATCAAGAAATTGGACGGAAGAGAATGGAGAAAATAATTAAAACTATTAGATAAAGGGAAGTCAAGGACAAAGTCGTAAATTTATAGCAAGAACCGGGAGAAAGTTCCAATATGAAAATTGAAGATCTCGAGTTCATGAATACATAGGAAGAAACAAAACCGCGATTCGAGTTATGGTGAAGAAGTTATGGCAATTTGAAGGTGGAGAAAAGTCCATGGAGGAAGAAGCAAGTTAAAGTGCAATAACCAAACCCAAAGATCAAATCGATTTGGTTTCTGGAGCGAACAAGTTCGCTTGGACTTGAGGGATACCATAGTTCGCTTTGGTCCTAGGGTTCGATTTTTCATGGGATTTTTTTATCATTTCCTAAGTTGTAGATAGAGTTGTTAGGGTCAATGATTACTACTTTAAACATCTTTGTCACTTGTATAAGTCTTTTTGGAGACATAATGTTCATATTATACACTTTTTTAGGGAAGGAATTAATCATTATTCATTGGAGAACAGAGAATTCATATTTTCACATTAAGTTAATTGAAGTTCTTGCATTTTTTCGAAAATCCTTTTTTGGTGTGAAGTCTTACTCTTGCAACTTTATTTCTTCATAATTTGTATAAATTTCTCAATTATTTCTTATTATTTAATTATGAATGCTTTCATGATAAGTATGATTAGTATAGAATTTAATTCCACATATAGCTAAGTTATTTGTGGGTTGGAAAACATGAACTGAACCTAGAGTATTCGACTTCAAACGTACAATTCAACATAATTAAATAAATATTTTTTTTAGTTTTATCTGTTGATCGGGACTATTAGTGTTGACCCCTTAACTCAGTTGTTAAAAGCATACAGAGTGTTTGAGGATGGATTATATGTGTCGTAAATATATCATTCGCACTAATTAATTTGTGTACCAATTATTGCACGAGGTAAAGCCCAAACATATTTGGTGCGTCGAATGGATTTGTACTTTTCTTTTAATTAATTAATTAATTTCTATAATTGTATATTTATCGGAGACACTCTACCATTTGGGGATTGGATCCCAATATCATTTTCCAAAAGTGTTTTAAAACAAAAAAAATCAATCTTTACTTTAAGTAGTTTAATTTCATACTTTCATAACTTAATTTGCCTAGGTAATTTGAAATTTCTTAAAGTAAAAAATTATAATCTTTTGCTTTCTTTTTCTGTGTCAAAGCTTAGATTTAATAAGACAACCCTACATTCGTAGTTAACGACCTATTCCCTGTGGATTTGACCCCATCTTATCTGGTTTATTACTTGATCGATCGATTTACACTGGAGCCGTAAGTACACACATAGCACACATTTTTTGTTGCTCATCAATAAGCCGCTGTAGTAGATGGTAAGGTGAAAAATATGTAAGGTTAATTTTAATACTGATTAATGTCTATTGAGATTAACTCAGAAAATAACTCTAACAATGATGGTTTCTACTAATTTTTGCAAAACTCCCATTGTAGATTTCATTATTAATCTTGATATTATCATCCATTTATATCAATTGCCTGTGCTCACCGTAGGCGACCGGAAATGATTAAAAATGTAATATTATCCGACTGATATGGAGGATGAGAATACCATTGAAAATCTTGACATTGCATTTAGATCCTTCCGAAGGGGACATTGTCAAGTAAATTACCACTATAACCATTTTCGCATGCCTATAAAAAATTTCTTGTACTTCCCTCTTTTTGTAGAGATTTTACAAAAGATGTAACTCATTGACTGCATATTTTTTGCGTAGGTGACCAAAGTTAAAATCCCCGATAGGAATAGTTTCTCACCCATGTATTGTTAATTTATCTACAGGGAGAGGTCGACTCCCAATTTTGCAGGAATTTGACAAAAGCACTTATTAAGTGAAAATTCTATATAGGGAAAAGGGTCCTAAGATGAAGACATCTACTAGTCTGGGCGTCCTCCTATGATACCAGTTACAATTCCACAGTAAAAGTAAAGAGAAAACAAATGTGGCTTCCAATATATCATATCCCTTCCCTTGGATGCAATAACCCTTGTGCCTTTTTATAAGCATGTGGCTTCATAAAGTGACATGGAGACAACAATTGACTCCTGAAAAAAAAGTAAAAGTATTATTTTAAACATATTGAATCTTTCACGTGATAACTTGAGGTTTCTTATTTGTATTATACACAAGACACCATGAAATTTCCATCAAAATTTACTAAAATAATCTTTTTCTAATTGAAGAATTTTCAAAGTAGCTTTACACCTTATTTTACCAATAGGATATCACGTGTATCTTTAGGTATTAGTCACGATCTGAATGGGTGGGGAGGCCATCGTTTCCTAAAAAGGAACATGGAAAAGTACTTGATACTTATTGGATATAAATAGACAAGAAAATCCTCATGCCTAAAGACACGACTAAATTTTTTAAACCATATCACGTGCTTACAACATGCATAATTAAACAGAGTCTTCTTCTTGTTAACTGAAACTTCTTTGTTAGTTATAATCATAAACCTAAATATTCAAAAACATAAGATATCAATATATAAAAATTAAAAGAACATCAATTCAAACATATTTAAATGTTATACAATATTGCATGAATTTTATATGTGAAAACGATCGAACTAAATGGGTCGCATCAACCAAATACTTACTTAAAGACATCAACGTATGTTTTTAAATTTAATATAAAAGCCACATCTGGTGTGACGTTCTTAGTTGTATTTTATTCTAATTAAAATTGTGAACCATTAAGTTAGGAGTCAATTGTATAGGCAATAAACGACAAGAAACAAATTGTGAGTAAGGCTAGGCAAATGGAACTTAAAGTTGACAGTGTGGAGCATTTGTTTTGCTTCAATAAACAAACACTGTACGTGGTTAGCAAGAATAAAGTGTTCCTCTTCATCAATAAACATAAAACTAATTAACCAAGTAATTAAACATCTATTCAAAGTAACACATAACATAGTGCAATTTAAAATTGAAATAATTATTTATTCAGAGAAATGACATATTAATGGTGCAAAATAGGTAAAGAAATATGCACACCCCCTCCCCCTTCACTGCAACTAAAAAATGATCTAAATCATACCTCAAACCACCACACAAGCCGTCCCCTATTCAACACGAGCTAAATGACCTTCGGCTCAGACCCCAGTGTACAATGCCACAAATACTAAATTACTCGTTACTAAACCATAATATACACTTATAGGTCGCACAACACCACAGACTGTTCGAGAGAGAGGGGGAGTCGTGCTACACCTTCCACGAGCATCAAACACCAAACGAGGGATGACTGATGATGAGTCCCCTATGACAAAATGAGTATGTTTACCTTATGCTGGACCAGAGGTTAAGTACATCCACTATACTGATACACCTCATGTGAATCTTAATATGGAATACTAGAGGAGTTGGGAGGGTATCCTTTTATTCCGAGGTCATCCATCTCATCTGGCTTCATTACCCTCATATGGTGGTGGTCCTTGATGCTCGCTTGGATGTGCGTCGGTCAATTTCGAAAATTAGGAGGTTGCCTTTTCAAAACAACATAGTCTCCCCATACTTGGTCCAATTGGGAGGAATCTTTGTTTTGTGGTGAGATTGCATCATCACGATACATGAATTGGCAGTTTCACCTAGGTTCATCCATCTTCTTGTGGAGAATGACCCGACCGCTGGGCCTTTGGATTTCATAGCAGTTTATATGTCACCACAACAACATAATTAAACTCATGTATAGAACTATCTTCAACAACTTTCAACTACAATCCATCACCCCTAGATATTTATCGGTGATTTCAATACTATTATAGGTCCCCGTGAGAAGCTTGGTGGTTTCCCCTTTACATTGGGACGGGGCCATGCTCTTACTAATTTCATGCATTCATGAATTATATATGACCTAGGATTTACTGAACCCTCATTAACCTAGAAATCCATCACTTCTTTTGGTCATCATATTCGGGAACGGCTAGATCGAGGGCTTGGTAATGGAAGCTGGATGTTAGCCTACCCCCACACTCTTTTTACCCACCTTTCGAACGGTTGTTCGAATTACTGGCCCATGTTTCTTGATACGTTATCAGCACGGTCAAAACAAACATAACGATTTATATACTTCAAGGAATGGGTACGATATACTTCATTCCACGCGATGCTAGGGTACCAATGGCAACGACAAATTCCAGGTTTTTCGGACTATATTTTCTTCCATAAAACGAGCGACTTTCGGGCGACAACAACAACATGGAAACATTACCATTTTGGTAACAAGTCTCATACTATTACTATCCTATAGTAATATCTCCAAGTTACTCGGAGTCAGATGGAACAACAACTAGATCCGACTTCCTGTGCGTATGAGGGCCTTCTCTAGGATTAATTATCTTGCTGCCTCATGCTTGAATGTCGGTACTGGAAAAATAAGAGCAAAGTACAATGGTCCCTTAACAGTTAATATAACACTAATACTTTCATGCATGTGTCGCTCATCATTGACGAGAGAATAATATCCACTCAATTTTTCATCCGGACACAGGATGGCATCACACAGTGCCTTCTATCCAAACCAAGTTCCAATAATTCTATATGAAAATTCTTACCATTACTAACCCACCAATAGCCACTGAGGAAGAACCGTTCATGATGATAAAGCCAACAGACTATTCTTCCGAGATAAGGTTTATGAGGAGAAGATTTGCCTGACACTGCAATAAATGGACCATAATAATATCCCAGTTTAAGATGGCCTCACTGCCGAATCCACTAGTCGGTTATAGGGTTTGTGGTCACCAACCATGTCCTCTGATTCTTTGACACAGGATACATTCCACCTGAGATTAATTAGACTTTTCTATATTCATTCCGAAAACCAAAATCCCTACTCAAGTGACGCATTTTCGTCTTATCATCTTGTGTAATGTGATCTACAAACTTATCTCCTCCATTATTGTAGCCCAGATGAGACCTATTATGAAATGCATTATCTCGCCTTACCAAATAATGTTCATTGCAAATAGGCACATCCAAGACAATATTTTTCTCACTCACGAGATCATGCATTCCATGCGAATGTCCAAATCTAAAAAGGGTAGCTGTGCAATCATGCTTGACTTACAAATAGCATACGACCAATTGGAATGACCCTTTATTCACTAGGTGATCACAAAAGCACGACTTTCCTGAGAAGTGGATCCACCTTATTCTTCCTGTATCTCCACTCCCTCGTACTAAACTTTAATTAATGGCCACCTCGGAGAAACATTTTACCCCACCCATGGCCTTCGACAAGGCGACCCCCCTCACCTTACTTCTGTATTCTTTATTTGGACGTATTGCTCCATACTGTTGATCGAGAGTATAATCACCACCGTCTGACTGCTTTTTGCACATATTGAACGGGGCCCTATATACAAGCACTGGCCTTGCAGATGGCTGCATGTTCTTCCTGCAACCTACTGTAGCTACACTTGATAAATTTACATATATACTCAACCATTTTCAGGCCCTTTCTGTCCAAGCCATTATCTACGCCAAGTCTTCTCTGACCTTTAGGCACTCTACTATGCATGTTATTCACCATAGAGCTATCCAACATATGTGAATTTCTCGATATCAGGGACATGATAAATACCTGGGCCTCCCCATGCTTACTGGGCGGGTCTTAGGTCAGCTATTCCACGAGACTATCAATGCACTTGAAAGTCGACTCCTCGTGTGGTATAATAATTTCTTGTACTTTGCGAAATGTGTCACGCTCATCAATGCTGTAGGCATGTCCATGCCCTCGTACTTTATGTCCGGTTATCCTCTTCCCAAGTCGATTCTAAGTACCCTTACCCAAAAAATTAAAGTTTTCTTTTGGAATTCAACACATTTGGCTCGCAAAATGCCTACTTCCCCATGGTCGACTATAACATTACCCCGACCGTTGGGTGGTTGTGAATTAAAAACTTGCACACCTTAAATGATGCCTTCATAATTAAGTTACTATTGAATGTTCTCCACCACCTAGAGAATCGTTGGTCTCGTACCATTACCCATAAATATTTCCCTCAAGCTACTCTCCTTACATCAAACAAGAAACCACGTTGCTCATGGTTCTGGACCAAGATTTCTCAATTGCTGCCTCTTTTCAAAAAAGGACTCAAATGGCGAATGGGACAAAGCCATATTTCCTTTAGACATCACATTTGAGTCATAAATGCCACTATGGAAACATTGTTTCCATACATTACCAGTACAGTTCTGGATGTGCCACTTGTATCCTTTATTATTAACTCCTAGTGGAATTTTCCAACTTTGTCTCAGTGGTTGCCCGCTCACTTTCTACCGCACATTCAGGCCATATACATCCCGCTAGGCCAGATGTATTATAAACCTTATTGGTAGCCTTATCCAGCGGGTGTTTTTCTTATTTGCTCCACTTATCGCTGGTTGTGTACACCAACCTACATCCAACACCTCCCAATTCTCCTATGGCTTTAGCTGTGGAAGGGTCCCCTTCCACCGAAGGTGCACACATTTTTATATTTCTTAGTACTTGATGCCCTCTCATCATCTGATCGACTTTCCAATTACCATATAGTGTCATTTCCGCAATGCTCACTCTGTGGACACGACGAGAGTAATACTCATATATTTAACATGTTCCTCCCTTTCTTCAACCTCCATACTCTATACTGTACTAGAAAAATTGAACATAAAATCACTAAATCCATATTTTAGTTACAAATCATTTATCATTTAATCACCTTGATTTACGCCAGGCTTGCAAATCTGTCATTCTAGTATTGGAATGCCAACATATTGTATAACCCACAATTTTAAACACATTATCGCATCAATTCAAATGGTAGTTGTTAGCACAAAACTCCCAAAAGGCCATCGTACAATCGCTAATAAAAGATTATTTGAATTTAAGAGATCATTAAGAAGTTTTAACCTAACAAATAACTATAAAACAAAAAATATACTATTCAAAATAGGTCATTGGATTACTATCTTATCACACTATCCTACCCAAAACATGCATTCAAAGCCTAACATATAATGTGTAAACTAGGCATTGATATAATAATAATCTCATTCTTAAGATTAAATAAAGAAGACCATTTGTGTGAACTTAAAAAAAAATAGTGCATAAATGTAAGTAAAAATTACAAAATATCAATCTAAATTTGGGTCCAATGTTAGCTAAGCCACAACCAACACTCTGTGCTTGATTCAAAGTACACACAATCTAATATCTAAGGTAATCTGTGAGAGTTTAAATGGTATATGCACAACTAATAAACTCAAATCATGAAACATGTTACAAACGAAATAAATGATAACTCATGACATCTGAACTGTTTTGCGTTGGATGGAACACTGTGTGGCCTATAATTAATGATATTAGAGGCTTAGAATATTAACTTGCACACTTTCTTTGCAAACATATTCAGTGAATTTCGAATAAGTGGTCTCGTGGAGTTATGGATGGACGAAATATAGATAACAGAAAAAAAAAACAATAGATAATATAATATTTGATATTGATAAAGACAAATGAAAAACACCATCAAACCATTTCAATATCATCAGTCATCATCAATGCCACCACAATTAAGATGAGACTAAAAAAAACTACAAACAATACAAAATCCATATCCCAAATGATGAAATATAAAAAATGTGGGATTTATAATGATGGAATCTACAAAAACCTTTAATTTTTGATATTGTAGGGTCATGGATTATATACCTGGGATTTAAAATGAATAAATCAACAAAACAAGAAGAACTAATCAAACTCTCCTTAAATCTTTCATGTTGTGATTTTGACCCAATGACCAATATCATACCATTTAGACAATGTAATCATGCCATGAAACGAATTTTAGACCATAAAATGTTCCCTAATTGATTATAATAAGTTTGCGAAACGCAATACCCATCCCAATTTGACAACTATAGATTCACCTGTGCTTTTCCACACGTATATAAACAACTATGATGACCATGGAAATTGAAGATTTAAGAAAAAGATGACTATATCAGTGGAATTAGGAAAAAATATCTTGTAAATGTGTAGGAAGTGAATGTATGATAGGGGTGATAAATATGGAGGATATACCTAGGGGAATGCAAGCCATAACACAATTTGAAGGGAAATATTTTTTGTTGGAAAAAGTAGGAGGATGTCCTTGAGAGTTAGGGAGTGAGGAAGAGAGCAAGAAAATAAGCACTCTAAGTAGAAATGAGAGAGAGAGAGAGAGAGAGAGAGAGAGAGAGAGAGAGAGAGACCAGAACAACCAAAATCGCATAAGAGATACACTGTTAGTGCTATAAAATAAATTAAATGAATTTGATTAATGTAGGGTGTTTTCAAACAAGATCACTAAAACTAACATTTGCTATGCAATTGCATAGAATTTTCCTACAATAATGTCTAACAAAGAAAGATAGCACAATAAACGAAGTTTAATACAACTAGTTGAAACAACAATTTGCATTATTCAATTAACATGTGAATACTTAAAGTTAAAGAATTCACTAATATAATTAAACTTAATTTATTTAATCTAATGCCATTTGCTTTTAGTAAATAATTTTGCTTTCCATCCATCACAAATTAAGAGTCAAGTAATGAATCCAAACAATAAAATAAAAACTAAACAAATACCACAATAAGTGACCAATTAATGAAAACATCTCTAATTGTTCCTTTTTGAGCTTGTAACATATATATCACAAAAAAATTAATCAAACCAGGCCCAAAAAATTAACTCCAATTGTCTCAAAAAAATTAACATACCTAAATTATTCACTATAATATTCTTGCACATTCATATGAAAATTCACATCAACTAATGACAAGATACCTAAATTAACTCAAAGTGTCTCAATAATGTTAATCCAACCGATCACTAAAATTTAAAGGCCAACATTTTGTTTACGGACTAATTTTGTCTTAAAGGTCTAATTTTAATATTATTCCAAAAAAGACAATAGTTAAGCCTAAGATAAAAATAAAGTAAGTCGTAAAAAAAATAATCAAAATGTCGTTGGAATATGCTCTTAAAACTAGCTAGGGTTTCATTCAAGTACCAACCAATGAGAATTTTTTGTGTGTGTGCGCGTGGGAATGAGGAGTGTTGTGTGATGGGTGTGTCTACAATTTTGGGAGGGTTAGGTTACTTTGGGGAAAAACAAGTTTCCGATTTGAGATGGGGGAAAGTGTTGGCCAAAATTTTCATTTACCACGCGCATCCAAACTTTTTTGAGGAAAAAAAACAGTCATAAATACTATACTTATTAGATATGTATCTTCAATATCTATCAAAAACAGTCATACTATATAAAATTAAATATGATTGTTATGTTTAAAATATCATATAAATTAACACTAATAAATATATAATGACTAATTATAACAAAAATATGTCATACATAAGTAATAGTTTTACACTTTACACTTTTGTTAACTTGCTTCACATAACCCTCCCGTCTTAGTTACCTACAGAAACACCAACTCCTTTTCAGTGCCTATAAATATATGTTTTCTCTTCTTGTTACATATTTTTGAATTATATCCAATGAATGTTTCACCATTATGCCATGTAATATGAGTAGAATTCTATTGTTGGAAGTTAATATCGGTGATGTGCCAACTAGATAAGATATAACTATGTTTTTATAAGTCAACAGATCATAGAAATGAACCCGCCTAAAGGGGCGGAAACCCGTATACAGGAAGTATACAAATAGTAAAGCAAAGGCCGAAACCCAAACAAAGACTAGCCTACCCCTCGAAAAACCTCCAAAAGTCAAGGAAAAGAGACAACGATGTATCGGTCCTTGTTCGATGCCAAGAGAAAAGAAGGCTTATGAAGTAGTACCGCAAACAAGAAGGATCCAACTCTACCCCCTCAAAACATCTACGGTTTCCTTCCTTCCAAACACACCAAAAAATACAATGAGGGACCATCTTCCAAACCCCCTAGGACCAAGCCAACCCCTAGGACTAACCTAAGCCACGAACACCCCGCTCACCTCCCGAGGCATAACCCATGAGATCATTCCTAAAGAAAGGATCAATTCCCAAATTCCTTGGGTCACGTGACAGTGCAGGAGAAGGTGATTGGTTGTTTCCACATCCTTCTTGCATAGCCAACATCTACTGGCTAACCTCCCCCCACGATTCTGCAACCCCTCAATAGTGAAAATGTCTTTCCTGGTCACAGCCCACACAAAAAAACTAACCTTTGGGGGCGTCGGGTTCTTCCAAATAGACTTCCACGGAAGAGAGACTCTCCAATTGCCCCCTAATCACATGATAATATTTCTTAACTGAGAAAATGCTATCTTGAGAGCTCGACCACCTTAACTCATCATCCCCGAAGACAACCACTCAACGAATGCCTCGGCCTCCTCCAACTCCCAATCCTTAAGCCCCCTTCTAAAATTAGTGTCCCACACCACACTATCCCCCAACCTCCTTCTATGATCCTCCATTGTCCCTCGAGAGAGCCTCCCTCACCCCAACTTTCCTTCCAAAACCTGACACGATTTCCTCTCCCGAGATGAAAGGAAGTGGACTTAGAGAAAACATCCCAACCACGAGTAATGTAATTCCACATACCAACCCCATGAGCCCCACCCCCCACCCCCACCCTAGGTCTCCACCTAAACTGGTCAACCCCATGTCTAATCATCATCATCTTCTTCCATAATCTTCCCCCTTCCTTATTAAACCTCCACAACCACTTGCCCAATAAAGTCTAATTGAAGTGTGATAAACTTCTCACCCCCGTCCAACCCTCCTTCATCGGACTGCATACCTAATCCGAAATCACCAGGTTGTATTTGCACTGACCATCATTCCCCATCCATAGGAAGTTCCTCATCATCTGGTCAAGTATGTTTCCCACATAAGAAGGAAGAGGGAGGACCGATAAGAAGTACGTCAATAAACTCGATAAAACACTTCTGATCAACGTCAACCTTCCCCTTTGGAAATGTAACTATGCTTCCAGCTTGCTAACGTCCTTTGAACCCTCTTGATAACCGGATCCCACATCGTCGTGGAAATTATATTGGAAATGGACTTAGTTATCTACAGAAACACTTAACTCCTTGAATGCCTAAAAATATACACCATCACATGAATCACCGATCACTTCACTTGATCAACCCACAACCCTCAAGCCCTTTCTTTCTTCTCATTACAATCAAAGTTGTCTCTTCATTTCTTTGTTTTTTTATCCTACACCTATTGAAACTCATGAACAACAACATGAACACCCTTCACCCTTCTTCATCATATATGGGTTTATCTTTCAAACCTCCACTGGGGTTTCACTTCCACCCCAGTGATGAAGAAATATAAAAAATGCTCTATGAAAAGATCATTTGCGACCAACTATCGGATAGTGTCCTCCAATATCATGTGAGGGAGAGGAACCTCTACGACGTGGTGGAACTTCATGCAATATTTGTGGGGTGCACTAACATGAACACCCTATATTTTTTTACTCCCTTGAGTGAATAAAGGGAATAATATTAATTTTATAGTCGGCAAGGATAAGGGTAGATGGAAATGCCAACACACCGACAAGTTCAAAAATGGGCGAGAGAAAGATATCATCACAATGCCTCAAAACACGATAAGGGGTGGATAATGACTGCATTGGTTTTGCCAAATAAGAATAGCTACGTAGTTTGTCAGATTAAAAGGAAGATTCATCCAGATGAGGATGCCCATGATCAGCCACGTCCAATAAGGGTTGAAGATTATATCCATTCATCCCATCCATTTCTAACATCACCAATAAGCGATGAACATTATGTCTAGCCATCCCACCCATTTTTAACAACAACAATAAGCGTTGAAGAATATATCTGCCATTCCACCCATTTCCAACCACAACAATAAGATTTGAAGATTATGCTCGTCCATCCCACCTATTTCCATCAACAAGAATAAACATTCAAGATTATATCCATCGATCCCATTCACATCTAAATGATGAACCACCACAGGGTATGAATGCTTTCATTAGTGACTTGACCATGTGGAAAATAGAGCAACCTATAATCCTAGAAGACTATGGCATCCCCAATTTAGAATCGCCTACTGAAGAAATGACGAACGACCAATCTCACCCTGATAAATATTCCAGTTATGATGAACTCTTACCATTCTAGATATATATTTTTTATGTTTGTTACTAAAGACTTATCCTTAAATTATAGTTCAAATATAATGTATTGTGTAATATATCATGTCCCTAAATAGTTAAGTACTAAAATAAATATGCAATTTTCGTAATCCACCACCTATGTATTACTAAAATTGCATGTTTTAATGGATATTCATATTTCTAATTTACACACACACAAAAAAAGTGGGGGAATACTCCTAAATTTAGAAGATTTTTTATTTTTCCAAATTTACAAATTTTAGCACAAACACTCATCCACAACTAACCAAATACTATATAAACTTACAATCCAACAAATTTTGTGAGGAGTTTTAGATAATTTTTGTAACCATTTCAGTATATAATTTTGTGAGGAGTTATAGGGGTTTGAATAATATTAAAATTTAGTTTACAAATAATTTTATGAACTCAAACATTTTGTAATAATCAGAGGAGAATGGAACAATAGTTTTGTATGTGCCACAAATCGAAATCAGTCATAAATGACAAGTGTCAACCAAATAACGCTTTCATGGTTATAACTTTAATTTAGTATTGTGTAAGAATTTTTCTTGTAATAATATATGATATGGGTTTATGTGTTTCTTCCTCGCATGAAAAGATTGAAAATAATCTTTGGAAAAAAAACCAAAACCTTATGGACGAAAGTTAGAGACATGGGGTTAATTTATTTATGAAAATTGAAAATGAAGATGGAAAAAAACTGAGTCACCAAGATATGGTGGTCTCAACATCTATATATAAATTTATGAGACATGAAACCTTTGCTCAGAACTTTCTCGTACATGAATCCGTCTATTAATGACCTTAAACATCACACCTTTAAGTATAATCGAAATGCCTCACAGTTCTTTGGTCACTATCGCAGCACATAACATATGTATAGAAAGAAAAACCTTATGTGTTTGAAAAGTAGATGTATAACATCATGATTCATGGATGGAATATAGGGAAATTGAAGACATAATTTAGGATATTGGGGTTTTCAGGAAAAATAAGTTATAAGTCTACAAACAAACTGGGGTTATGTATTCATACATATACATAGCACATGACATGAGATTGGAATTAAATGGAAGCTCATTTGATGCGTTAACAGTCCAACCGCTTGAGAAAAGAAATGGATGGATATCATATACATAGCAGACGAAATGAGATTGAAATTAAATTAAAGTTCATCTAATGCGTTAGCAGTCCAACTGTTTAGGAAATGAAAATGATGGATATCATGAGTTTGGTTTGCCTCCCGATAAAAATAATGTGAGAGAATAGGGATGGTTATGATATGCCACATGGATACGTTGGAAGATGGACAAAATTTAATTCGGTCTTCCATTTTATATTATTAGTATAGATATAGATATAGATATACATAAACGAGTGAATTCAATGTCGTTGACACGTGTCACAACAATAAGAATTTAAGGTACAGTTATATATATATATATTGTATTAATGTTAATTAAATTGTTATTAAGTCTCCTCGTAGTTATCCGACCAAATTAGTGATAAACTAATCTTAGTATAATGTATTTTTGGACTAAATGCGAATAGTTCCAGTACTATCATTAGGTGTGGATAAATAAGGCAATTATGGTCCATGTTCTCCATAAAGAATCTATAATAAGACCGCTCAGTTTATGAAAAAGTGGACTATGAGTGTTTAGAACTTGGAGCTGGCTTCATGGAAGATCTATGCCAATAAGGAGCTAAGACAAGGAGTGCAGTAGCACCTGGGAAGGAAAGAAATCTTTTTTATTTTCATTCAAAAGTAATAGGTTTGGTAGTTTTTTTAAGACAAAAAGGAAAGAGAAACCATCAATGTAGTTATTTATTATTAAGTTTCACTTATATTATGTTCAACTTAGGGTGCAACTGAAATGATGGCCATGACCCTAGTATGGAAAATGATGGGGTACGCGATGCAAGACACGATTTGACTTGTTACAAGACTTATGAGCATGGTTCTATTTTAAAACAGGTGAGATAGCACAAAATTAAGGCGATAAGACAACTATGAATTTCGATAGAGTTTCACATTAAAACTAGAAATCTATATACGAGAGCCCTAGTATATAAGCTTATATAAGGTTTATGCATGTGAGGTTATTGTAAGGGTTCTCCCATTTGGCATGACTTCCGTAATATACCCCTTGCTTATAAGGGAAATCATTCACCTGTGCATGTGGAAAAGCCACTTGATATGTATCCAATTGTATGTTAATATTCTCACAATATACCTTATGATGGTACGTATGAGAGGGAATTTGATATACTCGGTGTACGTGAATGCATTCCCTTCTATATACCTCCCGCGTGAGTTTAGTCATGCAATATGAGACAAGGGAACATTTCGATGCACGTCATATCGCTTGTGTTAATCTTAGCTCGCAGAACTAATAATTTTCACTAAATGAATCCCCATACAGGGAAAAATTTAGGTTAAAATGTAGTGCTCACATGAAGTAGTGTGAAAATTGCATAAGTCATAATTAGTATTTTTATACGAAGTTTTATTTATGCTATGAGTAATATTTTCAACTGCTAAGCATAAGTATAGTATGTTAATATATATGAGTGACATGAAAAGGAGATAAGTCTATACAAATGGGATAAAGTGTCAAGGTGAAAATAATTTGTAAGTTTAAATGAGAATAATGCGAAATTGTGTGCAAGTGACATGGGATAACTACAAGTGATGTAAAACATATAAATAAGAAAGTGAATATATATAAGTGACAAGAAACATGTGTATCTGCAACTGACATGAAGTGGGCGAATCACGTGAACAAGTAGAGTGACATATTAAAGATATATACAAGTGAATGAGATGCGGGAAATATATACAAATGAAGAAGGCTTGAAATATGTGATAGAAAACATCGTATATGCATTTGATGATAAGATAAGCATCATGGAGAAGGGAATAATAATGGATGAAGTGACACACATATGGCATATATTTACAGCATGGGAACATGACGGTAATACTAATATATCGGTAAAAATATATACGTGTGTAAGGAAATATGGAGAAAATGATATAGAGGAAAATAAATCCCATGAAAAAATAGAGTCTAGTCCTCTAAAAAAGGTTACTATTTTAGAACAACTTTTTTAGACGACAACATAGACGTCTTTAATATATTTTTGGGACAATTTTAACCATCCCAAAAGAGGTGAAGGGACCTTGAAATTTTTGCATCCATATTTTGTGAATAATAAAATCCATTGCTACAGTTTAATATAGAATTTAATTACATTTAAAACAACCCAAACAACGAATAATCGTAAAATGTAACACATACGATGATTTTCAGTCGACACAACAATAGTTAGAGTTCTAACCATCACCAAATATTCATCAAAATAAAAATTATAACACTAAGTTCAAATATTTGACTTGACAATAAAAATACATTAATTTCTTATACTCCAAAACATGAAATGCTTTTATCAAAGTAATTCCACCACACTAAAGCGTACGACCTCCAAAACCACTGATTAACATTTGCATGTTTTACAAAAATTGTTGCCTGCACCAAAAAATAATATATAGTGTCAATTATGTCATAATTAATACCCCACTCATAAACAATTCAATGTGCAAAATGAATCAATATAGTATATTCTCATCAAAAACAATATAAATATGTAACTACTATTTTTTTTAAAATATCGACAGAGTCTAGTTTGCTTATTCATGAAAACCACAGGTAGGCAACCTGTTTTAAACATTAAAATTGATTCTAAGAATAATATACACCAACCAACAATTTTTTTTACCACCGCCATAATAAATTCTCACCGCCATAGAAAATTTCACCACCACCACTAAACATTTAACCTTAAAGGAGAGAATTTTCCACCTGAATATCTCACATATCATTCTTCCTCTGTAATAGAACTTATTGGCTGCGAATATCTAACTCTTCAAGCTCCTGTCGATGACATAGCCATAACACTTTAAGTAAGCAACTGGATAAGGGAGAATTTTTCGTCCAAAAAATATTAAAGTGTATACAGTATATGCCATGGGAAGAAAATCTTGATACATGTATCCTACCTAACACTCCCTCACATACATATATAAAAATTTAAAATAAATATGTTTTAAGGTAAAATATGTGTAATTGGAAAAATAGCGCTCTCTATACATGATAAGTAGTGTTTCCAATCTCATCATGATAATGATGTATTATTACCTAATCGGTATGGATCATTGAGGAACTAGAGGGGTAATACTCTGAAACAATCTCATTCCTCACTTTAAACAAAATAATTGAGTAATTATATTTATTTCACATCCAAAATCAACATCCTAGTGAAATATAGCCAACAAAAGGAGAATAATATTACTAACCAAGGCTTTATATTGATGTGCTATAAAGATAAATAAAATGATATATATGCAAAAAATTACAAGATATTTTTATTGTTTGTGAGAAGGTTACCATAAGCCAGGTCACTTTTCACACATCCAACCTTCTTGGTCATAACCCTACATCAGTAAGCAGAGAGATAAGTCAGATAAGAAATTCATGAAACTTAACATAAAAATGGAATCACTACTAGTTTCCACTATAGGAGCTTCTAACAAGGCATTATGAATAAGGAAATAAGTAGAGGATCTCTTTTTTCAACTAAGATTTAAGCCTAACCTTTTGACACACAAATTCTACTAGTAAGGGAAAGCCAATTTGAATTATAGAGTCTTAAAAAAAAGAATACGTGGAAATTCAGTAATAATATATGTATGGCAACAAAATATATTTGAACTCAATATCATAATTGATGTTACACAAGATCTTAGAATAAAATAATTTGACACCTAAATAGAATCGATTACGGATGCAATCTAAATTATCCATAAAAAGAGGAATGTGGTAGAAAATAAAACTATGTTGGACTTAGTTGCAATTGTAATAGTAATAGAGAGAGAATAGTTGTAGTTAGGGAGCAACACAATTATTTTGGGGAAGAAAAGGGAAAATATTTTTAAATAGCAAGAAGGATGCGTAAATTATATCCTTACTCTATGTCCCGGAATATGTGAAAGAGTCAAAATGCTTAAACAATTAATTAAAATGGAAAATATTTCGACTAAAATTATGTTAAAGATAAATAATTCGGAGGTAATGACCAACACCGAGAGTTGTGGACATGTAATCAAGTGGATATATAATGTCACCTCCTTCATCTGTTCTTCGATAATATGTGTGTGCAATCGTGAGAGAAAGACGATGCAACTTTGGACATGGTACCCAATTATTTGATGGTAGTGAAAATAATATGTAGATACGAAATATTTTAAAGACTGAATATCCCACCCTAGGAGCTTAATTTTCATCTTCCTTGTATATATGCATAGAGCACTAAATCACTGTAAACAATGTCTCCTCATTTTATATCGTACCCAGTGGTATTTCATAGTATATTTATGAACCCAGTTGTAGTTAGAAACTGCTCAATTTATTATTCTTATTAAAATGATGTAGTGGATTATTCCATGTTAAAATACTATAATTTATGTTTTGACCATCTTTTGCTCTGATTCAATGTTAAGGATATAATAAAATTTTATAGAATAAAGGGGAGGATGGGGAGTTGTATCGTGTAGAATTAAGACCTTATTCTAGCTTCCTTCGACATTTTTTTCTACATTCTAGTTAGGGATTTGTCGTAAATTGACCACGAAAATATCTGAATGTTTCTTGTTCTCTTCTAACAATCACCCCAATTCCATTCGTGTCATATTTCAACTGGCATTTTTATTAAATTTGAGTTTCTTATATGCAAACAATTTATAGTGTTGGATCCGTATTCGTCAGAACTTTTGGGTGGCTATTACACTAATATTATTCGTCTTTGTCTCTTTTTTTTTAGTTTTGGGGGAATTCTAGGGGCTTGTGTTGATTGTTTTGGGGTTCGGCCCTTCGCTTATTTGCTTTGTATACTTCCTATATACGGGATTCCTCCCCCTTAGGCGGGTAGTTTTTGTTGAATCATTTACTTATGAAAAAAATCATATTGATTGAATTGTAAAGGAATGTTATTAATATATGGTTTTGGATATCAAGAAAGGTAATGTTTTTTTGTGTAAACCATTATCAAAACATTCATGCAGTCGTGGGAACTCTTTTAAACATGATTTGATCTTAATATTGATTTTATTTTTCTTACAAGTGAAAGGAAACAGTGAAGAATATATCATGATATTCTAGAGATAATTTGGACACGTCTTAAACATAGAAGGTGTTTATCCTCATTGGAGATAAGCCAACATATCAATAGGTTATAATCTGACAATTCAATTGGTCAAAAGTTAATAGTTGTCCCATGTTTCGGTCACTAATTATGCATAGGCTGGTGATGGTTCAATACCGATAGCCATCCCTACTCCTAGCGAGGCTGCTAAAGGAGTTCATATAGGTAAGGGATCTTCTTACGTGATCAAACTTATTGCGATGTCGATCAACGAAAGATGGATAAATTGGCAAACAAAGTAATTGGCATAACTACTCATTGAAATTCTCCTCTTAATTTACGTATTTAAACTATAAAAATTGACTAACAAGAGAAACGACATAGCTGGCCATCTCAAATATAAGTATACATGCCTATACTTCCATCCCAAATTAGAGAAGTAAATATATAAAAAATATATGACGTGAGTTGGTAGTAGTGAAAATAATTTAAATGGGAGTTGTCCTATCATAAACAGTGGGGCGAGATGTCCAACACATTTGACGGTACACTCCTTAGGGGATGTCAATAGCATTCTCAACAGGCTATGAAGTAGTATTTTCGGTGGCAGAGGTTTTTTATGCATTACAACAGGTAATGTGGAAACGCCAACAAAAGGTGAATTTGGGTGGGGTGGGTGGGAGTTTAGTGTATTCGGAAGGCAGGGGAAGCGGCATTGGCAGGGGCAACATAAACATTT
Organism: Sambucus nigra; assembly: GCA_949130495.1. Taxonomy (NCBI): domain Eukaryota; kingdom Viridiplantae; phylum Streptophyta; class Magnoliopsida; order Dipsacales; family Adoxaceae; genus Sambucus; species Sambucus nigra. The sequence goes on along the minus strand of OX422220.1, from coordinate 380,863,797 downwards.
TCAATGGAACAACAACAATTATGTGTGCATTTGATAACACATATTTTCAATGGAAATATGGACTCTTGGGAACTTTCCAAACTAATATTTTAACTTTAAATTTTATTATTATCCGTGACTTAGTTTATCTTAAAAAATATGTTCCAAGTAAAACATTATTTCCATCTTCGCAATTAGACGAGGCCTAAAAGGGTCTCCAGCAAAAATGGGAAAAATGCCTTACCACGTCAGAAAAAATATCCACTTCTGTTTTAGCATAATCATAAATGTTACTTCTAAATTTAGAAAACCAGGGAAGAGATTCGAATAAGTAGCGTTACAATTGTCACGTCTAAATGTTGTACTCATTTGGCCGTGCCTTGGCAGCCTTATTCTTGGAAAAAATGGCCACATTTTTAACCACCCAAATGCCATAAACCTATTATGTTAGCTCTACTAGAGCAATTTAAAAAAATATGCAAAAACCTATTTTGGATGCCTTGTTGGAGACGCTCTAAATAAGAGAAATAAAACCATAAAAAGACAGGCAACAAGATAAATATATCAATCCTCCTGAATTTGCAGATGTGGTTCTATTTGCCTCGTGCTGTAATGCAAGTGACGTTGATAATGAGGAGTGCAGTGTTGAAAGCGAAAGTAGTTCTCTATTGTGGTGAACATGAGCCCTGATAGATCTATCATCATATAACGCTGCAATAGTTATTTTTAAGTTGGAACCACAATCATTACCTCACGACAAGCTCATATTTATATATCACTGTAACATTGATTCTGAAGTATATCATGACCTGGATTCTGCTATTAATGAAGCATCTAAATCGAGAGGTAATATGTACTAATTACATAAATTACTTATACGGTAATATGTACAAAAGATGTGGTAGTTCAAAAGCTCCATGGCTATAACTAGGAACATAAATGATCATAAGGACTAGAGAATGCATACTTGTAGCTCAATCTTCTCACCCCCTTGTGTTTTGATAGGAATAGGATATAAATGGACATCACCTGCACATGAAACAATTCCCATTCCCATTCCCAATTTATATATCATAATCCCAAATTCCAATTCATATATTTAAAAGAATAAATTTTAATTACGATAAAGATAGATTCAGGTAAAATGATGAACAAGGTGACTGTAAGAGGAATCTATAAAGGAAAGACTACAAGGAGGCTTATTTTTCAATATTCCACTTCAGAAACATATAGTTCATTTTTCCTCATCTTTTCTCAAGAGGACTCGATAACTCATCCATTGTTCATGTTGAAGTTACAAAATTTGAAAATAGTTCTCTAATGGTCACAATTGTTAGATTTGACAAAACAAATAATGAATAGCACAACTTGGACAAAAAAAACCGATTCTCTCGGGACATTTTTGAAGGATGTCAATTGTAAGAATAGTCATTAGGTGAACTAAAGCAACATTATTTACTTATTTATTTTAAAAAGTGAATCAACGAAGCGTTATTAAAGGCAGATGGGGAGCAAATTATAAAATGGTCAACAAAATTTCTTCTCCCTTTAGTTCTAGATGTGTTGGTGTATCATTGAGTCTCACGGTACACCTCAATAGTTATTAACAATACATTAAATTAGACATATAACTTCCCCAAAATTATGTCCTTTGGCTATCATTTATGCTTTGTAGCTCTTCAATAAAACTACAGCTATGGAATGAACCTATGCCAAACAAAGGAACTAATCCAAGATCTCATATGTTACTATCGAAGTATATTCTAAGATGATTTAGTTGAGTAATAACTATGATAATCTGTAGAATATACCATTATATTTAAGCAATTTAAACCATAAAACCAATAAGAGGGAATTTGTGGACAGTGAATTGAGGAACCAAGAGGGAGATTATTTTTCTACTCCAATCACCATTAGAATACACCAACATATTTATCTTATTTTAATTATCTATTATAGGGGAAGCTAGAGGACCATCTGCGCGCATCTTTCTTTAATCCCATGTTTTAATTGTCTCCAATATACCCATGGCTATAAAGCTTTTGTGCCTATGGTGCACTCTACATGCATCTTTCTTTAATCCGGAGCTAAAAGAAACTGAAAGATACACTAGCGCATAGTGTACCTATCCATATCACATGCCCGTTATCATTATTATCATCGTTAAATTTATAAAACTAAAGAGCCAAACTTTGATTTTAAGTAGGCATAGATCTTAATTAATGGTCATCGTTACTTGAATTTAAAATAAAAATGATATTGCGCCGAGCAACCCACTTAAACTACCAAATGAAAATGATCGAGCTATAAGTTTACTTAGTACCTCTACACCATAATATATGATATGGGGATTGCTATTGCAAAATGCGTATAACAAACCTAAAATTACTTTCTTTGAAACAAAATCCATAATATGTGCAACTTTAAAGAGGGAACTGACTTTAGAAAACTTCACAAATTTCTTAAAACTCTTAGTCTTTATTGATGGCTATCTATGAACTTGGATCTTGATAGTTATGAACATGCGTCGTGTTTCTAAAAATAGTATATAAATCTAGGTGAGAGTACAAAATTACCCGTATGGATAATACTTATAAGAGAAAAATGATTCAAGTTTATGTCGTGCATTGAACTGACGGGGCCATCCTTAGTCCTAAAATACTTAATTCGGAAACTGACATCGGGAAGAGAGTGAAAAAGGCAGTGAATATGGACTCTAAGTGTTGGTTGAAACCAATGACCAGGTACGAATCGTATGCACGATCCAATGCGGGGAACAATGACTCGCCCACCACTATCTGGGTAGACTCTGACGACCTCCTCGTGTTTGAACAAGTTAATAATGAAAAGAACATTTCCAAAATGACTAAAACAAAGTAGACTTGAACATAGTCTAGAACAGTACTAGAGTTTCCCAAATCCTTCCCACTAGTCACTTGCTAAAATTGAGAGTCATGTGAAGACACGATCACTTCCCTCAGGTGACTTTGATACCTATGGGGCTATCTGTGCCTCAATCCGAGATACTTCACTGTTGGTTTCATTTTTCACTCCAAAAATCGACTTATAACATCAAAACAATCATCTACTAGTCATTTTCCAAAATTGAGAGTATGATGAGAACACAAAAACTTCCCACAAGTTACTTTTATACCTCTTAAGGTGTTCGTGCCTCTCTCAGGTCCACTTGAATTATGTTTTGAGTTTTCGCTCCCTAAAGTCCATTTTATACCACAAAATGAGTGAATACTAGTCAATTTTGGCAAATAGAGTTCGATTAGGAAAAGGAAACTTCCCACATGAATCTTTTGTGCGTCTTGGGTGTCTGTTCCTCTTTTAAGGAGACTCGATTAATGTTTTGAGTTTTTTCCTCCAAGTATCCATTTTTAACATGCAAAAGAGTCTAGTAAAGGCAGGGACACTTCTTCGAAGGTGACGTACCCGTGTTGGATACTCTGATGCTTGTATGACACTCCACGTGGCTTGTCAGACTTGTTTGGCATTAAAAAAAGGCAGCCACTTCACGAACATAGCCCAAACATTTCATGGACACAACGAGGTGCCAAAATTAAAGAACACTAAGAAATTCTAGTATCATCCGGTAAAATTAAATCTTTAAGGGTGTGTGAATAATAAGAAGATAAGTTGATATAATATAGTTATTAAAGAACCCTAAGAAATGCATATCTTTGACTTATAATTTAACTGTTATTATTAAATGGTGAAATACTGAACCATGTTAATTTTAATATATTAGTTTCACAATTTTGTTTTTAAATGCATAGTAGATGTCGTCGTGTCTTTGATGTGTCGTGCACTTATTTTTTAATTTTGTCGTGTCTGTGACGAGTCAGACACGACACCCATATCCATGTCCATGCTTCATAGTTTCCCATGATATACTTGAATAACATTAGCGATTTTTTCAACGGTGGTACATGTTTGAATTAATTTGGGTCCATCACATTTATCACAAAATAAAATCAAAATTGAATAGTAAATCAAATTAAGACATTAATTAATTAACACAAACAAATATATCAATAATTCTAACTGAAACTCACACAAACAAGTATACAAATATTTTCATAAATTAATCTTAAAACTATACTATCAAGTTGTCATTATTATATTAAAGTTAGAATATATTGGACCAAAAACAATTTTTCGTTATCATACTAAATTACTGAGAAATTTATAAAAAATCCATAAATTTGTATGAAATTTTAATTGTAATCTTTTTAAAATTTTAAATAAAAAAAATAAATTATATATCCTTTTTATTTATGAAAATGTATAAACCAGTATTTTGGATTTTAGGGATATAAGGAAAACATATAACAATTATGGAATTTTTGGATGTTAAAAGCACATAATATAAGGAAAGGATAATTTAGGGATTATGTAATCAATTTGTAAAACAATAAAAATTCACATGAGAAATATGAAATAATTATAAAATCAAAATTCTATCTTAAAATTTTCATTTTAATAGTATAATTGTATTAAATTGGCTACAAACAAGAGAAGAAAACATATGTCGATGAAAACACTTATAATTCGTGAATATAATAATCACTCACGTTTGCAGAAGAAAATCGTGTTCAAATTTTGATTCTCTCTCATTAATATAATAGTCCCCTTGATGTAATTTTTACGATAGTATACTATGTGCATTTGCCTCCTAGTATGAAACAATTTACAACAAGCAGAAGAAGCACTGCAATGCATTTGCCCCACGAACCACCAATGGTGACACTAGCTTTGACTCCATAAAATAGTACAAAAAGGAACCATTTTGAAAATTCACATGACAAAGGGAAATATTATTATTTATATGCGCCAAACAGTATTTTTGAAAAAGACATGTCTATTTATAATAAAATACAAGAAATAGATCAACTTTAATTGATTATAATTGATGCTCTAGATACAAACTAACATTTAAAGTTTAATTAAATTGGTGACATTTTCAAAGATGAATTTTGATGTTTTTGTTTTAATTAAAATGACGATGTCTTCCTGTTTTGGTTTAAACAATTGAAATGTTTTGAAATTAATTTTAACCCAAATTTTGAGCCCATCATTCAATAAGAAAGCCCAAATAAAAAAATTTCAAAAAAATAATATTGTTTTAATAAAGACTTACATATCATTGTTTTAGACCTGGATATGGATGCTTGTGGGCTTTGTTCTAGACCATAGTTCTTACCATTGCTTACGCCTTTTTTTATGCGGGGCAAAGTTTCTACACTAAATACACCAACTACTTCATGAGCAAAAGGGATTATTTGAAGCAAAAACTATCATTCATTTATTATTTGTTTCGATCAAATGAATATACTAGTCCTGTTCACCTTCTAGAGGAGGACTCGTAGTTAACCTGACCCGATATTTTTGTGTTGTGGGTCCCATATTAATTAAGGCTCCAAGTTTACAAAAATCAAATTTGGTCAAATTAATTAATTGGGTTAAAATCCAATTTATCTAACATAATGCAAGTCCCACAGGGTATTTAGTAGAAGTATAGACCCTCTAAATTTAAGAAATGATTTTATATACTAAGGACCAAGACCGACCATAAGCATGTGCCCATTAGTCACTCGCACATTTCCCAATTTGGAAGAAGCACTAACATAGATACATTTTTGAGACCTGAGATAAATTAGTTGCACACTTTGAATTGTTCAATTTCAAGGCGAGTTTAGTTATTGAGATGATTAATTCACAAAGTTGTAGGGTTTTTCGGGAATGGAACCATAAAAGAAATTAAAATGAAATGAAAAGTCAATCACCCCAATTAAAATTGGTGAATGTTCCACTTCCCAAAATAATTCTTTCATTTCTCTCATCCCGTAATACCCCATATATTACATGATTATTTATTCAACTATTAATATCTACTCGGGTGATTTAACTGGTAATTTATTAGGTTTAATTAGTTTAAATTATTCATCGAAGTTTAAAATGAGTATATAACGACGACTCATAAATTAAATTAATACAGTTATGATTAATCTAATATTGCAAGTTGATTTTGTTATATTGGGCTATGGGGGAATACAGATTCCCAGAATAGTATTTTTAACATTGTAAATTGGGTTCCGGGGTAGTCATAACTTTGTGAATTTATGATTTTTTCCGATTTTTTCGAATTCATTTTTTTTTTATTTTCTAAAAAAATCCGATCGATAATCAAAATAACTATTTTATTTCTGAATAAAAAATTCTAATAGGCATTTTGTGATTCGATTCGACCCAAACACACGATAGGGAGTCCCAAATAATTTGGAACAAACATATGAGTGTTTCTACTGTGACTTAATTTTTGACATAATTTTTTGGAACAAACTGACGTGTCAGTTTATTATTGATTGGTTTTTAGGTCTCATTGGCATCACCCCAAAAACTAACCAATAATAAACTGTCACGTATGTTTGTTCCAAAAAATTATGTCCAAAAATAAGTTAAAAACGTATTTTTGCAAACATATTGGACTCTCATCTGGGAACTCGGTGCAGTGAGCTTCTCACAAGCTTCCGGTCTTAGTTACCTATAGAAACACCAACTCTTTTCAGTGCCATATAATATGGCCTTAGTTACCTAGATAAACACTTAACTCGTAGAGTGCCTAGAAAAATAGGCCATCACATGAATCACAAATCACTTCACTAATCAACCCACGAAGACACTCTCAAGCCGTTTCTTGCTTTTCACACAAAACCATCTCTTGATTTCTTTGTTTGTTCTTATCGTACATCTATTGAAACTCATGAACAGCAACATGAACACCCTTCAGCCTTGTTCATCATCTGTGAATTTGGCTTTCAAACCTCCACTGGGGTTTCACTTCCACCCCAGTGATGAAGAAATATACCAAATCCTGTATGAAAAGATCACTCGCGGCCAATTATCGGATAGTGTCCTCCAACATCTTGTGAGGGAGAGGAACCTCTACGAGGAGGAGGAACTCCATGGGATATTTGAGGGGTGCACTAAAGTGAACACCCTGTATTTCTTCACTCCCTTGAAGATGTTGGCTCAGAAAGGGAAAAATACTAAAAATATCAAACGTACAGTCGGCAAGGACAAGGGCACCTGGAAATGCCAACAAACCCACAAGTTCAAAAATGGGCGAGAGAAACGAAAACTCAGATATCATCACAACGCCTCTAAACACGACAAAAAGTGGATAATGACTGAGTTCGTTTTGCCAAATAAGAATAACTACGCCTTTTGCCGGATTAAAAGAAAGATTCACCAAGATGAGGATGCCCAGCCCCCCAACCAAGATTATGCTCAGCGACTACCAATAAGGGTTGAAGATTATATCCCGTCATCCCCCCCATTTCCAATTGAAGATTATGCCCAGCCTTCCCACCCATTTCCAACAACAACAATAAGCCTTGAAGATTCTATCCAGCCATCCCACCCATTTCCAACAACAACAATAAGTGTTCAAGATTATATCCAGCCATCCCAGCCACAACAGAATGATCAACCACCCCACATGAGCGCTTTCATTAGTGACTTTACGCAGTGGGAAATAGAGCAAGCATCGCAGCCACACAACCAGCCATCAGAGGAACAAATAAACATCGTGGAAACCCAGCCACTCCTAACAACACCAATAAGCGTGGAAGACTACGGCATCCACAATTTGAAATCGCCTACTGAAGAGCTGACCAACGGCCAATATCACCCTGATGAATATTTCAGTTATGATGAGCTCTTACAATGCTAGATATATATATATTTTATATGTTTTTTAGTCGGGACTTGTCACTTTCCTTATTGTTATCAAAGTTAATATGCAATTCACGATTAATTACATCTCCTCGTATGCTTTTTTTATTTAGAATGTTTAGTTGTTGAAAGTTGATGATGGAACAGTATGGCCTTATAAATGGATGATATACTAAATATTTAAGATCGTTATAATATTTTCCAATGATAATTAATTCCATCTTTTATATAGCATTACTTGTACAATGATGACAATTTCTGTCACGCAGGCTGTTATGAAAAATATAAATATTATAAAATCATTGCTTAGTATATCTGATTTGATGACCAAAGAAAATATGCATCTTTTTACAATCAAAGTTGATAACAAAATTCATGTAAAAAAGAAAAATACAAAAAACAGCCCCTATAAAATAAGTATTGGATATGAGTAAGGAAATGTAGCAAAAAGTTGAAGAACATATTTTGTAGATGAACATAAAGAGTGTGTATACCCAAATGCTAAAAAAATAGTTCCAAAAAAGAAATTAAAATTCGATGTAAAGGATAAATAATTATCAATCGACAAAGTAACAAAAAAATGAGTTATTCTAAATCTTATGCAACTCACAAAACATAAGACAAAATTGTTATCATAAGTCAAATCAACACATGTGAGGAAAAATATAAATTGCATTTTCAGAATTTTTTTGGGTCAAATAGAGTATGTGACTTGATATGAAAACTAACACAATTGAGTGACATATGGTGAATATGAATTGTCCCCCATATCATATTGGAGAGATGGAAAGATAGAGTACGAACTCGATATCCACTGAGTTGAGTACAATGGACGATTGTTGAATTTTAGAATTTTGGTTTGCAAATTTCAATTCCACGCGATAATATTTGGACCAAATAAACCCTAAAATATTATATAACCTGATAATAACACCAAAGGTCTATGTAAAAAAACAAATTTTATGATTAATCAAGTATGTTAGTTTTTTCTTTATTAACCAACTCAAATAACATTATTTACAATTAAACATACTTTTATAGGGTATTAAGCTAAAAACATTTAGAGCTTTTCCATTGCTTGCTAACCTGAGTCATCAATTTATACATAAAATACAACTTGTTAGGAAAAATATGCTACATGATATAGTCAATCATCAATAACACCCAAATCAGAAACATGAACTATTTAGAACAAGAGAACTGCATTAGTCAAGAACAAAAGGTTTCAAATTAATCGTGACTAATGATTTATCACACCGACATCGTACCTAAACTCCAAAATATTAATTACATATATTCATTTAAATCCATTCACAAACACAAATGGTGTTTTAGGGATAAAATGACATAACCATGAATACCGTTTCCTAATTAAATCTAATTATGCTAAACTTTCCCCTAGCTTAATTACTATTTAGATGAAGGTACATAGTTAAACCTAATTACTTCTTAGAGTTCATTAGCTGGGAAAAAAGTTAGGTTGGGGCAAAAAATTTAGATTTTGTTCAAGGCAAAAGTGAGAAAAATTTCACATTGTAAAATGAAATAGTATTTTTGGGAGTAGCCATACATTTGTCGATAAGTAATGGATCTAGAAAAAAGCTCTTTAGCTTCCATGCATCATAATTTTAATAAGATGATATATTTCCCAAACAATTTGGGCAAACAACATTCCAAAAGATAGCTTTTGGCCTTGAATCTTTCCTAGCGAGATACTGTCGCATTTACTAGCCATTCAGTGGATGCGATACATTAAATTGAGCAACCTTCTTGTGAAAACTCTGACAACAAAATCCATATAACCCTTTTTGAATATTATTGGCTCTCCTTTTTGTGATTGTCTTGTTAAAGCTAATTGTTGGAATCGCCAGCCATTTAATTTGGGTTCATTGTATCAACTCTTGTAGATTTTTATCGCTTTAAGTCCATTTTCCTTGATGAAGTTCTCACTTGGCTTATATGAATACCCTATTTAGTGGATCCTTGATATTTTGATTTCATTTACATAGTCATTGGAAAAATGCCACTTGCAATCAATTATTTAATGGTATCATGTCGATGATGTATATTTTGTGGCCTACTATTATTATTACTATTTTGTGCCATTATAAGCGCTGATTAGCTATCATAATGGGTTAATATTAGTGGCACCAGTTATGCTTAGGTTAAAATATCCTCTAAGAAATTTTTAGCCATTTTGCTTCTTCTTCGGCTTTAACTAAAGCAATAAATTCAGATTCCATAGCGGATCTTAATAATTGCACCTCAAAGAGTATAAATATATCCACTTGTGAATTTTGAGTTATTGGAGTTAGATATCCAATTTTTATTTATGTATATTTTAACAATTGGATATCTTACATTGTGAAGTGCATCCTTAAAGAACACCCTAGATATCTCAGTACTCGTATGATGGATTTGTAATGATCTTATCTAGGACCACTCTTATATTAACATAGATTACTCACCGAACATGCTATATGAGGCCAAGTTCAAATTGATAGATATATTAAACTACCTAAGACATTATAATGTTCAAAATTTATTCATTAGAGTTTGATTGATAGGAGCTTTCATTAGACTCATATCGTATTCGTGATTTATATCATGAAGTTCTCAATATATTTCTATAAATCTTAATAGTATTAGTAATCTTGAGACAAAATGAGACATCTTACATGCTTAAATATTTAACTTCAAATATCAAGATTGTGACAAAATGACTCCATTGGAAATTCAATTCCAATGACATCCTCCGTGCCTAAATTTCCAACTTCAACTATATTCTTTAGCGTATGTTTTATAGGATTAGTAACATCATTGTTTCTACCATTCGCATTTTGTCTATATACAAGCACACAATGTCATATCCGTTTTGAGTGCTTTTGGGAGAAACACGTTTGTTGCAGTAATTAATCTTAAAACCATTTGACTTGATCACTTTAAAAAAAAATTCATGTTACTTTTTTGGTGCTTGCTCAAACCATAGAGTGATTTGACGAGCCTAGGCACTTCCTTCCCCTTTGCAAGATCAATAAAACATATCAGTTATTTTTATACATTTTTCATCAAACTCACCATTTAAGAAAGCTATTTTGACATCCATTTAATATATTTCCAAATCATATATTGTAGTTATTTCAATTAACATATGTGCAAATGAAATTCATGTAACTAGTGAATAAATGTGGAAATAATCACTTGGGATACAGAGCCCTCCTCCCCATCAAGCCATCATGTTCCTGTAAGTCTTGGCCACCCTTTCCTAGCTACGGCTAACGCGCTGATTAATATGAGTAATAGGCAAACGCAACTAACGTTTAGGAAAATAACGATTGAAACGAATATCTTTAGCATCACCAAGCAAGTAGGTGGCGAGGAACATTTACATGACACGAATTTTATTGAAGAGGTAGACACTAACATTTTGAGTGTAATAATTTTAGGGATCCACCTGAGGAATGTTTAGTGATGAGTAGTGAGAGAGAGAGAGAGTTTATTTCGAGTTTGATCATGAGGTGAGTAGGATGAGAGAGATCCCAGGTGAGGGAAAGATTGAGGATGGCGTGAGAGATGTGAGTTAGGTATTGCGATTCGAGGAATTAGCACTAAGGGAATCATATAAGGTTCCCTTCGATATTAAATTTCCTAAACTCAAATTGAAAAAGATACATTCCAATGTCATATATTCTTATTTGGGGGAATATGAGACATATTCTATTATTGTCTCCTCTAGCCTAGATAAAGATCAAGGAGGGAAGCTTATGGCTATATTGAGGAAGCCCAATGGTACTTTAGGTTGATCTATTGTAAATTTGAAAGGAATACTTCCCTTGATTTGTACCCATAAAATCCACCTAGAGGAGAACGTGAAGCCCTAGGGAAATGCAAAGAAGATTGAACTCGATTATGAAAGATGTGGTGAGAACGAAAATCGTAAATTTTTTGGATGAGGGCATCATCTATACCTTTTCGGATAGTAAATGGGTTAGTTCAATCCAAGACGTTCCCAAGACGTCGGGAATCACCGTGGTTGAGAACACAAATGGAGAACTTATTTCAAAACTTACGGCCGTCGGTTGGCGCATTTGCATTAATCACTGGAAACTTAATGCCGACACTAAGAACGACCACTTCCCATTGTCGTTAATGGATAAAATGATCGAAAGGGTTTTGGGCAATCCATTCTACTAATTTTTAGATGGTTATTCCTATTATAACTAAATAGAAGTGGATGTTCTTGATCAAGAGAAGACTACCTTCGTATGTCCTTTTGACACTTTTTCCTGCAAAAGGATGCCATTTAGATTATAGAATGTGCCAACGACCTTTCAAAGTGGCATGTTAAGTCTTTTTAGCAACATCATTGAGAGAGGACTTGGGTGTTTATGGATGACTCTAGCATTTTTGGCCGCTCTTTTTACCAATGTCTTTTTAACCTTGAGAAAGTACTTTCCCGCTATGTGGAAAAAAACCTAGTACTGAATTCGGAGAAATTCCATTTCATGTTCTCGAAGGAGTAATTCTAGGCCACATAATATCATCCAAGGGGATAGAAGTGGATATGGCAAAAATTTACATCATTTTCGAACTTCCCCAACCCATGTTATTAAAACACGTGCGCTCATTTATGGGGCACGTGGGATTCTATTGTAGCTTTATTGAGGATTTTAGCTCCATAGCTAGACCCTCAAGTAACTTACTCATTAAGGATGCGCTATTTGAGTGGAGCGAAGTGTGGCAAGACGCCTTTGAGAAATGGAAGAGAATGCTCGTCTCCGCTACCATAATGCAAGCTTCAGATTCGACTATCCCAATCGAGCTAATGTGTGATGCGAGTGAGTACGAGATTGGGGCGGTTTTAGGGCAAAGGAGAGATAATTAGTCACATGTCATATACTATGTTAGTCGGACTTTAACCATACCCCAATTAAACTACTCCACCACAGAGAAAGAGTTTCTAATGATAGTGTTTGCCCTTGATAAATTACATTCATATCTTATCCGGTCACCCATTATATGATCTACCTGCCACGCGGAACTAAAATACCTCATTTCCAATAATGATGGAATGTCGTGCCTCATTAGGTGGACTTTGTTATTCTAAGAATTTGACTTTTGTGTACAAAATAAGAAAGGATTAGAAAATTTCATTGCCTACCACTTGTCTAAGATCCCGTATAACATACCTCAAGATTGCGTACCTATAGATGAGTATTTTTAGGATAAACAAGTTTTTTCTAATTCCTCTCTACCTTGGTTTGTGCACATCGTGAACTATCTAGTGATGGGGGTTGTTCCCTCCAATTGGATTCCGAAAGAGAATATGAAGTTTTTCACGGGTTGTGCTTGTTCTTTTATGATGATCCCTTCTATTTAAGTATCGTGCATACCAAATAATCTAGAAGCGTGTACTGGACGATGAGATCCAAAGTGTAATCCGGTTTTGTCACTCAAAAGCATGTGGAGGCCACTTTTTCATGAAGAAGATAACCGCAAAGATTATCCAATGCAATCTCTATTAGCCCATTATGTTATGGGATGTGAACGTATTTGATGATCATGCGAGAGATGTCAAAAAATGGAAACTATTACAAGACATGATATGTCGTCGTTGACCCCTATCCTTTCTACTGAGATGTTTAACTGTTGGGACATAAACTTCATGGGACCCTGCCTTACCTCTTTTGGATTTCTGTACATCCTTATTGCGGTTGCACGAATGACAATAAGGTGGTAAAGTTCATCAATGAACATATAGTTTCTAATTTTGGTGGTCCTAAAGACGCATTAGTGACAACAGATCCCACATTTGCCATAAGTCATTCGAGAAGTCAATGAGGAAGTATGGAGTTATCCACATGGTTAGGAGAACTTACCACAAGAAAACCAATGCACAAGTTGAGCTAGCTAATCGAGCGATCAAAATCATTCTCGAAAATATCGTTGTTCCCAGTCGTTAGGATTGGTCCATCTGATTACTCGATGTGATATAGGCTTATCAAACCTCTTACAAAAACCCCCTCGGGATGCCCCCATTTTGATTTGTGTATGGAAAGCCTTGATACCTCCCTGTCGATTAATAACACAAGGAGTATTGGTCAATCTAGAGGTTTAACTTCAAGTTGGATATGAGTTGGGAAACATACTCAATGATACGTATGAGAGCACCCGAATTTCAAAAGAACGGATGAAACTTGCCCATGATCGGAACGTAAATTGCAAAGTGTTCCATTCGGGACAAAAAATGCCCATATACAAATCACATTAACACTTGTTTCATGAAATGTTATTGTTAAGATAGTCCACACTCTTTGTTGTGAGGCAAGTGTTCCCACATGGTGCAATATAGGTGGAGGATCCGAAAAATCGGAGCACACTCAAAATTAATGGACAATGCCTAAAGTAGGAGTGTATCGGGGAAGTGAAGATAATTTTATTCTCGGACCCTGTGTACGGCGATGAGTAGGTTTTAGAGAGAGGTCGTCGCACCCCCTTGCATATAGGGTGAGTATTAGTTGTATAAAGGAGTTGTGTGAGTGCGTCGTGTGTTTAGGAATCGATTGTGTGCGTTATAGCGAGAGTGGAGTTTTTTTATTTTCAAGACCCGTTTCGAGAGTGCCAAATGAGTCCGTGGTAACTTTGATGATATTCGATCGAAAATGGTGAATTTACATCAAATCCTTAGAGGCTTTTAGGAAACCCACTTTTGTGCTCGAGGGAGTGAAAATCGCGAGGAAAACGCAAAAATGTGAAAACATTTTGTTTAGAAAATATAACCCTCATGGTAAGGGGTTAAAAAAAGTCAGTGATGAATTTTGAACCAATTCAGTTTTTGAGCAAAATACTTTGGTTCCTCACACGAACCGGTTCACTTTTTTGAAGCAAAAACCTAATTTTCCCACTTTATTTCTTCTTTTCCTCCGAATCTTTCACATTCACTCCTCCAAAAACTCTTCCCTTTTCCTCCACACATGAAATTACAACCAAAAACACTCCCTCTACCTTCAAACCCTTTAATTTTCTAATACCATTCATTTCCCCCCAAAACTAAACTTTCTTTTTCCCACCTTTTTCTATCTATAAATACCCCCTCCACCATTCATCCTCACACTTCCATATTCTCTCCTTTCCTAGAATTCTCCCTACTTATTACTAAGTTCCATCCTATTATTACATGGCTCCCAAACAATACCTGAAGAAATATAAGTCCACTGCAATGCTTGAAGGCGACGAGCAGGAAACTTTTTGTTCTCCACAAGAAAGGAATTGATGTAACGCCTATTTTGGCGCACGTCGCACCTTATTCATCGAAAGGAGAATTGTTTGGGACGACATCATCGAGAATGTTGTGTCACTCTTATCAAGGTTCAGGTGGATAAATTTGTAAGCCGATGACGAAGGTCCCATATAGGAGCACATATCCAAATTATTTTATGGGGCTCTCATTCGCACCTCCGACGGGAATTACGAGACATATACAGATGGTGTGATGATTCCTTTATTGAAAAAAATTATCAAACCAAAAATGTAAGCAGGGGGGTCAAATACATTAAGAACTACAATTACCCATACCACCAAAATGACATCACCCACATCGAGCTTTCTAGCCGTTAGGCTCCGGACACTCCTTGAAGTAGTGAAAGTTTCCCATTCACGTGACTCTTGTCTCAAACCCTAATGGCTAACCTCATCACATGTGGATCCATCCTACCAATGAAGAATGATTCATCAATCTTCTTGCAGCACGATATCTTTCTCTATTTTTTGTTCGACAGGACGTCCAAGATAATCCTAGCACATGTATACTTCTATGAAATAACATGTGTGGCTTATTGCCCCACCGACACAACTTATCTTCTACATGTCCGCTTGATCACATCTCTATGCCTAGAAGCAGGGGATCAAAGCATGAAAGAAGCCCACAACCCAAGCCCTTATCTCAAACCAATTTTCAAAGACATTGAGATGGCGGGGGGGGGGGGGGGGGGGGGGGGAAGAAGTGGAAGAAACCGAAGATGATGTAGATGTAGAGGGGGATTCTAACCACGTGGAGAAAGAGGACGATTATCAGGCAAAAATTGGATTTTGAGGAAGACTTTGACGAGCGTGTATATGAAACGACGATAATAAATACATGTAAGCATAAAATTTTGTGTTGTCTTGACGATTTTCTCCCAGAATACCCCCAAGATAAAGACGGATTTTGAGCCGATTACCATTTTGATACCTACATGATGATGCGACTCTAAGTTGATCTCTAACGTCTTAGCTTAGGCTCGAGGGCCAACTTGCCTGCATACTATATGGATCCCTATGTCCAGGATCCCAATGCTCTTGGACCTTCTTGTTGAGCATCTTTTGGGCATGCATCTTATTATATATTTTATTTTATTTGTAATTTTTATATATTTCAAGAAACTATCAAGTATCTTCTCTCGTTATAGATAAAATTTGTGTTTGTGTTATATAGTATCATTCTTGCATTTGAAATATTGTTCGTTTTATATTTCAAGCCCACTTCTTTTCTTAATTATATTTTCGTCCATTATATTGAGGAGAATGCAAGGTCTAACCAGGGGGGGGGGGGGGGGGTACAAGTGCATCTTTTAGAAACTTCACGACTTTAAAATGCCCCCCAAAATTGAAAATTTTCAAAAAGTCAATTTTTTTTTTTAAATAAGTAAAAATTTGAATTTAAAATCCATAAAAAAACCATTAAATTTTTGTTTCAACTCTCAATTTGTAATAATTCCATGCATAAAGTCGAAATTGAAATAAAATGGAAATTGAATGAAAATTGACGATTTATACGAATAAATGTGGAATTTTTTTTCCATTCTTCATTTTTGAGTAATTTAAATATATTCATCATAGATCTCTAAATCATTATTTTGATTGGTTACAGGAAACAAGTGGAAATTTTGTTTTGAAAATGTGCCTAAAAATGTCACAAAAATAAAAATAAAAATTAATCTCAAGATGCATATGATAATTTGATTAGTAATTCAAACGCATGACGTTTGGCCATTGTTTTTGACCAAATAACTTTATCCAGAAAAATTTTAGAAAATTATCCAACTTTTGGAAGCCAACTTGAGCCAAAAATCATATCCGTTTTGTTTGTTAAGCGGAAAAAAAAATTTAGCTCCGAGTTGTGGAAATTATTATTTTTTTTTAATTTTAAGTCCTTCCGGTATAGAAATTAGTTGGAAATTTTTAAAAAAAAATGCTCAAATGAATTAAAAAAAGGAAAAAAAATGATAAAATATGAAAAATAAAAAGAAATTGAAATTAAAAAAGGAGAGAAAAATGAGCAAAAGCCCGAAAAAGTACCCACGGACCTTCACAAGAAAATTTTCAAACTCTGAAAAATTCCGAAAAACTTACATTGTTACCGAAAATACCTTGACCTGAAAAAGTCCTAACCAAATCCGAAAAAAGAAGTCGATCACCGCGTGGAGAGATAAAAACACAAAAATATAACAAAGAGAACAAAATGGTTCGAAAAAAGAAAGACATTTTTCCATTTTTCAATGATCATAATCCATTAATGAGATCATTTCGCCATAAATTTTTTGTCTTTCAATTTGTGTGCGTGAGCTCTTTTCCATTATATTTACTCTTTATTTCGTTCACATAAAGAGAAAAATACACTATCCGAGTGATTCGTTTATGAGTGCATCCCGTGAGAAATTAAAATAAAGTGAATTTTTAGAAAGTAACGTAATGATCAAATGATGGAAGTTAACGATCAATTTTTGGCTACACACACACGCGCGCGCTATGAATTCAGATTTATGACATATTTTTAGTGATAATTTTTATGAAATTTAGATACACGGTTATTTGTTATTTTGATTTTCCTTTGAGTTTTAGTATATGGTACAAAATGAATTTGGTGGTTACGAGACACCATTCGTCCTACTAGGTCAGTTTAGGGGTTTAACGACTTGGTACATATGCTAAATGCAATCGCTTGCCCGTGAAAAATGTATTCTATCCCATAATTAATAAGTGTTATTATAAGAACCTTTTTCGGATTTTTTACATTGCTTGGGACTAGCAACGTTCTAAGTTAGGGGGTAAGATTTTACACAAATTTTCCAAATTTATTCCTTTGATTGCAGTATTTTACGATCCCAAAAATCACATTTAACTCAAATTTATCTCATATTTATTGCAACTAACCTTTTTGGAAAGTATTTCGCATTTTGTATATTTCTCATGTATTTATAGGTAAATCAAGAAAATGGGCGGAAGATAATGGCCAAAATAATTAAAAATATAAGATAAAGGGAAGTCAAGGATAAAGTCGTAAATTTATAGCAAGAACCTGGAGAAAGTTCCAATACAAAAATTGAAGATCTCCAGTTCACGAATACATAGGAAGAAACAAAACCTCGATTCGAGTTATAGTGAAGAAGTTACGGCTATTTGAAGTTGGAGAAAAGTCCATGGAGGAAGAAGCAAGTTAAAGTGCAATAACCAAACCCAAAGACATAATCGATTCGATTTTTGGAGCGAACCAATTTGCTTGGACTTGAGGGATACCATAGTTCTCTTTGGTCCTAGGGTTCGATTTTTCGTGGGATTTTTTTTTATCATTTCCTAAGTTGTAGCTAGCGTTGTTAGGGTCAATGATTACCACTTTAGCCATCTTTGGCACTGGTATAAGTCTTTTTGGAGTCTTAATGCTCATATTATACACTTTGTTAGGGAAGGAATTGATCATTATTCATTGGAGAACATATAATTCATATTTTCACATCATGTTAATTGAAGTTCTTGCATTTTTCCCAAAATCCTTTTTTGTTGTGAAGTCTTACTCTTGCAACTTAATTTCTTAATAATTGGTACAAATTTCTCAATTATTTCTTATTATTTAATTATGCATGCTTTCATGATATATATGATTAGTATAGAATTTAATTCCACATATAGCTAAGTTATTTGTGGGTTGGAAAATAAGAACTGAACCTAGAGTATTCGACTTCAAACGTACAATTCAACATAATTAAATAATTTTTTTTTTTAGTTTTATCTATTGATCGGAACTATTAGTGATCACCCCTTAACTCATTTGTTAAAAGCATACAGAGTGTTTGAGGATGGATTATATTTGTCGTAAATATATCATTCGCGCTACTTAATTTGTGTACTAATTATTGCACGAGGTAAAGCCCAAACATATTTGGTGCGTCGAATGGATTTGTACTTTTCTTTTAATTAATTAATTAATTTCTATAATTGTATATTTATCGGAGACACTCTACGTTTGGGGATTGGATCCCAGCCTCATTTTCCAAAAGTGTTTTAAAACAAAAAAAAAATTAATCTTTACTTTAAGTAGTTTAATTTCTTACTTTCATAACTTAATTTGCCTAGGTAATTTGAAATTTCTTAAAGTAAAAAATTATCATCTTTTTCTTTCTTTTTCTGTGTCAAAGCTTAGATTTAATAAGACATCCCTACATTCATAGTTAACGACCTATTCCCTGAGGATTTGACCGCATCTTATCTAGTTTATTACTTGATCAATCGATTTGCACTAGAGCCGTAAGTACAAACATTGCACACATTTTTTGTTGCTCATCAATAAGCCGATGTAGTAGATGGTAAGGTGAAAAATATGTAAGGTTAATTTTACTACTAATTAATGTCTATTGATATTAACTTAGAAAATAACTTTAACAATGATGGTTTCTACTAATGTTTGCAAAACTCTCATTGTAGATTTCATTATTAATCTTGATATTATCATCCATTTATATCAATTGCTGGTACTCACCTTAGGGGCCTGAAAACGATTAAAAAGGTAATATTGTACGATTGATATGGAGAATGAGAATACCATTGAAAAGATTGATATTGCATTTAGAACCTTCCAAAGGGGACATTGTGAAGTAAATTACCACACTCATTAACCCTGTATAACCATTTTCGCATGCCTATTAAAAATTTCTTGGGCAATTTTCCTATGGTGATTTGAACGGGATAGATTCCATTTCATCTTGCTTCGAGGTGAATTATGTGATAACATAAGGGACCTTTTAAGATTTTATGGTGCTCTAATTAAGGGAATCGAGGAGGACAAGGTGAGGGTTTTAAATGTATAACCCTTAAACTATAATTTTCGAGGAAAATAGAGAATTGTAGAATTTAAAGGTTTATGGTTCCTAAGTTAGGATGGGGACCTCTAAGGGATTGAATGGACGAAATGTAGTCCTTGGGCTCATGGAAATGAAATCCATAACCCATTGAATTTAAGGTGGTTTGGGAAAGATAAATCCATAGGATATTTCGGTGGGCATTTAGGCCCACATAATTATGCGTATTGGAAGCATAATTATAATCGATTATGGAGTTAGTATATCCTACGAGATAATTAGGATAATTTGAGAATATATATCTATATAATAAAGTAGAAAACTTATATATGTCATAAGTTTGATTGATGATGTCATCCAACATAGTTTTCCCTACATTACCTAATTTACCCCTCCAAAATTTAGGTTCCCCCCAAAACCAATACCTAATTATTTTTGCTGTCTAAATCAAAATTCAAAAACAAGGGATAAAATAGTATTTTCCCTTATTCTACCCTAACATACCCCACACGATATACCTGCCGTCTCACAAGCCGCTCTCTCACAAGTTCTCTCTCTCCCTCTCTATATCTCTAACATACCACACACACAGCTCTCTATATCTCTCCCTCTCTCTGTGTGCTATGCTCTCTTATTCCGGTGTGGTTCACCGGCGGTGCTCCCGCTCCTTCTATCCTTTTGCAGGTGCTCCCGCTCCCTCTATCCTTTTACAGGTGTTTTCTCTCTCTCCCTCTCTCTCTCTCTCTCTCACACACACACACACACACGCACACACACTCACACACATACACCCCGGCGGTGCTCCCGCTCCCTCTGATTGTTGGTATTGAAACACAAATTTCATCTAAGTTTTCAAGTGGTGCTAATTTATACCTGGTACTGAGTTTTTTCTCTTAAATTTCAATCAGTACTGAGCTAATGAAGATAACCGACCTGCTAATGAAGATAACCGACCTTCTCCTATTAATTTACATGTTTTTTTTGTAAACTGTTGCTATTAATTTTTCTCACACAAAGTTTTTTGTTTTTTTAGTTTCCTTTTGAAATAACAGAGCTTTAGATCTTGATTTCTCTATCTATTTTCATGGATTGGTCATAAAAGGTTCTCTTTGCAGCTTTTTTCATTGCGGCATCAACCATTCATGGAGTTCAGATCCTTATTTGATTATCCGATTTACTATGAGATCCATGTTCATTTTTCTTTTTTAATATTTATATATTATGTTCATTATATTTGATGGTGTGTTTGCTTATCTGGAATATACTATGATGTATTTTTTTATGTTATTTGGAACAGATGTATTCGGGTCTGGAGATTACCATTGTTTGGAACTGTTTGATTGTGTTGTGTAAGAAGATTGTGTGAACACATTTATTTTGGACTAAAAATAAATTTTCTTTTATATGATTTATAAGTTGTTGGGGTGAGGTAAAAAAATAGATTTTTGAAAATACAAGTTTTCATTATGTATCAAGTTGTGTAATCTTGATGATGTTGTGTTTTAGGTACTCCAGTGTATGCTCCCTCCACCATCACAGACAGTGGTTTAAGTTGAATACAAAGGTATGACCGAAGGATCGCCGGGCCACACCGCTATTTGGGGTTATTTAAAATTACCAAGCAGCTTTGGACTTTTGCTCTGAGTTTATTAGGTCTCACCTCACTTGTTGAACATGTCAGTTTCTTAACTGAGTAAGCAGAATATAATTTTTTCAATTCAGCTGTTTGTGAAAATAAAGGCAAATTGCGTTCTATACTGGCCCAACAGATTCCGGATGCAGATGATATATGAAAGGAATTTTTAACGAAAGTCAGTGTTGTTCAAGAGGATGACATCAGGATTCTGCAGCCGATTTACCCCGGAGGTCAGTTTGCGGTGGCAATGTAGAGTTATTATGTTGAACTGGTGGTGCTCGGGAGTGAGGGGGAAAAAGGAGAGTGGTGTTAGCCTACATAGATAAAGAGTCGCTCATTACCAAACTTATGATTCATTTATTAGTTATCATCAATTGTTTTACTGTAAAGATTAGTTTATAATTCATGTATCCTTACTTTTGTTTTTTTACAAATGATGCTTGGAAAGGCACCGCAAGATGGGAACAAAGTGGAAAAGGAAAAACATTGCACCAGATGAGAAAGTAGAGATTTTTAAGCTTGATTATGATGGAAAATATGACCGTTTGAATGGGTACATATCTACTTTCCCCCAATATGGGTTGTGATCTCTGATGTTTTAATTTCAATGCCACTATATTTTTTTCGAGTTCATAGTTAACTGACATTTTTAGCAGGTCCATGTTTTTCTAGCCACACAACCCCCATCAAGAACCATATGCTCCATGTTTTCTTTGAAGCGCCGCACATATTTTTAACTAAAGAATGAGGAGTAGACAATGTGCTCGGGTGGGATGTGTACGTCATTACTTTATTCTTTTGACTTTGTATTCCCAAATACGAAGTATGACTTTAATGGCAGCATGGTTCATATTTTTTTTGAAGCATTATCGCATCCTTTTTTAGGTGCAGCATGGTTTAATGGTAGGATGTATCTTCATTATTTCATGTACTCTCTTTTTCACCTGTTCCAGTGTGTTAGTGGCGTGTTCGAGTCTGATGCGCATACGACTCTGACTGTGGGATGCTGCAAATGATGGAAATGGAGGGGCTGGAGATACTGTCATCTTTGAGGGATATTTCATTCAGTTACTTTTGTGTATATTCCTCCCCTAACTCTTCCAAAGAGTGCCATTGAAGATCCACCAAGGCCATAACCGGTAATCGACTCTGTTTTTGAATTGTCTATATATGTATATATTATATGGTAGGCATTTTGATAGGCTATAACGTG
The DNA here is from genome assembly GCA_949130495.1 of Sambucus nigra. NCBI lineage: Eukaryota > Viridiplantae > Streptophyta > Magnoliopsida > Dipsacales > Adoxaceae > Sambucus > Sambucus nigra. Next base: position 380,841,113 of record OX422220.1, on the reverse strand, counting down.
TGAGTGTTTATGTCTACTCTATGAGATAACCAATTGTTAATGATTTTCCTTCTGCCATTTCAAATACACTTTGTAATATAATATGTGGCAATTCTATGCATTAGTTGGAAACCCTTGGAACATATGGTGTGCAACACTTGGAATATATGTTATACAACTGTTACAACAGATCAGTAAATGCTATGTGCTTTTTACATTTTTCCTATGTTTAAGGATCTTAGATATAATTTTTACTGATTCATTATTTCCAATTACTGAGGCAGTTACTCATTTCATATTATGGTGCTACGGGTACTAATTTATACTGTTTCTCAAACTCAGGTATAGTTCATGAATCTACAGTCGATTGCGTAATAGACGGACAAGGGGACATCTTACTCATTTCATATTATGCTGGCACTCTCTTCGATGACCTTAGCGCTACTTATCTTCTTACCGTATCAAATTTTGAACGGTGTGCTAATTTCAAGCGAGTTTATAGATCCTCAATAATCATGATTGGTACACTCTCATTACACTTTCTGCAGTATTGCAAGAAAATCCAAGCCAATTACATGGGCTTTGATTAGGAACAAAAGTCCATGAAGTTTCCATAGAGTTTCTTTCGCTTTGAAGGCTAACCAGACATTTCAAAAAGTGAAATGTCACTATTTGCATTTTTTTGGATTGCTGCAGTTGTTGGTTCCTCAAGAGGTACGGGACTTGAAATTCTCCTTTCAAAATCAAGAGTTTTTTACTCCAGTCCAAGACGAGCACTATACACAGGCCTTCTTTTTCTTTTCTTTTCTATTTTTTCTTTTTTAATTTTTAGTAAGTTTGGGGTATTCCTCAAATGGATTTTCTTGGTTATACAACTGGGCTTTTTAGGATCCCACCCAATAACTAAGTTTGGGGTATTCCTCAATAAGAATATGTGCATACAGTTGTAAGTTTGTTTAAGGGAGTATGGATAAGGCTGTTGCTACTGACTTCATGTAATGACATTTGTAAGTTTGTTTTTTAGTCTAATACATTCATGTATAGTAACAAATGTATGCTCATTTCCTTGTTCATTTCTGATGGTGCGATATTTGATTTTTCATGGTGCGATTTGTAAATTTTTTGATGGTTGGATGCTTATATGCCATGCCACCCCCTTGCATGTGTTTGTTTTAACTGTTATGACTAATTAATGTAGTGGCTAAGGATATCAGAGGTAACCAGCAGCGCCTTCGAGCTGTCATCCATAATTGCCATATGCAGCCCCATCTATGATGGCCATATGCAACACTAGAGTATATACAATGTGTATTATTGAGATTTGAAGACCTCAACCCCTTACATAAAAAATTTCTATCTTAATATTATTCTTTGTAATTGCATATGAATCAAATTAAAAAAAAAAAGACATGAGCTCAGGGACAATGTGAAGTTAAGATCTGCAAATTGATTCACAGTGAAGTTAAGATCTGCACCAGAGTAGATAGAATGATTAATAGAGGAGACAATGTGAAGTTAGGATCTGCAAATTTATATCTGAATATTATTGCCTTTTAAAAATTAGCTGTCATTTTTTTGTTTATTTCTCACCAACATATAATAAGACCTAAGCTCGACCTTTTTCCCCATTTTGTTTATATTCCCCTCTTTGATTATAGGTAGCACGGACATTTATCATTGGTTTGTGGCAGTTCTCTTCATTGTCGTAATCAACTGGGGATGGTTGAGTTGGTGGGACTAGAAATTCATAATAGAAACTAATTCAGTTGTTGCGGTAATAAGATCGATCGAATATTTATCCACTTTCTTCTTTCTTTCTTTTTTGCTTCATCGCGAAGTTATTAGAGTAATGGTCACGGGGACTGATCTTATGCTGCTGGGCTATTAGAGTTATTAGAGTAATGGTCTATGTAGTGTGGTTGGCTTCAAAATAAGATTTATGATTTAGTGTGTTCGTGTTTGTATAAAAGATTAATCTTATTTAGTTGTTGTTTTGTTCTTGGATATTATATTAGTCTTTGGTTTTCGTGTATCAATTTTGCACATTTAGCATTGAAGGCATGAATGCACTCAAACATAGTGTTCACACATTTGTTTTTCGAGTATTTTTTTTATTTATGAAATAATGTGGATAGTCCTATAAAAAAAAGAAATATTTGCTCATATTTTTTAAATTGTTTACACGTTTGAGTTGTAAAGAAACACTTTATAACTTAAATTGTTTGCATATTAAATACATTGGAAATTTTGTTCGTGCCTTTAGGCATGTACGTTAATTTTTTTTTGTCATTTTGCGATTATCAGCGTGCCTTCAGGCACGGGCATACCCTAGTATATATATATATATATATATATATATATATATATATATATATATATATATATATTCACTTAGAGTGAATTGGTATAATTGGAGATATCTAATAAATCTGTAGAGGGGATTAAGGTACGTATTATTTATTAAAGTGAGGAATATTTTGGGTTTAGTATCATGCTAATATGAATGCATGATTATGATTCCTTGAGGGAATATTTGGGATTATTGGTCATCGCTAGATTTACTTGTCATATGGCCATTTATATATATTCTAGGAGGAATATATCGTATATATATATACTATGTGATTAAAGTATATATATGATATGATTTAAATGATTTTGAAAATGTAAAGTTAAATACTTTAAAAATGGAAAGATAAATGATTTTCATAAATAATAATTTATGGATACACACCTCTCTAAATCGCTATCATAAGGTATGTTACGTGCGTATGGTGAAGCCCCCTGGCTAATGAATGCAGGGTGGATATAGTCCTATAAGCCATATGAGCGATTATATTTTACTGCGCTGGTTATGTGATTCTGGGTGTGGTCATGACTATCTTGCAGGCATATGGTTGCTTCCCAACGATGTGTTAGGTTTCCAGGTTGTCTTGTTTGATAGGACCTTGAAGATGATAGCCATTTAAGGGCGCGTCAATTGGGGAAACCCGGAGGGGCGATCTTAGATTTGTTAAAGCAATTCATGATAATGGATTTCCTTTAAATACATTTCCCGGATATAGGAAGGGAAATGGGTTATATGAATTGGCTTCGGTATCATTTCCCGGATGGAAGAAGGGAAGTGGAAGCATATGATATGGTAAACGCATTTTTATGATAATAAAAATGGCTTTTAAATACATTTCCTGGATATGAGAAGGGAAATGGGATTATTTAAAATGGAAAAGCATTTTTATGTTAATAAAATTGGCTTATAAAAAGATATATGTTATGGTAATGCAATTCATGCTAATGAATTGGCTTTTAAATACATTTCCTGGATATGAGAAGGGAAATGGAAAGCTTTGAGATAAATATAGAATACACCTCAGCCCGGGAGGTAGATCCGGATGTATATTGTAAGGTATATATAAAAATGAATATAATATGTATGCTAATATATAGTATATATGTATTTATTAGTTTTGTACTACGAGCCTAATGGATCTCTGCCATTAACCCTGCCAAGTAGTAGTGTATCGGGGGGGGGGGGTTCTTGTTTGGATTTCGCTTCGCGAGACACCCCACGTACGAACTTAGTGCAATGTTGAGAATGGGGAGAAGTTTAGCCCTTATTACTTGGGCTGTATAGGTTTCTAGTAGACGGGTAAATTAGACTAGTTAGGCAAGGACAACATGACTAGGGTCTGTTGTTTGGATGCGTTAGGTGTGCACTATTAGAGGATAGGTGAGGGGTATCTCTTAGGAGTGCGGTACCAATTTAAATATGAGATAAAACTATTTTTCTAAACATAAAGCATTTATGCACTTGCAAAATATTTTCAAACTCGGGCTCTGACCCGTTTATCTACTTTCCTTTCTTGTTATATATATATATATATATATATATATATATATATATATATATATATTAATTGTATAGGTGTCCAGACACAGGGACGCCTGGATGACACTTCCTTCGAGTCAGACGTCTGTTGCAGTAGCTGTGGATGCTTATGGGTTCTCGGTAGATGCTTCTCTCCTTGTACTCTAGATAGGCGGTATTGTACAAACATTCGGGCCAATGGTCCAACTGTATTTATTTATTTATTCTTTTGCGCGTCATTTGATATGGTTGTATAATTTGAACCGAGTGTTCGATTATTTATTTCATTTCATTTTCCTTTCAGTTTCATTTATGCTTAAACTTTGTGTATGCTTTATTTATTTTCGTTTAAAAAGAGTAGTTAAGTAAAATTTCTAACGCTCGCCTAATAGGATATTAGTAATTAAATGGATTTTCGACAGTGATGCTAAGAATGATCCATGTGTGACTCCTGTTTTAATTTGATATAGGAGTGATCACCCGGTATACCATTAGGCGGGTTGTCACAGATGGTATCAGAGCATCAGGTTGTAGTGTCCTTAGGAATTTGTACGGACGTACTACGCTTTCAGCGTTACTCTCGATTTGTTATAGAGCCTCAGGATTAGGATTGTTGATTTCTCTTGTGAGATTTCTTTCTCCTGCGATAGTATGAGATTACAGTAATCTTTTGTGTGCTCATTTGAGATTCGTGTGCGGGGCTTGGATAGTAGCGGGAGGCGGGGATTTGCTGGGGCGACTGGTAGAAGTTGGGGGATGAGGACCGTAACAGAGGTCATTTCCTTTATGACCATTACTAAGGATTGTTGCAACGAATACTAAAGTATAGTAGCTCTGAGCATCTAAGTACTGCCATGGCGGAAAGTGGTACTCAAGTTGAATTCCCCAGTGAAGTTAAGGGTTTGAAAGGAATCGTACGGATAGTTTTAACCGTGAGTCCCCATTATTCAGTAGGATTGGAAAGAATGAAATTTTGGATTATTCACATAAGGTTCGGCCAAAGGTCAACGGTGAATAAAGAGTAATATGGAGGAGTGAACCTTGTACCCAGGTGAGGTAGGTACAATGAAGAATGAGTCCTTTCGAGGAATGATGGGCTCCTTAGAAAAGTGTTTATGAAGAATGTGTGTATTCGTGGACCCCATTGGTGGAAGTTCACCCGAGAAATTTGTTGTTGGAACTGGTAGTGGAGCTTCCTTTTAACGAAAAAGTTAAGAGGATTAGTAAGGTGATTGTATGGAGTAAGGTTATAGAGTCAGATGATGTTGACAACTTTATCATGGTCAGGAAGGCCAGTGATGAAAATAGTAAGGTGAAGTGCGGAGCCACACAGTTAGTCCTTTCACGGTAGGAATCAAGGACAAGGTTAGGGTGCCCAGATGGGGCCTAGAGTAAGAAATGTTGGTAAGAGGTGTGTCTTGTTGAAGTCGTGGTGTTCGATGGCCTTATACTCGTGTGTGTAATTTGAGTTTTGTGGCGGCATCGATTATAGTATACATTGTATGTCTATTTGTTTTCCGCGATAGCGGAGTTTTGTTTTCCTTCATTTGCTATATAAAAGCGAGTGTTGATATTTGGAATATATATATATATATATGATGTTATTGTATTTTCGGAGCGATAGTAGGCTAATGATGGAAAGACTATCGTGTTCATAGTTCCTGGAGGGAACAGTTGTTGTTGCGATATCTCGCCTGGATGCAGGTTAAGTTCACCTTTATTGTTATGGGTAGACAGAACTTCGATGAGCATAGGTTTCATTATTATGATGTGAGTGTGTGGCGACCTTATCAATATGATTTAAGGCCCACAGGATTTTTGTTGAGCTGAAAGATTAAGCTCATTGTTGGATTGTGCGGAGACTAAATATTAGTACGAGTGCTTGGTGGTGTGACTCTTAGTTAGAGATAGGAGTTCAGACCACCTTTTGTTGAGAGGGGATAGGATTATCCCGGTTGCATGTTCGAAATAACCGACCTCCATGACAGACAAAGTTAAGTAGGATTGTGTGAAGGGGTTCCTTGTTTGGATTTTGCTTTGCGAGATGCTCCACACATGAATCTTAGCGGCGTCGGGAGTGGAGAGATGTTATAGGATGCAAGGATGTGGGTTGTGTTGATAAGTCTTATAGTACGGATGAGACACTATAGACTACGAGCTATCTAATAATGGTATGCTTATGGAAATATTATGCTATAAAAAGAACTAAAGTGGTCCTCTCACTAAAAGTTGATGGGTGAAGTAGGACTTAGAGAAATTGATTTGAGGATTATGGCTAGGCCTTAGTGAAAAGGCAAAATTTTGAGAAAGTATACTTTGGGTATGATGTACGTAGTGCTCTTACAGAGATTGGTCACTTCGATTAGTTAGATTTCCTTTCGTATGGGCGGAAGGATAGAATAGTAGAAATGCGTCCGTAGGTTAGCGTGGTAGGATTTAGGACGTCCCGCTGGTGTGCCTTAGGTCTCTATCTCTCGATGACCGAAAACGCGAGGGAGTAGTGTAGTGGGAGGGTTCGTTGTTTGGATTTCTCTTTGGCGAGACGTCCCACGCATGAAACCAAACAAATGTTGGAAGCTGAGAGAGGTCTTGGTAACTAGGGACATATTTTGACTATCGTTTTGCGTAGGTAGGGTAACGCTTAGACTGTAGCATTATTAGGATGTAGGCCCGATAGAGTTAGTGGCGCCGAGGTTAGGAGAATTTCATTTCGCTGGATGGGAGAACCCATATTTGAGTATTACACCGAGGAAAGGAGACTCTTGTTTAGAGAGAGTGTTGCATGTCGAACATTCGTTATGGTTGTGCAGATGTGCACGGGTTAGAAAGGTGTATGGGCACCTTGGTGAGATGGTTTTATATACCGCCTATAATAGGATGGGCGTAGTATATAAAGTTGAAATTTATGCCACGAGGCATTATAGATGATGGGTGCAATGTGACGTTATTAGAGTCACTATATGATAGTGGTAGTCATAAATATATGGTTGGGAACCATTGGGTTAGAGTCATTCCCTTTGAGCTTTTAGGATTTGGAGTGATCCTAGGATTGGTGGTGTAGGTCATATATGAATTTCGAGGACGAAATTCCGTTTTAAGGGGGGGAGTATGTAACAACCCTCCTTTTGGACACAATTAAAATCCATAATTAAATATAATTGGTAGTTGGAGAATTTCTCGGAATAGTGATTTTTAGGATTTTTGAGGATTAAATGACTCTCGATGGATGAATTAATTACTTTTGGGACAAAGTAAATGAATTGGAATATTTTAATAATATGTCGCTGCTGGGTAAAGCGATAGAAGATAATTTTTTAATGAGAATACTGCATTTATTTAATATGGGTTGAAATGGTGATTTGCGGTCAAGTACCTCGGATGGAAATTTTGATTTCTCCATAAGTCTCGGAATGGTCGAGATAGTCGAAAAAGAGTGTCCGATTGCCGAAAATGAGTTTCATGAAATTTTAGAGTTAAAAGTAACTCGTAATTGGGTAAACGAGTCGTTTTTGGGTTTTAAGGGGTTAAAACCCTTTTCTCCTTATAAAAGGAGGGATAGAGGGAGAAAAAGAGAAGAGAAGAGAGAAAAGAGAGAGAAGAGAGAGAGGAGGAAGAAAAAGAGGAGAGAAATGGAGATCTCGGGCCAAACTCCGCAGGATTCGACTCGAGGTCATCGGATTATATCCACGAGGCAAGTGTTTACTTGCTTTATTTAATTTTTGCATAAATATCTCATACCGTAGTTTGGTATAAATAAACCCTAACGATTTTGGGTTGGGTTTTCGTGGATCAAACGGGTTTTCGGGAGATAAAACGAATAAACCCCTAAAATTGAATAATTGGAGAAACTTAGGTTTGATCTAAAATTAATAGGTGGTTTAGGGTTCTATGATGTTTAGAACGCTTTATATATGTGTATTTTTAGTTGGTTGAAGTTCTAGGTCGTGGGGTGAGGATATGAAATCTTGGGGGAAGCTTCCATGGCTAAAACAGCTTCTCGGAGAAGAAGCTGCCCGCCACGATCGATCATGGGGGTTCGATCGGCCATGGGTCGATCGATCGACCCCTCCTGAAAATGGGCAATTTTCCTGGGGTGATTTGAATGGGATATATTCCATTTCATCTTGCTTCAAGGTGAATTTTGTGATAACATAAGGGACCATTTAGGATTATATGGTCCTCTAATTAAGGGAATCTAGGAGGACAAGGTGAGGGTTTTAAATGTATAACCCTTAAACTATAATTTTTGAGGAAAATAGAGAATTGTAGAATTTAAAGGTTTATGGTTTCTAAGTTAGGATGGGGACCTCTAAGGGATTGAATGGACGAAATGTAGTCCTTGGGCTCATGGAAATGAAATCCATAACCCATTGAATTTAAGGTGGTTTGGGAAATATAAATCCCTAGGATATTTAGGTGGTCATTTAGGCCCACATAATTATGCGTATTGGAAGCATAATTATAATTGATTATGGAGTTAGTATATCCTACGAGATAATTAGGATAATTTGAGAATATATATATATATATATTCACTTAGAGTGAATTGGTAAAATTGGAGATATCCAATAAATATCTAGAGGGGATTAAGGTACGTATTATTTATTAAAGTGAGGAATATTTTGGGTTTAATATCATGCTAATATGAATGCATGATTATGATTCCTTGAGGGAATCTTTGGGATTTATGGTCATCGCTAGATGTACTTAGCATATGGCCATTTATATATATTCTAGGAGGAATATATGGTATATATATATACTATGTGATTAAAGTATATATATATATGATATGATGTAAATGATTTTGAAAATGTAAAGTTAAATATTTTCAAAATGGAAAGATAAATGATTTTCATAAATAATAATTTATGGATAAACACCTCTCTAAATCGCTATCATAAGGGAAGTTATGTGGGTATGGTGAAGCCCACTGGCTAATGAATGCAGACTGGATATAGTCCTATAGTCCATATGAGAGATTATATTTTGCTGCGCTGGTTAGGTGATTCTGGGTGTGGTCATGACTATCCCGCAGGCATATGGCCGCTTCCCGACAATGTTTTAGGTTCCCAGATTGTCTTGTTTGATAGGCCCTGGAAGATGATAACCATTTAGGGGCGCGTCTAGTGGGGAAACCCAGAGGGGAGGTCTTAGATTTGTTAAAGGAATTCATGATAATGGATTTTCTTTAAATAAATTTCCCGGATATAGGACGGGAAATGGGTTATATGAATTGGCTTCGGTATCATTTCCTGGATGGAAGAAGGGAAGTGGAAGCATATGATATGGTAAAAGCATTTTTGTGATAATAAAAATAACTTTTAAATACATTTCCTGGATATGATAAGGGAAATGGGATGATTTAAAATGAAAAAGCATTTTTATGTTAATAAAATTGGCTTTTAAAAAGATATATGTTATGGTAAAGCAATTCATGCTATTGAATTGGCATTTAAATACATTTCCTTGATATGAGAAGGGCAATGGAAATCTTTGAGATGAATATAGAATACACCTCAGTCCGGGAGGTAGATCCGGATGTTTATTGTAAGGTATATATAAAAATGAATATGATATGTATGTTAATATATAGTATATATGTATTTATTAGTTTTGTACTACGGGCCTAATGGATCTCTACCATTAACCCTGCCAAGTAGTAGTGTATCGGGGGGGTTCCTTATTTGGATTTTGCTTCGCGAGACACCCCACGCACGAACTTAGTGCAGTGTTGAGAATGGGGAGAAGTTTAGCCCTTAGTACTTGGGCGGTATAGGTTTCTAGTAGACGGGTAAATTAGACTAGTTAAGCAGGGACAGCTTGACTAGGGTATGTTGTTAGGATGCGTTAGGTGTGCACTATTAGAGGAGAGGTGAGGGGTATCTCATGGGAGTGCGATACCAATTTAAATATGAGATAAAACTATTTTTCTAAACATGAAGCATTTATGCAATTGCAAAATATTTTCAAACTCGGGCTCTGACCCATTTATCTACTTTTCCTTTCTTGTTATATATATATATAGGTGTTCAGACACATGGATGCCTGGATGACACTTCCTTCGAGTTAGACGTCTACTGCAGCAGCTATGGATGCTTGTGGTTTCTCGATAGACGCTTCTCTCCTTGTACTCTAGATAGGCGGTATTGTACAAACATTCGGGGCAATGGTCCAACTGCATTTATTTATTTATTCTTTTGAGCGTCATTTGATATGGTTGTATAATTTGAACCGAGTGTTCGGTTATTTTATTTCATTTCATTTTCCTTTCAGTTTCATTTATGCTTAAACTGTGTGTATGCTTTATTTATTGTCGTTTAAAAAGAGTAGTTAAGTAAAATTTCTAACGCTCGCCTAATAGGATATTTGTAATTAAATGGATTTTCGACAGTGATGCTAAGAATGATCCATGTGTGACTCCTATTTTAATTTGATATAGGACTGATCACCCGGTATCCCATTAGGCGGGTTGTCACACCTACTCTAGACTGTATTGGAAAAAATTGAACATAAAATCACTGAATTAATAATTTAGCGACAAATCATTTATCATTTAATCACCTTGATTAACACCAAGCTTGCAAATCTTTCATTCTAGTATTAGAATGTCAACATATTGTACAACCCACAATTTTAAACACATTATCGCATCAATTGAAATGGTAGTTGTTAGCACAAAACTCCCAAAAGGCCATCGTGCAATTGCTAATAAAAGATTATTTGAATTTAAGAGATCATTAAGAAGTTATAACGCAATAAATCACTATAAAATGAAAAAATATTATTCAAAGTAGGTCATTGGATTAATATCTTATCACAACTATCCTACCCAAAACATGCATTCAAATCCTAACATATAATGTGTAAACTAGGGATTGATATAATAATAATCTCATTCTTAAGATCAAATGAAGAAGACCATTTGTGTGAACTTAAAAAAAACAGTGCATAAATGTGAGTAAAAATTACAAAATATCAATCTAAATTTGGGTCCAATGTTATCTAAGCCACAACCAACACTCTATGCTTGATTCAAAGTACACACTATATAATATCTAAGTTAATGTGTGAGAGTTTAAAATGGTATATGCACAACTAATAAACTCAATTCTTGAAACATGTTACAAACGTAACAAATGACAACTCATGACATCTGAACTGTTTTGCGTCGGATGGAACATTGTGTGGCCTATAATTAATGATATTAGAGGCTTAGAATATTAGCTTGCACACTTTCTTTGCAAACATAATTAGTGAATTTCAAATAAGTGGTCTCGTGGAGTTATGGATGGACTAAATATAGATAACAGAAAAAAAAAATTAGATAATCTAAGATTTGATATTGATAGACAAATTAAAAACACCATTAAACAATTTCAATATCATCAGTCATCATCAACGCGACCACAATTAAATGAGACTAAAAAAAAAATACAAACAATACAAAATCCATATCCCCAATGATGAAATCTGAAAAATGTGGGATTTATAATGATGGAATCTACAAAAACCTTTGATTTTTGATATTGTAGGGTTATGGATTATATACCTGGGATTTAGAATGAATAAATCAATAAAACATGAAGAACTAATCAAAGTCTCCTTAAATCTTTCATGTTGTGATTTTTACACAATGACCAATACCTAACCATTTAGACAATATAATCATGCCATGAAACGAGTTTTAGACCATAAAATGTTCCATAATTGATTATAATAAGTTTGCGAAATGCAATACCCATCCCAAATTGACAACTATAGATTCACCTATGCTTTTCCACACGTATATAAACAACTATGATCAACATGTAAATTGAAGCTTTAAGAAAAAGATTACTATATCAGTGGAATTAGGAAAAAATATCTTGAAAATGTGTAGGATGTGAATGTAGGATAGGGTTAGCAAATATGGAGGATATACCTAGGGGAATGCATGGCATAACACATTCTGAAGGGAAATATTTTTTGTTGGAAAAAGTAGGAGGATGTCTTTGAGATTTAGGGAGTGAGCAAGAAAATAAGCACTCTAAGTAGAAATAAGAGAGAGAGAGAGAGAGAGAGAGAGAGAGAGAGAGAGAGACCAGAACAACCAAAATCGCATAAGAATACACTGTTAGTGCTATAAAATAAATTAAATGGATTTGATTAATGAGGGTGTTTTCAAACAAGATCACTAAAACAAATATTTACTGTGGGGCGTGAGCGTATTTTCCTACAATAATGTCTAGCAAAGAAAGATAGCACAATAAACGAAGTTTAATACAACTATTAGAAACAACAATTTGCATTATTCAATTAACGTGTGAATGCTTAAAGTCAATGAATTCAGTAATATAATTAAACTTAATTTATTTAAACTAATCCCATTTGATTTTAGTAAATAATTTTACTTTCCATCCATCACAAATTAAGAGTCAAGTAATCAATTCAAACAATAAAATAAAAACAAAACAAATACCACAATGAGTGACCAATTAATGAAAACATTTCTAATTGTTCCTTTTTGAGCGTGTAACATATATATCACAAAAAAATTAATCAGACCAACCCCTAAAAATTAACTCCAATTGTCTCGAAAAAAATAACATACCTAAATTATTCACTATAATATTCTAGCACATTCATATGAAAATTCACATCAACTAATGACAAGATACCTAAATTAACTCAAAGTGTCTCAATAATGTTAATCCAACCGATCACTAAAATTTAAAGGCCAACATTTTTTTTACGGACTAGTATGGTCGTAAAGATCTAATTTTAATATTATTCGAAAAAGGCAATAGTCAAGCCTAAGATAAAAATAAAGTAAGTCATAAAAAAAATAATCAAAATGCCGTTGGAATATGCTCTTAAAACCAGTTAGGGTTTCATTGAAATACAAACTAGTGAGAATATTTTTTGTGTGTGCGCGTGGGAATTAGAAGTGTTATGTGATGGGCATGTCTATAATTTTGGGAGGGTTAGGTTACTTTGGGGAAAAAGAAGTTTCCGATTTGAGATGGGGGAAATTGTTGGCCCTATTTGTCCTTTACCACATGCATCCAAACTTTTTTGAGGAAAGAAATCGGTCATAAATACTATACTTATTAGATATGCATGTTCAATATCTATAAAAAATAGTCATACTATATAAAATTAAATAGGATTTCAAAGTTTAAAATATCATATAAATTAACACTAATAAATATATAATGACTAATTATAACAAAAATATTTCATACGCAAGTAATAGTTTTATACTTTACAGGTTTTTTAACTTCCTTCCCATAACCCTCCTGTCTTAGTTACCTACAGAAACACCAACTCCTTTTTAGTGCCAAAAATCAAGGAAAAAATACAACGATGTATCGATCATTTTCCGATGCCAAGAGAGAAGAAGGCTTATGAAGTAGTACTGCAAACGAGAAGGATCCAACTCTACCCCCTCAAAACATCTATGATTTCTTTGCTTCCAAACACACCAAAAAATACAATGAGGGACCATCTTCCAAACACCCTAGGACCAAGCCAACCCCTAGGACTACCCTAAGCCACCAACACCCCGCTCACCTACCGAGGCATAACCCATGAGATCATGCCTAAAGAAAGGATCAATTCACAAAGTCCCCGGGTCACGTGATAGTGCAGGAGAAGGTGATTGGTTATTTCCACCTCCTTCTTGCACAACCAACATCTGCTGGCTAACCTCCCCCCACAATTATGCAACCCCTTAATAGTCAAAATGGATTTCATGGCCCCAGTCCACATAAAAAACCTAACCTTTGGGGGCGTCGGGTTCTTCCAAATAGACGTCCACGGAAGAGAGACTCTCCCATTGCCCCTAATCACATGATAATATTTCTTAACTGAGAAAATACCATCCTGAGAGCTCGACCACCTCAACTCATCATCCCCACCGAACATAATAGGCGCCGAAGACAACCACACAAAGAATGCCTCCACCTCCTCCAACTCCCAAACCTTAAGCCCCCTCCAAAAAATAGGGTCCCACACCACACGATCCCCCAACTTCCTTCTATGATCCTACATTCTCCCCTTCCTAACCCTCACAATCTGATATATCCCCAGGAAAAGATCCTCGAGAGATCCTCCCTCACCCCAACTATCCTGCCAAAACCTGACATGATTTCCTCTCCCGAGATGAAAGGAAGTGGACTTAGAGAAAACATCCAAACCATGAGTAATGTAATTCCACATACCATCCCCATGAGCCCCACCCTCGACCCCCCACCCTAGGGCTCCACCCAAACTGGTCAACCCCGTGTCTAATAATCATAAGCTTCTTGCATAATCTTCCATCTTCCTTGTTAAACCTCCACAACCACTTGCCCATTACAGCATGATTGAAGTGTGATAAACTTCTCACCCCCGTCCCACCCTCCTTCATCGGACTTCATACCTCATCCCAAATCACCAGGCTATATTTTCACTTACCATCATTCCCCCTCCATAGGAAGTTCCTCATCATCTTGTCAATTCTATTTCCCACAGAAGAAGGAAGAGGGAGGACCGACAATAAGTACGTCAATAAACTCAATAAAACACTTCTGATCAACGTCAACCTCCCCCTTTGGAAATGTAACTATACTTCCAACTTTCTAACATCCTTTGAACCCTCTTGATAATCGGATCCCACATCGTCATGGAAATTATATTGGAAATGTACTTAGTTATCTACAGAAACACTTAACTCCTTGAGTCCCTAAAAATATACACCATCACATGAATCACTGATCACTTCACTTAATCAACCCACAACTCTCAAGCCCTTGCTTTCTTCTCACTACAATCAAATTCGTCTCTTCATTTATTTGTTTTTTTATCCTACACCTATTGAAACTCATGAACAGCAACATGAACACCCTTCACCCTTCTTCATCATATATGGGTTTGGATTTCAAGCCTCCACTGGGATTTCACTTCCACCCCAGTGATGAAGAAATATACCAAAGGCTCTATGAAAACCTCATTTGCGGCCAACTATCAGATAGTGTCCTCCAATATCTTGTGAGGGAGAGGAACCTCAATGATGAGGCTTAACTTCATGCAATATTTGAGGGGTGCACTAACGTGATCACCCTGTATTTCTTTACTCCCTTGAGTGAATAAAGGGAAAAATATTAAAAATATTAAATATTACAGTCGACAAGGATAAGGGTAGATGGACAAGCCAACAAACCCACAATTTCAAAAATGGGCGAGAGAAACCAAAACTCAGATATCATCATAATGCCTCAAAACACGACAAGGGGTGGATAATGACTGCATTGGTTTAGCCAAATTAGAATAACTATGCCATTTTCCGGATTAAAAGGAAGATTCATCAAGATGAGGATGCCCATGCTCAGCCACTTCCAATAAGGGCTGAAGATTATATCCATCCAGCCCAAGCATTTCTAAAATCACCAATAAGAAATGAAGATTATCCCGAGCCATCCCACCCATTTTTACCAACAACAAAAAGCGTTGAAGATTATATCTACCATTCCACCCATTTCCAGCCACAACAACAAGCTTTGAAGATTATGCTCGGCCATCCCACCTATTTCCATAAACAAGAATAAACGTTAAAGATTATATCCAACCATCCCATCCACATCTAAATGATCAACCACCACGGGGTATGAACGATTTCATTAGTTACTTGACCATGGGGGAAATAGAGAAACCAATAAGCCTGGAAGACTATGGCATCCCCAATTTGGAATCGCCTACTGAAGAAATGACGAACGACCAATATCACCCTCATAAATATTCCAATTAGGATGAACTCTTACCATTCTAGATATATATTTATTATGTTTGTTACTTCACACTTATCCTTAAATTATAGTTCAAATATCACTTATTGTGTAATATATCATGTCCTTAAATCATAGTTCAAATAGTTAAATCCTTAAATAAACATGCAATTTTCGTATTCCACCACCTATGTATTACGAAAATTGCATGTTTTAATTGATATTCATATTTCTAATTTACACACACACAAAAAAAGTGGAGAAACACTCCTAAGTTTAGAAGATTTTTTATTTTTCCAAATTTACAAATTTTAACACAAACACTCATCCACAACTAACCAAATACTAAATAAACTTACAATCCAACAAGTTTTATGAGGAGTTTTAGAATTTTTTTTTAACTATTTCAGCAGATAATTTTGTGAGGAGTTTTAGGTGTTTGAATAATATTAAAATTTAGTTAACAAATAATTTTATGAACTCAAACATTTTGTTATAATCAGAGGACAATGGAACAATAGTTTTGTATGTGCCACAAATCGAAATCAGTCGTAAATGATAGGTGTCAACCCAAATAACCCTTTCATGGTTATTACTTTAATTTAGTATTGTGTAGGGATTTTTCTTGTAAGAATATATGATATGGGTTTATGTGTTTCTTCCTCGCATGAAAAGATTGAAAATAATCTTTGGAAAAAAAACAAAATCTTATGGACGAAAGTTAGAGACATGGGGTTAATTTATTGATGAAAATTGAAAATGAAGATGGAAAAACACTGAGTCACCAAGATATGGTGGTCTCAACATCTATATATAAATTTATGAGACATGAAACCTTTGCTCAGAACTTTCTCGGACATGAATCCATCTATTAATGACCTTTAACTTCACACCTATAAGTATAATCGAAATGCTTCATAATTCTTTGGTCACTATCGCAGCACATAACATATGTATAGAAAGAAAAACCTTATGTGTTTGAAAAGTAGAAGTATAACATCATGATTAATAGATGGAAGATAGGGAAATTCAAGACATAATTTAGGATATTGGGGTTTTCAGCAAAAATCACATATAAGTCTACAAACAAACTGGGGTTAGGTATTCATACATATGTATAGCACATGACATGAGATTGGAATTAAAAGGAAGTTCATTTGATGCATTAGCATTGCAACCATTTGAGAAAATAAATGAATGGCTATCATATACATAGCAAAGGAAATGAGATTGAAATTAAATGAAAGTTCTTCTAATGCGTTAGCAGTCCAACTGTTTAAGAAAAAAAATGATGGATATCATGAGTTTGGTTTGCCACCCGATAAAAATAATGTGAGAGAATAGGGATGGTTATGATATGCCACATGGATACATTGAAAGATGGACAAAATTGATTTCGATCTTCCGTTTTATATTATTACTATAGATATAGATATACATAAACGAGTGAATTAAATGTCATTGACACGTGGCACAATAATAAGAATTTAAGGTACAATTTATATATATATATATATATATTGTATTAAAGTTAATTAAATTGTTATTAAGTCTCCTCGTAGTTATCCGAACAAATTAGTGATAAACTAATCTTAGTATAATGTATTTTGGACTAAATGCCAATATTTCCAGTACTATCATTAGGTCTGGATAAATAAGGCAATTATGGTCCATGTTCTCCATAAAGAATCTCTAATAAGAACGGACACTTTATGAAAAAATGGACGATGAGAGTTTAGAACTTGGAGCTGGCTTCATGGAAGATCTATGCCAATAAGGAGCTAAGACAAGGAGTGCAGTAGCACCTGGGAAGGAAAGAAATATTTTTTATTTTCATTCAAAGTAATAGGTTTGGTAGTTTTTTAAGACAAAAAGGAAAGAGAAACCATCAATGTAGTTATTTATTATTAAGTTTCCCTTATATTATGTTTAACTTAGGGTGCAACTGAAATGATGGCAATGACCCTAGTATAGAAAATGATGGGGTACGCGATGTAAGACACAATTTGATTTGTTACAAGACTAATGGGCAAGGTTTTATTTTAAAACATGTGAGATAGCAGAAAGTTAAGGGGATAAGACGACTTTGAATTTCAATAGAGTTTCACATTGAAACTAGAAAACTATGTATGAGCTCCCTAGTATATAAACTTATATGAGGTTTATGCATGGGAGGTTAGTGTGAGGGTTCTCCCATTTGGCATGAATTTCATAATATACCCCTTGCTTATAAGGGCAATCATTCATCTGTACATGTGGAAAAGTCACTTGATATATATCCAATTGTATGTTAATATTCTCACAATATACCTTATGATGGTACGTATAAGAGGGAATTTGATATACTAGATTTACGTGAATGCATTCCCTTCTATATACTTCCCGCGTGAGTTCAGTCATGCAATATGAGATAAGGGAACATTTCAATATACGTCAAATGTACTTGTCTAGTGGAAGGTGGGAGTCATATCGCTTATGTTAATACCACCTCGCAGATCTAACAATTTTCACTAAATGAATCCCCGTATAGGGAAAGATTTAGGTTAAAATGTAGTGCTCACGTGATGTAGTGTGAAAAATGCATAAGTCTTAATTAGTATTTTTATGCAAAGTTTTATTTATGCTATGAGTAATATTTTCACTGCTAAGTATAAAGTATAGTATGTGAATATATATGAGTAACATGAAAAGGAGATAAGTCTATACAAATGGGATAAAGTGTCAAGGTGAAAATAATTTGTAAGTTTAAATGAGAATAATGTGAAATTGTGCGCAAGTGACATGGGATAAATACAAGTGATGTAAAGCATATAAATAAGAAAGTGAATATATATAAGTGACAAGAAACATGTGTATCTGCAACTGACATTAAGGGGAAGAATCATGTGAACAAGTAGAGTGACATATTGAAGATATATACAAGTGAATGAAATGAGTGAAATATATACAAATGAAGAAGGCTTGAAATATGTGATAGAAAATATTGTATATACATTTGATGATAAGATAAGCATCATGGAAGAGGGAATAATAATGGACAAAGTGACACGCGTATGGCATATATGTACAGCATGGGAACATGAGGGTAATACTAATATTTTGGTAAAAATATATACATGTGTATGGAAATATGGAGAAAATGATAGAAAGGAAAATAAATCCCATGAAAAAATAGAGTCTAGTCCTCTAAAAAAGGTTGTTATTTTAGAAGAACTTTTTTAGACGACAACATAGCCGTCTTTAATAAATTTTTGGGACAAGTTTAACCATCCAAAAAAAGGTGAAGGGACCTTGAAACTTTTGCATCCATATTTTGTGAATAATAAAATCCATCGCTACAGTTTAATATAGAATTTAATTATATTTAAGACAACCCAAACAACGAATAATCATAAAATGTAATACATAAGATGATTTTCAGTCGACACAACAATAGTTAGAGTTCTAACCATCACCAAATATTCATCAAAATAAAAATTATAACACTAAGTTCAAATATTTGACTTGACAATAAAAATACAATAATTTCTTATACTCCAAAATATGAAATGCTTCTATCAAAGTAATTCCACCACACTAAAGCGTATGACCTCCAAAACCACTGATTAACATTTTGCATGTTTTACAAAAATTGTTGCCTGCACCAAAAAAATAATATATAGCGTCAATTATGTCAGAATTAATACTCTACTCATAAACAATTCAATGTGCAAAATGATTTAATATAGTATATTCCCATCATAAACAATATAAATATTTAACTACTATTTTTTTTTAAATATCGACAGATTCTCGTTTGCTTATTCATGAAAACCACAGGTAGGCATCCTATTTTAAACATCAAAATTGATCCTAAGAACAATATACACCAACCAACAAAATTTTTTACCACCACCATAATAAATTCTCACCACCCTAGAAAATTTCACCACCACCACTAAAACTTTAAACTTAAATGAGAGAATTTCTCACATATCATTCTTCCTCTGTAATAGAACTTATTGGTTGCGAATCTCTAACTCTTCAAGCTCCTGTCGATGACATAGCCATAACACTTTACGTAAGTAACTAGATAAGGGAGAATATTTCGCCCGAAAAATATTAAAGTGTATACAGTATATCCTAGGGGAAGAAAATCTCGATACATGTATCCTATCTAACACTCCCTCACATACATATATAGAAATTTAAAATAAATATGTTTTAAGGTAAAATTTGTGTAATTGGAAAAATAATGCTCTCTATACATGATAAGTAGTGTTTTCAATATCATCATGATAATGATGTATTATTACCTAATAGGTATGGATAATTGAGGTACTAGAGGGGTAATACTCTGAAACAATCTCATTCCTCACTTTAAACAAAATAATTGCTTAATTATATTTATTTCACATCCAAAATCAACATCCTAGTGAAATATAACCAACAAAAGGAGAATAATATTACTAACCAAGGCTTTATAATATTTTTATTGTTTGTGAGAAGGTTACCATAAGCCAGGTCACTTTTCACACATCCAACCTTCTTGGTCATTACCCTACATCAGTAGGGAGAGAGATAAGTCAGATAAGAAATTCTAGAAACTTAACATAAAAATGGAATCACTACAAGTTTCCATGATAGGAGCTTCTAACAAGGCATTTTGAATAAGGAAATAAGTAGAGGAGCTATTTTTTTTAACTATGATTTCAGCCTAACCCTTTGACACACAAATTATACTGGTAAGGGAAAGCCAATTTGAATTATAGAGTCTTAAAAAAAGAATACGTGGAAATTAAGTAATAATATATATATGGCAACAAAATATATTAGAACTCAATATCATAATTAATGTTACACAAGATCGTAGAATAAAATAATTTGACACCTGAATAGAATGGATTACGGATGCAATCTAAATTATCCATAAAAAGAGGAATATGGTAGAAAATAAAACTATGTTGGACTTAGTTGCAGTTGTAATAGTAATAGAGAGATAATAGTTGTAGTTAAGGAACAACGCAATTGTTTTGGGGAAGAAAAGGGAAAATATTTTTAAATAGCAAGAAGGATGCGTAAATTATATCCTTATGCTATGTCCCTGAATATGTGATAGAGACAAAATTCTTAAACAATTAATTAAAATGGAATATATTTCGACTAAAATTATGATAGAGATAAATAATTCGGAGGTAAGGACCAACACCGAGAGTTGTGGACATGTAATCAAGTGGATATAGAATGTCACCTCCTTCATCTGTTCTTCGATAATATGTGTATGCAATCGTGAGAGAGAGACGATGCAACTTTGGACATGGTACCCAATTATCCAATGGTAGTGAAAATAATACATAGATACGAAATATTTTAAAGACTAAATATCCCACCCTAGGAGCTTAATTTTCATCTTCCTTGTATATATGCATAGAGCACTAACTCACTATAAACAATGTTTCCTCATTTTGAATTGTACCCAGTTGTATTTCATAGTATATTTATGAACCCAGTTGTAGTTAGAAACTGCTCAATTTATTATTCTTATTAAAATGATGTAGCGGATTATTCCATAGTTAAAATATTATAATTCATGTTTTGACCATCTTTCGCTCTGATTCAATGTTAAGCATATAATAAAATTTTATAGAATAAAGGGGAGGATGGGGAGTTGTATTGTGTAGAATTAAGACCTTATTCTAGCTTCCCTTGGCATTTCTTTTTCAACGTTCTAGTTAGGGATTTGTCGTAAATTGACCACGAAAATGTCTAAACGTTTCTTGTTCTCTATTAACAATCACCCCAATTCCATCTGTGTCATATTTTAACTGGAATTTTTATTAAATTTGAGTTTCTTATATGCAAACAATTTATAGTGTTGGGTCTGTATTCGTAAGAACTTTTGGGTGTCTATTACACTAATATTATTCGTCTTTTTCTCTTTTTTAGTTTTTGGGGGAATTCTAGGGACTTATGTTGATTGTTTTGGGGTTCGTCCCTTCGCTTATTTGCTTTGTATAGTTCCTATATACGGGATTCCTCCCCCTTAGGTGGGTAGTTTTTGTTGAATTGTTTACTTATGAAAAAAATCATATTGATTGAATTGTAATGGAATATTATTAATATATGGTTTTGGATATCAAGAAAGGTAATGTTTTTTTGTGTAAACGGTTGTCAAAACATTCATGCAGTCATGGGAACTCTTTTAAACATGATTTGATCTTAATATTGATTTTATTTTTCTTACAAGTGAAAGGAAACAATGAAGAATATATCATGATATTCTAGAGATAATTTGGACACGTCTTAAACATAGAAGGTGTTTATCCTCATTGGAGATAAGTCAACATATCAATAGGTTATAATCTGACAATTCAATTGGTCAAAAGTTAATAGTTGTCCTAAGTTTCGGCCACTAATTATGCATAGGCTGGGGATGTTTCAATATCGATAGCGATCCCTACTCCTAGCGACGCTGCTAAACGAGTTCATAGAGGTAAGGGATCTTCTTACGTGATCAAACTAATTGCGATGTCGATCAACAAAATATGGATTAATTGGGAAACAAAGTAATTGGCGTAACTACTCATTGAAATGCTCCACTTAATTTACTTATTAAAACTTCAACAATTGACGAACAAGAGAAATGGCATAGCTGCCCATCTCAAATATAAGTATACATGCATATACTTCCATCCCAAATTAGAGAAGTAAATATAAAAAATATATGAGGTGAGTTGGTAGTAGTGGAAATAATTTAAATGGGAGTTGTCCTATCATAAACAATGGGGCGAGATGTCCAACACATTTGACGGTACACTCCTTAGGGGATGTCAATAGCATTCTCAACAGGCTATGAAGTAGTATTTTTGGTGGAAGAGGTTTTTTATGCATTGCAACAGTTAATGTGGAAAAGCCAACAAAAGGTGAATTTGGGTGGGGTGGGTGGGAGTTTAGTGTATTTGGAAGGCAGGGGTAGTAGAAACATTTTCAATGGAACAACAACAATTATGTGTGTATTTGATAACACATATTTTCAATGGAAATATGGACTCTTGGGCACTTTCCAAACTAATATTTTAACTTTAAATATTATTATTATCCATGACGAAGTTTATCTTCGCAAGTAAAACATTGTTTCAATCTTCGCAATTAGACGAGGACTAAAAGGGTCTCCAGCAAAAATGAGAAAAATGCCTTACCACGTCGAAAATAATATCCACTTCTATTTTATCATAATCATAAATGTTGCTTCTAAATTTGAAAAACCGGGGAAGAGATTCGAATAAGTAGCGTTACAATTGTCATGTCTAAATGTTGTACTCATTTGGCCGTGCCTTGGCAGCCTCATTCTTGGCAAAAATGGTCACATTTTTAACCAACCAAAGGCCATAAACCTATTATGTTAGCTCTACTAGTGCAAATTAAAAAATATGCAAAAACCTATTTTGGATGCCTTGTTGGAGACGCTCTAAATAAGAGAAATAAAACCAAAAAAAGACATGAAACGAGATAAATATATCAAACCTCCTGAATTTGCAGATTTGGTTCTATTTGCCTCGTGCTGTAATGCAAGTGACGTTGATAATGAGGAGTGTAGACTCTAACGGCATCCTCATGTTTGAACAAGTTAATAATGAAAAGAACATTTCCAAAATGACTAAAACCAAAGTAGACTTGAACAGAGTCTAGAACAGTACTAGACTTTCCCAAATCCTTCCCACTAGTCACTTACTAAAATTGAGAGTCATGTGAAGACACGATCACTTCCCTCAGGTGACTTTGATACCTATGGGGCTATCTGTGCCTCAATCCGAGCCACTTCACTATTGTTTTCATTTGTCACTCCAAAAACCGACTTATAACATCAAAACAATCATTTACTAGTCATTTTCCAAATCGAGAGTCTTATGAGAACACGAAAACTTCCCACAAGTTACTTCTGTACCTCTAAGGGTGTTCATGCCTCTCTGAGGGCCACTTGATTGATGTTTTGAGTTTTCGCTCCTTAAAGTCCATTTTATACCACAAAATGAGTGAATACTAGTCAATTTTGGCAAATAGAGTTCGATTAGGAAAAGGAAACTTCCCACGTGTTTCTTTTGTGCGTCTTGGGTGTCTCTTCCTCTTTTAAGGACACTCGATTAATGTTTTGAGTTTTTTAATCAAAATATCCATTTTTAACATGCAAAAGACTCTAGTAAAGGTAGGGACACTTCTCCGAAGGTGACGAACTCGTGTTGGACACTCCCACGCTTGTATGACACTCCGTGTGGCTTGTCAGACTTGTTTGGCATTAAAAAAAGGTAGGCACTTCACGAATATGGCCCAGACATTTCGTGGACACAACGAGGTGCCAAAATTAAAGAACACTAAGAAATTATAGTATCATCCGGTAAAATTAAATCTTTAAGGATGTATGAATAATAAGAAGATAAGTTGATATAATATAGTTATTAAAGAACCCTAAGAAATGCATATCTTTGAGTTACAATTTAACTATTATTATTAAATGGTGAAATACTAAACCATGTCAATTTTAATATATTAGTTTCTCAATTTTGTTTTTAAATGCATAATAGATGTCGTCGTGTCTTTGATGTGTCGTTTACTTATTTTTTAAATTTGTCGTGTCCGTGACGAGTCGGACATGACACCCGTATCCATGTCCATGCTTCATAGTTTCCCATGAGATACTTGAATAAAATTAGTGATTTTTTCAACGGTGATGCATGTTTGAATTAATTTGGGTCCATCACATTTATCACAAAATAAAATCAAAATCGAATAGTAAATCAAATTAAGACATAAATAAATTAACAGAAACAAATATGTCAATAATTCTAACTAAAACTCACACAAACAAGTATACAAATATTTCCATAAATTAATCTTAAAACTATAATATCAAGTTGTCATTATTATATTAAAGTCAGAATATATAGAACAAAAAACAGTTTTTTGTTATCGTACTAAATTACTGAGAAAATTAGTAAAAAATCCATAAATTTGTATGAAATTTTAATTGTAATCTTTATTAAATTTTAAATAATAAAAATAATTTATGTATCATTTTTATTTATGAAAATATATAAACTAGTATTTTGGATTTTAAGGATATAAGGAAAACATATAACAATTATGGAATTTTTGGATGTTAAAAGCACATAATATAAGGAAAGGATAATTTAGGGATTATGTAATCATTTAGTAAAATAATAAAAATTCACATGAGAAATATGAAATAATTATAAAATCAAAATTCTATCTTAAAATTGTCATTCCACTAGTATAATTGTACTATGTTGACTACAAACAAGAGAAGAAAACATATGTAGATGAAAACACATATAATTCGTGAATATAATAATCACTCACGTTTGCAGAAGAAAATCATGTTGAAATTTTGATTCTCTCTCATTAATATAATAGTCCCCTTGATATAATTTTTACGATAGTGTACTATGTGCATCTGCCTCCTAGTATGAAACAATTTGCAACAAGCAGAACAAGCATTGCAATGTATTTTCCCCACGAACCACCAATGGTGACACTAGCTTTGACTCCATGAAAGTAGTACAAAAAGGAACCATTTTGAAAATTCCCATAACAAAGGGAAATATTATTATTTATATGCACCAAACCGCATTTTTGAAAAAGACATGTCTGTTTATAATAAAATACAAGAAATAGATCAAATTTAATTGATTATAATTGATGCTCTAGATACAAACCAATATTTAAAGTTTAATTAAATTTGTGACATTTTCAAAGATGAATTTTGATGCTTTTATTTTAATTAAAATGACGATGTCTTCCTGTTGTGGTTTAAACAATTGAAATGTTTTGAAATTAATTTTAACCCAAATTTTGAGCCCATCATTCAAGAAGAAAGCCCAAATAAAAAATTTCAAAAAATAATATTGGCTTAATAAAGACTTACATACCATAGTTATAGACCTGGACATGGATGCTTGTGGGCTTTGTTCTAGACCATAGTTCTTACCATTTCTTATGCTTTTTTTTTTATGCGGGGCAAAGTTTCTACACTAAATACACCAACTACTTCATGAGCAAAAGGGATTATTTGAAGCACAAATTATCATTTATTTATTATTTGTTTCGATCAAATGAATATACAACTTTGTTCACCTTGTAGAGGAGGACTCGTAGTTAACTTGACCTGATATTTTTTTGTTGTGGGTCCCATATTAATTAAGGCTCCAAGTTTACAAAATTCAAATTTTGTCAAATTAATTAATTGGGTTAAAATCCAATTTATCTAACATAATGCAAGTTCCACGGGGTATTTAGTAGAAGTATAGTCCCTCTTAATTTAAGAAAATATTTTATATACTAAGGAATAAGACCGACCATAAGCATGTGCCCATTAGTCACTCGCACATTCCCCTATTTGGAAGAAGCCCTAACATAGATACATTTTAGAGACCTGAGATAAATTAGTTGCACACTTTGAATTGCTCAATTTTAAGGTAAGTTTAATTATTGAGATGATTAATTCACAAAGTGGTAGGGTTTTCCTGGAATGGAACCATAAAAGAAATTAAAATGAAATGAAAAGTCAATCACCCCAATTAAAATTGGTGAATGTTCCACTTCCCCAAATAATTCTTTCATTTCTCTCATCCTGTAATACCCCATATACTACATGATTATTTAAATGATTATTTATTCATCTATTAATATCTACTCGGGTGAATTAACTGGTAATTTATTAGGTTTAATTAGTTTCAATTATTCATCGAAGTTTAAAATGAGTATATAACGACTCATAAATTAAATTAATACAGTTATGATTAATATAATATTGCAAGTTGATTTTTTTATATTGGGCTATGGGGGAATACAGATGCCCTGAATAGTATTTTTAACATCGTAAATTGGGTTCGGGGTGTAACAACCCAGGCTTTTGAGTGACTATTTTATACTATTTTTCCTGATGGGCTAATTTTATAAAATAGGGGAAGTTGGAGTAAATATTATTTCCCGTGATATTAAGGGAAAATATTTACTATGTTTTGTCTATTTACCGTTATGAGTAGGTAAATAGCATTATATTGTGTTTTATTGCGTCATTATATGTGAAATGACGGTTATGACTCTTATATATATATTGGAGTTTAATTAATGAAATAAAATGAATATGGAACATAAAAATAGTTCACTTTATTCCGAATGCCAAAATAGGGGGTGCGGTTGTTTTTAGAATAGTCGAGACAGTCGAAATAGGTGCCACGTTGTATTTTTGAGTTTCGGGCACTTTTGGTGGGTTATGACTCAATTATGTGGTTACGAGTCATTTTAATGGTGTATTAAAAATTAAAAGAGGGGAATTGCGTTTTAAGACCCATATAAGTCCCCCACCCCTTTTATTTCCCTTATTCTTATGAGAGAAGCCAAATGAGAGCGAGAGAGAGAGAGAAGAGAGAGTTGGGAGAAGTGGAGAAAAAGAGAGAAAAATGGAAAATTGAGGCCGAATATCGTTGCCACCGGAGGAGGATCCGAGACTACAAACCTTGAGGCAAGTTTCTTAATTGCTAGATATTGATTTAATGTGATAAATTGCATGTGTAGTTAGGTTTTTGGAGGTTTAAACCATAAATGGGTTTTTGGTTGATTCTGATGTTTAATCCTAAATCTTTGATTTAAATTTGATTTGAGGTAAATAAATTAGTTACTTGATGTGTAGAAATGATTTGGTAGCAATATTTGTTGTTGTATTTGGGTGGAATAACGAATAAAAGCTTGGGAGGTAGTTAATGGCCGAAATAGCTTCTCGGGGATGAAGCTGTCCGCCAGGATCGATCGATCGAGCCTGGGGGATCAATCGATTGAAGACTTCGATCGATCGACGACCAAGGGTCGATCGATTGACCCCTTATGAAAGGGTGAGGTTTTTCTAGTTTTGTTTTTAGCCCTTTTCATTTAGGTTCAAGGTTTAGGAACCTTCCTTTGGGAAGTAATTAAGAGTTCTAGAGGGTTGTATTGGGTAGGCTATTGTCCTAGGCTAAAATGGGGATAATTGGGCTTATCCTAAGGTCTAGTTTATGTAGGTTAATATCCAAATGATGTAGCAGGTTAACCTAAAATTAATTGGAGATTAAATGTTAATGTTGGGACTTTTGGGAGTCAATTATTGGGGGAGACTCATTTTGACAATTTATGGTTTTGTGTTGAACCTTTAGAGACTAGTTTGAGGATAATGGCACTTCGGGTCTTAGGTCATTAATAAAATATGACTTAATGAGAATGAAATGCATATTCTAAATTGTGGTACTAAATGAATATGTACAAATGAATGATTTTTGAAAATGTAAAACATGATGTTTTCAAAAAGGGAAAAAGTATTGTTTTTCATAAATGTTAATTTATGGATACACGCCTCTCTAATTCGCTATCATAAGGGAAGTTGCGCGCATGTGGTGAAGCCCCCTGGCTAGTGAATGCAGGTTGGATATAGTCCCTAGGCCATATGAGCATTTATTGTATATTTTTTGCGCTGGTTAGGAGATTCTGGGTGTGGTCTTGACTATCCCGCAGGCATATGGCCGCTTCCCGACGTTTCGGTAGGATCCCAGGTTGTCTTGATGATAGGCCCTGAAAGATGATAGCCATTTAGGGGCGCGCACAGTGGGGAAACCCGGACGGGAGGTCTTAGATTGCGTTATATATATGTTATATAACTATGTGGAATAATGTGGGAGATTATTGATTATTAAAGCATTTTATGATAATAAAATCGCTTTAATTTACATTTCCCGGATGGAAGAAGGGAAATGGGATGTTAAATACATTTTTCGGATGGAAGAAGGAAAATTGATGATATGATATGGAAAGGTAAAGCATTTTTAAGATAATAAAACTTGCTTTAAATTATGTATTTTTCGGATGGAAGAAGGAAAATGAAAAGTTATAAAATGGAAAGGTAAAGCATTTTTATGTTAATAAAACTTTCTTTAAATTATGTATTTTCCTGGATGGAAGAAAGGAAATAAAATTGGTAAAGAAAGTTTTGAAATGAGATTGATTTGGTAAGCATTTGATAAAATGAATTGGCATATATGTATTTCCTAAAGAAATAGGAATGGTGCCTTTAGATGGAGAATGGAATTATTTTTATCTCTTTGAGTAGATGTAGATGAGACCTCCCATATACATATATATTTATATTAGTTATGTGCTAAGGATCTAGTGAATCTCGATGATCAACATTGCCTAAATAGTAGTGTATCGGGGAGGGTTCCTTGTTTGGATTTCGCTTTTGTGAGACACCCCACGCACAAAGAGGGCATAGTGTTGAGACTGGGGAGAAGTTAGCCCTTAGTACTTGGGTTAACTATAGCATCATTGATATTGCGCTAGGTTGTGCTTTTAGACAGAGAGGTGAGAATCCTTATGTTAAATGCGAGAGAATCACACACTTAACTGCCATGCATTTTAGTCACATGGGAATCATATCAAACTGGGCCCTGACCCGTCTATATTTCTTTGTTTTTGCATATACTCCTTGCCGTACATGTTCTCTTCCGCAATAAAACCTGAATTTACATTTCCATTCCAGTTGTCATGGAGCTACGGCATATTGCAGATGTTGTAGGTTATTTGTATTAGACGCTTCTTTCCATTGTACTCTAGTTATGTTCAGTTATTTATTCGGGCGTGTTGCCCATGCATTGCACTCATTTATTATAATGTAATATTGAATGTGTAATACTCGGTGTAACATATTGTATTGGTCTGTTCACCGACAGCTTATTTGGTGATTATTTATTATATTGTCATTCTTCATCCGTTGATTTTTGATATCCACCGTTTTTGCAAATGGGATTGTCTAAGTGTTTTTCTTTTATTTTGAAAATTTTAAATTTGACAGTCCATTTTCTAAAATTATTGGTGGTTATCTCATACTATTATCTTAATCGACAGTCATGCTGAGGATGGACCATCTATGATTCCTGTGATTATTAGAGTATTGGGCTAGATACCTATTATTTTAGTAGGCGGGTTGTCACACGGGGTAGTCATAACTTTGTGAATTTCTGATTTTTTCCATTTTTTCGAATTCAATTTTTTTTAATTTTCTAAAAAAAATTCGATCGATAATCAAAATAATTATTTTATTTCTAAAAAAATAAAAAAATTCGAATAGGCATTTTTTGATTCGATTCGGCTGAAACACACCATAGGGAGTCCAAATAATTTGGAACAAACATATGAGTGTTTCTACTGTGGCTTAATTCTTGACATTATTTTTTGGAACAAACTGATGTGTCAGTTTGTTATTGGTTTGTTTTTAGGTCTCACAGGCATGGACCCCAAAAACCAACAAATAATAAACTGCCACATATGTTATTTCCAAAAAATTATGTCAAAAATTAAGTTAAAAACGTATTTTTGCAAACATATTGCACTCTCATCTGGGAACTTCGTGCAGTGAGCTTCTCATAAGCTTTCGGTCTTAGTTACCTATAGAAACACTAACTCTTTTCAACGCCATATAATATGGCCTTAGTGACCTACATAAACACTTAACTCGTAGAGTGCCTATAAAAATAGGCCATCACATGAATCACCAACCACTTCACTAATCAACCCACGAAGACACTCTCAAGCCCTTTCTTGCTTTTCACACAAAGCCATCTCTTCATTTCTTTCTTTGTTCTTATCGTACATCTATTGAAACTCATGAAAAGCAACATGAACACCCTTCAGCCTTGTTCATCATCTGCGGGTTTGGCTTTCAAACCTCCACTGGGGTTTCACTTCCACCCCAGTGATGAATAAATAAACCAAATGCTGTGTGAAAAGATCACTCGTGGCAAATTATCGGATAGTGTCCTCCAACATCTTATGGGGGAGAGGAACCTCTACGAGGAGGAGGAACTCCATTCGATATTTACGGGGTGCACTAATGTGAACACCATGTATTTCTTCACTCCCTTGAAGATGTTGGCTCAGAGAGGGAAAAATACTAAAAATATCAAACATACGGTCGGCAAGGACAAGGGCACCGGGAAATTCCAACAAACCCACAAGTTCAAAAATGGGCGAGAGAAACGAAAACTGAGATATCATCACAACGCCTCTAAACACGACAAAAAGTGGATAATGACTGAGTTCGTTTTGCCAAATAATAATAACTATGCCTTTTGCCGGATTAAAAGGAAGATTCACCAAGATGAGGATGCCTAACCCCCCAACCAAGATTATGCTCAGCGATTACCAATAAGGGTTGAAGATTATATCCCGTCATCCCCCCCATTTCCAATTGAAGATTATGTCCAGCCTTCCCACCCATTTCCAATAACAGCAATAAGCCTAGAAGATTCTATCCAGCCATCCCACCCATTTCCAATAGCAACAATAAGCTTTGAAGAATATATGCATCCGTCTTACTCATTTCCAATGACAATAATAAGCGTTCAAGATTATATCCAGCCATCCTAGCCACAACAGAATGATCAACCACCCTACATGAGCGCTTTCATTAGTGACTTTACCCAGTGAGAAATAGGGCAAGCACCGCAGCCACACAACCAACCATCAGAGGAACAAATAACCATCGTGGAAATCCAACCATTCCTAACAACACCAATAAGCGTGGAAGACTACGACATCCACAGTTTGAAATCTCCAACTGAAGAGATGACGAACGACCAATATCACCCTGATGAATATTTCAGTTATGATGAGCTCTTACAATGCTAAATATATATATTTTATATGTTTTTAACTCGTGACTTGTCACTTTCCTTATTGTTATCAAAGTTAATATACAATTCACGATTAATTACATCTCCTCGTATGCTTTTTTATTTAGAATGTTTTGTTATTGAACGTTGATGATGGAACAATATGGCCTTATAAATGGATTATATACTGAATTTTTAAGATCGTTATAATATTTTCCAATGATAATTAATTTCATCATTTATATAGCATTACTTGTACAATGATGACAATTTCTGTCACGCAGGCTGTTATGAAAAATATAAATATTATAAAATCTTTGCTTAGTTTATCTGATTTGATGACCAAAGAAAATATGCATCTTTTAACAATCGAAGTTGATAACAAAATTCATGTAAAAAATAAAAATACAAAAAACAACCCATATAAAATGAGTAAGGAAATGTAGCAAAAAGTTGAAGAACATATTTTGTAGATGAACATAAAGAGTGTGTATACCCAAATGCTAAAAAAATAGATCCAAAAAAGAATTTAAAATTCGATGTAAAGGATAAATAATTATCATTCAACTAAGTAACAAGAAAAGGAGTTATTCTAAATCTTATGCAAATCACAAAACATAAAACAAAATTGTTATTATAAGTCAAATCCGCACATGTGAGGAAAAATATAAATTTCATATACTGAATTTTTTGGGGGGTCGAATAGAGTATGTGACTTGATATGAAAACTAACACAATTGAGTGACATATGGTGGATATAAATTGTCCCCCATATCATATTGGAGAAAGGGAAAGATAGATTACGAACTCGTTATCAACTGAGTTGAGTAGAAAGGACGATTGTTGAATTTTAGAATTTTGGTTTGCAAATTTCAATTCCACTCAATAATATTTGGACCAAATAAACCCTAAAATATTATATAACCTGATAATAACACCAAAGGTATGTAAAAAACAAATTGTTATGATTAATTAAGTATGTTAGTTTTTTCTTTATTAAGCAACTCAAATAACATTATTTACAATTAAACATACTGGTATAGGGTATTACGCTAAAAACATTTAGAGATTTGCCATTGGCTACTAACCTAAGTCATCAATTTATACATAAAATACAACTTGTTAGGAAAAATACACTACATGATATAGTTAATCACCAGTAACACCCAAATCAGAAACTTGAACTGTTTAGAACAAGAGAACTGCATTAGTCAAGAACAAAAGGTTTCAAATTAATCGTGACTAATAATTTATCACAATGACATCATACCTAAACTCCAAAAATATTAATTACATATATTAATTTAAATCGATTCACAAACATAAATGGTGTTGTAGGGATAAAATGACATAACGATGAATACCGTTTCCTAATTAAATATAATTATGCTAAACATTCCCCTAGCTTAATTACTATTTAGATGAAGGTACATAGTTAAACCTAATTACTTATTAGAGTTCATTAACGGGGAAAACGTTAGGTTGGGGCAAAAAAATTAGATTTTGTTCAAGGCAAAAGTGAGAAAAATTTCACATTGTAAAATGAAATAGTATTTTTGGGAGTAGCCATACATTTGTCGATAAATAATGGATCTAGAAAAAAGCGCTTTATCTTCCATTCATCATAATTATCATAAGATGATATATTTCCCAAACCATTTGGGCAAACAACATTCCAAAAGATAGCTTTTGGCCTTGAATCTTTCCTAGCGGGATACTGTCACATTTACTAGCCATTCAGTGGATGCGATGCACTAAATTGAGCAACCTTTTTGTGAAAACTATGACAAAAAAATCCATACAACCCTTTTTGAATATTCTTGGTTCTCCTTTTTGTGATTGTCTCGTTAAAGTTAATTCTTGGAATCGCCAGCCATTTAATTTGGGTTCATTGTATCAACTCTTGTAAATTTTTATCGCTTTAAGTCCATTCCCCTTGATGAAGTTATCACCTGGCTTATATGAATACCCTTTTCAGTGGATCCTTAATATTTTGATTTCATTTACATAGTCATTGGAAAAATGCCACTTGCAATCAATTATTTAATGGTATCATGTCGATGATGTATATTTTGTGGCCTACTATTATTGTTACTATTTTGTGCCATTATAAGTGCTGATTAGCTATCATAATGGGTTAATATTAGTGGAACCAGTTATGGTTTGGTTAAAATATCCTCTAAGAAATTTTTAGCCATTTTGCTTCTTCTTCGGCTTTAACTAAAGAAATAAATTTAGATTCCATAGCGGATCTTGATAATTGCACTTCAAAGAGTATAAATATATCCACTTGTGAATTTTGAGTTATTGGAGTTAGATACCCAATTTTTATTTATGTATATTTTAAAAATTGGATATCTTACATTGTGCAGTGCATCCTTAAAGAAAACCCTAGATATCTCAGTACTCGTATGATGGATTTGTAATGATCTTACCTAGGATTACTCTTATATTAACATAGATTACGCACCGAACATGCAATATGAGGCCAAGTTCAAATTGATAAATATATTATACTTCCTAACTTCATTAGAGTTTGATTGATAGGTTCTTTCATTATACTCATATCGTATTCGTGATATATATCATGAAGTTCTCAACATATTTCCATTAATCTTAATAGTTTTAGTAATCTTGAGATAAAATGAGACATCCTCCATTATTAAATATTTAACTTCAAATATTAAGATTGTGACAATATGACTCCATTGGAAATTCTAGTAATATTGATTCCAATGACATCCTCCATGCCTAAATCTCCAACTTCAACTATATTCTTTAGCGTATGTTTTATAGGGTTCGTAACATCATTGTTTCTACCATTAGCATTTTGTCTATATACAAGCACACAATGTAATATCCGTTTTGAGCGCTTTTTTGGTGCTTGCTCAAACCATAGAGTGATTTGACGAGGTTAGCACTTCCTTCCCCTTTGCAAGATCAACCAAACATATTAGTTATTTACATACATTTTTCATCAAATTCACCATTTAAGAAAGCTATTTTGACATCCATTTAATATATTTCCAAATCATGTATTTTAATTATTTCAATTAACATATGTGCGAATGAAATTCATGTAACTAGTGAATAAATGTGGAAATAATCACTTGGGATACAGATCCCTCCTCCCCATCAAGCCATCATGTTCTAGTAAGTCTTGGCCACCCTTTCCTTGCTACGGCTAACGCGTTGATTAATATGCATAATAGGCAAATGCAACTAACCTTTGTGAAAATAACACTTAAAACGAATATCTTTAGCATCACCAAGCAAGTAGGTGATGAGGAACATTTACATGACAAGAATTTTACTGAAGAGGTAGACACGAACATTTTGAGTGTAATAATTTTAGGGATCCACTTGAGGAATGTTTAGTGATGAGTGGTGAGAGAGAGAGAGAGATATAGAGAGAGAGTATATTTCGAGTTTGATCACGAGGTGAGTAGGATAAGGGAGATGCCAGGTGAGGGAAAGATTGAGGACGACATGAGAGATGTGAGTTAGGTCTTGCGATTCGAGGAATTAGCACTGAGGGAATCATATAAGGTTCCTTTCAATATTGAATTTCCTAAACTCAAATTGAAAAGGCTACATTCCAATGTCAAATAATCTTATTTGGGGGAAGATGAGACATATCCTATTGATGTCTCCTCTAGCCTAGATAAAGATCAAGGAGGGAAGCTTATGGTTATTGTGAGGAAGCCCAGTGGTTCTTTATGTTGATATATTGTAAATTTGAAAGGAATAATTCCCTTGATTTGTACCCATAAAATCCACCTAGAGGAGAACGTGAAGCCTTAGGGAAATGCAAAAAAGATTGAACTCGATTATGAAAGATGTGGTGCGAATGAAAATCGTAAATTTTTTGGATGAGGGCATCATCTATACCTTTTCAGATAGTAAATGGGTTAGTTCAATCCAAGATGTTCCCAATACGTCGGGAATCACCGTTGTTGAGAACACAAACAGAGAACTTATTTCAAAACTTACGGCCGCCGGTTAGCGCATTTCCATTAATTCCTAGAAACTTAATGCCGACATTACGAAAGACCACTTCCCTTTGTCGTTCATGGATCAAATGATTGAAAGAGTTTTGGACAATCCATTTTACTAATTTTTAGATGGTTATTCCTATTATAACCAAATAGAAGTGAATGTTCTTGATCAAGAGAAGACTACCTTCGCATGTCCTTTTGACACTTTTTCCTGCAAAAGGATGCAATTTAGATTGTACAATGTGCCAACGACCTTTCAAAGTTGCATGTTAAGTATTTTTAGTAATATCATTGAGAGAGGACTTGGGGTGTTTATGGATGACTTAAGCATTTTCGGCCTCTCTTTTAACCAATGTCTTGCTAACCTTGAGAAAGTACTTTCCCGCTATGTGGAAAAAAACCTAGTACTGAATTCGGAGAAATTCCATTTCAAGTTCTCGAAGGAGTAATTATAGGCCACATAATATCATCTAATGGGATAGAAGTGGATATGGAAAAAATTTACATCATTTTATAACTTCCCCAACCCAAGTTATTAAAAGACGTGTGCTCATTTATGGGGCACGTGGGATTCTATTGTAGGTTTATTGAGGATCTTAGCTCCATAGCTAGACCCTCAAGTAACTTACTCATTAAGTTTGCCATATTTGAGTGGAGCGAAGTGTGGCTAGATGCCTTTGAGAAATGGAAAAGAATGATCATCTCCTCTACCACAATGCAAGCTTCAGATTCGACTATCCCAATCGAGCTAATGTGTGATGCGAGTGACTACGCGATTGGGGCGGTTTTAGGGCAAATGAGAGATAATTAGGAACATGCCATATACAATGTTAGCCAGACTTTAATCATACCCCAAATAAACTACTCCGCCACAGAGAAAGAGTTTCTAACGGTAGTGTTTGCCCTTGATAAATTACATTAATATCTTATCGGGTCACCCATTATATGATCTACCGGCCACACAAAACTAAAATACCTCCTTTCCAATAGTGATGGAAAGTCGTGCCTCATTAGGTGGACCTTGTTATTCCAAGAATTTGATCTTTCTATAAACAATAAGAAAGGATTAGAAAATTTCATTGCCGACCACTTGTCTAAGCTCTGGTATGACATACCTCAAGATCGCATAACTATAGATGCGTATTTTCTGGATAAATAAGTTTTTTCTACTTCCTCTCTACCTTGGTTTGTGAACATCGTGAACTATCTAGTGATGGGGGTTGTTCCCTCCTATTCGATTCCGCAAGAGAATATAAAGTTTTTCACTGGATTGTGCATGTTCTTTTATGACGATCCTTTCTATTTAAGTATCGCGCAGACCAAATAATCTAGAAGCCTATACCGAACGATGAGATCCAAAGTGTCATCCGGTTTTGTCACTCAAAAGCATGTGGAGGCCATTTTTTCATGAAGAAGATAACCGCAAAGATTCTCTAATGCAATCTCTATTAGCCCATTATGTTATGGGATGGGAGCGTATTTGATGATCATGCGAGAGATGTCAAAAAATGGACACTATTACAAGACACGATATGAGTTCGTTGACCCATATCCTTTCTACTGAGATGTTTAAGTGTTGGGACATAAACTTCATGGGATCCTTTCTTCCGCCTTTTGGATTTCTGTACATCCGTATTACGGTTACACGAATGACAATAAGGCGGTGGTCATCAATGAACATATAGTTTCTAATTTTGGTGGTCCTAAAGTCGTCATCAGTGACAACAGATCGCACTTTTGCAATAAGTAGTTTGAGAAGTCAATGAGGAAGTATGTAGTTATACACAAGGTTAAGAGAACTTACCACAAGAAAACAAATGCAGAGGCTGAGCTAGCTAATCGAGCGATCAAAATCATTCTAAAAAATATCGTTGATCCTAGTCGTTAGGATTGGTCCATTTGATTACTCGATGTGATATAGGCTTATCAAACCTCTTACAAAAAACCCCTCGGGATGTCCCCATTTTGATTTGTGTATGGAAAGCCTTGATACCTTCCCATTGATCAATAACACAAGGAGTTTTGGTCAATCTAGAGGTTTAACTTCATTTTGGATATGAGTTGGAAAACATACTCAATGATATGTATGAGAGCACCCGAATTACAAAAGAACGGATGAAACTTGCCCATGATCGGAACGTAAATTGCAAAGTGTTCCATTCGGGACAAAAAATGATCCTTTACAAATCACATTAACACTTGTTTCAAGAAATGTTATGGTTAAGATAGTCCACACTCTTTGTTGTGAGGCAAGTGTTTCCACATGGTGCAATAGAGGTGGAGGATCCGAAAAATCGGAGCACATTCAAAATTAATGGACAACGCCTAAAGAAGGAGTGTATCGGGGAAGTGAAGATAATTTTATTCTCGAACCCCGTGTACGGGGATGAGTAGGATTTAGATAGAGGTCGTCGCACCCCCGTTGCATATAGGGTGAGTATTAGTTGTATAAAAGAGTTTTATGAGTGCGTCGTGTTTTAGGAATCGATTGTGTGCGTTATAGAGAGAGTAGAGTTTTTTTTATTTTCAAGACCCACTTCAAGAATGCCAAATGAGTTCGTGGTAACTTTGATGATATTCGGTCGAAAACGGTGAATTTAGGTCAAATCCTTAATGGATTTTAGGAAACCCACCTTTGTGCTCGAGGGAGTGTGAAAATTGCGAGGAAAACGTCAGTGCTGAATTTTGTTTAGAAAATCTAACCCTCATGGTAAGGGGTTAAAAAAAGTCAGTGTTGAATTTTGAACCGATTCAGTTTTTGAGAAAAATAGTTTGGTTCCTCACACGAACCGGTTCGCTTTTTTGAAGCAAAAACCTAATTTTTCCCACTTTATTTTTTATTTTCCTCCCAACCTTTCACATTCACTCCACCAAAAACTATTCCCTTTTCCTCCACACATGAAATTACAACCAAAAACACTCCCTCTACCTTCAAACCCTTTCATTTTCCAATACCATTCATTTCCCACCAAAACTAACCTTTCATTTTCCCACCTTTTTCTATCTATAAATACACCCTCCACCATTCATCCTCACACTTCCATATTCTCTCCTTTCCTATGATTCTACCTACTTATTCCTAAGTTCCATCCTATTATTACATGGCTCCCGAACAATACCTGCAGAAATATAAGTCCACTGAAATGATTGAAGGCGACGAGCAAGAAACTTTTTGTTCTCCGCAAGAAAGGAATTGATGTAACGCCTATTTTGACGCACGTCGCACTTTATTTATCGAAAGCCGAATTGTTTGGGATGACCTCATCGAGAATGTTGTGGCACTCTTATCAAGGTTCAGGTGGAAAAAGTTATAAGCAATTGATGAAGGTCCCATATATGAGGCACATATCAAAATTATTTTACAGGACTCTCATTCGCACCTCCGACGGGAATTACGAGACATATACAGATGGGGTGGTGATTCCTTTATTCAAAAAGATTATCAAACGAAAGATGTAAGAAGGGGTCAAATACTTCAAGAGCTACAATTACCCCTACCACCAAAAGGACATCACCCACATCGAGCTTTCTAGCCATTAGGCTCCGGACACTCCTTGACTAGTGAAAGTTCCCATCCAGGTGACTCTTGTCTCATACTCGGTTGGCTAGCCTCATCACATGTGGAGCCATCCTACCAATGAAGAATGATTCCTCAATCTTCTTGCGGCTCGATATCTTTCCCTATTTTTCGTTCGACACGACGTCCAAGATACTCCTAGCACATGTATACTTCGATGAAATCACAAGTGTGGCTTATTGCCCCACCGGCACAACATCTCTTCTATATATCCGCGTTATCGCATCTCTATGCCTAGAAGCGAGGGATCAAAGCATGAAAGAAGCCCACAACCCAAGCCCTCATCTCGAACCAATTTTCAAAGACATTGAGATTGTTGGGGGCGGGGAGGAGAAGAAGTGGAAGACACCGAAGAAGAAGAAGAAGAAGAAGATGTAGAGGTGGATTTTAACCATGTGGAGAAATATGACGATTATCAGGCAGAACTGGATTTGGAGG
Source organism: Sambucus nigra (assembly GCA_949130495.1). Classification (NCBI taxonomy): domain Eukaryota; kingdom Viridiplantae; phylum Streptophyta; class Magnoliopsida; order Dipsacales; family Adoxaceae; genus Sambucus; species Sambucus nigra. The sequence goes on along the minus strand of OX422220.1, from coordinate 380,801,817 downwards.
AAGACTTTGACGAGCGTGCATATGAAACGACGATAATAAATACATGTATGCATAAAATTGAGTGTTGTCTTGACAGTTTTGTCCCAGAATACCACCAAGATAGGGATGACTTTTGAGTCGATAACCATTGTGATACCTAGATGATGATGCGACTCTAAGCTGATCTCTAACGTCTTAGCTTAGGCTGGGGGGCAACTTGCCTGCATACTATATGGATCCCTATGTCCAAGATCTGAATGCTCCCGGGCCCTCTTGTTGAGCATCTTTTGGGCATGTATCTTATTATATATTTTATTTTAGTTGTAATCGTTATATATTTCAAGAAACTATCAACTATCTTCTCTCGTTATAAATAAAAATTTGTGTTTGTGTTATATAGTACCATTTTTACATTTTAAATATTGTTCGTTTTATATTTCAAACCCACATCTTTTCTTAGTTATATTTCCGTCCATTATATTGAGGAGAATGCAAGGTCTAACTGTGTGTGGGTGGGGGGGGGGGGGGGGGGGGGGGGGGGGGGTACAAGTGCATCTTTTAGAAACTTCACGACTTTAAAATGCCCCAAAAAATTGAAAATTTTCAAAAAGTCAAAAATATTTTTTCAAATTAAGGAAAAATTGGAATTTAAAATCCATAAAAAAATCATTAAATTTTTGGTTCAACTCTCAATTTTTAACAATTCCATGCATAAACTCAAAATTGAAATGAAATGGAATTTGAATGAAAAGTTACGATTTATACGAATAAATGTGGAATTTTTTTTCCATTCTTCATTTTTGAGTAATTTAAATAAATTCATCATAGAACTATAAATCATTGTTTTGATTGGTTACAGGAAACAAGCGGAAAATTTATTTTGAGAACGTGCCTAAAAATGTCTCAAAAATAAAAATAAAAATTAATCTCAAGACGCATATGATAATTTGATTAGTAATTCAAACGCATGACGTTAGGCCATTGTTTTTTACCAAATAACTTTATTGATAAAAATTCTAGAAAATTATCCAACTTGACCCAAAAATCATATCCCTTTTGTTTGTTAACCTGAAAAAATAAATTTAGCTTGGAGTTGTGAAAATTGATTTTTTTTTTTATTTTAAGTCCTTCTGGTATAGAAATAAGTTAGAAAAAAATGCTCAATTGTATAGGCAATAAATGACGAGAAACAAATTGTGAGTAAGGCTAGGCAAATGGAACTTAAAGTTGACAATGTGGAGCATTTGTTTTGCTTCAATAAACCAACACCGTACGTCGTTAGCAAAAATAAAGTGCTCCTCTTCATCAATACCCATAAAACTAATTAACCAAGTAATTAAGCATCCATTCAAAGTAACACATAACATAGTGAAATTTAAAATTGAAATAATTATTGATTCAGAGAAATGACATATTAACGGTGGAAAATAGGTAAAAAACATGCACACCTCTTCCCCCTCCACTGCAACTAAAAAATGATCTAAATCATACCCCAGACCACAACACAAGCCATCCCCCTATTCAACACGGTCTAAATGACCTTCTTCTCACACCCCACTATACAATGCCACAAATACTAAATTACCAATTACTAAACCATAATATACACTTAGAGGTCGCACAACACCATGTACGGTTTGAGAGAGAGGGGGAATCGTGCTACACCTTCCACGAGCATCAAATACCAAACGAGGGATGACTGATGATGAGTCCCCTACGACAAACTGAGTATGTTTACCTTGTGCTGGACCGGAGGTTAAGGACATCCACTATACCAATACACCTCATGTGAATCTTAATATGGAATGCTAGAGGAGTTGGGAGGCTATCCTTTTATCCCGAAGTCATCCATCTCATCTGGCTTCATCACCCTCATATGGTGGTGGTCCTTGATGGTCGCTTTGATGTGCATCGGTCAATTTCAAAAATTAGGAGGTTGCCTTCTCAAAACAACATAGTCTCCCCATTATTGGTCCAATCGGGAGGCATCTTGATTTTGTGGTTAGATTGCGTCATCACGGTATATGAATTGGCCGTTTCACGTAGGTTTATCCATCTTCTTGTGGAGAATGACCCAACCGTTGGGACTTCTGATTTCATAGTAGTTTATATGTCGCCACAACAACATAATTAAAATCATATATGGAACTCGCTTCAGTAACTCTCAACTACAATCCATCACCCCTAGATACTTATCGGTGATTTCAATACTATTATAGGTCCCCATGGGAACCTTGGTGGTTTCCCCTTTACAATGGGACGGGGCCATGCTCTTACAAATTTCATGCATTCATGAATTATATATGACCTAGGATTTAATGAACCCTCGTTAACCTGGAAATCCATCACTTCTTTTGGTCATCATGTTCAGGAACATCTAGATCGAGAGCTTGGTAATGGAAGCTCGATGTTAGCCTACCCCGACACTCTTTTCACCCACCTTTCAAACGGTAGTTCGAATTACTGCCCCCTGTTTCTTGATACATTATCAGCACGGTCAAAACAAACATAACAATTTATATACTTCAAGGAATGGGCACAATATACTTCATTCCACGCGATTCTAGGGTACCAATGGCAATGACAAATTCCAGGTTTGTCGGACTATATTTTCTTTCATAAAATGAGCTACTTTTGAGTGACAATAACAACATGGAAACATTACCATTTGGGTAGCAAGTCTCATACTATTACTATCCTATAGTAATATCTCCAAGTTACTCAGAGTCGGATGGAACAATAGACAGATCCGACTTCCAGTGTCTATGAGGGCCTTCTCTAGGATCAATTATCTCGTTGCCTCGTGCTTGAGCGTCGGTACTGGAAAAATAAGAGCAAAGTACAATGGTCCCTTAACAGTGATTATAACAGTAAATACTTTCATGCCTGTGTCTCTCATCATTGACGAGAGAATAATATCCACTCAATTTTTCATCCGGACACAGGATGGCATCACACAGTGCCTTCATTCAAAACCAAGTTCCAATAATTCTATATGAAGCTTCTTACCACTACAAACCCACCAATAGCCATTGAGGAAGAACCGTTCATGACGATAAAGACAACATACTATTCTTCTTAGATAAGGTTTCTGCGGAGAAGATTCTCCTGGCACTGTAACGAATGGACCATAATAAAAGCCCAGTTTAAGATGGCCTCACTCCCGAATCCACTAGTCGGTTGTAGGGTTTGCGATCACCAACCATGTCCTCCGATTATTTGACACAGGATACATTCCACCCGAGATTAATTAGACTTTTATATATTCATTCCGAACACCAAAATCCCTACTCAAGTGACGTATTTTCGTCCTATCATCTTATGTAATGTGATCTACAAACTTATCTCCTCCATTATTGTATCTCAGATGAGACCTGTTATGAAATACATTATCTCACCTTACCAAACAAGGTTCATTGAAAATGGGCACTGTGGCCATCCCCGATCCCCGCCGCAGAGGGAGGAAGGGATTCTTCGGGTCCCACGCGTCCCCTCTCGGGAGAGCGCTTCGGCCGGCGTCGATTTGTGAGGTGTGAAGATGTAGAGAGATTTAGAGTCGCCAGTCTATTTTACTCAAAACAGACAAAAGAAAAGGGGAAGACCCCCCGAAGGATGGCATCCAAAGACATACTGGTGCGTTCGAAACCAAATGATTCAAGAAGGGTTCGGAGGCTTAGTTACGAAATGTGAAGGTGTTAGGCACCCATTCCTCCCTTTCGGTTTCTCATGGATATTTTCTATTTTCCTTTATGTTTCCCCCGTGATATGTGTGCATGTGTTTATATAGAATGGAGGTAGGAATCCTCGACTTGTATCATTGAAAATACAAAGCGAGTCATCCGTAGGAATGTGAGATTAGTGTAAAAAATAAGATTTACGCGATTACCCCTACGTTGAGCGTTATAAAGGTACGATAATGCATATGGAATAATACGTTACTAAGAACAGGTATATAGAATATAATGGAAAATGAGATAAAGAGAAGATAGAAAATAAGAGGAAAAAAATGAGAAAAGGAGTCGAGTTTCGGGATTTACCCGGAGACGCCTACGTAGCCTGTAAAGGCATCAAAGTCCATGTAGTTCGCATACATACAAGGGGTGGGGATTAACCCATAAATCCAAATGGAGAAATCTCTTATTTGTAAGTGTGTGTGTGTGCGTAAGAAAAAGTGTTTTAGTTGTGGGAAAAGTGTGGAAAAGGTGTGAGAATACCTACTTGGAATTTATGAGCAAACCCTATTTTTCTTATTTTTTTGGGTTTTTTATTTATATGAAAATAGGAGATCTGCAATACTACTAGATAAAAAGTGTGTTAGGATATGTGAACTAAGATAATAAAAGTGCTTAAGTAATAAAACAAGTTATTGCAAATTTAAGAAAAATTGAAGAGAAAGGTGAAAGAGATAGACCTTCTTGGAGACTTTGAGCTTGATCTTAAATGTTGAGAAACAGCCCTTGTGCTTGGATGATGATGGAGAATGGTTAATTCATCAAGTTTGATGAAAGTAATGATGAAAAGTGGAAGTGAAAAAGGGATTTGGAAGTTGAAATCACGTTGCCTTCGAGAGAGGTTTCTGGGGTTCGTTGAGAGTGATTTTGCTTCTCATCTGAGATTCCTTGCAAATGAGGCCAAGGCTTCATTTTATAGCCCCAGGGGAATGCGGATCGGCTTAGATCCCTTCCTTCCTGTCGGCAGGAAGGTGCCGATAGGCAGGTTCTGGGACCTGCCATTTGGCAGTGTGTTTCAGGATTTTTCAGAAAATTGGCCGCCGAGGGGAAACCGTTGGTCAGAATCACGTACGGGGCATACCTTGGAAAGGTATTTCAAAGACCTTCAAAAGTCCTTTGGACGGCTCCCGAGTTTGGCAGTTGACTTTGGGTCAAATGTGGCTCGAAAGTGTTTGTCGGTCCGCTGGATGGGGAATCGTTCGGACGGAAATGGATCGTTCGTTCGCATGGTAAGTCTGAATCACGCACGGGATGGATCATTAGAAAGGTTAGGAGGTGTACATCGACATTCCAAAGAGTTTGTCCCAGTTTGGGGAGTTAACTTTGGTCAACCGGGCCCGAGAAGAATTCAGAGTCCTTTCGGAGTCGAATAGATCGTTCGTCCGCATGGTAAGTCAGAATCGCGCACAGGATGGACCGTTGGAAAGGATATTCATTTCCCTTTAAATATTCATTCAGCCTTGGTCGAGCTGAAGGGTTGACTTAGGTCAAACATAGCCTGGAAGCGCCTAGTGGCCTCTAGGTCGGGTTTCGAACGCAAATGGATCATTCGTCCGAAATGGTAAGTCGGAATCGCGCACGGGGTGGACCATTGGAAAGGGTATTCAATTCCCTTCGAAGATTCATTGAGTCTCAGTCGAGATGAAGAGTTTGACTTTCGGGTTAAACTGAGCTGGGGAGTGCCCGATGGCTTTTAGGTCAGTACTCAGGATGTGACCAGGGTTTACAGTGATGAGTGGATGTACTAGGGACCTAAGGAGAGTTATGGGGTAACAGAATGAGGTGTCTACAGAGACCCTCGACGGGTGAATTTGGAACAAATGATAGCCATCGATTAGACACCGCATAATGCTTCTGAGAGAGTGTGACCGATTTAGAGGGTCGAGGTCGATTCTGAGGACCTAAGGAAGCGAGGATGACCAATTCCGAGGGTTGAGGTCGATTTTGAGGACCTAAGGAAGCGAGGATGACCAATTCAGAGGGTCGAGGTCGATTCTGAGGACCTAAGGAAACGAGGATGACCACTTTAGAGGGTCGAGGTCAATTATGAGGACCTAAGGAAGCGAGGATGACTAATTCAAAGGTTCGAGGTCAATTCTGAGGACCTAAGGAAGCGAGGATGACCAATTCAGAGGGTTCGGGTCGATTCTGAGGACCTAAGGAAGCGAGGATGACCAATTCAGAGGGTCGAGGTCGATTCTGGGGACCTAAGGAAACGAGGATGACCAATTCAGAGGGTCGAGGTCGATTATGAGGACTTAAAGAAACGAGGATGACAAATTCAGAGGGTCGAGGTCGATTCTGAGGACCTAAGAGTGGTGACGATCGAGGACCGATGTCAATTCTGACCTAACTCAGGTGACAATCCAAGATCGGGGCCAATTCTGACCCAAGAGTGGTGACGATCAAGGACCGAGGTAAATTCTAACCTAAATCAGGTGACAATCCAAGATCGAGGCCAATTCTGACCCAAGAGTGGTGACGATCGAGGACTGAGGTCAATTCTGACCTAACTCAGGTGACGATCAAAGAACAGGGCCAATTCTGACTCAAGAGTGGTGACGACCGAAGGTCGAGGTCAATTCTAACCTAACTCAGGTCACGACCCAAGACCGGGGCCAATTCTGACCCAAGAGTGGTAACGACCGAGGATCGAGGTCAATTCTGACCTAACTCAGGTGCCGATCCAGGATCGGGGCCAATTCTGACCCAAGAGTGGTGATGACCGAGGATCGAGGTCAATTCTGACCTAACTTAGGTGACGATCCAACACTGGGGTCAATTCTGACCCAAGAGTGGTGACGACTGAGGACCGAGGTCAATTCTGACCTAACTCAGGTGACGATCCAAGACCGGGGCCAATTCTGAGCCAAGAGTGGTGATGAACGAGGACCGAGATCAATTCTGACCTAACTCAGGTGACAATCCAAGACCGGGGCCAATTCTAACCCAAGAGTGGTGATGACCAAGGACCGAGGTCAATTCTGACCTGACTCAGGTGACGATCCAAGACCAGGGCCAATTCTGACCCAAGAGTGGTGACGATCGAGGACTGAGGTCAATTTTGACCTAACTCATGTGACGATCCAAGACCGGGGTCAATTCTAACCCAGGAGTGGTGACGACCGAGAATCGAGGTCAATTATGACCTAACTCAGGTGACGATCCTAGACCGGGGTCAATTCTGACCCAAGAGTGATTGTATTTCCTTGGGAAAGAAAAGAGTTCCATTGGGGATAAAATTGGATTTGAGGTTTCGCTGGGGAATAAGAATTGGATTTGAGGTTCCGCTGGGGAATGATGAATGAGATGGGGAAGATTTGGATCGTCCTTTGGGATAGGTCGCCTGGGGCGAGTGATTCTTCTTAATTCTGTTGGGAAAAATACCATGAGATATTGGTTCGCATCGGGTTGCCGATGGCTGGGGAGGCCTTTTGCGTTTATTTTGAGCGGAGGAGCTGATCATTGGGGAGATAACCGGTTTGAGGTCGTAAACTCTGCTAAGGAGGTGATTAGGGGGTCCGGACTCATCGCTCGAGAGGTTATTTTCTTGGATTTTGAGGGTTTCTCTAGGGAAAAAGAGGTTTTGCCTGAAGAAATGCAAAAAATTTCTTGATGAAAATGTTCAAAATCCATCCTGGGATTTTTAGGAATTTTTCGACGCTTTCTGGCATTTTTTGGGAATTTCTGTATGAAATTTTAAGGGGGGTGCGGACCGGCATAGACTGAGGGATGCCATTCGGCAGTGACATGGACTTTTGGGCTGCCTCGGGAAGGTGAGGAGACAGTGCCTATCGGTATGGCAGTGGTATGTGCCGATCGGCATGGCGCTTGGCCTCCTATATAAAGGGGGCAAATCCCTTTCATTTTTCACAGCTTCTTTCCTTCTCTCTTTCTGTGATTTCTCTCGGCAAATTGCTCTAACGTTCTGATCTTCAAGTAATGGCCGCCTTTGTGAGCACCGCTGTCAACCGGGAGTGGTTGACCGTTGATGACTGGGCGAATGTGGATTGGAGGGACAGTGTTCCCCTTGCTTTGGGGAATGAGAATGCCTTTGATGCATTCGAGCCGGTTGCTGATGAACGGACCTTTCTGCGGGAGCCATCGCGTCATCGCTCTTCGAGAGTGATTCCCGGTGGTTATGTAAGTAACCTGGCCTTTGGCATTCCTTTCTTTTTTGGTGATTTTTCCTTTTTCTTGACCTTTGACTGAATTTTTCCTTTTTCCAGTCGGATATTTCTTTGAAGAACATGCGTGCCCGCGGGATGACGGGGTTTAAGGATGATTGGGAGAATATTCCACCCGTGGTGTGCTAGATGGTATCATCAGTGGGTTTTGGGAGGTTGGCGGCTGCGCTGGATGAGACGCCTCGTTCGACAGCAGTTTTGTGTGCCTTGGGGGAGAGGTGGTGGGACACTACCCACACCTTTCATTTTGGCTTCGGGAGATGAAGGTGACTCCCATAGATGTGCAGCAACTGCTGGGGTTGGATTGTTACGGGGAGCAGATAGAGGTGGATCGCTCTTTGTGGGTGAGGCAGGAGGTGGTGCATGCGGCACTTGGTGATGTGAGGAGGATAGTTTCTGGAGATTCCATCCGGTTGTCCTTGATAAAGGATGTTTTACTGAGCAGGGTGGTTGATGTGGAGGACGGTCTAAAAGTGAGGCAGATGGCCCGGTTATTCATCTTGTTGGTGTTGGGAGGTTTTATGGTGGCATCGAGTGGTGACGTCGTCCAATTATGGTTTCTGCCACACTTGAGGATGTTTTCGAACATCCCTTTCTATGATTGGGGGAGTCTGACCTTGGCGACCCTTTACTCTTCTCTGGATGCATTCAGTCGGTGCTACCAGTACACTTTTATTGGAGCCACGTATCTCCTTGAGGTATTCTTTACTTTGTGCATTTTCCTTTCCTGCATTCGCATTTTCCTTTCATGCATTCATATTTTCCTTATGCGTCTCTTTTTGCTTATGAATTCAGACGTGGTTCTATGAGGTGACTGGGTGCAACACCTCACTGATTGCTTTGAAGGATGACACTGTTGGGGACTTTTGCCGACTGTACCGATGGCGTAAGGCCAACCGACAGTCAAAGGGATCTCTCTCTCTGGAGGCAGTGCGTCAGGTCTTAAATGACCTGACCAGTGGTCGGGTAAGACTTTTTCCATTTCAGTCTTGGTTTTTGCACCTTCTGATCTTGTGTTGACTCATGCCTGCTTGGGTATTTTCAGGTGACCTTTTATCCTTGGGAGACAGCTATTCAAGACATGGGGATGACTGGGGTGAACGCGCCGATGAGGCGCTTGTTGGCGCATGAGTTCGGCCATTCCTGGTACCTCGAGGAGAGGGTGATTCGTCAGGTTACTGAGGAGGAGGTGGTGGTGCCACCCGTGCAGCCTCCTACTTCAATGAGGCGGGAGCGACAACTGGTGGAGGATGAGAGGATCACGGTGATGATTGGAGAGTCCTATGCTTTATACACTGATACGGCTGCGCCGTATGACAATATGGACTTTGTGACGAGCTGGATGATGGTGACCAGCATTTATAATGCCTTGCCTTTCCCTCCTGCTGGTTCGAGTCGGGCGATGGGGTCTTCCCACAGTGGTGGTGGTCCCTCGGCACCTGCGGTGGCGGTGACATCGGAGGTCCCTTTTGTTCGGCTGCACACTCCTTTGTACAACATTCGGCGGGCTGATGGAGGGATAGTGACGATGTTGCACCATCCCCTTGCGATGGATCCAGAGGAGCTGGGTTTGACAGAGGAGGTCCTTCGTCCTGCGATAAACCTTTCGGTCCTTTTCCTCTTTTTGATTTCTTTTGCTTGATACTAATTCTGTTATTTTCCTTGCAACAAATTCGGGTGTCGACCACTTGGCTGAGAGACATCAGGGATTGGATATCATCGACGACTGCCCACATTCGGGATGCTGTCCCTATTCCTTCTTGCCTGGTGCCGTCAGCCTCGTTTGGGGAAAACTCTGGCTCGGGTAGTGGGGGCGCTTCGTCTCGTCGTAGGGGGAAGAGAGCGCGTCGTTGGGGTGGAAGCTCTTGAGAGAGAGAGAGAGAGAGAGAGAGAGAGAGAGAGAGAATGTGGGTTCGGACTGAGTCCCGTTGTTTTTGGCTTTTTCTTTATTTCTTGCAAAATGATGTAACACAGAAAATAGATATATGCAATGCAATGTAATTTTTTTGACTATCTTTTATTTTAATGATGAATGAATGCATGCACATGTGCTTTTTAACTTTGCTGCTCAGACCATAAAAACGAATATTTTTAGAATTTTTCGAAGGAAAGTTGTTTTATTAAAAGGGGAAATCTTGTAAGGACAAAACAGGATTCTTGAAATCCTTTTTCGAATATCAATTGAGTTTTCTAGTTTGACAAAAGAGGAAAGGAGGAAATTTCCAAAAATGGGGGGTTACCGATCGGCAAGCTCCCTGGCCTGCCTATCAGCAGTTCAGTCCAGTCCTATCAATTTAAAGCTTTGATTGGTACCCTCTTCAGCCTTTAGTACCTTGTGGGGTAGGATTCCCTCCAATTTTTGCAGGGATTATGTCTTTTGTGAGAGTTCTCAAGTATAAAAGGGGGTAAGGGTGGAGTATTTTCATCACACTTTTGCATCCTTATCCACTTGCCTACTATTTCTTTGCCCTACAAGATGGCTCTCCCTGGTAGCACCAAGTTTGTCAACTACCTCGAAGCCTTGGAAGCTATATGCTCTTATAATGTCGATTATGATGCTTTCAACATGCGCCGAGTTTCCTTGTGGTGTAATCGACCTTTTGAGTGGAATATGCTGATGGCGGCAGTACAATTTTGGTACCTCGAAGACCATGTATTCCTCTTTGGGTTAGAAGAAGTTTGTCCTACCTACAAGGAGTTTTTTTCCATACTAGGTGTGAATCCCAGTGTTACTACGGCTTTACCCGAATTTTCTCGCTCCCCTAGAGATTTATTGGCCCGGCTTCTTCATATCTCGCCCTCGGCGGCCAAGTCATTGGTTTCTAGAGGAATGATCTCAATACCAACGATGTTGCAGTCTATGCATTTGCGGGAAGTAGGTGATGCTATCTATGCTGGAGCCGTTGTTCTGGGCCTTGTTTCAAAATTGTTGTTATTGACCGGGGAGGTGCGAGTGGACCCACAACTTGCAACCATTACTTCATAGATGTCATATCTTCGCAATCCCGCGGCGGTAATATTGGCGGAGACTCTGAATGGCCTGGATGCCTGGAGAGAAGGTCGTTCTGAGTTTTAGAGGGGTAGACCTGTGATGCTATTCATGTGGTTGTATGAATGATTCTGCTAGTCGACTCCTCGAGAATATCCTTTGTCGGATGTACCCAACTTCTTTTCACGCTACTTCATTCGTGTTGACCTGTGAAGCCCTTATACCCTTGACTCACTTGAGTCTATACTGTATAAGAGCTCATCTAGTTTGGAAATAGTGACAAAATTATGTCAATCCTAGAAACCAAAGAGCTTCAGAAGTTGGATTGGTCTCCATATTTAAAAGTTGTAATGATCCTGAACTTATAGCCATCACTCACACACTTAGAACACCCACACTACATTGCATATTGCACTTTTATATGTGTTCTTGGGTTGAGTGAGTTTAAATCCCTTAATTTGGTTTTTAATAATTTTTTGGGATTTTTTAAAACATTTTTCAAATTTAATTTTACAAATAAAATTTGGTTTTAAAAGTTTTGGGGTCAAACTGCTATTTTATTTTGTGCTGTTTTTGGGCTGATTGTTTACCTGGGTAGAAACCGAAAGCGCTAGAGACTACAAGGTGTGCATGTAATTAAGTTTGGGACGCGCGTTTGTTTCCAATTGCTGGCCAACACGTGCAGCCTTCTGATTGTCTACATTTGTGTTTCTTTGTAGACACAAACTTCGCGCCTCACCTGAGCCCTTGGATCAATTCTTATCTAGGGTCTGCATGCGATCTTTGGTAATCCCTGTGTAAACATCTCCACCTATCACAGCTTGTTTAACCACCGCATGCTGTTAACCCTTGGATCAAAGTCAAGAAGAATTGACTTGATCACAGCCGTTGTTTTCACTCGAACGTCTGGAACCTTCTCAGCCCCCTATATAAACCCTCATCTTCTCAGACTTCGAAGATTTTTTGGTCATTTTGTTTTCCTCTGAGAGAAGAGAGAGTAGAGAGAGAAGAGAGAGAAGTGAGAGAAAAAAAGAGAGAAGAGAGAGAGTTTGAAACCCTAGATTGAAACCCTAGAAACCCTAACTTCGTTACTTCTTCTCCAGCCAAAATCAAACACCTAAACCAAAAACACCTTTCCAGTGTTCTTGAGGGTTTTGAGTGTATGAGTTGTGTTTGTTTTGCTGTTCCTTGTGTTCATCGAATCTTACTGTTCAACTTAAACTTTTTATTTCAGATCTGGTTTCTGTTTCAATAGAAATCACAGATCTGAAGTGTTTAAAGTTACAAAACACATAGATACACATTATTTCTCATCCAGAGAAGTATATTGTTGATTTCTTTTGATAAAAACGTTTTCTACTTCGAATCAACAATACATGCTTTCTATTTCTTACTGCTTGCAAAACTAAACCTTGACCTAGTATTAGAATCGCACTTGGAGGTTTTCAATCTCGAAAATCTTTTCAAAACTGAGATTGATTAAGATCTTTACCGATTTTGAAGAAAGATATCCGTGGATTCTGGGATTTATTGAAAGGTCAAAAAGGTTTTATGTTTTGTGAGAAAGAAAGAAAAAGATAGTTCACAGCATATAGTAAACTGTAATTTACTAGGACTGTTTGTAACTATTAAGGGTGTGTGTGTTCATGCATGTGGTTTAGAACACCTTTTCACAATACATCTTCACACTACAAACACTTAAAGTGTTGGCTGTAAGATCTGGTGAACTAAAGTCGACGTAAAGTGCTGAAACAAAGGAGGAGTGTACAACCTGAGAGGACTACATCAACAAACAAGATCTGCAGAGAAGTTTGAGGACGCCAGAGGGTATATTCCTAAACTTGTATAGATTTGTTTGTGTGCATGTTAGTTAAATAGATTGTAACTCGTATATTTGTTTTAGTGGATTTTTTTTTCATTTTACTCCGTAGAGGGAGTCGTGGATGTTTCCTCAGTTGGTGAGGTTTTACCACGTTAAAAATCTGAGTATCAATATTTCTACATCTTCTCATCCCTTTCTAATAGTGTGCTGAGTTTAAAACATTTTAAACTGTTTACTAAAACCTGTTATCAAATCTTGTCCATATCTCGTACATAATTTTGTTAACACTTTTTGTGTTCAAAATTGTTTTGATTTTAATTAAAGAGTTTCTTCAACAAACTTTCGGAGTTGCTTAAATAGTTTATTTTCGTAAACGGCTTTGGCAACGCTATTTCAATTGGTATCAGAGCTTTTGGTGAACATTTTTCAAAAAGATCCTGAGTTTCTGAAACTGTTTTCTCAAAATCATTATGGACGAGAAAAACGAAAGATATGGTAACTTGACCAGACCTCCAGTCTTTGATGGAACCAATTTCTCTTACTGGAAAGTAAGAATGATTGCTTTTATTCAAGGAACACTGGGAGATGATGTCTGGGATATCATTGAAAACGGATACTTTTATCCAACTAAACCAGCCACTGACGGAAGCAATGAAAGGATTAAGAAAATATTGAGTGAGTTTACTCAAGAAGAGAAACAGGTTTCTCGAAATAATAACAAAGGCAAGAACGCTATATTTATGTCTATTAACGAACATGAGTTCAAGAGAATCTCATCTTGTACCACTTCCAAGGAAGCATGGGATACCTTGATTACTGCACATGAAGGAGACTCTAGGGTAAAAGCTGCTAAGACTCAGATGTTAATCCAACAGTATAATACCTTAATCATGTCTGAATCTGAGTCTTTCGATGATTTCTATATGAACCTTACTGATATTGTCACTAAACTTCATGCCAATGGTATAACTTATGATAGACAGGAAATTGTCTCTAAAATTCTGAGATCATTGCCACAGAAATTTGACAATAAAAGATATGCTATTGAGGAGATGTGTGATGTAAATCTCACTCCTGAATTACTCAGTAGTAAATTAAGAACTGTGGAAATGGAATTGGAGTTTAAGAAACAATTGACCCACACTAATAGGAAACATACCAATTCCAATCTTAGCTTTACCTCTAAGATGATTAAGCCTGAGTTAAACACCTCTAGTAATGATTCTGATGAGGACTGTGACTTAGAAAGTCTAGATAATCAGATTGCCCTAATGACAAAACAATTTAAGAAAATTGTTAAATTTAGAAACAGTGTTGCAAATAGACAGGGCAAGTCTAATTATACCACTCCTTCAAATCACAAACCTCATGAGAAACCTCATGACAAACAGAACAAGGACAACACAAGACCTCACAGAGACCTCAAGAAGACTGAATGCTATAGATGTGGTAAACTAGGACACATTGCTCAAGACTGTAGAGTTAATTTAAATGCCCAAAACAAACACTCTAGAGCCAATATCTGCAAAACCTGGGATGACTCAAGTGATTCTGAAAATGAGGAACTTGAAACATCTGATGGTTTTGATCCTTGTTTAGCCTTCTTTGCCAAAATCATATACAATGATGATATGCCTATGCTTGATAGTGAGGATGAGTTTAGTAATTCTAGTTCTGTTGCTCTGAATCATACTTTAACTGGTTTAGATGCTTTACTTACTGAGAACATTAATACTTCCTCCTCGGGGTGTGTGAGTCAAAGGGAAATCGATACTGCCGATGTCAATGGGTGCGTGAGTTTAAGAAATGAAACCTTAGGGGTCACTTCACACACTTCACTTAGTGACTCGGATAATGATGATCTCCCAGACATCCACACTCTATATACTAAAACTCTAAAGAAAAGCATTAGACTAGAAAAGATTGTTAAAGATCTTACCAAAAAGCTAGAGGATCTAAGCCAAATGGTAAAACTGAATGCTGAAGAGTATACTACACAATGCATGTCTCATGACAGTGAAGTTAAAGTGTTTGATGAAAAACTGAAAACTTTGACTGAAGCTAATGAAATTTTGGAGAAAAAATACAAAGGGACATTATTAGAATTGGAACAAACAAAAGAAAAGACAGCAACTGTTTTCAAAAAATTTACCAAATTTGAAAACAATTCTAAATGTTTTGAGGAATTCGTTGCTGAATCTAAAACCAATTCTGATGATAGAACTGGAATAGGGTTTTGTCCCAATTTGAATACACAAACTAAACATGTTGAACCTATCAAGTTTGTGTCAGGAGGCAAAAGACCTATTGAAACATGTCCAGACTTTCATTCTCTAAAAACTAAGTTTGACCATCAAAACACTAACACTGAAGATGCAAGTTGCTCTAAGCATGAAAGTTTACCAAAGGGAAAATATGTTTGCCCCCCTATTAGGAAAAGTGAACCTGCTTTCAAATCTGTGCTACCTAGGAATAAAATTCAGTCTCAAAATTTCTCAAAACCTTTGTTTAGAGACTTTCCTAAGGAAAACCCTATTCTGAGCAATCTTTATTGCTCCTATTGTGATATATATGGTCACTCTTTCGATAATTGCTATGCTAGGAGACTGATTAAACCTATCTACAACACTCCTATGTATCATAACTTTAACTATTCTAGGAGGAGTCGTAACAATTATGTTCTTCCCAGGCCACCAGACAAAAACTCTAACTATAGGAATAGAAAGACTAAACCTAAAAGGACATTTACTAGAAGGATTCCCAGAAACTTCTCTAAATCAAATGCTCAGGTGTGTAAATTTACTCAAAATCATGCGCAAAATATTTTTCAACAAAAATCTGCTGCTCGCAAATTTTATCAAATGAGAGCAAACAAGCGCAAACAGAAAACCAGAGCAATTTGGGTTAGAAAAGATGATCTAGTACCCCAGATGAAGTGTAATGTTGTTGTTTCTGCATTAAAAGCTGAACTTACATCTTCTGGTTGGTACTTGGATTCTGGATGTTCCAAGCATATGACAGGTGATGATACAAAACTTTTAAATAAAACCCATTTTGATGGTGGAAAAGTTGTTTTTGGTGATGGTATATCATCCCAGATCATAGGCAAAGGAACCCTTAAAGAAAAAGGACTTCCTCTTCTTGAAAATGTTCTCTTAGTTAAAGGTCTTAAGGCTAATTTACTTAGCATTTCACAATTCTGTGACTCAAACTACACTGTTACCTTTTCAAAGAACAATTGCAAGATTTTAAATGAAAAGGGAGAATGCTTAATTACAGGATTCAGGACCCCTGACAATTGTTATACTGTCATGTCTAGTTCTGAAATCTGTAGTGTTGCCAGAATGGATGACAACGAGTTATGGCATAACAGAATGGGTCACATTAATTACGAAAATTTGAGTAAATTGTCTTCTCAGCAGATAGTTAGAGGAATACCAAAAATTAAACCTATTCATAACATTGTCTGTGGTCCCTGTCAAGAAGGAAAAATTGTTAAAGCACCTCATAAAAGGGTTAAAGATATCCTTACCTCTAATCCCTTAGAACTCATCCATATGGACCTAATGGGTCCTTCTCAAACTGTTAGTCTTTGTGGACACAGTTATATTCTAGTTATGGTTGATGACTTCACTAGATTCACTTGGGTAGCTTTCTTAAAACAAAAATCCGATACCTTTCAAACTTTTTTAAAGATTCTCTTACGGATTGAGAATGAAAAAGACACTCAAGTGAATAGAATCCGAAGTGATAGAGGTGGTGAATTCAAAGACACTGGTATTGTAGAATATTGTGACTATAATGGTTACAAACATGAGTTCAGTGCTCCTAAGACCCCTCAACAAAATGGTATAGCTGAGAGAAAGAATCGAACTCTTCAAGAGATGGCACGTGTCATGCTCCATGCTAAGAACTTACCTAAGTATTTTTGGGTAGAATCTATTCGTACAGCCTGCCATCTTATTAATAGGGTCTATCTTAGAAAGAATTCGAAACAAACCTCTTATGAACTTTGGTACAATAAAAAGCCTAATCTTAAGTACCTTAGAACCTTTGGTAGTACCTGCTATGTTTGCAAAGATAGGGAACACTTATCCAAATTTGAGAGTAGAGGAGATAAAGCCATATTCTTAGGTTATTCACCTAACAGTAGAGCTTATCGAGTGTATAATCTTCGCACTAAGACCTTAATGGAATCCATTAATGTAATTGTTAGTGACACTACTGTAGAAAGCAAGACTAGTGAATTACCTATAGAAGAAGAATCGTCAAATATTTTAGAAAATGACTCTTCTGAAATAGATAATTCATTACCTATTGAGTCACCTGAAGTACCTAACTGGGTTTCTAAAGATCATCCCATAAACAACATAGTTGGTAACCCTGGTGAACCAGTACGTACAAGATCCCAACTTAGAAATTATGCTCTCTATGCTTGCTTTGTTTCTCTCTTGGAACCAAAGAATGTAAATGAGGCATTGAATGACTCTCACTGGATTTCTGCTATGCAGGATGAACTTTTACAATTTGTCATTCATGATGTTTGGTTTCTTGTTCCACGTCCTGATCACAAAAAGGTTATTGGTACTCGTTGGATTTTCAAAAATAAAACTGATGAAAATGGGATGATAATTAGAAATAAAGCTAGACTAGTTGCTCAAGGTTACTCCCAAATAGAAGGACTTGATTTTAATGAGACGTTTGCTCCTGTTACTCGTTTAGAATCAGTTCGTCTGCTTCTTGCTATAGCTTGTCACAAGCATTTTACATTATATCAAATGGATGTTAAATCTGCGTTCCTTAATGGAATACTTGCCGAGGAAACCTATGTAGAACAACCTAAAGGGTTCATTGACCCTAATTATCCTACTCATGTGTTTCGGTTGAAAAAGGCTTTATATGGTCTTAAGCAAGCACCTAGAGCTTGGTATGAGCGACTGTCCAGTTTTCTGCTGGACAAAGGTTTCAAAAGAGGTGGAAATGACCAAACCTTATTTGTCAAACAGTTTGGCAAACACATTACTATTGCTCAAGTCTATGTAGACGATATCGTATTTGGATCCACTTCTACCTCAGAAGTAAAATCTTTTGCTGAAATTATGAGTAAGGAATTTCAGATGTCCCTTATGGGGGAGTTACAGTTCTTCCTAGGTCTCCAAGTCAAACAACAACCAGATGGCTTGTTTCTTTCGCAGACTAAGTACGCATTAGAGATAGTTAAGAAATTTGGCCTCGAGAGTGCTAAGAGTGCTAAAACGCCTATGAGTACTACAGAGAAATTATCTAAAGATGAAAATGGAAAATCTGTAGACTCTACCTTATATCGTAGTATGATTGGCACATTACTCTATCTAACTGCCTCGCGTCCTGATATCATGTATGCTGTTTGTGTTTGTGCGCGTTATCAAAACAACCCCAAGGAGAGTCATTTAAACGCTGTTAAACGCATAATTAAATATGTTAAAGGCACTCTCAATTTAGGAATTTGGTACACGAATGACACACCTAGCACTATTATTGGGTACACCGATGCTGACTGGGCTGGGTGTACTGATGATAGTAAAAGCACTTCAGGCGCATGTTGTTATATTGGTAATAACTTGGTAGGATGGAGTAGTAAAAAACAGAACTGCACATCTCTCTCTACTGCTGAATCTGAATACATAGCCGCCGGTAGCTGTTGTGCCCAATTGTTATGGCTTAAACAAATGCTAAGTGATTATGGTATTCTAGAACCCACACTTTATCTCTATTGTGATAATCAAAGTGCGATTAACATTTCTAAGAACCCAGTTCAACACTCGCGAACTAAGCACATTAAAATAAGACATCATTTTATTCGTGAATTAGTTGAAACCAAGGAATTAGAAATCAATTATCTTTCTACTGATCTACAACTTGCAGATTTATTTACCAAACCTCTTGATTATAATAGATTCATTTCTTTACGTAAATCTATTGGTATGATTTGTGCTGAGTAAATACCTGTTATGTTTGCCAAGTTCCTTCCCTTTGTCCATTTGAGACAAAATGGGGGAGAAATTTGAGTCTACTGCATATACTAAAAAGCTTGATCTTAGTAATTTTTTGCAGGTATTCTTCTTGTACAGTCATTCTTCATTATAATAATAGGATGTTAAACTGTATATAGTTGAGTTATGTAATTTTTGCTTTCTAGGATTTGGGTAGATAGAACCTTTATAGGTATAAGTTTTTTTGTTGTCGCCCTACGAGTTGAGTTGACTCAAAGGAGATTTTGTCTCATATTTCCAAAGGGGGAGATTGAAGCCCTTATACCCTTGACTCACTTGAGTCTATACTGTATAAGAGCTCATCTAGTTTGGAAATAGTGACAAAATTATGTCAATCCTAGAAACCAAAGAGCTTCAGAAGTTGGATTGGTCTCCATATTTAAAAGTTGTAATGATCCTGAACTTATAGCCATCACTCACACACTTAGAACACCCACACTACATTGCATATTGCACTTTTATATGTGTTCTTGGGTTGAGTGAGTTTAAATCCCTTAATTTGGTTTTTAATAATTTTTTGGGATTTTTTAAAACATTTTTCAAATTTAATTTTACAAATAAAATTTGGTTTTAAAAGTTTTGGGGTCAAACTGCTATTTTATTTTGTGCTGTTTTTGGGCTGATTGTTTACCTGGGTAGAAACCGAAAGCGCTAGAGACTACAGGGTGTGCATGTAATTAAGTTTGGGACGCGCGTTTGTTTCCAATTGCTGGCCAACACGTGCAGCCTTCTGATTGTCTACATTTGTGTTTCTTTGTTGACACAAACTTCGCGCCTCACCTGAGCCCTTGGATCAATTCTTATCTAGGGTCTGCATGCGATCTTTGGTAATCCCTGTGTAAACATCTCCACCTATCACAGCTTGTTTAACCACCGCATGCTGTTAACCCTTGGATCAAAGTCAAGAAGAATTGACTTGATCACAGCCGTTGTTTTCACTCGAACGTCTGGAACCTTCTCAGCCCCCTATATAAACCCTCATCTTCTCAGACTTCGAAGATTTTTTGGTCATTTTGTTTTCCTCTGAGAGAAGAGAGAGTAGAGAGAGAAGAGAGAGAAGTGAGAGAAAAAAAGAGAGAAGAGAGAGAGTTTGAAACCCTAGATTGAAACCCTAGAAACCCTAACTTCGTTACTTCTTCTCCAGCCAAAATCAAACACCTAAACCAAAAACACCTTTCCAGTGTTCTTGAGGGTTTTGAGTGTATGAGTTGTGTTTGTTTTGCTGTTCCTTGTGTTCATCGAATCTTACTGTTCAACTTAAACTTTTTATTTCAGATCTGGTTTCTGTTTCAATAGAAATCACAGATCTGAAGTGTTTAAAGTTACAAAACACATAGATACACATTATTTCTCATCCAGAGAAGTATATTGTTGATTTCTTTTGATAAAAACGTTTTCTACTTCGAATCAACAATACATGCTTTCTATTTCTTACTGCTTGCAAAACTAAACCTTGACCTAGTATTAGAATCGCACTTGGAGGTTTTCAATCTCGAAAATCTTTTCAAAACTGAGATTGATTAAGATCTTTACCGATTTTGAAGAAAGATATCCGTGGATTCTGGGATTTATTGAAAGGTCAAAAAGGTTTTATGTTTTGTGAGAAAGAAAGAAAAAGATAGTTCACAGCATATAGTAAACTGTAATTTACTAGGACTGTTTGTAACTATTAAGGGTGTGTGTGTTCATGCATGTGGTTTAGAACACCTTTTCACAATACATCTTCACACTACAAACACTTAAAGTGTTGGCTGTAAGATCTGGTGAACTAAAGTCGACGTAAAGTGCTGAAACAAAGGAGGAGTGTACAACCTGAGAGGACTACATCAACAAACAAGATATGCAGAGAAGTTTGAGGACGCCAGAGGGTATATTCCTAAACTTGTATAGATTTGTTTGTGTGCATGTTAGTTAAATAGATTGTAACTCGTATATTTGTTTTAGTGGATTTTTTTTCATTTTACTCCGTAGAGGGAGTCGTGGATGTTTCCTCAGTTGGTGAGGTTTTACCACGTTAAAAATCTGAGTATCAATATTTCTACATCTTCTCATCCCTTTCTAATAGTGTGCTGAGTTTAAAACATTTTAAACTGTTTACTAAAACCTGTTATCAAATCTTGTCCATATCTCGTACATAATTTTGTTAACACTTTTTGTGTTCAAAATTGTTTTGATTTTAATTAAAGAGTTTCTTCAACAAACTTTCGGAGTTGCTTAAATAGTTTATTTTCGTAAACGGCTTTGGCAACGCTATTTCAACCTGTATGTTGAGAACTGGGAGAATTAGTTTGTGGAGTATGGGGCTCGTGGGCTATATTGGTCAGTGCCCTGGTGGGGACAATTGCATCCTATTCTGGAGCTAGGAGTGTATTCATATGTGTGGCTGTTTAGTCTCAAAAAGACCTCATTTTATTTCCCTTAGCGGATCTTGCGCCAATTTGGCTGGGCGCAAGTCGTGCCCCCTCGGACCTCAAATTTCTTTCTGGTAGAAGATTTGACTGAGCACTTGCGTCTGTTGCTTGGATCTCTGTGGGAAAATCGGCGTCCGTCAGCCCGTCCCTCTTAGTATGTTGGGAAGGTTTGGCATGTCCCCAAAGATTATATGAAGTGGTTGTGGAGGCAGGTAGTCAGCAAGATGTTGGTAGTGGAGACTGGACAAAGATGGTTTGTTTTATCTAACACCATGGAAGGGGGTGTTGTGGTCTTTTTGAAGATGGCTAAGGCTCATCGATCCATGGAATGTTTGCGACACTCCATTCAGGCAGGAGAAACTTGGGGTCCTCAGGATGTAGATGATGAGGGTGCAGGCTTTTCTGGTAACTGTGGGTAGGACTCCTGGGGAGTTTATTTATGTAACAGACGTGAGGGATTTTATCTGGATTTTTATGGTAATAGGGGGAAGGTAGTTATCCGTTCCTTTTTCTTATGTAATCCGTACTGTACTTTCCTTTTTCTTATGTGCCTTTCGATGAATTTTGTGTTTTGAATTATCTATACCGATTGCTAAGGCATACATAATCCTTTTGTTCAAATTGATGTTTAGAATGAACTGTCGTTCTCGGAGATAAGAAAAGAATATATTTTTGTGAAAAAGAAGGTACCATCCTCATGTGGGATGTATGAGCTGCCTATGTACCTCTGGGGTTTTTTTTGAAAAGTTTTAAAATAGTTTTTTGTTGAGGACCAGGCCCACGTAGTTCTGGGTAGAGGGAAATGGAGAGTTTTTTTTTTAGAATAGAAGGGGTATGAGAAGAGTCGTAGCGCGCCGAGATTTCGGACTAGGGGTAGAATTTCTTGAGATGGTAAAGATTGACTGGACGAGCCATCTCTTCCCCATCCGGGTCAGTGAGCATGGCGGCACCGCCAGACAAGATCTTCCTCACAATGTAAGGGCCTCTCCAATTGGGCTTGAATTTTCCTCTGGGGTCCCAGATGGGTTTTATTATCTCCTTGAGGGCTAAATCCCCCTCCTGGACAACACGGTACTTGACTCTTTTATTGAATGAATGCGCTATTTAGCGATGGT
Source organism: Sambucus nigra (assembly GCA_949130495.1). NCBI lineage: Eukaryota > Viridiplantae > Streptophyta > Magnoliopsida > Dipsacales > Adoxaceae > Sambucus > Sambucus nigra. The sequence continues at coordinate 380,779,551 of OX422220.1, read as the reverse complement.
ATCCCTGTATGTGATAAAGAGCTTTTAATCATCTTTCATCCAGAAGGGCTAGCTCATCAAGACGGCCTTGGCACCAGTCTTCTTCACTAACCTTGCTTTCGGGCCTGACGCATAGCGAGGGTATTTCTAGATCCGTAGGTAGGACTCCCTCCATGCCGTAGACCAAGGAGTAAGGGGAAGCCCTAGTAGAGGTTCGGATTGAGGTTCGATAGCCCCAGAGGGCGTATGGGATCCGGTCGGCCCAGTCTCTACAACTTTTGATCATCTTGCTGATGATGGCTTTGAGGTTTTTAATAGAGGCTTCAACTGCACCATTGGTCTGAGGTCGGTAGGGAGAAGATTTGTGTCTCTGAATCCCATACTCGTTGACAACTTCAGTGACTTCTGCCTCGAAGTGCAAACCCTTATCTGACACTAGCTCGTGTGGGACTCCATATCGACAGATGATATTTTTCTTCATGAATTTATCCACCTTCTTGCCATTTAATACTGCGTCTGACTTAGCTTCGACCCATTTGGTGAAGTAATCGATGGCAACCAGGATGAACTCATGCCCGTTTGAAGCTTTTGGCGTAACCTTCCCTATGATGTCGATACCCCAAATGGAGAACGGTCAGGGAGAAGTCATGTTGTATAATTCTCGCGGAGGTAGGTGTTGGAGGTTGGAGAACTGTTGGCATTTAGGGCATCTCTGAACATAGGCTATGTAATCCTGGGCCATGGTGGTCCAGTAGTATCCCTGTTGGATGATCTTCTTGGAAAGCATGTGACCATTCATGTGGGGCCCTCATTCCCCGCTGTGGATTTTATGCATTATCTTTTTAATGTCAGCCCCTGTGATACAGTGCAAATGAGTTCCATCAAAATTCCTCTTGAGTAGTGCTTTATGACAGATGATGTACTGGGCAGCCAGCCTTCGGAGGGTAGCTCAGTCGGTCTTGTTTGAACCCTCAAGATATCTACCGTGTTTGAGGAGACACCATATATCATAGTACCAACAACCGGCTAGTTCGGGGTCTTCTATGGAGACAAGATTAATATGGTAATAATGGGTCGGTTTGTCCTGCTTCTGAACTAGGAACGGGGTCATTGTTATTCCCTCGGGCATGTCGATCATGGAGGCCAAAGTGGCGAGAGCATCGGCTAGGTTGTTCTTTGCTCGGCGCAGGTAATGGAAGGAGATATCTCGGAATTGGGAGGCTAAATCTTCTAATTTGGTATGAAAGGGTTGGAGCTTTTGGTCCTTGACTTTCCACTTTCTAAGCACTTGACCGATGATGAGGGCAGAATCCCCAAATACATCAAGGTGTTGAATACTTTTCTTAAGAGCGACCTTGAGGCCCACTGTGCATGCCTCGTATTTTTTCATGTTATTAATGCAAGGGAAATCCAATTTTATGGCGATAGGAGTGTGGGAGTCATCTGAAGTGACCAAGAGTATCGCAATGCCATATCCTTTTTTATTGTCAGCGCCATCGATGAACATTTTCCATTCGAGGCAGTCTTGAGTGGTGCAAAGGACATTTTCATCTAGGAATTCTGAGATCCAGACATCTGTTTCTTCAACAGGGTAGTCAGAGATGGCTCTTCCTTTAACGGCTTTCTGTGTGACGTACACGATATCGAACTCGGTTAGGAGCATCAATCATCGGGCCATTCGGTTGGATAAGGCGGGTTTTTTGAGCAGGTACTTGATGGGATCCATTCGGGATACAAGATTAATGGGGAAGGCGAGCATGTAGTGTCGCAACTTTTGGGTGACCTAGACAAGCGTGACATATGCCTTTTCCAAAGCAGTGTAGTTGATCTCGTACCCGGCCAATTTATGACTGGCATAATTGATGGCTCTTTCTTTGTGGGAGTCTTCAAGGTATTGGGCTAGAAAATCCCCAGCTGAAGTGTCGGTTATGGTTAGGTATAGGAGCAAAGGGAGACCAGGCTTTGGTGGCATGAGAACTGGAGGTTGGGTTAGATATTATTTGATTCGATCAAAAGCTTCTTGGCCGGACTCGTTCCAAACCTTATTTGAATCCTTTCGGAGGAGCTTGAAGATTGGTTCACATATGAAGGTTAGTTGGCTGATGAATCGGCTGATATATTGTAATTTTCCAAGAAAACCTCGAACTTCTTTCTCTATTTAGGGAGGTGGCATCTTAAGTGTGGCCTTCATCTTGGCGGCATCTGCTTCTATCCCCTTCTCACTGACCATGAATCCTAAGAGTTTTCCCTTTGTAACGCCGAAGACACATTTCTGTGGATTAAGTCACATCTGATACTATCGCAGTCGTTCGAAGAACTTTCATAGAGCACGAGTATGACCTTCTCTAGTTTTGTACTTAATGATCATGTCATCCACATAAACCTCAACCTCTTTGTGAATCAGGTCGTGCAGGATGGTTGTGGCAGCCCTTTGGTAGGTAGCCCCAGCATTCTTGATACCGAATGTCATAACGATGTAGCAAAAGGTTCCCCATGGGGTGATGAATGTGGTTTTCTCTTGGTGGTCGGGGTGCATCTTGATTTGATTGTATCCGGCAAATCCGTCGACGAATGACTTGAGAGCATGACTGGCTGTGTTGTCCACGATCATGTCGATATTGGGTAGTGGATAATCATCCTTCGGAGAGGCTTTGTTTAAATCTCGATAATCCACACACATTCGAACCTTTCCTCCTAATTTCGGTACAGGTACAATATTGGCTAGCCATGTGGGATATTCGATCACTCAAATGAAACCCACGTTTAACTATTTGACCACCTCCTCCTTGACTGTGAGCGACCATTCGGTGCGGAGCTTTCTCAACTTTTGTTTAACTGTCTTGTAATATGGGAGAGTGGGGATCTCATGCTGAGCTATTTCAGGATCAATACCGGGCATGTCGTCGTAGGACCATGTGAAGACATCCATGAACTCCTTTAGCAATTCTTCGAGTTGTGCGCGCTCACGCTCGTCAATGGTGTCCCCTATCCTAATCTCGCGCAGTTGGCTACTAGAACCGAGATTAACAACAATAGTCTCTTCTTCATTAACTTGAACGCGGTTATGTTGTTTGTTATTAACCTTATTTAAATCAGTTAAGAATTGTTCATTCACAAAATCATAATAATCAAAAGCTTGATTAGAATCTAAACAATTAATGTAAGGAACAGCAAGATATTCAAAATCTTCGTTTATTTCATTGATAGGAAAAACAACATTGAGAACCTCATCAAAAGAGGTCTTCATTACATTTGAGAAAGGGTGGACAATAGTAGAAGAAATAGGGTAAATATTGGGGTTAGGGGAGATTTCAAGAGGTAGAACTGGCGCAGCATGCCAGTTGAGGAGAGGTGTGTCAGCATCTTTGATCAGATGAGAGGGGTCCAGTGATGTAGTGTCTGAATGAACCATACAGAGTGCCAACCCCAGTGTCTGCAGGTTGAAGGAATCTCCGAAGTCACTTTCCTCAGTTTCTTCGGTATCTTTAATGAGCGGTTACACCTAGTGTTGGTAACTCCTGACCCATGAGTAGTTGTCTTCGAAGAAGATCTCCATTCCAGGCTTAATTTTCTTAGCTGTATGGTCATACCACGGTTCTGGAATTCCGCAAAAGGGGAAGTCTTCACCCTCTTTAATGAATCGTCCATTTAAAGAATCTCCCGAGATAGTTCAAACGTAGTCTAACCCTTTCTTTGATAGAGACTGGCGGATCATTCTCAGCTCTGGTTCTGATGGTTGATACCCCAAGCCGTGAGGAGGGAAAGCTTTCCTCAGTTCGATGGGCTCTAGTATCCCTTGTTGCCATTGCCCTAGTCCCAGTTCGAGCATGAATTGCATGTTTTGGAACATCTGAATCACATTGACATTGCCATAAGGGTTGTATTCTGGACAAACCCTTTCTTTGAAACCGTCCCCTGCCGGGAGTAGAGGTGGCTCAACTTGAAATCCTGATAGGAGCATATCATTTGACCCATGCTGTATCTCGAGGATTGGACTGCTGGTGCTTGAACCCTCAGCATTATCATCGTCACCCAAGATGGTGATGACTCGCCGATCGGAGAAGAACTTCAATTTCTGATGGAATGAGGAAGAGACACCCTTTATACTATAGAGCCAGGGTCATCCGAGCAACAGGTTGAAACAGGACGAGATATCAATGACTTGGAATTCGACGATAGGGTTTATAGGTCCAACCCCTATTGCCAGTTTTATGGATCCCATCACCTCCCGACGGGTATTATCGTAGGCGCGCACGGCAGCGGAGGTTGGAGCGAGGTCACTTTCTTTTAAGCCAAGACATTTGAAGGTTCTCAGTGGGCAGACATTCAAAGCGGATCCGTTATCAACGAGCGAAAGAGGTACAACCTTCCCCATGACTTCGATGGAGATATTGAGTGCATGATTGTGATTCGACCCGATTTTGGGGATTTCCTCTTCAGAAAATGACAGTATTTGGGTGGAGGTCAAGGACCCGACTAAATTCACCGCTTCTTCTGGTATGGTAGAAGGGGGAACTATGGGTCCTGTGAGCAACTTAATTAAAGCATTTCTGTGCCGCTGGGAAGACATGAAAAGCCACCATAGAGTGATGTTAGCTTGACTTTTCTTCAGTTGGTCAAGGATCTTGCTCTCCTCGAGGGTCATTTCTGGCATAGGAAGGTCTTCAACGCCCTTCCCCTTGTCATTTGCTGGTAGTGAGTTTGGAATTTGATAATGTCTCCCAGATCTGGTCATGTGATTTACTGAAGAAGGGAAAAACTTCAATCCAATTTCCTCGTCAATCTCAGGTTGTTCTTCTACCCTATCTATTTCTCCGAGGAGTACTTCAAATGATATCATCCCACATATGTCGGCTACTGGGCCAGTTCCTCCTGAAGCTTGTTCTTCATTTGAATCTTCGAATTATTCCCCCCATCCGGTGGTAACAATTCCATTTTCCCTTGTGAAATCAATGCATTCCACAACTTCAACGGCTTCCTCATATAGGTCTTCCCATTCTGTGGGGATGTGTAAGGGTGAAGGGATCAGGCGCCCTTGTAGCTTCAAAGTGTCAAGTAACTCGGTGATACTGCAAATGTTATTGGTTTGCCTGAATGTTTTTGCCATGATCTGGACAACATCATCTAAGATGACTTCGTCGGTTGGTACCACCCACCTATCTGATTCTCGGGCCCATTTTCGTGCTTCCAAAAATAATGCGCTTAACCTATGGCAATCGATAATCATCTATGAAGGCAATTTCAGCCCGAACTTTAGGAGTTGATTCAATACCACTGACAATTCCATGCTTCCACTTTCAGAACAGGTCCGGACAGTGATGCACGCTCTGGTAAGGAGTGATAGTGACTGATCAACGGGGATAGTAGGGTGTAGGAGGAAATATGGGCAAATTTGAAGAGGTTTAGGAGGGTATAGGGGTGTTATTTGAGTTGATGGATCGAAATTCAGGTTTTCTTCCAAAAAGATGGCATTGGTGTGATTTGGGAGTGGGTTATGAGTAGTGTTTGGCTTAGGATTGGCTGGTGGGGCGATGGTACCCCGATCAATGAGATCTTGGATTATGTTCCAAATGGGAAATCATTGGTCAGTGGTATGGCCGGAAGTTTGGTGAAAGGCACAATGACCATCGGTCTTGAATTTTCTTGGGAGTGGGTTTGGTAACGGAGGGGGGTCCAAGGGTTTTATAAGGTTTCAGCTTAACAGCGCTTGGTAAACTTTGGAGAGGGTAGCATGAAGCTCAGTGAATTCCCTTCGGACGGGGGAAGGGAAACTTTCTGACGCCCATGATGTGGTTGGTTGAGAGATGTTGTTGATGGTTGAGACTGTAGCACTAGAAGACTTATCCTACTTTCTAGGGGTGAACTGTCCGGACACTTTCTTCGGTTCAACTTCTGTTTTGGAAAGACCTTCCTCGATATCTACTCCTGCTTCTCTGAGAGCTCGAAAGTGGGGGTAGTACTATCCTCCCATGGTTTCTCGGATATGGGGCAATAAATTCTTCTTCACTATGTTGAGTTGTTCTTCCTCAGATGGCCGATTGGTCATAGTAGCTACTTTTTCCCTCCATCGGGCTATAAAGTTACTGACTGATTCTCCCGAGTATTGTTTGAGCAGCTCTAAATCACGGTGGGTGACCTTGAGCTCTTCGTTGTATTTGTGCTGCGATATGAATTCTCGGGCTACATCCTCCCAACTACCGATTTTGGATTCCTCAAGAGATAAAAACCATTGGACGACACTGTCCTTTAAAGTTTATTGAAACAGTTGGGCCATCACCTCTTCAGAATCCCCTACGAGAGTCATGGAACGATGATAACTTCGAAGATGAACAATTGGGGGGACCCTCCCTCCGAATTTCTCGATGTTTGGCATCTTGAACTTCTCGGGTAACCTCGCTTTAGGATAAGGAGACATATGTGTGTAGTCCATGTAACTCCTAGAGATTCAGACCTGGTCTAACTTCTTAGTGAGCATCTTAAGATCCTCTTTGACTTTGTTCAACTCCTCCTCCTTTGGATCAATGACCATAGGCAGGTTAGCCACAGGCAGGGCAATGTTTGGCATCGGAAGCTGGGCAGGTGGAGGCCCATTGGCAGGAGGAGCACGTGGAGCGTGTTGATATTCTTTCGGGACCCAGATAGGCTCGGGTGGACCCATAGCATGAGGGAATAGGGCCTCGGGCTCTTGAGGAATAGGGACCTGGTTTTGTTGCATTTCTTGGACCTCATCTTGGAGGTTGTCAATCTTGGCCACGAGCTGAGTTAGGACTGTCAGGAAATTCGGTTGTATGACTCGTGGTTGATCTGCATTCTCCATGGAAGATGGATGGATTCCGGATTCGAAAGAAGTAGTAGAGGAGTGGATAAAACTTTGAGGTGATTTGACTGAAGACCGAAGCCAATAAAGAGCCAGGCCAAGGGCGTACGATCGACCTGAGAAGGCGTAGGATAAGATTTATTTTTGAGAAAAAGGGATGAAACTATTTTTGGATTTTTGATAAAGAAGGGATAAATATTTTTGGATTTTTAATAAAGAAGGGAGAAATGTTTTTGGATTTTACTAAAGAAGGGAAAAATGTTTTTGGATTTCTAATAAAGAAAGGAGAAATGTTTTTGGATTTTTAATAAAGAAGGGAGAAATGTTTTTGGAGACGGAACTCAGCATGATTATTATGATTATTATGTAATCTATTGTATTTAATTATCCTAAATGTAATGCCGGACGGGACCCGAACCTGGAAAAGTGGGGGTTTTAATATATGCAAAGCTACGGTTTGGACTTGTAACCAGGCTCGCGGATAGGGCCCCATTTTAAAAAATGTGCAAAAATTGGGCGGCAAGCCAACCCGGAATTTCGGTAGAGTTTCGGGTTGAAATCGGCAATCTAAAGTGTGTGTCCTAGGTTTGACACCTATATGAGGGTATGCAGTTGGTTGGGTGAATCGGCATGGGTTCCCACCTTTGGCGTGACTTCCACGATATACCTCTTGCTTTTGTGGGCAATCGGTACGTGTGGACAAGCCATTTTATATACCTGAGTGTACATGAATTGCCTCACCATATACCTCGTGGGGATGGTACGTGTGAGAGCGAATTCGATAACTCGGCGTACATGAACGAATTCCCTGCGATATACCTCCCGTCATGACTTCGGTCAAGCGGTACGATGCGGGGGAACCGTTCGATATACGTCGAAGGTACTTGGCCAATGGAAGGTGATATTCATATCGCTTAGGCTAACTGCGACCTGCCGGACCAGCACCCATCACGAAGTGACCCTCCAGCTACTGGGTCAAATTTGGTAAATAGAAATGCTCTTTTGTGATATCGTGTTAATCATGCATTATTCTCTTATTAGTATCTTATGATGAGAATGCCTTTCTTGATTATGCCAAACAGGGAGCCAATGTACAAGTACCCCAAAAGGTACACCAAGAATGGATGGGTGATGCGTGCACGTGGGGATATACATGTGATCCTAGGTGCACGTGGTGTGAAGTGTACATGGAGAATTTTCTACAAGTGTGTGAATATAAGCATAACATGGGATATACATGTGAGAAAGGGGGATAAGAAGATATGGGGGGGGGGAACATAAAAAAATATATCAGAAATGTAAATAGAATCAAGCCCTCAAAATATAATAAAAAATCCTCCCCAGCAGAGTAGCCACTGTGGCCACCCCCGATCCCCGCCGCAGAGGGAGGAAGGGATCCTTTGGGTCCCGCGCGTCCCCTCTCGGGAGAGCGCTTCGGCTGGCGTCGATTTGTGAGGTGTGAAGATGTAGAGAGATTAAGAGTCGCCGATCTATTTTACTCAAAACAGACAAAAGAAAAGGGGGAGACACCCCGAAAGATGGCATCGAAAGACATACTGGTGTGTGCGAAACCAAATGATTCGAGAAGGGTTCGGAGGATTAGTTACAAAATGGGAAGGTGTTAGGCACCCATTCCGACCTTTCGGTTTCTCATGGATATTTTCTATTTTCCTTTATATTTACCCCCGTGATATGTGTGCATGTGTATATATAGAATGGAGGTAGGAATCCTCGACTTGTATCATGGAAAAGACAAAGCGAGTCATCCGTAGGAATGTGAGATTAGTGTAGAAAATAAGATATACGCGATTACCCCTACGTTGACCGTTATAAAGTAACGATAACGCATATGGAATAATACGTTACTAAGAACAAGTATATAGAATATAATGGAAAATGAGATAAAGAGAAGATAGAAAATAAGAGAAAAAAATGAGAAAAGGACTCGAGTTTTGGGTTTTACCCCGAGATGCCTACGTAGCCTGTAAAGGCATCAAAGTCCACGTAGTTCGCACACAAACGAGGGGTGGGGTTTAACCCATAAATCCAAATGGAGAAATCTGTTATTTGTAAGTGTGTGTGTGTAGAAAAAAGTGTTTTAGTTTGTGAGAAAGGTGTGGAAAAGGTGTGAGAATCGCTACTTGGAATTTATGACCAAACCCTCTTTTTCTTGTTTTTTTGTGTTTTTTATTTATATGAAAATAGGAGATGTGCAATACTACTAGATAAAAAGTATGTTAGGATATGTGAACTAAGATGATAAAAGTGCTTAAGTAATAAAACAAGTTATTGCAAATTTAAGAAGATTTAAAGAGAAAGGTGAAAGAGATGGACCTTCTTGGAGACTTTGAGCTTGATCTTAAATGTTGAGAAGTAGCCCTTGTGCTTGGTTGATGATGGAGAATGGTTAATTTATCAATTTTGATGAAAGGGATGATGAATAGTGGAAGTGAAAAAGGGCTTTGGAAGTTGAAATCACGCTGCCTTCGAGAGAGGTTTCTGGGGTTCGCTGAGAGTGATTTTGCTTCTGATTTGAGTTCCCTTGCAAATGAGGCCAAGGCCTCCTTTTATATCCCCAAGGGACTACCGATTGGCTTAGATCCCTTCCTGCCTATCGGCAGGAAGGTGCCGATAGGCCGGTTCTGGGATCTGCCGTTTGGTAGTGTGTTTCAGGCTTTTTCGGAAAATTAGCCACCGAGGGAAAATCGTTGGTCAGAATTGTGCACAGGGCAAACCGTTGGAAAGGTATTTCAGATACCTTTGAAAGTCCTTTGGACTGCTCCCGAGTTCAGGAGCTGACTTTGGGTCAAATGTGGGTCGGAACCATTTGTCAGTCCGCTGGATGGGGAATCGTTCGGACGCGAATGGATCGTTCGTCTGCATGGTAAGTCTGAATCACGCACGGGATGGACCGTTAGAAAGGTTAGGAGGTGTACTTAGACATGCCAAAGAGTTTTGACCAGTTTGTGGAGTTGACTTTGGTCAATCGGGCCCGAGAAACATTTGGTGACCTCTCGGAGTCGAACGGATCGCTCGTCCGCATGGTAAGTCAGAATCGCGCACGGGATGGACCGTTAGAAAGGGTATTCAATGCCCTTTGAAGATTCGTTCAGACTTGGTCGAGATGAAGAGTTGACTTAGATCAAACAGAGCCTGGAAGCGCCTGGTGGCCTCTAGGTCGGGTTTCGGACGCAAACGGATCATTCATCTGCATGGTAAGTCACAATCACGCACGGGGTGGACCGTTGGAACGGGTATTCAGTGCCCTTTGAAGATTCATTGAGTCTCAGTCTAGATGAAGAGTTTGAATTTTGGGTCAAACTGAGCCGGGGAGTGCCCGATGGCTTTTAGGTCACTAATCGGGACGAGACCAGGGTTCACAGTGATGAGTGGAGGTACTAGGGACCTAAGGAGAGTTAGGGGGTAACAGAATGAGGTGTCTACAGGCACATCCAAGACAATATTTGGCTCACTCACGAGATCAAGCATTCCATGCGAATGTACAAATCTAAAAAGGGTAGTTGTGTCATAAAGCTTGACTTACAAATAGCTTACGACCAATTGGAATGACTCTTTATTCACTAGGTGCTCAAAAAAGCACGACTTTCCTAAGAAGTGGATCCACCTTATTCTGCATGTATCTCCACTATCTCGTTCTAAACTTTAATTAATGGACACCTTGGAGAAACATTTTACCCCACCCCTGTCCTTCGACAAGGCGACCCCCTAACCTTACTTCTTTATTCTTTCTTTGGACGTATTGCTCCATACTGTTGACCGAGTGTGTAATCACCACCATTTGAATTATTTTTTCACATCTTGGACGGGGCCTTATATACCAGCACTGGCCTTGCAGATGGCTGCATGTTCTTCCTGCAACCTACTATAGCTACACTTGATAAATTTACATATATACTCAACCATTTTCAGGCCCTTTCTTTCCAAGCCGTTATCTATGCCAAGTCTTCTCTGACTTTTGGGCCCTCTACTCCGCATGTTATTCACCATAGAGCTATCCAACATATGTGAATTTCTCGATATCAGGGATATGATAAATACCTGGGCCTCTCCATGCTTACTGGGCGGGTCTTAGGTCAGCAATTCCACGAGACTATCAATGCACTTAAAAGTTGACTCCTTGTGTGGTATAGTAATTTCTTATCCTTTGCGAGATCTGTCATGCTCATCAATGTTGTAGGCATGTCCATGTCCTCGTAATTTATGTCCGGTTATCCGCTTCCCAAGTCGATTCTAAGTGCCCTTAGCCAAAAAATTAAAGTTTTCTTTTGGAACTCAATACATTTGGCTCGCAAAATACCTACTGCCCCATGGTCAACTATAACGTTACCCAGATCGTTGGGAGGCTGGGCATTAAAAACTTGCACACCTTAAACGATGCCTTCATGATTAAGTTACTGTTGAAGGTTCTCCACCACCTACAGAATAGTTGGTCACGTACCATTACCCATAAATATTTCCCTCAAGATACTCTCCTTACAGTAACCAATAAATCATGTTGCTTATGGTTCTGGACCAAGATTTCAGAATTGATGCCTCTTTTCAAAAAAGGAATCAAATGGCGAATGAGACAAGGCCATATTTCATTTGGACATCATATTTGAGTCTTAAATTCCACCGTGGCAACATTTTTTCCATACATTCCCGGTACAGTTCTAGATGCGCCACTCGTATCCTTTATTGCCGACTCCTAGTGGAATTTTCCAACTTTGGCTTAGTGGTTGCCCGCTCACTTTCTATCGCACATTTAGGCCATATACATCCCGCTAGGCCAGATATATTATAAACCTTATTGGTAGCCGTATCCATCGGGTGTTTTTTCTATTCACTCCACTTTTCACTGGTTGTGTACAATAACCTACATCAAACACCGCCCAACTCTCCTATGTCTCTAGCTGTGAAAGGGTCCCCTTCCACCGAAGGTGCACACATTTTTATATTTCTTACTACTTGATGCCCTCTCGTCATCTGATCGACTTTCCAATTACCATCAAGTGTCATTTCCGCAATTCTCACTCTGTGGACACGACGAGAGTAACACTCACATATTTAACATGTGCCTCGCTTTCTTCAACCTCCATACTCTAGACTGTACTGGAAAAAATTGAACATAAAATCACTGAATCAATATTTTAGCGACAAATCATTTATCATTTAATCACCTTGATTTACACTAAGCTTGAAAATCTATTATTCTAGTATTGGAATGCCAACATATTGTATAGCCCACAATTTTAAACACATTATCGCATCAATTCAAATGGCAGTTGTTAGCACAAAACTCCCAAAACGCCATCGTACAATTTCTAATAAAAGATTATTTGAATTTAAGAGATCATTAAGAAGTTATAACCTAACAACTCACTATAAAACAAAAAATATATTATTCAAAATAGGTCATTGGATTACTATCTTATCACAACTATCCTACCCAAAACATGCATTCAAAGCCTAACATATAATTTGTAAACTATGGATTGATATAATAATAATCTCATTCTTAAGATTAAATAAAGAAGACCATTTGTGAGAACTGAAAAAAAATAGTGCATAAATGTAAGTAAAAATTACAAAATATCAATCTAAATTAGGGTCCAATGTTAGCTAAGCCACAACCAACACTCTATGCTTGATTCAAGGTACACACTATCTAATATATAAGGTAATGTGTGAGAGTTTAAAATGGTATATGCACAAATAAAACACTCAATTTCTAAAACATGTTACAAATGAAACAAATGACAACTCATGACATCTGAACTGTTTTGCGTCGGATGGAACATTGTGTGGCCTATAATTAATGATATTATAGGCTTAGAATATTAACTTGCACACTTTCTTTGCAAACATATTCAGTGATTTTCAAATAAGTTGTCTCGTGGAGTTATGGATGGACAAAATATAGATAACAGGAAAAAAAACCTTTAGATAATCTAAGATTTGATATTGCTAAAGACAAATGAAAAACACCATCAAACCATTTCAATATCATCAGTCATCATCAACGCCACCACAATTAAGATGAGACTAAAAAAAACTACAAACAATACAAAATCCATATCCCAAACGATGAAATCTAAAAAATGTGGGATTCATAATGATGGAATCTACAAAAACCTTTAATTTTTTATATTGTAGGGTCATGGATTATATACCTGGGATTTAAAATGAATAAATCAACAAAACAAGATGAACTAATCAAACTCTCCTTAAATCTTTCATGTTGTGATTTTGACACAATGACCAATATCATACCATTTAGACAATGTAATCATGCCATGAAACGAGTTTTAGACCATAAAATGTTCCTTAATTGATTATAATAAGTTTGCGAAACAGAATACCCATCCCAATTTGACAACTTTAGATTCACCTGTGCTTTTCCACACATATATAAACAACTATGATCACCATGTAAATTGAAGCCTTAAGAAAAAGATGACTATATCAGTGGAATTAGGAAAAAATATCTTGTAAATGTGTAGGATGTGAATGTATGATAGGGGTGGTAAATATGCAGGATATACCTAGAGGAATGCAAGGCATAACACATTTTGAAGGGAAATATTTTTTGTTGGAAAAAGTAGGAGGTTGTCCTTGAGAGTTAGGGAGTGAGGAAGAGAGCAAGAAAATAAGCACTCGAGTGAGAAATAAGAGAGAGAGAGAGACCAGAACAACCAAAATCGGATAAGAGATACACTGTTAGTGCTGTAAAATAAATTAAATGAATTTGATTAATGTACGGTGTTTTCAAACAAGATCACTAAAACTGACATTTACTATGCAATTGCATTGAATTCTCCTACTATAATGTCTAACAAAGAAAGATAGCACAATAAACGAAGTTTGATACAACTATTTGAAACAACAATTTGCATTATTCAATTAAGGTGTGAATGCTTAAAGTCAATGAATTCACTAGTATAATTAAATTTAATTTATTTAAATTAATCCCATTTGCTTTTAGTAAATAATTTTGCTTTCCATCCATCAAAAATTAAGAGTCAAGTAATCAATCCAAGCAATAAAATAAAAACTAAACAAATACCATAATAAGTGACCAATTAATGAAAACATCTCTAATTGTTACTTTTTGAGCGTGTAACATATATATAAAAAAAATTAATCAAACCAGCCCCTAAAAATTAACTCCAATTGTCTCGAAAAAATTAACATACCTAAATTATTCACTGTAATATTCTAGCACATTCATATGAAAATTCACATCAACTAATGACAAGATACCTAAATTAACTCAAAGTGTCTGAATAAAGTTAATCCAACCGATCACTAAAATTTAAAGGCCAACAATTTGTTTATGGACTAATATGGTCTTAAAGCTCTAATTTTATATTATTCAAAAAAAGACAATAGTCAAGCCTAAGATAAAAATAAAGTAAGTCATAAAAAAATAATCAAAATGCTGTTGGAATATGTTCTTAAAACTAGCTAGGGTTTCATTCATGTACTAACTAGAGAGAATTTTTTGTGTGTGTGCGCGTGGGAATGAGGAGTGTTGCATGATGGGTGTGTCTACAATTTTGGGAGGGTTAGGTTACTTTGGGAAAAAAACAAGTTTCCGATTTGAGACGGGGGAAAGTGTTGGCCCAATGTTTCCCTTACCATGCGCATCCAAACTTTTTTGAGGAAAAAAACCAGTCAGAAATACTATACTTATCAGGTATGCATCTTCAATATCTATAAAAAACAGTCATACTATATAAAATTAAATATGATTGATATGTTTAAAATATCATATAAATTAACACTAATAAATATATAATGACTAATTATAACAAAAGTATGTCATAAGTAAGTAATAGTTTTACACTTTACACATTCGTTAACTTGCTTCCCATAACCCTCCCGTCTTAGTTACCTACAGAAACACCAACACTTTTCAGTGCCTATAAATATATGTTTTTTCTTCTTGTAAGATGTTTTTGAATTATATCCAATGAATGTTTCACCATTATTCCATGTAATATGAGTAGAATTCTATTGTTGGAAGTTAATATCGGTGATGTGCCAACTAGCTAAGATATAACTATTTTTTTTATAAGTCATAGGATCAATAGAAATGAACCCGCCTAAAGGGGAGAAAACCCATATACATGAAGTATACAATGATTAAAGCAAAGGCCGGAACCCAAACAAAGACTAGCCTACCACTCGAAAAACCTCCAAAAGTCAAGGAAAAGAGACAACGATGTATCGATGATTTTTCAATGCCAAGAGAGAAGAAGGCTTATGAAGCTGTACTGAAAATAAGAAGGATCCAACTCTAACCCCTCAAAACATCTACGATTTCTTTCCTTCCAAACACACCAGAAAATACAATGAGGGACAATCTTCCAAACCCCCTAGGACCAAGCCAACCCCTCGGACTACCCGAAGCCACGAACACCCCGCTCACCTCCCGAGGCATAACCCATGAGATCATGCCTAAAGAAATGATCAATTCCCAAAGTTCTCGGGTCACGTGAAAGTGCAAGAGGAGATTGGGCAGTGGAAGGTGGGAGTATTATCGCTTATGTTAATCCCACCTCACAGAACTAAAAATTTTCACTCAATGAATCCTCGTACATGGAAAAATTTAGGTTAAAATGTAGTGCTCATGTGATGTATTGTGAAAAATGCATAAGTCTTAATTAGTATTTTTATGCAAAGTTTTATTTATGCGATGAGTAATATTTTCAACTGCTAAGCATAAAGTATAGTATGTGAATATATACGAATGACATGAAAAGGAGATAAGTCTATACAAATGGAATAAAGTGTTGTAAGAACCCTCGCTTTTAGGAGGCTAATTTTATAATAATTTTACCGCATAAGGTAATTATATAAAACGTTGGAACTAGAGTAAATATTAATTTAATGAGTTAGAAGTTAATAATTACTGGAATGTTGTATATTTACCGTATGTGTAGGTAAATATCCTCATGTTGTGTGTTTTATAGTGTCATGTATTTTTAAATGACATTATGGTTTAAATGAAACAGAAACTAAAAATGTATTTCATAATACATTACATTAATCAATTACAAAAGCTTGGGCCACTCGCCCGAGTAAAAAGACCCGACCTTAACTAGAGTGAAAGAATGACGACATCTATTGCAATATGTCCCATAAATACCCGCAAAGCATCATGGCTCGCCAAAGGCACCGGAATAGGAAGTCAGATCAGGCATCCTTGCTGCGGAGTACCTGAGCGGATATAAGATATATGCACAACAAGAAATATGAACGGGTCAGGGCCCAGTTCTATATAATTACCAGATGAATAAAGAGTATGAATGTTATGAATGATAAATCATGATGAAAAGAAATAAGAATCTACCTACATAATTTAAAGTATAATCGAAGACAATTTTAATTAATCATGAATCAAATTAAGTTATGCAGAAGAATAATAAGAATTAACATTTATATAAAAACCTACATCATGTACTTAGAATCATTTCATAGTTCCATTCCTTATTAGGAATTTTAATCATAAGTATATGCTCTTTATGGAATCCCATTCCTCAACTGGAATATTATCATCAATAAATTCTCTTTGTGGCATTTCATTGTGCTCTTTACGGCACTTCATCATGATCTTTATGGAATATCAAATACATCAAGTCCCACTTAATTATGAATTGTTATATTTATATCCATATAACGATTATAAGACCGCCCCTCCGAGTTTCCCCACTGGGCGCGCCCCTAAATAACCACCATCTTCCAGGGGCCTATCTAACAAGGCAGCGTGGGCACCTATCGCAACATCGGGAAGCAGCCATATGACTTCGGGAGAGTCAAGAACACACCCAGAATCTCCTTACATGCACAGAAAATATACAATAACGCTCACATGGCTTGGAACTATATCCACCCTTCATTCACTAGCCAGGGGGAATCACCACACGCATGGAACTTCCCTTATGATGGAATTTAGAGATGTGTGTTTTAGTAAATTAGCCTTTACCATATTCATGATTAAGTAAATTAGCATTTACCATCATCATTACCATTTCCATTTCATTTTTAATTACAATTTACGTTGTGTGTTTCTTTTTATTCGAAACCATAATCATTTACATTATGTGAGTAATTCATCTTTTTATCGGGAGCCATACGATAAATTATATCATTACTACAACCTCAAAGGAGTAAATAAACTCTTAATTATTTCTAAACATTGTAGGGTATTACTTTACAACCCCAATGCTATCATACCTCACAAGAATGAATAAACTTTCAATTTATTCTCCCAACATTCGTTGCGGTGTTATTATGAACCACCAAGATTAAACTAGCTCCATTGAGCTCCTAAAGTCTCCCAAACACAACCTTAAAACTCCTAGTTTCATAATAGTTAACTAGAAGAAAAGAATGCCCTAACATCAATTGGCATATCCCCGAAAAAGTCCCCACGTAACTCAATCCTAATGTAGGGTAATTAAATAACTCATCTAAAACTCTAGGACACTAAGTTTAATTCATTCAAGAAGGTTCCTACATAAAGACCTGAGATTCTGAAAGCTGTCGAATCGATTCGTCTTGTACCCGAATCGATTCGGTCCAAGCAGACCTGAAAACTGGTCCTATGCGAATAGATTCGCCCCAGGGGCCGAATCAATTCGTCCCTGCGGATTTGCCAAGAATGGATTTAAGGGTTATGAACCCTAGATTTTCTCCAAACCTCAAATATCTTCCATTTTTACACACATCCAATATCACTAACCTACCCAAATAATCCTACATGATGTATAACCATTATAATCCACAATTTTATCATCAAAAACTAGGATTAGGGTTAAAATACCATAACTTTCATTTTTTTAATCCATAAATGTAAATACACAACTATCACACAAATTATTCATCTTAAATCATATATTAGCAAGTAGAAAACTTGCCTTAGGGTTAAAATCTCAGATTTCTTGGTGGTAGAAGCAATCCCAATCCTTCAATCTTCAATCTCTCTCATTTCTCCTCTTTTCTCCCAAGATCTCTTCCTCTCTCTATCTCTCATTGTTTAATAAAATCACTTAAGAGAAATAAAAGAAAGGCAAGACATAAATCGTGCCTTTAATCCACAATTCCCAACTTAAGTGTTCAATACCACATTAAAATGACTCCCAATACGCATTTACATTAAAACCAGTCAAAAGTGCCCAGAATCCAAAAATACAATATGACGCTTATTTTGACTGTCTCGGACACTCTGGGACTAACTACACCCTCTAAACTGGCATCCGACAATTTTATAAATTATTTTCAGTTCCGATTTCATTTAAACCATAATGTCATTTAAAAATACATGACGCTATAAAACATACAACATGAGGATATTTACCTACACATATAGTAAATATACAACATTCCAGTAAATATTAACTTCTAACTCATTAAATTAATATTTACTCCAATTTCAACATTTTATATAAATACCTTATGAGGTAAAATTAGTATAAAATTAGCCTCCTAAAAGCGAGGGTTGTTACATACTCCCCCCCTTATGGGGGATTTTTTCCCTCAAAATTCGGGCATACCCTATATGCATAAAGGGTATACTATCTTAAACTATCATTCTATTGCCCTTAACAAACCCTCATTATTACGGCGTCCCAAAATGGACTCGGACTAAGGTCGTCACTGTGGATCTTAGTCTACAATCTTCATGCTTTGGCATAGCACAAAGCGTTCCTCACAAACTATCAATTCTAACTTCCTACGCCAAAAGATGATAAGCACGCGACTTGGCGTAAATAGTCTTACATCTTGAATCGCGTTATATCACTCTTCAAGGGTACTCACACCAACGCTAAATGGACTCTTCCTCGCATAGGCGTAGCCCTTCAAAACATATGGCTCAAAAAGCCCAGTTACTAAAGAAATGTTCCAAGATCTCTCCAAGTCCAAGTAACCTATTGATCGCTGGCCTCATCCAACGAGTATGCAAATTACTCACTCGACTACACAAGGCCACTCACGGTGCCATACCGTAGAAAGTGATTTTAATTATTGTATGGAAATTCCGATCCATACAAGCTATTGCCCCCGTCCATCTATTTAGCTTAAGGCACACCTTTAAGGTATGCCTTTCGGCCTTACGTTAACCTCCTCCATTCATCTATCCACTTTATGGTGGTAAAATATATATCCACGAACCTATAATATCTTATCCATACTGTCCCCATTCCTTCACGAAAACTTTACCAAACCTTGACATGAATAACTAGTCTCGGTTCGCCACTATTGTTAGGCACTTCACACTAACAACGACTTGGTTGAATGATACACATATTTCTCAGGTAGGATTATGACCAGTTTGATGTTCGCAATATAATGTAAATGTCTATAAATATACCCTTCTTCGTTCCACCGCTACTCTTCTTCACACGAGTAGGTGAAATGGTCAATCATAGACCGAAATGCTATTGGTACAAAGTCTTCGTAGTCATGCTCATTTCATTTGTCTTTCCATGCCATCAAAAATATTTCGACGAGTTTCTTACTCGACGCATCTACTACCCCAATCGCATTTCCTTAGCGAATGAGAAAAATCCAATCAATAGTCCGTCATGGACATCGTATACCAACTCGATTTCTCCCATGACATACTGCAACAACTTGTTGCACGCGATAAAGACTAAATTTCTTACCCAGGAAGTAGTGCCTCCAACACTTTAAGGTGATCACTACCGCAATAGATTTTAAATCAAGCGTGGAAAAATGCTTCCCACAAAGTTTAAGCTTGTGAGATGCATAGGCAATGAGTCCATGGTCCAGTATTATTACTTCCCGCTCCTGGCAGGGACTTGTTCCTTAAACTCACCCCTGAACTTAACAAAATGGGATCAGGAGTGAAAGTCAATTCATCCTTTTAACTCCCACAAGCTAGGTTACCAAAGTATCACTTTAACTAAGAGACGCCTCATCTCCTTTGGCCTAACTTTTCGAATCACTCAAGATTCGATACTTCTCATTTCTCGGGACCTACTCCCCCTAAGGGTTAACCCATAACATATTTGTGGTCAACACCCTATAACCTTCCTAAATCAACATCACTTGCCCTAATGGCCTTACGTCCTGATAAATCTATATATATACATCCTATCTAAGTCGTAGACGTATAATACTAAGTATATCGCTAGTGTCAAAGACCTATCTCAACTTTTGACATTCGCTCGGTTTCATGCGTGGGACGTCTCGCCGAAGCGAAATCCAAATAAGGAACCCTCCCATTACACTACTACCTCGCATCGTCGGTCATCAAGATGTGACGGTCTAATACACATAATCGTGATCAGTAAAAATCTAACTCGCAATCCTATTAATAAAATTCTACTTCTATATCTTATCATTGCATAATTAAGGATTTGAACTACTCAGACATTTACTTCTGTAAAGTCTTAAAAACACTTATCCAATACATAATTACATCATTTTAAATAGCCTTCTTAACAAGGCATAACCCGAAGTCTCAATTAGACTTCGCATCTCAGTCTCCCTCACGTCGATCAGAGGAGAGAACTATATACAGTGCATCTATCTCGCACTTTAATAGCTCTTAATCACTCTTCCACGTGATTCTCGGCTAATACATTCAACCAAACTCTTAACCAACAAAATAAAATAAAATAAAATGGAATAAACTAAAAGAAGAAAGAACAACATCTCTCCACTTCCAACGTCATTGAGGTTCAGGCGTGGAGCGTCCCGTAAAAGCGTAATCCAAACAAGGAACCCCTCCTATGCATTACTACTCAACCTTGTTGGTCGTGGAGATAAGGCATAACCATCACATACAATGCAAACAAGCAATCAAACACCCACACAAGATAACACAACAAGAAATAAAAACCTCCTACTTACCTGAACCATCCCTATAAAGTCTCAACCTGTATCTAGTAGAGATATTATAGGACAACTAGTTCCATCCTGAAACTAGAAGTATGATAGGCTCGCAATCAATTTCCTTGCTATCACCCCAAACAAACCAAAATATCTTTACTTGTATAGTACATATCATACAAGTAATACACAACGTACATAGTACATAAAAGAAACTATATCACCACTCGCTTTATAACGAGTGAAGGAAAATATAAAACTTCCCTACCACTGAAGTCATATAATTACCCTATTTAGTAGCGTCGATACTAAAACAAACTCAATATGCACACCCGATTCTAGAGTAAACCTAATACTACTTTATCTTATCGTGGGGTATGCACCACCCACTACAAAGGTGAAATTCCCACCAACCTTTTATGTCAATCACTCCGGGTCAATACTAATGGTTCTCAGACTCCGTACTCAAATCTTATCCGAACCAACAATTCTTCCATCAATGCCCCCAGCTAGGCACTTTATTCTTGCCCTTGTCATCCAATCAACATAATGAAAATGCGTGGCTCTTCCACTTCATAACCATTATTCCACCCCTAGCTGCCAAACAATTGCCCACGCATTCCATCTTACTTTCTCAGTAAAAGAGAACATGCTCTCGGCCTCCTTTTCCTCAGTTCATTGAAACCTCCCCAGGCGGATGTCCGCCAATGGGTTTTCATTATCACTGCTCCATCAGAAGTGTTAACAACACTTATTCTGGAGCCTATCATTCCATCAAAGGGCTCTTTCTTCCTTATTTTGGTGTACGACTTCCCTAACCGTACAACTCTTTATTCACATGTCAGCCTCTAACCGAGCCTCGCGTGAAAATTTGAGGATCTACCTTCTCTTCATTCCAATTATCCCAGAGAAACTTACTATAGAAAGTATCTACCGGGTTTCTCCATGAGCAAAACTTCCTGCACCCTCACATGGGGTGACTACGTTTCCCCTATTTCAACACCACTCCTACGGGTGAAGCATTTTCCTCCATCCTTTTTATTTGGTCTCTTCTCCACTTCAATTTAATATCGCTTGAAATCTCAAGCTTAGTACCACCCTCTACTCTAGCGGTACATTGAAAACTGTGTCTACTGTAACTAGTACTCGCAGTAGAAAAATAAGAAAGTTCTACAAAAAGGGAGCGACCTCCAAGCGGTCCTCTTCCCCGACCACCACTTACAGTTACTAGTAATTTCACCTAATGACGCCTTCACCACAACCTTCCTTGGCGCCCTTCTTCAATCGACCTACTAATCTCACATGAATGCGCAACGAATTTTATAGGTTCTACCTTATGGAAGAAGAACTAGGTCTCACTAAAGAAATAAACGATCTTAATCATAAGGCAATATGTCCAATCAAAAGCAACGCTGAAAGCATAAAGCGTTCACACAGCCCCTATGGACTCTAGAACCTGATGCTCTGATACCATCTGTGACAACCCGCCATCCGAAATAGGGGGTGGCCATCCCGATACTCCAAAGTAACAGAATCATGGATGGAATCATTCTCAGCATCATAACAAAACAAGAAGTATACAGGATAACCACTCCTTATTTCAGAAAACGGGTTGTCAAAATTTTGATTTTTAAAGTTTATAAAAGAAAATAACTTAACGACCCAATAAAAAGAAAGTGGAAATCAAAGAATATATAATATTACATACACCTCGAATAAACAATAAGGGACTGAATATGCTGTCGGTCAATAGTCTCATACAATACGATACAACATTTTAATGTAAATTTCATAATACATTACATTAATCAATTACAAAAGCTTGGGCCTCTCACCCGAGTAAAAAGACCCGACCTTAACTAGAGTGCAAGAATGACGACGTCTATTGAAATATGTCCCGTAAATACCCGCAAAGCATCACCGCTCTCCAAAGACATTGAAATAGGAAGTCAGATCAGGCATCCTTGCGGCGGAGTACCTGAGCGGATATAAGATATATGAACAACAAGAAATATGAATGGGTCAGGGCCCAGTTCTATATAATTACCAGATGAATAAAGAGTATGACAGTTGTGAATGATAAATCATGATGAAAATAAATAAGAATCTACCTACACAATTTAAAGTATAAGCTATGACAATTTTAATTAGTCATGAATCAAATTAAGTTATGCAGAAGAATAAGAAGAATTAACATTTATATAAAAACCTACATCCTGTACTTAGAATCATTTCATAGTTCCATTCCTTATTTGGAATTTTAACCATAAGTATAAGCTCTTAATGGCATCCCATTCCTCAACAGGAATATTATCATCAATAAATGCTCTTTGTGGCATTTCATTGTGCTCTTTATGGCACTTCATAATTCTCTTTAAGGCATATCACATACATCCAGTCCCACTTGATTATGAATTGTTATATTTATATCCATATAACGATTCTAAGACCGCCCCTCAGAGTTTTCCCACTAGGTGCGCCCCTAAATAACCATCATCTTCCAGGGGCCGATCAAACAAGGCAGCCTAGGCACCTATCGCAACGTCAGGAAGCGACCATATGACTGCGGGAGAGTCAAGATCACACCCAGAATCTCCTCACCAGCACAGAAAATATACAACAACGTTCACATGGCCTGGGACTATTGTAATACCCCGTATGTTTATGGATTTGAAATTTAGGGATTTATTAAATTTAATTGAGATAAATTAATTTAATTTTAATCCGAAAAGTTATTTCAAATATTTACTAGCGTGACGAGAGTTAGTAATTATTGGAAATTTGTTGAATGTTACTGGATGAGTATAGTAATATATGATATTGATTTGATAAAAATTATCACGTGTGAATAAAATGACAATTATGGAAATTAAGTCGGAACGTGCCTGTGTCGTGTCAGG
Organism: Sambucus nigra; assembly: GCA_949130495.1. Taxonomy (NCBI): domain Eukaryota; kingdom Viridiplantae; phylum Streptophyta; class Magnoliopsida; order Dipsacales; family Adoxaceae; genus Sambucus; species Sambucus nigra. The sequence goes on along the minus strand of OX422220.1, from coordinate 380,755,989 downwards.
ACTAAATTATTATTATATAAAGTGAATAAATTATAAGTTGCCCGTATGTTCATTTCGAGTGCATCAAAGTGTTTGAAAGGGTCGAGATAGTCAAAATAATGTACCCGGGGGTTTAGTTTGGGTCTCGGGGCGTTTTAAGGCATAATTAGTACCCCGAGAGGGCGTTTTGGACATTTCGTAATTATGGGTAATTAAACCCACGAATTTGCTAGGGTTATATCAGATGGTAAGTGTTGTCTTCTAGGGTTAGCATAACCAAAAACTGTTGACGGCCATTGGAGAGGAAGAGGAGAAGTTTTCTAAGGGTTCTAGGCCAAGAGCTCCTCCGGTTGCACCACCGTCACCGCCAAATGGTAGACCACGCAACAAGGATATCAACCACACCAAATTCTTCCACAAATCAGAACCTTGAATTTTAGGCAAGTATCTATCTTTCTTTAATCAAGTTAATGCATCCTTTTATATGAGTCTAGGTTTGATTAGAATTAGTGTTCTTGAAAGAAAACCTCAATTGGAGACGAAAATTTCATGTTGTAGAGGTAAAGATCATATTCTGGAAATCCATTTCACATGTTGAGGTTGAATCACGAATTTCCAAAGTGTTAATGATAGAAAATCTGGAAAATGAATGGAAGAAACTAAGCTAAAGAAAAATATTAGGGTTCTTGAGATTTATATAGATTTTACCCCTTTTATTTGGTTATAGTCGATGAAAACTCACATGTTTTACGTAGGATCTTGTTTATATGGGTAAACAAAACTTGTAGTATAATTGGTTTGGAGTTTGGGACTGAAACATGATGATTTGGAGGAGCTTTGGGTAAGATTTCCATACCAGGGTTTTCTGTAGTTTCTCCATAACTGCTTGATCGATCGATGACCCCCTTTTATCGATCGATTGACCCCTCCTGGAAAACTACATTTTTGCTCGTGTTAGCTTAATTCCATTTTATGCGTAGTAAATCTTTATTAGGGTTACTATAACATAATGAAATAGAAAAAGGACCAGTAGGGTCAAGATAAACCCTGTTATGCAGGACCTTAATGTGAAGGGAAATAAAGGGTAAACGGGGAGACATTCATTCTTAAGAAATCATACATGCGTTGATTAAATAATTGAAATGTCTAGGAAGTTGGATTAAAAGGAAAGTGAGGGCCTACTAAAATTGTACTTAGGCAAAGATAATACTTCGAGAGACGAGATTTGAGTTTAGAATAACTTAATTACGAGAATAAAATGAACGAGTCCATTATACCACATAATCGAGTAAAATGTGTAATAACGGATAATTATAATTATGGGTTGTGAGCGCACCTAATTTAACAATGTGGATGTGTGTGTATATATATATATGACTGTGTAATTGTGCATATATTATATCTGTATAAAAATCATACTCGGGCTACTTACTATCATGGGGGTTTCCGCACTGGGACAGTCTTATCTCGATGGGACCTTTATGGGGGATATTGACTTGTACCCTAGATCATAAGATTCCTAGGTACAGGCTATCTGATTGATTGTCAGACAGTCCTAATAGACGTGAGGGTATGTGATGACCTCTTAGGACTTGGAACTATGCTTCGCCTCCATTTGTATGTGCTTGTGTTAATGCAGTTCTAGAGTGATTCCGAACTAGCATTTCCCTAAATATGTGTGATACATGGACTTGATAGCAGAGTATGTCAGCACCATAGTTTTTATGTGGGGTGCCATTAGTATACATATATAATATGAGTGATTGGTATATATATATATATACTTATTTATGGAAACTTTGCACCATTGATTTTATGTTGGCTGCCGTTTGTATATATATTATAGGTGTAACTAATATATATACGTATATTTATATGGGAACTTTATATTGTTCATATAAGTAGTTAAGTAATGAATTAAAGTTTCACTTCACTATAAGTATTCTGAAACGTTATAACGATACGGAATTATTCTAAATAACGTAAGAAATCTTGAAGTGACAAATTTTTCTAAATTGAATATCATAACCTTAATTTCACATGAAAAGACTTATGGAGAATAAGTTAGAGAGATATATGAGAATCATTAGTATGATAGACGTGCACACTAGATGAGAGGTGAGATTTCTCAAGAGAGTGTCGCATACTAATATGATTGTTGCATTAGCCGGTAAGCATTATAAATACATGCTAAACTATTTTAAAATTCTTTTACAATCAGGCTCTGACCCGTTTTCTGTTATCTCTTCTCTCTTGTGTATATATATATACGTATTACAGGTGCCCAGCCACAGGGGCGTCATGCTTAATATTCTTTGGATGGAACGTGCTGTAGCTTTTGTGGGAGTTGCAGGCCATTGTTTAGACGACTTCATTATTGACTCCACTTCAAGTTCAGTTTTATCCAGTGGGGCATGTGTCGCCCCTTTTCCTTATCCAGTTGGATTTTTTCAGAGATTGTAAATCATTTACTTTCAGTATTTTTACTTCGAGATTTATTATTGTCAGGATGTTTTCCTTTGGTATTTTAAAGCTTGGATTGTTATTTGATTGTTAAATTCCTGAACGTTCATTTACATTCTTACTATTATTGTGTGTCTCTTAAACTGTTAATTGTCAAAGGTTTTATAATTGGATTAAATAAAAATGGAAATAAGGTTTTAAATGGTTTTGGCACTTAGCATAATTATTTAGGGTGTTTAATTTAAAATTTTAAATTGCGAGTGTTATGCTAAGAATGAACCACTTGTTCACCTTGATTTTAATTTAATAAAGGATTGATCGCCCGATATTGAATTAGGCGGGGTGTCACAACTATATCCACCCTGCATTCACTATCCAGGGGGCATCACCACACGCACGGAACTTCCCTTATGATGGCATTTAGAGAGGTGTGTTTAAGTAAATTAGCATTTACCATATTTATGATGAAGTAAATTATCATTTACCATCATCATTACCATTTCCATTTCATTTTCAATTCTAATTTACGTTGTATGTTTCTCTTTATTCCAAACCATAATCATTTTCATTATGTGAGTAATTCATCTTTTTATCCGGAGCCATACGATAAATTATATCGTTACTACAACCTCAAAGGAGTAAATAAACTCTTAATTATTTCTAAACATTGTAGGGTATTACTTTACAACCCCAATGCTATCATACATCAAAGGAATGAATAAACTTTTAATTTATTCTCCCAACATTCATTGCGGTGTTATTATGAACCATCAAGATTAAACTAGCTCCATTGAGCTCCTAAAGTCTCCCAAACACAACTTTACAACTCCTAGTTTCATAATAGTTAACTAGAAGAAAACAATTCCCTAACATCAATTGGCATATCCCCAAAAAAGTCCCCACATAACCCAATCCTAATGTAGGGTAATTAACTAACTCATCTAAAAATCTAGGACACTAAGTTTACTTTATTCAAGAAGGTTCCCAGGCCCTAAAATTAAAGAAAATGAATTGAAATTGAGTTATAAAATTAACTCAAAAACAACAGGAAAACGAATCGATTCGCCCAAGGGCCGAGCGAATCGATTCGCCCAAAAAAGTGAATCGGTTTGGACATAAAGACTTGAGATTCTGAAAACTGTCGAATCGATTCGGCTTTTACCCGAATCGATTCAGTCCAAGCAGACCTGGAAACTGGTCCTCTGCGAATCGATTCGCCCCTGCGGATTTGCCAAGAATGGCTTTAAGGGTTATGAACCCTAGATTTTCTCCAAACCTCAAATATCTTCCATTTTTACACACATCCAACATCACTAACCTACCCTAATCATCCTACATGATGTATAACCATTATAATCCACAATTTTATCATCAAAAATTAGGATTAGGGTTAAAATACCATAAGTTTCATTTTTTTAATCCATAAATGTAAATACACAACTATCACACAAATTATTCATCTTAAATCATATATTAGCAAGTAGAAAACTTGCCTTAGAGTTAAAATCTCAGATTTCTTGGTGGTAGAAGCAATCCCAATCCTTCAATCTTCAATCTCTCTCATTTCTCCTCTTTTCTCCCAAGCTCTCTTCCTCTCTCTATCTCTCAATGTTTAATAAAATCACTTAAGAGAAATAAAAGAAAGGCAAGACATAAATCGTGCCTTTAGCCAACAATTCCCAACTTAAGTGGTCAATACCACATTAAAATGACTCCCAATACGCGTTTACATTAAAACCAGTAAAAAGTGCCCGAAATCCAAAAATACAATATGTCGTATTGTATGAGACTGTTGACCGACACCATGTTCGGTCCCTTATTGTTCATTCGAGGTGTATGTAATATTATATATTCTTGGACTTCAACTTTCTTTTTATTGGCTTGTTAAGTTATTTTCTTTTATAAACTTTAAAAATCAAAATTTTGACAACCCATCTTCTTAAATAAGGAGTGGTCATCCCGTATACTTCTTGTTTTGTTGTGATGCGGAGAATGATTCCATCCATGATTCCGTTATTTTGGAGTATCGGGCTTGCCACCCCCTATTTCGGATGGCGGGTTGTCACACATGTCAAGGTGAAAATAATTTATAAGTTTAAATGAGAATAATGTGAAATTGTGCGAAAGTGACTTGGGATAAATACAAGTGATGTAAAACATATAAATATGAAAGTGGATATATATAAGTGAGAAGAAACATGTGTATCTTCAACTGACGTGAAGTGGGCGAATCATGTGAACAAGTAAAGTGACATATTGAAGATATATACAAGTGAATGAGATGCGCGAAACATATACAAATGAAGAAGGCTTGAAATATGTGATATAAAATATTGTATATACATTTGATGATAAGATAAGCATCATGGAGAAGGGAATAGTAATGGATAAAGTGACACACATATGGCATATATGTACAGCATGGGAACATGAGGGTAATACTAATCTATTGGTAAAAATATATACATGTGTAAGGAAATATGGAGAAAATGATAGAAAGGAAAATAAATCCCATGAAAAAATAGAGTCTAGTCCTCTAAAAAAGGTTACTATTTTAGAACAACTTTTTTAGACGGCAACATAGCCGTCTTTAATATATTTTTAAGACAATTTTAACCATCCAAAAAGAGGTGAAGGGACCTTGAAATTTTTGCATCCATATTTTCTGAATAATAAAATCCATCACTACTGTTTAATATAGAATTTAATTACAGTTAAGACAACCCAAACAACGAATAATCGTAAAATGTAATACATAAGATGATTTTCAGCTGACACAACAATAGTTAGAGTTCTAACCATCACCAAAAATTCATCAAAATAGAAATTATAACACTAAGTTCAAATATTTGACTTGACAATAAAAATACAATAAAAATACATTAATTTCTTATACTCCAAAACATGAAATGCTTTTATCAAAGTAATTCCACCACACTAAAGCGTATGACATCCAAAACCACTGATTAACATTTGCATGTTTTACAAAAATTGTCGCCCGCACCAATATATATATATATATATATATAGTGTCAATTATGTCAGAATTAATACTCCACTCATAAACAATTCAATGTGCAAATGAATCAATATAGTGTATTCTCATCACAAACAATATAAATATTCAACTACTATTTTTTTTAAATATCGACAGAGTCTCGTTTGCTTATTCATGAAAACCATAGGTAGGCAACCTGTTTTAAACATTAAAATTGATTCTAAGAATAATATACACCATCCAACAAATTTTTTGACCACCACCATAATAAATTCTCACCACCATAGAAAATTTCACCACCACCACTAAAAATTTAACCTTAAACGAGATAATTTTCCACCTGAATATCTCTCAACACACACACACGCACGCACGCACACACACACACACACACACATATATATATATATATATATATATATATATATATATATATATATATATATATATATATATATATATATATATATATATATATATATATATATATATATGAATTTACCTAGTCAGACTGAATCGTCGAGATAATGCACACACACACACACACACACACACACACACACACACATATATATATATATATATATATATATATATATATATATATATATATATATATGAATTTACCTAGTCGGACTGAATCGTCGAGATAATGGAAGCTTGATGAGGGGTGATTCTTTGGAACACTTTAAGTAAGTAACTTGATAAGGGAGAATTTTTCGCCCGAAAAATATTAAAGTGTATACAGTATATCCTAGGGAAAGAAAATCTCAATACATGTATCCTACCTAACACTCCCTCATATACATATATAGAAATTTAAAATAAATATGTTTTTAGCTAAAATATGTGTAATTGGCAAAATAGCTCTCTTTATACATTATAAGTAGTGTTTTCAATCTCATCATGATAATGATGTATTATTACCTAGTCGGCATGGATCATTGAGGTACTAAAGGGGTAATACTCTGAAACAATCTCATTCCTCACTTTAAACAAAATAATTGAGTAATTATATTTATTTCACATCCAAAATCAACATCCTAGTGAAATATAACCAACAAAAGGAGAATAAAATTACTAACTAAGGCTTTATATTGATGTACTATACAGATAAATATAGTGATATATATGCAAAAAATTACTAGATATTTTTATTGTTTGTGAGAAGGTTACCATAAGCCAGGTCACTTTTCACACATCCAACATTCTTGGTCATAACCCTACATCAGCGGGGAGAGAGACAAGTCAGATAAGAAATTCTAGAAACTTAACATAAAAATGGAATCACTACAAGTTTCCACGATAGGAGCTTCTAACAAGGCATTATGAATAAGGAAATAAGTAGAGGAGCTCTTTTTTAACTAAGATTTCAGCCTAACCTTTTAACACACAAATTCTACTGGTAAGGGAAAGCCAATTTGAATTATAGAGTCTTAAAAAAAAGAATACATTGAAATTCAGTAATAATATAAGTATGGTAAAAAAATATATTAGAACTGAATATCATAATTGATGTTACACAAGATCATAGAATAAAATAATTTGACACCTGAATAGAATGGATTACGGATGCAATCTAAATTATCCATAAAAAGAGGAATATCGTAGAAAATAAAACTATGTTGGAATTACTTGGAGCTGTACTAGTAATAGAGAGAGAATAGTTGTAGTTAAGGAACAACACAGTTGTTTTGGGGAAGAAAATGGAAAATATTTTAAACTGCACGAAGGATGCGTAAATTATATCCTTACGCTATGTCTTTGAATTTCGTAGAGACAAAATGCTTAAATAATTAATTAAAATTGAAAATATTTCGACTAAAATTATGATAGAGATAAATAATTCGGAGGTAAGGATCAACACCGAGAGTTGTGGACATGTAATCAAGTTGATATAGAATGTCACCACCTTCATCTATTCTTCGATAATATGTGTGTGTAATCGTGAGAGAGAGACGATGCAACTTTGGACATGGTACCCAATTATCTGATGGTAGTGAAAGTAGTACGTAGATACAAAATATTTTAAAGACTGAATATCCCACCCTAGGAGCTTAATTTTCATCTTCCTTGTATATATGCATAGATCACTAACTCACTGTAAACAATGTTTCCTCATTTTGCATCGTACCCATTTGTATTTCATAGTAAATTTATGAACCCAGTTGTAGTTAGAAACTGCTCAATTTATTATTCTTATTAAAATGATGTAGTGGATTATTCCATAGTTAAAATATTATAATTCATGTTTTGACCATCTTTTTCTTTGATTCAATGTTAAGGATATAATAAAATTTTATAGAATAAAGGGGAGGATGGGGAGTTGTATCGTGTAGAATTAAGACCTTATTCTAGCTTCCCTCAGCATTTTTTTTCTACGTTCTAGTTAGGGATTTGTCATAAATTGACCATGAAAATGTCTAAACGTTTCTTGTTCTCTCTTAACAATCACCCTAATTCCATCTGTGTCGTATTTTAACTAACATTTTTATTAAATTTGAGTTTCTTATATGCAAACAATTTATAGTGTTGAATCCGTATTTGTCAGAACTTTTGGGTGGCTATTACACTAATATTATTCGTCTTCGTCTCTTTTTTTTGTTTTGGGGGGAATTCTAGGGGCTTGTGTTGATTGTTTTGGGGTTCGGGCCTTCGCTTCTTCGCTTTGTATACTTTCGGTATACTAGATTCCGCCCCCTTAGGTGTGTAGTTTTTGTTGAATCGTTTACTTATGAAAAAAATCATATTGATTGAATTGTAAAGGAATATCATTAATATATGGTTTTGGATATCAAGAAAGGTAATGTTTTTTTGTGTAAACCATTGTCAAAACATTCATGCATTCATGGGAACTCTTTTAAACATGATTTGATATTAATATTGATTTTATTTTTCTTACAAGTGAAAGGAAACAGTGAAGAATATATCATGTTCTTCTAGAGATAATTTGGACACGTCTTAAACATAGAAGGTGTTTATCCTCATTGGAGATAAGCTAGCATACCAATAGCTTATAATCTGACAATTCAATTGGTCAAAAGTTAATAGTTGTCCCAAGTTTTGGTCACTGATTATGCATAGGCCGATGATGTTTCAATACCGATAGCCATCCCTACTCCTAGCGAGGCTGCTAAAGGAGTTCATATAGGTAAGGGATCTTCTTACGTGATCAAACTAATTTTGATGTCGATCAACAAAACATATATTAATTGGAAACAAAGTAATTGGCGTTACTCATTGAAATGCTCCTCTTAATTTACGTATTAAAACTATAACAACTGACAAACAAGAGAAACAACATAGTTGCCCATCTCAAATATAAGTATACATGCATATACTTCCATCCCAAATTAGAGAAGTAAGTATAAAAAAAATATATTAGGTGAGTTCGTAATAGTGAAAATAATTTAATTGGGAGTTGTCCTATCATAAACAGTGGGGCGAGATGTCCCACACATTTGACGGTACACTCTTTAGGGGATGTCAATAGCATTCTCAACATGATATGAAGTAGTATTTTCGGTGGTAGAGGTTTTTTATGAATTACAATAGGTAATGTGGAAACGCCAACAAAAGGTGAATCTGGTTCGGGTGGGAGGGAGTTTAGTGTATTCGGAAGGCAGGGGAAGCGGCATTGACAGGGGCAGTAGAAACATTTTCAATGGAACAACAACAATTATGTGTGCATTTGATAACACATATTTTCAATGGAAATATGGACTCTTGGGCACTTTCCAAACTAATATTTTAACTTAAAATATTAATATTTTCCATGACAAAGTTTATCTTAAAAAATATGTTCCAAGTAAAACATTGTTTCCATCTTCGCAATTAGACGAGGCCTAAAAGGGTCTCCAGCAAAAATGGGGAAAATGCCTTACCACGTAAGAAAAAATATCCACTTCTATTTTAGCATAATCATAAATGTTGATTATAAATTTAGAAAACAGGGGAAGAGATTCGAATAAGTAGCATTATAATTGTCACGTCTAAATGTTGTACTTATTTGGTCGTGCCTTGGCAGCCTTATTCTTGGCAAAACTGCCCACATTTTTAACCACCCAAATTCCATAAAATATGACAACCAACCATCTGAAATAGGGGGTGGCCAGCCCAATAATCCTAAATAACGGAATTATGGATGGAATCATTCTTTGCATCACAACAAAACAAGAAGTATACGTGATAACCACTCCTTATTTCAGAAGACGGGTTGTCAAAATTTTGAATTTTAAAGTTTACAAAAGAAAATAACTTAACAACCCAATAAAAAGAAAGTGGAAATCCAAGAATATATAATATCACATAAACCTCGAATAAACAATAAGGGACCGAATATGCTGTCGGTCAACAGGTACATACCACAAGAGAGAATATTTTAGTGTAAATTACATAATACATTACATTAATCAAATACAACCGTTTGGGCCACGCGCCTGAGTAAATGGCCCGATCTTGACTAGAGTGCAACAATGTCAACGTCTATTTCAGAATGTCCCGTAATACCCGCAAAGCATCACGGCTCACCAAAGACACCGAAATATGAAGTCAGATCAGGCTTCCTTGCGACAGATTACCTAAGCGGATATAAGATATATGCACAACAAGAAATATGAACGGGTCAGGGCCCGGTTCTATATGATTACCAGATGAATAAAGAGTATGATAGTTATGAATGATAAATCATGATGAAAAAGAAATAAGAATCTACCTACACAATTTAAAACATAAGCTAAGACAATTTAATAAATCATGAATCTAATCACTGTTCTAAAAAACCCGCCTAGGCTCCGCCTAGGCACGCCTAGGCTTGAGGCTTGGGAGAAACGCCCCGCCTTAAGATTTTGACGCCTTATGCTTGGTAAAACCCTTAAGGGGTACTTTTTCTCTAAAAACAACAATGCTTTAGTGAAATGATATCGCCTTTTAAAGATTTTTTTGCAAACCGGACCATTATCTCATCCAAAATAATCAAATAGTATTTTTATTTGCAAATATTCAGACATATTTTTATGATATGTACAATTTTAGTATTTTAATAGCCTTGTTATGGTTAAAAAATATTAAAATATATTAAAAATTCCTAAACGCCTTTTCACGCTTTTTTACGCCAAGGCCCGCCTAGGCTTCTAAGGCTTGGCCTCCACGCCTCGATCACGCCCCGCGTTTTTTAGAACCTTGAATCTAATTTAATTATGCAAGAGAATAAGAATAATTAACATTCAATTAAAAGCTTACATCATATATTTCCATTCCTTATTAGGAATATATAATTACAATTAATCACTTTGTGTCTTTTACCTCAATTACATGCCCTTCCTGGCATTTCATTCCTTAGCAGGAATATTATCATCAAAAAATGCTCTTTGCGGCATTTCATTGTGCTCTTTATGGCACTTCATCATGCTCTTTATGGCATATCACATACATCAAGTCTCACTTGATTATGAATTGTTATATTTATATACATATAACGATTCTAAGATCGACCCTCGAGTTTCCCCACTGGGCGTTCCCCTAAATAACCATCATCTTCCAGGGGCCTATCAAACAAGGCAGCCTGGGCACCTATCGCAACGTCAGGAAGCTTCCATATGACGGTGGGAGAGTCAAGACCACACCCGAAATCTCCTCACCAACGCAGAAAATATACAACAACGCTCATATGGCCTAGGACTATATCCACCCTGCATTCACTAGCCACAGGGCTTCACCACATGCACGAAACTTCCCTTATGATGGCATTGAGAGAGGTGTCTTTAAGTAAATTAGCATTTACCAATTTCATAATTAAGTAAATTAGAATTTACCATAATTATTAGCATTTTAATTTCATTTTCATTTTCAATTCCATTTTACGTTGTATGTTTCATTTTGTTCGAAACCATAATCATTTACGTTTTGTAAATACCTCATATTTTATCCGGAGCCATATCTAATTCACATCGTAGTTACAACCTCAAAGGAGTAAATAAACTCTTAATTATCTCCAAACATCTTAGGGTATTACTTTAAAACCCCCAATACAATCATACCTCAAAGGAAGGAATAAACTTCCAAATTATTCTCCCAACATTTGTTTGTGGTATTTTTATGAACCTTCAAGACTAATACAGCTCAATTGAGCTTCTAAAGTCTCCTAAATGTAATACTACATCTCCTAGTTTCATAATAATCAACTAGAAGATAAGAATACCCTAGCATCAATAGACATAACCTCGGAAAACCTCATATAAACCATTACTAATCTAGGGTAGTTCCCCAACTCATCTAGAAATCTATAACTCTAAGTTTACTTCATTCAAGAAGGTTCCTAGGCCCTAAGCCTAAAGAAAAAGGATCAAAATTGAGTTGGAAAAATCAACTCAAAATAGCAGGATTCGAATCGATTCGGCCTAGGACCGAATCGATTCGCCCCAGGCAGCGAATCGATTCTCCCAAATGCAAATCGATTCGGATGGCAAATCCAAATTTCTACTTCAGCCGAATCGATTCGGACTTAACTCGAATCAATTCGGGTCTGCAGACCTATAGGATGACCTCTTAGCGAATCGATTCGCCCTAGGGGCCGAATCGATTCGCCCCTACAGAAGGGCCAAGAATGGGTTACGGGTTATAAACCCTAGTTTTTCTTCACAATCAATTTCTACTCCATTTTTACATACATCCATCAACTTTAATCTACCCCAAATCATCCTATGTGATTATTAACAACAATAATCTAAAATTTTATCATCATAAACCAAGATTAGGGCTAAATCACCACAAAATCCAATAAAACCCATATTTGTTCATTTGATCCCATTACACAACTATCAATACAATTTATGCATCCTAAATCATATATTAGCAAGTAGAAAACTTGCCTTCGAGTTGAAATCTCAAATTTCTTAGTGGTAGAAGCAATCCCAATCCTTCAATCTTCAATCTCTCTCATTTCTCCTCTTTTCTCTTCCTCTCTCTTTCCTTCTAAGTGCAAAACATATAATAGGGAAATGAAATAAGAGGCAAGACTTAAATCGTGGCTTAAGTCTAGAATTCCCAACTTAAGTGGTTAATACCGCATTAAAATGACTCCCAATATGCGTTTACATTAAAACCAGGCAAAAGTGCCAGAAACCCAAAAATACAATATGGCACTTATTTTGACTGTCTCTGACATTCTCGGACTAAATACACCCCCTAAACTGGATTTCGGCAATCTTATAAATTATTTCCAGTTCCGGTTTCATTTAAACCATAATGTCATTTAAAATATATGACACTATAACACATACCACATGAGGCTATTTACCTACACATATGGTAAATACGCCACATTCTAATAAATATTAACCTTCAGTTCCATAAATTAATATTTACTCCAGTTTCAACATTTTATATAATTACCTTGTGCGGTAAAATAATATGAAATTAGACTCCTAAAAATGAGGGTTGTTACATACTACCCCCCTTATGAGGGAATTTAGCCCTCAAAATTGGGGAGTACCCTAATCACATAAAGGGTAAGCTATTCTAAACTAGGATTATAGCATCCTAAACAAACCCCTCGTTGTTGCAACGTCCCGAAAGGACTCGGACTAAGGTCATCATCATCGATCTCAGTCTACATCCTTTGTGCTTTATCATAGCACAAATCTTTCCTTGCTAACTATCGATTACAACTTCCTACGACGGAAGAATGTACCCACAAGACTCGGCTCAAAATAGCCTTACTTCCTGAATTGTGTTACATCCCTCCTCGGGGATACCTACCCCAACGATGAATGGCTAAACCCCAGCACTAGTCAACTTCTCTTCGTATAAGCGTATCCCTTTCAAGAATAGCCTAATCCTTAAAGAAATGTTCCGGAACTAATCCATGTCCAAGGAACACACCATCTGCTGGATCCATCCAATGAGTATACGGATTACTTAACCTTAGGAAATGATCTATAAGGCCACTCAAAAGCCTAATTATTGTACGAGAAATTTCCATTCCATTCAAGCAACTGCTCCATTCATCTATTTTAGGGTGGTAAGATATACGCCATTTCCATACGGTTCCCATTACTTTTGGGAAACTTTACCAAACATTCGACACGAATGTCTAGTCTTGGTCCACCACTATTGTTAGGCACTTCACACTAACAATGGCTTGGTTGAAGGATACACATATTTCTCAGGTAGGATCATGACCAGTTTGGTGCCGGCAATTTAATGTAAACGTCTATAAATATACCCTTCTTCGTTCTACCGCTACTCTCTTCACACGAGTAGGTGAAATGGTCAATCATAGACCGGAATGCTCTTACTACAAAGTCTTCCTAATCATGCTCGTTTCATTTGGCTTTCCACGCCATCACAAATATCCCCGACGGGTTTCTTACTCGACGTATATACTACCCCAATCTCATTTCCTTATCGAATGAGAAAAAATCCAATCAATAGTCCGTCATGGACTTCGTATACCAGCACGATTTCTCCCACGACATACTGCAACAACTTGCTGCTCGCGAGAAAGACTAAATTTCCTACCCAGGAAGTAGTGCCTCTATCACTTTAAGGCGATCACTATCGTGATGAATTCTAAATCAAGCATGGAATAATACTTCCCACAAAGTTTAAGCTTATGAGACACATAGACAACGGGTTCATTCTCTAGTATTATTACTTCCCATCCTGACAGAGACTTGTTCCTTAAATTCACCCCTGCACTTACCAAAATGGGCTCACGAGCGAAAATCAACTCACCCTTTTAACTCCCCAAAAGTTAGGTTACCAATGTAACACTTTAACTAGAAGAGGCTTCATCTCCTTTGGCCTAACTTTCCGAATCACTCAAGATTCGATACTTCTCGTTTCTAGGGACCTACTCCCCCTAAGGGTTAACCCCCAACATATTTGTGGTCAACACCCTATAGCCTTCCTAAACCAAGATCACATGCCCTAATGACCTTACGTCCTACTAAATCTAAGAACGATCTATATATATATCCTATCTAAGTCATAGACATATAATACTAAGTATATCCCTAGTGACCAAGACCTATCTCAACTTTTGACATTCGTTCGGTTTCATGCGTGGGACGTCTCGCCGAAGCGAAATCCAAACAAGTAACCCTACCGTTACACTACTACCTCACATCGTTGGTCATCAAGATGTGACGGTCTAAAACATATGATTGGGATAGGAAAAAGTCTAACTCACAACCCTATTAATAAGATTTTACTTCTATGTATTACCACGACAAATAATTAAAAGATTTCAACTACTCCAACATTTACTTTCTGTAAAGTCTTAAAAATACCTATCCAATACATAATTACATCATTTTTAAATATCCTTCTTATCAAGTCATCACCCGAAGTCTCAATTCGACTTCGTATCTCAGTCTGCCTCACCTCGATCAGAGGAGAGAACTATATACAGTGCTTCTATCTCGCACTTTTTATAGCCCTTAATCACTCTTCTACGTGATTCTAAGCTAAACCATTCAATCAAACTCTTAACCAAAAAAATAAAATAAAATAAAATGGAATGAACTAAAATAATAAAGAACAACATCTATCCACTTCCAACGTCGTTGAGGCTCACCTGTGGAGCGTCCAGCAAAAGCAGAATCCAAACAAGGAACCCCTCCTATGGATTACTACTCAACCTTGTTAGTCGTGGAGATAAAGAATAACAATCACATATAATGCAAACAAGAAATCAAACACCAACACAAGATAACACAACAAGTAATAAAAATCTCCTACATACCTCAACCACCCCTATAAAGTCTCAACCTGTATCCAGGAGAGACATTATAGGACAACTAGTTCCACCCTGAAACTAGAAATAGGATAGCCTCGCAATCTATTTTCTTGCTATCACCCCAATCAAACCAAAATATCTTTACTTGTGTAGTAAATATCATACAAGTAATACATAATGTACGTAATACTTAAAAAAATATATATCATCACTCGCTTTATAACGAGTGAAGGAAAATATAAAACTTCCCTACAACGGAAGTCATATCATTACCCTATTTACAAGCGTGGATACTACTGCAGACTCAATATGCACACCCGATTATAGAGTAAACCTAATACTACTCTATCTTATCGTGGGGGATGAACCACCCACTACAAAGGTGAAATTCCCACCAACATTCTTACTAATCACCCCGGGTCAATACTAATGGTTCTCAGATTCCGTACTCGAGTCTTATCCGAACCAACATTTCTTCCGTCAACGCCCCCAGCTAGGCACTTTATTCTTTCCCTTGTTCTCTAATCAACACAATAAAAATGAGTGGTACTTCCACGTCATAACCATTGTTCCACCCATAGCTGCCAAACAATTGCCCACGCAGTCCCTCTTACTTTCTCAGTAAAAGAGAACACGCTCTCGGCCTCCTTTTCCTCAGTTAAATGAAACCTCCCCAGGCGGATGTCCACCAATGGGATTTCGTGATCCCGCCTCCATCATAAGTGTTAACAACAATTATTCTAGAGCCTATCATTCCATCAAAGGGATCTTTCTTCCTTATTTTGGTGTATGGCTTCCCTAACCGTACAACTCTTTATTCACATGTCGGGCTCTGACCGAGCCTCGCGTGAACATTTGAGGATGTACCTTCTCCTCCTTCAAGTTATCCCATAGAAACTTACTATAGAAATTATCTACCGGGTTTCTCCACTGGAAAAACTTCCTTCACCCACACATGGGGTGACTATGTTTCCCCCCTTTCAACACCCCTCCTACGGATGAAGGATTTTCCTCCATCCTTTTCATCTGGGCGCTTCTCCACTTCAATTTAACATCGCTTGAAATCTCAAGCTTAGTACCACCCTCTAATCTAGCGGTACTTAGAAAACTGCATCTATTGTAATCAGTGGTCGCAGTAGCACGACAAAAGGTGCTACAAAAAGGGAGCGACCTTCCAAGCGGTCCTCCTCCCCGACCACCACTTACAGTTCCTAGTAATTTCATCTAATGACGCCTTCACCACAACCTTCCTTAGCGCCCTTCTTCAATCGACCTACTAATCTCACACGAATGCGCAAAAGATTCAATGGGTTCTACCTTATGGCAGAAGAATGAGGTCTCACTGAGGAAATCAATGATCTTAATCCTAAGGCTCTATGTCCAATCAAAAGCAACGCTGAAAGCGTAAAGCGTTCACACAGACCCATACGGACTCTAGAACCTGATGCTCTGATACCATCTATGACAACCCGCCATCCGAAATAGAGGGTGGCCAGCTCGATAGTCCTAAATAACGGAATCATGGATGGAATCATTCTCAGCATCACAACAAAACAAGAAGTATACGGGATAACCACTCCTTATTTCAGAAGACGGGTTGTCAAAATTTTGAATTTTAAAGTATATAAAAGAAAATAACTTAACAACCCAATAAAAATAAAGTGGAAATCCAAGAATATATAATATTACATACACCTCAAATAAACAATAAGGGACCGAATATGGTGTCGGACAACAGGTACATACCAAAAGAGACAATATTTTAATTGTAAATTACATAATACATTACATTAATCAAATACAACCGTTTGGGCCATGATAACAAAATTCATGTAAAAAATAAAAATACAAAAAACAACCCATATAAAATGAGTAAGGAAATGTAGCAAAAAGTTGAAGAACATATTTTGTAGATGAACATAAAGAGTGTGTATACCCAAATGCTAAAAAAATAGATCCAAAAAAGAATTTAAAATTCGATGTAAAGGATAAATAATTATCATTCAACTAAGTAACAAGAAAAGGAGTTATTCTAAATCTTATGCAAATCACAAAACATAAAACAAAATTGTTATTATAAGTCAAATCCGCACATGTGAGGAAAAATATAAATTTCATATACTGAATTTTTTGGGGGGTCGAATAGAGTATGTGACTTGATATGAAAACTAACACAATTGAGTGACATATGGTGGATATAAATTGTCCCCCATATCATATTGGAGAAAGGGAAAGATAGATTACGAACTCGTTATCAACTGAGTTGAGTAGAAAGGACGATTGTTGAATTTTAGAATTTTGGTTTGCAAATTTCAATTCCACTCAATAATATTTGGACCAAATAAACCCTAAAATATTATATAACCTGATAATAACACCAAAGGTATGTAAAAAACAAATTGTTATGATTAATTAAGTATGTTAGTTTTTTCTTTATTAAGCAACTCAAATAACATTATTTACAATTAAACATACTCGTATAGGGTATTACGCTAAAAACATTTAGAGATTTTCCATTGGCTACTAACCTAAGTCATCAATTTATACATAAAATACAACTTGTTAGGAAAAATACACTACATGATATAGTTAATCACCAGTAACACCCAAATTAGAAACTTGAACTGTTTAGAACAAGAGAACTGCATTAGTTAAGAACAAAAGGTTTCAAATTAATCGTGACTAATAATTTATCACAATGACATCATACCTAAACTCCAAAAATATTAATTACATATATTAATTTAAATCGATTCACAAACATAAATGGTGTTGTAGGGATAAAATGACATAACGATGAATACCGTTTCCTAATTAAATATAATTATGCTAAACATTCCCCTAGCTTAATTACTATTTAGATGAAGGTACATAGTTAAACCTAATTACTTATTAGAGTTCATTAACGGGGAAAACGTTAGGTTGGGGCAAAAAAATTAGATTTTGTTCAAGGCAAAAGTGAGAAAAATTTCACATTGTAAAATGAAATAGTATTTTTGGGAGTAGCCATACATTTGTCGATAAATAATGGATCTAGAAAAAAGCGCTTTATCTTCCATTCATCATAATTATCATAAGATGATATATTTCCCAAACCATTTGGGCAAACAACATTCCAAAAGATAGCTTTTGGCCTTGAATCTTTCCTAGCGGGATACTGTCACATTTACTAGCCATTCAGTGGATGCGATGCACTAAATTGAGCAACCTTTTTGTGAAAACTATGACAAAAAAATCCATACAACCCTTTTTGAATATTCTTGGTTCTCCTTTTTGTGATTGTCTCGTTAAAGTTAATTCTTGGAATCGCCAGCCATTTAATTTGGGTTCATTGTATCAACTCTTGTAAATTTTTATCGCTTTAAGTCCATTCCCCTTGATGAAGTTATCACCTGGCTTATATGAATACCCTTTTCAGTGGATCCTTAATATTTTGATTTCATTTACATAGTCATTGGAAAAATGCCACTTGCAATCAATTATTTAATGGTATCATGTCGATGATGTATATTTTGTGGCCTACTATTATTGTTACTATTTTGTGCCATTATAAGTGCTGATTAGCTATCATAATGGGTTAATATTAGTGGAACCAGTTATGGTTTGGTTAAAATATCCTCTAAGAAATTTTTAGCCATTTTGCTTCTTCTTCGGCTTTAACTAAAGAAATAAATTTAGATTCCATAGCGGATCTTGATAATTGCACTTCAAAGAGTATAAATATATCCACTTGTGAATTTTGAGTTATTGGAGTTAGATACCCAATTTTTATTTATGTATATTTTAAAAATTGGATATCTTACATTGTGCAGTGCATCCTTAAAGAAAACCCTAGATATCTCAGTACTCGTATGATGGATTTGTAATGATCTTACCTAGGATTACTCTTATATTAACATAGATTACGCACCGAACATGCAATATGAGGCCAAGTTCAAATTGATAAATATATTATACTTCCTAACTTCATTAGAGTTTGATTGATAGGTTCTTTCATTATACTCATATCGTATTCGTGATATATATCATGAAGTTCTCAACATATTTCCATTAATCTTAATAGTTTTAGTAATCTTGAGATAAAATGAGACATCCTCCATTATTAAATATTTAACTTCAAATATTAAGATTGTGACAATATGACTCCATTGGAAATTCTAGTAATATTGATTCCAATGACATCCTCCATGCCTAAATCTCCAACTTCAACTATATTCTTTAGCGTATGTTTTATAGGGTTCGTAACATCATTGTTTCTACCATTAGCATTTTGTCTATATACAAGCACACAATGTAATATCCGTTTTGAGCGCTTTTTTGGTGCTTGCTCAAACCATAGAGTGATTTGACGAGGTTAGCACTTCCTTCCCCTTTGCAAGATCAACCAAACATATTAGTTATTTACATACATTTTTCATCAAATTCACCATTTAAGAAAGCTATTTTGACATCCATTTAATATATTTCCAAATCATGTATTTTAATTATTTCAATTAACATATGTGCGAATGAAATTCATGTAACTAGTGAATAAATGTGGAAATAATCACTTGGGATATAGATCCCTCCTCCCCATCAAGCCATCATGTTCTAGTAAGTCTTGGCCACCCTTTCCTTGCTACGGCTAACGCGTTGATTAATATGCATAATAGGCAAATGCAACTAACCTTTGTGAAAATAACACTTAAAACGAATATCTTTAGCATCACCAAGCAAGTAGGTGATGAGGAACATTTACATGACAAGAATTTTACTGAAGAGGTAGACACGAACATTTTGAGTGTAATAATTTTAGGGATCCACTTGAGGAATGTTTAGTGATGAGTGGTGAGAGAGAGAGAGAGATATAGAGAGAGAGTATATTTCGAGTTTGATCACGAGGTGAGTAGGATAAGGGAGATGCCAGGTGAGGGAAAGATTGAGGACGACATGAGAGATGTGAGTTAGGTCTTGCGATTCGAGGAATTAGCACTGAGGGAATCATATAAGGTTCCTTTCAATATTGAATTTCCTAAACTCAAATTGAAAAGGCTACATTCCAATGTCAAATAATCTTATTTGGGGGAAGATGAGACATATCCTATTGATGTCTCCTCTAGCCTAGATAAAGATCAAGGAGGGAAGCTTATGGTTATTTTGAGGAAGCCCAGTGGTTCTTTATGTTGATATATTGTAAATTTGAAAGGAATAATTCCCTTGATTTGTACCCATAAAATCCACCTAGAGGAGAACGTGAAGCCTTAGGGAAATGCAAAAAAAGATTGAACTCGATTATGAAAGATGTGGTGCGAATGAAAATCGTAAATTTTTTGGATGAGGGCATCATCTATACCTTTTCAGATAGTAAATGGGTTAGTTCAATCCAAGACGTTCCCAATACGTCGGGAATCACCGTTGTTGAGAACACAAACAGAGAACTTATTTCAAAACTTACGGCCGCCGGTTAGCGCATTTCCATTAATTCCTAGAAACTTAATGCCGACATTACGAAAGACCACTTCCCTTTGTCGTTCATGGATCAAATGATTGAAAGAGTTTTGGACAATCCATTTTACTAATTTTTAGATGGTTATTCCTATTATAACCAAATAGAAGTGAATGTTCTTGATCAAGAGAAGACTACCTTCGCATGTCCTTTTGACACTTTTTCCTGCAAAAGGATGCAATTTAGATTGTACAATGTGCCAACGACCTTTCAAAGTTGCATGTTAAGTATTTTTAGTAATATCATTGAGAGAGGACTTGGGGTGTTTATGGATGACTTAAGCATTTTCGGCCTCTCTTTTAACCAATGTCTTGCTAACCTTGAGAAAGTACTTTCCCGCTATGTGGAAAAAAACCTAGTACTGAATTCGGAGAAATTCCATTTCAAGTTCTCGAAGGAGTAATTATAGGCCACATAATATCATCTAATGGGATAGAAGTGGATATGGAAAAAATTTACATCATTTTATAACTTCCCCAACCCAAGTTATTAAAAGACGTGTGCTCATTTATGGGGCACGTGGGATTCTATTGTAGGTTTATTGAGGATCTTAGCTCCATAGCTAGACCCTCAAGTAACTTACTCATTAAGTTTGCCATATTTGAGTGGAGCGAAGTGTGGCAAGATGCCTTTGAGAAATGGAAAAGAATGATCATCTCCTCTACCACAATGCAAGCTTCAGATTCGACTATCCCAATCGAGCTAATGTGTGATGCGAGTGACTACGCGATTGGGGCGGTTTTAGGGCAAATGAGAGATAATTAGGAACATGCCATATACTATGTTAGCCAGACTTTAATCATACCCCAAATAAACTACTCCGCCACAGAGAAAGAGTTTCTAACGGTAGTGTTTGCCCTTGATAAATTACATTAATATCTTATCGGGTCACCCATTATATGATCTACCGGCCACACAAAACTAAAATACCTCCTTTCCAATAGTGATGGAAAGTCGTGCCTCATTAGGTGGACCTTGTTATTCCAAGAATTTGATCTTTCTGTAAACAATAAGAAAGGATTAGAAAATTT
Source organism: Sambucus nigra (assembly GCA_949130495.1). NCBI lineage: Eukaryota > Viridiplantae > Streptophyta > Magnoliopsida > Dipsacales > Adoxaceae > Sambucus > Sambucus nigra. The sequence continues at coordinate 380,734,291 of OX422220.1, read as the reverse complement.
CATTGCCGACCACTTGTCTAAGCTCTGGTATGACATACCTCAAGATCGCATAACTATAGATGCGTATTTTTTGGATAAATAAGTTTTTTCTACTTCCACTCTACCTTGGTTTGTGAACATCGTGAACTATCTAGTGATGGGGGTTGTTCCCTCCTATTCGATTCCGCAAGAGAATATAAAGTTTTTCACTGGATTGTGCATGTTCTTTTATGACGATCCTTTCTATTTAAGTATCGCGCAGACCAAATAATCTAGAAGCCTATACCGAACGATGAGATCCAAAGTGTCATCCAGTTTTGTCACTCAAAAGCATGTGGAGGCCATTTTTTCATGAAGAAGATAACCGCAAAGATTCTCTAATGCAATCTCTATTAGCCCATTATGTTATGGGATGGGAGCGTATTTGATGATCATGCGAGAGATGTCAAAAAATGGACACTATTACAAGACACGATATGAGTTCGTTGACCCATATCCTTTCTACTGAGATGTTTAAGTGTTGGGACATAAACTTCATGGGATCCTTTCTTCCGCCTTTTGGATTTCTGTACATCCGTATTACGGTTACACGAATGACAATAAGGCGGTGGTCATCAATGAACATATAGTTTCTAATTTTGGTGGTCCTAAAGTCGTCATTAGTGACAACAGATCGCACTTTTGCAATAAGTAGTTTGAGAAGTCAATGAGGAAGTATGTAGTTATACACAAGGTTAAGAGAACTTACCACAAGAAAACAAATGCAGAGGCTGAGCTAGCTAATCGAGCGATCAAAATCATTCTAAAAAATATCGTTGATCCTAGTCGTTAGGATTGGTCCATTTGATTACTCGATGTGATATAGGCTTATCAAACCTCTTACAAAAAACCCCTCGGGATGTCCCCATTTTGATTTGTGTATGGAAAGCCTTGATACCTTCCCATTGATCAATAACACAAGGAGTTTTGGTCAATCTAGAGGTTTAACTTCATTTTGGATATGAGTTGGAAAACATACTCAATGATATGTATGAGAGCACCCGAATTACAAAAGAACGGATGAAACTTGCCCATGATCGGAACGTAAATTGCAAAGTGTTCCATTCGGGACAAAAAATGATCCTTTACAAATCACATTAACACTTGTTTCAAGAAATGTTATGGTTAAGATAGTCCACACTCTTTGTTGTGAGGCAAGTGTTTCCACATGGTGCAATAGAGGTGGAGGATCCGAAAAATCGGAGCACATTCAAAATTAATGGACAACGCCTAAAGAAGGAGTGTATCGGGGAAGTGAAGATAATTTTATTCTCGAACCCCGTGTACGGGGATGAGTAGGATTTAGATAGAGGTCGTCGCACCCCCGTTGCATATAGGGTGAGTATTAGTTGTATAAAAGAGTTTTATGAGTGCGTCGTGTTTTAGGAATCGATTGTGTGCGTTATAGAGAGAGTAGAGTTTTTTTTATTTTCAAGACCCACTTCAAGAATGCCAAATGAGTTCGTGGTAACTTTGATGATATTCGGTCGAAAACGGTGAATTTAGGTCAAATCCTTAATGGATTTTAGGAAACCCACCTTTGTGCTCGAGGGAGTGTGAAAATTGCGAGGAAAACGTCAGTGCTGAATTTTGTTTAGAAAATCTAACCCTCATGGTAAGGGGTTAAAAAAAGTCAGTGTTGAATTTTGAACCGATTCAGTTTTTGAGAAAAATAGTTTGGTTCCTCACACGAACCGGTTCGCTTTTTTGAAGCAAAAACCTAATTTTTCCCACTTTATTTTTTATTTTCCTCCCAACCTTTCACATTCACTCCACCAAAAACTATTCCCTTTTCCTCCACACATGAAATTACAACCAAAAACACTCCCTCTACCTTCAAACCCTTTCATTTTCCAATACCATTCATTTCCCACCAAAACTAACCTTTCATTTTCCCACCTTTTTCTATCTATAAATACCCCCTCCACCATTCATCCTCACACTTCCATATTCTCTCCTTTCCTATGATTCTACCTACTTATTCCTAAGTTCCATCCTATTATTACATGGCTCCCGAACAATACCTGCAGAAATATAAGTCCACTGAAATGATTGAAGGCGACGAGCAAGAAACTTTTTGTTCTCCGCAAGAAAGGAATTGATGTAACGCCTATTTTGACGCACGTCGCACTTTATTTATCGAAAGCCGAATTGTTTGGGATGACCTCATCGAGAATGTTGTGGCACTCTTATCAAGGTTCAGGTGGAAAAAGTTATAAGCAATTGATGAAGGTCCCATATATGAGGCACATATCAAAATTATTTTACAGGACTCTCATTCGCACCTCCGACGGGAATTACGAGACATATACAGATGGGGTGGTGATTCCTTTATTCAAAAAGATTATCAAACGAAAGATGTAAGAAGGGGTCAAATACTTCAAGAGCTACAATTACCCCTACCACCAAAAGGACATCACCCACATCGAGCTTTCTAGCCATTAGGCTCCGGACACTCCTTGACTAGTGAAAGTTCCCATCCAGGTGACTCTTGTCTCATACTCGGTTGGCTAGACTCATCACATGTGGAGCCATCCTACCAATGAAGAATGATTCCTCAATCTTCTTGCGGCTCGATATCTTTCCCTATTTTTCGTTCGACACGACGTCCAAGATACTCCTAGCACATGTATACTTCGATGAAATCACAAGTGTGGCTTATTGCCCCACCGGCACAACATCTCTTCTATATGTCCGCGTTATCGCATCTCTATGCCTAGAAGCGAGGGATCAAAGCATGAAAGAAGCCCACAACCCAAGCCCTCATCTCGAACCAATTTTCAAAGACATTGAGATTGTTGGGGGCGGGGAGGAGAAGAAGTGGAAGACACCGAAGAAGAAGAAGAAGAAGATGTAGAGGTGGATTTTAACCATGTGGAGAAATATGACGATTATCAGGCAGAACTGGATTTGGAGGAAGACTTTGACGAGCGTGCATATGAAACGACGATAATAAATACATGTATGCATAAAATTGAGTGTTGTCTTGACAGTTTTGTCCCAGAATACCACCAAGATAGGGATGACTTTTGAGTCGATAACCATTGTGATACCTACATGATGATGCGACTCTAAGCTGATCTCTAACGTCTTAGCTTAGGCTGGGGGGCAACTTGCCTGCATACTATATGGATCCCTATGTCCAAGATCTGAATGCTCCCGGGCCCTCTTGTTGAGCATCTTTTGGGCATGTATCTTATTATATATTTTATTTTAGTTGTAATCGTTATATATTTCAAGAAACTATCAACTATCTTCTCTCGTTATAAATAAAAATTTGTGTTTGTGTTATATAGTACCATTTTTACATTTTAAATATTGTTCGTTTTATATTTCAAACCCACATCTTTTCTTAGTTATATTTCCGTCCATTATATTGAGGAGAATGCAAGGTCTAACTGTGTGTGTGGGGGGGGGGGGGGGGGGGTACAAGTGCATCTTTTAGAAACTTCACGACTTTAAAATGCCCCAAAAAATTGAAAATTTTCAAAAAGTCAAAAATATTTTTTCAAATTAAGGAAAAATTGGAATTTAAAATCCATAAAAAAATCATTAAATTTTTGGTTCAACTCTCAATTTTTAACAATTCCATGCATAAACTCAAAATTGAAATGAAATGGAATTTGAATGAAAAGTTACGATTTATACGAATAAATGTGGAATTTTTTTTCCATTCTTCATTTTTGAGTAATTTAAATAAATTCATCATAGAACTGTAAATCATTGTTTTGATTGGTTACAGGAAACAAGCGGAAAATTTATTTTGAGAACGTGCCTAAAAATGTCTCAAAAATAAAAATAAAAATTAATCTCAAGACGCATATGATAATTTGATTAGTAATTCAAACGCATGACGTTAGGCCATTGTTTTTTACCAAATAACTTTATTGATAAAAATTCTAGAAAATTATCCAACTTGACCCAAAAATCATATCCCTTTTGTTTGTTAACCTGAAAAAATAAATTTAGCTTGGAGTTGTGAAAATTGATTTTTTTTTTATTTTAAGTCCTTCTGGTATAGAAATAAGTTAGAAAAAAATGCTCAATTGTATAGGCAATAAATGACGAGAAACAAATTGTGAGTAAGGCTAGGCAAATGGAACTTAAAGTTGACAATGTGGAGCATTTGTTTTGCTTCAATAAACCAACACCGTACGTCGTTAGCAAAAATAAAGTGCTCCTCTTCATCAATACCCATAAAACTAATTAACCAAGTAATTAAGCATCCATTCAAAGTAACACATAACATAGTGCAATTTAAAATTGAAATAATTATTGATTCAGAGAAATGACATATTAACGGTGGAAAATAGGTAAAAAACATGCACACCTCTTCCCCCTCCACTGCAACTAAAAAATGATCTAAATCATACCCCAGACCACAACACAAGCCATCCCCCTATTCAACACGGTCTAAATGACCTTCTTCTCACACCCCACTATACAATGCCACAAATACTAAATTACCAATTACTAAACCATAATATACACTTAGAGGTCGCACAACACCATGTACGGTTTGAGAGAGAGGGGGAATCGTGCTACACCTTCCACGAGCATCAAATACCAAACGAGGGATGACTGATGATGAGTCCCCTACGACAAACTGAGTATGTTTACCTTGTGCTGGACCGGAGGTTAAGTACATCCACTATACCAATACACCTCATGTGAATCTTAATATGGAATGCTAGAGGAGTTGGGAGGCTATCCTTTTATCCCGAAGTCATCCATCTCATCTGGCTTCATCACCCTCATATGGTGGTGGTCCTTGATGGTCGCTTTGATGTGCATCGGTCAATTTCAAAAATTAGGAGGTTGCCTTCTCAAAACAACATAGTCTCCCCATTATTGGTCCAATCGGGAGGCATCTTGATTTTGTGGTTAGATTGCGTCATCACGGTATATGAATTGGCCGTTTCACGTAGGTTCATCCATCTTCTTGTGGAGAATGACCCAACCGTTGGGACTTCTGATTTCATAGTAGTTTATATGTCGCCACAACAACATAATTAAAATCATATATGGAACTCGCTTCAGTAACTCTCAACTACAATCCATCACCCCTAGATACTTATCGGTGATTTCAATACTATTATAGGTCCCCATGGGAACCTTGGTGGTTTCCCCTTTACAATGGGACGGGGCCATGCTCTTACAAATTTCATGCATTCATGAATTATATATGACCTAGGATTTAATGAACCCTCGTTAACCTGGAAATCCATCACTTCTTTTGGTCATCATGTTCAGGAACATCTAGATCGAGAGCTTGGTAATGGAAGCTCGATGTTAGCCTACCCCGACACTCTTTTCACCCACCTTTCAAACGGTAGTTCGAATTACTGCCCCCTGTTTCTTGATACATTATCAGCACGGTCAAAACAAACATAACAATTTATATACTTCAAGGAATGGGCACAATATACTTCATTCCACGCGATTCTAGGGTACCAATGGCAATGACAAATTCCAGGTTTGTCGGACTATATTTTCTTTCATAAAATGAGCTACTTTTGAGTGACAATAACAACATGGAAACATTACCATTTGGGTAGCAAGTCTCATACTATTACTATCCTATAGTAATATCTCCAAGTTACTCAGAGTCGGATGGAACAATAGACAGATCCGACTTCCAGTGTCTATGAGGGCCTTCTCTAGGATCAATTATCTCGTTGCCTCGTGCTTGAGCGTCGGTACTGGAAAAATAAGAGCAAAGTACAATGGTCCCTTAACAGTGATTATAACAGTAAATACTTTCATGCCTGTGTCTCTCATCATTGACGAGAGAATAATATCCACTCAATTTTTCATCCGGACACAGGATGGCATCACACAGTGCCTTCATTCAAAACCAAGTTCCAATAATTCTATATGAAGCTTCTTACCACTACAAACCCACCAATAGCCATTGAGGAAGAACCGTTCATGACGATAAAGACAACATACTATTCTTCTTAGATAAGGTTTCTGCGGAGAAGATTCTCCTGGCACTGTAACGAATGGACCATAATAAAAGCCCAGTTTAAGATGGCCTCACTCCCGAATCCACTAGTCGGTTGTAGGGTTTGCGATCACCAACCATGTCCTCCGATTATTTGACACAGGATACATTCCACCCGAGATTAATTAGACTTTTATATATTCATTCCGAACACCAAAATCCCTACTCAAGTGACGTATTTTCGTCCTATCATCTTATGTAATGTGATCTACAAACTTATCTCCTCCATTATTGTATCTCAGATGAGACCTGTTATGAAATACATTATCTCACCTTACCAAACAAGGTTCATTGAAAATGGGCACTGTGGCCATCCCCGATCCCCGCCGCAGAGGGAGGAAGGGATTCTTCGGGTCCCACGCGTCCCCTCTCGGGAGAGCGCTTCGGCCGGCGTCGATTTGTGAGGTGTGAAGATGTAGAGAGATTTAGAGTCGCCAGTCTATTTTACTCAAAACAGACAAAAGAAAAGGGGAAGACCCCCCGAAGGATGGCATCCAAAGACATACTGGTGCGTTCGAAACCAAATGATTCAAGAAGGGTTCGGAGGCTTAGTTACGAAATGTGAAGGTGTTAGGCACCCATTCCTCCCTTTCGGTTTCTCATGGATATTTTCTATTTTCCTTTATGTTTCCCCCGTGATATGTGTGCATGTGTTTATATAGAATGGAGGTAGGAATCCTCGACTTGTATCATTGAAAATACAAAGCGAGTCATCCGTAGGAATGTGAGATTAGTGTAAAAAATAAGATTTACGCGATTACCCCTACGTTGAGCGTTATAAAGGTACGATAATGCATATGGAATAATACGTTACTAAGAACAGGTATATAGAATATAATGGAAAATGAGATAAAGAGAAGATAGAAAATAAGAGGAAAAAAATGAGAAAAGGAGTCGAGTTTCGGGATTTACCCGGAGACGCCTACGTAGCCTGTAAAGGCATCAAAGTCCATGTAGTTCGCATACATACAAGGGGTGGGGATTAACCCATAAATCCAAATGGAGAAATCTCTTATTTGTAAGTGTGTGTGTGTGCGTAAGAAAAAGTGTTTTAGTTGTGGGAAAAGTGTGGAAAAGGTGTGAGAATACCTACTTGGAATTTATGAGCAAACCCTATTTTTCTTATTTTTTTGGGTTTTTTATTTATATGAAAATAGGAGATCTGCAATACTACTAGATAAAAAGTGTGTTAGGATATGTGAACTAAGATAATAAAAGTGCTTAAGTAATAAAACAAGTTATTGCAAATTTAAGAAAAATTGAAGAGAAAGGTGAAAGAGATAGACCTTCTTGGAGACTTTGAGCTTGATCTTAAATGTTGAGAAACAGCCCTTGTGCTTGGATGATGATGGAGAATGGTTAATTCATCAAGTTTGATGAAAGTAATGATGAAAAGTGGAAGTGAAAAAGGGATTTGGAAGTTGAAATCACGTTGCCTTCGAGAGAGGTTTCTGGGGTTCGTTGAGAGTGATTTTGCTTCTCATCTGAGATTCCTTGCAAATGAGGCCAAGGCTTCATTTTATAGCCCCAGGGGAATGCGGATCGGCTTAGATCCCTTCCTTCCTGTCGGCAGGAAGGTGCCGATAGGCAGGTTCTGGGACCTGCCATTTGGCAGTGTGTTTCAGGATTTTTCAGAAAATTGGCCGCCGAGGGGAAACCGTTGGTCAGAATCACGTACGGGGCATACCTTGGAAAGGTATTTCAAAGACCTTCAAAAGTCCTTTGGACGGCTCCCGAGTTTGGCAGTTGACTTTGGGTCAAATGTGGCTCGAAAGTGTTTGTCGGTCCGCTGGATGGGGAATCGTTCGGACGGAAATGGATCGTTCGTTCGCATGGTAAGTCTGAATCACGCACGGGATGGATCATTAGAAAGGTTAGGAGGTGTACATCGACATTCCAAAGAGTTTGTCCCAGTTTGGGGAGTTAACTTTGGTCAACCGGGCCCGAGAAGAATTCAGAGTCCTTTCGGAGTCGAATAGATCGTTCGTCCGCATGGTAAGTCAGAATCGCGCACAGGATGGACCGTTGGAAAGGATATTCATTTCCCTTTAAATATTCATTCAGCCTTGGTCGAGCTGAAGGGTTGACTTAGGTCAAACATAGCCTGGAAGCGCCTAGTGGCCTCTAGGTCGGGTTTCGAACGCAAATGGATCATTCGTCCGAAATGGTAAGTCGGAATCGCGCACGGGGTGGACCATTGGAAAGGGTATTCAATTCCCTTCGAAGATTCATTGAGTCTCAGTCGAGATGAAGAGTTTGACTTTCGGGTTAAACTGAGCTGGGGAGTGCCCGATGGCTTTTAGGTCAGTACTCAGGATGTGACCAGGGTTTACAGTGATGAGTGGATGTACTAGGGACCTAAGGAGAGTTATGGGGTAACAGAATGAGGTGTCTACAGAGACCCTCGACGGGTGAATTTGGAACAAATGATAGCCATCGATTAGACACCGCATAATGCTTCTGAGAGAGTGTGACCGATTTAGAGGGTCGAGGTCGATTCTGAGGACCTAAGGAAGTGAGGATGACCAATTCCGAGGGTTGAGGTCGATTTTGAGGACCTAAGGAAGCGAGGATGACCAATTCAGAGGGTCGAGGTCGATTCTGAGGACCTAAGGAAACGAGGATGACCACTTTAGAGGGTCGAGGTCAATTATGAGGACCTAAGGAAGCGAGGATGACTAATTCAGAGGGTCGAGGTCAATTCTGAGGACCTAAGGAAGCGAGGATGACCAATTCAGAGGGTTCGGGTCGATTCTGAGGACCTAAGGAAGCGAGGATGACCAATTCAGAGGGTCGAGGTCGATTCTGGGGACCTAAGGAAACGAGGATGACCAATTCAGAGGGTCGAAGTCGATTATGAGGACTTAAAGAAACGAGGATGACAAATTCAGAGGGTCGAGGTCGATTCTGAGGACCTAAGAGTGGTGACGATCGAGGACCGATGTCAATTCTGACCTAACTCAGGTGACAATCCAAGATCGGGGCCAATTCTGACCCAAGAGTGGTGACGATCAAGGACCGAGGTAAATTCTAACCTAAATCAGGTGACAATCCAAGATCGAGGCCAATTCTGACCCAAGAGTGGTGACGATCGAGGACTGAGGTCAATTCTGACCTAACTCAGGTGACGATCAAAGAACAGGGCCAATTCTGACTCAAGAGTGGTGACGACCGAAGGTCGAGGTCAATTCTAACCTAACTCAGGTCACGACCCAAGACCGGGGCCAATTCTGACCCAAGAGTGGTAACGACCGAGGATCGAGGTCAATTCTGACCTAACTCAGGTGCCGATCCAGGATCGGGGCCAATTCTGACCCAAGAGTGGTGATGACCGAGGATCGAGGTCAATTCTGACCTAACTTAGGTGACGATCCAACACTGGGGTCAATTCTGACCCAAGAGTGGTGACGACTGAGGACCGAGGTCAATTCTGACCTAACTCAGGTGACGATCCAAGACCGGGGCCAATTCTGAGCCAAGAGTGGTGACGAACGAGGACCGAGATCAATTCTGACCTAACTCAGGTGACAATCCAAGACCGGGGCCAATTCTAACCCAAGAGTGGTGATGACCAAGGACCGAGGTCAATTCTGACCTGACTCAGGTGACGATCCAAGACCAGGGCCAATTCTGACCCAAGAGTGGTGACGATCGAGGACTGAGGTCAATTTTGACCTAACTCATGTGACGATCCAAGACCGGGGTCAATTCTAACCCAGGAGTGGTGACGACCGAGAATCGAGGTCAATTATGACCTAACTCAGGTGACGATCCTAGACCGGGGTCAATTCTGACCCAAGAGTGATTGTATTTCCTTGGGAAAGAAAAGAGTTCCATTGGGGATAAAATTGGATTTGAGGTTTCGCTGGGGAATAAGAATTGGATTTGAGGTTCCGCTGGGGAATGATGAATGAGATGGGGAAGATTTGGATCGTCCTTTGGGATAGGTCGCCTGGGGCGAGTGATTCTTCTTAATTCTGTTGGGAAAAATACCATGAGATATTGGTTCGCATCGGGTTGCCGATGGCTGGGGAGGCCTTTTGCGTTTATTTTGAGCGGAGGAGCTGATCATTGGGGAGATAACCGGTTTGAGGTCGTAAACTCTGCTAAGGAGGTGATTAGGGGGTCCGGACTCATCGCTCGAGAGGTTATTTTCTTGGATTTTGAGGGTTTCTCTAGGGAAAAAGAGGTTTTGCCTGAAGAAATGCAAAAAATTTCTTGATGAAAATGTTCAAAATCCATCCTGGGATTTTTAGGAATTTTTCGACGCTTTCTGGCATTTTTTGGGAATTTCTGTATGAAATTTTAAGGGGGGTGCGGACCGGCATAGACTGAGGGATGCCATTCGGCAGTGACATGGACTTTTGGGCTGCCTCGGGAAGGTGAGGAGACAGTGCCTATCGGTATGGCAGTGGTATGTGCCGATCGGCATGGCGCTTGGCCTCCTATATAAAGGGGGCAAATCCCTTTCATTTTTCACAGCTTCTTTCCTTCTCTCTTTCTGTGATTTCTCTCGGCAAATTGCTCTAACGTTCTGATCTGCAAGTAATGGCCGCCTTTGTGAGCACCGCTGTCAACCGGGAGTGGTTGACCGTTGATGACTGGGCGAATGTGGATTGGAGGGACAGTGTTCCCCTTGCTTTGGGGAATGAGAATGCCTTTGATGCATTCGAGCCGGTTGCTGATGAACGGACCTTTCTGCGGGAGCCATCGCGTCATCGCTCTTCGAGAGTGATTCCCGGTGGTTATGTAAGTAACCTGACCTTTGGCATTCCTTTCTTTTTTGGTGATTTTTCCTTTTTCTTGACCTTTGACTGAATTTTTCCTTTTTCCAGTCGGATATTTCTTTGAAGAACATGCGTGCCCGCGGGATGACGGGGTTTAAGGATGTTTGGGAGCATATTCCACCCGTGGTGTGCTAGATGGTATCATCAGTGGGTTTTGGGAGGTTGGCGGCTGCGCTGGATGAGACGCCTCGTTCGACAGCAGTTTTGTGTGCCTTGGGGGAGAGGTGGTGGGACACTACCCACACCTTTCATTTTGGCTTCGGGAGATGAAGGTGACTCCCATAGATGTGCAGCAACTGCTGGGGTTGGATTGTTACGGGGAGCAGATAGAGGTGGATCGCTCTTTGTGGGTGAGGCAGGAGGTGGTGCATGCGGCACTTGGTGATGTGAGGAGGATAGTTTCTGGAGATTCCATCCGGTTGTCCTTGATAAAGGATGTTTTACTGAGCAGGGTGGTTGATGTGGAGGACGGTCTAAAAGTGAGGCAGATGGCCCGGTTATTCATCTTGTTGGTGTTGGGAGGTTTTATGGTGGCATCGAGTGGTGACGTCGTCCAATTATGGTTTCTGCCACACTTGAGGATGTTTTCGAACATCCCTTTCTATGATTGGGGGAGTCTGACCTTGGCGACCCTTTACTCTTCTCTGGATGCATTCAGTCGGTGCTACCATTATACTTTTATTGGAGCCACGTATCTCCTTGAGGTATTCTTTACTTTATGCATTTTCCTTTCCTGCATTCGAATTTTCCTTTCATGCATTCATATTTTCCTTATGCGTCTCTTTTTGCTTATGAATTCAGACGTGGTTCTATGAGGTGACTGGGTGCAACACCTCACTGATTGCTTTGAAGGATGACACTGTTGGGGACTTTTGCCGACTGTACCGATGGCGTAAGGCCAACCGACAGTCAAAGGGATCTCTCTCTCTGGAGGCAGTGCGTCAGGTCTTAAATGACCTGACCAGTGGTCGGGTAAGACTTTTTCCATTTCAGTCTTGGTTTTTGCACCTTCTGATCTTGTGTTGACTCATGCCTGCTTGGGTATTTTCAGGTGACCTTTTATCCTTGGGAGACAGCTATTCAAGACATGGGGATGACTGGGGTGAACGCGCCGATGAGGCGCTTGTTGGTGCATGAGTTCGGCCATTCCTGGTACCTCGAGGAGAGGGTGATTCGTCAGGTTACTGAGGAGGAGGTGGTGGTGCCACCCGCGCAGCCTCCTACTTCAATGAGGCGGGAGCGACAACTGGTGGAGGATGAGAGGATCACGGTGATGATTGGAGAGTCCTATGCTTTATACACTGATACGGTTGCGCCGTATGACAATATGGACTTTGTGACGAGCTGGATGATGGTGACCAGCATTTATAATGCCTTGCCTTTCCCTCCTGCTGGTTCGAGTCGGGCGATGGGGTCTTCCCACAGTGGTGGTGGTCCCTCGGCACCTGCGGTGGCGGTGACATCGGAGGTCCCTTTTGTTCGGCTGCACACTCCTTTGTACAACATTCGGCGGGATGATGGAGGGATAGTGACGATGTTGCACCATCCCCTTGCGATGGATCCAGAGGAGCTGGGTTTGACAGAGGAGGTCCTTCGTCCTGCGATAAACCTTTCGGTCCTTTTCCTCTTTTTGATTTCTTTTGCTTGATACTAATTCTGTTATTTTCCTTGCAACAAATTCGGGTGTCGACCACTTGGCTGAGAGACATCAGGGATTGGATATCATCGACGACTGCCCACATTCGGGATGCTGTCCCTATTCCTTCTTGCCTGGTGCCGTCAGCCTCGTTTGGGGAAAACTCTGGCTCGGGTAGTGGGGGCGCTTCGTCTCGTCGTAGGGGGAAGAGAGCGCGTCGTTGGGGTGGAAGCTCTTGAGAGAGAGCGAGCGAGAGAGAGAGAGAGAGAGAGAGAGAGAGAGAGAGAGAGAGAGAGAGAGAGAGAGAATGTGGGTTCGGACTGAGTCCCGTTGTTTTTGGCTTTTTCTTTATTTCTTGCAAAATGATGTAACACATAAAATAGATATATGCAATGCAATGTAATTTTTTTGACTATCTTTTATTTTAATGATGAATGAATGCATGCACATGTGCTTTTTAACTTTGCTGCTCAGACCATAAAAACGAATATTTTTAGAATTTTTCGAAGGAAAGTTGTTTTATTAAAAGGGGAAATCTTGTAAGGACAAAACAGGATTCTTGAAATCCTTTTTCGAATATCAATTGAGTTTTCTAGTTTGACAAAAGAGGAAAGGAGGAAATTTCCAAAAATGGGGGGTTACCGATCGGCAAGCTCCCTGGCCTGCCTATCAGCAGTTCAGTCCAGTCCTATCAATTTAAAGCTTTGATTGGTACCCTCTTCAGCCTTTAGTACCTTGTGGGGTAGGATTCCCTCCAATTTTTGCAGGGATTATGTCTTTTGTGAGAGTTCTCAAGTATAAAAGGGGGTAAGGGTGGAGTATTTTCATCACACCTTTGCATCCTTATCCACTTGCCTACTATTTCTTTGCCCTACAAGATGGCTCTCCCTGGTAGCACCAAGTTTGTCAACTACCTCGAAGCCTTGGAAGCTATATGCTCTTATAATGTCGATTATGATGCTTTCAACATGCGCCGAGTTTCCTTGTGGTGTAATCGACCTTTTGAGTGGAATATGCTGATGGCGGCAGTACAATTTTGGTACCTCGAAGACCATGTATTCCTCTTTGGGTTAGAAGAAGTTTGTCCTACCTACAAGGAGTTTTTTTCCATACTAGGTGTGAATCCCAGTGTTACTGCGGCTTTACCCGAATTTTCTCGCTCCCCTAGAGATTTATTGGCCCGGCTTCTTCATATCTCGCCCTCGGCGGCCAAGTCATTGGTTTCTAGAGGAATGATCTCAATACCAACGATGTTGCAGTCTATGCATTTGCGGGAAGTAGGTGATGCTATCTATGCTGGAGCCGTTGTTCTGGGCCTTGTTTCAAAATTGTTGTTATTGACCGGGGAGGTGCGAGTGGACCCACAACTTGCAACCATTACTTCATAGATGTCATATCTTCGCAATCCCGCGGCGGTAATATTGGCGGAGACTCTGAATGGCCTGGATGCCTGGAGAGAAGGTCGTTCTGAGTTTTAGAGGGGTAGACCTGTGATGCTATTCATGTGGTTGTCTGAATGATTCTGCTAGTCGACTCCTCGAGAATATCCTTTGTCGGATGTACCCAACTTCTTTTCACGCTACTTCATTCGTGTTGACCTGTATGTTGAGAACTGGGAGAATTAGTTTGTGGAGTATGGGGCTCGTGGGCTATATTGGTCAGTGCCCTGGTGGGGACAGTTGCATCCTATTCTGGAGCTAGGAGTGTATTCATATGTGTGGCTGTTTAGTCTCAAAAAGACCTCATTTTATTTCCCTTAGCGGATCTTGCGCCAATTTGGCTGGGCGCAAGTCGTGCCCCCTCGGACCTCAAATTTCTTTCTGGTAGAAGATTTGACTGAGCACTTGCGTCTGTTGCTTGGATCTCTGTGGGAAAATCGGCGTCCGTCAGCCCGTCCCTCTTAGTATGTTGGGAAGGTTTGGCATGTCCCCAAAGATTATATGAAGTGGTTGTGGAGGCAGGTAGTCAGCAAGATGTTGGTAGTGGAGACTGGACAAAGATGGTTTGTTTTATCTAACACCATGGAAGGGGGTGTTGTGGTCTTTTTGAAGATGGCTAAGGCTCATCGATCCATGGAATGTTTGCGACACTCCATTCAGGCAGGAGAAACTTGGGGTCCTCAGGATGTAGATGATGAGGGTGCAGGCTTTTCTGGTAACTGTGGGTAGGACTCCTGGGGAGTTTATTTATGTAACAGACGTGAGGGATTTTATCTGGATTTTTATGGTAATAGGGGGAAGGTAGTTATCCGTTCCTTTTTCTTATGTAATCCGTACTGTACTTTCCTTTTTCTTATGTGCCTTTCGATGAATTTTGTGTTTTGAATTATCTATACCGATTGCTAAGGCATACATAATCCTTTTGTTCAAATTGATGTTTAGAATGAACTGTCGTTCTCGGAGATAAGAAAAGAATATATTTTTGTGAAAAAGAAGGTACCATCCTCATGTGGGATGTATGAGCTGCCTATGTACCTCTGGGGTTTTTTTTGAAAAGTTTTAAAATAGTTTTTTGTTGAGGACCAGGCCCACGTAGTTCTGGGTAGAGGGAAATGGAGAGTTTTTTTTTTAGAATAGAAGGGGGATGAGAAGAGTCATAGCGCGCCGAGATTTCGGACTAGGGGTAGAATTTCTTGAGACGGTAAAGATTGACTGGACGAGCCATCTCTTCCCCATCCGGGTCAGTGAGCATGGCGGCACCGCCAGACAAGATCTTCCTCACAATGTAAGGGCCTCTCCAATTGGGCTTGAATTTTCCTCTGGGGTCCCAGATGGGTTTTATTATCTCCTTGAGGGCTAAATCCCCCTCCTGGACAACACGGTACTTGACTCTTTTATTGAATGAATGCGCTATTTAGCGATGGTATCCCTGTATGTGATAAAGAGCTTTTAATCATCTTTCATCCAGAAGGGCTAGCTCATCAAGACGGCCTTGGCACCAGTCTTCTTCACTAACCTTGCTTTCGGGCCTGACGCATAGCGAGGGTATTTCTAGATCCGTAGGTAGGACTCCCTCCATGCCGTAGACCAAGGAGTAAGGGGAAGCCCTAGTAGAGGTTCGGATTGAGGTTCGATAGCCCCAGAGGGCGTATGGGATCCGGTCGGCCCAGTCTCTACAACTTTTGATCATCTTGCTGATGATGGCTTTGAGGTTTTTAATAGAGGCTTCAACTGCACCATTGGTCTGAGGTCGGTAGGGAGAAGATTTGTGTCTCTGAATCCCATACTCGTTGACAACTTCAGTGACTTCTGCCTCGAAGTGCAAACCCTTATCTGACACTAGCTCGTGTGGGACTCCATATCGACAGATGATATTTTTCTTCATGAATTTATCCACCTTCTTGCCATTTAATACTGCGTCTGACTTAGCTTTGACCCATTTGGTGAAGTAATCGATGGCAACCAGGATGAACTCATGCCCGTTTGAAGCTTTTGGCGTAACCTTCCCTATGATGTCGATACCCCAAATGGAGAACGGTCAGGGAGAAGTCATGTTGTATAATTCTCGCGGAGGTAGGTGTTGGAGGTTGGAGAACTGTTGGCATTTAGGGCATCTCTGAACATAGGCTATGTAATCCTGGGCCATGGTGGTCCAGTAGTATCCCTGTTGGATGATCTTCTTGGAAAGCATGTGACCATTCATGTGGGGCCCTCATTCCCCGCTGTGGATTTTATGCATTATCTTTTTAATGTCAGCCCCTGTGATACAGTGCAAATGAGTTCCATCAAAATTCCTCTTGAGTAGTGCTTTATGACAGATGATGTACTGGGCAGCCAGCCTTCGGAGGGTAGCTCAGTCGGTCTTGTTTGAACCCTCAAGATATCTACCGTGTTTGAGGAGACACCATATATCATAGTACCAACAACCGGCTAGTTCGGGGTCTTCTATGGAGACAAGATTAATATGGTAATAATGGGTCGGTTTGTCCTGCTTCTGAACTAGGAACGGGGTCATTGTTATTCCCTCGGGCATGTCGATCATGGAGGCCAAAGTGGCGAGAGCATCGGCTAGGTTGTTCTTTGCTCGGCGCAGGTAATGGAAGGAGATATCTCGGAATTGGGAGGCTAAATCTTCTAATTTGGTATGAAAGGGTTGGAGCTTTTGGTCCTTGACTTTCCACTTTCTAAGCACTTGACCGATGATGAGGGCAGAATCCCCAAATACATCAAGGTGTTGAATACTTTTCTTAAGAGCGACCTTGAGGCCCACTGTGCATGCCTCGTATTTTTTCATGTTATTAATGCAAGGGAAATCCAATTTTATGGCGATAGGAGTGTGGGAGTCATCTGAAGTGACCAAGAGTATCGCAATGCCATATCCTTTTTTATTGTCAGCGCCATCGATGAACATTTTCCATTCGAGGCAGTCTTGAGTGGTGCAAAGGACATTTTCATCTAGGAATTCTGAGATCCAGACATCTGTTTCTTCAACAGGGTAGTCAGAGATGGCTCTTCCTTTAACGGCTTTCTGTGTGACGTACACGATATCGAACTCGGTTAGGAGCATCAATCATCGGGCCATTCGGTTGGATAAGGCGGGTTTTTTGAGCAGGTACTTGATGGGATCCATTCGGGATACAAGATTAATGGGGAAGGCGAGCATGTAGTGTCGCAACTTTTGGGTGACCTAGACAAGCGTGACATATGCCTTTTCCAAAGCAGTGTAGTTGATCTCGTACCCGGCCAATTTATGACTGGCATAATTGATGGCTCTTTCTTTGTGGGAGTCTTCAAGGTATTGGGCTAGAAAATCCCCAGCTGAAGTGTCGGTTATGGTTAGGTATAGGAGCAAAGGGAGACCAGGCTTTGGTGGCATGAGAACTGGAGGTTGGGTTAGATATTATTTGATTCGATCAAAAGCTTCTTGGCCGGACTCGTTCCAAACCTTATTTGAATCCTTTCGGAGGAGCTTGAAGATTGGTTCACAGATGAAGGTTAGTTGGCTGATGAATCGGCTGATATATTGTAATTTTCCAAGAAAACCTCGAACTTCTTTCTCTATTTGGGGAGGTGGCATCTTAAGTGTGGCCTTCATCTTGGCGGCATCTGCTTCTATCCCCTTCTCACTGACCATGAATCCTAAGAGTTTTTCCTTTGTAACGCCGAAGACACATTTCTGTGGATTAAGTCACATCTGATACTATCGCAGTCGTTCGAAGAACTTTCATAGAGCACGAGTATGACCTTCTCTAGTTTTGTACTTAATGATCATGTCATCCACATAAACCTCAACCTCTTTGTGAATCAGGTCGTGCAGGATGGTTGTGGCAGCCCTTTGGTAGGTAGCCCCAGCATTCTTGATACCGAATGTCATAACGATGTAGCAAAAGGTTCCCCATGGGGTGATGAATGTGGTTTTCTCTTGGTGGTCGGGGTGCATCTTGATTTGATTGTATCCGGCAAATCCGTCGACGAATGACTTGAGAGCATGACTGGCTGTGTTGTCCACGATCATGTCGATATTGGGTAGTGGATAATCATCCTTCGGAGAGGCTTTGTTTAAATCTCGATAATCCACACACATTCGAACCTTTCCTCCTAATTTCGGTACAGGTACAATATTGGCTAGCCATGTGGGATATTCGATCACTCAAATGAAACCCACGTTTAACTATTTGACCACCTCCTCCTTGACTGTGAGCGACCATTCGGTGCGGAGCTTTCTCAACTTTTGTTTAACTGTCTTGTAATATGGGAGAGTGGGGATCTCATGCTGAGCTATTTCAGGATCAATACCGGGCATGTCGTCGTAGGACCATGTGAAGACATCCATGAACTCCTTTAGCAATTCTTCGAGTTGTGCGCGCTCACGCTCGTCAATGGTGTCCCCTATCCTAATCTCGCGCAGTTGGCTACTAGAACCGAGATTAACAACAACAGTCTCTTCTTCATTAACTTGAACGCGGTTATGTTGTTTGTTATTAACCTTATTTAAATCAGTTAAGAATTGTTCATTCACAAAATCATAATAATCAAAAGCTTGATTAGAATCTAAACAATTAATGTAAGGAACAGCAAGATATTCAAAATCTTCGTTTATTTCATTGATAGGAAAAACAACATTGAGAACCTCATCAAAAGAGGTCTTCATTACATTTGAGAAAGGGTGGACAATAGTAGAAGAAATAGGGTAAATATTGGGGTTAGGGGAGATTTCAAGAGGTAGAACTGGCGCAGCATGCCAGTTGAGGAGAGGTGTGTCAGCATCTTTGATCAGATGAGAGGGGTCCAGTGATGTAGTGTCTGAATGAACCATACAGAGTGCCAACCCCAGTGTCTGCAGGTTGAAGGAATCTCCGAAGTCACTTTCCTCAGTTTCTTCGGTATCTTTAATGAGCGGTTACACCTGGTGTTGGTAACTCCTGACCCATGAGTAGTTGTCTTCGAAGAAGATCTCCATTCCAGGCTTAATTTTCTTAGCTGTATGGTCATACCACGGTTCTGGAATTCCGCAAAAGGGGAAGTCTTCACCCTCTTTAATGAATCGTCCATTTAAAGAATCTCCCGAGATAGTTCAAACGTAGTCTAACCCTTTCTTTGATAGAGACTGGCGGATCATTCTCAGCTCTGGTTCTGATGGTTGATACCCCAAGCCGTGAGGAGGGAAAGCTTTCCTCAGTTCGATGGGCTCTAGTATCCCTTGTTGCCATTGCCCTAGTCCCAGTTCGAGCATGAATTGCATGTTTTGGAACATCTGAATCACATTGACATTGCCATAAGGGTTGTATTCTGGACAAACCCTTTCTTTGAAACCGTCCCCTGCCGGGAGTAGAGGTGGCTCAACTTGAAATCCTGATAGGAGCATATCATTTGACCCATGCTGTATCTCGAGGATTGGACTGCTGGTGCTTGAACCCTCAGCATTATCATCGTCACCCAAGATGGTGATGACTCGCCGATCGGAGAAGAACTTCAATTTCTGATGGAATGAGGAAGAGACACCCTTTATACTATAGAGCCAGGGTCATCCGAGCAACAGGTTGAAACAGGACGAGATATCAATGACTTGGAATTCGACGATAGGGTTTATAGGTCCAACACCTATTGCCAGTTTTATGGATCCCATCACCTCCCGACGGGTATTATCGTAGGCGCGCACGGCAGCGGAGGTTGGAGCGAGGTCACTTTCTTTTAAGCCAAGACATTTGAAGGTTCTCAGTGGGCAGACATTCAAAGCGGATCCGTTATCAACGAGCGAAAGAGGTACAACCTTCCCCATGACTTCGATGGAGATATTGAGTGCATGATTGTGATTCGACCCGATTTTGGGGATTTCCTCTTCAGAAAATGACAGTATTTGGGTGGAGGTCAAGGACCCGACTAAATTCACCGCTTCTTCTGGTATGGTAGAAGGGGGAACTATGGGTCCTGTGAGCAACTTAATTAAAGCATTTCTGTGCCGCTGGGAAGACATGAAAAGCCACCATAGAGTGATGTTAGCTTGACTTTTCTTCAGTTGGTCAAGGATCTTGCTCTCCTCGAGGGTCATTTCTGGCATAGGAAGGTCTTCAACGCCCTTCCCCTTGTCATTTGCTGGTAGTGAGTTTGGAATTTGATAATGTCTCCCAGATCTGGTCATGTGATTTACTGAAGAAGGGAAAAACTTCAATCCAATTTCCTCGTCAATCTCAGGTTGTTCTTCTACCCTATCTATTTCTCCGAGGAGTACTTCAAATGATATCATCCCACATATGTCGGCTACTGGGCCAGTTCCTCCTGAAGCTTGTTCTTCATTTGAATCTTCGAATTATTCCCCCCATCCGGTGGTAACAATTCCATTTTCCCTTGTGAAATCAATGCATTCCACAACTTCAACGGCTTCCTCATATAGGTCTTCCCATTCTGTGGGGATGTGTAAGGGTGAAGGGATCAGGCGCCCTTGTAGCTTCAAAGTGTCAAGTAACTCGGTGATACTGCAAATGTTATTGGTTTGCCTGAATGTTTTTGCCATGATCTGGACAACATCATCTAAGATGACTTCGTCGGTTGGTACCACCCACCTATCTGATTCTCGGGCCCATTTTCGTGCTTCCAAAAATAATGCGCTTAACCTATGGCAATCGATAATCATCTGTGAAGGCAATTTCAGCCCGAACTTTAGGAGTTGATTCAATACCACTGACAATTCCATGCTTCCACTTTCAGAACAGGTCCGGACAGTGATGCACGCTCTGGTAAGGAGTGATAGTGACTGATCAATGGGGATAGTAGGGTGTAGGAGGAAATATGGGCAAATTTGAAGAGGTTTAGGAGGGTATAGGGGTGTTATTTGAGTTGATGGATCGAAATTCAGGTTTTCTTCCAAAAAGATGGCATTGGTGTGATTTGGGAGTGGGTTATGAGTAGTGTTTGGCTTAGGATTGGCTGGTGGGGCGATGGTACCCCGATCAATGAGATCTTGGATTATGTTCCAAATGGGAAATCATTGGTCAGTGGTATGGCCGGAAGTTTGGTGAAAGGCACAATGACCATCGGTCTTGAATTTTCTTGGGAGTGGGTTTGGTAACGGAGGGGGGTCCAAGGGTTTTATAAGGTTTCAGCTTAACAGCGCTTGGTAAACTTTGGAGAGGGTAGCATGAAGCTCAGTGAATTCCCTTCGGACGGGGGAAGGGAAACTTTCTGACGCCCATGATGTGGTTGGTTGAGAGATGTTGTTGATGGTTGAGACTGTAGCACTAGAAGACTTATCCTACTTTCTAGGGGTGAACTGTCCGGACACTTTCTTCGGTTCAACTTCTGTTTTGGAAAGACCTTCCTCGATATCTACTCCTGCTTCTCTGAGAGCTCGAAAGTGGGGGTAGTACTATCCTCCCATGGTTTCTCGGATATGGGGCAATAAATTCTTCTTCACTATGTTGAGTTGTTCTTCCTCAGATGGCCGATTGGTCATAGTAGCTACTTTTTCCCTCCATCGGGCTATAAAGTTACTGACTGATTCTCCCGAGTATTGTTTGAGCAGCTCTAAATCACGGTGGGTGACCTTGAGCTCTTCGTTGTATTTGTGCTGCGATATGAATTCTCGGGCTACATCCTCCCAACTACCGATTTTGGATTCCTCAAGAGATAAAAACCATTGGACGACACTGTCCTTTAAAGTTTATTGAAACAGTTGGGCCATCACCTCTTCAGAATCCCCTACGAGAGTCATGGAACGATGATAACTTCGAAGATGAACAATTGGGGGGACCCTCCCTCCGAATTTCTCGATGTTTGGCATCTTGAACTTCTCGGGTAACCTCGCTTTAGGATAAGGAGACATATGTGTGTAGTCCATGTAACTCCTAGAGATTCAGACCTGGTCTAACTTCTTAGTGAGCATCTTAAGATCCTCTTTGACTTTGTTCAACTCCTCCTCCTTTGGATCAATGACCATAGGCAGGTTAGCCACATGCAGGGCAATGTTTGGCATCGGAAGCTGGGCAGGTGGAGGCCCATTGGCAGGAGGAGCACGTGGAGCGTGTTGATATTCTTTCGGGACCCAGATAGGCTCGGGTGGACCCATAGCATGAGGGAATAGGGCCTCGGGCTCTTGAGGAATAGGGACCTGGTTTTGTTGCATTTCTTGGACCTCATCTTGGAGGTTGTCAATCTTGGCCACGAGCTGAGTTAGGACTGTCAGGAAATTCGGTTGTATGACTCGTGGTTGATCTGCATTCTCCATGGAAGATGGATGGATTCCGGATTCGAAAGAAGTAGTAGAGGAGTGGATAAAACTTTGAGGTGATTTGACTGAAGACCGAAGCCAATAAAGAGCCAGGCCAAGGGCGTACGATCGACCTGAGAAGGCGTAGGATAAGATTTATTTTTGAGAAAAAGGGATGAAACTATTTTTGGATTTTTGATAAAGAAGGGATAAATATTTTTGGATTTTTAATAAAGAAGGGAGAAATGTTTTTGGATTTTACTAAAGAAGGGAAAAATGTTTTTGGATTTCTAATAAAGAAAGGAGAAATGTTTTTGGATTTTTAATAAAGAAGGGAGAAATGTTTTTGGAGACGGAAGTCAGCATGATTATTATGATTATTATGTAATCTATTGTATTTAATTATCCTAAATGTAATGCCGGACGGGACCCGAACCTGGAAAAGTGGGGGTTTTAATATATGCAAAGCTACGGTTTGGACTTGTAACCAGGCTCGCGGATAGGGCCCCATTTTAAAAAATGTGCAAAAATTGGGCGGCAAGCCAACCCGGAATTTCGGTAGAGTTTCGGGTTGAAATCGGCAATCTAAAGTGTGTGTCCTAGGTTTGACACCTATATGAGGGTATGCAGTTGGTTGGGTGAATCGGCATGGGTTCCCACCTTTGGCGTGACTTCCACGATATACCTCTTGCTTTTGTGGGCAATCGGTACGTGTGGACAAGCCATTTTATATACCTGAGTGTACATGAATTGCCTCACCATATACCTCGTGGGGATGGTACGTGTGAGAGCGAATTCGATAACTCGGCGTACATGAACGAATTCCCTGCGATATACCTCCCGTCATGACTTCGGTCAAGCGGTACGATGCGGGGGAACCGTTCGATATACGTCGAAGGTACTTGGCCAATGGAAGGTGATATTCATATCGCTTAGGCTAACTGCGACCTGCCGGACCAGCACCCATCACGAAGTGACCCTCCAGCTACTGGGTCAAATTTGGTAAATAGAAATGCTCTTTTGTGATATCGTGTTAATCATGCATTATTCTCTTATTAGTATCTTATGATGAGAATGCCTTTCTTGATTATGCCAAACAGGGAGACAATGTACAAGTACCCCAAAAGGTACACCAAGAATGGATGGGTGATGCGTGCACATGGGGATATACATGTGATCCTAGGTGCACGTGGTGTGAAGTGTACATGGAGAATTTTCTACAAGTGTGTGAATATAAGCATAACATGGGATATACATGTGAGAAAGGGGGATAAGAAGATATGGGGGGGGGGGGAACATAAAAAAATATATCAGAAATGTAAATAGAATCAAGCCCTCAAAATATAATAAAAAATCCTCCCCAGCAGAGTAGCCACTGTGGCCACCCCCGATCCCCGCCGCAGAGGGAGGAAGGGATCCTTTGGGTCCCGCGCGTCCCCTCTCGGGAGAGCGCTTCGGCTGGCGTCGATTTGTGAGGTGTGAAGATGTAGAGAGATTAAGAGTCGCCGATCTATTTTACTCAAAACAGA
Organism: Sambucus nigra; assembly: GCA_949130495.1. NCBI lineage: Eukaryota > Viridiplantae > Streptophyta > Magnoliopsida > Dipsacales > Adoxaceae > Sambucus > Sambucus nigra. The sequence continues at coordinate 380,710,672 of OX422220.1, read as the reverse complement.
CAAAAGAAAAGGGGGAGACACCCCGAAAGATGGCATCGAAAGACATACTGGTGTGTGCGAAACCAAATGATTCGAGAAGGGTTCGGAGGATTAGTTACAAAATGGGAAGGTGTTAGGCACCCATTCCGACCTTTCGGTTTCTCATGGATATTTTCTATTTTCCTTTATATTTACCCCCGTGATATGTGTGCATGTGTATATATAGAATGGAGGTAGGAATCCTCGACTTGTATCATGGAAAAGACAAAGCGAGTCATCCGTAGGAATGTGAGATTAGTGTAGAAAATAAGATATACGCGATTACCCCTACGTTGACCGTTATAAAGTAACGATAACGCATATGGAATAATACGTTACTAAGAACAAGTATATAGAATATAATGGAAAATGAGATAAAGAGAAGATAGAAAATAAGAGAAAAAAATGACAAAAGGACTCGAGTTTTGGGTTTTACCCCGAGATGCCTACGTAGCCTGTAAAGGCATCAAAGTCCACGTAGTTCGCACACAAACGAGGGGTGGGGTTTAACCCATAAATCCAAATGGAGAAATCTGTTATTTGTAAGTGTGTGTGTGTAGAAAAAAGTGTTTTAGTTTGTGAGAAAGGTGTGGAAAAGGTGTGAGAATCGCTACTTGGAATTTATGACCAAACCCTCTTTTTCTTGTTTTTTTGTGTTTTTTATTTATATGAAAATAGGAGATGTGCAATACTACTAGATAAAAAGTATGTTAGGATATGTGAACTAAGATGATAAAAGTGCTTAAGTAATAAAACAAGTTATTGCAAATTTAAGAAGATTTAAAGAGAAAGGTGAAAGAGATGGACCTTCTTGGAGACTTTGAGCTTGATCTTAAATGTTGAGAAGTAGCCCTTGTGCTTGGTTGATGATGGAGAATGGTTAATTTATCAATTTTGATGAAAGGGATGATGAATAGTGGAAGTGAAAAAGGGCTTTGGAAGTTGAAATCACGCTGCCTTCGAGAGAGGTTTCTGGGGTTCGCTGAGAGTGATTTTGCTTCTGATTTGAGTTCCCTTGCAAATGAGGCCAAGGCCTCCTTTTATATCCCCAAGGGACTACCGATTGGCTTAGATCCCTTCCTGCCTATCGGCAGGAAGGTGCCGATAGGCCGGTTCTGGGATCTGCCGTTTGGTAGTGTGTTTCAGGCTTTTTCGGAAAATTAGCCACCGAGGGAAAATCGTTGGTCAGAATTGTGCACAGGGCAAACCGTTGGAAAGGTATTTCAGATACCTTTGAAAGTCCTTTGGACTGCTCCCGAGTTCGGGAGCTGACTTTGGGTCAAATGTGGGTCGGAACCATTTGTCAGTCCGCTGGATGGGGAATCGTTCGGACGCGAATGGATCGTTCGTCTGCATGGTAAGTCTGAATCACGCACGGGATGGACCGTTAGAAAGGTTAGGAGGTGTACTTAGACATGCCAAAGAGTTTTGACCAGTTTGTGGAGTTGACTTTGGTCAATCGGGCCCGAGAAACATTTGGTGACCTCTCGGAGTCGAACGGATCGCTCGTCCGCATGGTAAGTCAGAATCGCGCACGGGATGGACCGTTAGAAAGGGTATTCAATGCCCTTTGAAGATTCGTTCAGACTTGGTCGAGATGAAGAGTTGACTTAGATCAAACAGAGCCTGGAAGCGCCTGGTGGCCTCTAGGTCGGGTTTCGGACGCAAACGGATCATTCGTCTGCATGGTAAGTCACAATCGCGCACGGGGTGGACCGTTGGAAAGGGTATTCAGTGCCCTTTGAAGATTCATTGAGTCTCAGTCTAGATGAAGAGTTTGACTTTTGGGTCAAACTGAGCCGGGGAGTGCCCGATGGCTTTTAGGTCACTAATCGGGACGAGACCAGGGTTCACAGTGATGAGTGGAGGTACTAGGGACCTAAGGAGAGTTAGGGGGTAACAGAATGAGGTGTCTACAGGCACATCCAAGACAATATTTGGCTCACTCACGAGATCAAGCATTCCATGCGAATGTACAAATCTAAAAAGGGTAGTTGTGTCATAAAGCTTGACTTACAAATAGCTTACGACCAATTGGAATGACTCTTTATTCACTAGGTGCTCAAAAAAGCACGACTTTCCTAAGAAGTGGATCCACCTTATTCTGCATGTATCTCCACTATCTCGTTCTAAACTTTAATTAATGGACACCTTGGAGAAACATTTTACCCCACCCCTGTCCTTCGACAAGGCGACCCCCTAACCTTACTTCTTTATTCTTTCTTTGGACGTATTGCTCCATACTGTTGACCGAGCGTGTAATCACCACCATTTGAATTATTTTTTCACATCTTGGACGGGGCCTTATATACCAGCACTGGCCTTGCAGATGGCTGCATGTTCTTCCTGCAACCTACTATAGCTACACTTGATAAATTTACATATATACTCAACCATTTTCAGGCCCTTTCTTTCCAAGTCGTTATCTATGCCAAGTCTTCTCTGACTTTTGGGCCCTCTACTCCGCATGTTATTCACCATAGAGCTATCCAACATATGTGAATTTCTCGATATCAGGGATATGATAAATACCTGGGCCTCTCCATGCTTACTGGGCGGGTCTTAGGTCAGCAATTCCACGAGACTATCAATGCACTTAAAAGTTGACTCCTTGTGTGGTATAGTAATTTCTTATCCTTTGCGAGATCTGTCATGCTCATCAATGTTGTAGGCATGTCCATGTCCTCGTAATTTATGTCCGGTTATCCGCTTCCCAAGTCGATTCTAAGTGCCCTTAGCCAAAAAATTAAAGTTTTCTTTTGGAACTCAATACATTTGGCTCGCAAAATACCTACTGCCCCATGGTCAACTATAACGTTACCCAGATCGTTGGGAGGCTGGGCATTAAAAACTTGCACACCTTAAACGATGCCTTCATGATTAAGTTACTGTTGAAGGTTCTCCACCACCTACAGAATAGTTGGTCACGTACCATTACCCATAAATATTTCCCTCAAGATACTCTTCTTACAGTAACCAATAAATCATGTTGCTTATGGTTCTGGACCAAGATTTCAGAATTGATGCCTCTTTTCAAAAAAGGAATCAAATGGCGAATGAGAGAAGGCCATGTTTCATTTGGACATCATATTTGAGTCTTAAATTCCACCGTGGCAACATTTTTTCCATACATTCCCGGTACAGTTCTAGATGCGCCACTCGTATCCTTTATTGCCGACTCCTAGTGGAATTTTCCAACTTTGGCTTAGTGGTTGCCCGCTCACTTTCTATCGCACATTTAGGCCATATACATCCCGCTAGGCCAGATATATTATAAACCTTATTGGTAGCCGTATCCATCGGGTGTTTTTTCTATTCACTCCACTTTTCACTGGTTGTGTACAACAACCTACATCAAACACCGCCCAACTCTCCTATGTCTCTAGCTGTGAAAGGGTCCCCTTCCACCGAAGGTGCACACATTTTTATATTTCTTACTACTTGATGCCCTCTCGTCATCTGATCGACTTTCCAATTACCATCAAGTGTCATTTCCGCAATTCTCACTCTGTGGACACGACGAGAGTAACACTCACATATTTAACATGTGCCTCGCTTTCTTCAACCTCCATACTCTAGACTGTACTGGAAAAAATTGAACATAAAATCACTGAATCAATATTTTAGCGACAAATCATTTATCATTTAATCACCTTGATTTACACTAAGCTTGAAAATCTATTATTCTAGTATTGGAATGCCAACATATTGTATAGCCCACAATTTTAAACACATTATCGCATCAATTCAAATGGCAGTTGTTAGCACAAAACTCCCAAAACGCCATCGTACAATTTCTAATAAAAGATTATTTGAATTTAAGAGATCATTAAGAAGTTATAACCTAACAACTCACTATAAAACAAAAAATATATTATTCAAAATAGGTCATTGGATTACTATCTTATCACAACTATCCTACCCAAAACATGCATTCAAAGCCTAACATATAATTTGTAAACTAGGGATTGATATAATAATAATCTCATTCTTAAGATTAAATAAAGAAGACCATTTGTGAGAACTGAAAAAAAATAGTGCATAAATGTAAGTAAAAATTACAAAATATCAATCTAAATTAGGGTCCAATGTTAGCTAAGCCACAACCAACACTCTATGCTTGATTCAAGGTACACACTATCTAATATATAAGGTAATGTGTGAGAGTTTAAAATGGTATATGCACAAATAAAACACTCAATTTCTAAAACATGTTACAAATGAAACAAATGACAACTCATGACATCTGAACTGTTTTGCGTCGGATGGAACATTGTGTGGCCTATAATTAATGATATTATAGGCTTAGAATATTAACTTGCACACTTTCTTTGCAAACATATTCAGTGATTTTCAAATAAGTTGTCTCGTGGAGTTATGGATGGACAAAATATAGATAACAGGAAAAAAAACCTTTAGATAATCTAAGATTTGATATTGCTAAAGACAAATGAAAAACACCATCAAACCATTTCAATATCATCAGTCATCATCAACGCCACCACAATTAAGATGAGACTAAAAAAAACTACAAACAATACAAAATCCATATCCCAAACGATGAAATCTAAAAAATGTGGGATTCATAATGATGGAATCTACAAAAACCTTTAATTTTTTATATTGTAGGGTCATGGATTATATACCTGGGATTTAAAATGAATAAATCAACAAAACAAGATGAACTAATCAAACTCTCCTTAAATCTTTCATGTTGTGATTTTGACACAATGACCAATATCATACCATTTAGACAATGTAATCATGCCATGAAACGAGTTTTAGACCATAAAATGTTCCTTAATTGATTATAATAAGTTTGCGAAACAGAATACCCATCCCAATTTGACAACTTTAGATTCACCTGTGCTTTTCCACACATATATAAACAACTATGATCACCATGTAAATTGAAGCCTTAAGAAAAAGATGACTATATCAGTGGAATTAGGAAAAAATATCTTGTAAATGTGTAGGATGTGAATGTATGATAGGGGTGGTAAATATGCAGGATATACCTAGAGGAATGCAAGGCATAACACATTTTGAAGGGAAATATTTTTTGTTGGAAAAATTAGGAGGTTGTCCTTGAGAGTTAGGGAGTGAGGAAGAGAGCAAGAAAATAAGCACTCGAGTGAGAAATAAGAGAGAGAGAGAGACCAGAACAACCAAAATCGGATAAGAGATACACTGTTAGTGCTGTAAAATAAATTAAATGAATTTGATTAATGTACGGTGTTTTCAAACAAGATCACTAAAACTGACATTTACTATGCAATTGCATTGAATTCTCCTACTATAATGTCTAACAAAGAAAGATAGCACAATAAACGAAGTTTGATACAACTATTTGAAACAACAATTTGCATTATTCAATTAAGGTGTGAATGCTTAAAGTCAATGAATTCACTAGTATAATTAAATTTAATTTATTTAAATTAATCCCATTTGCTTTTAGTAAATAATTTTGCTTTCCATCCATCAAAAATTAAGAGTCAAGTAATCAATCCAAGCAATAAAATAAAAACTAAACAAATACCATAATAAGTGACCAATTAATGAAAACATCTCTAATTGTTACTTTTTGAGCGTGTAACATATATATAAAAAAAATTAATCAAACCAGCCCCTAAAAATTAACTCCAATTGTCTCGAAAAAATTAACATACCTAAATTATTCACTGTAATATTCTAGCACATTCATATGAAAATTCACATCAACTAATGACAAGATACCTAAATTAACTCAAAGTGTCTGAATAAAGTTAATCCAACCGATCACTAAAATTTAAAGGCCAACAATTTGTTTATGGACTAATATGGTCTTAAAGCTCTAATTTTATATTATTCAAAAAAAGACAATAGTCAAACCTAAGATAAAAATAAAGTAAGTCATAAAAAAATAATTAAAATGCTGTTGGAATATGTTCTTAAAACTAGCTAGGGTTTCATTCATGTACTAACTAGAGAGAATTTTTTGTGTGTGTGCGCGTGGGAATGAGGAGTGTTGCATGATGGGTGTGTCTACAATTTTGGGAGGGTTAGGTTACTTTGGGAAAAAAACAAGTTTCCGATTTGAGACGGGGGAAAGTGTTGGCCCAATGTTTCCCTTACCATGCGCATCCAAACTTTTTTGAGGAAAAAAAACAGTCAGAAATACTATACTTATCAGGTATGCATCTTCAATATCTATAAAAAACAGTCATACTATATAAAATTAAATATGATTGATATGCTTAAAATATCATATAAATTAACACTAATAAATATATAATGACTAATTATAACAAAAGTATGTCATAAGTAAGTAATAGTTTTACACTTTACACATTCGTTAACTTGCTTCCCATAACCCTCCCGTCTTAGTTACCTACAGAAACACCAACACTTTTCAGTGCCTATAAATATATGTTTTTTCTTCTTGTAAGATGTTTTTGAATTATATCCAATGAATGTTTCACCATTATTCCATGTAATATGAGTAGAATTCTATTGTTGGAAGTTAATATCGGTGATGTGCCAACTAGCTAAGATATAACTATTTTTTTTATAAGTCATAGGATCAATAGAAATGAACCCGCCTAAAGGGGAGAAAACCCATATACATGAAGTATACAATGATTAAAGCAAAGGCCGGAACCCAAACAAAGACTAGCCTACCACTCGAAAAACCTCCAAAAGTCAAGGAAAAGAGACAACGATGTATCGATGATTTTTCAATGCCAAGAGAGAAGAAGGCTTATGAAGCTGTACTGCAAATAAGAAGGATCCAACTCTAACCCCTCAAAACATCTACGATTTCTTTCCTTCCAAACACACCAGAAAATACAATGAGGGACAATCTTCCAAACCCCCTAGGACCAAGCCAACCCCTCGGACTACCCGAAGCCACGAACACCCCGCTCACCTCCCGAGGCATAACCCATGAGATCATGCCTAAAGAAATGATCAATTCCCAAAGTTCTCGGGTCACGTGAAAGTGCAAGAGGAGATTGGGCAGTGGAAGGTGGGAGTATTATCGCTTATGTTAATCCCACCTCACAGAACTAAAAATTTTCACTCAATGAATCCTCGTACATGGAAAAATTTAGGTTAAAATGTAGTGCTCATGTGATGTATTGTGAAAAATTCATAAGTCTTAATTAGTATTTTTATGCAAAGTTTTATTTATGCGATGAGTAATATTTTCAACTGCTAAGCATAAAGTATAGTATGTGAATATATACGAATGACATGAAAAGGAGATAAGTCTATAAAAATGGAATAAAGTGTTGTAAGAACCCTCGCTTTTAGGAGGCTAATTTTATAATAATTTTACCGCATAAGGTAATTATATAAAACGTTGGAACTAGAGTAAATATTAATTTAATGAGTTAGAAGTTAATAATTACTGGAATGTTGTATATTTACCGTATGTGTAGGTAAATATCCTCATGTTGTGTGTTTTATAGTGTCATGTATTTTTAAATGACATTATGGTTTAAATGAAACAGAAACTAAAAATGTATTTCATAATACATTACATTAATCAATTACAAAAGCTTGGGCCACTCGCCCGAGTAAAAAGACCCGACCTTAACTAGAGTGAAAGAATGACGACATCTATTGCAATATGTCCCATAAATACCCGCAAAGCATCATGGCTCGCCAAAGGCACCGGAATAGGAAGTCAGATCAGGCATCCTTGCTGCGGAGTACCTGAGCGGATATAAGATATATGCACAACAAGAAATATGAACGGGTCAGGGCCCAGTTCTATATAATTACCAGATGAATAAAGAGTATGAATGTTATGAATGATAAATCATGATGAAAAGAAATAAGAATCTACCTACATAATTTAAAGTATAATCGAAGACAATTTTAATTAATCATGAATCAAATTAAGTTATGCAGAAGAATAATAAGAATTAACATTTATATAAAAACCTACATCATGTACTTAGAATCATTTCATAGTTCCATTCCTTATTAGGAATTTTAATCATAAGTATATGCTCTTTATGGAATCCCATTCCTCAACTGGAATATTATCATCAATAAATTCTCTTTGTGGCATTTCATTGTGCTCTTTACGGCACTTCATCATGATCTTTATGGAATATCAAATACATCAAGTCCCACTTAATTATGAATTGTTATATTTATATCCATATAATGATTATAAGACCGCCCCTCCGAGTTTCCCCACTGGGCGCGCCCCTAAATAACCACCATCTTCCAGGGGCCTATCTAACAAGGCAGCGTGGGCACCTATCGCAACATCGGGAAGCAGCCATATGACTTCGGGAGAGTCAAGAACACACCCAGAATCTCCTTACATGCACAGAAAATATACAATAACGCTCACATGGCCTGGAACTATATCCACCCTTCATTCACTAGCCAGGGGGAATCACCACACGCATGGAACTTCCCTTATGATGGAATTTAGAGATGTGTGTTTTAGTAAATTAGCATTTACCATATTCATGATTAAGTAAATTAGCATTTACCATCATCATTACCATTTCCATTTCATTTTTAATTACAATTTACGTTGTGTGTTTCTTTTTATTCGAAACCATAATCATTTACATTATGTGAGTAATTCATCTTTTTATCGGGAGCCATACGATAAATTATATCATTACTACAACCTCAAAGGAGTAAATAAACTCTTAATTATTTCTAAACATTGTAGGGTATTACTTTACAACCCCAATGCTATCATACCTCACAAGAATGAATAAACTTTCAATTTATTCTCCCAACATTCGTTGCGGTGTTATTATGAACCACCAAGATTAAACTAGCTCCATTGAGCTCCTAAAGTCTCCCAAACACAACCTTAAAACTCCTAGTTTCATAATAGTTAACTAGAAGAAAAGAATGCCCTAACATCAATTGGCATATCCCCGAAAAAGTCCCCACGTAACTCAATCCTAATGTAGGGTAATTAAATAACTCATCTAAAACTCTAGGACACTAAGTTTAATTCATTCAAGAAGGTTCCTACATAAAGACCTGAGATTCTGAAAGCTGTCGAATCGATTCGGCTTGTACCCGAATCGATTCGGTCCAAGCAGACCTGAAAACTGGTCCTATGCAAATAGATTCGCCCCAGGGGCCGAATCAATTCGTCCCTGCGGATTTGCCAAGAATGGATTTAAGGGTTATGAACCCTAGATTTTCTCCAAACCTCAAATATCTTCCATTTTTACACACATCCAATATCACTAACCTACCCAAATCATCCTACATGATGTATAACCATTATAATCCACAATTTTATCATCAAAAACTAGGATTAGGGTTAAAATACCATAACTTTCATTTTTTTAATCCATAAATGTAAATACACAACTATCACACAAATTATTCATCTTAAATCATATATTAGCAAGTAGAAAACTTGCCTTAGGGTTAAAATCTCAGATTTCTTGGTGGTAGAAGCAATCCCAATCCTTCAATCTTCAATCTCTCTCATTTCTCCTCTTTTCTCCCAAGATCTCTTCCTCTCTCTATCTCTCATTGTTTAATAAAATCACTTAAGAGAAATAAAAGAAAGGCAAGACATAAATCGTGCCTTTAATCCACAATTCCCAACTTAAGTGTTCAATACCACATTAAAATGACTCCCAATACGCATTTACATTAAAACCAGTCAAAAGTGCCCAGAATCCAAAAATACAATATGACGCTTATTTTGACTGTCTCGGACACTCTGGGACTAACTACACCCTCTAAACTGGCATCCGACAATTTTATAAATTATTTTCAGTTCCGATTTCATTTAAACCATAATGTCATTTAAAAATACATGACGCTATAAAACATACAACATGAGGATATTTACCTACACATATAGTAAATATACAACATTCCAGTAAATATTAACTTCTAACTCATTAAATTAATATTTACTCCAATTTCAACATTTTATATAAATACCTTATGAGGTAAAATTAATATAAAATTAGCCTCCTAAAAGCGAGGGTTGTTACATACTCCCCCCCTTATGGGGGATTTTTTCCCTCAAAATTCGGGCATACCCTATATGCATAAAGGGTATACTATCTTAAACTATCATTCTATTGCCCTTAACAAACCCTCATTATTACGGCGTCCCAAAATGGACTCGGACTAAGGTCGTCACTGTGGATCTTAGTCTACAATCTTCATGCTTTGGCATAGCACAAAGCGTTCCTCACAAACTATCAATTCTAACTTCCTACGCCAAAAGATGATAAGCACGCGACTTGGCGTAAATAGTCTTACATCTTGAATCGCGTTATATCACTCTTCAAGGGTACTCACACCAACGCTAAATGGACTCTTCCTCGCATAGGCGTAGCCCTTCAAAACATATGGCTCAAAAAGCCCAGTTACTAAAGAAATGTTCCAAGATCTCTCCAAGTCCAAGGAACCTATTGATCGCTGGCCTCATCCAACGAGTATGCAAATTACTCACTCGACTACACAAGGCCACTCACGGTGCCATACCGTAGAAAGTGATTTTAATTATTGTATGGAAATTCCAATCCATACAAGCTATTGCCCCCGTCCATCTATTTAGCTTAAGGCACACCTTTAAGGTATGCCTTTCGGCCTTACGTTAACCTCCTCCATTCATCTATCCACTTTATGGTGGTAAAATATATATCCACGAACCTATAATATCTTATCCATACTGTCCCCATTCCTTCACGAAAACTTTACCAAACCTTGACATGAATAACTAGTCTCGGTTCGCCACTATTGTTAGGCACTTCACACTAACAACGACTTGGTTGAATGATACACATATTTCTCAGGTAGGATTATGACCAGTTTGATGTTCGCAATATAATGTAAATGTCTATAAATATACCCTTCTTCGTTCCACCGCTACTCTTCTTCACACGAGTAGGTGAAATGGTCAATCATAGACCGAAATGCTATTGGTACAAAGTCTTCGTAGTCATGCTCATTTCATTTGTCTTTCCATGCCATCAAAAATATTTCGACGAGTTTCTTACTCGACGCATCTACTACCCCAATCGCATTTCCTTAGCGAATGAGAAAAATCCAATCAATAGTCCGTCATGGACATCGTATACCAACTCGATTTCTCCCATGACATACTGCAACAACTTGTTGCACGCGATAAAGACTAAATTTCTTACCCAGGAAGTAGTGCCTCCAACACTTTAAGGTGATCACTACCGCAATAGATTTTAAATCAAGCGTGGAAAAATGCTTCCCACAAAGTTTAAGCTTGTGAGATGCATAGGCAATGAGTCCATGGTCCAGTATTATTACTTCCCGCTCCTGGCAGGGACTTGTTCCTTAAACTCACCCCTGAACTTAACAAAATGGGATCAGGAGTGAAAGTCAATTCATCCTTTTAACTCCCACAAGCTAGGTTACCAAAGTATCACTTTAACTAAGAGACGCCTCATCTCCTTTGGCCTAACTTTTCGAATCACTCAAGATTCGATACTTCTCATTTCTCGGGACCTACTCCCCCTAAGGGTTAACCCATAACATATTTGTGGTCAACACCCTATAACCTTCCTAAATCAACATCACTTGCCCTAATGGCCTTACGTCCTAATAAATCTATATATATACATCCTATCTAAGTCGTAGACGTATAATACTAAGTATATCGCTAGTGTCAAAGACCTATCTCAACTTTTGACATTCGCTCGGTTTCATGCGTGGGACGTCTCGCCGAAGCGAAATCCAAATAAGGAACCCTCCCATTACACTACTACCTCGCATCGTCGGTCATCAAGATGTGACGGTCTAATACACATAATCGTGATCAGTAAAAATCTAACTCGCAATCCTATTAATAAAATTCTACTTCTATATCTTATCATTGCATAATTAAGGATTTGAACTACTCAGACATTTACTTCTGTAAAGTCTTAAAAACACTTATCCAATACATAATTACATCATTTTAAATAGCCTTCTTAACAAGGCATAACCCGAAGTCTCAATTAGACTTCGCATCTCAGTCTCCCTCACGTCGATCAGAGGAGAGAACTATATACAGTGCATCTATCTCGCACTTTAATAGCTCTTAATCACTCTTCCACGTGATTCTCGGCTAATACATTCAACCAAACTCTTAACCAACAAAATAAAATAAAATAAAATGGAATAAACTAAAAGAAGAAAGAACAACATCTCTCCACTTCCAACGTCATTGAGGTTCAGGCGTGGAGCGTCCCGTAAAAGCGTAATCCAAACAAGGAACCCCTCCTATGCATTACTACTCAACCTTGTTGGTCGTGGAGATAAGGCATAACCATCACATACAATGCAAACAAGCAATCAAACACCCACACAAGATAACACAACAAGAAATAAAAACCTCCTACTTACCTGAACCATCCCTATAAAGTCTCAACCTGTATCTAGTAGAGATATTATAGGACAACTAGTTCCATCCTGAAACTAGAAGTATGATAGGCTCGCAATCAATTTCCTTGCTATCACCCCAAACAAACCAAAATATCTTTACTTGTATAGTACATATCATACAAGTAATACACAACGTACATAGTACATAAAAGAAACTATATCACCACTCGCTTTATAACGAGTGAAGGAAAATATAAAACTTCCCTACCACTGAAGTCATATAATTACCCTATTTAGTAGCGTCGATACTAAAACAAACTCAATATGCACACCCGATTCTAGAGTAAACCTAATACTACTTTATCTTATCGTGGGGTATGCACCACCCACTACAAAGGTGAAATTCCCACCAACCTTTTATGTCAATCACTCCGGGTCAATACTAATGGTTCTCAGACTCCGTACTCAAATCTTATCCGAACCAACAATTCTTCCATCAATGCCCCCAGCTAGGCACTTTATTCTTGCCCTTGTCATCCAATCAACATAATGAAAATGCGTGGCTCTTCCACTTCATAACCATTATTCCACCCCTAGCTGCCAAACAATTGCCCACGCATTCCATCTTACTTTCTCAGTAAAAGAGAACATGCTCTCGGCCTCCTTTTCCTCAGTTCATTGAAACCTCCCTAGGCGGATGTCCGCCAATGGGTTTTCATTATCACTGCTCCATCAGAAGTGTTAACAACACTTATTCTGGAGCCTATCATTCCATCAAAGGGCTCTTTCTTCCTTATTTTGGTGTACGACTTCCCTAACCGTACAACTCTTTATTCACATGTCAGCCTCTAACCGAGCCTCGCGTGAAAATTTGAGGATCTACCTTCTCTTCATTCCAATTATCCCAGAGAAACTTACTATAGAAAGTATCTACCGGGTTTCTCCATGAGCAAAACTTCCTGCACCCTCACATGGGGTGACTACGTTTCCCCTATTTCAACACCACTCCTACGGGTGAAGCATTTTCCTCCATCCTTTTTATTTGGTCTCTTCTCCACTTCAATTTAATATCGCTTGAAATCTCAAGCTTAGTACCACCCTCTACTCTAGCGGTACATTGAAAACTGTGTCTACTGTAACTAGTACTCGCAGTAGAAAAATAAGAAAGTTCTACAAAAAGGGAGCGACCTCCAAGCGGTCCTCTTCCCCGACCACCACTTACAGTTACTAGTAATTTCACCTAATGACGCCTTCACCACAACCTTCCTTGGCGCCCTTCTTCAATCGACCTACTAATCTCACATGAATGCGCAACGAATTTTATAGGTTCTACCTTATGGAAGAAGAACTAGGTCTCACTAAAGAAATAAACGATCTTAATCATAAGGCTATATGTCCAATCAAAAGCAACGCTGAAAGCATAAAGCGTTCACACAGCCCCTATGGACTCTAGAACCTGATGCTCTGATACCATCTGTGACAACCCGCCATCCGAAATAGGGGGTGGCCATCCCGATACTCCAAAGTAACAGAATCATGGATGGAATCATTCTCAGCATCATAACAAAACAAGAAGTATACAGGATAACCACTCCTTATTTCAGAAAACGGGTTGTCAAAATTTTGATTTTTAAAGTTTATAAAAGAAAATAACTTAACGACCCAATAAAAAGAAAGTGGAAATCAAAGAATATATAATATTACATACACCTCGAATAAACAATAAGGGACTGAATATGCTGTCGGTCAATAGTCTCATACAATACGATACAACATTTTAATGTAAATTTCATAATACATTACATTAATCAATTACAAAAGCTTGGGCCTCTCACCCGAGTAAAAAGACCCGACCTTAACTAGAGTGCAAGAATGACGACGTCTATTGAAATATGTCCCGTAAATACCCGCAAAGCATCACCGCTCTCCAAAGACATTGAAATAGGAAGTCAGATCAGGCATCCTTGCGGCGGAGTACCTGAGCGGATATAAGATATATGAACAACAAGAAATATGAATGGGTCAGGGCCCAGTTCTATATAATTACCAGATGAATAAAGAGTATGACAGTTGTGAATGATAAATCATGATGAAAATAAATAAGAATCTACCTACACAATTTAAAGTATAAGCTATGACAATTTTAATTAGTCATGAATCAAATTAAGTTATGCAGAAGAATAAGAAGAATTAACATTTATATAAAAACCTACATCCTGTACTTAGAATCATTTCATAGTTCCATTCCTTATTTGGAATTTTAACCATAAGTATAAGCTCTTAATGGCATCCCATTCCTGAACAAGAATATTATCATCAATAAATGCTCTTTGTGGCATTTCATTGTGCTCTTTATGGCACTTCATAATTCTCTTTAAGGCATATCACATACATCCAGTCCCACTTGATTATGAATTGTTATATTTATATCCATATAACGATTCTAAGACCGCCCCTCAGAGTTTTCCCACTAGGCGCGCCCCTAAATAACCATCATCTTCCAGGGGCCGATCAAACAAGGAAGCCTAGGCACCTATCGCAACGTCAGGAAGCGACCATATGACTGCGGGAGAGTCAAGATCACACCCAGAATCTCCTCACCAGCACAGAAAATATACAACAACGTTCACATGGCCTGGGACTATTGTAATACCCCGTATGTTTATGGATTTGAAATTTAGGGATTTATTAAATTTAATTGAGATAAATTAATTTAATTTTAATCCGAAAAGTTATTTCAAATATTTACTAGCGTGACGAGAGTTAGTAATTATTGGAAATTTGTTGAATGTTACTGGATGAGTATAGTAATATATGATATTGATTTGATAAAAATTATCACGTGTGAATAAAATGACAATTATGGAAATTAAGTCGGAACGTGCCTGTGTCGTGTCAGGACTAAATTATTATTATATAAAGTGAATAAATTATAAGTTGCCCGTATGTTCATTTCGAGTGCATCAAAGTGTTTGAAAGGGTCGAGATAGTCAAAATAATGTACCCGGGGGTTTAGTTTGGGTCTCGGGGCGTTTTAAGGCATAATTAGTACCCCGAGAGGGCGTTTTGGACATTTCGTAATTATGGGTAATTAAACCCACGAATTTGCTAGGGTTATATCAGATGGTAAGTGTTGTCTTCTAGGGTTAGCATAACCAAAAACTGTTGACGGCCATTGGAGAGGAAGAGGAGAAGTTTTCTAAGGGTTCTAGGCCAAGAGCTCCTCCGGTTGCACCACCGTCACCGCCAAATGGTAGACCACGCAACAAGGATATCAACCACACCAAATTCTTCCACAAATCAGAACCTTGAATTTTAGGCAAGTATCTATCTTTCTTTAATCAAGTTAATGCATCCTTTTATATGAGTCTAGGTTTGATTAGAATTAGTGTTCTTGAAAGAAAACCTCAATTGGAGACGAAAATTTCATGTTGTAGAGGTACAGATCATATTCTGGAAATCCATTTCACATGTTGAGGTTGAATCACGAATTTCCAAAGTGTTAATGATAGAAAATCTGGAAAATGAATGGAAGAAACTAAGCTAAAGAAAAATATTAGGGTTCTTGAGATTTATATAGATTTTACCCCTTTTATTTGGTTATAGTCGATGAAAACTCACATGTTTTACGTAGGATCTTGTTTATATGGGTAAACAAAACTTGTAGTATAATTGGTTTGGAGTTTGGGACTGAAACATGATGATTTGGAGGAGCTTTGGGTAAGATTTCCATACCAGGGTTTTCTGTAGTTTCTCCATAACTGCTTGATCGATCGATGACCCCCTTTTATCGATCGATTGACCCCTCCTGGAAAACTACATTTTTGCTCGTGTTAGCTTAATTCCATTTTATGCATAGTAAATCTTTATTAGGGTTACTATAACATAATGAAATAGAAAAAGGACCAGTAGGGTCAAGATAAACCCTGTTATGCAGGACCTTAATGTGAAGGGAAATAAAGGGTAAACGGGGAGACATTCATTCTTAAGAAATCATACATGCGTTGATTAAATAATTGAAATGTCTAGGAAGTTGGATTAAAAGGAAAGTGAGGGCCTACTAAAATTGTACTTAGGCAAAGATAATACTTCGAGAGACGAGATTTGAGTTTAGAATAACTTAATTACGAGAATAAAATGAACGAGTCCATTATACCACATAATCGAGTAAAATGTGTAATAACGGATAATTATAATTATGGGTTGTGAGCGCACCTAATTTAACAATGTGGATGTGTGTGTATATATATATATGACTGTGTAATTGTGCATATATTATATCTGTATAAAAATCATACTCGGGCTACTTACTATCATGGGGGTTTCCGCACTGGGACAGTCTTATCTCGATGGGACCTTTATGGGGGATATTGACTTGTACCCTAGAACATAAGATTCCTAGGTACAGGCTATCTGATTGATTGTCAGACAGTCCTAATAGACGTGAGGGTATGTGATGACCTCTTAGGACTTGGAACTATGCTTCGCCTCCATTTGTATGTGCTTGTGTTAATGCAGTTCGAGAGTGATTCCGAACTAGCATTTCCCTAAATATGTGTGATACATGGACTTGATAGCAGAGTATGTCAGCACCATAGTTTTTATGTGGGGTGCCATTAGTATACATATATAATATGAGTGATTGGTATATATATATATATACTTATTTATGGAAACTTTGCACCATTGATTTTATGTTGGCTGCCGTTTGTATATATATTATAGGTGTAACTAATATATATACGTATATTTATATGGGAACTTTATATTGTTCGTATAAGTAGTTAAGTAATGAATTAAAGTTTCACTTCACTATAAGTATTCTGAAACGTTATAACGATACGGAATTATTCTAAATAACGTAAGAAATCTTGAAGTGACAAATTTTTCTAAATTGAATATCATAACCTTAATTTCACATGAAAAGACTTATGGAGAATAAGTTAGAGAGATATATGAGAATCATTAGTATGATAGACGTGCACACTAGATGAGAGGTGAGATTTCTCAAGAGAGTGTCGCATACTAATATGATTGTTGCATTAGCCGGTAAGCATTATAAATACATGCTAAACTATTTTAAAATTCTTTTACAATCAGGCTCTGACCCGTTTGCTGTTATCTCTTCTCTCTTGTGTATATATATATACGTATTACAGGTGCCCAGCCACAGGGGCGTCATGCTTAATATTCTTTGGATGGAACGTGCTGTAGCTTTTGTGGGAGTTGCAGGCCATTGTTTAGACGACTTCATTATTGACTCCACTTCAAGTTCAGTTTTATCCAGTGGGGCATGTCTCGCCCCTTTTCCTTATCCAGTTGGATTTTTTCAGAGATTGTAAATCATTTACTTTCAGTATTTTTACTTCGAGATTTATTATTGTCAGGATGTTTTCCTTTGGTATTTTAAAGCTTGGATTGTTATTTGATTGTTAAATTCCTGAACGTTCATTTACATTCTTACTATTATTGTGTGTCTCTTAAACTGTTAATTGTCAAAGGTTATATAATTGGATTCAATAAAAATGGAAATAAGGTTTTAAATGGTTTTGGCACTTAGCATAATTATTTAGGGTGTTTAATTTAAAATTTTAAATTGCGAGTGTTATGCTAAGAATGAACCACTTGTTCACCTTGATTTTAATTTAATAAAGGATTGATCGCCCGATATTGAATTAGGCGGGGTGTCACAACTATATCCACCCTGCATTCACTATCCAGGGGGCATCACCACACGCACGGAACTTCCCTTATGATGGCATTTAGAGAGGTGTGTTTAAGTAAATTAGCATTTACCATATTTATGATGAAGTAAATTATCATTTACCATCATCATTACCATTTCCATTTCATTTTCAATTCTAATTTACGTTGTATGTTTCTCTTTATTCCAAACCATAATCATTTTCATTATGTGAGTAATTCATCTTTTTATCCGGAGCCATACGATAAATTATATCGTTACTACAACCTCAAAGGAGTAAATAAACTCTTAATTATTTCTAAACATTGTAGGGTATTACTTTACAACCCCAATGCTATCATACATCAAAGGAATGAATAAACTTTTAATTTATTCTCCCAACATTCATTGCGGTGTTATTATGAACCATCAAGATTAAACTAGCTCCATTGAGCTCCTAAAGTCTCCCAAACACAACTTTACAACTCCTAGTTTCATAATAGTTAACTAGAAGAAAACAATTCCCTAACATCAATTGGCATATCCCCAAAAAAGTCCCCACATAACCCAATCCTAATGTAGGGTAATTAACTAACTCATCTAAAAATCTAGGACACTAAGTTTACTTTATTCAAGAAGGTTCCCAGGCCCTAAAATTAAAGAAAATGAATTGAAATTGAGTTATAAAATTAACTCAAAAACAACAGGAAAACGAATCGATTCGCCCAAGGGCCGAGCGAATCGATTCGCCCAAAAAAGTGAATCGGTTTGGACATAAAGACTTGAGATTCTGAAAACTGTCGAATCGATTCGGCTTTTACCCGAATCGATTCAGTCCAAGCAGACCTGGAAACTGGTCCTCTGCGAATCGATTCGCCCCTGCGGATTTGCCAAGAATGGCTTTAAGGGTTATGAACCCTAGATTTTCTCCAAACCTCAAATATCTTCCATTTTTACACACATCCAACATCACTAACCTACCCTAATCATCCTACATGATGTATAACCATTATAATCCACAATTTTATCATCAAAAATTAGGATTAGGGTTAAAATACCATAAGTTTCATTTTTTTAATCCATAAATGTAAATACACAACTATCACACAAATTATTCATCTTAAATCATATATTAGCAAGTAGAAAACTTGCCTTAGAGTTAAAATCTCAGATTTCTTGGTGGTAGAAGCAATCCCAATCCTTCAATCTTCAATCTCTCTCATTTCTCCTCTTTTCTCCCAAGCTCTCTTCCTCTCTCTATCTCTCAATGTTTAATAAAATCACTTAAGAGAAATAAAAGAAAGGCAAGACATAAATCGTGCCTTTAGCCAACAATTCCCAACTTAAGTGGTCAATACCACATTAAAATGACTCCCAATACGCGTTTACATTAAAACTAGTAAAAAGTGCCCGGAATCCAAAAATACAATATGTCGTATTGTATGAGACTGTTGACCGACACCATGTTCGGTCCCTTATTGTTCATTCGAGGTGTATGTAATATTATATATTCTTGGACTTCAACTTTCTTTTTATTGGCTTGTTAAGTTATTTTCTTTTATAAACTTTAAAAATCAAAATTTTGACAACCCATCTTCTTAAATAAGGAGTGGTCATCCTGTATACTTCTTGTTTTGTTGTGATGCGGAGAATGATTCCATCCATGATTCCGTTATTTTGGAGTATCGGGCTTGCCACCCCCTATTTCGGATGGCGGGTTGTCACACATGTCAAGGTGAAAATAATTTATAAGTTTAAATGAGAATAATGTGAAATTGTGCGAAAGTGACTTGGGATAAATACAAGTGATGTAAAACATATAAATAAGAAAGTGGATATATATAAGTGAGAAGAAACATGTGTATCTTCAACTGACGTGAAGTGGGCGAATCATGTGAACAAGTAAAGTGACATATTGAAGATATATACAAGTGAATGAGATGCGCGAAACATATACAAATGAAGAAGGCTTGAAATATGTGATATAAAATATTGTATATACATTTGATGATAAGATAAGCATCATGGAGAAGGGAATAATAATGGATAAAGTGACACACATATGGCATATATGTACAGCATGGGAACATGAGGGTAATACTAATCTATTGGTAAAAATATATACATGTGTAAGGAAATATGGAGAAAATGATAGAAAGGAAAATAAATCCCATGAAAAAATAGAGTCTAGTCCTCTAAAAAAGGTTACTATTTTAGAACAACTTTTTTAGACGGCAACATAGCCGTCTTTAATATATTTTTAAGACAATTTTAACCATCCAAAAAGAGGTGAAGGGACCTTGAAATTTTTGCATCCATATTTTCTGAATAATAAAATCCATCACTACTGTTTAATATAGAATTTAATTACAGTTAAGACAACCCAAACAACGAATAATCGTAAAATGTAATACATAAGATTATTTTCAGCTGACACAACAATAGTTAGAGTTCTAACCATCACCAAAAATTCATCAAAATAGAAATTATAACACTAAGTTCAAATATTTGACTTGACAATAAAAATACAATAAAAATACATTAATTTCTTATACTCCAAAACATGAAATGCTTTTATCAAAGTAATTCCACCACACTAAAGCGTATGACATCCAAAACCACTGATTAACATTTGCATGTCTTACAAAAATTGTCGCCCGCACCAATATATATATATATATATATATATATATATATATATATATATATATATATATATATATATATATAGTGTCAATTATGTCAGAATTAATACTCCACTCATAAACAATTCAATGTGCAAATGAATCAATATAGTGTATTCTCATCACAAACAATATAAATATTCAACTACTATTTTTTTTAAATATCGACAGAGTCTCGTTTGCTTATTCATGAAAACCATAGGTAGGCAACCTGTTTTAAACATTAAAATTGATTCTAAGAATAATATACACCAACCAACAAATTTTTTGACCACCACCATAATAAATTCTCACCACCATAGAAAATTTCACCACCACCACTAAAAATTTAACCTTAAACGAGATAATTTTCCACCTGAATATCTCTCAACACACACACACGCACGCACGCACACACACACACACACACACACACACACACACACATATATATATATATATACATATATATATATATATATATATATATATATATATATATATATATATATATATGAATTTACCTAGTCAGACTGAATCGTCGAGATAATGCACACACACACACACACACACATATATATATATATATATATATGAATTTACCTAGTCGGACTGAATCGTCGAGATAATGGAAGCTTGATGAGGGGTGATTCTTTGGAACACTTTAAGTAAGTAACTTGATAAGGGAGAATTTTTCGCCCGAAAAATATTAAAGTGTATACAGTATATCCTAGGGAAAGAAAATCTCAATACATGTATCCTACCTAACACTCCCTCATATACATATATAGAAATTTAAAATAAATATGTTTTTAGCTAAAATATGTGTAATTGGCAAAATAGCTCTCTTTATACATTATAAGTAGTGTTTTCAATCTCATCATGATAATGATGTATTATTACCTAGTCGGCATGGATCATTGAGGTACTAAAGGGGTAATACTCTGAAACAATCTCATTCCTCACTTTAAACAAAATAATTGAGTAATTATATTTATTTCACATCCAAAATCAACATCCTAGTGAAATATAACCAACAAAAGGAGAATAAAATTACTAACTAAGGCTTTATATTGATGTACTATACAGATAAATATAGTGATATATATGCAAAAAATTACTAGATATTTTTATTGTTTGTGAGAAGGTTACCATAAGCCAGGTCACTTTTCACACATCCAACATTCTTGGTCATAACCCTACATCAGCGGGGAGAGAGACAAGTCAGATAAGAAATTCTAGAAACTTAACATAAAAATGGAATCACTACAAGTTTCCACGATAGGAGCTTCTAACAAGGCATTATGAATAAGGAAATAAGTAGAGGAGCTCTTTTTTAACTAAGATTTCAGCCTAACCTTTTAACACACAAATTCTACTGGTAAGGGAAAGCCAATTTGAATTATAGAGTCTTAAAAAAAAGAATACATTGAAATTCAGTAATAATATAAGTATGGTAAAAAAATATATTAGAACTGAATATCATAATTGATGTTACACAAGATCATAGAATAAAATAATTTGACACCTGAATAGAATGGATTACGGATGCAATCTAAATTATCCATAAAAAGAGGAATATCGTAGAAAATAAAACTATGTTGGAATTACTTGGAGCTGTACTAGTAATAGAGAGAGAATAGTTGTAGTTAAGGAACAACACAGTTGTTTTGGGGAAGAAAATGGAAAATATTTTAAACTGCACGAAGGATGCGTAAATTATATCCTTACGCTATGTCTCTGAATTTCGTAGAGACAAAATGCTTAAATAATTAATTAAAATTGAAAATATTTCGACTAAAATTATGATAGAGATAAATAATTCGGAGGTAAGGATCAACACCGAGAGTTGTGGACATGTAATCAAGTTGATATAGAATGTCACCACCTTCATCTATTCTTCGATAATATGTGTGTGTAATCGTGAGAGAGAGACGATGCAACTTTGGACATGGTACCCAATTATCTGATGGTAGTGAAAGTAGTACGTAGATACAAAATATTTTAAAGACTGAATATCCCACCCTAGGAGCTTAATTTTCATCTTCCTTGTATATATGCATAGATCACTAACTCACTGTAAACAATGTTTCCTCATTTTGCATCGTACCCATTTGTATTTCATAGTAAATTTATGAACCCAGTTGTAGTTAGAAACTGCTCAATTTATTATTCTTATTAAAATGATGTAGTGGATTATTCCATAGTTAAAATATTATAATTCATGTTTTGACCATCTTTTTCTTTGATTCAATGTTAAGGATATAATAAAATTTTATAGAATAAAGGGGAGGATGGGGAGTTGTATCGTGTAGAATTAAGACCTTATTCTAGCTTCCCTCAGCATTTTTTTTCTACGTTCTAGTTAGGGATTTGTCATAAATTGACCATGAAAATGTCTAAACGTTTCTTGTTCTCTCTTAACAATCACCCTAATTCCATCTGTGTCGTATTTTAACTAACATTTTTATTAAATTTGAGTTTCTTATATGCAAACAATTTATAGTGTTGAATCCGTATTTGTCAGAACTTTTGGGTGGCTATTACACTAATATTATTCGTCTTCGTCTCTTTTTTTTGTTTTGGGGGGAATTCTAGGGGCTTGTGTTGATTGTTTTGGGGTTCGGGCCTTCGCTTCTTCGCTTTGTATACTTTCGGTATACTAGATTCCGCCCCCTTAGGTGTGTAGTTTTTGTTGAATCGTTTACTTATGAAAAAAATCATATTGATTGAATTGTAAAGGAATATCATTAATATATGGTTTTGGATATCAAGAAAGGTAATGTTTTTTTGTGTAAACCATTGTCAAAACATTCATGCATTCATGGGAACTCTTTTAAACATGATTTGATATTAATATTGATTTTATTTTTCTTACAAGTGAAAGGAAACAGTGAAGAATATATCATGTTCTTCTAGAGATAATTTGGACACGTCTTAAACATAGAAGGTGTTTATCCTCATTGGAGATAAGCTAGCATACCAATAGCTTATAATCTGACAATTCAATTGGTCAAAAGTTAATAGTTGTCCCAAGTTTTGGTCACTGATTATGCATAGGCCGATGATGTTTCAATACCGATAGCCATCCCTACTCCTAGCGAGGCTGCTAAAGGAGTTCATATAGGTAAGGGATCTTCTTACGTGATCAAACTAATTGTGATGTCGATCAACAAAACATATATTAATTGGAAACAAAGTAATTGGCGTTACTCATTGAAATGCTCCTCTTAATTTACGTATTAAAACTATAACAACTGACAAACAAGAGAAACAACATAGTTGCCCATCTCAAATATAAGTATACATGCATATACTTCCATCCCAAATTAGAGAAGTAAGTATAAAAAAAATATATTAGGTGAGTTCGTAATAGTGAAAATAATTTAATTGGGAGTTGTCCTATCATAAACAGTGGGGCGAGATGTCCCACACATTTGACGGTACACTCTTTAGGGGATGTCAATAGCATTCTCAACATGATATGAAGTAGTATTTTCGGTGGCAGAGGTTTTTTATGAATTACAATAGGTAATGTGGAAACGCCAACAAAAGGTGAATCTGGTTCGGGTGGGAGGGAGTTTAGTGTATTCGGAAGGCAGGGGAAGCGGCATTGACAGGGGCAGTAGAAACATTTTCAATGGAACAACAACAATTATGTGTGCATTTGATAACACATATTTTCAATGGAAATATGGACTCTTGGGCACTTTCCAAACTAATATTTTAACTTAAAATATTAATATTTTCCATGACAAAGTTTATCTTAAAAAATATGTTTCAAGTAAAACATTGTTTCCATCTTCGCAATTAGACGAGGCCTAAAAGGGTCTCCAGCAAAAATGGGGAAAATGCCTTACCACGTAAGAAAAAATATCCACTTCTATTTTAGCATAATCATAAATGTTGATTATAAATTTAGAAAACAGGGGAAGAGATTCGAATAAGTAGCATTATAATTGTCATGTCTAAATGTTGTACTTATTTGGTCGTGCCTTGGCAGCCTTATTCTTGGCAAAACTGCCCACATTTTTAACCACCCAAATTCCATAAAATATGACAACCAACCATCTGAAATAGGGGGTGGCCAGCCCAATACTCCTAAATAACGGAATTATGGATGGAATCATTCTTTGCATCACAACAAAACAAGAAGTATACGTGATAACCACTCCTTATTTCAGAAGACGGGTTGTCAAAATTTTGAATTTTAAAGTTTACAAAAGAAAATAACTTAACAACCCAATAAAAAGAAAGTGGAAATCCAAGAATATATAATATCACATAAACCTCGAATAAACAATAAGGGACCGAATATGCTGTCGGTCAACAGGTACATACCACAAGAGAGAATATTTTAGTGTAAATTACATAATACATTACATTAATCAAATACAACCGTTTGGGCCACGCGCCTGAGTAAATGGCCCGATCTTGACTAGAGTGCAACAATGTCAACGTCTATTTCAGAATGTCCCGTAATACCCGCAAAGCATCACGGCTCACCAAAGACACCGAAATATGAAGTCAGATCAGGCTTCCTTGCGACAGATTACCTAAGCGGATATAAGATATATGCACAACAAGAAATATGAACGGGTCAGGGCCCGGTTCTATATGATTACCAGATGAATAAAGAGTATGATAGTTATGAATGATAAATCATGATGAAAAAGAAATAAGAATCTACCTACACAATTTAAAACATAAGCTAAGACAATTTAATAAATCATGAATCTAATCACTGTTCTAAAAAACCCGCCTAGGCTCCGCCTAGGCACGCCTAGGCTTGAGGCTTGGGAGAAACGCCCCGCCTTAAGATTTTGACGCCTTATGCTTGGTAAAACCCTTAAGGGGTACTTTTTCTCTAAAAACAACAATGCTTTAGTGAAATGATATCGCCTTTTAAAGATTTTTTTGCAAACCGGACCATTATCTCATCCAAAATAATCAAATAGTATTTTTATTTGCAAATATTCAGACATATTTTTATGATATGTACAATTTTAGTATTTTAATAGCCTTGTTATGGTTAAAAAATATTAAAATATATTAAAAATTCCTAAACGCCTTTTCACGCTTTTTTACGCCAAGGCCCGCCTAGGCTTCTAAGGCTTGGCCTCCACGCCTCGATCACGCCCCGCGTTTTTTAGAACCTTGAATCTAATTTAATTATGCAAGAGAATAAGAATAATTAACATTCAATTAAAAGCTTACATCATATATTTCCATTCCTTATTAGGAATATATAATTACAATTAATCACTTTGTGTCTTTTACCTCAATTACATGCCCTTCCTGGCATTTCATTCCTTAGCAGGAATATTATCATCAAAAAATGCTCTTTGCGGCATTTCATTGTGCTCTTTATGGCACTTCATCATGCTCTTTATGGCATATCACATACATCAAGTCTCACTTGATTATGAATTGTTATATTTATATACATATAACGATTCTAAGATCGACCCTCGAGTTTCCCCACTGGGCGTTCCCCTAAATAACCATCATCTTCCAGGGGCCTATCAAACAAGGCAGCCTGGGCACCTATCGCAACGTCAGGAAGCTTCCATATGACGGTGGGAGAGTCAAGACCACACCCGAAATCTCCTCACCAACGCAGAAAATATACAACAACGCTCATATGGCCTAGGACTATATCCACCCTGCATTCACTAGCCACAGGGCTTCACCACATGCACGAAACTTCCCTTATGATGGCATTGAGAGAGGTGTCTTTAAGTAAATTAGCATTTACCAATTTCATAATTAAGTAAATTAGAATTTACCATAATTATTAGCATTTCAATTTCATTTTCATTTTCAATTCCATTTTACGTTGTATGTTTCATTTTGTTCGAAACCATAATCATTTACGTTTTGTAAATACCTCATATTTTATCCGGAGCCATATCTAATTCACATCGTAGTTACAACCTCAAAGGAGTAAATAAACTCTTAATTATCTCCAAACATCTTAGGGTATTACTTTAAAACCCCCAATACAATCATACCTCAAAGGAAGGAATAAACTTCCAAATTATTCTCCCAACATTTGTTTGTGGTATTTTTATGAACCTTCAAGACTAATACAGCTCAATTGAGCTTCTAAAGTCTCCTAAATGTAATACTACATCTCCTAGTTTCATAATAATCAACTAGAAGATAAGAATACCCTAGCATCAATAGACATAACCTCGGAAAACCTCATATAAACCATTACTAATCTAGGGTAGTTCCCCAACTCATCTAGAAATCTATAACTCTAAGTTTACTTCATTCAAGAAGGTTCCTAGGCCCTAAGCCTAAAGAAAAAGGATCAAAATTGAGTTGGAAAAATCAACTCAAAATAGCAGGATTCGAATCGATTCGGCCTAGGACCGAATCGATTCGCCCCAGGCAGCGAATCGATTCTCCCAAATGCAAATCGATTCGGATGGCAAATCCAAATTTCTACTTCAGCCGAATCGATTCGGACTTAACTCGAATCAATTCGGGTCTGCAGACCTATAGGATGACCTCTTAGCGAATCGATTCGCCCTAGGGGCCGAATCGATTCGCCCCTACAGAAGGGCCAAGAATGGGTTACGGGTTATAAACCCTAGTTTTTCTTCACAATCAATTTCTACTCCATTTTTACATACATCCATCAACTTTAATCTACCCCAAATCATCCTATGTGATTATTAACAACAATAATCTAAAATTTTATCATCATAAACCAAGATTAGGGCTAAATCACCACAAAATCCAATAAAACCCATATTTGTTCATTTGATCCCATTACACAACTATCAATACAATTTATGCATCCTAAATCATATATTAGCAAGTAGAAAACTTGCCTTCGAGTTGAAATCTCAAATTTCTTAGTGGTAGAAGCAATCCCAATCCTTCAATCTTCAATCTTCAATCTCTCTCATTTCTCCTCTTTTCTCTTCCTCTCTCTTTCCTTCTAAGTGCAAAACATATAATAGGGAAATGAAATAAGAGGCAAGACTTAAATCGTGGCTTAAGTCTAGAATTCCCAACTTAAGTGGTTAATACCGCATTAAAATGACTCCCAATATGCGTTTACATTAAAACCAGGCAAAAGTGCCAGAAACCCAAAAATACAATATGGCACTTATTTTGACTGTCTCTGACATTCTCGGACTAAATACACCCCCTAAACTGGATTTCGGCAATCTTATAAATTATTTCCAGTTCCGGTTTCATTTAAACCATAATGTCATTTAAAATATATGACACTATAACACATACCACATGAGGCTATTTACCTACACATGTGGTAAATACGCCACATTCTAATAAATATTAACCTTCAGTTCCATAAATTAATATTTACTCCAGTTTCAACATTTTATATAATTACCTTGTGCGGTAAAATAATATGAAATTAGACTCCTAAAAATGAGGGTTGTTACATACTACCCCCCTTATGAGGGAATTTAGCCCTCAAAATTGGGGAGTACCCTAATCACATAAAGGGTAAGCTATTCTAAACTAGGATTCTAGCATCCTAAACAAACCCCTCGTTGTTGCAACGTCCCGAAAGGACTCGGACTAAGGTCATCATCATCGATCTCAGTCTACATCCTTTGTGCTTTATCATAGCACAAATCTTTCCTTGCTAACTATCGATTACAACTTCCTACGACGGAAGAATGTACCCACAAGACTCGGCTCAAAATAGCCTTACTTCCTGAATTGTGTTACATCCCTCCTCGGGGATACCTACCCCAACGATGAATGGCTAAACCCCAGCACTAGTCAACTTCTCTTCGTATAAGCGTATCCCTTTCAAGAATAGCCTAATCCTTAAAGAAATGTTCCGGAACTAATCCATGTCCAAGGAACACACCATCTGCTGGTTCCATCCAATGAGTATACGGATTACTTAACCTTAGGAAAGGATCTATAAGGCCACTCAAAAGCCTAATTATTGTACGAGAAATTTCCATTCCATTCAAGCAACTGCTCCATTCATCTATTTTAGGGTGGTAAGATATACGCCATTTCCATACGGTTCCCATTACTTTTGGGAAACTTTACCAAACATTCGACACGAATGTCTAGTCTTGGTCCACCACTATTGTTAGGCACTTCACACTAACAATGGCTTGGTTGAAGGATACACATATTTCTCAGGTAGGATCATGACCAGTTTGGTGCCGGCAATTTAATGTAAACGTCTATAAATATACCCTTCTTCGTTCTACCGCTACTCTCTTCACACGAGTAGGTGAAATGGTCAATCATAGACCGGAATGCTCTTACTACAAAGTCTTCCTAATCATGCTCGTTTCATTTGGCTTTCCACGCCATCACAAATATCCCCGACGGGTTTCTTACTCGACGTATATACTACCCCAATCTCATTTCCTTATCGAATGAGAAAAAATCCAATCAATAGTCCGTCATGGACTTCGTATACCAGCACGATTTCTCCCACGACATACTGCAACAACTTGCTGCTCGCGAGAAAGACTAAATTTCCTACCCAGGAAGTAGTGCCTCTATCACTTTAAGGCGATCACTATCGTGATGAATTCTAAATCAAGCATGGAATAATACTTCCCACAAAGTTTAAGCTTATGAGACACATAGACAACGGGTTCATTCTCTAGTATTATTACTTCCCATCCTGACAGAGACTTGTTCCTTAAATTCACCCCTGCACTTACCAAAATGGGCTCACGAGCGAAAATCAACTCACCCTTTTAACTCCCCAAAAGTTAGGTTACCAATGTAACACTTTAACTAGAAGAGGCTTCATCTCCTTTGGCCTAACTTTCCGAATCACTCAAGATTCGATACTTCTCGTTTCTAGGGACCTACTCCCCCTAAGGGTTAACCCCCAACATATTTGTGGTCAACACCCTATAGCCTTCCTAAACCAAGATCACATGCCCTAATGACCTTACGTCCTACTAAATCTAAGAACGATCTATATATATATCCTATCTAAGTCATAGACATATAATACTAAGTATATCCCTAGTGACCAAGACCTATCTCAACTTTTGACATTCGTTCGGTTTCATGCGTGGGACGTCTCGCCGAAGCGAAATCCAAACAAGTAACCCTACCGTTACACTACTACCTCACATCGTTGGTCATCAAGATGTGACGGTCTAAAACATATGATTGGGATAGGAAAAAGTCTAACTCACAACCCTATTAATAAGATTTTACTTCTATGTATTACCACGACAAATAATTAAAAGATTTCAACTACTCCAACATTTACTTTCTGTAAAGTCTTAAAAATACCTATCCAATACATAATTACATCATTTTTAAATATCCTTCTTATCAAGTCATCACCCGAAGTCTCAATTCGACTTCGTATCTCAGTCTGCCTCACCTCGATCAGAGGAGAGAACTATATACAGTGCTTCTATCTCGCACTTTTTATAGCCCTTAATCACTCTTCTACGTGATTCTAAGCTAAACCATTCAATCAAACTCTTAACCAAAAAAATAAAATAAAATAAAATGGAATGAACTAAAATAATAAAGAACAACATCTATCCACTTCCAACGTCGTTGAGGCTCACCTATGGAGCGTCCAGCAAAAGCAGAATCCAAACAAGGAACCCCTCCTATGGATTACTACTCAACCTTGTTAGTCGTGGAGATAAAGAATAACAATCACATATAATGCAAACAAGAAATCAAACACCAACACAAGATAACACAACAAGTAATAAAAATCTCCTACATACCTCAACCACCCCTATAAAGTCTCAACCTGTATCCAGGAGAGACATTATAGGACAACTAGTTCCACCCTGAAACTAGAAGTAGGATAGCCTCGCAATCTATTTTCTTGCTATCACCCCAATCAAACCAAAATATCTTTACTTGTGTAGTAAATATCATACAAGTAATACATAATGTACGTAATACTTAAAAAAATATATATCATCACTCGCTTTATAACGAGTGAAGGAAAATATAAAACTTCCCTACAACGGAAGTCATATCATTACCCTATTTACAAGCGTGGATACTACTGCAGACTCAATATGCACACCCGATTATAGAGTAAACCTAATACTACTCTATCTTATCGTGGGGGATGAACCACCCACTACAAAGGTGAAATTCCCACCAACATTCTTACTAATCACCCCGGGTCAATACTAATGGTTCTCAGATTCCGTACTCGAGTCTTATCCGAACCAACATTTCTTCCGTCAACGCCCCCAGCTAGGCACTTTATTCTTTCCCTTGTTCTCTAATCAACACAATAAAAATGAGTGGTACTTCCACGTCATAACCATTGTTCCACCCATAGCTGCCAAACAATTGCCCACGCAGTCCCTCTTACTTTCTCAGTAAAAGAGAACACGCTCTCGGCCTCCTTTTCCTCAGTTAAATGAAACCTCCCCAGGCGGATGTCCACCAATGGGATTTCGTGATCCCGCCTCCATCATAAGTGTTAACAACAATTATTCTAGAGCCTATCATTCCATCAAAGGGATCTTTCTTCCTTATTTTGGTGTATGGCTTCCCTAACCGTACAACTCTTTATTCACATGTCGGGCTCTGACCGAGCCTCGCGTGAACATTTGAGGATGTACCTTCTCCTCCTTCAAGTTATCCCATAGAAACTTACTATAGAAATTATCTACCGGGTTTCTCCACTGGAAAAACTTCCTTCACCCACACATGGGGTGACTATGTTTCCCCCCTTTCAACACCACTCCTACGGATGAAGGATTTTCCTCCATCCTTTTCATCTGGGCGCTTCTCCACTTCAATTTAACATCGCTTGAAATCTCAAGCTTAGTACCACCCTCTAATCTAGCGGTACTTAGAAAACTGCATCTATTGTAATCAGTGGTCGCAGTAGCACGACAAAAGGTGCTACAAAAAGGGAGCGACCTTCCAAGCGGTCCTCCTCCCCGACCACCACTTACAGTTCCTAGTAATTTCATCTAATGACGCCTTCACCACAACCTTCCTTAGCGCCCTTCTTCAATCGACCTACTAATCTCACACGAATGCGCAAAAGATTCAATGGGTTCTACCTTATGGCAGAAGAATGAGGTCTCACTGAGGAAATCAATGATCTTAATCCTAAGGCTCTATGTCCAATCAAAAGCAACGCTGAAAGCGTAAAGCGTTCACACAGACCCATACGGACTCTAGAACCTGATGCTCTGATACCATCTATGACAACCCGCCATCCGAAATAGAGGGTGGCCAGCTCGATAGTCCTAAATAACGGAATCATGGATGGAATCATTCTCAGCATCACAACAAAACAAGAAGTATACGGGATAACCACTCCTTATTTCAGAAGACAGGTTGTCAAAATTTTGAATTTTAAAGTATATAAAAGAAAATAACTTAACAACCCAATAAAAATAAAGTGGAAATCCAAGAATATATAATATTACATACACCTCAAATAAACAATAAGGGACCGAATATGGTGTCGGACAACAGGTACATACCAAAAGAGACAATATTTTAATTGTAAATTACATAATACATTACATTAATCAAATACAACCGTTTGGGCCATGCACCCGAGTAAATGGCCCGATCTTGACTAGGGTACAAGAATGACGGCGTCTATTTCAGAATGTCCCATAATACCCCCAAAGCATCACGGCTCGCCAAAAACACCGGAATAGGATGTCAGATCAGACATCCTTGCGGCGGAGTACCTGAGCGGATATAAGATATATGCACAACAAGAAATATGAATGGGTCAGGGCCCGATTCTATATGATTACCAGATGAATAAAGAGTATGACAGTTATGAATGATAAATCATGATGAAAAACAAATAAGAATCTACCTACACAATTTAAAGTATAAGCTAAGACAATTTAATTAATCATGAATCTAATTTAATTATGCTAGAGAATAAGAATAATTAACATTTAATTAAAAGCTTTCATCATATATTTCCATTCCTTATTAGGAATATATAATTACAATTAAGCACTTTGTGGCTTTTATCTCAATTACATGCCCTTCCTGGCATTTCATTCCTTAGCAGGAACATTATCATCAACAAATGCTCTTTGTGGCATTTCATTGTGCTCTTTATAGCACTTCATCATGCTCTTTATGCGATATCACATACATCAAGTCCCACTTGATTATGAATTGTTATATTTATATACATATAACGATTCTAAGACCGACCCTCGAGTTTTCCCACTGGGCGCGCCCCTAAATAACCTTCATCTTCCAGGGGCCTATCAAACAAGGCAGCCTGGGCACCTATCGCAACGTCGGGAAGTGGCCATATGACTGCGGGAGAGTCAAGACCACACCCGGAATCTCCTCACCAGCGCAAAAAATATACAACAACGCTCATATGACCTTGGACTATATCCACCCTGCATTCACTAGCCACGGGGCTTGACCACACGCACGAAACTTCCCTTATGATGGCATTTAGAGAGGTGTGCTTAAGTAAATTAGCATTTACCAATTTCATAATTAAGTAAATTATCATTTACCATAATTATTAGCATTTCCATTTCATTTTCAATTCCATTTTACGTTGTATGTTTCATTTTGTTCGAAACCATAATCATTTACGTTTTGTAAATACCTCATATTTTATCCGGAGCCATATCTAATTCACATCGTAGTTACAACCTCAAAGGAGTAAATAAACTCTTAATTATCTCCAAACATCTTAGGGTACTACTTTAAAACCTATTAGGGCTAAATCACTACAAAATCCAATAAAACCCATATTTGTTCATTTGATCCCATTACACAACTATCAATACAATTTATGCATCTTAAATCATATATTAGCAAGTAGAAAACTTGCCTTAGAGTTGAAATCTCCGATTTCTTGGTGGTAGAAGCAATCCCAATCCTTTAATCTTCAATCTCTCTCATTTCTCCTCCTTTCTCTTCATCTCTCTTTCCTTTTACGAGCAAAACATATAATAAGGAAATGAAATAAGGGGAAAGACTTAAATCGTGGCTTAAGTCTAGAATTCCCAACTTAAGTGGTTAATACCGCATTAAAATGACTCCCAATATGCGTTTACATTAAAACCATACAAAAGTGCCAGAAAGCCAAAAATACAATATGGCACTTATTTTCACTGTCTCGGACATTCTAGGACTAAATACACCCCCTAAACTGGATTACGGCAATCTTATAAATTATTTCCAGTTTCGGTTTCATTTAAACCATAATGTCATCTAAAATATATGACACTACAACACATACCACATGATGGTGTTTACCTACACATATGGTAAATACGCCACATTCTAATAAATATTAACCTTGAGTTCCATAAATTAATATTTACTCCAGTTTCAACATTTTATATAAATACCTTATGCGGTAAAATAATATGAAATTAGCCTCCTAAAAATGAGGGTTGTTACATACTCCCCCTCTTATGAGGGAATTTTGCCCTCAAAATTCGAGCATACCCTAATCACATAAAGGGTCAGCTATTCTAAACTAGGATTCTACCGTCCTAAACAAACCCCTCGTTGTCGCAACGTCCCGAAAGGACTCGGACTAAGGTCGGCATCATCGATCTCAGTCTACATCCTTTGTCCTTTATCATAGCACAAAGCTTTCCTTGTTAACTATCGATTCTAACTTCCTACGACGAAAGAAAGTACCCACAAGACTCGGCTCAAAATTGCCTTACTTCCTGAATCACGTTACATCCCTCCTCGGGGATACCTACACCAACGATGAATGGCTTAACCCCAGCACTAGTCAACTTCTCTTCGCATAAGCGTATCTCTTCCAAGAATAGCCCAATCCTTAAAGAAATGTTCTGGAACTAATCCAAGTCGAAGGAACACACTATCCGCTGGTTCCACCCAATGAGTATACGGATTACTTAACCTTAGGAAATGATCCATAAGGCCACTCAAAAGCCTAATTATTATACGGGAAATTTCCATTCCATACAAGCTACTACTCCATCCATCTATTTTATGGTGGTAAGATATACGCCATTTCCATACGGCTCCCATTACTTTTGGGAAACTTTACCAAACATTTGACACAAATGTCTAGTCTCGGTCCACCACTATTGTTAGGCACTTCACACTAACAACGGCTTGGTTGAACGATACACATATTTCTCAGGTAGGATCATGAGCAGTTTGGTGCCGACAATCTAATGTAAACGTATATGAATATACCCTTCTTCGTTCCACCGCTACTCTCTTCACACGAGTAGGTGAAATGGTCAATCATAGACCAGAATGCTCTTACTACAAAGTCTTCCTAATCATGCTCATTTCATTTGGCTTTCCACGCCATCGCAAATATCTCCGATGGGTTTTTTACTCGACGTATTTACTACCCCAATCGCTTTTCCTTAGCGAATGAGAAAAAATACAATCAATAGTCCGTCATGGACTTCGTATACCAACACGATTTCTCCCACGACATACTGCAACAACTTGTTGCTCGCGAGAAAGACTAAATTTCCTACCTAGGAAGTAGTGCCTCTATCACTTTAGGGCAATCACTATCGTAATGAATTCTAAATCAAGCACGGAATAATACTTCCCACAAAATTTAAGTTTGTGAGACGCATAGACAACGGGTTTATTCTCCAGTATTATTACTCCCCATCCTGACAGAGACATGTTCCTTAAATTCACCCCTGAACTTATCAAAATGGACTCAGGAATGAAAATCAACTCACACTTTTAATTCCCCAAAAGTTAGGTTACCAATGTAACACTTTAACTAGAAGAGGCTTCATCTCCTTTGGCCCAACTTTCCGAATCACTCAAGATTCGATACTTCTCGTTTCTAGGGACCTACTCCCCCTAAGGGTTAACCCACAACATATTTGTGGTCAACACCCTATAGCCTTCCTAAACCAACATCACATGCCCTAATGGCCTCACGTCCTAATAAATCTAATATATATATATATATATATATATATATATATATATATATATATATATATATCCTATCTAAGTCGTAGACGTATATAGTACTAAGTATATCCCTAGTGTCCAAGACCTATCTCGACTTCCGACATTCACTCGGTTTCATGCGTGGTACGTCTCGTCAAAGCGAAATCCAAATAAGGAACCCTCCCGTTACACTACTACCTCGCATCGTTGGTCATCAAGATGTGACGGTCTAAAACACATGATTGGGATCGAAAAAAGTCTAACTCACAACCCTATTAATAAGATTTTACTTTTATGTATTTCCATGACAAATAATTAAAGGATTTCAACTACTCAGACATTTACTTTCTATAAAGTCTTAAAAATACTTATCCAATACATACTTACATCATTTTTAAATAGCCTTCTTATCAAGGCATAACTCGAAGTCTCAATTCGACTTCGTATCTCAGTCTCCCTCACCTCGATCAGAGGAGAGAACTATACACAGTGCTTCTATCTCGCACTATAATAGCCCTTAATCACTCTTCTACGTGATTCTAAGCTAAACCCTTCAACCAAACTCTTAACCAAAAAAATAAAATATAATAAAATGGAATGAACTAAAAGAAGAAAGAGCAACATCTCTCCACTTCTAATGTCGTTGAGGTTCCCGCGTGGAGCGTCCCGCAAAAGCAGAATCCAAACAAGGACCCCTCCTATGCATTACTACTTAACCTTGTTGGTCGTGGAGATAAAGCATAACAATCACATATAATGCAAACAAGAAATCAAACACCCACACAAGATAACACAAGTAATAAAAACCTCCTGCATACCTCAACCACCCCTATAAAGTCTCAACCTGTATCCAGGAGAGACATTATAGGACAACTAGTTCCACCCTGAAACTAGAAGTAGGATAGCCTCGCAATCTATTTTCTTGCTATCACCCCAATCAAACCAAAATATCTTTACTTGTGTTGTAAATATCATACAAGTAATACATAACGTACATAATACTTAAAAAAATATATATCATCACTCGCTTTATAACGAGTGAAGGAAAATATAAAACTTCCCTACAACGGAAGTCATATAATTACCCTATTTAGTAGCGTCGATATTACTACAAACTGAATATGCACACCCGATTCTAGAGTAAACCTAATACTACTCTATCTTATCGTGGGGGATGCCCCACCCACTACAAAGGTGAAACTCCCACCAACATTATTGCTAATCACCCTAGGTCAATACTAATGGTTCTCAGACTCCGTACTCGAGTCTTATCCGAAGCAACATTTCTTCCGTCAATGCCCCCAGCTAGGCACTTTATTCTTTCCTTTGTTGTCCAATCAACATAATAAAAATGCATGGTTCTTCCACGTCATAACCATTGTTCCACCCCTAGCTGCCAAACAATTGCCCATGCAGTCCCTCTTACTTTCTCAGTAAAAGAGAACACGCTCTCGGCCTCTTTTTCCTCAGTTCAATGAAACCTCCCCAGGCGGATGTCCACCAACGGGATTTCGTGATCACTGCTCCATCAGAAGTGTTAACAACACTTATTCTAGAGCCTATCATTCCATCAAAGGGATCTTTCTTCCTTATTTTGGTGTACGGCTTCCCTAACTGTCCAACTCTTTATTCACATGTCGGGCTCTGACCGAGCCTTGCGTGAACATTTGAGGATCTAACTTCTCCTCCTTCTATTTATCCCACAGAAACTTACTATAGAAAGTATCTATCGGGTTTCTCCACTGACAAAACTTCCTTCACCCACACATGGGGTGACTGCGTCTCCACCCTTTCAACACCCCTCCTACGGGTGAAGGATTTTCCTCCATCCTTTTCATCTGGGCGCTTCTCCACTTCAATTTAACAACGCTTGTAATTTCAAGATTAGTACCACCCTCTACTCTAGCGGTAATTAGAAAACTGCATCTATTGTAATCAGTGGTCGCAGTAGCACGACAAAAAGTGCTATAAAAAGGGAGCGACCTTCCAAGCGGTCCTCCTCCCCGACCACCACTTACAGTTCCTAGTAATTTCATCTAATGACGCCTTCACCACAACCTTCCTTAGCGCCCTTCTTCAATCGACCTACTAATCTCACACGAATGCGCAAAAGATTCAATGGGTTCTACCTTATGGCAGAAGAATGAGGTCTCACTGAGGAAATCAATGATCTTAATCCTAAGGCTCTATGTCCAATCAAAAGCAACGCTGAAAGCGTAAAGCGTTCACACAGACCCATACGGACTCTAGAACCTGATGCTCTGATACCATCTGTGACAACCCGCCATCCGAAATAGAGGGTGGCCAGCTCGATAGTCCTAAATAACGGAATCATGGATGGAATCATTCTCAGCATCACAACAAAACAAGAAGTATACGGGATAACCACTCCTTATTTCAGAAGACGGGTTGTCAAAATTTTGAATTTTAAAGTATATAAAAGAAAATAACTTAACAACCCAATAAAAATAAAGTGGAAATCCAAGAATATATAATATTACATACACCTCGAATAAACAATAAGGGGCCGAATATGGTGTCGGTCAGCAGGTACATACCAAAAGAGACAATATTTTAATGTAAATTACATAATACATTACATTAATCAAATACAACCGTTTGGGCCATGCACCCGAGTAAATGGCACTATCTTGACTAGAGTGCAAGAATGACGGCGTCTATTTCAGAATGTCCCATAATACCCCCAAAGCATCACGGCTCGCCAAAGACACCGGAATAGGATGTCAGATCAGACATCCTTGCGGCGGAGTACCTGAGCGGATATAAGATATATGCACAACAAGAAATATGAATGGGTCAGGACCCGATTCTATATGATTACCAGATGAATAAAGAGTATGACAGTTATGAATGATAAATCATGATGAAAAACATATAAGAATCTACCTACACAATTTAAAGTATAAGCTAAGACAATTTAATTAATCATGAATCTAATTTAATTATGCTAGAGAATAAGAATAATTAACATTTAATTAAAAGCTTACATCATATATTTCCATTCCTTATTAGGAATATATAATTACAATTAAGCACTTTGTGGCTTTTATCTCAATTACATGCCCTTCCTGGCATTTCGTTCCTTAGCAGGAACATTATCATCAACAAAGGCTCTTTGTGGCATTTCATTCTGCTCTTTATAGCACTTCATCATGCTCTTTATGCGATATCACATACATCAAGTCCCACTTGATTATGAATTGTTATATTTATATACATATAACGATTCTAAGACCGACCCTCGAGTTTTCCCACTGGGCGCGCCCCTAAATAACCTTCATCTTCCTGGGGCCTATCAAACAAGGCAGCCTGGGGACCTATCGCAACGTCGGGAAGTGGCCATATGACTGCGGGAGAGTCAAGACCACACCCGAAATCTCCTCACCAGCGCAGAAAATATACAACAACGCTCATATGGCCTTGGACTATATCCACCGTGCATTCACTAGCCACGGGGCTTGACCACATGCACGAAACTTCCCTTATGATGGCATTTAGAGAGGTGTGTTTAAGTAAATTAGCATTTACCAATTTCATAATTATGTAAATTATCATTTACCATAATTATTAGCATTTCCATTTCATTTTCAATTCCATTTTACGTTGTATGTTTCATTTTGTTCGAAACCATAATCATTTACGTTTTGTAAATACCTCATATTTTATCCGGAGCCATATCTAATTCACATCGTAGTTACAACCTCAAAGGAGTAAATAAACTCTTAATTATCTCCAAACATCTTAGGGTATTACTTTAAAACCTATTAGGGCTAAATCACTACAAAATCCAATAAAACCCATATTTGTTCATTTGATCCCATTACACAACTATCAATACAATTTATGCGTCTTAAATCATATATTAGCGAGTAGAAAACTTGCCTTAGAGTTGAAATCTCCGATTTCTTGGTGGTAGAAGCAATCCCAATCCTTTAATCTTCAATCTCTCTCATTTCTCCTCTTTTCTCTTCATCTCTCTTTCCTTTTAAGTGCAAAACATATAATAGGGAAATGAAATAAGGGGCAAGACTTAAATCGTGGCTTAAGTCTAGAATTCCCAACTTAAGTGGTTAATACCGCATTAAAATGACTCCCAATATGCGTTTACATTAAAACCAGACAAAAGTGCCAGAAAGCCAAAAATACAATATGGCACTTATTTTGACTGTCTCGGACATTCTAAGACTAAATACACCCCCTAACTCGATTACGGCAATCTTATAAATTATTTCCAGTTTCGATTTCATTTAAACCATAATGTCATTTAAAATATATGACACTACAACACATACCACATGATGGTGTTTACCTACACATATGGTAAATACGCCACATTCTAATAAATATTAACCTTCAGTTCCATAAATTAATATTTACTCCAGTTTCAACATTTTATATAAATACCTTATGCGGTAAAATAATATGAAATTAGCCTCCTAAAAATGAGGGTTGTTACATACTCCCCCCCTTATGAGGAAATTTTGCCCTCAAAATTCGAGCGTACCCTAATCACATAAAGGGTCAGCTATTCTAAACTAGGATTCTACCGTCCTAAACAAACCCCTCATTGTCGCAACGTCCCGAAAGGACTCGGACTAAGGTCGGCATCATCGATCTCAGTCTACATCCTTTGTGATTTATCATAGCACAAAGCTTTCCTTGTTAACTATCGATTCTAACTTCCTACGACGGAAGAAAGTACCCACAAGACTCGGCTCAAAATAGCCTTACTTCCTGAATCTCGTTTCATCCCTCCTCGGGGATACCTACACCAACGATGAATGGCTTAACCCCAGCACTAGTCAACTTCTCTTCGCATAAGCGTATCTCTTCCAAGAATAGCCCAATCCTTAAAGAAATGTTCTGGAACTAATCCAAGTCGAAGGAACACACTATCCGCTGGTTCCACCCAATGAGTATACGGATTACTTAACCTTAGGAAATGATCCATAAGGCCACTCAAAAGCCTAATTATTATACGAGAAATTTCCATTCCATACAAGCTACTACTCCATCCATCTATTTTAGGGTGGTAAGATATACGCCATTTCCATACGGTTCCCATTACTTTCGGGAAACTTTACCAAACATTCGACACAAATGTCTAGTCTCGGTCCACCACTATTGTTAGGCACTTCACACTAACAACGGCTTGGTTGAACGATACACATATTTCTCAGGTAGGGGCATGAGCAGTTTGGTGCCGACAATCTAATGTAAACGTCTATGAATATACCCTTCTTCGTTCCACCGCTACTCTCTTCACACGAGTAGGTGAAATGGTCAATCATAGACCAGAATGCTCTTACTACAAAGTCTTCCTAATCATGCTCATTTCATTTGGCTTTCCACGCCATCGCAAATATCTTCGATGGGTTTTTTACTCGACGTATCTACTACCCCAATCGCTTTTCCTTAGCGAATGAGAAAAAATACAATCAATAGTCCGTCATGGACTTCGTATACCAACACGATTTCTCCCACGACATACTACAACAACTTGCTGCTCGCGAGAAAGACTAAATTTCCTGCCTAGGAAGTAGTGCCTCTATCACTTTAGGGCGATCACTATCGTAATGAATTCTAAATCAAGCACGGAATAATACTTCCCACAAAGCTTAAGCTTGTGAGACGCATAGACAACGGGTTTATTCTCCAGTATTATTACTCCCCATCCTGACAGAGACATGTTCCTTAAATTCACCCCTGAACTTATCAAAATGGACTCAGGAGTGAAAATCAACTCACCCTTTTAACTCCCCAAAAGTTAGGTTACCAATGTAACACTTTAACTAGAAGAGGCTTCATCTCCTTTGGCCCAACTTTCCGAATCACTCAAGATTCGATACTTCTCGTTTCTAGGGACCTACTCCCCCTAAGGGTTAACCCACAACATATTTGTTGTCAACACCCTATAGCCTTCCTAAACCAACATCACATGCCCTAATGGCCTCACGTCCTAATAAATCTAAGATATATATATATATATATATATATATATATATATCCTATCTAAGTCGTAGACGTATATAGTACTAAGTATATCCCTAGTGTCCAAGACCTATCTCAACTTCCGACATTCGCTCGGTTTCATGCGTGGGACGTCTCGTCAAAGCGAAATCCAAATTAGGAACCCTCCCGTTACACTACTACCTCGCATCGTTGGTCATCAAGATGTGATGGTCTAAAACACATGATTGGGATCGAAAAAAGTCTAACTCACAACCCTATTAATAAGATTTTACTTTTATGTATTTCCATGACAAATAATTAAAGGATTTCAACTACTCAGACATTTACTTTCTATAAAGTCTTAAAAATACTTATCCAATACATACTTACATCATTTTTAAATAGCCTTCTTATCAAGGCATAACTCGAAGTCTCAATTCGACTTCGTATCTTAGTCTCCCTCACCTCGATCAGAGGAGAGAACTATACACAGTGCTTCTATCTCGCACTATAATAGCCCTTAATCACTCTTCTACGTGATTCTAAGCTAAACCATTCAACCAAACTCTTAACCAACAAAATAAAATATAATAAAATGGAATGAACTAAAAGAAGAAAGAGCAGCATCTCCACACTTCTTACGTCGTTGAGGTTCCCGCGTGGAGCGTCCCGCAAAAGCAGAATCCAAACAAGGACCCCTCCTATGCATTACTACTCAACCTTGTTGGTCGTGGAGATAAAGCATAACAATCACATATAATGCAAACAAGAAATCAAACACCCACACAAGATAACACAAGTAATAAAAACCTCCTGCATACCTCAACCACCCCTATAAAGTCTCAACCTGTATCCAGGAGTGACATTATAGGACAACTAGTTCCACCCTGAAACTAGAAGTAGGATAGCCTCGCAATCTATTTTCTTGCTATCACCCCAATCAAACCAAAATATCTTTACTTGTGTTGTAAATATCATACAAGTAATACATAACGTACATAATACTTAAAAAAATATATATCATCACTCGCTTTATAACGAGTGAAGGAAAATATAAAACTTCCCTACAACGGAAGTCATATAATTACCCTATTTAGTAGCGTCGATATTA
This sequence comes from Sambucus nigra, assembly GCA_949130495.1. Taxonomy (NCBI): domain Eukaryota; kingdom Viridiplantae; phylum Streptophyta; class Magnoliopsida; order Dipsacales; family Adoxaceae; genus Sambucus; species Sambucus nigra. The sequence continues at coordinate 380,667,978 of OX422220.1, read as the reverse complement.
CTACAAACTGAATATGCACACCCGATTCTAGAGTAAACCTAATACTACTCTATCTTATCGTGGGGGATGCCCCACCCACTACAAAGGTGAAATTCCCACCAACATTCTTGCTAATCACCCTAGGTCAATACTAATGGTTCTCAGACTCCGTACTCGAGTCTTATCCGAAGCAACATTTCTTCCGTCAATGCCCCCAGCTAGGTACTTTATTCTTGCCCTTGTTGTCCAATCAACATAATAAAAATGCATGGTTCTTCCACGTCATAACCATTGTTCCACCCCTAGCTGCCAAACAATTTCCCATGCAGTCCCTCTTACTTTCTCAGTAAAAGAGAACACGCTCTCGGCCTCTTTTTCCTCAGTTTAATGAAACCTCCCCAGGCGGATGTTCACCAACGGGATTTCGTGATCACTGCTCCATCAGAAGTGTTAACAACACTTATTCTAGAGCCTATCATTCCATCGAAGGGATCTTTCTTCCTTATTTTGGTGTACGGCTTCCCTAACCGTCAAACTCTTTATTCACATGTCGGGCTCTGACCGAGCCTTGCGTGAACATTTGAGGATCTAACTTCTCCTCCTTCTATTTATCCCACAGAAACTTACTATAGAAAGTATCTATCGGGTTTCTCCACTGGCAAAACTTCCTTCACCCACACATGGGGTGACTGCGTCTCCACCCTTTCAACACCCCTCCTACGGGTTAAGGATTTTCCTCCACCCTTTTCACCTGGGCGCTTCTCCACTTCAATTTAACAACGCTTGTAATTTCAAGATTAGTACCACCCTCTACTCTAGCGGTAATTAGAAAACTGCATCTATTGTAATCAGTGGTCGCAGTAGCACGACAAAAAGTGCTATAAAAAGGGAGCGACCTTCCAAGCGGTCCTCCTCCCCGACCACCACTTATAGTTCCTAGTAATTTCATCTAATGAAGCCTTCACCACAACCTTCCTTAGCGCCCTTCTTCAATCGACCTACTAATCTCACACGAATGCGCAAAAGATTCAATGGGTTCTACCTTATGGCAGAAGAATGAGGTCTCACTGAGGAAATCAATGATCTTAATCCTAAGGCTCTATGTCCAATCAAAAGCAACGCTGAAAGCGTAAAGCGTTCACACAGACCCATACGGACTCTAGAACCTGATGCTCTGATACCATCTGTGACAACCCGCCATCCGAAATAGAGGGTGGCCAGCTCGATAGTCCTAAATAACGGAATCATAGATGGAATCATTCTCAGCATCACAACAAAACAAGAAGTATACGGGATAACCACTCCTTATTTCAGAAGACGGGTTGTCAAAATTTTAAATTTTAAAGTATATAAAAGAAAATAACTTAACAACCCAATAAAAATAAAGTGGAAATCCAAGAATATATAATATTACATACACCTCGAATAAACAATAAGGGACCGAATATGGTGTCGGTCAACAGGTACATACCAAAAGAGACAATATTTTAATGTAAATTACATAATACATTACATTAATCAAATACAACCGTTTGGGCCATGCACCCGAGTAAATGGCCCGATATTGACTAGAGTGCAAGAATGACGGCGTCTATTTTAGAATGTCCCATAATACCCCGAAAGCATCACGGCTCGCCAAAGACACCGGAATAGGATGTCAGATCAGACATCCTTGCGGCGGAGTACCTGAGCGGATATAAGATATATGCACAACAAGAAATATGAATGGGTCAGGGCCCGATTCTATATGATTATCAGATGAATAAAGAGTATGACAGTCATGAATGATAAATCATGATGAAAAACAAATAAGAATCTACCTACACAATTTAAAGTATAAGCTAAGACAATTTAATTAATCATGAATCTAATTTAATTATGCTAGAGAATAAGAATAATTAACATTTAATTAAAAGCTTACATCATATATTTCCATTCCTTATTAGGAATATATAATTACAATTAAGCACTTTGTGGCTTTTATCTCAATTACATGCCCTTCCTGGCATTTCATTCCTTAGCCGGAACATTATCATCAATAAATGCTCTTTGTGGCATTTCATTGTGCTCTTTATAGAACTTCATCATGCTCTTTATGCGATATCACATACATCAAGTCCCACTTGATTATGAATTGTTATATTTATATACATATAACGATTCTAAGACCGACCCTCGAGTTTTCCCACTGGGCGCGCCCCTAAATAACCTTCATCTTCCAGGGGCCTATCAAACAAGGCAGCCTAGGCACCTATCGCAACGTCGGGAAGTGGCCATATGACTGCGGGAGAGTCAAGACCACACCCGGAATCTCCTCACCAGCGCAGAAAATATACAACAACGCTCATATGGCCTTGGACTATATCCACCCTGCATTCACTAGCCACGGGGCTTCACCACACGCACGAAACTTCCCTTATGATGGCATTTAGAGAGGTGTGTTTAAGTAAATTAGCATTTACCAATTTCATAATTAAGTAAATTATCATTTACCATAATTATTAGCATTTCCATTTCATTTTCAATTCCATTTTACGTTGTATGTTTCATTTTGTTCGACACCATAATCATTTACGTTTTGTAAATACCTCATATTTTATCCGGAGCCATATCTAATTCACATCGTAGTTACAACCTCAAAGGAGTAAATAAACTCTTAATTATCTCCAAACATCTTAGGGTATTACTTTAAAACCTATTAGGGCTAAATCACTACAAAATCCAATAAAACCCATATTTGTTCATTTGATCCCATTACACAACTATCAATACAATTTATGCATCTTAAATCATATATTAGCAAGTAGAAAACTTGCCTTAGAGTTGAAATCTCCGATTTCTTGGTGGTAGAAGCAATCCCAATCCTTCGATCTTCAATCTCTCTCATTTCTCCTCTTTTCTCTTCCTCTCTCTTTCTCTCTATGTGCAAAACATATAATAGGGAAATGAAATAAGGGGCAAGACTTAAATCGTGGCTTAAGTCTAGAATTCCCAACTTAAGTGGTTAATACCGCATTAAAATGACTCCCAATACCCGTTAACATTAAAATCAGGCAAAAGTGCCAGAAACCCAAAAATACAATATGGCACTTATTTTGACTGTCTCCGACATTCTGGGACTAACTACACCCCGTAAACTGGCATCCGATAATATTATAAATTATTTCCAATTCCGGTTTCATTTAAACCATAATGTCATTTAAAATATATGACACTATAACACATACCACATGAGGGTATTTACCTACACATATGGTAAATATGCCACATTCTAATAAATATTAACCTTCAGTTCCATAAATTAATATTTACTCCAGTTCTAACATTTTATATAATTACCTTATGCGGTAAAATAATATGAAATTAGCCTCCTAAAAATGAGGGTTGTTACATAAACCTAGTATGTTAGCTCTGCTAGAGGAATTTAAAAAAATATGCAAAAACCTATTTTGGATGCCTTGTTGGAGACGCTCTAAATAAAGGAAATAAAACCATAAAAACACATGCAACGAGATAAATATATCAAACCTCCTGAATTTGCAGATGTGGCTCTATTTGCCTCGTGCTGTAATGCAAGTGACGTTGATAATGAGGAGTGCAGTGTAGAAAGCGAAAGTAGTTATATATTGTGGTGAACATGAGCCCTGATTGATCTATCATCATATAACGCTGGAATAGTTATTTTTAAGTTGGAACCACAATCATTACCTCACGACAAGCTCATATTTATATATCACTTTAACATTACTTCTGAAGTATATCATGACCTGAATTATGTTATTAATGAAGCATCAAAATCGAGAGGTGGTATTTTTAGGTTGTTCAACATAATTTATAACTGTAATTCTTATAAGTTATTTGTGCGCTTATTGTGCATATTTATAAATAAAACAAAAATGATTTGTGAATAAGTATAATGGCCCCATTTTAAAGCTAACTTAGGGCCCTCAAAACCAAGGGAAAGCCCTTTTCCTTCCTCAAGTCCATTTTTCATGCATAAGGTAATAAATGAATAGATTTTCTAATGAAATAAGAAAAACAAAGTGATAAATCTATTTGATTTTTAGTTATGCGCATCACTTACAAAACCACACATATAGAGAAGTCAGTATACCAGCAACGATCTCCAGGGAGCAGTCACTAGTAGTAATATCGAGAACTTCAGAGATTTCTTGGTAGTCTTCCATATGATGAACCAAACCATCCTTTATATGCAGTAATCAGTCATAGCACGTGAAGAAACTGGCCCCTAGATCAACAAGAAACTGCCTCACATCCATAACAGAATCTTCAGTGCTTAACAATACAAATTCAAATCAATTATAAAGACTTGGGTTGTTCAATTAAACGCAATTTTGTACTAATTACATAAATTACTTATACGGTAATATGTACAAAAGATGTGGAAGTTCAAAAGCTCCATGGCTATAACTAGGAACATAAATGATGAAAAGGACTAGAGAATGGATACTTATAGCTCAAGATTCGCATACTTATAGCTCAATCTTCTCACCCCCTTGTGTTTTGACAGGAATGGGATATAAATGGATATAACGTGCACATGAAACAATTCCCATTCCATGATTCTATCTCATAATCCCAAATTCCAGTTCATGTATTTGAAATAATAAATTTTAATTATGATAAAGATAGATAATTTAAGGTACAATGATGAACAAGGTCAGTGTAAGAGGAATGGGTAAAGGAAAAACTACAAGGAGGCTTATTTTTCAATATTCCACTTCAGAAACATATAGTTCATTTTCCCCATCTTTTGTAAAGAGGACTCGATAACTCATCCATTATTCATGTTGAAGTTACAAAATTTTAAAATAGTTCTCTAATGGTCACAATTGTTAGATTTGCCAAAACAAATAATGAATATCACAACTTGGCAAAAAAAAAATCCATTATCTCGAGACATTTTTGAAGGACGTCAATTATAATAATAGTCATTAGGTGAACTAACGCAACATTATTTACTTATTTATTTTAAAAAGTGAATCAAGGAAGCATTATTAAAGGCAGATGGCATCAAAATTTCTTCTCCCTTTAGTTATAGATGTGTTGGTGTATCATTGAGGCTCACGGTTCACCTCAATAGTTATTAACAATACATTAAATTAGACATATAACATCCCCAAAATTTTGTCCTTTGGCTATCATTTATGCCTTGTAGCTCTTTAATAAAACTACAATTATGGAATGAACCTATGCCAAACAAAGGAACTAATCCAAGATCTCATATGTGACTATCTCAGTATATTCTAAGATGATTTAGTTGGGTAACAACTATCATAATCTGTAGAATATACAATCATATTTAAGCAATTTAAACCACAAAACCAATAAGAGGGAATTTGTGGACAGTGAATTGAGGAACCAGGAGGGAGATTATTTATCTACTCCAATCACCATTAGAATACACCAACAAATTTATCTTGTTTTAATTGTCTATTATAGGGGAAGATAGAGGACCATCTCCAGACTAATTATCCCAATTTGTATAAACTAGTTCAACTTATGAAAGAAAAATAAAAGCTGGATGAAGCCCATTGTTGTCCTTGTGGCATCAGTATGTGAATTGTTCAAAAATTAGCAAGTTAAATCTACTATAAGTTATATATATATATATATATATATATATATATATATAGGTATAGTCCATGCCATTAATTATTTGCAGTATATTTAGTCTTCTGACGTGTAGATGCACCGTGACTCCAAAATATTGCATGTCTGCAAGACATCCGTGTGTCGTCCCATGGTTATGAGGGGCCACATGAAAAAGATATAATTTTCTAATTTCTAAAATTGTGGTGGTCAAGATATAATTTCCATTTCATTTTGTCTCCAATATACCTATGGCTACAAATTCTCTGTGCCTATGGTGCAATCTGCATGCGTCTTTCTTTAACCCGGAGCTAAAAGAAACTGAAAGATACACTAGCGCATAGTGTACCTATCCATATCACATGCCCGTTATCATTATTATCATTGTTAAATTTATAAAACTGAAGAGCCAAACTTTGATTTTAAGTAGGCTTAGATCTTAATTAATGGTCATTGTTACTTGAATTTAAAATAAAAATGATATTGCGCCGAGAAACCCAGTTAAACTACCAAATGAAAATGATCAAGATATAACTTTACTTAGATCCTCTACACCATAATATATGATATGGGGATTGCTATTGCAAAATACGTATAACAAACCTAAACTTACTTTCTTTGAAACAAAAGCCATAATATGTGCAACTTTAAAGAGGGAACTGACTTCAAAAAACTTCACAAATTTCTTAAAACTCTTAGTCTTTATTGATTGTTATCTATGAACATGCATCTTGATAGTTATGAACATGCGTCGTGTTTCTAAAAATAGTATATATATCTAGGTAAGAGTACTAAATTACCTGTATGGATAATACCTATAAGAGAAAAATGATTCAAGTTTATGTCGTGCATTGAACTGACGGTGCCATCCTTAGTCCTAAAATACTTAATTTGGAAACTGACATCGGGAAGAGAGTGAAAAAAGGCAACGAATATGGTCTCCAAGTGTTGGTTCAAACCAATCACCAGGTACGAATCATACGAACAATCCAATGCGAGGAACAATGACTCACCCATCACTATCTGGGTAGACTCAGACGACCTACTCGTGTTTGAACAAGTTAATAATGAAGAGAACATTTCCAAAATGACTAAAACCAAAGTAGACTTGAACAGAGTCTAGAATAGTACTATACTTTCTCGAAACCTTCCCACTAGTCACTTGCTAAAATTGAGAGTCATGTGAAGACACAACCACTTCCCTCAGGTGGCTTTGATACCTATGGGGCTACCTGTGCCTCAATCCGAGCCACTTCATTGTTGTTTTCATTTTTTACTCCAAAAATCGACTTATAACGTCAAAACAATCATCTACTAGTCATTTTCCAAAACCGATAGTCTGATGAGAATACAAAAACTTCTCACAAGTTACTTTTGTACCTCTTAGGGTGTTCGTGCCTCTCTCAGGGCCACTTGATTGATGTTTTGAGTCTTTGCTCCCTAAGGTCCATTTTATACCACAAAATGATCGTATACTAGTCAATTTTGGCAAATGGAGTTTGATTAGGAAAAGGAAACTTCCCACATGTTCCTTTTGTGCGTCTTGGGTGTCTGTTCCTCTTTTAAGGACACTCGATTAATGTTTTGAGTTTTTTCCTCAAAATATCCATTTTTAACACGCAAAAGAACATACATAAGTGAGATAATTTCTAAAATCAAATGTCCAATGATGAAACTGCCTCTTCCCACATGATACGTTAATACCTCTTGGAGTGTTCGTATCTCTTATTAAGCCACCAAGTTCCTATTTTCAGTTTTGACTACTAAATCTCATTCTCAACCCTATAGCAAGCGTATACTAGTTAACTTCAGCAATAAAGATCTCGGTGAGGACATGATCCACCCCTTAAGTTACTTAGATACCTTTAGAGTTATTTGTAACTCTTTCCATGCCACTTCATTTATGTTTTTCACCACTCAAAATGAAATGAGAAAATTGACATTTTCCACCTAAGAAGCACGAACACTTCTTTCAAGGTGACATACCCGTGTAAGACACTCTAACACTTGTATGACCCTTCGCGTGGCTTGTCAGACTTGATTGACATTAAAAAAAAAGGTAGGCACTTCACGAACATGGCCTAGACATTTCATGGACACAACGAGGTGCCAAAATTAAAGAACACTAAGAAATTAAAGTACCATCCGGTAAAATTAAATCTTTAAGGCTGTATGAATAATAAGAAGATAAGTTGATATAATATAGTTATTAAAGAACCCTAAGAAATTCATATCTTTGACTTACAATTTAATTGTCATTATTAAATGGTGAAATACTGAACCATATTAATTTTAATATATTAGTTTCACAATTTTGTTTTTAAATGCATAGTAGATGTCGTCGTGCACTTATTTTTTAAATTTGTCATGTCCGTGACGAGTCGGACACGACACCCGTATCCATGTCCATGCTTCATAGTTTCCCATGAGATACTTGAATAACATTAGCGATTTTTTCAACGGTGATGCATGTTTGAATTAATTTGGGTCCATCAGATTTATCACAAAATAAAATCAAAATCGAATAATAAATCAAATTAAGACATAAATTAATTAACACAAACAAATATATCAATAATTCCAACTGAAACTCACACAAACAAGTCTACAAATATTTTCATAAATTAATCTTTAAACTATACTATCAAGTTGTCATTATTATATTAAAGTCAGAATATATAAAACCAAAAATAGTTTTTGTTATCATACTAAATTATTGAGAAAATTATTTAAAAAATCCATAAATTTGTATGAAATTTTAATTGTAATCTTTTTTAAATTTTAAATAATAAAAATGAATTATGAATCCTTTTTATATATGAAAATGTATAAACTAGTATTTTGGATTTTAAGGATATAAGGAAGACATATAACAATTATGGAATTTTTGGATGTTAAAAGCACATAATGTAAGGAAAAGATAATTTAGGGATTATGTAATCATTTAGTAAAACAATAAAAATTCACATGAGAAATATGAAATAATTATAAAATCAAAATTCTATCTTAAAATTGTCATTCCAATAGTATAATTGTACTAAATTGGCTACAAACAAGAGAAGAAAACATATGTAGATGAAAACACTTATAATTCGTGAATATAATAATCACTCACATTTGCAGAAGAAAATCATGTTGAAATTTTGATTCTCTCTCATTAATATAATAGTCCCCTTGATATAATTTTTACGATAGTGTACTATGTGCATCTGCCTCCTAGTATGAAACAATTTACAACAAGCAGAAGAAGCACTGCAATGTATTTGCCCCACGAACCACCAATGGTGACACTCGCTTTGACTCCACGAAAGTAGTACAAAAAGGAACTATTTTGAAAATTCACATAACAATGGGAAATATTATTATTTATATGCACCAAAACCGCATTTTTGAAAAAGACATGTCTGTTTATAATTAAATACAATAAATAGATCAAATTTAATTGATTATAATTGATGCTCTAGATACAAACTAACATTTAAAGTTTAATTAAATTGGTGACATTTCAAAGATGAATTTTGATGTTTTTGTTTTAATTAAAATGACGATGTCTTCCTGTTGTGGTTTAAAAATTTGAAATGTTTTGAAATTAATTTTAACCCAAATTTTGAGCCCATCATTCAAGAAGAAAGCCCAAATAAAAAAAATTCAAAAAAATAATATTGGCTTAATAAAGACTTACATACCATAGTTCTAGACCTGGACATGGATGCTTGTGGGCTTTGTTCTAGACCATAGTTCTTACCATTTCTTATGCCTTTTTTTATGTGGGGCAAAGTTTCTACACTAAATACACCAACTAGTTCATGAGCAAAAGGGATTATTTGAAGCAAAAATTATCATTCATTTATTATTTGTTTCGATCAAATGAATATACAACTTTGTTCACCTTCTAGAGGAGGACTCATAGTTAACTTGACCCGCTATTTTTGTGTTGTGGGTCCCATATTAATTAAGGCTCCAAGTTTACAAAAATCAAATTTTGTCAAATTAATTAATTGGGTTAAAATACAATTTATCTAACATAATGCAAGTTCCACGGGGTATTTAGTAGAAGTATAGTCCCTCTTAATTTAAGAAATGATTTTATATACTAAGGACCAAGACCGACCATAAGCATGTGCCCATTAGTCACTCGCACATTTCCCAATTTGGAAGAAGCCCCAACATAAATACATTTTAGAGACCTGAGATAAATTAGTTGCACACTTTGAATTGCTTAATTTCAAGGTGAGTTTAGTTATTGAGATAATTAATTCACAAAGTGGTAGGGTTTTCCTGGAATGGAACCATAAAAGAAATTAAAATGAAATGAAAAGTCAATCACCCCAATTAAAATTGGTGAATGTTCCACTTCCCAAAATAATTCTTTCATTTCTCTCATCCGGTAATACCCCATATATTACATGATTATTTAAATGATTATTTATTCATCTATTAATGTCTACTCGGGTGAATTAACTGGTAATTTATTAGGTTTAATTAGTTTAAATTATTCATCGAAGTTTAAAATGAGTATATAACGACTCATAAATTAAATTAATACAGTTATGATTAATCTAATATTGCAAGTTGATTTTGTTATATTGGGCTATGGGGGAATACAGATGCCCGGAATAGTATTTCAAACATTGTAAATTGGGTTCGGGGGTAGTCATAACTTTGTGAATTTCTGATTTTTTCCGATTTTTTCGAATTCAATTTTTTTAATTTTCTAAAAAGATCGGATCGATAATCAAAATAATTATTTTATTTCTGAAAATACAAAATTCTAATAGGCATTTTGTGATTCGATTCGGTCCAAACACACGATAGGGAGTCCCAAATAATTTGGAACAAACATATGAGTGCTTCTACTGCGACTTAATTTTTGACATAATTTTTTGGAACAAACTGACGTGTCAGTTTATTATTGATTGATTTTTAGGTCTCCCTGGCATCGATCCCGAAAACTAACCAATAATAAACTGCCACATATGTTTTTTCCAAAAATTATGTCAAAAATTAAGTTAAAAACGTATTTTTGCAAACATATTGCACTCTCATCTGGGAACTCGGTGCAGTGAGCTTCTCATAAGCTTCCGGTCTTAGTTACCTATAGAAACACCAACTCTTTTCAGTGCCATATAATATGGCCTTAGTTACCTAGATAAACACTTAACTCGTAGAGTGCCTAGAAAAATAGTCCATCACATGAAACAATTTACAACAAGCAGAAGAAGCACTGCAATGTATTTGCCCCACGAACCACCAATGGTGACACTAGCTTTGACTCCATAAAATAGTACAAAAAGGAACCATTTTGAAAATTCACATGACAAAGGGAAATATTATTATTTATATGCACCAAACCGTACTTTTATACTAATATACAAGAAATAGATCAACTTTAATTGATTATAATTGATGCTCTAGATACAAACTAACATTTAAGGTTTAATTAAATTGGTGACATTTTCAAAGATGAATTTTGATGTTTTTGTTTTAATTAAAATGACGATGTCTTCCTGTTGTGGTTTAAACAATTGAAATGTTTTGAAATTAATTTTAACCCAAATTTTGAGCCCATCATTCAATAAGAAAGCCCAAATAAAAAAATTTCAAAAAAATAATATTGTTTTAATAAAGACTTACATACCATTGTTTTAGACCTGGACATGGATGCTCGTGGGCTTTGTTCTAGACAATAGTTCTTACCATTTCTTATGCCTTTTTTTATGCGGGGCAAAGTTTCTACACTAAATACACCAACTACTTCATGAGCAAAAGGGATTATTTGAAGCAAAAACTATCATTCATTTATTATTTATTTCGATCAAATGAATATACTACTCCTGTTCACCTTCTAGAGGAGGACTCGTAGTTAACTTGACCCGATATTTTTGTGTTGTGGGTCCCATATTAATTAAGGCTCCAAGTTTACAAAAATCAAATTTTGTCAAATTAATTAATTGGGTTAAAATACAATTTATCTAACATAATGCAAGTTCCACAGGGTATTTAGTAGAAGTATAGACCCTATTAATTTAATAAATGATTTTATATACTAAGGACCAAGACCGACCATAAGCATGTGCCCATTAGTCACTCGCACATTTCCCAATTTGGAAGAAGCACTAACATAGATACATTTTTGAGACCTGAGATAAATTAGTTGCACACTTTGAATTGCTCAATTTCAAGGTGAGTTTAGTTGTTGAGATGATTAATTCACAAAGTGGTAGGGTTTTCCGGGAATGGAACCATAAAAGAAATTAAAATGAAATGAAAAGTCAATCACCCCAATTAAAATTGGTGAATGTTCCACTTCCCAAAATAATTCTTTCATTTCTCTCATCCCGTAATACCCCATATATTACATGATTATTTATTCATCTATTAATATCTACTCGTGTCAATTAACTGGTAATTTATTAGGTTTAATTAGTTTAAATTATTCATCAAAGTTTAAAATGAGTATATAACGACTCATAAATTAAATTAATACATTTATGATTAATCTAATATTGCAAGTTGATTTTGTTATATTGGGTTATGGGGGAATACAGATGCCCGGAATAGTATTTTTAACATTGTAAATTGGGTTCCGGGGTTGTCATAACTTTTTGAATTTCTGATTTTTTCCGATTTTTTCGAATTCATTTTTTTTTTAATTTTCTAAAAAAATCCGATCGATAATCAAAATAACTATTTTATTTCTGAAAAAAAAAATTCTAATAGGCATTTTGTGATTCGATTCGGCCCAAACACAAGATAGGGAGTCCCAAATAATTTCGAACAAACATATGAGTGTTTCTACCGTGACTTAATTTTGGACATAATTTTTTGGAACAAACTGATGTGTCAGTTTATTATTGATTGATTTTGGGTCTCACTGGCATCGACCCCAAAAACTAACCAATAATAAACTGCCACGTATGTTTATTCCAAAAAATTATGTCAAAAATTAAGTTAAAAACGTATTTTTGCAAACATATTGGACTCTCGTCTGGGAACTCGGTGCTGTGAGCTTCTCATAAGCTTCCGGTCTTAGTTACCTATAGAAACACCAACTCTTTTCAGTGCCATATAATATGGCCTTTGTTACCTAGATAAACACTTAACTCGTAGAGTGCCTAGAAAAATAAGCATCACATGAATCACAAATCACTTCACTAATCAACCCACGAATATAATAGTCCCCTTGATATAAGTTTTACGATAGTGTACTATGTGCATCTGCCTCCTAGTACGAAACAATTTACAACAAACAAAAGAAGCACTGCAATGTATTTGCCCCACGAACCACCAATGGTGACACTAGCTCTGACTCCATGAATGTAGTACAAAAAGGAACCATTTTGAAAATTCACATAACAAAGGGAAATATTATTATTTATATGCACCAGACCGCATTTTTGAAAAAGACATGTCTGTTTATAATAAAATACAAGAAATAGATCAAATTTAATTGATTATAATTGATGCTCTAGATACAAACTAACATTTAAAGTTTAATTAAATTGGTGACATTTTCAAAGTTGAATTTTGATGTTTGTATTTTAATTAAAATGACTATGTCTTCTTGTTGTGGTTTAAACAAGTGAAATGTTTTGCAATTAATTTTAACCCAAATTTTGAGCCCATCATTCAAGAAGAAAGCCCAAATAAAAAAATTTCAAAAAAATAATATTGGCTTAATAAAGACATACATAGCATAGTTCTAGACCTGGACATGGATGCTTGTGGGCTTTGTTCTAGACCATAGTTCTTACCATTTCTTATGCCTTTTTTTACGCGGGGCAAAGTTTCTACACTAAATACACCAACTACTTCATGAGCAAAATGGATTATTTGAAGCAAAAACTATCATTCATTTTTTATTTGTTTCGATCAAATGAATATACAACTTTGTTCACCTTCTAGAGGAGGACTCATAGTTAACTTGACCCGATATTTTTGTGTTGTGGGTCCCATATTAATTAAGGCTCCAAGTTTACAAAAATAAAATTTTGTCAAATTAATTAATTGGGTTAAAATCCAATTTATCTAACATAATGCAAGTTCCACGGGGTATTTAGCAGAAGTATAGTCCCTCTTAATTTAAGAAATGATTTATATACTAAGGACCATGACCGACCATAAGCATGTGCCCATTAGTCACTCGCACATTTCCCAATTTGGAAGAAGCACTAACATAGATAGATTTTAGAGACCTGAGATAAATTAGTTGCACACTTCGAATTGCTCAATTTCAAGGTGAGTTTAGTTGTTGAGATGATTAATTCACAAAGTGGTAGGGTTTTCCGGGAATGGAACCATAAAATAAATTAAAATGAAATGAAAAGTCAATCACCCCAATTAAAATTGGTGAATGTTCCACTTCCCAAAATAGTATTTTTAACATTGTAAATTGGGTTCCGGGGTAGTCATAACTTTGTGAATTTCTGATTTTTTCCGATTTTTTCGAATTCAATTTTTTTTTTAATTTTCTAAAAAAATCCGATCGATAATCAAAATAACTATTTTATTTCTGAAAAAAAAATTCTAATAGGCATTTTGTGATTCGATTCGGCCCAAACACACGATAGGGAGTCCCAAATAATTTCGAACAAACATACGAGTGTTTCTACTGTGACTTAATTTTTGGCATAATTTTTTGGAACAAAGTGATGTGTCAGTTTATTATTGATTGGTTTTGGGTCTCACTGGCATCGACCCCAAAAACTAACCAATAATAGACTGCCACATATGTTTATTCCAAAAAATTATGTCAAAAATTAAGTTAAAAACGTATTTTTGCAAACATATTGGACTCTCATCTGGGAACTCGGTGCTGTGAGCTTCTCATAAGCTTCCGGTCTTAGTTACCTATCGAAACACCAACTCTTTTCAGTGCCATATAATATGGCCTTAGTTACCTAGATAAACACTTAACTCGTAGAGTGCCTAGAAAAATAGGCCATCACATGAATCACAAATCACTTCACTAATCAACCCACGAAGACACTCTCAAGCCCTTTCTTGCTTTTCACACAAAACCATCTCTTCATTTCTTTGTTTGTTCTTATCGTACATCTATTGAAACTCATGAACAGCAACATGAACACCCTTCAGCCTTGTTCATCATCTGTGAATTTGGCTTTCAAACCTCCACTGGGGTTTCACTTCCACCCCAGTGATGAAGAAATATACCAAATGCTGTATGAAAAGATCACTCGCGGCCAATTATCGGATAGTGTCCTCCAACATCTTGTGAGGGAGAGGAACCTCTACGAGGAGGAGGAACTCCATGGGATATTTGAGGGGTGCACTAAAGTGAACACCCTGTATTTCTTCACTCCCTTGAAGATGTTGGCTCAGAAAGGGAAAAATACTAAAAATATCAAACGTACAGTCGGCAAGGACAAGGGCACCTGGAAATGCCAACAAACCCACAAGTTCAAAAATGGGCGAGAGAAACGAAAACTCAGATATCATCACAACGCCTCTAAACACGACAAAAAGTGGATAATGACTGAGTTCGTTTTGCCAAATAAGAATAACTACGCCTTTTGCCGGATTAAAAGAAAGATTCACCAAGATGAGGATGCCCAGCCCCCCAACCATGATTATGCTCAGCGACTACCAATAAGGGTTGAAGATTATATCCCGTCATCCCCCCCATTTCCAATTGAAGATTATGCCCAGCCTTCCCACCCATTTCCAACAACAACAATAAGCCTTGAAGATTCTATCCAGCCATCCCACCCATTTCCAACAACAACAATAAGTGTTCAAGATTATATCCAGCCATCCCAGCCACAACAGAATGATCAACCACCCCACATGAGCGCTTTCATTAGTGACTTTACGCAGTGGGAAATAGAGCAAGCATCGCAGCCACACAACCAGCCATCAGAGGAACAAATAAACATCGTGGAAACCCAGCCACTCCTAACAACACCAATAAGCGTGGAAGACTACGGCATCCACAATTTGAAATCGCCTACTGAAGAGCTGACCAACGGCCAATATCACCCTGATGAATATTTCAGTTATGATGAGCTCTTACAATGCTAGATATATATATATTTTATATGTTTTTTAGTCGGGACTTGTCACTTTCCTTATTGTTATCAAAGTTAATATGCAATTCACGATTAATTACATCTCCTCGTATGCTTTTTTTATTTAGAATGTTTAGTTGTTGAAAGTTGATGATGGAACAGTATGGCCTTATAAATGGATGATATACTAAATATTTAAGATCGTTATAATATTTTCCAATGATAATTAATTCCATCTTTTATATAGCATTACTTGTACAATGATGACAATTTCTGTCACGCAGGCTGTTATGAAAAATATAAATATTATAAAATCATTGCTTAGTATATCTGATTTGATGACCAAAGAAAATATGCATCTTTTTACAATCAAAGTTGATAACAAAATTCATGTAAAAAAGAAAAATACAAAAAACAGCCCCTATAAAATAAGTATTGGATATGAGTAAGGAAATGTAGCAAAAAGTTGAAGAACATATTTTGTAGATGAACATAAAGAGTGTGTATACCCAAATGCTAAAAAAATAGTTCCAAAAAAGAAATTAAAATTCGATGTAAAGGATAAATAATTATCAATCGACAAAGTAACAAAAAAATGAGTTATTCTAAATCTTATGCAACTCACAAAACATAAGACAAAATTGTTATCATAAGTCAAATCAACACATGTGAGGAAAAATATAAATTGCATTTTCAGAATTTTTTTGGGTCAAATAGAGTATGTGACTTGATATGAAAACTAACACAATTGAGTGACATATGGTGAATATGAATTGTCCCCCATATCATATTGGAGAGATGGAAAGATAGAGTACGAACTCGATATCCACTGAGTTGAGTACAATGGACGATTGTTGAATTTTAGAATTTTGGTTTGCAAATTTCAATTCCACGTGATAATATTTGGACCAAATAAACCCTAAAATATTATATAACCTGATAATAACACCAAAGGTCTATGTAAAAAACAAATTTTATGATTAATCAACTATGTTAGTTTTTTCTTTATTAACCAACTCAAATAACATTATTTACAATTAAACATACTTTTATAGGGTATTACGCTAAAAACATTTAGAGCTTTTCCATTGGATGCTAACCTGAGTCATCAATTTATACATAAAATACAACTTGTTAGGAAAAATACGCTACATGATATAGTCAATCATCAATAACACCCAAATCAGAAACTTGAACTGTTTAGAACAAGAGAACTGCATTAGTGAAGAACAAAAGGTTTCAAATTAATCGTGACTAATAATTTATCACAACGACATCGTACCTATACTCCAAAAATATTAATTACGTAGATTAATTTAAATCCATTCACAAACACAAATGGTGTTGTAGGGATAAAATGACATAACCATGAATACCGTTTCCTAATTAAATCTAATTATGCTAAACTTTTCCCTAGCTTAATTACTATTTAGATGAAGGTACATAGTTAAACCTAATTACTTCTTAGAGTTCATTAACTGGGAAAAAAGTAAGGTTGGGGCAAAAAATTTAGATTTTGTTCAAGGCAAAAGTGAGAAAAAATTCACATTGTAAAATGAAATAGTATTTTTGGGAGTAGCCATACATTTGTCGATAAGTAATGATTAATATTAGTGGCACTAGTTATGTTTTGGTTCGAATATCCTCTAAATTTTTTTTAGCCATTTTGCTTCTTCTTCTGCTTTAACTAAAGCAATAAATTCAGATTCTATAGCGGATCTTGATAATTGCACCTCAAAGAGTATAAATATATCCAGTTGTGAATTTTGAGTAATTGGAGTTAGATATCCAATTTTTATTTATGTATATTTTAACAATTGGATATCTTACATTGTGCAGTTCATCCTTAGAGAACACCCTAGATATCTCAGTACCCGTATGATGGATTTGTAATGATCTTATCTAGGATTACTCTTATATTAACATAGATTACTCACCGAACAATGTATATGAGGCCAAGTTCAAACTGATATATATATTAAACTGCCTAAGACATTAGAATATTCTAAATTTATTCATTCGAGTTTGATTGATAGGTGCTTTTATTAGACTCATATCGTATTCGTGATATATATCATGAATTTCTCAACATATTTCTATTAATCTTAATAGTTTTAGTAATCTTGAGACAAAATGAGGCATCCTCCATGCTTAAATATTTCACTTCAAATATCAAGATTGTGACAAAATGACTCCATTGGAAATTCTAGTAATATTGATTCCAATGACATCCTCCATGCCTAAATCTCCAACTTCAAATATATTATTTAGCGTATGTTTT
Organism: Sambucus nigra; assembly: GCA_949130495.1. NCBI lineage: Eukaryota > Viridiplantae > Streptophyta > Magnoliopsida > Dipsacales > Adoxaceae > Sambucus > Sambucus nigra. The sequence goes on along the minus strand of OX422220.1, from coordinate 380,650,077 downwards.
ATAGGATTAGTAACATCATTGTTTCTACCATTAGCATTTTGTTTATATATAAGTTCATAATGTCATATCCGTTTTGAGCGCTTTTAGGAGAAACACATTTGTTGCACTAATTTTTCTTAAAACCATTTGGCTTCATTAACATTGAAAAAAAATTCATGTTACTTTTTTGGTGCTTGCTCAAACTATAGAGTGATTTGATGAGCTTAGGCACGTCCTTCCCCTTTGCAAGATGCATAAAACATATCAGTTATTTATACATAATTTTCATCAAATTCACCATTTAAGAAAGCTATTTTGACATCCATTAAATATATTTCCAAATCATGTATTGCAGATATTTCAATTAACAAATGTGCGAATGAAATTCATGTAACTACTGAATAAATGTGGAAATAATCACTTGGGATACAGAGCCCTCCTCCCCATCAAGCCATCATATTCCTGTAAGTCTTGGCCACCCTTTCATAGCTACGGCTAACGTGTTGATTAATATGCATAATAAGCAAACAAAACTAACCTTTGTGAAAATAACACTTGAAATGAATATCTTTAGCATCACCAAGCAAGTAGGTGACGAGGAACATTTACATGACACGAATTTTATTGAAGAGGTAGACACAAACATTTTGAGTGTAATAATTTTGGGGATCCACTTGAGGAATGTTTAGTGATGAGAGAGAGAGAGAGAGAGAGAGAGTGTGTATTTTGAGTTTGATCACGAGGTGAGTAGGATGAGGGAGATGCCAAGTGAGGGAAAGATTGAGGACGACGTGAGAGATGTGAGTTAGGTCTTGCGATTCGAGGAATTAGCACTGAGGGAATCATATAACTCAAATTGAAAAACCTACATTCCAATGTGAAATATTCTTATTTGGGGGAAGATGAGACATATGCTATTGTTGTCTCCTCTAGCCTAGATAAAGATCAAGGAGGGAAGCTTATGGCTATTTTGATAAAGCCCAATGGTGCTTTAGGTTGATCTATTATAAATTTGAAAGGAATAATTCCCTTGATTTGTACCCATAAAATCCACCTGGAGGAGAACATGAAGCCCTTGGGAAATGCAAAGAAGATTGAACTCGATTATGAAAGTTGTGGTGAGAATGAAAATCGTAAATTTTTTGGATGAGGGAATCATCTATACCTTCTCGAATAGTAAATGGGTCAGTCCAATCCAAGATGTTCCCAAGACGTCGGGAATCACCGTGGTTGAGAACACAAAAGGAGAACTTATTTCAAAACTTATGGCCACCGATTGGCGCATTTGCATTAACCATTGGAAACTTAATGCCGACACTAAAAAATACCACTTCCCTTTGTCGTTCATGGATCAAATGATCGAAAGAGTTTCGGGCAATCCATTTTACTAATTTTTAGATGGTTATTCCTATTATAACCAAATAGAAGTGGATGTTTTTTATTAAGACACGACTACCTTCGCATGTCCTTTTGACACTTTTTCCTGCAAAAGGATGCCATTTAGATTATACAATGTGCCATCGACCTTTCAAAGTTGCATGTTAAGTCTTTTTAGTAACATCATTGAGAGATGACTTGGGGTCACTACACCAAAATGACAAAATTGTCACCTTTCAGCCGGCCACCCTTGTCAAGGTCATTGACCGTGACAAAAAACACGCGTTTTATGCCACGGTCATTGACCTTGACACGACCGTGACAAAGAATTTTCACGGTCATAGACCGTGACAAGTCCGTGACACATTTGCTTGTCACGGACAATAACCGTGACAATTCTTTAAATAATTGTCACGGTCAATGATCTTGACACGACCGTGACAATGTTTTCAGGAAAAACCCTTTCCCCCTTCTTTTTTCCCTCCCGCCGTTCCCTCCCTCTCTCTCTCTCTCTCTCTCTCTCTTCCATTTATATATATGTTTGTGTGTATATATATGTATGTATGTGTGTATATATGTGCGTGTGTGTGTGCGTGTGTGGGGGGTGGGGCAGGGTGGGGGTAGGGTGGGGGGTAGGGGTGGGGCAGGGTGGGGGTAGGGTGGGGGCAGGGGGTGGCGAAGGGTGGGTGTAGGGGTGTGGTAGGGTGGGGGTAGGAGGTGAGGCAGGGTGGGGGTAGGGGGTGTTTGCATTTTTTTATTGACAAATTTTGTTAAATTGATCTATATTCAGTACAAATTTTGGTTTTTCGAATCATGTATGCCCAAAACTTTGATCTTTGGTAATGCAATACCTAATGAATGACAAACTTAAGAGGTAACCAAAAGAAAATCAATCTAAATGCAAAGTAAAGGGATATAGCTCAAAGAAAATCAATCTAAATGAAAAATCAATCCATATATGGAGTTTTTTGTTGACTTTATATGGTGAAATAATCACATGACTTTATATCCATCAAATAAAAGCACGAAAACTAAAAAACTACAATAAGGGTTAAAATGGCATCCGAAGTTGCTAAAAGCATGAAAAATAAAATATTTTTTAAGATTTGTGGTGAATAACTAAAGTTAAAAAAAGTATTATTTTAGTCATTAAATTACTTTTTGAATTCGGGCGATGCGCATACATTTGTAGTAATTGTCTTATAATAAAGATCATTTAGTCTATGTTGTTAAAAAATTTGATCAAATTGGTGATGAGCCCTAATTATATTTACTTTTTATTCCTATTTAACTTTTCTTTCTATACACCCCTAATTATATTTAAAGTTTAATAAAATAGGAGTTATAGAAAGAAAAGTGGGGTTGAAAGAAAAGTGGGGTATGATTTATAAAAAGCACAAAACAATAGTAGAAATTCAATACCTGAAATTAACATTGAGATTTTTTTAAATAGACAGTCACTACTGTGTGTGTGTTTAAATTGAAAGAAGACGTGGGAATTTTATTAAAGATTTTTATGGGAACTTGTTATACTAGAACTTAGATGAACACTAAGTGATGAAAATAGTCCTTAAAATTGAAAATTAAATAAAGTTTATAAAAGTAAAGATGCTGGTAATACATCAAAGATAAATTAATAAGGACTAAATAACAAAACGTGTTCAAGTGTATAACAGGAAAGAAAATGTGGTATTTAAAATTCTTAAAATTCTTAAAGTAATGTTAAGGGACTAAAAGACCCAAGACAACTTGCCAGTAAGTCACAGACCGAAAAAGTTATGACGGGTGATGAAAGCCCGTAAACATGTTGGGGTGGGGGTGGTGTATGATTATTTAAATATGGGATGTAATTCACAATATATATATACACATGCATGTTGTTAGAAAGTCTTAAATGTAATTCTCACTTTATTAATGCCAAACCCGACTCTCTTATAAGATATGCATATTGTGATAATATTATATCTGTACTAATAACATTTTTTTACAGCAAATGTCTCCTTCAGATATTAAGGCGAAGATGATGATGCTGTTTATGATGATGTCGTCTGGGGTCGGTGGTAGTGGAGGCGACGAGGGCTCTTCCTCCCTTAGGCTCCCCAAATATGGAAAATATGGGATTACCGTCGAGAACAAATCGGAGATATTAGCGAGATCCCTCGTTCTGCTAAAGACGGTCATCGACCCGGCGTTTATGAGTTGGAAGGAGGTGCCATATGAGCTCAAGTTAGCTGTTTGGGCGGCACTACAGGTAATATATTTATATTTATATTTATATGAATATTTAAATTTCAATTTCAATTTCAATTTCAATTTCAATTTCGATTTCATATTTATATTTATATTTTATTTATATTTATATTTATATTTATATTTATATTTATATTTATATTTATATTTATATTTATATTTATATTTATATTTATATTTATATTTATATTTATATTTATATTTATATTTATTCGCAACTAACATTGTATTTGTTGGACAGTAACAATTCAACTTGGATCCAAAGCTACGCGATCCCGTCTTGGAGCAGATTAGGGAGCAACTCAAGTCGTGGAAAAAAAATATGCGGGCACAGTACTTTGGGAAAACACTAGAGTCGATTATCCAATGGCATGAATCCATCCCCCCAAGGAGCCGATCTCACTGGCACAATGGCAGAAGTTCATTGACAATGAGATCGAGGATCGAGAATCGGCATCTCGCCAATCGGGGAGGGAAAATCGGGCAAAAAAGACGGACGTGCACTACTCCGGCCGGACCTCTTACGCCGAGGTGGAGCATAGGATGCAGGTAAGATTTAATTTTTCTATAACTATAGAAATATATTATTCTTCATTATTTTACTTTGAAGGGCCGATACTAATTTTACTTTACTTTATTTTATTTCGGGGGTAGGGAGTGGGCCAGGGGGTAAGCCACATAGGCTCGATACTTATGTGGCTCTTCGGACGAAGAAGGGGAAGGACAAGGAGGTGTCCCCAAGCGTCGCGACCACGATTGTAATTAATCCGACAGATTAATTTTTGTTAATTACGTTATAATTTTTTAGTTTACTTATTTTACTAATCATGTGCTTTTTTTCGTTTCAGGCAAAGCTTATGGAAGTGCATGAGTCGCAGTCTGATGCCGACAAGGCATCATTATCTACAGACGCACTCAGTCAAGTGCTTGGCTCTGATTTCAAGGGGAGGACAAGGGGGGTGAGCTCGTGGGTGGCCAAATCTAGGATCATCGGATTGGAGACGAGCGACACCGGGTGGGCTCGAACGGTGGATTCACACGACGCAAAGCTGTCCCGTTTGGAGGTGACGGTCCATGATATGTACGCATTCATGAAGCATACGTTGGGCGGGGACTGTAAAGGGAAAGGGAAAGGGAAGGAAAAGGCGGTGGAGGAGGAGGTGTGGGAGGACGAGGCGCAGGATGACGAGAATGTGGACCTCGTTGATTCATCACCGACACGTTCGTACTTCGATGATCCACTTCCCTATTTAGCGCCCTTCAACAGACCAATGTCGACACTTGGTTGGCCGAGCGTGTTCATATTGGACGTATTTGATGGCAAGCGGATAGGGCGGGGGTTGAGGGACCCGAATATCGTCCAGGGTGGAATAGTTCATGGACGTGCGCTTCAAGAGATGGAGTCCAGGGTGCTCGTCACGCATGTCATACTCGGGAAGGAGAACTCCCTATTGCGGTTGCGCGAACAATGCGGCATGACGTATATTAGTGGGTACGTCAATTCGTATGTCGTGTGGCCTACTCACCTCCTCAGTTTTAACAATACACCAGACATGTAGTGACATTGTTTTAAGTTTGAATTGAATTGTTTTAAGTTGTTACATTTGAATTATATCGTGATGCATATTGTCTCTATTTGAATATATATTTGCATTATCTTTAGTTTGTTTGGATATATGATATTTGGAAAGGGTAAAAATATACTGCTGGGCAGTGGCCATACTGACCAGCAAATTTTTTCTAAATTCTGAGAAGAATTGTCACGGTCATTGACCGTGACAATTTTTTTAAAAAGGGTCACGGCTTTATTACGGTTATAAACCGTGACAAACGTGTCATGGTCGTTGACCGCATCACGACCGTGGCACAAAATGCGATTTTTGTGTCAAGGTCAATGACCGTGACACGACCGTGACAAAAAAAGTTGTCTCGCCTCGAAATGTCACGGTCATTGACCTTGACAAGTTGGATTTGTCAAGGTCAATGACCTTGACAATTCGGCAGATTTGGTGTTTATGGATGACTCTAGCATTTTCGGCCGCTCTTTTGACCAATGTCTTTGGGTGGATATGGAAAAAATATACATCATTTTCGAAATTCCCAACCCAAGTTATTATAAGACGTGCGCTCATTTATGGGTCACGTGGGATTCTATTATAGGTTTATTGAGGATTTTAGCTCCATAGCTAGACCCTCAAGTAACTTACTCATTAAGGATGCCCTATTTGAGTGAAGTGAAGTGTGGCATGATGCCTTTGATAAATGGAAGAGAATGCTCATCTTCGCTCCCATAATGCAAGCTTAAGATTCGACTATCCCAATCGAGCTAATGTGTGATGCGAGTGACTACGTGATTGGGGCGATTTTAGGGAAAATGAGAGATAATAAGGCACATGTCATATACTATGTTAGCCGGACTTTAACCGTACCCCAATTAAACTATTCCACCATAGAGAAAGAGTTTCTAACGGTAGTGTTTGCCCTTGATAAATTACATTTATATCTTATCGGGTCACCCATTATATGATCTATCGACCATGCGGAACTAAAATACCTCCTTTCCAATAATGATGGCAAGTCGCGCCTCATTAGGTGGACCTTGTTATTCCAAGAATTTGACCTTTTCGTAACAAAATAAGAAAGGATTAGAAAATTTCAAAGACGACCACTTATCTAAGCTCTCGTATGACATACCTCAAGATCGCGTACCTATGGATGAGTATTTTCAGGATAAATAATTTTTTTCTACTTCCTCTCTACCTTGGTTTGTGCACATCGTGAACTATCTAGTGATGGGGGTCGTTCCCTCCTATTGGATTCCGCAACAGACTATTAAGTTTTCCACTAGGTTGTGCGTGTTCTTTTATGACGATCCCTTCAAATTAAGTATCGCGCAGACCAAATAATCTAGAAGCGTGTACTGGACAATGAGATCCAAAGTGTCATCCGATTTTATCACTCAAAAGAATGTGGAGGCCACTTTTTCATGAAGAAGATAACCACAAAGATTCTCCAATGCAATCTCTATTAGCCCATTATGTTATGGGATGTGAGCATATTTGATGATCATACGAGAGATATAAAAAAATGGACGCTATTACTAGACATGATATGACGTCGTTGACCCCTATCCTTTGTACTGAGATGTTCAACCATTAGGACATAAACTTCATGGGACCCTTTCTTCCCTCTTTTGGATTTCTGTACATCCTTATTGCGGTTGCATGAATGACAATAAGGCAGTGTTAAAGTTCATCAATGAACATATAGTTTATAATTTTGGTGGTCCTAAAGCCTTCATTAGTTAGAACAGATCACACTTTTTCAATAAGTCGTTCGATAAGTCAATGAGGAAGTATGGAGTTATCCACAAGGTTAGGAGAACTTACCACAAGAAAACAAATGCACAAGCTGAGCTAGCTAATCGAGTGATCAAAATCATTCTCAAAAATATCGTTGATCCCAGTCATTAGGATTGGTCAATTTGATTACTCGATGTGATATAGGCTTATCAAACCTCTTACAAAAACCCCCTCGGGATGTCCCCATTTTGATTTGTGTATGGAAAGCCTTGATAACTCCCTTCGATTTATAACACAAGGAGTTTTGGGAAATTTAGAGGTTTAACTTCAACTTGGATAAAGCCGGTGAAATGCAAAAGCTCCAATTAAATGAGTTGGAAAACGTACTCAATGATACGTATGAGAGGACCCGAATTACAAAAGAACGGATGAAACTTGCCCATGATCGGAACGTAAATTGCAAAGTGTTCCTTTCGGGACAAAAAATGCTCCTTTACAAATCACATTAACACTTGTTTCATGAAATGTTATGGTTAAGATAGTCCACACTCTTTCTTGTCAGTTAAGTGTTTCCACATGGTGCAATAGAGGTGCAGGATCCCAAAAATCGAAGAACATTCAAAATTAATGGACAAGGCCTAAAGCAGGAGTGTATTTGGGAAGTGAAGATAATTTTACTGTCGGACCCCGTGTACGGGGATGAGTAGGTTTTAGAGAGAGTTCGCCGCACCCCCGTTGCACATCGGGTGAGTATTAGTTGTATAAAGGAGTCTTGTGAGTGCGTCGTGTGTTTGGGAATCCATTGTGTTCGTTATAGCGAGAGTAGAGTTTTTTCTATTTTCAAGACCCGTTTCGAGAGTGGCAAATGAGTCCATGATAACTTTGATGATATTCGGTCGAAAACGATGAATTTACGTCAAATCCTTAAAGGCTTTTAGGAAACCCACCTCTGTGCTCGAGGGAGTGTGAAAATTGCGAGGAAAACGCAAAAATGAGAAACCATTTTGTTAAGAAAATCTAACCCTGATGGTAAGGGGTTAAAAAAAGTGAGTGCTGAATTTCGAACCGATTCAGTTTTTGAGCAAAATAGTTTGGTTCCTCACATGAACCGGTTCGCTTTTCTAAAGCAAAAACCTAATTTTCCCACTTTATTTCTTCTTTTCCTCCCAACCTTTCACATTCACTCCACCAAAAACTCTTCCCTTTTCCTCCACACATGAAATTACAACCAAAAACACTCCCACTACCTTCAAACCCTTTCATTTTCCAATACCATTCATTTCCCCCCAAAACTAACCTTTCATTTTCCCATCTTTTTCTATCTATATATACCACCTCCACCATTCATCCTCACACTTCCATATTCTCTCCTTTCCTAAAATCCCCCCTACTTATTCCTAAGTTCCATCCTATTATTACATGTATCCTAAACAACACCTGAAGAAATATAAGTCCACTGAAATGCTCGAAGGCTACGAGCAGGAAACTTTTTGTTCTCCACAAGAAAGGAATTGATGTAACGACTATTTTGGCGCACGTCGCACCTAAGTCATCGAAAGGAGAATTGTTTAGGATGAAATCATCGAGAATGTTGTGTCACTCTTATCAAGGTTCAGGTGGAAAAATTTATAATCTGATGACGAAGGTCCCATATATGAGAACATATCCAAATTATTTTACGGGACTCTCATTCGCACCTGCGACGGGAATTACCAGACATATACAGATGGGGCGCTGATTCCTTTATTGAAAAGAAATATCAAACAAAAGATGTAAAAAGGGGGGGTCACATACTTCAAGAACTACAATTGCCCCTACCACCAAAAGGACGTCACCCACATTGAGCTTTGTAGCCATTAGGTTCTGGACACTCCTTGGACTAGTGAAAGTTTCCCATCCGGGTGACTCTTGTCTCATACCCGAATGGCTAACCTCATCATATGTGGAACCATCCAACTGATGAAGAGTGATTCCTCAATCTTCTTGCGGCACGATATCTTTCTCTATTTTTTGTTCTACGCGACGTCTAAGATAATACTAGCACATGTATACTTCGATGAAATCACAAGTGTGGCTTATTGCCCCACTCGCACAGCTTATCTTCTATATGTCCACTTTATCACATCTCTATGCCTAGAAGCGGGGGATCAAAGCATGAAAGAAGCCCGCAACCCAAGACCTCATCTCGAACCAATTTTCAAAGATATTGAGATGTCGGGGGGTGGAGTAGAAGAAGTGGAAGACACCGAAGAAGATGTAGAGGGGGATTTTAAGCATGTTGAGAAAAAGGATGATTATCAGGAAGAACCAGATTTTGAGTAAGACTTTGATGAGCGTGCATATGAAATGACGATAATAAATAAATGTATGCATAAAATTGAGTGTTGTCTTGACGATTTTCTCCCAGAATACCACCAAGATAGGGATGGCTTTTGAGCCGATTACCATTGTGATACCTACATGATGATGAGACTCTAAGCTGATCTCTAACATCTTAGCTTAGGCTCGGGGGCCAACTTGCCTGCATACTATATGGATCCCTATGTCCAGGATCCCAATGCTCTCGGGCCCTCTTGTTGAGCATCTTTTGGGCATGCATCTTATTATATATTTTATTTTATTTTTAATTGTTGTATATTTCAAGAAACTATCAACTATCTTCTCTCGTTATAAATAAAAATTTGTGTTTGTGTTATATAGTATCATTCTTGCATTTTAAATATTGTTCGTTTCATATTTCAAACCCACTTCTTTTCTTTATTATATTTCTGTCCATTATATTGAGGAGAATGCAAGGTCTAACTGGGGGGGGGGGGGGGGGGGGGGGTACAAGTGCATCTTTTCGAAACTTCACGACTTTAAAATGCCCCAAAAACTTGAAAATTTTCAAAAAGTCAAAAATATTTTTTCAAAATAAGTAAAAATTAGAATTAAAATACATAAAAATACCATTAAATTTTTGTTTCAACTCTCAATTTGTAATAATTCCATGCATAAAGTCGAAATTGAAATAATATGGAAATTGAATGAAAATTGACGATTTATACGAATAAATGTGGATTTTTTTTGCCATTCTTCATTTTTTAGTAATTTAAATAAATTCGTTATAGATCTCGAAATCATTGTTTTGATTGGTTAGAGGAAACAAGTGGAAATTTTATTTTGAAAACGTGCCTAAAAATGTCTCAAAAATAAAAATTAATTTCAAGACGCATATGATAATTTGAATAGTAATTCAAAGGCATGACGTTAGGCCATTGTTTTTTACCAAATAACATTATTCATAAAAATTTTAGAAAATTATCCATCTTTTGTAAGCCAACTTAAGCCAAAAATCATATCCCTTTTGTTTGTTAACCTGAAAAAATAAATTTAGCTCGGAGTTGTGGAAATTGATTTTTTTTAAATTTTGAGTCCTTCCGATATAGAAATAAGTTAGAAAAATAAAAAAAAATGCTCAAATGAATTAAAAAAAAGGAAAAAAATGATAAAATATGAAAAAGAAAAAGAAATTGAAATTAAAAAAAGTGAGAAAAATGAGCAAAAGCTCGAAAAAGTACCCATGGACCTTCACAAGAAAATTTTCGAACTCTAAAAAATTCCGAAAAACTTACATTCTTACCGAGAATACCTTGACCTGAAAAAGCCCTAACCGAATTCGAATAACGAAGTTGTTCCCCGCATGGAGAGATAAAAACACAAAAATATAATAAAGAGAACAAAATAGTTCGAAAAAAGAAAGACATTTTCCCATTTTTTCAATGATCATAATCCATTCATGAGATCATTTCACCATAAAATTTACATCTTTCAATTTGTGTGCGTGAACTCTTGTCCATTATATTTACTCTTAATTTTGTGCACACATAGATAAAAATCTATTATCCGAGTGATTCGTGCACCATAAAGCGAAATTTTAGAAGGTAACATAATGATCAATTGATAGGAGTTAACGATCAATTTTTGGCTTCACACACACATGCGCTATGAATTCAGATTTATCACATATTTTGCGATAATTTTTATGAAATTTAGATGCACGGTTTTTAATTATTTTGATTTTCCTTTGAGTCGTACCATATGGTACAAAATGAATTTTGTGGTTACGAGACACCACTCGTCATACTAGGTCAATTCAGGGGTTTAACGGCTTGGTATATATGCTAAATGAAATCGCTTGCCCGTGAAAAAGGTATTGTATCCCATAATTGATAATTGTTATTATAAGAACCTTTTTCAGATTTTTTGCATTGCTCGGGACTAACAACGTTCTAAGTTAGGGGGTAAGATTTTACATAAATATTCCAAATTTATCCCTCTGATTTTAGTATTTTACGGTCCCAAAAAATCACATTTAACCCAAATTTGTCTCATTTTTATTGCAACTAACCTTTTTGGCAAGTATTTTGCATTTTGTATATTTCTTATTTATTTATAGGTAAATCAAGAAATTGGACGAAAGAGAATGGCCAAAATAATTAAAACTATAAGATAAAGGGAAGTCAAGGACAAAGTCATAAATTTATAGCAAGAACCTGGAGAAAGTGCCAATATGAAAATTGAAAATCTCGAGTTCACGAATACATATGAAGAAATAAAACCTCGATTCAAGTTACAGTGAAGAACTTACTGAAATTTGAAGTTGGAGAAAAGTCCATGGAGGAAGAAGCAACTTAAAGTGAAATAACCAAACCCAAAGACCGAATCGATTCGGTTTCTGGAGCGACCCCGTTCACTTGGACTTGAGGGATCCCATAGTTCGCTTTGGCCCTAGGGTTCGATTTTTCGTGTATTTTTTTTTTATCATTTCCTATGTTGTAGCTAGAGTTGTTAGGGTCAATGATTACCACTTTAGCCATCTTTGGCACTTATATAAGTCTTTTTGGAGTCTTAATGTTCATATTATACACTTTGTTAGGGAAGGAATTAATCCTTATTCATTGGAGAACAGAGAATTCATATTTGCACATCAAGTTAATTGAAGTTCTTGCATTTTTCCGAAAATCCTTTTTTTGGTGTGAAGTCTTACTCTTGCAAATTTATTTCTTCATAATTGGTATAAATTTCTCAATTATTTCTTATTATTTAATTATGAATGCTTTCATGATAAAGATGATTAGTATAGAATTTAATTCCACATATAGCTAAGTTATTTGTGGGTTGGAAAACATGAACTGAACCTAGAGTATTCGACTTCAAACGTACAATTCAACATAATTAAATAAATAATTTTTTTAGTTTCATCAATTGATCGAGACTATTAGTTTAGACCCCTTAACTCAGTTTGTTAAAATCATCCAAAGTGTTTGAGGATGGATTATATGTGTTGTAAATATATCATTCGCGCTAATTAATTTGTGTACCAATTATTGCACGAGGTGAAGCCCAAACATATTTGGTGTGTCAAATGGATTTGTACTTTTCTTTTAATTAATTAATTAATTTCTATAATTGTATATTTATTGGAGACACTCTACCATTTGGGGATTGGATCCCAACATCATTTTCCAAAAGTGTTTTAAAACAAAAAAAAAAATCTTTACTTTAAGTAGTTTAATTTCATACTTCTATAACTTACTTTGCCTAGGTAATTTGAAATTTTTTAAAGTAAAAAATTATCATCTTTTTCTTTCTTTTTCTGTGTCAAAACCTAAATTTAAGAAGACAACCCTACATTCATAGTTAACGACCTATTCCCTGAGGATTTGACCCCATCTTATCTAGTTTATTACTTGATCGATCGATTTGCACTGGAGCCGTAAGTACACACATATCACTCATTTTTTGTTGCTCCTCAATAAGCCACTATAGTAGATGGTAAGGTGAAAATATGTAAGGTTAATTTTGATATTAATTAATGTCTATTGATATTAACTCAGAAAATAACCTTAATAATGATGGTTTCTACTAATGTTTGCAAAACTCTCATTGTAGATTTAAGTATTAATCTTGATATTATCATCCATTTATATCAATTGCCGGTACTCACCGTAGGGGATCGAAAATGATTAAAAAGGTAATATTGTACGTCTGATATGGAGGATGAGAATACCATTGAAAAGATTGACATTGCATTTGGAACCTTCCGAAGGGGACATTATCAAGTAAATTACCACACTTATTAACCCTATATAACCATTTTCGCATTCCTATAAAAAAAATCTTCTACTTCCCTCTTTTGGTAGAGATTTTATAAAAGATGTAACTCATTGACTAAATATTTTTTGCGTAGGTGGCCAGAGTTAAAATCACCGATAGGAATAGTTTCACACCCTTGTATTGTTAATTTATCTATGGGGAGAGGTCGATGTAACAACCCGCCTAATACAATATCGGGCGATCACTCCTATATCAAATTAAAATAGGAGTTACATATGGATCATTCTCAGCATCAATGTAGAAAATCCATTTAATTACTAATAACCTATTAGGAGAGCGTTAAAATTTTACATTACTACACTTTTAAAATAACAGCAATTTAAAACATCCACACAGTTTGCATAAATGAAACTGAAATGAAAATAATTAACCGAACACTCGGTACAAATATGATACAACCATATCGAATGTCATACTAAAAGAATAAATAAATGCAACTGGACCCTTGGCCCGAATATTTATACAGTACCTCCTATCTAGAGTACAAAAATGAAAGCGTCTATCAAGAACCTGCACGCATCCACAGCTATTGCAGCAGACGTCTGACTCGAACGAAGTGTTATCCAGGCGTCCCTGTATCTGGACACTTATATAAAATATATATATATAGCAAGAAAGGAAAAGTAGATAAACGGGTTAGAGCCCGAGTTTGAAAATAGTTAGCAAGTGCATAAATGCCTTATTCTTGGAAAAATAGGTTTTATCTGATATTAAAATTTGGTATCGAACTCCCATGAGATACCCCTCACCTCTCTTATAATAGTGCACACATAACGCACTTAACATTCTAGTTAAGCTACCCTGCCTAACTAATATAATACCCCCGTCTACTAGAAACCTCTATAACCCGAGCACTAAGGGCTAAATTTCTCTCCATTCTCAACTTTGCGCTAAGTTCGTGCGTGGGGTGTCTCGTGAAGCGCAATCCAAACAAGGAACCCCCCAATACACTACTACTTGGTGGGGTTAATGGTAGAGATCCATTAGGACCGTAGTACAAATCAAATGTATAAATACATACTTATACATTGACATACATATCATATTCATTTTTATATACATCTTCCAATATACATCCGGATATATCTCCCGGAATGAGAAGTCCTTTACAAAATGTTTACCATTTTTATTTACAAAGTATTTATCAATACTTTTCATTTTCATCTCAAAACTTTCCATTTCCTTTCTTCTATCCAGGAAATGTATTTAAAAGACAATTCATTATCATGAATTGCTTTAACATATCATATAACTTTTTAAAAGCCAGTTTTGTTATCATAAAAATTCTTTTCCATTTTATAACATCCCATTTCCCTTCTTACATCCCGAAAAAGTATCTAAAATCCATTTTTATTATCATAAAAATGCTTTTACCATATCCCATGCTTCCATTTCCCTTCTTCCATCCGGGAAATGTATCCGAAACCATATCCCATTTCCCTTCTTCCATCCGGGAAAAATATTTAAAGCCAATTCATTATCATGAATTGATTTAACATATATAAGACCGCCCTCCGGGTTTCCCCACTGGACGTGGCCCTAAATGGCTATCATCCTCCAGGGCCTATCAAATAAGACAACCTGGGAACCTACCGAACCATCGGGAAGCGGCCATATGCCTGCGGGAGAGTCATAACCACACCAAAAATTACCTCACCAGTGCAGTAAAACAAATAATAATCGCTCATATGGGCCATAGGACTATATCCACCCTTAATTCATTAGCCAGGGGGCTTCACCATACGCACGCAACTTCCCTTATGACAGCGATTTAGAGAGGTGTGCATATATAAATTACTGTTTATGAAAATCATTTCCTTTCCATTTTGAAAACATTTATTTTTACATTTTCAAAAGTCATTTACATCATATCATATATACTCTTTAATCACATTGTATATATATATACACTATATATTCCTCCTCGAATATATATATAAATGGCCATAATTGCCAATCACATGTAGCGATGACCAATAATCCCAAAGATTCTCTCAAAGAATCATAATCATGCATCCATATATGCATGATACTAAACCCAAAGTATTTTCTAATTCTTATAAATAACAATTACCTTAATCCCATCTAAGGATTTATTGGATATCTCCAATTATACCAATTCTCACTAAGGAAATATATATATCTATATTCCCAAATTTATCCTAATTATCTCAAACTCAACAGTAATCAGTATAGTTATGCTTTCTATACGCATAATTATATAGGCCTAAATGCCCACTAAAATAACCCGGAACAACTTAACTTTAGTGGGTTATGGACTTCATTTCCATGAACCCAAGGACTACATCTCATCCATAATATCACCTAGAGGTCCCCACCCTAAGTTAGGAACCCTAAACCTTCAAATTCTAAAATTAATATATTTTCCTCGAAAATATAGTTTATGGGTTATACATTTAAAACCCCCACTTAACCCTCCTAAATTTCCTGAGTTGGAGGACCATACACTCCTAAAAGGTTCCTTATGTCATCACATAAATAACCTCGAATCAATACAAATTGGAATTCATCCCATCAAATTTACCCTAGGAGAAATTGCCCAACTTTCAAAAGGGTCAATCGATCGACCCCTGGTCGTCGATCAATCGAGTCTTCGATCGATCGACCTCTGCCAGTCGATCGATCGATCATGTCGGACAGCTTCTTGTCCGAGAAGCTGTTTTCGGCCATTAAAGCTTCCCCAAGCTTTTGTCGCCTCTACCGACACCCTATAACCTCAACCAACTATAAATACATATATAATAAGGGTTCTAAACATCCTAGAACCCGAAATCACCAATTAATTTAGATTAATTTCTGAGTTCCTCGAATTGAAACATTACTAGGGTTTATTTGTTTTAACTCCTGAAAACTCGTTTTATCCACGAAAACTCAACCCAAAATCTTTAGGGTTTGTTTATACCAAACTACCATTTGAGATTTATGCTCAAAAATAAATAAAGCAAGTAAACACTTTCCTCGTGGATAAAATTCGACAATCCCGAGTCGAGTTCGGCGGAGTTTGACCCGAGATCTCCCTTTTCTCCTCTTTTTCTTCCTTCCACTCTCTCTTCTCTCTTTTCATTCTGTTTTCTCCCTCTCTCCCTCTCTCCCTCTCTCTATAGAAATAAAAAGGGTTTAAACCCTTAAAACCCAAAAACGACTCGTTTACTCAATTACGAGCCCTTTTTAACTCTAAAATTTCCCGAAACTCAATTTTGACCATCGGACACTCTTTTCCGACTATCTCGGCCATTCCGAGGCTCAATGCGCAGTCGAAATTTCCATCCGAGGTACCTGACCATGAATCACTATTTCAACCCAAAATAAATAAAAGCGATATTCTCATTAAAATAATATCTTCTGTCGCTTTACCCAATGGCGACATCTTATTAAAATACTCCAATTCATTTACTTAATCCGAAAAGTAAATAAAACATCCATCGAAAATCGTCTAATCCTCCAAAATCCCAAAAATCGCTATTCTGAGAAATTTCTTAAATTTCCAATTTACACCCAATTAGGGAATTTAATTATCCCTCAAAGGGACGGGTTGTTACATACTCCCCCCTTATAATGGAATTTCTTCCTCGAAATTCGAATATAACTTACACCACCAACCTAGGATCACAATTTTCCACTATGTCTTAGTACCTCCAAAAATAAAAAGATGCTAACACGATGGGCCCTTACCATATTCCACCTACCTCAAGGTGTACTCACATGTACTAGCATCACCACAAGCTCATCTAAATTTCTACCCATTATCACACAATAACGATGCATTACTCTGATGGCTTCTCTTGCTGACAATAAGAGAATCGAGTCTATAACTACCGCTTTACACCTCGCGAAGCTACTACCCTTACTAACAAACGTCCGCTCTACCTCCAATAGTCTCGCCGCTTATCTTGGGCACATTATCTCTTATTGCCCCTTATACAATTGAAATATCGCGTACCTCTCACAACATTCCATCCAACACACTCCAAATCCATTCATGACTGCCTCCCGGCATAAACTTCAACTTTATATACTACGCCCCTTCTATTTCAGGCGGTATATAAACCTCACTTACTAAGGTGCCCATACACCTTTTTTACCCGTGCACATCTTCACATCCATTTTGAATGCTCGACACGTCACACTCTCTCTAAACAAGGGTTTCCTTTCCTCGGTCTAATACTCACGCATGGGTCCTCCCAACCTGCAAAATTTAATTCTCCTTACATCGACGCCACTAACTATATTGAACTTACATCCTAATAATGCTACGGTCTATGCGTTACCCTACCTACGCGAAACAAGTACAATCCTAGGTGTATCCCTAGTGCCCAAGGACTCTCTCAACTCCTGACATTTGCTCAGTTTCATGTGTGGGACGTCTCGCAAAGCAAAATTCTAACAAGGAACCCTCCCGTTACACTACTCCCTTGCGTTGTCGGTCATCGAGATATAGCGACCTAAGGCACACCAGCGAGATGTCTTAAATCCTACCTCGCTAACCTACGAATGCATTTCTACTATTCTATCCTCCCACCTGAGTGAAAAGGAAAATCTAACCAATCCAAGTTTTCGCTCTCTGCAAAAGCGTTACGAACATCATACCCAAAATATAACTCCTCAAAATTTGCCTTTTCATTAAAGCCTGGACAGAAGCCTCAAGTCAATCTCTCTAAGTCCGACTTCACCCACCAACTTGTGGCGAGAGGACCACTTTAGTGCTTTTCCATAGCATAATATTTCCACAAGCATACCATTATCCCATGGTTCATAGTCTATAGTGGTTCATCCACACTATAAGACTTTTCCACCAAAACCAACATCTTTTCATACTATAACATCTCTCCACTCCTATCGCCGTTATGGTTGATGTGTGGAGCATCTCGCAAAGAGAAATCCAAATAAGGAACCCCTCCACACACTATTACTTAACTTTATCGGTCATGGAGGTCCGTTATTTCAATCATGCAATCGGGATAACCCTATCCCCTATTCCAATAAAAGATGGTTTGAACTCCTATCTCTAACTAAAAGTCACACCATCTAGCGCTCGTACTAATTCTAAGTCCTTGCGCAATCAATACTGATCTTACTCTTACCGCTCAACAATAATCCTGCAGCCTTAAATCGTATATATAAGGTGGCCACATACACAAATCATGATAATGAAACCTCTGATCATCTAAGTTCCATATATGCCCATAATAAAGGCGAACTCAAACTGTATCTAGGTGAGATATTACAACCACAACCTGCTCCACCCTGGAACTGCGGACATGATAGTGTTTCCATCATTAGCCTGCTATCGCTCTGATCAACAAATAGCATACCATACTCACTATATTACCATACTCGTATGAACATATAAGACGAGTACCATAAACCATATATATATTTAACATAGAGAATGAAGAAAAATAAAACTCCGCTATCGTGGAAAAACACATAGGCCTACATTATATAATGTTATTGAGACCGACACAAGACTCAAATTACACACACGAGTCTAGGGCTAACGAACACCACGAATTTACTTAGCCACGCCAATTATACCTCTTTCTTTTGTGGTGAAACTCCTAACACAATTTCTCCTTTATCTACTCCAAATGATTCTTGGACCTGATGCCCAAACCGAACTAAATTTTCTTAACTCTTTGCCCCATCTAGGCACCCTGTGACAACCCGCTATCCGGAATAAAGGGTGGCCAGCCCTATACCCCGATAAAATAGGAAATCATTGATAAATATCATTCTCAGCATCACCACAATATGCAAAGTATAAGGAATAACCACTCTATATTCCAGAAAACGGGTTATCAAAAACTTTGATTTGAAATAAAAAGAAAACATTTTTCAACAACCCATAATAGAAATAGAGGGTGGAAACCCCCCACAAGCGTATATAAGAACCCAAATGATACAAAAGGACCGAACGAAAGGTCGGTCAATAACAACCATACAACATACATTTAGTACCAAGGGTTACATAATAGCTCCATTATACAATTACAAAGGTTTGGGCAACAAGCCCGAATAAACTGAACATAACTAGAAACATAAACGGAGGCGTCTACACAAAATCCCGTGAAACCCGCACAATATCACGACTCCTCAAAACATAAGGAAGGAAGGGTCATTACGGGCGACCGTGCGGCGGAACACCTGAACGGATTATATATATATACATATACAACAAGAAAGGAAAACCGGTCAGGGCCGGGTATATGTGATCAATAGATAAATGACAGGTATGACAATGATGCACAATAATCAAGGATGATAGTCTAGCATGGTAACATCATATAAGGAACTAAAACTGAAAAAGGACTATATAGAGTGAGATTCATTAAAACATAATTTAAAAGTACTTGTGAGCCTTTAACACCATTCATCATGTTTTAGTTTCAATCTTCTTTTCCGTTCCTTATCAGGAATATAATTTCATCATGTGCTCTATATGGCACTAATCTCAATAGCATGCTCTTTGTGGCATAAATTTGCTCTTTATGGCATTAATGTTCCATCGAGTCCAACTCGATAATTAGAATAGTCATAATTA
This sequence comes from Sambucus nigra, assembly GCA_949130495.1. Taxonomy (NCBI): domain Eukaryota; kingdom Viridiplantae; phylum Streptophyta; class Magnoliopsida; order Dipsacales; family Adoxaceae; genus Sambucus; species Sambucus nigra. Next base: position 380,630,448 of record OX422220.1, on the reverse strand, counting down.
TAAATATAACGATTCGAAGACCGCCCGTCCGGGTTTCCCCACTGTGCGCGTCCCTAAATAACCATCATCTTCCAGGGCCTAACATAAGACAACCTGGGATCCTATCGCAAACGTCGGGAAGCGGCCATATGCCTGCGGGGTAGTCAAGACCACACCCAGAATCTCCTACCCATCGCAGAAAAATATAAAACAAGCGCTCATATGGCCTAGGACTATATCCACCCTGCATTCATTAGCCAGGGGGCTTCACCTATCGCACGGACTTCCCTTAAGATGGTATTTAGAGAGGTGTGTAACATCCATTTTATTTATTTCCATTACGTGATTTAGTAAATTATCATCTACCTTATCAATTCCCCATTTTAATAAATGTATAAGCTAAATCGGGACTATACGTATTACGTATCGTCATAACATCCTCGATAAGAAATTCAGACTCCAAAGTTATTTCCAAAGCCTCCTTTAGGCTTTAATATAAACCCTCAGGTCAAATCTAACTCGAGTTGAATTCTAAAGTCTCCAAATTGACCTTAATAGATTCTAAACCCTTATAAGACTACAAGACAAAAGAAATGCCTAAGCATCACTTTAAATTCCCCCTTGAATGAATCCTAGATGAACCCTTTCGGGTCTAGGATGTCGACCCAACTCAACTAGAACTCTAAACCCTATGTTTACTTCATTGAAGAAGGTTCCTAATCAATAATCCTAAAGAAAAGGGGTTAAAAATGAAAAAGAAAAATTTTGAAAAGTGCAGGGCTACCGAATTGATTCGCCCCCTTGGCCGAATCGATTCGGCCAGAAAATTTGAGTTTCTGAAAAGTAGCCGAATCGATTCGGATGGGAAAACGAATCGATTCGGTCAGAAAGTTTGGGTTTCTGCATAATTGCCGAATCGATTCGGATAAATTCCGAATCGATTCGGTTCACAAGACCTGGGCACTGGAACTAACCGAATCGATTCGCCCAGGGGACCGAATCGATTCGGGCCTGTGATTTTGCCAAGAAATGGCTATGGAGTCTTGGACTCCATTTTCTACCCCAACTCAAATTTCTTCAAACCAAACTTATATACCAACACTAAAAGAACATCAATGATGCTATTGATCATCTAAAACCTCATGAATCATCTTTGAGTGAATCAAAACCCAAAAATACATAAGAAAACACTAAGTTTTCTAAACTAAAATCAACACACCATTACCACAACCAATCATCTATCTCAAGACACAAATAGCAAGTAAAAACTTGCCTTGATTCAGCAACTTTGCAGAATTCTTGGTGTAGTAGCAAGCTCTCTCTCAATCTCCAAAGCTTTCTCTCTACTCTTCTCTTACTCTCTTAGGTTTAGGAAGGGATTTTGGGGAAATTAGAAGACTTAATAGGCTTAAGTCGTGACTTAAGGTAAATGCCCCACTTAATTAACCAAAAGTGCGATAAAATAATACGCAATAGCATAATTAAGGCACAACCAGTCAAAAATGCCCAAAACTACAAAATACAACATGGCACATTATTTGACTATTTCGCACGTTCCGGAATCAACTGCAACCTCCAAATTATCATTTGGACATTTTAAAATTCAATTTAGGTTCCGGTCTCATTATTAAGCCAAATATCATTTTAAATTCAGATGATATTAATAAGCATGACATAGCAATATTTCCCATGATTATGATATGTATACAACCTCAAAATAAATATCGACTTTTCTACATTGAATTAGCATTCAAATCATAACCCAACACTTGGTTCCAATTACTATACTAAGTAATTACTATAAAATACGGTCTCATAAGCGAGGGTTATTACACACCCTAATCTTGTCCTTTATTCTTATCGGGAAAGGACACCCGTGCGGATCCGCACTCCACATCACTATTTTCATCACTGGACTTCCTGACTATGATAGAGTTATCAGTATTTTGGACTCCATTGCCACGATCCTGACAATGACTTTACTAATTCCCTCTAACTTCTTCTTTGTTAAAAGGAGATTCCACTACCGACGTCAACAACCCCGTTTTAACAAATTCCCCAGGTGGATGTCCACCACTGGGGTCCTTGAACATACACATTCTCCATATTACTCTTTATCCACTGTTGGCCTCTGATCGATCCTCGTGTGAATAATTCAAAAACTGCATTCTTCTCATTCCTACTAAATAATGGGGACTCACGATTAAAACTATCCGTAAGATCCCTTTCGAACCCTTACTTCACTGGAAAATTCAACTTTAGTACCACACTCTACTATGGCGGTACTACGATACTCATAAACACTATACTTTAGTAGTCATTACAAAAATCCTTAGCAAACACTAGAAAGGAAGTGACCTCTACTACGGTCCACGTTCCCGACTACTACTAGCTGCTCCAGCTAAGCCCCACATCATGTTGCCATCCAAGCCTCGCACACGAATCTCGAACGAGAACACAAAAGATTCCTATAATCTTATAACATGGCAGGAGAACGAAATCTCATAAGAGAAATCAATAATCCTAATCCTGAGGCTCTATAACAAATCGAGAGCAATGCTGAAAGCGTAGTACATCCGTACAGATTCGTAAGGACACTAGAACCTGATGCTCTGATACCATCTGTGACACCCCGCCTAATAGAATATCGGGCGATCACTCCTATATCAAATTAAAACAGGAGTTACATATGGATCATTCTCAGCATCACTGTTGAAAATCCATTTAATTACTAATAACCTATTAGGCGAGCATTAAAATTTTACTTTACTACTCTTTTTAAACAACAACAATTTAAAACATCCACACAGTTTGAGTAAATGAAACTGAAATGAAAATAAATAACCGAACACTCGGTAGAAGTATGATACAACCATATCGAATGCCATACTAAAAGAATAAGTAAATTCAACTGGACCTTTGGCCCGAATATTTATACAGTACCTCCAATCTAGAGTACAAGAATGAAAGCGTCTATTGAGAGCTTGAACGCATCCACAGCTACTGTAGTAGACTTCTGACTCAAAAGAAGTGTCATCCAGGCGTCCCTGTGTCAGGAAACCTATATAATATATATATATATATATATATATATATATATATATATATATATATATATATATATAGCAATAAAGAAAAAGTAGATAAACGGGTCAGAGACTGAGTTTGAAAATATTTAGCAAGAGCATAAATGCCTTATTTTTAGAAAAATAGATTTTATCTCATATTCAAATTTGGTATCGTACTCCCATGAGATACCCCTCACCTCTCTTATAATAGTGCACACATAACCCACTTAACATTCTAGTTAAGCTACCCTGCCTAACTAATCTAATACCCCCTTCTACTAGAAACCTCTACAACCCGAGCACTAAGGGCTAAATTTCTCTCCATTATCAACACTGCCCTAAGTTCGTGCTTGGGTTGTCTCGCTAAGCAAAATCCAAACAAGGAACGCCCCCTGATACACTACTACTTGGTAGGGTTAATGGTAGAGATCCATTAGTCCCGTAGTACAAATCAAATGTAAAAATACATACTTATACATTAACATACATATCATATTCATTTTTATATACATCTTCCAATATACATCCGGATATATCTCCCGAAATGAGAAGTCCTTTACAAAACGTTTACCATTTTTATTTACAAAGTATTTATCACTACTTTTCATTTTCATCTCAAAACTTTACATTTCCTTAATTTTAACCAGGAAATGTATTTAAAAGCCAATTCGTTATCATGAATTGCTTTAACATATCATATAACTTTTTAAAAGCCAGTTTTATTATCATAAAAATCCTTTTCCATTTTATAACATCCCATTTCCCTTCTTCCATCCACGAAATGTATCTATAAGCCATTTTTATTATCATAAAAATTCTTTTACCATATCCCATGCTTCCATTTCCATTCTTCCATCCGAGAAATGTATCCGAAGCCATATCCCATTTCCCTTCTTCCATCCGGGAAATGTATTTAAAGCCAATTCATTATCATGAATTGATTTAACATATCTAAGACCGTCCCTCCTGGTTTCCCCACTGGATGTGCCCCTAAATGGCTATCATCCTCTAGGGCCTATCAAATAAGACAACCTGGGAACCTACCGAACCGTCGGGAAGCGGCCATATGCCTGCGGGAGAGTCATAACCACACCCAGAATTACCTCACCAGCGCAGTAAAATATATAATAATCACTCATATGGCCTATAGGACTATACCCACCCTGCATTCATTAGCCAGGGGGCTTCACCATACGCACCCAACTTCCCTTATGATAGCGATTTAGAGAGGTGTGTATACATAAATTACCAATTACGGAAATCATTATCTTTCCATTTTGAAAACATTTATTTTTACATTTTCAAAAGTCATTTACATCATATCATACATACACTTTAATCGCATAGTATATATATACACTATATATTCCTCCTCGAATATATATAAATTGTCAATCACATCTAGCGATGACCAATAATCAAAAAGATTCTCTCAAAGAATCATAATCATGTATCCATATATGCATGATGCTAAACTCAAAGTATTTTCTTAATGTTATAAATAATAATTACCTTAATCGCATCTAAGGATTTATTGGATATCTCCAATTATACCAATTCTCACTAAGAAAATATATATATATATATATATATCTATATTCCCAAATTTAACCTAATTATCTCATAGGATATACTCAACAGTAATCGGTATAATTATGGTTTTTATACGCATAATTATATAGGCGTAAATGCCAACTAAAATATTCCCGAACAACTTAAATTTAGTGGGTTGTGGATTTCATTTCCATGAACCCAAGGACTACATCTCGTCCATAATATCACCTAGAGGTCCCCACGCTAAGTTAAGAACCCTAAACCTTCAAATTCTACAATTATTCTATTTTCCTCGAAAATATAGTTTAAGGGTTATACATTTAAAACCCTCACTTAACCCTCCTAAATTTCCTGAGTTGGAGGACCATACACTCCTAAAAGATTCCTTATGTCATCACATAAATAACCTCGAATCAATACAAATTGGAATTCATCCCATCCAATTTACCCTAGGAGAAATTTTCCAACTTCCAGAAGGGTCGATCGATCGACCCCTGGTCGTCGATTGATCGAGTCTTCGATCGATCGACCTCTGCTAGTCGATCGATCGATCATGCCGGACAGCTTCTTCTTCGAGAAGCTATTTTCGTCCATTAAAGCTTCCCCAAGCTTTTTTCTCCTCTCCCGACATCCTACAACCTCAACCAACTACAAATACACATATAATAAGGGTTCTAAGCGTCCTAGAACCCGAAATCACCAATTAATTTCCATTAATTTCTTAGTTTCTCGAATTGAAACATTATTGGGGTTTATTTGTTTTAACTCCCGAAAACTCGTTTTATCGACAAAAACCCAACCCAAAATCTTTAGGTTTTGTTTATACCAAACTACGATATGAGATTTATGCTCAAAAATAAATAAAGCAAGTAAAACTTTCCTTGTGGATAAAATCCGACGATCCCGAGTCGAGTCCGACGGAGTTTGGACCGAGATCTCCCTTTTCTCCTATTTTTCTTCCTTCCTCTCTCTTCTCTCTTTTCCTTCTCTTTTCTCCCTCGCTCCGTCTTTATATAGAAAGAAAAAGGGTTTAAATCTTTAAAACCCAAAAACGACTCGTTTACTCAATTACGAGCCCTTTTAACTCTAAAATTTCCCGAAACACAATTTCGATCATCGGACACTGTTTTTCGACTATCTCGGCCATTCCGAGACTCACGGCGCAGTCGAAATTTCCATCCGAGGTACCTAACCGCAAATCACTATTTCAACTCAAAACAAATAACAGAGGTATTCCCATTAATATAATATCTTCTTTCGCTTTACCCAACGGCGACATCTTATTAAAATACTCCAATTCATTTACTTAATCCCAAAAGTAAATAAAACATCCATCGAAAATCATCTAATGCTCGAAAATCCCAAAAATTGCTATTCCAAGAAATTCCTTAAATTTCCAATTTACACCCAATTAGGGAATTTAATTATCCCTCAAAAGGACAGGTTGTTACAGTCGACTCTCAATTTTGCAGGCATTTGACAAAAGCACTTATTTAGTGAAAATTCGATATAGGGAAAAGGGTCCTAAGATGAAGACACCTACTAGCCCGGGCATCCTCCTATGATACCAGTTACTATTCCACAGTAAAATAAAGAGAAAAAAATGTGTCTTACAATATATCATATCCCTTCCTTTGGATGCAATAACCCTAGTACCTTTTTATAGACACGTGGCTTCATAAGTGACATAGAGACAATAATTGACACCTGAAAAAAAAAGTAAAAGTATTATTTTAAATATATTGAATCTTTTACGTGATAACTTGAGGTTTCTTATTTGTATTATACACAAGTCACCATGACATTTCCTTAAAAATTTACTAAAATAATCTTTTTCTAATTGAAGAATTTTCAAAGTAGCTTTACACCTTATTTTATCAATGGGATATCATGTGTATCCATAGGTATTAGTCACGATCTGAATGGGTGAGGAGGCCATCATTTACTAAAAAGGAACATGGAAAAATACAGGATACTTATTGGATATAAATATCCAAGCAAATCCTCATGCTTAAAGATAGGACTAAATTTTTGAAACCATATCATGTGCTTACGACATGCATAATTAAACAGAGTCGTCTTCTTGTTAACTGAAACTTCTTTGTTAGTTCTAATTATAAACCTAAATATTCAAAAACATAAGATATCAATATGTAAAAATTAAAAGAAAATCAATACAAACATATTTCAATGTTATACAATATTGCATGAATTTTATATGTGAAAACTATCGAAGTAAATGGGCCGCATCAACTAAATACTTACTTAAAGACATCAACGTATGTTTTTAAATTTAATATATAAACTCACATCTGGTGTAACGTTCTCAGTTGTATTTTATTCTAAATAAAATTGTGAACCTGTAAGTTAGGTGTCAATTGTATAGGCAATAAACGACAAGAAACAAATTGTAAGTAAGGCTAGGCAAATGGAACATAAAGTTGACAATGTGGAGCATTTGTTTTTCTTCAATAAAAAAACACCGTACGTACGTGGTTAGTACGAATAAAGTGCGCCTCTTCATCAATAACCATAAAACTAATTAACCAAGTAATTAAACATCCATTCAAAGTAACACATAACATAGTGCAATTTGAAATTGAAATAATTATTGATTCAGAGAAATGACATATTAATGGTGCAAAATGGGTAAAGAAACACGCACACCCCTCCCCCTCCACTGCAACTAAACAATGATATAAATCATACCCCAGACTACAACACAAGCCATCCCCCTATTCAACGCAGGCTAAACGACCTTCTTCTCACACCCCACTATACAATGCCACAAATACTACATTACCAGTTACTAAACCATAATATACACTTAGAGGTCATACAACACCATGACCGATTCGAGAGAGAGGGGGAGTCGTGCTACACCTTCCACGAGCATCAAATACCAAACGAGGGATGACTTATGATGAGTCCCCTAAGACAAAATGAGTATGTTTACCTTGTGATGGATCAGAGGTTTAGGACATCCACTATACCGATACACCTCATGTGAATCTTAATATGTAATTCTAGAGGAGTTGGGAGGGTATCCTTTTATCCCGAGGTCATCCATATCATCGGGCTTCATCACCCTCATATGTTGGTGGTCCTTAATATTCGCTTGGATGCGTGTCGATCAATTTCAAAAATTGGGAGGTTGCCTTTTCAAAAACAACATAGTCTCCCCATCATTGGTCCAATCGGGAGGCATCTTGATTTTGTGGTTAGATTGCGTCATCACGGTACATGAATTGGCAGTTTCACCTAGGTTCATCCATCTTCTTGTGGAGAATGACCCGACCGTTGGGCCTTATGAGTTCATAGTAATTTATATGTTTCCACAACAACGTAATTAAACTCATGTATGGAACCCTTTTCAACAACTCTCAACTACAATCCATCACCCCTGGATACTTATCGGTGATTTCAATACTATTATAGGACCCCATGAGAAGTTTGGTGGTTTCCCCTTTACAATGGTATGGGGCCATGCTCTTACTAATTTAATGCATTCATGAAAAATATATGACCTAGGATTTACTGGAAACTCGTTAACCTGGAAATCGAACACTTTTTTTGTCCATTATGTTCGGGAATGCCTAGATCGAGGGCTTGGTAATGTAAGCTGGATGTTAGCCTAACCCCACACTCTTTTCACTCACCTTTCGAACGATAGTTCATATTACTGCCCCCTATTTCTTGATACGTTACCAACACGGTCCAAACAAAAATAACTATTTATATACTGCAAGGAATGGGCACAATATACTTCATTCCACGCGATGCTAGGGTACCCATGGCAACAACAAATTCCAGGTTTTTCGAACTATATTTTCTTTCATAAAACTATCTACTTTCGATCAGTACCAACAACGTGGAAACATGTAATACCCCGTATTTTCTGTGATATTTATTTTTGGGATTAATTGAATTAAATGTGTAGTAATTGGAAATTAATCCGGATAAAATATTTACGGGTTGTGAGTTAGTATTTGATTATAATGAGTATATATGGCAATATATGAATATTGGAATTATTGAAATTGTCGCGAGATTGAAATACGGCAATTTGGGAAATTTTGTTGGGACGTGCGTGACATTCGCGTCAGGAATATAATTATTTGAATTAAAAAGTGAATTTTATTTTTATCACCCGTATGGTCATTTTGAGTGCGCCAACGTGTTCGGAAGGGTCGAAATAGTCAGAAAACACTAGCCGAGGGTTAAGTTTGGGTCCCGGGGCATTATTGGGCCATACCGGTAACTTATAGGGGCGTTTTAGAAATTTCAGAAATTGGGTAATTAAAACCCACGAATATTAGAGTTAATATCTGACTTAGTATTAACCCACAAAGCCATGTTCCAACCCCAATTTAGGTAGTGGGCTAAGGGAGAAGTTAGAAACCATAAAGATTGGCAAAAACCAACCCCACCTCCATTAACACCTTGAGAAGAACCTTGAGAAGAACCTTGAGAAGAACTTGTAGAGAGAGAGAGGAAGAGAAGAATTCTGCAGAGAGAGAGAGAAGACAATCCAACATTCAAGTTTCAACCTCAAATTCAGAGAAAGATTAAGGCAAGTGGTTTAATTACAATTGATTCAACGCTATGCTTTTCCATGTGTAGGAATTATCAAATTTATCTTGGAAGATGATATAGACCCATGAATTGGAAGTTTAAAACTATGAATTATGTTAGGGACTGCATGTAGTAACAATCTGGACGAATTATGAATTCAAAAATTATGACCCTTGATGATTTAAAAATGGATTTAAGAAGAGATTTATGAATGTTCTTGAAAGAGTTAGAAAACTAGGGTTCTTCATGAAAATTGATCCATATATAGCCCTTGGTTGATGAATTATTGGTTTTAGAACGTTATTAATGTTGTAGGATGGTTGTATGATGATACTATATAGTTATATTAGAGATTCATGCATTAAAAGTATGTTTTGGGATGATTTGAAAACTGCAAAACGAAGCAGTCCGTAGCCATACCTGGTGTGTTCGATCGATCGATGCTCATCAGTCGATCGATCGACCACCATCGATCGATCGAAGGTAAAGGTCGATCGATCGACCTTCCCAGAATGAGTAAAGTTTTCCCTATTTTAAATTTTAATGGTGGTAACCCTTGGAAAATAATATTGGAGACCTTATGAATACCCTTAAACTTAAAGAAGACCAGTAGGCATGAGTATGAAACTTGGACCTTAATTAGAATTCAATTTGAGGAGTTATTCTAAATTAATGAAATTCGATAAGTGAGATAATATTTGGGTTAATTGTGTAAAATTGAATAATTTGATGAAATGAGGTTTGGGGCAGAAGTAAGGACCTTACGAATAAAGAGGTTATACGTGGGAATAATAGGAACTTTATAGTCTATTTGAGATAGGGTTACAGTATAAGAGACTACGACGTGATACGGGTCGATGGTTTAACTTTTATATTATCAAGAGACTTAAACTATATAAAATTGGAATAATGGTATAAGGATGTAGAGTATACCTTCATTAATATTGTGATATCTAAGATGTGTAAATGCTTAGTATATGATTTTATGTGTATGACATACCTACCATACTTGCTATCACGGGAGGTTTACGTTCGCTTTGGGCCTTCTAATCCTTGTGTGCCCGGATTTAGTTTGGTACCTAGAGGACATAGTTCAAGGAGAACGACTTATTTGTGAGTTAATAAGCCCGCTGACTATGGAGCGTAGGTATGTATGTGACTATGGATATGTTGAATTATGTTCGCCTCCATTTATGTGTGTGGTGTTTATTCCAACAATTCCTGAGAGATTCGGAATTTGTAATCCTTATGTACGTGATGTACTGGGATGGATAGGTGAGTATGTGTGCACCGTAGCTTAGCCTCGGGGTGCTTGTATTGTATATTTATGATGTGAATAATATACGGTTAAATGAAAAGGAAATTGCTATGTTAAATTGTGAGTATAGTAATTGTAACTTTATGTCAAGATAAAAGGGGACAGTTATCAATAAATGGTTTTATTAATAATTGGGAATTCGAGAATTAAAGTAGAACTCTCTATTTAATTGTTAAGGTTAGAATTAAAACGTGAACGGAGTAGGAGTGTTAGAAACTCTTTTGAACTATAAAGTTATGAGAATAACACATAAATGGGTACAGGAATGTTAGGAGTGCACAGTTAGACGAGAGGTGAGTATTTCATGTGAGAGCACGTCCTAACATGTATCTTGCTTTCATTGTTTTTAATTGTTATTAAAGCACTTGCTGTTTTTAAAATACTCTCCACATTCGGGCTCTGACCCGTTTGCTTTCAAATCTATTTTTTGTAAAAACCATTTTAGGTGCCCAGCCACAAGGACACCATGCTTAGGATCCTCATACAGGTGACGAGCTGTAGCTGATTGTGGAAGTTACAGGGATTTTCTTTTAGAGGCTTCTATCATTTGGATTCTATATTCAGTATTCCTCAGTTGTAGGGCATGTTTCCCAAATTCTATTAGAGACATTTCCATTTCAGTTTTTCAGACTTTGGCATGTATTAATTCAGTATTCAGTATTTCGTTACTAATTTCAGTTGTGGGATTTTTTGTGAGGAGTTTTTCCTACGGATTTATTTATATCTTGTGATGGTTATTCTATTATTTCATTATGGTGAATGGTGATATTATTCTTGATTTAAATCTTTTACTGCATGTTTATCAGACTTAACGTAAAATTTGGCAACTTACTTTTTAAATACTAGGTTGTTAGTAATCATTAAAATGTTTTTCAATAGTGATGCTATTAACTGAACCAACTTGGCATTTTGTATTGATTTAATAAAGGAGTAGCTACCCGGTATTTAATTAGTCGAGGTGTCACAGGTGGTATCAGAGCATCAGGTTCTAGTGTCCTTAGGATCTGTACAGCTTGTTATGTTTCCGCTGAGCTTTCTTTGATATAGAGCCCTATGATTAGGATTGTTGATATCTTTGGTGTAATTTTGTTCTCCTGCTTTAATACCTATGGTAGTGAATCTTATTTGCGATCGGGTGTATTCGTGTGCCGAACAATGCAGTACGTCTGGCGAAGACAGTTGGGTGAACAGCAGGAGGTAAACATATATTGAGGATAATTTATTTATTTAAAGAAGGACGACCGTAGTTGAAGTCGCCGATATTATGGCACGGAAGTCCTGGATGATATAGAAGGCTAAGACGCGACCTGAGACTTCCGGGTACGGCAATTGTAGGAATGGGGTCAAATTAGACACATCCAACAAGGTTGGAATGGGAGAGAGAATTAAATGTAACATTGAAGAGAACCAGCAGTAGCAACACTCGAAAGGAGAAGACGGCATGTGATAGCCAAACGAATGCAAAGTATCCAAAGGCTTGGACTTGTGTCGGAGTATGGCTAATCGAGAGTGAAAATTTGAGGAAAATTTTCTTATCTCTTGAGAGCGGAGTTTCTAGGGGGAGAAACAATCACCACACTTATAAGTGGAATGTGAAGTCGAGAGAAGGCATACACGAATGGTTTGACCATAAGTTCCTTGATCAAATGTTTAGAGTGAGAACCGAATGTCGTTCTGAACTCACACGAGAAGTCCGGACAGAGGTCACTTTGTGAGGAGAAATAAAATTATTTAGTGAATCCTACACCGGGTGAAGTAGGTGAAACGGAGAAGGGGATATTAAAGGGAGAATTTACATAGGAGAATTGCTAGTCCTTTTGGCAGAACTCTGCTTGGACGGTTAAAGTAAATGGTATTGTCTCATAGTGTTAATTTGGAAGTAAACATCCCCTGGTGGGGAGACACAAGAATCGAGAACTTTATATAAAGTAAGACTGGGGAAAACTGGTGTTGGAGAAGCACCACAATGGGAAGACCCAATAGAGAAACCGTTAAAATAATTCGATAGCGGAATTACTACCGAGCGATGGTAATTTCAGTAAGAGAGGTGGAAAATTAGTAGCGTGATCCTTAAGGGCGTCAACACTAAGGGAACAACAGAGATAGTCGTCTGAGTCGAGACTACCAACGTCCGAGAGATGGACCACCTTAACATGATTTTTGAGTTAAAAGATAAGTGGAGTATGTGTAGAGGTATTTCTGTGGGGAGTGAAACCCGTGCGTTATAAAAAAAATTCCTGATACAAGAGTAGGGATCAAGGTATTGTGTCTGGCGAGGGCAACAGTTATTGAAATATTCGGATTGGGACTGATATGTGTGGTACGTCCAGGAACCATTTGAGTAGCCGAGACGATTGATAAGATAGAAGTATGAGTTACATCCTCAGATGATGATGCATGTTATTTGGGGCATGAATGAGTTTCTACATTTGTCATAATTGTTATTTCCACTTGAGAGTCGAATTTAGTGAGTATATCAGTAAATTTATTATATATAAGAACCCTTTTCCCTGATAGTGTGTGGGTTACTCTTATTGTCATCCGCGGAGGATGAATGGGTATATTAATAGCGGTTTATACTTTATTGAAAATTACTCATTTTAGTGCTGTATTATACGAATATGAGATGATATTATTTATGGTTTTATATATATGATTATACCAATAGTGTGCTGGTATTGCAAGTTTATTGGGATTGCCACCTTGGGGTATCATGTTTTGTTCTGGCGAGGCCCCATCTGTGAGAGGGTCGGACTCGCAATTGTACTTTTGTATATAGGTATATATACATATATATGAATATGTTGTGATTTCAAAATGGTATACTGGTCTCGGATATTAAATCCCATTATGCGTAGGGATTTCATTATTATGAGTCGTATGTAATTGATTTACTAATGAACAAAGAGTTAGTTGATTCTTATAATTAACGTTAGAGAGGTAGTAACAAAAAGAGTGCATTGTTTTATTCCCCATTAGAGATTTGGGAGTTTATACTCATAGTTGTATGTCTGGGGACGGGATTTTGAGAACCCCGATTTTTGTTATGTGGTGTATATAGAATGTGATTACCATCAGTGTCAAGAGAAAGTGTCATTCGAAAGGAGTTCCTTGTTTAAGTGTCATTGCGACAGAATGTAACTTTATTGGGAAACGAGAGTGTAGGGGTACATATTATGGATAGGGCTTAACGGATTCCGATGACCAACAATGTTAGGTAGTAGTGTATCGGGGGGGTTCCTTGTTTGGATTTCGCTTTGCGAGACACCCCACGCATGAAACTTAGCGTAAGGTTGGTGGTAAGGAGAAGTGTAGCCCTTCGTTCATGAATTGGATACCTCTATTGTTATGGAAGTACGTAGTTATAACTGGAAGTTACAATGAGGAAATTAGGTAGTAAGGCCATTAGAGCCAGTTATTAGTAAATTACGATATAAGTACTAATAATGTTGATTTTGTCACGGCATGTTGAAGGACGCATGGAGGATAAGGAGGATTTAGGATTTCTAATTCAGAAGCGATTGAGAACGCCCAAGTGGTATATCACCGTTGTATTTACAGTGACAATAAAGAGTTTGGGATTTGTATGAAGCGTATACGATGTTTAAAAACCGTATGGTTGGGTTATAAGGGGCATAGACATCTCGATTTACTAAAGTGTAAATCAAAGGAAGAGGGAACATGGACGAGTGAGATTATTACTTATGAGATTAAACGTCATAAGAAAAGGTGTAAGTAGATATCATGTGTCAGTGTAACACGTTCAAATTTGGAGAAAAGGCAGTAGAAAGCCATTTAATAAAGGGATATCTCTTGAGAAGGCGAATAAATTATTATGAGAAATTTGGAATAGAGTTCTGATTAATCGAAGGTTGAGGGTAACTGAAGAGTAAATAGAATGAGGATGTCAATCAGGTATAAGTCCAGATATGCACAAAGTAGTGAAAAGGGTAAAGGTCCAAACTTTTGGTATTCGTCGGGAGGATAAGATCATTAAGTATCATTTAACGGGGAAAATTTTATGTGAATATCGGCATTGAAGGAGGTATAGTAAGTAGTAGAACAGTTGGGGTTAGATGATCAACCAGATAATATTGTATAAAGACGACGATTCCAAGAATGGGAGGGTCAAGTTGGAGAATTTTCTTAAAAAGTAGCCAACTTATTTATAAGTAATGAGTTCCTTCGATTATGTGGGACATGTTGTCCAAAAAGGAGAGAAATTGTTATAATCTTGGGGTGATTTACACTATTGGATAGTGAACACGCCGGTACGTGGTTCGACGTAGTATTATTTAGAACTGGGATGAAATCCCCGAAATCCAAATTCCGGTGGGGTGACAATAAGTAGTGGTAAATAACGATTCAAACTGAGGGTTGAATCACCTATAACCCGAGGTACAGGCGCAAGGTGACTAACGACTGACGGATTGTATGAAAGAAATTTTGGATTCATTGCGATACTTTCAGTTTCAAAAAGTATAACTAGTGCGGTATATTGTAGTCATGAGGAGCATAATTACCTAATGGTAGAGTTGGGGGAAAAGCACCCATATCTATTTTATAGTGAACAAGGTGCTTACAATTATTTTGTGCAACACCAACCGGCTGTAGTAGTTTTCCTTATGTAAAGGTCACAACGTCGGGAATAGAGATTCAAAGAGTGGACAAGAGTAGTCAGATGTGTTATTGATTCCTTCCAGAATGGGTGTTTTATGTTTTGATAAACGCGGGAGTTAATGCGTAGTGAGGTGCGGACTCATAATGATATTGAGATAAAATAACCAATGAAGTATAAGGTATTTTTATTCGAACGTTGTTTAATAAGAGCACAATGCGAGGTGCATTTATCGAAGATTATTCTGATAAGGTATCAAGTATGTTAAACAAGCTTATTGTGAAACGAGGGTTTTACTGATTCGGACTTTTCTTTATTATTGTTTTGAATACGGGAGGATACCTATTTTTCCAGGTGTGCCTTACTTTTCCGAATTTCGGGACGAAATTCTGTTATTAGGGGGGAAGTATGTAACCCCCCGTATTTTCTGTGATATTTATTTTTGGGATTAATTGAATTAAATGTGTAGTAATTGGAAATTAATCCGGATAAAATATTAACGGGATGTGAGTTAGTATTTGATTATAATGAGTATATATGGCAATATATGAATATTGGAATTATTGAAATTGTCGCGAGATTGAAATACGGCAATTTGGGAAATTTTGTTGGGATGCGCGTGGCAGTCGTGTCAGGAATATAATTATTTCAATTAAAAAGTGAATTTTATTTTTATCACCCGTATGGTCATTTTGAGTGCGCCAACATGTTCGGAAGGGTCGAAATAGTCAGAAAACACTAGCCAGGGGTTAAGTTTGGGTCCCGGGGCATTATTGGGCCATACCGGTAACTTATAGGGGCGTTTTAGTAATTTTGGAAATTGGGTAATTAAAACCCACGAAAATTAGAGTTAATATCTGACTTAGTATTAACTCACTAAGCCATGTTCCAACCCCAATTTAGGTAGTGGGCTACGGGAGAAGTTAGAAACCATAAAGATTGGCAAAAACCAACCCCACCTCCATTAACACCTTGAGAAGAACCTTGAGAAGAACTTGTAGAGAGAGAGAGGAAGAGAAGAATTCTGCAGAGAGAGAGAGAGAAGACAATCCAACCTTCAAGTTTCAACCTCAAATTCAGAGAAAGAGTAAGGCAAGTGGTTTAATTACAATTGATTCAAAGCTATGCTTTTCCATGTGCAGGAATTATCAAATTTATCTTGGAAGATGATATAGACGCACGAATTGGAAGTTTAAAACTATGAATTATGTTAGGGACTACATGTAGTAACAATATGGACGAATTATGAATTCAAAAATTATGACCCTTGATGATTTAAAAACGGATTTAAGAAGAGGTTTATGAATGTTCTTGAAACAGTTAGAAAACTAGGGTTCTTGATGAAAATTGATCCATATATAGCCCTTGGTTGATGAATTATTTGTTTTAGAACGTTATTAATGTTGTAGGATGGTTGTATGATGATACTATACCGTTATATTAGAGATTCATGCATTAAAAGTATGTTTTGGGATGATTTGAACACTGCAAAACGAAGCAGTCCGTAGCCATACCTGGTGTGTTCGATCGATCGATGCTCATCAGTCGATCGATCGACCACCATCGATCGATCGAAGGTAAAGGTCGATCGATCGACCTTCCCAGAATGAGTAAAGTTTTCCCTATTTTAAATTTTAATGGTGGTAACCCTTGGAAAATAATATTGGAGACCTTATGAATACCCTTAAACTTAAAGAAGACCAGTAGGCATGAGTATGAAACTTGGAGCTTAATTAGAATTCAATTTGAGGAGTTATTCTAAATTAATGAAATTCGATAAGTGAGATAATATTTGGGTTAATTGTGTAAAATTGAATAATTTGATGAAATGAGGTTTGGGGCAGAAGTAAGGATCTTACGAATAAAGAGGTTATACGTGGGAATAATAGAAACTTTATAGTCTATTTGAGATAGGGTTACAGTATAAGAGACTACGATGTGAGACGGGTCGACGGTTTAACTTTTATATTATCGAGAGACTTAAACTATATAAAATTGGAATAATGGTATAAGGATGTAGAGTATACCTTTATTAATATTGTGATATCTAAGATGTGCAAATGCTTAGTATATGATTTTATGTGTATGACATACCTACCATACTTGCTATCACGGGAGGTTTACGTTCGCTTTGGGCCTTCTAATCCTTGTGTTCCCGGATTTAGTTTGGTACCTAGAGGACATAGTTCAAGGAGAACGACTTATTTGTGAGTTAATAAGCCCGCTGACTATGGAGCGTAGGTATGTACGTGACTATGGATATGTTGAATTATGTTCGCCTCCATTTATGTGTGTGGTGTTTATTCCAACAATTCCTGAGAGATTTGGAATTTGTAATCCTTATGTACGTGATGTACTGGGATGGATAGCAGAGTATGTGTGCATCGTAGCTTAGCCTCGGGGTGCTTGTATTGTATATTTATGATGTGAATAATATACGGTTAAATGAAAAGGAAATTGCTATGTTAAATTGTGAGTATAGTAATTGTAACTTTATGTCAAGATAAAAGGGGACAGTTATCAATAAATGGTTTTATTAATAATTGGGAATTAGAGAATTAAAGTAGAACTCTCTATTTAATTGTTAAGGTTAGAATTAAAATGTGAACCGAGTATGAGTGTTAGAAACTCTTTTGAACTATATAGTTATGAGAATAACACATAAATGGGTACAGGAATGTTAGGAGTGCACAGTTAGACGAGAGGCGAGTATTTCATGTGAGAGCACGTCCTAACATGTATCTTTCTTTCATTGTTTTTAATTGTTATTAAAGCACTTGCTGTTTTTAAAATACTCTCCACATTCGGGCTCTGACCCGTTTGCTTTCAAATCTATTTTTTGTAAAAACCATTTTAGGTGCCCAGCCACAAGGACACCATGCTTAGGATCCTCATACAGGTGACGAGCTGTAGCTGATTGTGGAAGTTACAGGGATTTGCTTTTAGAGGCTTCTATCATTTGGATTCCATATTCAGTATTCCTCAGTTGTAGGGCCTGTTTCCCAAATTCTATTAGAGACATTTCCATTTCAGTTTTTCAGTTTGGAATGTATTAATTCAGTATTCAGTATTTCGTTACTTATTTCAGTTGTGGGATTTTTTGTGAGGAGTTTTTCCTACGGATTTATTTATATCTTGTGATGGTTATTCTAATATTTCGTTATGGTGAATGGTGATATTATTCTTGCTTTAAATCTTTTACTGCATGTTTATCAGACTTAACGTAAAATTTGGCAACTTACTTTTTAAATACTAGGTGGTTAGTAATCATTAAAATGTTTTTTGACAGTGATGCTATTAACTGAACCAACTTGGCATTTTGTATTGATTTAATAAAGGAGTAGCTACCCGGTATTTAATTAGTCGGGGTGTCACAGGTGGTATCAGAGCATCAGGTTCTAGTGTCCTTAGGATCTGTACAGCTTGTTATGTTTTCGCTGAGCTTTCTTTGATATAGAGCCCTATGATTAGGATTGTTGATATCTTTGGTGTAATTTTGTTCTCCTGCTTTAATACCTATGGTAGTGAATCTTATTTGCGATTGGGGTTATTCGTGTGCCGAACAATGCAGTACGTCTGGCGAAGACAGTTGGGTGAACAGCAGGAGGTAAACATATATTGAGGATAATTTATTTATTTAAAGAAGGACGACCGTAGTTGAAGTCGCCGATATTATGGCACAGAAGTCCTAGATGATATAGAAGGCTAAGACGCGACCTGAGACTTCCGGGTACGGCAATAGTAGGAATGGGGTCAAATTAGACACATCCAACAAGGTTGGAATGGGAGAGAGAATTAAATGTAACATTGAAGAGAACCAGCAGTAGCAACACTCGAAAGGAGAAGACGACATGTGATAGCCAAACGAACGCAAAGTATCCAAAGGCTTGGACTTGTGTCGGAGTATGGCTAATCGAGAGTGAAAATTTGAGGAAAATTTTCTTATCTTGTGAGAGCGGAGTTTCTAGGGGGAGAAACAATCACCACACTTATAAGTGGAATGTGAAGTCGAGAGAAGGCGTACACGAATGGTTTGACCATAAGTTCCTTGATCAAATGTTTAGAGTGAGAACCGAATGTCGTTCTGAACTCACACGAGAGGTCCGGACAGAGGTAACTTTGTGAGGAGAAATAAAATTATTTAGTGAATCCTACACCGGGTGAAGTAGGTGAAACGGAGAAGGGGATATTAAAGGGAGAATTTACATAGGAGAATTGCTAGTCCTTTTGGCAGAACTCTGCTTGGACGGTTAAAGCAAATGGTATTGTCGCATAGTGTTAATTTGGAAGTAAACATCCCCGGGTGGGGAGACACAAGAATCGAGAACTTTATATAAAGTAAGACTGGGGAAAACTGGTGTTGGAGAAGCACCACAATGGGAAGACCCAATAAAGAAATCGTTAAAATAATTCGATAGCGGAATTACTACCGAGCGATGGTAATTTCAGTAAGAGAGGTGGAAAATTAGTAGCGTGATCCTTAGGGCCGTCAACACTAAGGGAACAACAGAGATAGTCGTCTGAGTCGAAACTACCAACGTCCAAGAGATGGACCACCTTAACATGATTTGTGAGTTAAAAGATAAGTGGAGTATGTGTAGAGGTATTTCTGTGGGGAGTGAAACCCGTGCGTTATAAAAAAAATTCCTGATACAAGAGTAGGGATCAAGGTATTGTGTCTGGCGAGGGCAACAGTTATTGAAATATTCGGATTGGGACTGATATGTGTGGTACGTCCAGGAACCATTTGAGTAGCCGAGACGATTGATAAGATAGAAGTATGAGTTACATCCTCAGATGATGATGCATGTGATTTGGGGCATGCATGAGTTTCTACATTTGTCATAATTGTTATTTCCACTTGAGAGTCGAATTTAGTGAGTATATCAGTAAATTTATTATATATAAGAACCCTTTTCCCTGATAGTGTGTGGGTTACTCTTATTGTCATCCGCGGACGATGAATGAGTATATTAATAGCGGTTTATACTTTATTGAAAATTACTCGTTTTAGTGCTGTATTATACGAGTATGAGATGATATTATTTATGGTTTTATATATATGATTATACCAATAGTGTGCTGGTATTGCAAGTTTATTGGGATTGCCACCTTGGGGTAGCGAGTTTTGTTCTGGCGAGGCCCCATCTGTGAGAGGGCCGGACTCGCAATTGTACTTTTCTATATAGGTATATATACATATATATGAATATGCTGTGATTTCAAAATGGTATACTGGTCTCGGATATTAAATCCCATTATGCGTAGGGATTTCATTATTATGAGTCGTATGTAATTGATTTACTAGTCAACAAAGAGTTAGTTGATTCTTATAATTAACGTTAGAGAGGTAGTAACAAAAAGAGTGCATTGTTTTATTCCCCGTTAGAGATTTGGGAGTTTATACTCATAGTTGTATGTCTGGGGACAGGATTTTGAGAACCCTGATTTTTGTTACGTGGTGTATATGGAATGTGATTACCATCAGTGTCAAGAGAAAGTGTCATTCGAAAGGAGTTCCTTGTTTAAGTGTCATTGCGACAGAATGTAACTTTATTGAGAAACGAGAGTGTAGGGGTACATATTATGGACAGGGCTTAATAGATTCCGATGACCAACAATGTTAGGTAGTAGTGTATCAGGGGGGGGGGGGGTGGTTCCTTATTTGGATTTGCTTTGCGAGACACCCCACGCATGAAACTTAGCGTAAGGTTGGTGGTAAGGAGAAGTGTAGCCCTTCGTTCATGAATTGGATACCTCTATCGATATGGAAGTACGTAGTTATAACGGGAAGTTACAAGGAGGAAATTAGGTTGTAAGGCCATTAGAGCCAGTTGTTAGTAAATTACGATATAAGTACTAATAATGTTGATTTTGTCACGGTATGTTGAAGGACGCATGGAGGATAAGGAGGATTTAGTATTTCTAATTCAGAAGCGATGGAGAACGCCCAAGTGGTATATCACCGTTGTATTTACAGTGAAAATAAAGAGTTTGGGATTTGTATGAAGCATATACGATGTTTAAAAACCGTATGGTTGGGTTATAAGGGGCATAGACATCTCGATTTACTAAAGTGTAAATCAAAGGAAGAGGGAACATGGACGAGTGAGATTATTACTTATGAGATTAAACGTCATAAGAAAAGGTGTAAGTAGATATCATGTGTCAGTGTAACACGTTCAAATTTGGAGAAAAGGCAGTAGAAAGCCATTTAATAAAGGGCTATCTCTTGAGAAGGCGAATAAATTATTATGAGAAATTTGGAATAGAGTTCTGATCAATCGAAGGTTGAGGGTAACTGAAGAGTAAATAGAATGAGGATGTCAATCAGGTATAAGTCCAGATATGCACAAAGTAGTGAAAAGGGTAAAGGTCCAAACTTTTGGTATTCGTCGGGAGGATAAGATCATTAAGTATCATTTAACGGGGAAAATTTTATGTGAATATCGGCATTGAAGGAGGTATAGTAAGTAGTAGAACAGTTGGTGTTAGATGACCAACCAGATAATATTGTATAAAGACGACGATTCCAAGAATGGGAGGGTCAAGTTGGAGAATTTTCTTGAAAAGTAGCCAACTTATTTATAAGTAATGAGCTCCTTCGATTATGTGGGACATGTTGTCCAAAAAGGAGAGAAATTCTTATAATCTTGGGGTGATTTACACTATTGGATAGTGAACACGTCGGTACGTGGTTAGACGTAGTATTATTTAGAACTGGGATGAAATCCCCGAAATCCAAATTCCGGTTGGGTGACAATAAGTAGTGGTAAATAATGATTCAAACTGAGGGTTGAATCACCTATAACCCGAGGTACAGGCGCAAGGTGACTAACGACTAACGGATTGTATGAAAGAAATTTTGGATTCATTGCGATATTTTTAGTTCCAAAAAGTATAACTAGTGCGGTATATTGTAGTCATGAGGAGCAGAATTACCTAATGGTAGAGTTGGGGGAAAAGCACCCATATCTATTTTATAGTGAACAAGGTGCTTACAATTATTTTGTGCAACACCAACCGGCTGTAGTAGTTTTCCTTATGTAAAGGTCACAACGTCGGGAATAGAGATTCAAAGAGTGGACAAGAGTAGTCAGATGTGTTATTGATTCCTTCCAGAATGGGTGTTTTATGTTTTGATAAACGCGGGAGTTAATGCGTAGTGAGGTGCGGACTCATAATGCTATTGAGATAAAATAACCAATGAAGTATAAGGTATTTTTATTCGAACGTTGTTTAATAAGAGCACAATGCGAGGTGCATTTATCGAAGATTATTCTGATAAGGTATCAAGTATGTTAAACAAGCTTATTGTGAAACGAGGGTTTTACAGATTTGGACTTTTCTTTATTATTATTTTGAATACGGGAGGATACCTATTTTTCCAGGTGTGCCTTACTTTTCCGAATTTCGGGACGAAATTCTGTTATTAGGGGGGAAGTATGTAATACCCCGTATTTTCTGTGATATTTATTTTTGGGATTAATTGAATTAAATGTGTAGTAATTGGAAATTAATCCGGATAAAATATTAACGGGATGTGAGTTAGTATTTGATTATAATGAGTATATATGGCAATATATGAATATTGGAATTATTGAAATTGTCGCGAGATTGAAATACGGCAATTTGGGAAATTTTGTTGGGATGCGCGTGACAGTCGCGTCAGGAATATAATTATTTGAATTAAAAAGTGAATTTTATTTTTACCACCCGTATGGTCATTTTGAGTGCGCCAACATGTTCGGAAGGGTAGAAATAGTCAGAAAACACTAGCCGGGGGTTAAGTTTGGGTCCCGGGGCATTATTGGGCCATACCGGTAACTTATAGGGGCGTTTTAGTAATTTCGGAAATTGGGTAATTAAAACCCACGAAAATTAGAGTTAATATCTGACTTAGTATTAACCCACTAAGCCATGTTCCAACCCCAATTTAGGTAGTGGGCTACGGGAGAAGTTAGAAACCATAAAGATTGGCAAAAACCAACCCCACCTCCATTAACACCTTGAGAAGAACTTGTAGAGAGAGAGAGGAAGAGAAGAATTCTGCAGAGAGAGAGAGAAGACAATCCAACCTTCAAGTTTCAACCTCAAATTCAGAGAAAGATTAAGGCAAGTGGTTTAATTACAATTGATTCAAAGCTATGCTTTTCCATGTGTAGGAATTATCAAATTTATCTTGGAAGATGATATAGACGCATGAATTGGAAGTTTAAAACTATGAATTATGTTAGGGACTGCATGTAGTAACAATCTGGACGAATTATGAATTCAAAAATTATGACCATTGATGATTTAAAAACGGATTTAAGAAGAGGTTTATGAATGTTCTTGAAAGAGTTAGAAAACTAGGGTTCTTGATGAAAATTGATCCATATATAGCCCTTGGTTGATGAATTATTTATTTTAGAAGGTTATTAATGTTGTAGGATGGTTGTATGATGATACTATACCGTTATATTAGATATTCATGTATTAAAAGTATGTTTTGGGATGATTTGAAAACTGCAAAATGAAGCAGTCCGTAGCCATACCTGGTGTGTTCGATCGATCAATGCTCATCAGTCGATCGATCGACCACCATCGATCGATCGAAGGTAAAGGTCGATCGATCGACCTTCCCAGAATGAGTAAAGTTTTCCCTATTTTAAATTTCAATGGCGGTAACCCTTGGAAATTAATACTGGAGACCTTATGAATACCCTTAAACTTAAAGAAGACTAGTAGGCATGAGTATGAAACTTGGACCTTAATTAGAATTCAATTTGAGGATTTATTCTAAATTAATGAAATTCGATAAGTGAGATAATATTTGGGTTAATTGTGTAAAATTGAATAATTTGATGAAATGAGGTTTGGGGCAGAAGTAAGGACCTTAGGAATAAAGAGGTTATACGTGGGAATAATAGGAACTTTATAGTCTATTTGAGATAGGGTTACAGTATAAGAGACTACGACGTGAGACGGGTCGATGGTTTAACTTTTATATTATCGAGAGACTTAAACTATATAAAATTGGAATAATGGTATAAGGATGTAGAGTATACCTTTATTAATATTGTGATATCTAAGATGTGTAAATGCTTAGTATATGATTTTATGTGTATGACATACCCACCATACTTGCTATCACGGGAGGTTTACGTTCGCTTTGGGCCTTCTAATCCTTGTGTGCCCGGATTTAGTTTGGTACCTAGAGGACATAGTTCAAGGAGAATGACTTATTTGTGAGTTAATAAGCCCGCTGACTATGGAGCGTAGGTATGTACGTGACCATGGATATGTTGAATTATGTTCGCCTCCATTTATGTGTGTGGTGTTTATTCCAACAATTCCTGAGAGATTCGAAATTTGTAATCCTTATGTACGTGATGTACCGGGATGGATAGTAGAGTATGTGTGCACCGTAGCTTAGCCTCGGGGTGCTTGTATTGTGTATTTACGATGTGAATAATATACGGTTAAATGAAAAGGAAATTTCTATGTTAAATTGTGAGTATAGTAATTGTAACTTTATGTCACGATATAAGGGGACAGTTATGAATAAATGGTTTTATTAATAATTGGGAATTCGAGAATTAAAGTTGAACTCTCTATTTAATTGTTAAGGTTAGAATTAAAACGTGAACCGAGTAGGAGTGTTAGACACTTTTTTGAACTAGATAGTTATGAGAATAACACATAAATGGGTACCGGAACGTTAGGAATGCACAGTTAGACGAGAGGTGAGTATTTCATGTGAGAGCACGTCCTAACATGTATCTTACTTTCATTGTTTTTAATTGTTATTAAAGTACTTTCTGTTTTTAAAATACTCTCCACATTCGGGCTCTGATCCGTTTGCTTTCAAATCTATTTTTTGTAAAAACCATTTTAGGTGCCTAGCCACAAGGACACCATGCTTAGTATCCTCATACAGGTGACGAGCTGTAGCTGATTGTGGAAGTTACAGGGATTTTCTTTTAGACGCTTCTATCATTTGGATTCCATGTTCAGTATTCCTCAGTTGTAGGGCATGTTGCCCAAATTCTATTAGAGACATTTCCATTTCAGTTTTTCAGACTTTGGCATGTATTAATTCAGTATTCAGTATTTCGTTACTTATTTCAGTTGTGGGATTTATTGTGAGGAGTTTTTCCTCCGGATTTATTTATATCTTGTGATGGTTATTCTATTATTTCGTTATGGTGAATGGTGATATTATTCTTGCTTTAAATCTTTTACTGCATGTTTATCAGACTTAACATAAAATTTGGCAACTTACTTTTTAAATACTAGGTGGTTAGTAATCATTAAAATGTTTTTCGACAGTGATGCTATTAACTGAACCAACTTGGCATTTTGTATTGATTTAATAAAGGAGTAGCTACCCGGTATTTAATTAGTCGGGGTGTCACAAAACATTACCATTTTGGTAACATGTGTTATAATATTACTATCCTATAGTAATATCTCCAAGTTACTCGGATTCGGATGGAACAATAGCCACATCTGACTTCTTGTGAGTATGAGGGCCTTCTCTAGGATCAATTATCTCACTGCCTCATGCTTGAGCGTCGATACTGGAAAAATAAGAGCAAATTACAATGGTCCCTTAATAGTGGTTATAACACTAAATACTTTCATGCCTGTGTCGCTCATCGTTGACGAAAGAATAATATCCACTCAATTTTTCATCTGGACACATGATGGCATCACACAGTGCCTGCTATCCAAACCCAGTTCCAGCAATTCTATATGCAACTTCTTACCACTACCAACCCACAAATATCCACTGAGGAAGAACCGTTCATGATGATAAAGCTAATATACTATTCTTCCTAGATAAGGTTTCGGAGGAGAAGATTCACCTGGCACAGCAACGAATGGACCATAATAAAAGCCCAGGTTAAGATGGACTCACTGCCAAATCCACTAGTTAGTTGTAGGGTTTGCAGTAACCAACCATGTCCTACAATTCTTTGACACAGGATCCATTCCACCTGAGATTAATCAGACTTTTCTATATTCATTCCGAAAACCAAAATCCCTATGGAGGTGACGCATTTTCGTCCTATCATCTTGTGTAAGCCATTTTCAGGCCCTTTCTGTCCAAGCCATTATCTACGCCAAGTCTTATCTGACTTCTGGGTCCTCTACTCTTCATGTTATTAACCATAAATATATCCAATAGATGTGAATTTTTGGATATCAGGGACATGATAAATACCTGGGACTCCCCATGCTTACTGGGTGAGTCTTAGGTCAGCTATTCGACGAGACTATCAATGCACATGAAAGTCGACTCCATGTGTGGTATAATAATATCTTGTCCTCTGTGAGATGTGTCACGTGTAACAACCAAGATTTCTTTAAATGGGAATTTTTAAATTAATTTTAGAAATCGGAGAAAAATGAAATTTTGGATTTTTATAAATTTTATAATTTAAAATGTTGGTTTTTATATTTGAAAAATAAATTTTCATAGAGAATTGGAACTGGTATTAAAATACAGTTTTAATTGAATTTTTATTATATAGAAGAGTCCTCAAAACATAAAACTCTGTAGCAAAAAAAAAATATTGAAAATTTTTTAACGGTCCAATCAAGCCAAAATTTTTTGGACAGCTTCCTCTCATCTTCAGCCAATTCTTTGTAAAATTTCATCCAATTCCAATAGTCCGATCCTCCGGAATAAATTTTTTAGTGTTTGTATCTGATTAGAACTCTTTTCTTAATCAAACTCACCTCTCCAAAGTTACCCCCTTTCATCTACAAACCATGGCCCCAAACTTATTCAAGATTTGAACCTTAGATTAGAAGACTTATTTCGTGTTTTCTCGAGTTTGGGCTCGAATGAGATTTGATTATTTTTGTGAGAGGAACGTGATGGTGCAATTTGATTTTGAGGCTGAATATACGTTATGATTCATATAATGATTTTGAGGTATGGAGTTTTACACAATATGCTCCTTAATCTCGCGAGTATTATTCCCATCATTTTCTTGTGATTATTGACTCATATTTGAATTGATAAATTCATTAGAATCTAAATTCGATTAATGTGGTATTATTATTGTGTTAAGCATGTTGTCATGAGATTTTAATATGGCATAGAGGTTGGGCACCCGCCAATATTTCTTCTTTAGGGTATGCTTAAGAATTCATCGGTGCGGTATGGTGGTGAGGCTTGGTGACCCGGTTAATGTGTTGTTGAGAAATTATATTGATAAAAATGCTTATGAGATTCGCATTTGATTTAATTATTCATATTCATATTGTTTTATTCACCGCTAATATTTGTTGATCATCTTTCCTTTCGTATTGTGTACTTCTCCATATTTTCTTTTAATGGCAGGTCACCGTGAATTTTTGGGAGCATTGAATTTATTTTGGAGAGAGAGAGCGCGTGTGGGAGAGAGAGAGAGAGAGAGAGAGAGAGAGAGACTAGAACAACCAAAATCGCATAAGAGATACACTTTTAGTGCTATAAACTAAATTCAATGAATTTGATTAATGTAGGGTGTTTTCAAACAATATCACAAAAACTAACATTTACTCTGCAATTTCATACGATTTTCCTACAATAATGTCTAGAAAGAAAGATAGCACAATAAACGAATTTCAATACAACTATTTGAAACAGTAATTTTCATTATTCAATTAATGTGTGAATGCTTAAAGTCAATGAATTCACTAATATAATTAAATTTAATTTATTTAAACTAATCCCATTTGCTTGTAGTAAATAATTTTTCTTTCCATCCATCACAAATTAAGAGTCAAGTAATCAATCCAAACAATAAAATAAAAACTAAACAAATACCACAATAAATGGCCAATTAATGAAAACATATCTAATTGTTCCTTTTTGAGCGTGTAACATATATATCACAAAAAAATTAATCAAACCAACCCCTAAAAATTAATTCCAATTGTCTTGAAATAATTAACATACCTAAATTTTTCATTGTAATAATCTAGCACATTCATATGAAAATTCACATCAACTAATGACAAGATACGTAAATTAACTCAAACTGTCTGAGTAAAGTTATTCCAACCAATCACTAAAATTTAAAGGCCAACATTTTTTTTACGGACTAATATGGTCTTAAAGCTCTAATTTTAATATTATTCCAAAAAACACAATAGTTAGGCCAAAGATAAAAATAAAGTAAGTCATAAAAAAAATAATCAAAATGCTGTTGGAGTATGCTCTTTAAACCAGCTAGGGTTTCATTCAAGTACCAACCAGTGAGAATTCTTTGTGTGTGTGCGCATGGGAATGAGGAGTGCTGTGTGATTTTGAGTGATGGGTGTGTATAAAATTTTGGGAGGGTTAGGTTACTTTGGGGAAAAACAAGTTTCCGATTTGAGACGGGGGAAAGTGCTGGACCAATTTTTCCTTTACCACGCGCATCCAAACTTTTTTGAGGAAACAAGTTGGTCATAAATACTATACTTATTAGATATGCATCTTCAATATCTATAAAAAACAGTCATACTATATAAAATTAAATATGATTTCTATGTTTACAATATCTTATAAATTAACACTAATAAATATATAGTGACAAAAATATGTCATACGCAAGTAGTTGTTTTACACTTTACACTTTTTTTTAACATGATTCCCATAACC
Organism: Sambucus nigra; assembly: GCA_949130495.1. Classification (NCBI taxonomy): domain Eukaryota; kingdom Viridiplantae; phylum Streptophyta; class Magnoliopsida; order Dipsacales; family Adoxaceae; genus Sambucus; species Sambucus nigra. The sequence goes on along the minus strand of OX422220.1, from coordinate 380,601,709 downwards.
CTCCCATCTTAGTTACCTATACAAACACCAACTTCTTTTCAGTGCCTATAAATATACGTTTTTCTTCTTGTTAGATGTTTTTAAATTATATCCAATGACAGTTTCACCATTATGCCATGTAATATGAGTATAATTCTATTGTCGGAGGTGTCAAACGAAGAGACAATTCCACTAATATCGGTGATGTGCCAACTAGATAAGATATAACTATTTTTTATAAGTCAATGGATCAATAGAAATGAACCCGCTTAAAGGGGAGGAAACCCGTATACAGGCTGTATACAAAGAGTAAAGCAAAGGCGGGAACCCAAACAAAGACTACCCTACCACTAAAAAAACCTCCAAAAAATCAAGGAAAATAGACAACGATGTATCGATCCTTTTCCTATGCTAAGAGAGAAGAAGGCTTATAAAGAAGTACCGCAAACGAGAAGGATCCAACTCTACCCCCTCAAAACATCTACGATTTCTTTCCTTCCAAAAACACCAAAAAATACAACGAGGGACCATCTTCCAAACCCCCTAGGACCAAGCCAACCCCTAGGACTCCCCTAAGAAACCAACACCCCACTCACCTCCCGAGGCATAACCCATGAGATCATGCCTAAAGAAAGGATCTATTCCGAAAGTCCTCGGGTCACGTGACAATGCAGGAGAAGGTGATTGGTTGTTTCCACATCCTTCTTTCACCACCAACATCTGCTGGCAAACCTCCCCCCATGATTCTGCAACCCCTCAATAGTCAAAATGGCTTGCCAGGCCGTAATCCACATAAAAAACCTGACCTTTGGGGGCGTCGAGTTCTTCCAAATAGAGTTCCACGGAAGAACGAATCTCCCATTGCCCCTAATCCCATGATAATATATCTTTACTGAGAAAATGCCATCCCAAGAGATTGACCACCTCAAATCATCATCCCCACCGAACATAACAGGCGCTGAAGACAACCACTCAAAGAATGCCTCCGCCTCCTCCAACTCCCAATCCTTAAGACCCCTACAAAAATTAGGGTCCCACACCACACGATCCCCCAACCTCCTTCTATGATCCTCTATTATCCCCTCCCTAACCCTCGCAATTCGATATATCCTCAGGAAAAGATCCTCGAGAGAGGCTTCCTCACCCCAACTATCCTTCCAAAACCTGACACGATTTCCTCTCCCGAGATGAAATGAAGTGGATTTAGAGAAAACATCCCAACCACGAGTAATGTAATTACATATAACAACCCCATGAGCCGAACCCCCCACCCTAGGGCTCCACCTAAACTGGTCAACCCCGTGTCTAATCATCATCTGATTTTTCCATAATCTTCCCTCTTCCTTATTAAACCTCCCCAACCACTTGCCCATTAAGCCTAATTATACTGTGCTAAACTTCTCACCCACGTCCCACCCTCTTTCATCGAACTACGTATCGCATCCCAAATCACCAGGTTGTATTTGAACTGATCATCATTCCCCCTCCATAGGAAGTTCCTCATCATCTTGTCAAGTATGTTTCCCACAGAAGAAGGAAGATGGAGGATCGATAAGAAGTACGTCAATAGACTCGATAAAACACTTCTGATCAACGTCAACCTCCCCCTTTGGAAATGTAACTATGCTTCCAACCTCCTAACCTCCTTTGAACCCTCTTGATAACAGGATCCCACATCGTCGTGGAAATTATATTGGAAATGGCCTTAGTTATCTACAGAAACACTTAACTCCATGAGTGCCTAAAAATATACACCATCACATGAATCACTGATCACTTCACTTGATCAACCCTCAACTCTCAAGCCCTTTCTTTCTTCTCATTATAATCAAAGTCGCCTCTTCATTTCTTTGTTTTTTTATCCTACACCTATTGAAACTCATGAACAGCAATATGAACACTCTTCACCCTTCTTCATCATATATGGGTTTGGATTTCAAACGTCCACTAGGGTTTCACTTCCACCCTAGTGATGAAGAAATATACCAAATGCTCTGTGAGGCCAACTATCAGATAGTGTCCTCCAATATCTTGTGAGGGAGATGAACCTCTACGACGAGGCGGAACTTCATGCAATATTTGAGGGGTGCACTAACGTGAAAACCATGTATTTATTTACTCCCTTGAGCGAATAAAGGGAAAAATATTAAAAACATTAATTGTACATTCGACAAGGATAAGGGTAGCTGGAAATGCCAACAAACCCACCAGTTCAAAAATGGGTGAGAGAAACGAAAACTCAGATATCATCAGAATGCCTCAAAACACTACAAGGGGTGGATAATGACACCATTGGTTTTACCAAATTAGAATAATGTAACAACCCAAGGTCTTGGAGATGATAATTTATTTATTTTGGGAAAAATAAATATTATTTTATTCGGAGAATAATTAATTTGGCAATTGAGGTCAAAATTTGGAGTCGTTAGAAAGTTCTTCGAATGGCGATTATGAGGGTGTAGTCGTGTCCGGAAGGGTCGAGAAAGTCAAAATGACTATACTTGGGGTTTATTTAGGTTCCGAAATATTTTAAGTACATTTGACTCGAATTTAAGTTACCGAGTCATTTAAAGTGTGTATTATCATTTAAAGATGTGTATCTTGGGAGTTAGGGCTTAAAAGCCCGTGGGATATTATTTCTCTTTAGAAAGAGAGAAATAGAAAGAAAGAAAGAGATAAGAAGAAAGAAGAAGGGAACGAAGGAGAAAAGAGAGAGAAAGTGTAGATTTCCGACTTCTACGCGACCTTGAGGATGGATCAGACCCTACGAACCTAAGGCAAGTGATTAAACTTGCTAAATAATTGTTGTGTACATTTATTTCATGATTTGTGGATCAAATTTATGGGTTTTCGGTTTAGTTTAACAAAACCTAACTTTTGGGTATAATCTTAGATTTGATATGTAGATCTTTGATTTGAGGATAGAAATTAGTTTATATGTGTTTATAGATGAATATTAATGTTATATATGTGATTGGGTTGAAGAGAAATGAGCAGAAAATGATTAAAATGACATTTTGGGATTTTTGGCTAAGAAAAAGTAGCCATTTTTGAGCCTCCAGGTAGGCCGAATCGATTCCGCCCCCCAGCCGAATCGATTCGAAAATGTAATACCCCGTACTTTTGACTATATTTATTTTTGGGATTAATTAATTAAAGGAGTATTATTTGGTAATTAATCCGGGTTAAAATACTAACGAGATGCGAGTTGGTATTTGATTATGTGCATACATGTTTTGATATATGTATTTGGTATTATGAAATTTGTCGTGAGATTTATATACGGCATTTTAGAAATTTTGTTGAGACGCGTGAGACCGCCGCGTCACGGTGTAATATTTTGATAATAAAAGTGAATTTAAAATCTATAATCCGTATGGCCATTTTGAGTGCGCCAACACGTCCGGAAGGGTCGAGATAGTCAGAAAACACTAGCCGGGGGTATAGTTTGGGTCCCGGGGTATTTTTAGGCCATACCGGCAACTTAAAGGGTATTTTGGTAATTTTACATTTTGAGGAATTAAAAGTGACGAAAATTGGTTAATTAAATCTGATGTGGATTTGACCCACTAAGCCCATAACCAACCCATATTAACCTAGAAGGCTACGTAGGTTATCATTTAGGTTTTCTAAGTTCCCCAAATCAAACCCTAGCCACCTTAAGCCACCAATGGAGAAGGAGCTTGGAGAGAGGAGATTCTGCAGAAAACTTCATCAAACCTACACCAAAATCAGAAATCAAACCAAGGCAAGTGACTTTATTCCATTTAATTTCAGAGAATGTCTTTTCCATGTTAGAAATTGGAGAATATCAATTGTTCTTGAAAGATAATGAAAACCCATGTAGTTTAGATCATAGAACTTGAGAAATTTGAGAAGGATTGCATGTAGAATGATAGGTAGATGTTCTTACTGATGATATACATGATTGGAAAGAAATTAAAACGGATTTTGTTGGGTTAATTCATGATTCAAAATGTTAGGGTTCATGTTCTTGAGATAATTGGAGAAAAGTGTAGAAATTCATATGTTGATTGATGTTGAAGAGATTTAATCCTTGAAAACATGTTAGGAGTTGACTTGAATATGTTTAGGATCACTTAGAGACCATAAAACGTTGTTGGGATGAACTTTGGATGAGATTAGAAGTGTTAAAATGGTTAAAAACGAACTGGGGAAAAATCTGGGACGAATCTCGTAGCTCGTTAGAAGCCCCTACCCAGGTCGTTCGAACGAACTCGTTCGAACGAGCTTCTAACGAGTTGACCAGTCGCTGCTAACGAGAATGGATTTCGTTCGATATCTCGTTCGAACGAGATATCGTTAGAAGATACAGTTCGTTCGAACGAACCGGGACCTCGTTCGAACAGCCTCGTTCGAACGAGACTTCTAACGAGTTGGCAGAGGAATCTCGTTCGAACAGTCTCATTCGAATGAGACTTCTAACGAGTTGACAGTTTGGTCCTTTTTGGACTGTTTTGATTTTTGGAGTCCCGTAAGCTTATTCGAGGATATAGATATCATTCCGTAGATGTAGTAAAGATAGAATTGGGACATTTGGGTATTTATGAGAAGGGATTTACATACGAGAGTTGTATTACAGGGACGGTTTGGGTTGAGACATGAGTGTCTACTACGACATGAGAAATTATGGCGAGTATGATTACAAACCGGAATAGTACATATTGTAATAATTATAGTTAGTACGAGAATGCGATACGTACTACGATTAAAATACGGTATTACTAAGATGTGTGTTTACTTAGTATTAGTATATGGATTGTGTGTATGACATACCTACCATACTTGCTATCACGGGAGGTTTGCGTTCGCTTAGGACCCTCTAATCCTTGTGTGCCTACGGGGGGGATATAGACTGGTACCTCGATGAACATAGGTCAGAGAAAGACTTATTGGGATGTTAATAAGTCCGCTGATCGTGGGAGCGTAGGTATGTACGTGACCCATGTGATGTGACTGTGTTCGCCTCCACTATTTGTGATTTGTGTTATCTGAACTATTCCTGAGAGATTCGGAATATGTGATCCTTATGTACGTGATGTACCGGGATGGATAACAGAGTATGTGTGCACCGCAGCATAGCTCTCGGGGTGCTTGTATTGTATATTTATGATGAGAATAATATACACTTAATTAAAAAGAACATTCATGTTAATGTTATGAATATAATTACGGTATTGTTTCGAGAAAATAACGAGTTAACTGATAGTGTTATATATATATGGCATATTGAGCATCTGAGTTTACGTTAAACCCCTACTTAATTACGAGCGTTATTATGTTAATAGAACCGAGTAATAAGGGTAAGACCTATGACAGTCTAGCTAGAGATGATGTCACTTAGCTAGTGGTTTACGTCGTTATAGATGGGTACGTACGTTAGGAGTGTACAGTTAGATGAGAGGTGAGAATATCATGTGGGTGCACGTCCTAACATGTACTTTGCATTTAATGTTTAAAATGTTTTTAAAACACTTGCAGGTTTTAAAATATAACTCCACATTCGGGCTCTGACCCGTTTGCTTTTCAAATAATTTTCTTGTAAAACCATTTTAGGTGCCCAGCCACAAGGACACCAAGCATAGGATACTCATTCAGGTGACGAGTTGTAGCTGTTTGTGGAAGCTACAGGGATTTGCATGTAGACGCTTCTATCTTTTGGATTCCAGAGTCACTATCTATCAGTTGTAGGGCATGTTGCCCATTTCTATTTAGAGTCACCTTTTACATTTCAGTTTTCAGACTTTAGCATGTATTGTTTCAGTATTCAGTTTACTTTTCAGTTGTGGGATTTGAAGTGAGGACTTTTCCTCCAGACTTTATTTACACTATGTGATGGTTATTCATTTTACTTTAGTATGGTGAATGGTGTTATTTATTTCTTTATTACACTTGTTGCATGTTAATCAGACTTTAAATAAAATTTGGCACTTACTTTTAAATACTAGGTGGTTAGTAATAATAAAATGTTTTCGACAGTGATGATATTAACTGAGCCAACTTGGCATTTTGAATTAATTTTATAAAGGAGTAGCTACCCGGTATTTAATTAGTCGGGGTGTCACAGGTGGTATCAGAGCATCAGGTTCTAGTGTCCTTTAGGATCTGTACGGATATTATGTTTCCGCTACGTTTCTTTGATATAGAGCCCTATATCTTAGGACTGTTGTACTCTTTGTGTATGCTTCGTTCTTCAGCTTTCTTAAGTTTATAACAGCGAACTTATAAACTTTGTTCTTATTTCAGATGCCTCCACGACGTGCACGACGTGTTCCCAGGGATGCAACGCCCGAACCCCAGCCCGCTCCAGTTCCGGGCATGTTGAACGCCACTGAGGTTGCAGCTATAGTAGCTCAAGCGGTAAATGCCGCCATTGCCGTTGTTCAGCAGGCACCACCACAGGCGCCGGTTGTCGCGCCAGTACAGGCTAATGCATTCCCGTCTACTTGGGAGCGTGTACGTGACGCTTTTCAGAAAGCGCATCCGCCAGAGTTTGCAGGAAGCTCAGATGTGGTAGTCTCGAGCCAATGGAGGAAGGATATACAGAGGCATTTGAGCATGCATGAGTGCACTGATGTTCAGAAACAAGTGCTAGCTACTTTCAAGCTAGTGTGATCTGCACTATAGTGGTGGGAGTCTATTACCACCGCAGAGGAGAGGGATACTCTCACGATTCAGGAGTTCTGGGTGCGGTTTGACTGCAAGTACTTTCCGTTGGCTGTTCACACGAAAATGAGGAGGAAGCTGATGAGTCTGAGGCAGGAAGGCAAGACTGTGGCCGAGTATGAGGCCGAGTTCACTAATCTGTTGAACATCGTTCCAGACGAGATACCAACAGAGAAAAAGAAGATTGAGAAGTTCACCGACGGGTTGAATTGGAGGATCCGTCAGCATCTGCTAGGGAACCTATCGTTGGCCACTTATTCTGATGTGGTTAACGCTGCATTGTTGCACTGCCAGGACCACCGTTTTCATATGGTCGAGGGCAAGCGGTCGGGGGAGTCTAGCCATCAGGGCAGGACTGGAGGACATAGTGCCAGCGGGGCACAATCTGGTCAGGGGCAGAGACTGAATGAGCTGGGCTCCCAGCAGGGGGATAATAAGAGGTTCCGGTCAGGAAACTACAGGCAGGGACAGGGAGGTTTCCGTTAGGGCCATCAGGGTCCAAACGGCCATCAGGGCCAACAGGGGCAGAATGGGCAGCAGTTTCACCAGGGCCAGCAGGGCCAAGGGAGGAACGGTAAAGGCCACCAGGGCCGGGGACAGCAGGGGCAGAGGGGAGGGAACTTCCTAGGGAAGTGCTTTGTTTGTGGCAAGACTAGCCATAAGAAGCAGGATTGTCCTGATAGGGGCAGGGCCCCACAGCAGCAGCAGCAGGGTGCTCGCCAGGAGCCACAGAGGCCTATGTTTCCCGCCGCTCTTCCCGCACCGCCACAGATGGCAGCACTGCCACCCATTCCAGCAGTCCCAGCTCAGCAGGGGCAGCTACAGTATGGACGTGTCTACAACGTCAACCAGGCTGCAGTTCCACAGGCACCGCCCGCGATCAAGGGTACGTTTCCTATCCATGGCACTATGGGTCGGGTGTTATTTGATACGGGTGCTACACACTGTTTTATAGCTACACACTTCGCGAAAGCTTTAGGATTGTTAGCTACGGCAGAGAGCACAGTGACGTGTGTCGACTCACCATTGGGGAGTGGGTCACTTATTTTCTTTATATGCCGGGGAGTGGGGGTAGAGATTGGTGGTTTGGTATTACCTGCAGACATGTTAGTGTTAGACATGCATGTTCACGATGTGATCATCGGTATGGATTGGCTCGTAGCATATAGGGCCATGATTGATTGCTTCAGCGGGAGCATTATTTTTTCCATTCCGGGGCAAGAGATGTTTGTAGTGGCGATGCCTCGCCCAGAGGGAGGATCGACCGCTCATATGTATTACATTGAGGAGGATACCTCTAAGGAGGTAGTGATTCCTTTAGATTTTATCCTAGTTGTCAGGGAGTATTCGGATGTGTTTCAGGAGATACCAGGCTTACCACCCAGTCGAGAGATAGACTTCGTTATAGATTTGCTACCGGGTACGAGACCTATAGCACGCGCACCATACCGTATGGCTCCAGCTGAGATGAGGGAGTTACGGGATCAGATAGAGCAGCTGTTAGGATAGGGCTTTATTCGCAGGAGTACCTCACCTTGGGGCGCTCCGGTTTTGTTTGTGAAGAAGAGGGACGGTTCACTGAGATTGTGTGTGGACTACCGAGAGTTAAATAAGGTCACGATACGGAATAAGTATCCGTTGCCTCGAATCGATGACTTATTCGACCAGTTGAGAGGAGATTATTTCTTCTCGAAGATTGACTTGAGATCGGGATACCATCAGTTGCGTATCAGGGAGGAGGATGTCTCGAAGACTGCGTTCTTATCGAGATATGGTTCTTACGAGTTTCGGGTTATGCCTTTCGGCTTGACCAACGCTCCAGCAGTGTTTATGGACTTGATGAACAGAGTGTTCAGAGATTTCCTAGATCAGTTTATCATTATCTTCATTGATGACATTCTGGTTTACTCTCAGACAGAGGAGGAGCACGCCGGGCATTTTAGGCAGGTTTTGCAGACACTCCGTCAGAACGAGTTGTATGCAAAATATGAGAAGTGCGGGTTTTGGCTAAAGGAAGTCCAGTTCTTGGGTCATATTATTTCCGACCAAGGGATATCTGTTGATCCGGGGAAGGTATCAGCGGTGAGGGAGTGGGGACAGCCCACGACACCAACGGAGATTCGTAGTTTCTTGGGTCTAGCAGGATACTACAGGAGGTTTATTCGGGGTTTCTCAGAGATAGCAGGTCCTTTGACACATCTTACTCGTAAGGGTGTGCCCTACATCTGGAGTGATGCCTGTCAGTTGGAATTCGATGAATTGAAGGACAAATTGACCTCAGCACCTGTGTTAGCATTGCCGAGACCGAGAGTTGAGTATTTGGTTTACACCGACGCGTCTTTGCAAGGACTTGGAGGTGTATTGCAGCAGGAGAGACAGGCCATAGCTTATGCTTCCCGTAAGCTTAAACCTCATGAGAAGAATTACCCCACACATGATTTGGAGTTGGCAGCAGTGGTATTTGCCCTACGGATTTGGAGGCACTATCTTTTGGGGGAGAAGTTTCAACTGTTCACGGACCACAAGTCCCTACAGTACCTGTTCACGCAGAAAGAGTTGAATATGCGGCAGTGTAGGTGGCTTGAGTTTGTGAAGGACTACCAGTTCGACATCCAGTACCACCCGGGTAAGGCTAACGTGGTGGCAGACGCGTTGAGCCGTAGGCCAGCAGATGAGGTGGCAGAGGTGTGGAAGGCTAAGTGGAAGGAATTGGGACACCAGGATGCAGTGGCCCGATCTTTCATGTCTGTGATGACCGTTACACCGCAGATTGTCACAAAGGTAGTACGAGCACAGGCCAATGACTCGTTCTGTCAGGAGCAGATAGTTCGATTGCTAGCAGAGGGAGCCGAGTCCTATACCATTAGCTCAGACGGGGGATTACTCTTCAATGGGAGATTGGTAGTTCCGGAAGGGGAGGAATTGCGACACGAAGTGATGGCAGAGTCGCACGGCTCACGGTTCGCGGTACATCCCGGACGGGACAAAATGTACCAAGACATGAGACAGCAGTATTGGTGGAACGGTATGAAGAGAGATATCGCTGAGTTTGTTTCGAAATGCGCCACTTGTCAGCTTGTAAAAGTGGATCATCAGAGACCGGCAGTATTGCTACAGCCATTGGAGGTTCCGGTGTGGATGTGGGAGAGCATATCCATGGACTTTATTACGGGGTTGCCTACGTCACAGAGGGGTCACGACTCCGTTTGGGTAATTGTGGACAGGTTGTCCAAGGTCGCTCACTTTTTACCTGTAAGGACTGACTACACTACGGGACAGTATGCCCAGCTCTTCATTTCAGAGATTGTGAGACTTCACAGTGTACCCCTAAATATCGTGTCTGACAGAGACAAGATATTTGTTTCGAGGTTTTGGGAGAGTTTCCAGGAAGCCATGGGCACGGAATTGCGGTTGAGTACGACTTATCATCCGCAAACCGATGGGCAGACTAAGCGCACAAATCAGATGTTGGAGGACATGCTACGCATGTGCATTATTGACTTTGGGGGTGGATGGGAGCAGTACCTTCCACTGGTGGAGTTTGCTTACAACAACTCCTATCAGTTCACTATTGGCATGTCTCCGTTTGAGGCGTTGTACGGTAGGCCTTATCGTTCCCCAGCATGTTGGTTAGAGGTGGGGGACAACAAACTGCTTGGGCCGGAAGTAATTCAGGATACTTCGGCAAGGATTGAGTTGATTCAGAGTCGCATTCTGGTAGCTCAAGACAGGCAGAAGAGTTATGCTGATGCGAAGAGATTTTTCAGAGAGTTCCAAGTGGGGGACCAGGTTTTGCTCAGGGTATCTCCTATGAAGGGGATTATGCGTTTCGGGAAGAAGGGAAAGTTGGCACCAAGGTATGTGGGGCCGTTTCCTATTATTGAGCGGATCGGACCGGTTGCGTATAGACTTGGACTACCGGAGCACTTGCATCGGATTCACGACGTGTTCCATATTTCCTCACTGAGGAAATACCTTAAGGATAATTTGGCTCATTCTCACATTGCTGTGGAGGACATCGATCTCCAGCCAGATAGCTCCTACGAGGAGGGGCCGATTGCTATTTTGGACCGAAGCGAGAGGAAGCTGCGGTCAAAAGTAGTTCCGTTAGTGCGTGTTCAGTGGCGATATCACAATGTCGAGGAGTCCACATGGGAGCGCGAGGATGAGATGCGCGAACGTTATCCAGAGCTGTTTTTAGCTGGTACTTCCTAGTTTCGAATTTCGGGACGAAATTCAGTTATTAGGGGGGAAGTATGTAATACCCCGTACATTTGACTATATTTATTTTTGGGATTAATTAATTAAAGGAGTATTATTTGGTAATTAATCCGGGTTAAAATACTAACGAGATGCGAGTTGGTATTTGATTATGTGCATACATGTTTTGATATATGTATTTGGTATTATGAAATTTGTCGTGAGATTTATATACGGCATTTTAGAAATTTTGTTGAGACGCGTGAGACCGCCGCGTCACGGTGTAATATTTTGATAATAAAAGTGAATTTAAAATCTATAATCCGTATGGTCATTTTGAGTGCACCAACACGTCCGGAAGGGTCGAGATAGTCAGAAAACACTAGTCGGGGGTATAGTTTGGGTCCCGGGGTATTTTTAGGCCATACCGGCAACTTAAAGGGTATTTTGGTAATTTTACATTTTGAGGAATTAAATGTGACGAAAATTGGTTAATTAAATCTGATGTGGATTTGACCCACTAAGCCCATAACCAACCCATATTAACCTAGAAGGCTACGTAGGTTATCATTTAGGTTTTCTAAGTTCCCCAAATCAAACCCTAGCCACCTTAAGCCACCATTGGAGAAGGAGCTTGGAGAGAGGAGATTCTGCAGAAAAATTCATCAAACCTACACCAAAATCAAAAATCAAACCAAGGCAAGTGACTTTATTCCATTTAATTTCAGAGAATGTCTTTTCCATGTTAGAAATTGGAGAATATCAATTGTTCTTGAAAGATAATGAAAACCCATGTAGTTTAGATCATAGAACTTGAGAAATTTGAGAAGGATTGCATGTAGAATGATAGGTAGATGTTCTTACTGATGATATACATGATTGGAAAGAAATTAAAACGGATTTTGTTGGGTTAATTCATGATTCAAAATGTTAGGGTTCATGTTCTTGAGATAATTGGAGAAAAGTGTAGAAATTCATATGTTGATTGATGTTGAAGAGATTTAATCCTTGAAAACATGTTAGGAGTTGACTTGAATATGTTTAGGATCACTTAGAGACCATAAAACGTTGTTGGGATGAACTTTGGATGAGATTAGAAGTGTTAAAATGGTTAAAAACGAATTGGGGAAAATCTGGGACGAATCTGGTAGCTCGTTAGAAGCCCCTACCCAGGTCGTTCGAACGAACTCGTTCGAACGAGCTTCTAACAAGTTGACCAGTCGCTGCTAACGAGAATGGATTTCGTTCGATATCTCGTTCGAACGAGATATCGTTAGAAGATACAGTTCGTTCGAACGAACTGGGACCTCGTTCGAACAGCCTCGTTCGAACGAGACTTCTAACGAGTTGGCAGAGGAATCTCGTTCGAACAGTCTCGTTCGAACGAGACTTCTAACGAGTTGACAGTTTGGTCCTTTTTGGACTGTTTGATTTTTGGAGTCCCATAAGCTTATTCGAGGATATAGATATCATTCCGTAGATGTAGTAAAGATAGAATTGGGACATTTGGGTATTTATGAGAAGGGATTTACATACGAGAGTTGTATTACAGGGACGGTTTGGGTTGAGACGTGAGGGTCTACTACGACGTGAGAAATTATGGCGAGTATGATTACAAACCGGAATAGTACATATTGTAATAATTATACTTAGTAGGAGAATGCGATACGTACTACGATTAAAATACGGTATTACTAAGATGTGTGTTTACTTTGTATTAGTATATGGATTGTGTGTATGACATACCTACCATACTTGCTATCACGGGAGGTTTGCGTTCGCTTAGGACCCTCTAATCCTTGTGTGCCTACGGGGGGGATATAGACTGGTACCTCGATGAACATAGGTCAGAGAAAGACTTATTGGGATGTTAATAAGTCCGCTGATCGTGGGAGCGTAGGTATGTACGTGACCCATGTGATGTGACTGTGTTCGCCTCCACTATTTGTGATTTGTGTTATCTGAACTATTCCTGAGAGATTCGGAATATGTGATCCTTATGTACGTGATGTACCGGGATGGATAGCAGAGTATGTGTGCACCGCAGCATAGCTCTCGGGGTGCTTGTATTGTATATTTATGATGAGAATAATATACACTTAATTAAAAAGAACATTCATGTTAATGTTATGAATATAATTGCGGTATTGTTTCGAGAAAATAACGAGTTAACTGATAGTGTTATATATATATGGCATATTGAGCATCTGAGTTTACGTTAAACCCCTACTTAATTACGAGCGTTATTATGTTAATAGAACCGAGTAATAAGGGTAAGACCTATGATAGTCTAGCTAGAGATGATGTCACTTAGCTAGTGGTTTACGTCGTTATAGATGGGTACGTACGTTAGGGGTGCACAGTTAGACGAGAGGTGAGAATATCATGCGAGTGCACGTCCTAAAATGTACTTTGCATTTAATGTTTTAAATGTTTTTAAAGCACTTGCAGGTGTTAAAATATAACTCCACATTCGGGCTCTGACCCGTTTGCTTTTCAAATAATTTTCTTGTAAAACCATTTTAGGTGCCCAGCCACAAGGACACCAAGCATAGGATACTCATTCAGGTGACGAGTTGTAGCTGTTTGTGGAAGCTACAGGGATTTGCATGTAGACGCTTCTATCTTTTGGATTCCAGAGTCACTATCTATCAGTTGTAGGGCATGTTGCCCATTTCTATTTAGAGTCACCTTTTACATTTCAGTTTTCAGACTTTAGCATGTATTGTTTCAGTATTCAGTTTACTTTTCAGTTGTGGGATTTGAAGTGAGGACTTTTCCTCCAGACTTTATTTACACTATGTGATGGTTATTCATTTTACTTTAGTATGGTGAATGGTGTTATTTATTTCTTTATTACACTTGTTGCATGTTAATCAGACTTTAAATAAAATTTGGCACTTACTTTTAAATACTAGGTGGTTAGTAATAATAAAATGTTTTCGACAGTGATGATATTAACTGAGCCAACTTGGCATTTTGAATTAATTTAATAAAGGAGTAGCTACCCGGTATTTAATTAGTCGGGGTGTCACAAGTGGTATCAGAGCATCAGGTTCTAGTGTCCTTTAGGATCTGTACGGATATTATGTTTCCGCTACGTTTCTTTGATATAGAGCCCTATATCTTAGGACTGTTGAACTCTTTGTGTATGCTTCGTTCTTCAGCTTTCTTAAGTTTATAACAGCGAACTTATAAACTTTGTTCTTATTTCAGATGCCTCCACGACGTGCACGACGTGTTCCCAGGGATACAACGCCCGAACCCCAGCCCGCTCCAGTTCCGGGCATGTTGAACGCCACTGAGGTTGCAGCTATAGTAGCTCAAGCGGTAAATGCCGCCATTGCCGTTGTTCAGCAGGCACCACCACAGGCGCCGGTTGTCGCGCCAGTACAGGCTAATGCATTCCCGTCTGCTTGGGAGCGTGTACGTGACGCTCTTCAGAAAGCGCATCCGCCAGAGTTTGCAGGAAGCTCAGATGTGGTAGTCTCGAGCCAATGGAGGAAGGATATACAGAGGCATTTGAGCATGCATGAGTGCACTGATGTTCAGAAACAAGTGCTAGCTACTTTCAAGCTAGTGTGATCTGCACTATAGTGGTGGGAGTCTATTACCACCGCAGAGGAGAGGGATACTCTCACGATTCAGGAGTTCTGGGTGCGGTTTGACTGCAAGTACTTTCCGTTGGCTGTTCACACGGAAATGAGGAGGAAGCTGATGAGTCTGAGGCAGGAAGGCAAGACTGTGGCCGAGTATGAGGCCGAGTTCACTAATCTGTTGAACATCGTTCCAGACGAGATACCAACAGAGAAAAAGAAGATTGAGAAGTTCACCGACGGGTTGAATTGGAGGATCCGTCAGCATCTGCTAGGGAACCTATCGTTGGCCACTTATTCTGATGTGGTTAACGCTGCATTGTTGCACTGCCAGGACCACCGTTTTCATATGGTCGAGGGCAAGCGGTCGGGGGAGTCTAGCCATCAGGGCAGGACTGGAGGACATAGTGCCAGCGGGGCACAATCTGGTCAGGGGCAGAGACAGAATGAGCTGGGCTCCCAGCAGGGGGATAATAAGAGGTTCCGGTCAGGAAACTACAGGCAGGAACATGGAGGTTTCCGTTAGGGCCATCAGGGTCCAAACGGCCATCAGGGCCAACAGGGGCAGAATGGGCAGCAGTTTCACCAGGGCCAGCAGGGCCAAGTGAGGAACGGTAAAGGCCACCAGGGCCGGGGACAGCAGGGGCAGAGGGGAGGGAACTTCCTAGGGAAGTGCTTTGTTTGTGGCAAGACTAGCCATAAGAAGCAGGATTGTCCTGATAGGGGCAGGGCCCCACAGCAGTAGCAGCAGGGTGCTCGCCAGGAGCCACAGAGGCCTATGTTTCCCGCCGCTCTTCCCACACCGCCACAGATGGCAGCACTGCCACCCATTCCAGCAGTCCCAGCTCAGCAGGGGCAGCTACAGTATGGACGTGTCTACAACGTCAACCAGGCTGCAGTTCCACAGGCACCGCCCGCGATCAAGGGTACGTTTCCTATCCATGGCACTATGGGTCGGGTGTTATTTGATACGGGTGCTACACACTGTTTTATAGCTACACACTTCGCGAAATCTTTAGGATTGTTAGCTATGGCAGAGAGCACAGTGACGTGTGTCGACTCACCATTGGGGAGTGGGTCACTTATTTTCTTTATATGCCGGGGAGTGGGGGTAGAGATTGGTGGTTTGGTATTGCCTGCAGACATGTTAGTGTTAGACATGCATGTTCACGATGTGATCATCGGTATGGATTGGCTCGTAGCATATAGGGCCATGATTGATTGCTTCAGCGGGAGCATTATTTTTGCCATTCCGGGGCAAGAGATGTTTGTAGTGGCGATGCCTCGCCCAGAGGGAGGATCGACCGCTCATATGTATTACATTGAGGAGGATACCTCTAAGGAGGTAGTGATTCCTTTAGATTTTATCCTAGTTGTCAGGGAGTATTCGGATGTGTTTCAGGAGATACCAGGCTTACCACCCAGTCGAGAGATAGACTTCGTTATAGATTTGCTACCGGGTACGAGACCTATAGCACGCGCACCGTACCGTATGGCTCCAGCTGAGATGAGGGAGTTACGGGATCAGATAGAGCAGCTGTTAGGATAGGGCTTTATTCGCAGGAGTACCTCACCTTGGGGCGCTCCGGTTTTGTTTGTGAAGAAGAGGGATGGTTCACTGAGATTGTGTGTGGACTACCGAGAGTTAAATAAGGTCACGATACGGAATAAGTATCCGTTGCCTCGAATCGATGACTTATTCGACCAGTTGAGAGGAGATTATTTCTTCTCGAAGATTGACTTGAGATCGGGATACCATCAGTTGCGTATCAGGGAGGAGGATGTCTCGAAGACTGCGTTCTTATCGAGATATGGTTCTTACGAGTTTCGGGTTATGCCTTTCGGCTTGACCAACGCTCCAGCAGTGTTTATGGACTTGATGAACAGAGTGTTCAGAGATTTCCTAGATCAGTTTATCATTATCTTCATTGATGACATTCTGATTTACTCTCAGACAGAGGAGGAGCACGCCGGGCATTTTAGGCAGGTTTTGCAGACACTCCGTCAGAACGAGTTGTATGCAAAATATGAGAAGTGCGGGTTTTGGCTGAAGGAAGTCCAGTTCTTGGGTCATATTATTTCCGACCAAGGGATATCTGTTGATCCGGGGAAGGTATCAGCGGTGAGGGAGTGGGGACAGCCCACGACACCAACGGAGATTCGTAGTTTCTTGGGTCTAGCAGGATACTACAGGAGGTTTATTCGGGGTTTCTCAGAGATAGCAGGTCCTTTGACACATCTTACTCGTAAGGGTGTGCCCTACATCTGGAGTGATGCCTGTCAGTTGGAATTCGATGAATTGAAGGACAAATTGACCTCAGCACCTGTGTTAGCATTGCCGAGACCGAGAGTTGAGTATTTGGTTTACACCGACGCGTCTTTGCAAGGACTTGGAGGTGTATTGCAGCAGGAGAGACAGGCCATAGCTTATGCTTCCCGTAAGCTTAAACCTCATGAGAAGAATTACCCCACACATGATTTGGAGTTGGCAGCAGTGGTATTTGCCCTATGGATTTGGAGGCACTATCTTTTGGGGGAGAAGTTTCAACTGTTCACGGACCACAAGTCCCTACAGTACCTGTTCACGCAGAAAGAGTTGAATATGCGGCAGTGTAGGTGGCTTGAGTTTGTGAAGGACTACCAGTTCGACATCCAGTACCACCCGGGTAAGGCTAACGTGGTGGCAGACGCGTTGAGCCGTAGGCCAGCAGATGAGGTGGCAGAGGTGTGGAAGGCTAAGTGGAAGGAATTGGGACACCAGGATGCAGTGGCCCGATCTTTCATGTCTGTGATGACCGTTACACCGCAGATTGTCACAAAGGTAGTACGGGCACAGGCCAATGACTCGTTCTGTCAGGAGCAGATAGTTCGATTGCTAGCAGAGGGAGCCGATTCCTATACCATTAGCTCAGACGGGGGATTACTCTTCAATGGGAGATTGGTAGTTCCGGAAGGGGAGGAATTGCGACACGAAGTGATGGCAGAGTCGCACGGCTCACGGTTCGCGGTACATCCCGGACGGGACAAAATGTACCAAGACATGAGATAGCAGTATTGGTGGAACGGTATGAAGAGAGATATCGCTGAGTTTGTTTCGAAATGCGCCACTTGTCAGCTTGTAAAAGTGGATCATCAGAGACCGGCAGGATTGCTACAGCCATTGGAGGTTCCGGTGTGGATGTGGGAGAGCATATCCATGGACTTTATTACGGGGTTGCCTACGTCACAGAGGGGTCACGACTCCGTTTGGGTAATTGTGGACAGGTTGTCCAAGGTCGCTCACTTTTTACCTGTAAGGACTGACTACACTACGGGACAGTATGCCCAGCTCTTCATTTCAGAGATTGTGAGACTTCACGGTGTACCCCTAAATATCGTGTCTGACAGAGACAAGATATTTGTTTCGAGGTTTTGGGAGAGTTTCCAGGAAGCCATGGGCACGGAATTGCGGTTGAGTACGACTTATCATCCGCAAACCGATGGGTAGACTAAGCGCACAAATCAGATGTTGGAGGACATGCTACGCATGTGCATTATTGACTTTGGGGGTGGATGGGAGCAGTACCTTCCACTGGTGGAGTTTGCTTACAACAACTCCTATCAGTTCACTATTGGCATGGCTCCGTTTGAGGCGTTGTACGGTAGGCCTTATCGTTCCCCAGCATGTTGGTTATAGGTGGGGGACAACAAACTGCTTGGGCCGGAAGTAATTCAGGATACTTCGGCAAGGATTGAGTTGATTCAGAGTCGCATTCGGGTAGCTCAAGACAGGCAGAAGAGTTATGCTGATGCGAAGAGATTTTTCAGAGAGTTCCAAGTGGGGGACCAGGTTTTGCTCAGGGTATCTCCTATGAAGGGGATTATGCGTTTCGGGAAGAAGGGAAAGTTGGCACCAAGGTATGTGGGGCCGTTTCCTATTATTGAGCGGATCGGACCGGTTGCGTATAGACTTGGACTACCGGAGCACTTGCATCGGATTCACGACGTGTTCCATATTTCCTCACTGAGGAAATACCTTAGGGATAATTTGGCTCATTCTCACATTGTTGTGGAGGACATCGATCTCCAGCCAGATAGCTCCTACGAGGAGGGGCCGATTGCTATTTTGGACCGAAGCGAGAGGAAGCTGCGGTCAAAAGTAGTTCCGTTAGTGCGTGTTCAGTGGCGATATCACAATGTCGAGGAGTCCACATGGGAGCGCGAGGATGAGATGCGCGAACGTTATCCAGAGCTGTTTTTAGCTGGTACTTCCTAGTTTCGAATTTCGGGACGAAATTCAGTTATTAGGGGGGAAGTATGTAATACCCCGTACATTTGACTATATTTATTTTTGGGATTAATTAATTAAAGGAGTATTATTTGGTAATTAATCCGGGTTAAAATACTAACGAGATGCGAGTTGGTATTTGATTATGTGCATACATGTTTTGATATATGTATTTGGTATTATGAAATTTGTCGTGAGATTTATATACGGCATTTTAGAAATTTTGTTGAGACGCGTGAGACCGCCGCGTCACGGTGTAATATTTTGATAATAAAAGTGAATTTAAAATCTATAATCCGTATGGTCATTTTGAGTGCACCAACACGTCCGGAAGGGTCGAGATAGTCAGAAAACACTAGTCGGGGGTATAGTTTGGGTCCCGGGGTATTTTTAGGCCATACCGGCAACTTAAAGGGTATTTTGGTAATTTTACATTTTGAGGAATTAAAAGTGACGAAAATTGGTTAATTAAATCTGATGTGGATTTGACCCACTAAGCCCATAACCAACCCATATTAACCTAGAAGGCTACGTAGGTTATCATTTAGGTTTTCTAAGTTCCCCAAATCAAACCCTAGCCACCTTAAGCCACCATTGGAGAAGGAGCTTGGAGAGAGGAGATTCTGCAGAAAACTTCATCAAACCTACACCAAAATCAGAAATCAAACCAAGGCAAGTGACTTTATTCCATTTAATTTCAGAGAATGTCTTTTCCATGTTAGAAATTGGAGAATATCAATTGTTCTTGAAAGATAATGAAAACCCATGTAGTTTAGATCATAGAACTTGAGAAATTTGAGAAGGATTGCATGTAGAATGATAGGTAGATGTTCTTACTGATGATATACATGATTGGAAAGAAATTAAAACGGATTTTGTTGGGTTAATTCATGATTCAAAATGTTAGGGTTCATGTTCTTGAGATAATTGGAGAAAAGTGTAGAAATTCATATGTTGATTGATGTTGAAGAGATTTAATCCTTGAAAACATGTTAGGAGTTGACTTGAATATGTTTAGGATCACTTAGAGACCATAAAACGTTGTTGGGATGAACTTTGGATGAGATTAGAAGTGTTAAAATGGTGAAAAACGAATTGGGGAAAAATCTGGGACGAATCTGGTAGCTCGTTAGAAGCCCCTACCCAGGTCGTTTGAACGAACTCGTTCGAACGAGCTTCTAACTAGTTGACCAGTCGCTGCTAACGAGAATGGATTTCGTTCGATATCTCGTTCGAACGAGATATCGTTAGAAGATACAGTTCGTTCGAACGAACTGGGACCTCGTTCGAACAGCCTCGTTCGAACAAGACTTCTAACGAGTTGGCAGAGGAATCTCGTTCAAAAAGTCTCGTTCGAACGAGACTTCTAACGAGTTGACAGTTTGGTCCTTTTTGGACTGTTTTGATTTTTGGAGTCCCATAAGCTTATTCGAGGATATAGATATCATTCCGTAGATGTAGTAAAGATAGAATTGGGACATTTGGGTATTTATGAGAAGGGATTTACATACGAGAGTTGTATTACAGGGACGGTTTGGGTTGAGACGTGAGTGTCTATTACGACGTGAGAAATTATGGCGAGTATGATTACAAACCGGAATAGTACATATTGTAATAATTATAGTTAGTAGGAGAATGCGATACGTACTACGATTAAAATACGGTATTACTAAGATGTGTATTTACTTAGTATTAGTATATGGATTGTGTGTATGACATACCTACCATACTTGCTATCACGGGAGGTTTGCGTTCGCTTAGGACCCTCTAATCCTTGTGTGCCTACGGGGGGGATATAGACTGGTACCTCGATGAACATAGTTCATAGAAAAACTTATTGGGATGTTAATAAGTCCGCTGATCGTGGGAGCGTAGGTATGTACGTGATCCATGTGATGTGACTGTGTTCGCCTCCACTATTTGTGATTTGTGTTATCTGAACTATTCCTGAGAGATTCAGAATATGTGATCCTTATGTACGTGATGTACCGGGATGGATAGCAGAGTATGTGTGCACCGCATCTTAGCTCTCGGGGTGCTTGTATTGTATATTTATGATGAGAATAATATACACTTAATTAAAAAGAACATTCATGTTAATGTTATGAATATAATTACGGTATTGTTTCGAGAAAATAACGAGTTAACTGATAGTGTTATATATATATGGCATATTGAGCATCTGAGTTTACGTTAAACCCCTACTTAATTACGAGCGTTATTATGTTAATAGAACCGGGTAATAAGGGTAAGACCTATGATATTCTAGCTAGAGATGATGTCACTTAGCTAGTGGTTTACGTCGTTATAGATGGGTACGTACGTTAGGAGTGCACAGTTAGACGAGAGGTGAGAATATCATGCGAGTGCACGTCCTAACATGTACTTTGCATTTAATGTTTTAAATGTTTTTAAAGCACTTGCAGGTGTTAAAATATAACTCCACATTCGGGCTCTGACCCGTTTGCTTTTCAAATATTTTTCTTGTAAAACCATTTTAGGTGCCCAGCCACAAGGACACCAAGCATAGGATACTCATTCAGGTGACGAGCTGTAGCTGTTTGTGGAAGCTACAGGGATTTGCATGTAGACGCTTCTATCTTTTGGATTCCAGAGTCACTATCTATCAGTTGTAGGGCATGTTGCCCATTTCTATTTAGAGTCACCTTTTACATTTCAGTTTTCAGACTTTAGCATGTATTGTTTCAGTATTCAGTTTACTTTTCAGTTGTGGGATTTGTTGTGAGGAGTTTTCCTCCAGACTTTATTTACACCATGTGATGGTTATTCATTTTACTTTAGTATGGTGAATGGTGTTATTTATTTCTTCATTACACTTGTTGCATGTTAATCAGACTTTAAATAAAATTTGGCACTTACTTTTAAATACTAGGTGGTTAGTAATAATAAAATGTTTTCGACAGTGATGCTATTAACTGAGCCAACTTGGCATTTTGAATTAATTTAATAAAGGAGTATCTAACCGGTATTTAATTAGTCGGGGTGTCACAGAAAATATGCAAGTGCCCAGGTCTGAGTGACCGAATCGATATGGACCCCAGCCGAATCAATTCGGCCTGAGACAGAGTCCCAGGTCTGATGACCCGAATCGATTCGCCTTGGAGGCCGAATCAATTCACTGGGCCGAATTGATTCGGAATTGGCCTGAATCGATTCGAAAGTAGGGCTTTTGGGGGTATGTTTTTCTAGGGAGAATTTCATTCCGTTTTGTTCGAGGTTATCAATTGGGAACCTCTATAGGAATCATATGGCATATGTTTTGGAGACTTTTAGAGAGTTTCCCTTATGAGGAATTATTTGAGTCATATAAACTTAAATTAAGGAATACCGATTAGAGATTTTGATATACTCTAAGTGGGGAAGCCCACCTTGATTTGGAGATTATGTTCGGAGATAACAATTAAATTCATATAAAAGAATGAGAATAAGTTTAGAGATTTTGGATCTTAGGATCAAATCCCAAATGGGATAACTTTAAAGGTTCATAAAATGAATTGAACCCTATTATGGATGGAGAATTATAAATGCTATTTGATGTGCATATGGATATAGAAATATCCTTAACAATGATTGATTTGGGAGATATATCACACGATGAGAAATGCTAAATGAAGTGCATTAGGATAAAGAATATCCTTACATAAATAGAATTGAAGGACAATTCATAAATAGAAGCGACATGTGATCTTCAAGCGAGAAATAGTATAGTGTATACTACGTGGGGAAGATGTGTGAGAATTGACGGTTAGTATATCAAAAGAGAGATATATACTAAATAATGATATGAATTCAACTGCGCCTAAGAGCGTATAATAAATATGAAAACAATGTGCCAGGTATACCTTATATGATGGTATATCTTTATATGATGTGATGATGTATGTATACCTTATATGATGGTATATATATATATATATATATAGTGAAGCATACCCCTTCCTTGCTATCATTGGGAAGTTGCGTGCGAAGAGGGTGAGCATCCTGGCTCAAAGAACAGGGTGTAGATATTCCCCAGGTCATAGTCGTCCATTGTGATTATTATTATGCAATATATATATGCATTCTTTTGGTGGTGAGAAGTCGGGGGTATGTGACGTTCTCACTTATCGATTAGGAGCTATGACCACTTCCCGGGACGTTGTGTGCTTGAGTTGATCAGGAGGTGGGTCCCGTGGAACCCCACCAGGTGGCCCCAGTTTGCTACGTGGATGGTAAACTGGAAGATGATAGCATAGTGAGACTGCGTCCTCGAGTTATAGCTCGGTTGGATGGTTATTGTTGATTGTGCTTGTACTTGAGTATTGAGGGCATAATGGACCTCAACGACCCACATTGCCATGATTTGTGTATTGGGGGCGTTCCTTTTTTAGATTTCGCCTCGGCGAGATGTCCCACGCATGAACCGCAGTGTAATGTTGGAAAATGGGGAGAAGTTAGTCCTTAATTCTCATAATTACATCTATGTCACCTATCCCGACGATCGACAGTGCCAGGAGTAGTGTAACGGGGGGTTCCTTGTTTGGATTTCGCTTCGGTGAGACGTCCCACGCATGAAATGCCGTGTACTGTTGAGAATTGGGAATATTAATTAATTAAAATTGGAGTAATAATAACTTGGGTTTCATACATTGAGGGCATAATGAATCTCGAAGATCAATACTGTCAGAAGTAGTGTAACGGGGGGTTTGGTGTTTGGATTTCGCTTTCGGCGAGACGTCCCACGCATGAAACACAGTACAGTATTGAGAACCGGAAGAAGTTTAGTCCTTAGCATTTGATGCTAATAACTCATATATATATATATATATATATATATATGATTACATGCCATATGAGGGCATTACTACAATATATGAAATTATAGTAAGAGAATGTTGATGTATTGTGATGATGTGGTTGTAATGATGGTTATGCAAATTTATATGTTCAACAAATGAACAAATATAAAGAGAACTATGATATTAAAAATATAAAGTAATGTTTTAGCTGGAATTTAGATAAGGGTAGATTGTGAGATAAGTTAGATGATCTTAATCGAATATTTATTTTGGGATTTAGTTAGATTTAATTGCCTAATTAGATTTGGACATTTATTTGGAGACCACGTGCATACGTTTAGTGCGCGCTCTAGTTGAGAGGTGAGTTGGATTATTATGGAGAGGACGATTTTATTAAATCATGTCATAATGCATTTATAATTATTATGCATTTTAATGCACTTGCTATAAAAATATTTTCAACCCGGGCTCTGACCCGTTTATATTTTCTCCTCCTATGTTTATATTGTATTACTTTATGTGTTCCTTCGCAAGAAATCCGTTGATGTATATCCATCCAGTGTATTCGTGGGGCTGTAGCAGTAGTGGACTGTTGCGGCACTTTGTTTTAGTCGATTCCTATCTTTAGTATATCTAGATTAAGATTCAGTTTGTATATTGAGTTTTGATTCAAGTGTTATAGAGTAACACTTTTATATTTCATTACTCATATTATTTGTATTGTCTGTGACCCGACATCATATTCGGGTAATTCATTGTTGAGATTTTGTTGTACATTGTATTGTACTCTTTTGTATTATTATAGAGTTTGTTGTATCATTCATCATAGTTAGATGTACTATTGTTGATTGTTGTTGTATGGTTGGTTTCTTTCGGTGTTAAATTAAAGTTTTAAATTGTTGGCACTCTCTTAGAATGATTTCGGGTAGTTAGCCTTATATTATTTAGTATTGTCAGTTGATGTTGAGATTTTGCCATCTAAGATACCTGATTTATTATAGTATAGGGCTGGCCACCGTTATTATTTGGAGCGGGTTGTCACAAATAACTACGTCGTTTGCCGAATTAAAAGGAAGATTCATCCAGATGAGGATGCCCATGCTTAGCCACTTCCAATAAGGGTTGAAGATTATATCCATCCATCCCATCAATTTCTAACATCAGCAATAAACAATGAAGATTATTCCTTTCCATCCCACCCTTTTTTAATAACAACAATAAGCATTGAAGATTATATCTGCCATTCCACCCATTTCCAACCACAACTAGAAGCTATGAAGATTATGCTCGGCCATCCCACCTATTTCCATCAACAAGAATAAATGTTCAAGATTATACCCAACCATCCCATCCACATCTAAATGATCAACCACCAAGTAGTATGAACGCATTCATTAGTGACTTTACCATAAGGGAAAGAGAGCAACCAATAAGCCTGAAAGACTATGGCATCCACAATTTGGAATCGCCTACTGAAGAAATGATGAACGACCAATATCACCCTGATAAATATTCCAGTTATGATGAACTCTTACCATTCTAGATATATATTTTTTATGTTTGTTATGTAACACTTATCCTTAAATTATAGGTCAAATATCATTTATTGTGTAATATATCATGTCCTTAAATCATAGTTCAATCAGTTAAATCCTTAAATAAACATGCAATTTTCGTAATCCACCACCTATGTATTACGAAAATTGCATGTTTTAATTGATATTCATATTTCTAATTTACACACAAAAAAAAAGTGGAGGAGTACTCCTATGTTTAGAAGATTTTTTATTTTTCCAAATTTACAAATTTTAACAGGAACACTCATCCACAACTTACCAAATACTAAATAAACTTACAATCCAACAAATTTTATAAGAAGTTTTAGATAATTTTTGTAACCACTTCAGTAGATAATTTTGTGAGGAGTTTTAGGGGTTGGAATAATATGAAAATGTAGTTAACAAATAATTTTCTGAACTCAAAAATTTTGTTATAATCAGAGGACAATGGAACAATAGTTTTGTATGTGCCACAAATTGAAATCGATCGTAAATGACAGGTGTCAGCCCAAATAACCCTTTCATGGTTATAACTTTAATTTAGTATTGTGTAGGAATTTTTTTGGTAAGAATATATGATATGGCTTTATGTGTTTCTTCCTCGCATGAAAAGATTGAAAATAATCTTTCAAAAAAAACAAAATCTTATGGACGAAAGTTAGAGACATGGGGTTAATTTATTAATGAAAATTGAAAATGAAGATGGAAAAAAATCGATTCACTAAGATATGGTGGTGTAACAACCCGCGTAATTTTTGGGGTATTTTCAAAATAAAGAGGAAAAATAAATTTTTAGATACAATTATTTTTATTGCTAAAACTTGTTGGTTATTATTTTTAAAGGAGAGATTTCAAACGGTTTCGAAAATGAAGTTAAAACGAATTTTATATTGATTTTATAATATTTTGCCTTATAGACATTTTTTAGGCGAACTGTCAGTTTTCCTGGGAGATCGATCGATCGAAGCCTGGGGGTCGATCGATCGACCCGAGCAGAAAACGTGCACAACAAGCAGTTTTTAGAGATTGTTATGTTTACAACTCTTTTGGTTTTGCCTTATAAAATAAGGTCGTGGGTGACCCTTTTTGGTACAACTTTTTGGCAGCAAACATGTTTTTAATTCCTCTCTTTTATACGCAAACAGTACCCTTTAATTTATGCATTAAACCTTAGGTTTTTGGAGGTGTTCTTGGGGCTATTTTGAGGTTATTCTTGGAGGAGTTTTTGGTGATCTTTAGAGCATATTTTGAGGGCTTATTCTGTGAGTTCTGGGCAGATTGTTATTGGTTTTTGTTGGTGATTTAAGGTATGGGGTTTTACACAAGATGCTCCTAAATCTCGCGAGTGTTTATTCCGTTCAATTCTTGTTAATTGAACTCATATTTTGAATTGTTAAATTCACTGAAATCTGGAAAAATAATTGTTGGAATTATTTTTTAATCATGTGGTATTATTCATGTTGGCATGAGATTTTAATATGGCACGGACGTCGGGCACCCACCAAAATTACTGCTTCCAAGGGCTATGACTTGATAAAGCATATGCAGATGGGGTGAGGCCTGGTGACATGATTAATGTGTTGTTGAGAAATTAATTGATAAAATGCTATTGAGATTTGCATTTTATTTGAATATTCATATTCGTATTGTTGCGCTTTGTACATCTTTCCTCTCGTATTGTGTACTTCCCCATATTTTGTTTTAGTGGCAGGTTAATGCAGATTTTTGGGCGCTTGGGATTTATCGGAGATGGATTTTAGCGTGGATTATTTGGGAAGGGTTTTAATAAAAAAAGATGAGAAGATTGTATTATTTTGATGTATAGAGCATTTGGAGATTTATTTATT
Source organism: Sambucus nigra (assembly GCA_949130495.1). Lineage (NCBI taxonomy): Eukaryota > Viridiplantae > Streptophyta > Magnoliopsida > Dipsacales > Adoxaceae > Sambucus > Sambucus nigra. Next base: position 380,574,775 of record OX422220.1, on the reverse strand, counting down.
TTTGAGTTAGTTAGTTGTACGTAATTCAAGAGATTGTTGTATTTAATTTGAAGATGAGATTAGTGATTTCTTTTCTAATATGGGATTTATATGCTCTATACCTTGTTATGTTGTGGAATTGGTTAGTTTTATTGATAGTGGCGCTCCGTTCGCTCTCCCCGAGCAGGCGAGGTGTTAGAGGTGGTCTCGACATCTATATATAAATTTATAAGTCATGAAACCTTTGCTCAGAACTTTCTCGGACATGAATCCGTCTATTAATGGCTTTAAACTTCACACCTATAAGTATAATCGAAATGACTCATAGTTCTTTGGTCCCTATCGCAGCACATAACATATGTATAGAAAGAAAAACCTTATGTGTTCGAAAAGTAGATGTATAACATCATGATTCATAGATGGAAGATAGGGAAATTCAAGACACAATTTAGGATATTGGGGTTTTCACCAAAAATCAGATATAACTCTACAAACAAACTGGGGTTATGTATTCATACATATACATAGCACATGACATGAGATTGGAATTAAATGGAAGTTCATTTGATGTGTTAGCAGTCCAACCGTTTGAGAAAAGAAATGGATGGATATCATATACATAACAGAGGAAATGAGATTGAAAAGTTCATCTAATGCGCTAGCAGTCCAACTGTTTAAGAAAAGAAAATGATGGATATCATGAGTTTGGTTTGCCTCCCGATAAAAATAATGTGAGAGAAAAGGGATGGTTATGAGATGCCACATGGATACGTTGGAAGATGGACAAAATTTAATTCGGTCTTCTGTTTTATATTATTAGTATAGATATAGATATAGATATACATAAACGAGTGAATTAAATTTTGTTGACACGTGGCACAACAATAAGAATTTAAGGTACAGTTATATATATATATATATATATATATATATATATATATATATATATATATATATATATATATATATATGTTAATTAAATTGTTATTAAGTTTCCTCGTAGTTATCCGACCAAATTAGTGATAAACTAATCTTAGTATAATGTATTTTTGGACTAAATGCCAATAGTTCCAGTACTATCATTAGGTCTGGATAAATAAGGCAACTGTGGTCCATGTTCTCCATAAACAATCTCTAATAAGACAACTCAGTTTGTGAAAAAGTGGAGGCTGAGGGTTTAGAACTTTGAGCTGGCTTCATGGAAGATCTATGCTAATAAGGAGCTAAGACAAGGAGTGCAGTAGCACCATGGAAGGAAAGAAATCTTTTTTATTTTTATTCAAAAGGACTAGGTTTGGTAGTTTTTGAAGACAAAAAGGAAAGAGAAACCATCAATGTAGTTATTTATTATTAAGTTTCGCATATATTATGTTCAACTTAGGGTGCAACTGAAATGATGGCCATGACCCTAGTATGGAAAATGATGGGGTACGCGATGCAAGACACGATTTGACTTGTTACAAGACTTATGAGCATGGTTCTATTTTAAAACAGGTGAGATAGCACAAAATTAAGGTGATAAGACGACTATGAATTTCGAGAGAGCTTCACATTGAAACTAGAAATCTATGTATGAGGGCCCTAGTATATAAGCTTATATGAGGTTTATGCATGGGAGGTTAGTGTGAGGGTTCTCCCATTTGGCATGACTTACGTAATATACCCCTTGCTTATAAGGGCAATCATTCACCTGTACATGTGGTAAAGACACTTGATATATATCCGATTGTATGCTAATGTTCTAACAATATACCTTATGATGGTACCTATGAGAGGGAATTTGATATTCTCGATGTACGTGAATGCATTACCTTCTATATACCTCCCACGTGAGTTCAGTCATGCAATACGAGACAAGGGAACATTCAATATACGTCAAATGTACTTGGGCAGTGGAAGGTGGGAGTATTATAGCTTATGTTAATCCCACCTCGCAGAACTAACCATTTTCACTAAATGAATCCCCGTACAGGGAAAAATTTAGTTTAAAATGTAGTGCACACGTGATGTAGTGTGAAAAATGCATAAGTCTTAATTAGTATTTTTATGCAGAGTTTTATTTATGCTATGAGTAATATTTCCAACTGCTAAGCATAAAGTATAGTATGTGAATATATACGAATGACATGAAAAGGAGATAAGTCTATACAAATGGAATAAAGTGTTGTAAGAACCCACGCTTTTAGGAGGCTAATTTAATGAGTTAGATATATATATATATATATGAATTTACCTAGTCGGACTGAATCGTCGAGATAATTGAAGCTTGATGAGGGGTAGTTCTTTGGAACACTTTAAGTAAGTAACTTGATAAGGGAGAATTTTTCGCCCGAAAAATATTAAAGTGTATAGAGTATATCCGAGGGGAAGAAAATCTTGATACATGTATCCTATCTAACACTCCCTCACATACATATATAGAAATAAAATAAATATGTTTTAAGGTAAAAATATGTGTAATTGGCAAAATAGCTCTCTCTATACATGATAAGTTGTGTTTTCAATCTCATCATGATAAAGATGTATTATTTCCTAGTCGGTATGGATCGTTGAGGTACTACAGGGGTAATACTCTGAAACCATCTCATTCCTCACTTTAAACAAAATAATTGAGTAATTATATTTATTTCACATCCAAAATCAACATCCTAGTGAAATATAACCAATGAAAGGAGAATAAAATTACTAACCAAGTCTTTATATTGATGTGCTATAAAGATAAATATAGTGATATATATGCAAAAAATTACTAGATATTTTTATTGTTTTTGAGAAGCTTACCATAAGCCAGGTTGCGTTTCACACATCAAACATTCTTGGCCATAACCCTATATCAGCCGGGAGAGAGACAAGTCAGATAAGAAATTCTAGAAACTTAACATAAAAATGGAATCACTACAAGTTCCTACGATAGGAGCTTTTAACAAGGCATTATGGATAAGGAAATAAGTAGAGGAGCTCTTTTTTTAACTAAGATTTAAGCCTAACCTTTTGACACACAAATTCTACTGGTAAGGGAAAACAAATTTGAATTATAGAGTCTTAAAAAAAAGAATTCGTGGAAATTCAGTAATAATATATGAATGGGAACAAAATATATTAGAACTGAATATCATAATTGATGTTACACAAGATCATAGAATAAAATAATTTGACACCTAAACAGAATGGATTATGGATGGAATCTAAATTATCCGTAAATAGAGGAATATCGTAGAAAATAAAACTATGTTGGAATTAGTTGCAGCTGTAATAGTAATAAAGAGAGAATAGTTGTAGTTAAGGAATAACACGGTTGTTTTGGGGAAGAAAATGAAAAATATTTTTAAATAGCAAGAAGGATGCATAAATTATATCCTTACGCTATGTCCCTGAATATGTGAAAGAGACAAAATGCTTAAAGAATTAATTAAAATGGAAAATATTTCGACTAAAATTATGACATAGATAAATAATTCGGACGTAAGGACCAACACCGAGAGTTGTGGACATGTAATTAAGTGGATATAGAATGTCACCTCCTTCATCTATTCTTCGATAATATGTGTGTGCATTCGTGAGAGAGAGACGATGCAACTTTGGACATGGTACCCAATTATCTGATGGTAGTGAAAGTAGTACATAGATACGGAATATTTTAAAGACTGAATATCCCACCCTAGGAGCATAATTTTCATCTTCCTTGTATATATGCATAGAGAACTAACTCACTGTAAACAATGTTTCCTCATTTTGTATCGTACCTAGTTGTATTTCATAGTATATTTATGAACACAGTTGTAGTTAGAAACTGCTCAAATTATTATTCCTATTAAAATGATGTAGCGGATTATTCCATAGTTAAAATATTATAATTCATGTTTTGACCATCTTTTGCTCTGATTCAATGTTAAGGATATAATAAAATTTTATAGAATAAAGGGGAGGATGTGGAGTTGTATCGTGTAGAATTAAACCTTATTCTAGTTTCCCTCGACATTTTTTTTCTATGTTCTAGTTAGGGATGTGTCGTAAATTGACCACAAAAATGTCTAAACGTTTCTTGTTCTCTCTTAACAATCACCCCAATTCCATCTGTGTCTTATTTTAACTGGCATTTTTATTAAATTTGAGTTTCTTATATGCAAACAATTTATAGTGTTGGATCCATATGTGACAACCCGCTATCCGAAATAAAGGGTGGCCAGCTCTATACCCCGATGAAACAGTAGTCATGGATAGATATCATTCTCAGCATCACAATAACATACAGAGTATCAGTAATAACCACACAATATTCCAGAAAACGGGTTATCAAAAATTTTAGTTTTGAAATTTAAAGAAAACATTTTCAACAACCCATTATAAAGAAGAAGGTGGAAACTCCCACAAGCATATATATATACCAACAATAATAAGGAAAGGACCGAAATAAACATCGGTCAATAAAATTTATACATTACACAATAGGTTCCGGTGTTACATAATACATCCATTATACAATTACAACGGTTTGGGCCACACGCCCGAAAAAGACTGATCATAACTAGAAGGCAATAATAGAGGCGTCTACACAAAATATCCCCTGATATCCGCAAAATGTCACGGCTCCTCCAAAGACTCAGAGAAAAGAAAGTCATCACGGGCGACCTTGCGGCGGAACACCTGGACGAATATAATATATATACATACACAACAAGAAAGAAGAACCGGTCAGAGGCCGGTTTGATATGATCACTAGATAAATGACAGGTATGACAATAATGTACAAGTAAGCATGGATGATATGCTAGCATGATAACGTCATATAAAGAACTAAGACAGATAAATGATTATTGAAATGAAATCCAATTATACAAGAATTTAAAGTACTTATAAGCCTTTTTTCATCTTTCATCATTTCAATTCCATCTTCTTTCCATTCCTTATCAGGAATACATTTATTACCATGTGCACTTTATGGCACTTATCTCAATAGTATGCTCTTTGTGGCATGTCCTTTGCTCTTTATGGCATTAATGTTCCATCGAGTCCAACTCAATAATGGAATAGTTATAAATATACATATATAACGATTCTAAGACCGCCCGTCCGGGTTTCCCCACTGTGCGCGTCCCTAAATAACCATCATCTTCCAGGGCCTAACATAAGACAACCTGGGATCCTATCGTCAACGTCGGGAAAAGGCCATATGCCTAAGGGGTAGTCAAGACCACACCCAGAATCTCCTACCCATCGCAGAAAAATATAAAACAAGCGCTCATATGGCCTAGGACTATATCCACCCTGCATTCACTAGCCAGGGGGCTTCACCTCACGCTCGGACTTCCCTTAAGATGGTATTTAGAGAGGTGTGTAACATCCATTTTATTTATTTCCATTACATGATTTAGAAAATTATCATTTACCTTAACCATTTCACATTTTATCAAATGCATTAAGGTTATCTGGAACTATACGTATTTCGTATCGTCATAACATCCTCGATAAGGAATCAGACTCCCAAGTTATTTTCCAAAGCCTCCTTTTAGGCTTTATAATAGACCATCAAGTAAAACCTAGCTCACGTTAACTCCTAAAGTCTCCAAATTTGACCTCAAAATCTCCTAGACTTCTATCATCAACACGAGGAAAGAGATGCCTAAACATTTCTTTGAAAACCCTGGACTGAACCCTAGATGAACCCATTCTAGTCTAGGGTATCGACCAAACTCAACTAATACTCTAGGATCCTATATTTACTTCATTTAAGAAGGTCCTTAATTACTAATCCTAAAGAAAAGGGGTTAAAATTGAAAAAAGTAAAAATTTTAAAAGTGCAGGGTTTCCGAATCGGTTCGGCCTAGCCGAATCGATTCGGTCAAAAAACTTGAGATTCTACATAGTTGCCGAATCGATTCGGATGGAAACCGAATTGATTCGGTTAGAAGGTTTGGGTTTTTGCATAACTGCCGAATCGATTCGTACCAATCCAAATTGATTCGGTTCACTAGACCTGGGCACTGGACCTAAGCGAATCGATTCGCCCAGAGGGCCGAATCGATTCGGGCCTGCGATTTTGCCAAGTTTTGGCTATGGAGTCTTTGACTCCAAACATACTCCCAAATCAAATACCTTCCATCCTAGCTCATTTATTGACTCCAACAACACAAATGCTGCTAACTACCATCATAATCATCAGCATTCATCCAAACTACCCCTCAACGAATCAAAACCAATAAATATAACTAAAAACCCTAAACTAATTAAACTTAGATCAACACATCATTATCATAACAAATCATCTATCTTAAATCACAAATAGCAAGTAGAAACTTGCCTTGATTCAAAAATTGCAGATTTTTCTCCTCGTGGAAGCAAGAATCCCTCTCAATCTTCAATCTCCTTTCTTCTCTCTACCCTTTCTCTTCCTCTCTCTAGTTCTCTCTAGGTTTTGGAAAGAAAATTAGGTGAATAGTGATTCCCACAAGACATAAATCCTAACTTTAGTCAAAATCCCAACTTAATTAATCAATAACGCGATAAAATAATACGCAACTACATAATTGAGGTATAATCAGTCAAAAGTGCCCAAAACCTCAAAGTACAATATGGCACATTATCTGACTATCTCGAACGTTCCGGATTCAACTACAGCCTCCAAATTATCAATTGGACATTTTATAATCCAATTTATGTTCCGGTCTCATTATTAAGCCAAATATCATTTTAATTCATATGATATGATAAAACATAACATGGCAATATTCACCCATAGTTATGGTATATATGCAAACTCATAGTGAATATTAACTTTTCTACATTAAGTTAGCATTCAAATCATAACCCAACACTTATATCTAATTACCATACTTAGTAATTAAGGTAAAATGTCTTCTCTTAAGCGAGGGTTATTACATACACCCCCCTATGAGGGAATTTCGTCCCCAAAATTCAGGCGTACCTCATAATAAAAGATGTGGATATTTCTCCCGCATCTCGTCCTCACGTTCCCACGTTGATTCTTTTGCATTGTGATGACTCCAATGAACTCTCACTAGGGGTACTACACGAGACCTCAACTTGCGCTCCCCGTACTCAAGAATAGCAACCGGTTGTTCTTCATATGAAACATCGGGTTGCAAGTCGATATCTTCAAAAGGGATGTGCCAAAGGGAACCTTCACATCTTCTATACTTCTTCAAAGAGGAGACATGTAATACATCGTGGATTTGTTGTAAAGGCTCCGGAAAAGCAAGTTGATACGCCACGGGATCAACCTTTGCAATAACTGGGAAAGGTCCAACAAAACGCGGAGCAAGCTTACCTTTCTTCCCGAAACGTTTAATGCCCTTCATTGGGGACACTCGCACCAAAACTTGGTCTCCAACCTCTAACTCCATGTGTCTCCTACCCGCATCGGCATAGCTCTTTTGACGGTCTTGGGCTATCCGAATGCGATTTTGAATAAGTTCAATCTTTGAAGAAGTGTCTTGGATCATTTCAGGTCCAAGAAATTTTTTGTCACCCACTTTTAACCAACAAGAGGGCGATCTACATGGTCGGCCGTACAAATCTTCATAAGGTGCCATTCCAATAGTAAATTGGTATGAGTTGTTATAAGCAAACTCAACCAATGGAAAGTATTGTTCCCAATCGCCCTTAAAATCAAGTATGCACATACGAAGCATATCCTCCAACATCTGGTTTACCCTTTCAGTTTGACCATCTGTTTGAGGATGATAGGAAGAGCTTAACTTCAATTCGATCCCCAACGCCTCTTGGAAACTTTGCCAAAAGTGGGACAAAAATATTTTATCCCGATCGGAAACAATATTTACAGGTACCCCATGAAGTATAACGATCTCCTCGATGAACAATTGGGTGTAGCGAGCGGTATCATAATCTGTATGCACAGGCAAGAAGTGTGCCGACTTAGTCAACCGGTCGACAATCACCCAGATCAAATCATAACCTCTCTGTGATCTAGGTAAGCCTGTAATGAAGTCCATCGAAATTATTTCCCATTTCCATACGGGAATCTCCAGCGGTTCTAACAAACATGTCGGTCGTTCGTGGTCAATCTTAACCAACTGACAAGTAGTGCATTGGGATACAAACTCCGAGATATCCCTCTTCATACCATCCCACCAATACAAACGACGCATATCTTGGTACATCTTGTCCCCACCTGGATGCACAGTAAACTTTGACCCATGAGGTTCCGCCATCACAGCTCGTCTCAAGTCCCCATCTTCGGGAATAATAAGTCTTCCATAGAAGTGTATTCCGCCCTCAGAACCAATCGAGTACGACTCCGCTCCCTCGAACAACAGTCGGTGTATATGGTCTTGACAATATGTATCTCTTCCATGGGCTTTCATAATTCTCTCTATAATCGTAGGAGTAACAACCATCACATAAATGAATGCTCTTACCCCGGCATCCTCCTGGCTGAGCTCTTTCCACTTAGCTTTCCACACATTAGCTAAGTCTCCCTCGGGCTTCCTACTCAAGGAATCCGCTACTACGTTCGCCTTTCCAGGATGATAATGAATATCAAATTGGTAGTCTTTCACAAACTCCAACCAACGACGCTAACGCATATTCAAGTCCTTTTGGGAAAATAAATATTGTAGGGATTTATGGTCGGTGAAAAGACTAAAATTTTCCCCCAAGAGATAATGCCTCCATATCTTCAAGGAAAAGACAACTGCGGAAAACTCTAAGTAATGCACCGGGTAGTTCCTTTCGTGAGGCTTCAACTTACGAGAGGCGTAAGCAATAGCTTGTCTTTCTTGCTGAAGAACACCTACTAACCCTTGAAGAGATACATCGGTGAAGACTAGATATTCCAATCCCGGTTTTGGCAACACAAGGACTGGAGCCGAAGTTAATCTATCTTTGAGCTCATCAAATGCCACTTGATATGAACTGTCCCATATAAACTTCACTCCTTTTCGGGTTAAATTCGTCAACGGGCTAGAGATCTTTGAAAAACCCTTAATAAATCGACGGTAATAGCCCGCCAAGCCCAGAAAACTATGAACTTCAGTGGGTGTCGTGGGCTGACCCCACTCTCTTACTGCAATCACCTTGCTAGGATCCACAGATACACCCTAGGATGACACCACATGACCCAGAAATTGAACTTCCTTCAACCAAAAGCCACATTTCTCAAACTTTGCATACAATTTGTGATCCCTCAATCTCTGGAGGACCAATCGTAAATGAGTAGCATGATCAGACTCTATCTGAGAATAGACTAGGATGTCATCGATGAATACAATAACAAACTGGTCAAGGAAATCCCTAAACACCCTGTTCATAAGATCCATAAATACAAAAGGAGCATTGTTAGCCCAAAGGGCATAACCAAGAATTCATAGGATCCATAACGGGTCAGAAATGCAGTCTTAGATACATCTTGCGCTCGTATCCTCAATTGATGATACCCCATCCTCAAATCGATTTTGGAGAAGTATGACGCTCCCCTAAGTTGATCAAACAAATCATCGATGCGAGGTAAAGGGTATTTATTCCGGATGGTGACTTTATTCAACTCCCTATAGTCCACGCATAACCGGAGAGAACCATCTCTTTTCTTCACAAACAATACCGGAGCACCCCATGGCGATGTACTACGCCTAATAAACCCCTGCTCCAATAGCTATTGAATCTGATCCCTCAACTCCCTCATCTCCACAGGAGCCATTCGATAAGGAGCTTTAGCAATCGGTCGAGTTCCCGGCATTAAATCAATCACAAACTCTATTTCCCGACTTGGAGGTAATCCCGGTATCTCCCGAAAAATATCTTCAAAATCTCTAACAATTGGAAGAGAATTTAGGGGAACCACAGCATCCCTAGATGCCTCTTCCGCAATACAATATAAATAAGCAATCGTACTCCCTTCCATACCAAGCATAACGACCAGGAACATCTCTTGTCCCGGAACTGCAAAAACTATGCTTTTCCCGTAACAATTCACTATCGCACGGTATTTCACTAGCCAATCCATACCCAATATTACATCATACCCGACCATATCAAGGACGAGCAATTCGGCCTAAAAACACAAGTTACCCAGATTAATCCCTACGTTTTTACAAACAAAGAAAATCAATGAGCCATCGCCCATAGAGGATTCAACGCTAGTGAAGGTACTTTCAGCAGATTTTATCAAACCTGTAGTCGGGGCAAAACTTCTAGAAATAAAGGAGTGTGTAGCACCCGTATCAAATAGTACTCGACCCATATGCCCCTGAATGAAAAACTTACCCTCGATTGCTGGCGGTGCCGGAGGAGCTGGAGGAAGCAGAGCCTCCTGAATATGGTAAACCCGTCCATATTGCAATTGCCCCTGTGGAGGAGGAGCAATCGGATTAGGTGCCTAGGGCAGAAACTGTACATACGGCTGTTGTGGGGCCCTAGGAAGATGACCTCCAACCAACTGAGGACACGCCCTTTTATAATGGCCCAACTCCCCACACTGAAAACATTTATTATCCGCATTCTCCTGATTCCTACCTTGATTGTTTCGAAATTGCCACGCACCTCGGCCCTGCTGGCCCCTACCTCCATTTCCACCTCTACCTCCCTATTGTTGTTGACCGTCTTGACCCGACCTGTTATTATTATTGTTACCACCAGTATTAAACACACTGAAACGTTTACGCTTGGACAAATCCCTTGCTGAGGATCCCTCTCTTTCTGCTTGTTCCCCTAGGATTGGGATGAAGAAGATGTTCCCCCTCTGCTCCCATTTCCTCCTGATCTCACCACTTACCCCATTGCTGCAGCCTTCTTATTGTTTTTCACAAATAACCTATGCTCTTGACAGTGAAGCAGAGCATCATTCATCACATCCCCGAAGGTCAGTAAAGCCGGGTTTCCAAGCAAATGTTGTTTTATTCGCCAGTGCAAACCTCCTACAAATTTGGAGATCCTCTTCACTTTCGGAGTTACTTCATCCGGTATAAAGCTTGCTAACCGGGTAAACTCCTCTTCGTACTTGGCAACCGATCTCTCCCCTTGTACTAAATCTTGAAGCTTCCTCTGCATCTCCCTTTGAACTGTGGGAGGGAAGTACTTTCCATCAAACAAAGCCCAAAAATTAGTGATTGACATTGTATCCCTTTGTTCGGGTGTCGTCATTGACTCCCACCAGTGTAAGGCCGATCCGACAAGCTTAAAGGTAACGAGGATTTTCTTCTTCTCCTCACTACATTCAACCATCCTAAGATGTCGTTGCATGTCCTTCTTCCACTGGTTTGCCTTTATAACGTCCGAACCTCCCTCAAATTCTGGGGGATGACCCTTTAGGAAAGACTCTCTTACCCGTTCCCACTGAGAAGGTCCCGTAGGAACTAGTACCTCTTGTCCTCTCGCTTGAGCTTGTGGCATTTGTTCTGCCACTGCGGTCATCGCTTCATTAACAGCTTGGGCCATGATATTTGCCACATCAGCGGCACTGATATTCCCCGGTGGCGGCGATGGAGGACCAACCTCATCCTCGACAACCCTATTGCGTCTAGCGGGACGTCCTCTCTTTGGCGACATCTGAGTCAGAGAAGAGATAGAGTTAGAATATTATGTAAAACAATCTATCTAGCTGAAGATCGCATACATAAGAAACAGAACAATCCTAACATTAAGCTCTATATCAAAGAACTCTACGGTAGAACGTGACAAGTCCGCAAAGATCCTAAAGACTCTAGAACCTGATGCTCTGATACCATCTGTGACAACCCGCTATCCGAAATAAAGGGTGGCCAGCCCTATACCCCAATGAAACAGTAGTCATGGATAGATATCATTCTCAGCATCACAATAACATACAAAGTATCAGGAATAACAACACAATATTCCAGAAAACAGGTTATCAATATTCCAGGGCCTAACATAAGACAACCTGGGATCCTATCGTAAACGTCGGGAAGCGGCCATATACCTGCGGGGTAGTCAAGACCACACCCAGAATCTCCTACCCATCACAGAAAAATATAAAACAAGCGCTCATATGGCCTAGGACTATATCCACCCTGCATTCACTAGCCAGGGGGATTCACCTCACGCTCGGACTTCCCTTAAGATGGTATTTAGAGAGGTGTGTAACATCCATTTTATTTATTTCCATTACATGATTTAGTAAATTATCATTTACCTTAACCATTTCACATTTTATCAAATGCATTAAGGTTATCCGGAACTATACGTATTTCGTATCGTCATAACATCCTTGATAAGGAATCAGACTCCCAAGTTATTTTCCAAAGCCTCCTTTTAGGCTTTATAATAGACCATCAAGTCAAACCTAGCTCACGTTAACTCCTAAAGTCTCCAAATTTGACCTCAAAATCTCCTAGACTTCTATCATCAACACGAGGAAAGAGATGCCTAAACATTTCTTTGAACACCCCTGGACTGAACCCTAGATGAACCCATTCTAGTCTAGGGTATAGACAAAACTCAACTAATACTCTAGGATCCTATATTTACTTCATTTAAGAAGGTCCTTAATTGCTAATCCTAAAGAAAAGGGGTTAAAATTGAAAAAAGTAGAAATTTTAAAAGTGCAGGGTTTCTGAATCGGTTCGGCCTAGCCGAATCGATTCGGTCCGAAAACTTGAGATTCTGCATAGTTGCCGAATCGATTCGGATGGAAACCGAATTGATTCGGTTAGAAGGTTTGGGTTTCTGCATAACTGCCGAATCGATTCGTACCAATCCGAATCGATTCGGTTCACTAGACCTGGGCACTGGACCTAGGCGAATCGATTCGCCCAGAGGGCCGAATCGATTCGGGCCTGCGATTTTGCCAAGTTTTGGCTATGGAGTCTTTGACTCCAAACATACTCCCAAATCAAATCCCTTCCATCCTAGCTCATTTATTGACTCCAACAACACATAAATGCTGCTAACTACCATCATAATCATCAACATTCATCCAAACTACTCCTCAATGAATCAAAACCAATAAATATACACTAAAAACCCTAAACTAATTAAACTTAGATCAACACATCATTATCATAAAAAATCATCTATCTTAAATCACAAATAGCAAGTAGAAACTTGCCTTGATTCAGAAATTGCAGATTTTTCTCCTTGTGGAAGCAAGAATCCCTCTCAATCTTCAATCTCCTTTCTTCTCTCAACCCTTTCTCTTCCTCTCTCTAGTTCTCTCTAGGTTTTGGAAAGAAAATTAGGTGAATAGTGATTCCCACAAGACATAAATCGTGCCTTTAGTCAAAATCCCAACTTAATTAATCAATAATGCGATAAAATAATACGCAACTACATAATTGAGGAATAATCAGTAGAAAGTGCCCAAAACCTCAAAATACAATATGGCACATTATCTGACTATCTCGAACGTTCCGGATTCAACTACAGCCTCCAAATTATCATTTGTACATTTTCTAATCCAAATTAAGTTTCGGTCTCATTATTAAGCCAAATATCATTTTAATTCATATGATATGATAAAACATAACATGGAAATATTCACCCATAGTTATGGTATATATGCAAACTCATAGTGAATATTAACTTTTCTACATTAAGTTAGCATTCAAATCATAACCCAACACTTATATCTAATTACCATACTTAGTAATTAATGTAAAATGCGTTCTCATAAGCGAGGGTTATTACACCATATTCGTCAGAACTTTTTGGGTGGCTATTACAGTAATATTATTCGTCTTTGTCTCTTTTTTTAGTTTTTTTGGGGAATTCTAGGGGCTTGTGTTGATTGTTTTTGGGTTCAACCCTTCACTTCTTTTCTTTGTATACTTCCTCTATACGAGATTCCGCCCCCTTAGGCGGGTAGTTTTTTTGAATCATTACTTATAAAAAAAATCGTATTGATTGAATTGTAAAGGAATATTATTAATATATGGTTTTGATTATGAAGAAAGGTAATATTTTTTGTGTAAACCATTCTCAAAACATTCATGTAGTCATGGGAACTATTTCAAACATAATTTTATCTTAATATTGATTTTATTTTTCATACAGGTGAAAGGAAACAGTGAAGAATATATCATGATATTCTAGAGATAATTTGGACAAGTCTTAAACATAGAAGGTGTTTATCCTCATTGGAGATAAGACAACATATCAATAGTTTATAATCTGAAAATTCAGTTGGTCAAAAGTTAATAGTTGTCCCATGTTTCGGTCACTGATTATGCATAGTCTGGTGATGTTTCAATACCGATATCGATCCCTACTCTTAGCGAGGATGCTAAAGGAGTTCATATAGGCAAGGGATATTCTTACATGATCAAACTAATTGCGATGCCGATCAACAAAAGATAGATTAATTGGGAAACAAAGTAATTGACGTAACTACTCATTGAGATGATCCTCTTAATTTATGTGTTAAAACTAGATCAATTGAATAACAAGATAAACAGCATAGTTGCCCATCTCAAATATAAGTATACATGCATATACTCCCATCCAAAATTAAAGAAGTAAATGTATAAAAAATATATGAGTTGAGTTGGTAGTAGTGAAAATAATTTAAATGGGAGTTGTCCTATCATAAACAGTGGGGAGAGATGTCCAACACATTTGACGGTACACTCCTTAGGGGATGTCAATAGCATTCTCAACAGGCTATGCAATAGTATGTTTGGTGGCAAAAGTTTTTATGCGTTGCAACAGGTAATGTGGAAACGCTGACAAATGGTGAATCTGGGTGGGGTGGGAGTGAGTTTAGTGTATTCGGAAGGCAGGGGAAGCGGCATTGGCAGGGGTAGCGGAAACATTTTCAATGGAACAAAAATAATTACGTGTTCATTTGATAACATGGAAATATGGACTCTTGGGCACTTTCCAAACTAATATTTTAACTTAAAAAATATTATTATTATCCATGATGAAGTTTATCTGAAAAAATATGTTCCAAGTAAAACATTGTTTCCATCTTCGCAATTAGACGAGGCCTAAAAGGGTCTCCAGTAAAAATGGGAAAAATGACTTACCACGTCAGAAAAAATATCCACTTCTATTTTAGAATAATCATAAATGTTGCTTCTAAATTTAGAAAATCGGGGAAGAGACTCGAATAAGTAGCGTTACAATTGCCATGTCTAAATGTTGTACTCATTTGGTCATGCCTTGGCAGCCTTATTCTTGGCAAAAATGGCTACATTTTAACCACCCAAATGACATAAACCTATTATGGTAGCTCTGCTAGAGCAATTTAAAAAATATGCAAAAACCTATTTTGGATGCGTTATTGGAGACGCTCTAAATAAGGGAAATAAAACCATAAATAGACATTCAACGAGATAAATATATCAGACCTCCTGAATTTGCAGATGTGGTTCTCTATTGTGGTGAATATGAGCCCTGATAGATCTATAATAATATAACGCTGCAATAGTTATTTTTAAGTTGGAATCACAATCATTACCTCACGACACGCTCATATTTATATATCACTCTACCATTGATTCTGAAGTATGTCATGACCTGACTTATGCTATTAATGAAGCATCAAAATAAAGAGGTTGCATTTTTGGGTTGTTCAACATCATTTGTAACCGTAATTATTATAAGTTATTTGTGCACTTATTGTGCATAATTATTAATCGAACAAAAATGATTTGTCAATAAGTATAATGGCCCCATTTTAAAGCTAACTTAGGGCTATCAAAATCAAGGGTAATCCCTTTTCCTTCCTAAAATCCAATTTACATGCATAAGTTAATAAATGAATAGATTTTCTAATGCAATAAGCAAAACAAAGTGAGAAAACTATTTGTTTTTTAGTTATGCGCATCAATCACAAAAACACACATATAGAGAAGTCGGCGTACTTATTGACAAATAGTTTTAATATCGAGAACTTCAGAGATTTCTTGGTAGTCTTCCTTATGAAGAACCGGACCATCCTTTATATGCAGTAATAAATCATAGCACGTGAAGAAACAGGTCCCTGGGGCACCAATAAGAAACTTCCACACATCCATAACAGAATCTTCGGGCTCAATTGTAAAAATTCAAATCAATTATAAAGACTTGGGTTGTTCAATTAAACACAATTTTGTACTGATTACATAAATTACTTATACAGTAATATGTACAAAAGATGTGGAAGTTCAAAAGCTCCATAGCTATAACTAGGAACATAAATGATCATAAGGACTAGAGAATGGACACTTGTAGCTCAAGATTCGCATACTTGTAGCTCAATCTTCTTAGCCCATTATGTTTTGATAGAAATGGGATATAAATGGATATCACCTGCACATGAAACGATTCCCATTCCCAGATTATATCTCATAATCCCAAATTTCAATTCATATATTTAAAATAACAAATTTTAATTATGATAAAGATAGATAATTTCAGGTAAAAGGATGAATAAGGTGACTGTGAGAGGAATCTGTAAAGGAAAGAATACAAAGGGGATTATTTTTTAATATTCCACTTCTGAAACATATAGTTTATTTTTCCTCATCTTTTCTCAAGAGGACTCGATAACTCATCCATTGTTCATGTTGAAGTTACAAAATTTGAAAATAGTTCTCTAATGGTCACAATTGTTATATTTACCAAAAAAAATCCATTCTCTCCGGAGATTTTTTAAGGATGTCAATTGTAATAATAGTCATTTGGTGAACTAACACAACATTATTTACATATTTATTTTAAAAACTGAATCAAAGAAGCATTATTAAAGGAATATGGGGAGCAAATTATAAAATGGGAAACAAAATTTCTTCTCCCTTTAGTTCTAGATGTGTTGGTGTATCATTGAGGCTCACGGTGCACCTCAATAGTTATTAACAATACATTAAATTAAACATATAACTTCCCCAAAATTATGTCCTTTGGCTATCATTTATGCCCTGTAGCTCTTCGATAAAACTACAGTTATGGAATGAACCTATGCCAAACAAAGGAACTAATCCAAGATCTCATATGTGACTATCTAAGTATATTCTAAGATTAATTAGTTGAGTAACAACTATCATAATCTGTAGAATATCCCATTATATTTAAGCAATTTAAACAATAAAGCCAATAAGAGGGAATTTGTGGACAGTGAAGTGAGGAACCAAGGGGGAGATTATTTCTCTACTCCAATCACCATTAGAATACACCAACACATTTATCTTGTTTTAATTGTATATTATAGGTGAATCTAGAGGACCATCTCTAGACTAATTACTCCAATTTGTATAAACTAGTTCAACTTCTGAAAGAAAAATAAAAGTTGGATAAAGCCCATTGTTGTCCTTGTGGCATCAATATGTGAATTGTTCAAAAATTAGCAAGTAAAATCTAGTATAAGTTATACATGTGTATATAAATATATATATACACACACACACACACACACACACACACACATCCATACTAGGTGTAGTCCATGCCATAAATTATTTGCAATATATTTAGTTGCGTGACACGTAGATGCATCATGACTCCAGAATATTGCATGCTTGCAAGACATCCGTGTGTCGTCCCATGCTTATGAAGGGACACATGAAAAATATATAATTTTCTAATTTCTAAAATTGTGGAGGTCAAGATATAATTCTCATTGCTTTTTATCTCCAATATACCCATGGCTTCAAATTCTCTATGCCTATGGCAAAATCTGCATGTGTCTCCCTTTAATCTGGAGATAAAAGAAACTGAAAGATACACTAGCGCATAGTGTACCTATCCATGTCACATTCCCGTTATCATTATTATCATTGTTAAATTTATAAAACTCAAGAGCCAAACTTTGATTTTAAGTAGGCTTAGATCTTAATTAATGGTCATGGTTACTTGAATTTAAAATAAAAATGATATTGCGTCGAGCAACCCAGTTTAAGTACCAAATGAAAATGACCGAGCTATAACTTTACTTAGATCCTCGACACCATAATATATGATATGGGGATTGATAGTACAAAATGCGTATAACAAACCTAAACTTACTTTATTTGAAACAAAAGCCATAGTATGTGCAACTTTAAAGAGGGAAATGACTTCAACAAACTTCACAAATTTCTTAAAACTCTTAGTCTTTATTGATGGCTATCTATGAACATCCATCTTGATACTTATAAACATGCGTCGTGTTTCTAAAAATAGTATATAAATCTAGGTGAGAGTACAAAATTACTCGTATGGATAATACCTATAAGAGAAAAATGATTCAAGTTTATGTTGTGCATTGAACAGACGGCACAATCCTTAGTCCTAAAATACTTCATTCGAAAACTGACATCAGGAAGAGAGTGAAAAAAGGCGACGAATATGGTCTCCAAGTGTTGGTTCAAACCAATCTCCAAGTACGAATCATACGAACGATCCAAATCGGGGAACAATGACTCGCCCGCCACTATTTGGGTAGACTATGACGACCTCCTCGTGTTTGAACAAGCTAATAATGAAGAGAACTTTTCCAAAATGACTAAAACTAAAGTAGACTTTAACAGAGTCTAGAACAGTACTAGACTTTCCCAAATCCTTCCCACTAGACACTTGATAAAATTATGTTACAACCCGCGATCCTAGATAAGGGGTGGCCAGCCTAATAATGAAATGTAACAGGAATCATGGATGGAAATCATTCTCAGCATCACAACAATAAACTGAGTATACGGGAAAACCACCCAATAAATCAGAAAACGGGTTGCCAAAAAGTTTAGAATTTAATTTTAGAACAAGTTAAGAAAATAAATTAAACAACTCAATCTGATAAGTAAGTGGAATTCCAAAAGAGTATATATATACATCAAAAATGAATATACATAAGAGGACCGAATAGGTTGTCGGTCCACAGCTACATACAAGGTATTACAATAATGCAAAGATCTTATATAGTACATTCATTAATCAAATACAAAAGTTTGGGCCACACGCCCGAGTTAAGACCCGATCATATCTAGAACACAAAGATGAAAGTGTCTAATACAATGTCCTGTAATATCCGCAAAATCTTACAGCCCGTCAAAAACAAATGAATAGGGAATAATCACATCGGGCGTCCTTGCGGTGGAGCGCCTAAGCGGATACAATCATGTGCATAACAAGGAAAATGAACCGGTCAGGTCCGGGTTTTATATGATCACCAGAAGAATAAAAAGAATGATAGGTATGAAGAGTTATGCATGAATGATAAGGATGAAAATCTAGTATGTAAACTTACATTACAAGTTAAGACATTTTAACTAATTTTGAAAGGTAAATCATTTACACAAAGGAACTATAAGTAAACATCTTTAATTAAAAACCGTTTCTCATTAATTATATTACCATTTCCTCCTTACATTCCTTAACAGGAATATAATCTTTCATTTGGTTTAAACAAGAAGATATAATTTCACTTCATTAATTAAAAATTCCATCATTAATCATCATTTCCATTTTTATCTTTCCATTCCTTAACAGGAATACAATTTCTATCAAGTGCACTTTATGGCACATATCTCAATCACATGCTCTTTGTGGGATGTATCCATGTTCTTTATGGCATATATATCCATCAAGTCCCACTTGATGCAGAAAAGCTATATTCTCATCCATATAACGATTCTAAGACCGCCCCTCCGAGTTTCCCCACTGGGCGCGCCCCTAAATAACTATCATCTTCCAGGGCCTATCATATAAGACAACCTGGTCTCATAACACAACGTCGTGAAGCGGACATATGCCTGCGGGATAGTCAAGACCACACCCGTAATCTCCTACCCATCGCAGAAAAAATACATATATATAACAACGCTCATATGGCCTAGGACTATATCCACCCTGCGTTAATTTGTCAGGGGGCATCACCTCGTGTGCGGACTTCCCTTATGATAGTATTTAGAGAGGTGTGTTCAAGTAAATTAACATTTACGATTTAAATCTCATTTTCATTTTCAATTTTCATTACCAATTTCCATTTCCATTATCCATGTGTTTGGTTCATTTTATTCGAACCTATCATCATTGTATAGTTTGGTTCATTTTATTCGAACCTATCATCATTGTACATTTTGGTTCATTTTATTCGAACCTATCATCATTGTACATTTTGGTTCCTTTTATTCGAACCTATCATCATCTAATATCATCATTAATATTCCTCAAATTACAAGTCCCGACTTAGTCTCCAACATAATCATTATGATTCTACAATTCCCAAAGTTCATATAACTCCGATAAGCCCCTAAAGTCTCCAAGCTTGGGCATTCAAACTCTTAACTTCTAAAAGTTTAAATAAAAGAAGTAATGCCTTATCATTACTTTAAACACCCCTAGAATAAACCCCAGATGACCCAATTATAGTCTACGGTGATGACCAAACTCAACCAATACTCTAGGACTCTAAGTTTACTTCATTCAACAAGGTTCCTAGGTCCTAAGCCTAAAGAAAAAGATTAAAAAATTAAATAAGAAAAATAACTCAAAACTGCAGGAACCGAATCAATTCGCCCTAGGGGCCGAATCGATTCGCCTTGTCGAGTCGATTCGCTATGAAAGCGAATCGGTTCGGAAAACAAAACCAACATTCTACAAATACCGAATCGATTCGGGTACACATACCTGGAAAACTGCTTCTATGCGAATCGATTCGCCCCAGGGGCCGAATCGAGTCGCCCCTGCGAAAAAGCCAAGTTTGGCTATGGAGTCTTGAACTCCAAATTTTCCTCAAACCCAAAACCAACTAAACCAAGATCATTTATCACCACCAATACATAATAAATGTATCTAACTATCATCCTTTGTGACATTAATCATCCCAATCACTTCCCAAGGGTTTAATACCCATAAATCTAACAAAACCCTAAATTGACAAACCATAACAATATCATAACAATCAATACTAATTATTCTCCTTAAATCACATAGTAGTAAGTAGATTACTTGCCTTGATCTTGCAAATTAAGATTTGATTTGCTGGAGGCAACAATCCAAGCTTGAATCTCCAAATCTCTCTCTTTTTCTCCAAAGTTCTCTTCCTCTCTCTACTTTCTCTAGGGATCAAATGTGAAATGGAACAATAGGAATAGGGTGGGGGAAATAAAACGTGGCTTAAGTCTAAAAAGCCTACTTAAATGATCAATACGCGATATAATTACTCGCAACTACACATTTAAGCTATAACCACTCAAAAGTGCCCGAAATACCAAAATGCAATATGTCACTTATTTTGACTGTCTCGCACCTACCGGGACTAACTACACCCTCCAAATTATCATTTGTAAATTTCATAACTCATTTTAAGTTTCGGTTTCATATTAAACCAAAATGTCATTTTAAATCTTATGACACCATACATCACAACCTGGATATTTTTACCTACTCACAAGGTAACTACACCACATTTCAGTAAATATTAACCTTTTCCATAATAAATTAATATTTACTCTACATCCAGCATTTAATAATTAATTACTACACATAGTAAATAAATATAAAATAGACTCTCAAAAGTGAGGGTTGTTACATAGTCCCCCCCTTATGAGGTAATTTTGTCCCCAAAATTCAAGCATACCTTGCAAGAAGAGATGCGGATACTTTTCCCGCATGTCATCCCTGCGCTCCCATATCTATTCCTCGACGCTATGATGACTACATTGCACTCTAACCAAAGATACTACTCGCGATCTCAATCGCCACTCTCCATACTCTAAAATAGCAACCGAATGCTCCTCATAAGAGACATCGGGTTGCAACTCAATATCCCAGAAAGGAATGTGACTAAAGGCACCATCACATCTCTTGTACTTATTTACAGAGGAGATATGGAACACGTCATGAACTTGCTGTAAGTGTTTCGATAAAGTAAGTTAAAAGGTTACCGGACCAACCTTAGCAATGATAGGAAAAGGTCCAACGTAACGCGGTGCAAGTTTCCCTTTCTTCCTAAAACGCTTAATGGCCTTCGCAGGCAACACTCGCACC
Source organism: Sambucus nigra (assembly GCA_949130495.1). Taxonomy (NCBI): domain Eukaryota; kingdom Viridiplantae; phylum Streptophyta; class Magnoliopsida; order Dipsacales; family Adoxaceae; genus Sambucus; species Sambucus nigra. The sequence continues at coordinate 380,552,920 of OX422220.1, read as the reverse complement.
AACACTTGGTCCCCGACCTCCATCTACACATGCCTTCTCCCCGCATCGACATAACTCTTTTGTCGATCTTGGGCTATACGAATGCAATTTCGAACGAGCTCGATTTTTGAAGAAGTATCCCTGATAATTTCAGGTCCGAGGAACTTATTATCTCCCACTTCCATCCAACAAACAGGAGATCCACAAGGCCTACCCTACCAGGCTTCACAAGGTGCCATCCCAATAGTGAATTGATACGAATCATTATAATCAAATTCAACTGATGGGAGACATTTCTTTCAACTACCCTTGAAGTCAATCATAAACATACGACGCACATCCTCCAACATTTGGTTTACCCTTTCGGTCTGGCCATCTATTTGAGGATGATAAGAATTGCTTAACCTCAACTCGGTTCCCATGGCCTCTTGGAAACTTGCCAAAAGTGGGAAATGAAAATCTTGTCTCGGTCGAAAACTATAATCAAGGGCATCCCATGCACTCCAACAACCTCTTCATGCCCGACCACTAATAATGGCGGCGCAAATCTTGACACATTTGGCCATTGCTCGGATGCACCATAAACTGAGAACCATGAGATTCTGCCATTACTGTCCTTCTTATCCGGGATAATAAGTCTCCCGTGGAAATGCACCTCACCCTCAAAACCAATGGAGTAGGATTCTGTTCCCTCGGTCAACAACTTGTATATGAGGTCTTAACAACCCTTGTCCCTCCTACAACATCTTGCAATGACTTGTTGCTCGTATGAAAGACTAAATTTCTGCCCAGGAAGTATTACCTCCCTTCCTATACGGCGATCACCCCCACGATGGACTTAATTCAGACATTGGATAATATTTCCCACAGTTTAATCTTATAAGGCACATAAACAATAGGTTTGTATTCCAGTATTATTTCTCCCCATCGTGGCAGAGACTTGTTAATTAAATCCACCTTCGAGCCTAGCTACATGGGCTCAGGAGTGAGAGTTAATTCATCCTTTTTAGCTTCCCGAAAGCTAAGTTACCTCCGTAACACTCTAATTATGAGAGGGCTCATCTCCTTCGGCCTAACCTACCAAACCTCTTGAAATCCCCCACTTCTCGTTACTAGGAAACCAATCCCTCTTAGATTTAACGCACAACCTATGCGTGGTCAACTCTTGATAACCTTCCTAAACTAACGTCACATGCCCTAAAGGCCTAATGACCAACAAATCCTAAAGTCTACCTACCTATATCCTATCTAAATCGTATACACATAATACTAAGTATATCCCTAGTGCCCAAGACCTTTCTCAACTTCTGAAATTTTCTCAGTTTCATGCGTGGGACGTCTCGCCGAAGCGAAATCCAGACAAGGAACCCTCCTGTTACACTACTACCTCGCGTTATCGATCATCAAGATATAAAGGTCTAAGACACATGTTCAGGACCGAAAAGATTCTAACTCTCAACCCTACTAATAATATTCTAATTCTATATCTTACAATTATTTACCCCATAACATATATGCATCTTTTTAAACAGCCTTCTCATCAAGGCATAACCCGGTATTTCCCCGGAGTACATCATCGAAATCTCTAACATCTAAAAAAGAATCCAAAGGAACAACTACATCCCGAGCAAACTCCTCCGCAATACAATATAAGTATGTGTTAGTACCCCCTTCTAAGCGAGGCATAACCACTAGAAACATATCTTGCCCCGAAGCGGCAAACACTATGCTCTTACCAAAGCAATTAACAAGCATTTTACTTTACTAACCGATCCATACCCAATATCACATCATACCCGACCATGTCAAGACGAGTAAGTTGGACTTAAAGAACAAATTGCTAATAGAAATTACTATATGTTTACAAATAAGGAAAAATGAGCGAACCATCACCCATAGAAAACTCAGCGCTAGAAAGAATACTCTCAACAGATTTTATCAAATCCGTTGTCTGAGAAAAGCTCGTAGAAATAAATGAGTGCTTAACACCCACATCGAATAACACACAACTCAAGTACCTATGAATTAAAAAATTACCCTCAATAGCGAGAGGTGCCGACGGATCTGGAGGAAGCATAGCCTCCCGAATATGACAAACATGCCCATACTATAGCTGTCCCTGCTACGGAGGAACAACTAGATTAGTTACCTGAGGTGGAAACTGAACATATGGCTGTTGTGGAGCCCTAAGAAACTGGACCCCAATCATCTGAGGACACTCCATCATGTAATGACCCGCCTCCCCACAATGGAAGCACAATCCCTTCATATCTAACTGACCTTGACCCCTGTTATTTCTGAACAGGTTAAGGCCTCGGCCCTGATGGACTTTACCTCCATGACCACCCCGACCTGCTTGTTGCGAAGCACCCTGATCGTGCCTATTGTTATTTCCACTCGCAATATACCCTCCGAAGCGTTGTCTCTTAGACGAATCCCCTTGCTGAGGGTCCTTCTCTTTCTACTTACTACCCAAAGATTGGGATGAGGGAAATACTCCTCCTCCAATCCCATGTCCTCCAGGCTTTCCTGCTTGTCCCACTACGGTAATTTTCTTGCTGCCCTGCGTGTATAATCGATGCTCATGGCAATGGAGTAAGGCTGCATTCATAACCTCACTAAAAGTTTATAAAGCTGGGTTACCTAGCCGGTGTTGCCGGATTCTCTAGTTTAGACCTCCCATGAACTTCGAGATCTTCCTATCTTCAAGAGTCACCTCATCCGGTATAAAACTTTCCATCCGGGTGAACTCCTCTTCATACTCCGCCACGGATCTCTCTCCTTGCACAACATCTTGTAACTTCCTCTTCATCTTCCTCTGAACCGCGGGAGGAAAATACTTACGATCAAAGAAAGCCCAGAACTCAATGATCGACATTGTGTCTCTCTGCTCTGGTGTGGTCATCGTCTCCCACCAGTGTAATGCAGATCCGACAAGATTGAAAGTGGTGAGGACTTGTTTCTTATCGTCACTATATTCTATCATTCGAAGGTGGCATTGCATGTCCTTCTTCCATTGATTGGCTTTTATAACATCAGCACCTCCCTCGAATTCTGGGGGATTTCCCTTTAAAAAGGACTCCATAAACCTTTCCAACGGAGAAGGTCCCATAGGAACTTGAACATCATGAGCCCGTTGTTGAGCCCGTGGCAATTGTTGGACCACTGCGGTAATGACGGCGTTAATTGCTTGAGGCACAATGTTTGCCACATCCGTAGCGTTAATGGTCCCTTGTGGCGGCGGTGGAGGACCTACCTCCTCTTCTATAACCCTATTATGTCTCTCTAGGCAACCTCTCTTGGACGACATCTAAGATGAAGAAACAATAGATTTAGAATACTATTTACAACAATCTATCTTGCAGAAGATCGCCAACATAAGCAACAAAGAAATCCTAACATTAGGCTCTACATCAAAGAAAGCTATGGTAGAATGTGACAAGTCTGCACAGATCCTAGTACTCTAGAACCCGATGCTCTGATACCATCTGTGACAACCCGCGATCCGAGATAAGGGGTGGCCAGCCCAATACTCAAATGTAATAGGAATCATGGATGGAAATCATTCTCAGCATCACAATAATAAACTGAGTATACTAGAAAACCACCTAATAAATCAGAAAACGAGTTGCCAAAAAGTTTAGAATTTAATTTTAGAACAAGTTAAGAAAATAAATTAAACAACTCAATCTGATAAGTAAGTGGAATTCCAAAAGAGTATATATATACATCAGAAATGAATATACATAAGAGGAAAGAATAGGCTATCGGTCCACAGCTACATACAACGTATTACAATAATTCAAATATCTTATATAGTTCATTCATTAATCAAATACAAAAGTTTGGGCCACACGCCCGAGTTAAGACCCGATCATATCTAGAACACAAAGATAAAAGCGTCTAATACAACGTCCTGTAATATCCGAAAAATCTTACAGCTCATCAAAAACAAAGGAATAGGGAATAATCACATCGGGCGTCCTTGCGGTGGAGCACCTGAGCGGATACAATCATGTGCACAACAAGGAAAATTAACCGATCATGGCAAGGCTTTATATGATCACATGAAGAATAAAAAGCATGATAGGTATGAACAGTTATGCATGAATGATAAGGATGAAAATCTAGTGTGTAAACTTACATTACAAGTTAAGACATTTTAACTAATTTTGAAAGGTAAATCATTTACACAAAGGAACTATAAGTAAACATCTTTAATTAAAAACCGTTTCTCACTAATCATATTACCATTTCCTCCTTACATTCCTTAACAGGAATATAATCTTTCATTTGGTTTAAACAAGAAGATATAATTTCACTTCATTAATTAAAACTTCCATCATTAATCATCATTTCCATTTTTATCTTTCCATTCCTTAACAGGAATACAATTTCTATCAAGTGCACTTTATGGAACATATCTTAATCACGTCCTCTTTGTGGCACGTATCCATGCTCTTTATGGCATATATATCCATCAAGTCCCACTTGATGTAGAAAAGTTATATTCTCATCCATATAACGATTCTAAGACCACCCCTCCGAGTTTCCCCACTGGGCGCACCCCTAAATAACTATCATCTTCCAGGGCCTATCATATAAGACAACCTGGGCTCATAACGCAACGTCGGGAAGCGGCCATATGCCTGCGGGATAGTCAAGACCACACTCGAAATCTCCTACCCATCGCAGAAAAAATACATGTATATATAACAGCGCTCATATGGCCTAGGACTATATCCACCCTGCGTTAATTTGTCAGGGGATATCATCTCGCACGCGGACTTCCCTTATGATAGTATTTAGAGAGGTGTGTTCAAGTAAATTAACATTTACCATTTAAATCTCATTTTCATTTTTAATTTTCATTACCAATTTCCAGTTCCATTATCCATGTGTTTGGTTCATTTTATTCGAGCCTATCATCATTGTATAGTTTGGTTCATTTTATACGAACCTATCATCATTGTATAGTTTGGTTCATTTTATTCGAACCTATCATCATCGAATATCGTCAGTAATCTTCCTCAAATTACAAGTCCCGACTTAGTTTCCAACATAATCATTATGATTCTACAATTCGCAAAGTTCATATAACCCTGATAAGCCCCTAAAGTCTCCAAGCTTGGGCATTCAAACTCCTAACTTCTAAAAGTTTAAATAAAAGAAGTAATTCCCTAACATTACTTTAAACACCCCTGGAATAAATCCCAGATGACCCAATTATAGTCTAGGGTGACGACCGAACTCAACCAATACTTTAGGGCTCTAAGTTTACTTCATTCAAGAAGGTTCCTAGGTCCTAAGCCTAAAGAAAAAGATTAAAAAATTAAATAAGAAAAATAACTCAAAACTGTAGGAACCGAATCGATTCGCCCTAGGGGACGAATCGATTCGCCCTGGTGAATCGATTCTCTATGAAAGAGAATATATTCGGAAAACAAAACCTACATTCTGCAAATGCCGAATCGATTCGGCCATAACCCGAATTGATTCGGGTACACAGACCTGGAAAACTCCTTTTATGCGAATCAATTCGCCCCAGGGGCCGAATCGATTCCTCCCTGCGAAAAAGCCAAGTTTGGCTATGGAGTCTTGAACTCCATAGCCACCAATACATAATAAACCAAATAAACCAAGATCATTTATCACCACCAATACGTAATAAATGTATCTAACTATCATCCTTTACGACATTAATCATCCAAATCACTTCCCAAGGGTTTAATACCCATAAATCTAACAAAACCCTAAATTGACAAACCATAACAATATCATAACAATCAATACTAATTATTCTCCTTAAATCACATAGTAGCAAGTAGATTACTTGCCTTGATCTTGCAAATTCAGATTTGATTTGCTGGAGGCAACAATCCAAGCTTAAATCTCCAAATCTCTATCTTTTTCTCCAAAGTTCTCTTCCTCTCTCTACTCTCTCTAGGGCTCAAATGTGAAATGGAAGAACAGGAATAGGGTAGGGGAAATAAAACGTGGCTTAAGTCTAAAAAGCCCACTTAAATGATCAATACGTGATATAATTACTCGTAACTACACATTTAAGTTATAACCAGTCAAAAGTGCCCGAAATACCAAAATGCAATATGGCACTTATTTTGACTGCCTCGCACCTACCGGGACTAACTACACCCTCCAAATTATCATTTGGAAATTTCATAACTCATTTTAAGTTCCGATTTCATATTAAACCAAAATGTCATTTTAAATCTTATGACACCTTAAATCACAACATGAATATTTTTACGTACTCACAAGGTAACTACACCACATTTCAGTAAATATTAACCTTTTCCATATTAAATTAATATTTACTCTACATCCAGCATTTTATAATTAATTACTACACATAGTAAATAAATATAAAATAGACTCTCAAAAGTGAGGGTTGTTATAAATTGAGAGTCATGTGAAGACACGTTCACTTCCCTCAGGTGACTTTGATACCTATGGGGCCATCTGTGCCTCAATTCGAGCCACTTCACTGTTGTTTTCACTTTTCACTCCAAAAACTGACTTATAACGTCAAAACAATCATCTACTAGTCATTTTCCAAAGCTGATAGTCTGATGAGAACACAAAAACTTCGCACAAGTTACTTTTGTACCTCTTAGGGTGTTCGTGCCTCTCTCAGGGCCCCTTAATTGATGTTTTGAGTTTTCTCTCCCAAAAGTCCATTTTATATCACAAAATGAGCGTATACTAGTCAATTTTGTCAAATGGAGTTCGATTAGGAAAAGAAAACTTCCCACGTGTTCCTTTTGTGCGTCTTGGGTGTCTGTTCCTCTTTTAAGGACACTCGATTAATGTTTTTAGTTTTTTCCGCCAAATATCCATTTTTAACATGCAAAAGAACATACATAAGTGAGGTAATTTCTAAAACCAAATGTACAATGATGAAATTGTCTCTTCCCACAAGATACGTTAATACCTCTTGGAGTGTTCGTATCTCTTATTAAGCCACCAAGTTACTATTTTCAGTTTCTGACTACTAAATCTCATTATCAACCCTATAGCAAGCGTATACTAGTTAACTTCGGCAACCAAGATCTCGGTGAGGACACGTTCCTTCCCTCAAGTTACTTAGATACCTTTAGAGTTATTCGTGACTCTTTCCATGACACTTCATTTATGTTTTTCGCCACTCAAAATGAATGTAAACTAGTAAATTTTAAAAATCAAATCCAATGAGAAAATTGACATTTCCCACCTAAGAAGTATGGATACTTCTTTGAAGGTGACGTACCCGTGTTGGACACTCCGACACTTGTATGACCCTCCGCGTTCTTGTTAGACTTGTTTGGAATTAAAAAAAGGTAGGCACGTCACGAACATGTCCCAGACATTTCATGGACACAACAAGGTGCGAAAATTAAAGAACAGTAAGAAATTCTAGTATCATCTGGTAAAATTAAATATTTAAGGGTGTATGAATAATAAGAAGATAAGTTGATATAATATAGTTATTAAAGAACCCTAAGAAATGCATAACTTTAACTTATAATTTAACTGTCATTATTGAATGGTGAAATACTGAACCATGTTAATTTTAATATATTAGTTTCACAATTTTTTTAAATGCATAGTAGATGTCATCGTGTACTTATTTTTTAAATTTGTCATGTCCCTGACGAGTCGGACACGACACCCATATCCATGTCCATGCTTCATAGTTTCCCATGAGATACTATCGATTTTTTCAATGGTGATGCATGTTTGAATTAATTTGGGTCCATCACATTTATCACAAAATAAAATCAAAATCGAATAGTAAATCAAATTAAGACATAAATTAATTAACACAAACAAATATATCAATAATTCTGACTAAAACTGACACAAACAAGTATACAAATATTTTCATAAATTAATCTTAAAACTATACTACAACAACCAGTTGATAATTTGGATTTTCAATTGGCTCACCATCAACCTCCCGTCACCACTACAAATCAATCGAGTATAAAAACTAATGATATTACTAATGATTAAGATTACCTTTATCCGTATCAATTTTGACGATACTATAACTTGAATGTCCCGGACTAAATTAGTTCTTAACTTGAATGTACTTCAATCCATTATGGATGTATTTTATTCATAAGAAGACAGATTGCGTTCATCCTTTTATGGAGACTAAAGTTGTATTTTATATTTTTTAATTATGATAATATTCATGTGAAAGCCTCAAAAGAATGAAAATTGATATACAAATAAAATTCTATTTTTATCTCATGAAATCAAGTCCGCTAATTGCTTTTGGGTAGAATGGTTGTAAGTAACTTTGTGATAGTAGGAGAGGTCACATTATTTTCAAATGATAAAGTTGTCATTATTATATTAAAGTAAGAATATATAGAACCAAAAATAGTTTTTTGTTATCATACTAAATTACTGAAAAAATTATCAAAAAATCCATAAATTTGTATGAAATTTTAATTGTAATATTTTTTAATTTTTAAATAATAAAAATAAATTATGTATACTTTTTATTTATGAAAATGTATAAACTAGTATTTTGGATTTTAAGGATATAAGGAAAACATATAAAAATTATGGATTTTTTGGACGTTAAAGGCACATAATATAAGGAAAGGATAATTTAGGGATTATGTAATCATTTAATAAAACAATAAAAATTCACTTGAGAAATATGAAATAATTATAAAATCAAAATTCTATCTTAAAATTTTCATTCCAATAGTATAACTGTACTAAATTGGCTACACACAAGAGAAGAAAACATATGTAGATGAAAACACTTATAATTCGTGAATATAATAATCACGCACGTTGCCAGAAGAAAATCATGTTGAAATTTTGATTCTCTCTCATTAATATAATAGTCCCCTTGATAAAATTTTTATGAAAGTGTACTATGTGCATCTGCCTCCTAGTATGAACCAATTTACAACAAGCAGAAGAAGCACTGCAATGTATTTTCCCCACGAACCACCAATGGTGACACTCGCTTTGACTCCATGAAAGTAATAAAAAAATGAACCATTTTGAAAATTCACATAAACAAAGGGAAATATTATTATTTATATGCACTAAACCGCATTTTTGAAAAAGACATGTCTGTTTATAATAAAATACAAGAAATATATCAAATTTAATTGATTATAATTGATGCTCTAGATACAAACTAACATTTAAAGTTTAATTAAAATGGTGATATTTTCAAAGAAGAATTTTGATGTTTTTGTTTTAATTAAAATGACAATTTCTTCCTGTTGTGGTTTAAACAATTGAAATGTTTTGAAATTAATTTAAACCAAATTTTGAGCCCATCATTCAAGAAGAAAGCCCAAATAAAAAAAATTCAAAAAAATAATATTGGCTTAATAAAGACTTATAGACCATAGTTCTAGACCTGGACATGGATGCTTGTGTGCTTTGTTCTAGACCATATTTCTTACCATTTCTTATCCCTTTTTTATGCGGGGCAAAGTTTCTACACTAAATACACCAACTAGTTCATGATCAAAAGGGATTATTTGAAGCCAAAACTATCATTCATTTATTATTTATTTCGATCAAATGAATATACAACTTTGTTCACCTTTTAGAGGAGGACGCATAGTTAACTTGACAAGATATTTTTGTGTTATGGGTCCCATATTAATTGAGGCTTGAAGTTTACAAAAATCAAATTTGGTCAAATTAATTAATTGGGTTAAAATCCAATTTATCTAACATAATGCAAGTTCCACGGGGTATCTAGTAGAAGTATTGTCCCTCTTAATTTAAGAAATGATTTTATATACTAAGGACCAAGACCGACCATAAGCATGTTCCCATTAGTCACTCCCATATTTCCCAATTTGGAAGAAGCACTGACATAGATACATTTTAGAGACCTGAGATAAATTAGTTACACAGCTTGAATTGCTCAATTTCAAGGTGGGTTTAGTTATTGAGATGATTAATTCACAAAGTGGTAGGGTTTTCCTAGAATGGAACCATAAAAGAAATTAAAATGAAATTAAAAGTTAATCACCTCAATTAAAATTGGTGAATGTTACACTTCCCGAAATAATTCTTTCATTTCTCTCATCCTGTAATACCCCATATATTACATGATTATTTAAATGATTATTTATTCATCTATTAATATCTACTAGGGTGAATTAACTGGTAATTTATGAGGTTTAATTAGTTTAAATTATTCATCGAAGTTTAAAATGAGTATATAACGACTCATAAATTAAATTAATACAGTTATGATTAATCTAATATTGCAAGTTGATTATGTTATATTGGGCTATAGGGGAAGATAGATTCCCAGAATAGTAATTTTAACTCATAAATTGGGTTCCGGGGTAGTCATAATTGTGACACTGCGCCTAATAAAATACCGGGTGATCAGTCCTATACCAAATTAAAACAAGAATCCCAGTTGGATCATCCTTAGCATCACTGCCGAGAACTTTTTAAAACTTACTAACCACCTAGTATTCCAAAAACTGGTGCCAATTTTTAACTTTTTAATTAAACAAAACAATACATGCGGAATAAAAATATATAAACCATTCACACAACTGAATGAAAATAAACTGAATCATATATACACAACTTGCCGAATAAATCACCGGCCACCAAATAAAATATTCCAATACAATAATTCAACACCTGAATAAATTACACCTGAAAACTGTTCCGAGAAGTCTGGGCGACAAGCCCTAAGTAAAACTGAGACTAATACAAGATTCCTACTCTAGGAATGAATGAATGATGCATCTAATCCAAAATCCTGCTAGCATCCACATATGCCGCAGCTCCGTGTCCCTGGAATAGAATATCAATCCTGGCGTCCCTGTGGCTGGACACCTAAAAGGTTTTGAAAATAGTTTTATAGCAAGGGTTAGAACCCAAAACATTTTGAAAATATTTAGCAAGTGAATTAACTGCAGTAATTTAAAATGCATGAATGCGCTTCATATTTAAGTTAGTGTCGCACTCCCGTGTGGACATTCTCACCCCTCCACTATTGTGCACACCGACCGGTTACCTTAACCCCACCTAGTTGTACTACCCCATCCAACTAGTCCTGGTATAACCTTCCGTTGCCATACTACTCTAACCCGAGTATAATGATTATTGAATTATAAGTTATTTCACAATTAACTTAAATAAATTCCTCTTAAATATCACCATGTAACCGTCTCACAAGTTATATAAAGTACATACATCACACACTGTATTATTCCCACAAATGATTAACTTAATTAATTTCTCATTAATTAACTGCATATAACTGTAACCCGAGTTATATAAAGTAAATACATCACACCCTGTATTATCACCTACATATAATATTTACTACCATATTATACGTACCTTTACAAACATCCACACATATATCATACGTGTATCCATCCTTCCGAGTTTACCCTCACCGGATGATTTCCTCTAAAATGCTATCTCACTAGGTGTGCTCACAAAACCTAGTTTCCCCGAGTTGGAATCGCTCACCAACTTGGACCAAAATATAAACGAAGTGGAGGCGGTCATATTCCTTCCCTGAAAGTGAGATAAATCCCTCACCCATATATACCGGACGCTATGACCTGGGGATATACTCGCCCTACTCCTCAAGCTAGGGGATTCACCCACATCGCGCAACCTCCCTTGATAGCATTAGAGTATTTAAATTGAATAATTATCTTGTCACAGATATTTACTATCACACATAATATATACACATATATATATATACTATCACTACCCGTATATATATATATTATGAACCCCGGTTTTTACCGTGTACTCAAAATCCCATACACTGCCTGTAATTTTCTGAGTCTGTGGCCCGACTCAATGAAATTAATTTTCTCACTTAATAACTTATCCTCTTCCCGAGTCTATGATCCGACTCTAATATAATTAATTCACACCTTAATTAATATAATACTTTCCCCGAGTCTATGGTCCGACTCTCCTTAAATTAATTAACACACATTTTAATTTAATACCTCCCCGCGTCTATCGCCCGACTCTAATTAAATTAATTAACAAATTAATTAATCAACCCGAATTCCGAGTCTGTGGTCCGACTCTAATATAATTAATTATCACATTAATTAATAAGTACCCTTCACGAGTCTACAATCCGATCCTGATTAAACTAATTATCCCACCCATTAATTTAATCATACCCGAGTCTACAAACCGACTTTAATTAAATTAATTAACACCTTTATTAATTTAATCCTACCCGAGTCTACAATCTGACTCTAATTAAATTAATTATCGCATTTATTAATTTAATAACTTGGTGTCACTCAACCATTGTCCCCGGACTCACTTACTTGGCCCGTAACTTAATATTTCCCGAGTCTATATCCCGACTCAAAATTATTTAGTTTATCTCCAAACTTAATTCACTACCTTGGGGTCGCATGACCAATATACCCGGATTTCACTCACTTGATCCGTACCTCACTATTTTAGAATAAAATCTCTCAAATTCATCCATTTAATGTCCCACATAAATTCATCCTAATCCCAATTACTTTCTCCCATAATTGCTAGGAATATTTGTTTCGCAATTATTTCTCACTAATAAATGTATGGAAATTTAATTTATAATTAATTCCCCCTTATATCTCACCCAGGCCGAACTGGTCAGAATTTCCCACCATCGATCGATCGATGCCCCCGATCGATCGATCGACCCCTTCGTTACAACTCTGCCTCCCCCCTGTTTTCCACCATTAACGAACCTCAAGGTTTCTAAACCAGAATTTAAACCTCTAATTACATCATCCCATCATCTACACCTGGTTAATCCACAACCTATTCATCATAGAGATCATTAAGATAATCAACCCCTCTAATTATCTCATAATTTTCGAAATGGGTCTTTCTCCATAAAATTCAATTATCTGTTTTAAATCCCAAATTCCAGATTCGATTTCCACTCTTTTATGTTCTGAAATTTTCGTTCAAATCATATATACATATTCAGATATCAATCACCCATCTAAATCTTACTTTGAATCTCATTCAAGTATTTCAAAAACAAAAACCCCATTTTGTACCCATTTACACCCAAAAACGAATTTTCACACCCACATCACCATGATATGAATTGATTATCATGCTTTAAGAATCAAAACAGTTAACCACTTGCCTGGAATCGTTCGTAGGGTCTGATTCCGTTGTTGTAGAGATTAGTTGACGAAGAACACCCCAAATTAACCCTTTAATTTGGCTCCAAAGGCTCCCAATTGCTCTTGCTAAGCTTTCCCCCAATTCCCTCTCAAGCCCTAGGCTTAGATTTGTGATGGTTGCTGATTTCCTAATCCCTCACTTAGGTTAAAACTCTAAATCCCGTTTTTCACCTAATGGGCTTAATTAAAGTGGCCCAACTCACCCCGTGTGGGCCCGGCTATGCCCAAAAATATCCCGAGACCCAATTACTACCCCCGGGTACTCTTTTCTGACTATCTCGACCCATCCGGACTCAACCGCGCAGTCAAAATTGACATCCGAATTAATTTATAAAAATCCTTATCTCACACCCCATTTAGTCTATACCGACTCCCGGCTGTGATAAATGCATACCCCGTCATTAATACCCGAAACGACGTAATTAAATTATTACTATTCACTTAGTAAATAAATTTTCCCTAAACATTAACCATTCACTCCCCGATTAATATTTAAATATATATATTGCCATAATTAATTCAATTAAAATTACAACACACCAGTAATTTAAAATCCCGAATTAATTAAATATTAAATGCACAAAAGTACGGGGTGTTACATACTTCCCCCCTTACAAAGGAATTTCATCCTCGAAATTAAGATAAACCTAGTGGTCCAGTATTCACATATTACTCCCTAGTCAAGTGCCACCAAGCCCGCTATATCTATCCCATCCGATTCTAACCATACGTTACACAAGTATGCATTTAACTTTACCAGGGCGCCCATACACCCTATACCCGTGCTTAACCGCACAAAAGTTACCCGACTGTGCTAGTTGTAACCCGTAATATAACTTCGAACCCGTATTCATATCACATATACATATTTTTACTTATATAATTACTGCCCGGGTACTCAACCCATGCTACGTCCAACTATCTCCCCATAAATACTTATCTCTCATCACAAAAGAATATATGCTTACCCTTATGCTACCAAAGAAAACATAATACCGCGCCCTTACTACCACTAGTCCTTGCGCAAAATAAACCCCGAGCTATATCTCTCTTTGCTCGAAAATCAATTCTACCACCCTGATTCACTTCATTAAACATCCCCACTTACCGGGATAAAATGTTAGAACACAAAACCTCACTATGTGCCATCGCACCACGCAATACTACATATATACATCCACATATATATAGGTTATACGCCCTCTCCGGTGATACCTAGTACCAACCATACCCTGGTGTCGCGGACACCAAAATTTTAACTCCACTATTCACAATAGTTAAATTCCATCGCTATCCAGCCGATGTTTTAAAAGTATCATCAACCTTACTCCCATTATTCACGAAAGTAGTCATTCCTCGCATAATTCAGCCAATCACTCAGTGTACGCCTCCACTCTCCCATGAAGAACACTAAGGAACTCCGCTACCCTACGGAATGTTTACCCACATGCTATGGCTGCTACCGTCAACGCACCCACTAAATTCGACTCACCTGCGAGCTCTAGTGAAAAATAAGTCTTATACTGTGACATCCTCTTTGTCACTCAAAACTATACCCCACGCCCCGAGAGTAAAATAATTACTTCTATACTCCAGCTGCATCGGATGGTTCTCGATTTTCGGAGCAGCTTCTCCCTGCCCGAATGCACCCGTGATTTGCTTTAGTGGCTGTACATCCAGGACCTCATCCTGTAGTTGACCCCTGTCTCACTTAAGGCAATATCTCTTCATTTGTATTGCTTTTCCCACAAATGAAACACTTTCTAATATGTTCACCCTGCCACTGATCCCTTCCATGCCAACCTTGTTGGAATTCCTGGCCATCCCGCCAATAGCCTCCAGTTCTAGATCGTTTGGCATGATTTCCTTGCCGGAAATCCTGCCCCTGATCTCCCCCAGTCTGCTTCTGGGATACCCCACTGGTATTGTTCCCTTCTGCCTCATCCGACTGGTTAATCCCCACTCCCTTCCCGCTTCCTTTCGCGTGGAAGCGATATTCCCAATAGTGCCGGAGTGTTGCGTTAATGACATCAGTATAACTCATTAATGCGGAATTATCAATTTAATGTTGTCTGATTCTCCAGACTAACCCATCCATAAACTTTGCTTCCTTTCTCTTTTCCTCGCTTACCTCATCCGGTACAAATTCTTGCCAATGTGTGAAATCTTCCTCATAATCGACCACTGAATGGTCTCCCTTTGAGTCTCCTCACAAAATTTTATCCTCATTTCGATCTCGACCGTTGAAGGAAAAATACTTGCGGTCGAACCGCACCCAAAACTCTGCAGTAGCTAGTGTGTCCCTTTCCTCAACTGTGGTGATCAACTCCCACCACTGTAGCATCGCTCCCACCAACTGAAAGTGGTTAGCATTTACTTTCGCACCCCATCGCAATCTCCTATGCGTAGGTGGCGCTGGATACCTCTCTTCCTTGACACGCTAGTACTACACCTGAACCCCCTCGCAACTCTGGTGGGTTCCCGCTAAAATAACCTCTCTTTCTTGTTTCCATCCCGACGACCCCATGTGAGTCTGAACATCCGGCGCCACAAACACTTGTGGCTGATTCCGTGGAAAGTACCTTGCTGTTGTGACCACCGTTGCTCCAACTGCCTGTGCCACTCTTTCAGTGACCTATGCGGCCAAAATCATCTATGGTCGTTGCTGTGGTAGCTCTTGCTCCTAACGAGCCTCCCCCGTCTCATCTCCCCCTGCTGCCCTAACTGTTCTCTCCCTCCTGGGCGTCATCTGGAATGAGAATCGAATTGTATGAGTTCACTCTCAAATAAGAATTTCGCAGAAGAACGTATATGCGCATACGTATGAGAATACAACAATCCTATAATAGGGCTCTATATCAAAGACTGTCAAGCAGAAACGTGAAAAGCCGCACAGATCCTAAGGACACTAGAACCTGATGCTCTGATACCATCTGTGACACCCCACCTGCCCGGGGACAGTGAACGGAGCGCTAATGCGATAAAATAAATCCAAATCCAGAAGTGACAAGGTATAGAGCATCTAAATAAACCCACAATAATATAAATCCACTAATCTCAATCTCTTCAATTACAATAAGTCTCTCGAATTAAAATTACAACTATCTAACTCGAATAAAAATACAAATCTCCAATGCTCTATACAAAAAAATAAATAATACAATTCTTTCCCAAACAATCCTCCCTAAAATCAATCTCCATAGCGCCCCAAAATCCGCACTAACCTGCCACTAAAAGAAAATATGGGGAAGTACACAATACGACAAGAAAGATGCTCAACAAATATATGTTAACGATGAATAAAATGTAACAACACGAGTACGAATATTCAAATCAAAATGCAAATCTCAAAGCATTTATCAATATAATTTCTCAACAACACTTTAACCGGGTCACCAGGCCTCACCACATCCGTATATGCTTTATCAAGCCATAGCCTGGGAAACAGGAATTTTGATGGGTGCCAAACATCCGTGTCATATTAAAATCTCATGACAACATGCTCATCAACAATATAATGATACCACATGAATCAAAATAATTTCAACAATTATTTTCTAGATTTCAATGAATTTATCAATTCAAATATGAGTTCAATTAACAAGAATTCAAAGAGAATGACACTCACGAGATTTAAGGAACATATTGTGTAAAACCCCATACCTCAAACCATGATGAGAAACCAATGATCATATCCTCAAGATCAACACAAAAGATCTACAAAAGCTCCTCCAAGAACCTCCAACAAAATATCCCTAAGAACACCTCTAATCTAATGTTAGAACTCACAAATCTCAAGGGCCAATGTGTATATAGAAAGAAGAGGAATATAAAATATATTTGCTGCCAAAATTTGTGACAAAAGTAGGTTAAAAGGGTTGCCCACAACTCCCTTTTATAATGCAAAGAAATGAAGAGTTGGAATACAAAAGACTCCTTTAAATAAGTAAAAGAAATGAAGAGTTGGAAGTCAAAACAACTCTTGAAAATTACTTTTTGTTCACGAAATCCGCTTTAACTCCATTTTTGAAACCGTTTGAAATTCTCGCCTTTAAAATAATATTCAACATATTTGAGCAATAAAAATAATTTTATCAAAAACTTTATTTTCCTCCATTTTCCAAAAATTAATTAAAATAGCCCAAAATTACGCGGGTTGTTACAATAATTTTGTGAATTCAATTTTTTTTTAATTTTCTAAAAAAAATGGATCGATAATCAAAATAATCATTTTGTTTCTGAAAAAATAGAAAAAAATTCTAATAGTCATTTTGTGATTCGATTCGGCCCAAACACACGATAGGTGTAACAACCCTCGGTTCTGGGAGGCTCATTTTATATAAATTTTACTGCATAAGGTAATTATATAACATGTGGGGACTGGGGTAAATATTAATTGAATGAATTGAAAGTTAATATTTACTAGATTGATGCATATTTACTGTATGTGAAAGTAAATATCATGAGGTTGCATGTTTTAGTGTCAGGTATTTAAAATGACATTTTGATTTAAATAAGATTGGAACTGGAAATCATTTATAAAATTTCCGGATGCCAGTTTAGAGGGTGTAGTTAGTCCCGAAATGTCCGAGGCAGTCAAAATAAGTGCCATATTGTATTTCTGGATTTCGGGCACTTTTACCTGGTTTTAACTTAAACACGTATTTGGGAGTCATTTTAATGTGGTATTAACTACTTAAGTTGGGAGTTTTAACTTAAGCCATGATTTTAGTTTCCTAAATCCCTTATTTTCCCATTTTATGTCTTGAACATATAGAGAGAAAAGAGAGAAGGAAATAGGAAGAGAAAAGAGGAGAATGAGAGAGAGATTTGGAGATGGCTTCTACCACAAACAAATCTGAGATTCCTACTCGAAGGCAAGTTTTCTACTTGATAATATGTGATTTAAGATGTATAAATTGTATGATAGTTGTGTATTTACATTTATGGTCTGAATGAGGAAATTGTGGGAATTAAACCCTAATCTTAGTTTTGATGTGAAATTGTGGATTTTAGTAGTTAGTAATCATGTTGGGATGATTTTGGGTAGATAATTATTGTTGGTTGTGTGTAAAAAGGGAAGAGATTTGAGGTGTGGGAAATTAGGGCTCAAAACGCTTAGAATAAAACTAGGCAGATCTACAGAACCGAACCGATTCGGCCAGGCCGAATCGATTCGCCTTGAGACAGTTTCCAGGTCTGGGTCGACCAAACCGATTCGAATGATCCGAATCGATTCGACAATTATGAAGAAGGCAAGTTTTCCTGACCGAATCGATTCGGATGGTCCGAATCGATTCGCTTTCCTGAGCCCAAATCGATTCGGCTAGGCCGAATCGATTCGAAAGCCCTGCATTTTTAGTGATTTTCTTAGTTTAGTCCCAATTCATTTTCATTAATTCTAGGGCCTAGAGTTGTAATTGAGTTACTTACTTTCCCTACACTAGGAATGGGTTATGTGGGGACTTTTCCTGGGATATGCCAATTGATGTTAGGGCATTCTTTTTCTAGTTAATTATTATAAAACTAGGATTCCTAGAGTTATGTTTGGGAGACTTTTGGATCTCAATAGAGATACATTAATATTGATGGATTATAATAAAACCATAAAAGTAAGTTGGGAGAATATATTGAAAGTTCATTCATTCCTTGAGGTATGATAGTATTGGGGTTTTAAAATAACACCCTAAAATGCTTGGAGTTAATTAAGAGTTTACTTACTCCTTTGAGGTTGTAGCAATGATATAATTTGTCATATGGCTCCGGATAATAAGTTATATTATTTACAAAAAGTAAAATGGAAATGGTTTCGGATAAAATGAAACATATACATGTAATAGAAATGAAATGGAAATGGTATTAATTTTAGTAAATGATAACTTACTTAACCACGAAATTGGTAAATGATAATTTACTTGATTTTGAAAATGATAAATAAAATGGTTTAAACACACCTCTCTAAACGACATCATAAAGGAAGTTCGCGCGCGAGGTGGTGCCCCCTGACAAATTAACGCATGGTGGATATAGTCCATAGGCCATGTAAGCGCTTATTGTTGTATATTTTTATGCGATGGGTAGGAGATTCCGTGTGTGGTCTTGACTACCCCGCAGGCACATGGCCGCTTCACGGCGTCCTGCGATATAGGTGCCCAGGTTGTCATATCATAGGCCCTGGGAAGATGATGTTCATTTAGGGGCGCGCACAGTGGGGAAACTCGAACGAGAGGTCTTAGAATTCGTTATATATATATAAATATAACAGTTCATAATCAAGTGGGACTTGATGTATGTGATATGCCATCAAGAGCATGATAAAGTGCCACAAAGAGCACATATAAATGCCACAAAGAGCATTTGAAAATGATTATTTTCCTGATAAGGAAACGATTTTTACAAAATGTAAAAGTGAGATGAAAATGCCATAAAGAGAATAAAATTTTGAATATATATATATATATATATATTCCTGTTAAGGAAAAAGATATTTGAGATAACTGGAGCACATAATGAATTTTTAGACTAATGTTATTTGTTTTATCTTCCTGCTTAGTTTATGTTTTAAATTGTGTAGTTAGATTGTTATATCTCTCTCATCATGATTCATCATTCATAACTGTCATACTCTTTATTGGACGTGACCCGTTTACCCTTCTTGTTGCATATGCATCTTGTCTCCGCTCAGGTACTCCTCCGCATGGGTGCTTGATTTGAATTCATATTCTGAGGTCCTCGGCGAGCCGTGATGCATTGCGGGTATTACGGGACACAATTGGTATAGACATTTTCATTTTGTATTCTAGTTAAGATCAAGTCTTTTATTCGGGCGAGGGGCCCAAGCATTTGTAAATGTCTAATGAAATGTATTATATAAATTAATGAGTTTGTGTAAATGTTGTTATAAAGTTTGGTGACCGGTAACATATCCGATCTTTTTATTGTATTCTCGTTGTATTATTTATATATGTCTTGGGGTTTCCCCTATCTTTTCAGGAATTGAGTTGTTTGTTTTCCTTTATTTACTTTAAATTCAAAAATTTTGGCAAGCCGTTTTTCTGAAATATTGGGTGGTTATCCTGGATACTCTATATTTTTATTGTGATCCTGAGAATGATTCCATCTATGATTCCGTTATATTGGAGTATTGGGTTGTCCACCCCTTATTTTGGTGAGCGGGTTGTCACAGATGGTATCAGAGCATCAGGTTCTAGAGTCCTTAGGAATCTGTGTGGACGCCTTAAGTTTCAGCGTTGCTTTTTATTTGAGATAAAGCCTTAGGATTTAGATCATTGATTCCTCTAGTGAGATCTCTTTCTTCTGCCATGGCGTAGAATTTATAGAATCTTTTGCGCATTCGTGTGAGAGTAGTAGGTCGATTGAAGAAGGGTGTCATGTGGAGGATTTTTTGGAACTATAAATTGTAGTCGGGGATGAGGACCTCTTTGGAGGTCGCTCCCTTTTTGTAGCATTTTCTTGTCTTGCTACTACGGCTACTAATTTCAGCTGATGTAGTTTTCTCAAGTACCACGAGAAATAAAAAGTGGTATTAAGCTTGAGAATTCAAGCGATGTTAAATTGACGTGGAGAAGTGCCCTGAAGTGGAATGGAGGAAAATCCTTCACCCGTAGGAGTAGTGCTGAGATGGTGAAAATTTGGTCACCATATTCGTGGGTGCCGAAAGTTTGGCCCATAGAGAAGCCCGGTGGATATTTGCAATGGAGAGTTTATCTGGGATAACTGGACTGAGGAGAAGGTGGATTCTCGAATGTTCATAAAATGTTCGGTTAAATACCGATGTTGAATAAGGTGTTGTACGGTTAGGGAGACGAGACCGTGCACCATGAAATGATAAGCTCCAGAATAGGTGTCGTTAACACTTCTGTTGGAGTAAGAATCATGAAACCCCATTGGTGGACATCCGCCTGGGGAGGTTTCATTGAACGGAGGAAGAGGAGGCCGAGAGCGTGTCCTCTTTTACTGAGAAAGTAAGAGGGACTGCATGGGCAATTGATGTCAGTCGGAGTCGGAATAATGGCTATGATGTGGAGTGTATAACCACTCATTTTAAACTTCGTTGAGTGGAGAACGTGGGCAAAAGTAAAGTGCTTGGTTAGGGAGTTGGTGGAAATAATGTTGGTTCGCGTAAGGCTCGAATATGGAGTCTGAGAACCATTAGTATTGACCCAGAGTGCTTGGCAAATTGTGGTGGGAATTCCACCTTATAGGTGGGTGGTGTATTCCGTAGGATAAGATTTAGTAGTATTGTATTTGCGGTAGATTCGGGTGTGTACATTGAGCTTGTAGTAGTATTTGCGCTATTATAGAAGGATAATGATATGACTTTCGTGGTATGGAAGTTCTATCTTTTCTTCACTCGTTAGGAAGCGAGTGATGATATTTTAAATGTATATGTATCAGATGTGTTACTTGCATTATGTGTCCCTTGGTTTAGGCGCTCTATTGTTTGTTTGCACTGTATGCGAATGTTATGACTTATCTCCACGACCAACAAAGTTGAGTAGTAATGCATAGGAGGGGTTCCTTATTTGGATTCCACTTTTACGGGACGCTCCATGCGTGAACCTTAACTACATTGGGAGTGGAGAGATGTTATTTTTTTCCTTTCTCTTATTTTATGTATAATATGCGGGTAAATATACTTTGGTTGGTTTGGGGTGATAGCAAGCAAATAAAATTGTAAGGCTATCTCACTTCTAGTTCGAAATGGAACTAATTATTCTATAATTTCTCTCCTGGATACAGGTTGAGACTTTATAGAGGTGGATCCAGGTAGGTAAGAGATTTTTTTTATTCGTTTAGTTATCTTGTGTGAGTGTTTGATTGTTTGTTTGTCCTGTTTATGCATGTTACGCTTATCTCCATGACCAACTAGTTAAGTGGGCATGTGTCGGAGGGGTTCCTTGTTTGGATATCGCTTTGCGATACACTGTGATGCATGAACAATTAACGATGTTGTGAGTGGGTAGGCGCTACTCTTTTTTTCTTTTATTTTTCTATTGCTAGAAGTTGGGTTGAAAGGTTTGGCCGAGAATCGTGTGGAAGAGTGATTAAGGGCTATTAAAGTGAGAGATAGAAGCACTGTATATAGTTCTCTCCTCTGATCGATGTCAGGGAGACTGAGATACGAAGTCGAATTGAGACTTCGGGTTATGCCTTGATAAGAAGGCTATTTGAAAAGATGTATATATGTTATAGGATAAAATTTGTAAGACCTCACAAAAAGTGAATGTCTGATCAGTTAAAACCTTTAATGATGCTATGGTAAGGCGTAGAAGTAGAATTTTGTTAATAGAATTGTAAGTTAAAAATTTACCGATCTCGATTATATGTCTTAGACCGTCATATCTCGATGACCGATAATGCGACGTAGTAGAGTGACGGGAGGGTTCTTTGTCTGGATTTTGCTTCGACGAGATGTCCAACGCATGAACCCGAGCGAATGTCGAAAGTTGTGTAAGGTCTTGGGCACTAAGTATGTATTTAGTATTATTTGCTTACGATTTATGTAGGATATATATAGATAGACCTTAGGATTTTTAGGATGAAAGACCTTGAGGGTAGGTGGCGTTAGTTTAGGATGGTTGTTAGGAGTTGACCACGAATAAGTTGTGGGTTAACTCCATAAGGGATTAGATGCCTAGGACAAGATTTATGGGGTCTCGAGAGGTTTGATAGGTTCGGCCGAAGGAGATGAGGCCTTTCTTAGAAATAATGTTACGTTGGTAACTTCACTTCCGGGGAGTTAAAAAAGGACGGGTGGACCCTCACTCCTGAGCCAATGATAGTTAGCTCAAGAGTGAGTTTAATGAGTAAGTTTCTCCCAGGATTGGGGAGTAATAATACTGGAGCATAGACCCATTGTTTATGCATCTCACAAGCTTAAACTTGTGGGAAGTATTACCCCATGCTTGAATTAAAATTCATCGTGGAAGTGATCACCTTAAATAGATAAGGCACTACTTCCTGGGTAGGAAATTTGGTCCTTCTCATTAGCAACAAGTTGTTGTAAAACGTTGTGGGAGGAATTGAGTTGGTGCTCAGAGTTCAGAAGAACTAGTGATTGGATATTTTCTCATTCGCTAAGGGAATGCGATTGGGATAGTGGATGTGTCGAGTAGAGAACTCGTCAGAGATAATGGTAATGGCATGGAAGGCCAAGTAGAATGAGCATGACTAGGAAGACTCTGTAGCAAGAGAATTTGTGTTTATGATTGACCATTTCACCTACTCGTGTAAAGAGAGTAGTGGTGGAATGAAGAAGGGTATTCATAGACGTTTGCATTGAACTGTCGGCATCGAACTGGTCATGATCCCATTTGAGAAAATTGTTGATCGTGGACCCAATCGTTGCATTTCCGTCCATTATGGACGGACTACATGTAGAAGAGTATGCCCCATTATTGATGGAGGAATGCTATAACCGTACGAGATGCCTATTAAAATAAGGTGGGTCGAGACTAGATATTCGTGTCGGAGGTTTAGTAAAAGTTTTCGTGAAGTAATGGGAACCATATGGAAGTGTCGTATATCCTGCCACCCTAAAGTGGATGGGTGAAAGGGAGTAAATTGACTTATGCCGAAAGGCATATCACGAACGGGCGCCTTAGTATACATAGTATTTGGGAGCCATAATCGTATGGATAGAGATTCCCGTACAACCATTAGGTTTTTGGAGTGGTCTTATGGACCATTTCCTAAGGCATGGTATCGTGAGTGGCCTAGCATGGTCGGTTGAGTAATTCGCATACTCTTTGGATGGAACCAATGGGTAATATGTTCCTTGGACTTGGAGTGGTCTCGGGACATTTATTTAAAGATTTGGATTTTGAGACATACACCTTGATGAGATACATCAATGCGAGAGAAAGTTGAGTAGCATTGGGGTTAAGCCAGTGAGAGTTGTTATGGGTGTCTCGAGGTGAGAGGTAACATGATGCTGGAGGATAGGCTATTTGTTCCGAGTCACGTGGACATCGCCTTTCGCCGTAGGAAGCTAGAATCGATAGTTAGAGAGGGAACACTTTGTGCTATGCTAGAGCACAAAGGAAATAGACTGAGATCGATAGAATCGTCCTTAGTCTGAGTCCTTTTGGGACGTCGTGATAATGAGGGGTTTGTCTCGGATGGTAGAATCCTAGTTTAGAGTAGTATACCATTTATGAGAATTGGGTATGCCCGAATTTTGGAGGCAAAATTCCCTCGTAAGGGGGGGAGTATGTAACAACCCTCGATTATGGGAGGCACATTTTATATTAATTTTACCGCATAAGGTAATTATATAAAATGTGGGGACTGGGGTAAATATTAATTGAATGAATTGAAAGTTAATATTTACTTGATTGATGCATTTTTACTGTATGTGAGAGTAAATATCATCAGGTTGCATGTTTTAGTGTCAGGTATTTAAAATGACATTTTGATTTAAATAAGATTGGAACTGGAAATCATTTATAAAATTGTTGGATGCCTGTTTCGAGGGTGTAGTTAGTCCCGGAATGTCTGAGACAGTCAAAATAAGTGCCATATTGTATTTTTGGATTTCGGGCACTTTTACCTGGTTTTAACTTAAAAACGTATTTGGAAGTCACTTTAATGTGGTATTAACTACTTAAGTTCGGAGTTTTAACTTAAGCCATGATTTTAGTTTTCTAAATCCCTTATTTTCCCATTATATGTCTTGAACATATAGAGAGAAAAGAGAGAAGGAAAGAGCAAGAGAAAAGAGGAGAATGAGAGACAGATTTGGAGATTGAGGATTGGAGATGGCTTCTACCACAAACAAATCTGAGATTCCTACTCTATGGCAAGTTTTCTACTTGCTAATATGTGATTTAAGATGTATAAATTGTTTGATAGTTGTGTATTTACATTTATGGTTTAAATGAGGAAATTGTGGGAATTAAACCCTAATCTTAGTTTTGATGATGAAATTGTGGATTTTAGTAGTTAGTAGTCATGTTGGGATGATTTTGGGTAGATAATTATTGTTGGTTGTGTGTAAAAATGGAAGAGATTTGAGGTTTGGGAAATTAGGGCACAAAACACTTAGAACAAAACTAGGCAAATCTTTAGAACGGAATCGATTCGGCCAGGCCGAATCGATTCGCCTTGAGACAGTTTCCAGGTCTGGGTCGACCAAACCGATTCGAATGATCCGAATCGATTCGACAATTATGAAGAAGGCAAGTTTTCCTGACCGAATCGATTCGGATGGTCCGAATCGATTCGCTTTCCTGAGCCCAAATCGATTCGGCTAGGCCGAATCGATTCGGAAGCCCTGCATTTTTAGTGATTTTCTTAGTTTAGTCACAATTCATTTTCTTTAATTCTAGGGACTAGAGTTGTAATTGAGTTAGTTACTTTCCCTACACTACGAATGGGTTATGTGGGGACTTTTCCGGGGATATGCCAATTGATGTTAGGGCATTCTTTTTCTAGTTAATTATTATGAAACTAGGATTCCTAGAGTTATGTTTGGGAGACTGTTGGAGCTCAATAGAGCAATAATAATATTGATGGATTATCATAAAACCATAAAAGTAAGTTGGGAGAATAAATTGAAAGTTCATTCATTCCTTGAGGTATGATAGTATTGGGGTTTTAAAATAACACCCTAAAATGTTTGGAGTTAATTAAGAGTTTACTTAATCCTTTGAGGATGTAGCAATGATATAATTTATCGTATGGCTCCGGATAATAAGTTATCGTATTTACAAAAAGTAAAATGGAAATGGTTTCGGATAAAATGAAACATATTCATGGAATTGAAATGAAATGGAAATGGTATTAATTTTAGTAAATGATAACTTACTTAACCATGAAACTGGTAAATGATAATTTACTTGATTTTGAAAATGATAAATAAAATGGTTTAAACACACCTCTCTAAATGACATCATAAGGGAAGTTCGCGCGCGAGGCGATGCCCCCTGACAAATTAACACAAGGTGGATATAGTCCATAGGCCATGTGAGCGCTTATTGTTGTATATTTTTCTAATATGGGTAGGAGATTCTGGGTGTGGTCTTCACTACCCGCAGTCACATGGCCGCTTCCCGACGTCTTGCGATATAGGTGCCCACGTTGTCTTATTATAGGCCTTGGAAGATGATGGTCATTTAGGGGTGCGCACAGTGGGGAAACCCGGACGGGCGGCCTTAGAATTCGTTATATGTATATAAAAATAATTGTTCATAATCAAGTGGGACTTGATGTATGTGATATGCCATAAAGAGCATGATAAAGTGCCACAAAGAGCACATATAGATGCCACAAAGAGCATTTGAAAATGATTATTTTCCAGATAAGGAAATGATTTTTACAAAATGTAAAAGTGAAATGAAAATGCCATAAAGAGCATAAAATTTTGTATATATATATATTCCTGTTAAGGAAAACGATATATGAGATAACTGGAGCACATAATGAATTTTTAGACTAATGTTATTTGTTTTATCTTCCTGCTTAGTTTATGTTCTAAATTGTGTAGTTAGATTGTTATATCTCTCTCATCATGATTCATCATTCATAACGGTAATACTCTTTATTCATCTGGTAATCATATAGAACCGGGCCCTGACCCATTTACACTTCTTGTTGCATATGCATCTTGTCTCCGCTCAGGTACTCCCCCGCATGGATACCTGATTTGAATTCATATTCCGAGGTCCTCGGTGAGCCGTGATTCATTGCGGGTATTATGGGACACAATTGGTATAGACGTTTTCATTTTGTATTCTAGTTAAGATCAAGTCTTTTATTCGGTCGAGGGGCCCAAGATTTTGTAAATGTCTAATGAAGTGTATTATATAAATTAATGAGTTTGTGTAAATGTTGTTATAAAGTTTGGTGACCGGTAACATATTCGATCTTTTTATTGTATTCTCGTTGTATTATTTATATATGTCTTGGGGTTTCCACTATCTTTTCAGGAATTGAGTTGTTTGTTTTCCTTTATTTACTTTAAATTCAAAAAAATTCGCAACCCGTTTTTCTGAAATATTGGGTGGTTATCCTGGATACTCTATATTTTTATTGTGATGCTGAGAATGATTCCATCTATGATTCCGTTATATTGGAGTATTGGTCTATCCACCCCTTATTTTCGTGAGCGGGTTGTCACATATGGTATCAGAGCATCAGGTTCTAGAGTCCTTAGGAATCTGTGTGGACGCCTTAAGTTTCAGCGTTGCTTTTTATTTAAGATAAAGCCTTAGGATTTACATCGTTGATTCCTCTAGTGAGATCTCGTTCTTCTGCCATGGGGTAGAATTTATAGAATCTTTTGCGCATTTATGTGAGAGTAGTAGGTCGATTGAAGAAAGGTGTCATGTGGAGGATTTTTTTGAACTGTAAATTGTAGTCGGGGATGAGGACCTCTTTGGAGGTCGCTCCCTTTTTGTAGCATTTTCTTGTATTGCTACTACGGCTACTAATTTCATTTGATGTAGATTTCTCAAGTACCACGAGAAATAAAAAGTGGTATTAAGCTTGAGAATTCAAGCTATGTTAAATTGAAGTGGAGAAGTGCCCTGAAGTAGAATGGAGGAAAATCCGTCACCCGTAGGAGTAGTACTGAGATGGTGAAAATGTGGTCACCATATTCGTGGGAGCCGGAAGTTTGGCCTATAGAGAAGCCCGGTGGATTTTGCAATGGAGAGTTTATTTGGGATAACTGGACTGAGGAGAAGGTGGATTCCCGAATGTTCATAAAATGTTCGGTTAAATACCGATGTTGAATAAGGTGTTGTACGATTAGGGAGACGATACCGTGCACCATGAAATGATAGGCTCCAGAATAGGTGTCGTTAACACTTCTGATGGAGTAAGAATCATGAAACCCCATTGGTGGACATCCACCTGGGGAGGTTTCATTGAACTGAGGAAGAGGAGGCCGAGAGCGTGTCCTCTTTTACTGAGAAAGTAAGAGGGACTGCGCGGGCAATTGATGTCAGCCAGAGTCGGAATAATGTCTATGATGTGGATTGTAGAACCACTCATTTTAAACTTCGTTGAGTGGAGAACATGGGCAAAAGTAAAGTGCTTGGTTGGGGATTTGGTGGAAATAATGTTGGTTCACGTAAGGCTCGAATATGGAGTCTGAGAATCATTAGTATTGACCCAGAGTGCTTGGAAAATTGTGGTGGGAATTCAACCTTATAGGTGGGTGGTGTATTCCTTAGGATAAGATTTAGTAGTATTTTATCGGCGATAGATTTGGGTGTGTACATTGATCTTGTAGTAGTATTTACGCTATTATAGAAGGGTAATGATATGACTTTCGTGGTATGGAAGTTCTATCTTTTCTTCACTCGTTAGGAAGCGAGTGATGATATTTTAAATGTATATGTATCAGATGTGTTACTTGCATTATGTGTCCCTTGTTTTAGGCACTCTATTGTTTGTTTGCACTGTATGTGAATGTTATGACTTATCTCCACGACCAACAAAGTTAAGTAGTAATGCATAGGAGGGGTTCCTTGTTTGGATTCCACTTTTGCGGGACGCTCCACGTGTGAACCTTAACGACATTGGGAGTGGAGAGATGTTATTTTTTTCCTTTCTCTTATTTTATGTATAATATGCGGGTAAAGATACTTTGGTTGGTTTGGGGTGATAGCGAGCAAATAAAATTGTAAGGCTATCTCACTTCTAGTTCGAAATGGAACTATTTATTCTATAATTTCTCTCCTGGCTACAGGTTGAGACTTTATAGAGGTGGATCGAGGTAGGTTAGAGATTTTTGTTATTCGATTAGTTATCTTGTGTGAGTGTTTGATTGTTTGTTTGTCTTGTTTATGCATGTTACGCTTATCTCCATGACCAACTAGTTAAGTGGGCATGTGTCGGAGGGGTTCCTTATTTGGATTTTGCTTTGCGAGACACTGCGACGCATGAACACTTAACGATGTTGCTAGAAGTTGGGTTGAAAGGTTTGGCCGAGAATCACGTGGAAGAGTGATTAAGGGCTATTAAAGTGTGAGATAGAAGCATTGTATATAGTTCTCTCCTCTGATCGATGTGAGGGAGACTGAGATATGAAGTCGAATTGAGACTTCGGGTTATGCCTTGATAAGAAGGCTATTTGAAAAGATGTATATATGTTATGGGATAAAATTTGTAAGACTTCATAAAAAGTGAATGTCTGATCGGTTAAAACCTTTAATGATGTTATGGTAAGGCGTAGAAGTAGAATTTTGTTAATAAAATTGTAAGTTAAAAATTTACCGATCCCGATTATGTGTCTTAGACCGTCATATCTCGATGACCGACAATGCGAGGTAGTAGTGTGATGGGAGGGTTCCTTATCTGGATTTCGCTTCGGCGAGACGTCCCACACATGAACCCGAGCGAATGTCGGAAGTTGAGTAAGGTCTTGGGCACTGGGGATGTATTTAGTATTATATGCTTACGATTTAGGTAGCATATATATGGATAGACCTTAGGATTTTTAGGATGTAAGACCTTGAGGGTAGGTGGCGTTAGTTTAGGATGGTTGTTAGGATTTGACCACGAATAAGTTGTGGGTTAACTCTATAAGGGATTAGATCCCTAGGAACAAGATTTATGGGGTCTTGAGAGGTTTGGTAGGTTCGATCGAAGGAGATGAGGCCTTTATTAGAAATAATGTTACATTGTTAACTTCATTTTCGGGGAGTTAAAAAGGACGGGTGGACCCTCACTGCTGAGTCCATGATAGTAAGCTCGAGAGTGAGTTTCATGAGTAAGTTTCTGCCAGGATTGGGGAGTAATTATACTAGAGAATACACCCATTGTTTATGCGTCTCACAAGCTTAAACTTGTGGGAAGTACTACCCCATGCTTGAAATAAAATTCATCGTGGTAATGATCACCTTAAATACATAAGGCACTACTTGCTGGGCAGGAAATTTGGTCCTTCTCATAAGCAACAAGTTGTTGCAATACGTCGTGGGAGGAATCGAGTTTGTTCTTGGAGTTCAGAATAACTAGTGATTGGATATGTTCTCATTCGCTAAGGGAATGCGATTAGGGTAGTGGATGTGTCGAGTAGAGAACTCGTCAGAGATAATGGTAATGGCATGGAAGGCCAAGTAGAATGAGCATGACTAGGAAGACTCGGTAGCAAGAGCATTTATGTTTGTGATTGACCATTTCACCTACTCGTGTAAAGAGAGTAGTAGTGGAACGAAGAAGGGTATTCATAGACGTTTGCATTGAACTGCCGGCATCGAACTGGTCATGATCCCATTTGAAAAAATTGTTGATCATCGACCCAATCATTGCATTTCCAGCCATTATGGACAGACTACATGTAGAAGAGTATGCCCCATTCTCGATGGAGGAATGGTAGAACCGTAGGATGTGCCTATTAAAATAGGGTGGGCCGAGGCTAGATATTCGTGTCGTAGGTTTTGTAAAAGTTTCCTTGAAGTAATGGGACCCGTATGGAAGTGGCGTATATCCTGCCACCCTAAAGTGGATGGGTGAAAGGGAAATTGACTTATGCCGAAAGGCATATCACGAACGCGCGCCTCAGTATACATAGTAGATGGGAGAAGTAATCGTATGAATAGAGATTCTCGTACAACCATTAGGTTTTTGGAGTGGTCTTATGGATCATTTCTTAAGGCATGGTATCATGAGTGGCCTAGCGTGGTCGGTTGAGTAATTGGCATACTTGTTGGATGGAACCAATGGGTAATATGTTCCTTAGACTTGGAGTGGTCTCGGGACATTTCTTTAAAGATTTGGCTTTTGAGCCATACACCTTGATGAGATACGTCATTGCGAGGGAAAGTTGAGTAGCGTTGGGGTTAAGCCACTGAGAGTTGGGATGGGTGTCTTGAGGTGAGAGGTAACATGACGCTGGAGGTAAGGCTATTTGTGCCGAGTCACGTGGACAGCGCCTTTCACCGTAGGAAACTAGAATCGATAGTTAGAGAGGGAACGCTTTGTGCTATGCAAGAGCACAAAGGAGATTGACTGAGATCGATAGAATCGTCCTTAGTTTGAGTTCTTTTGGGACGTCACGATAGCGAAGGGTTTGTTTAGGAGGGTAGAATCCTAGTTTAGAGTAGTATACCATTTATGAGAATTGGGTATGCCCGAATTTTGGAGGCAAAATTCCCTCGTAAGGGGGGGAGTATGTAACAACCCTCGATTCTGGGAGGCTCATTTTATATTAATTTTCTCGCATAAGGTAATTATATAAAATGTGGGGACTGGGGTAAATATTAATTGAATGAATTGAAAGTTAATATTTACTAGATTGATGCATATTTACTGTATGTGAAAGTAAATATCATCAGGTTGCATGTTTTAGTGTCAGATATTTAAAATGAAATTTTGATTTAAATAAGATTGGAACTGGAAATCATTTATAAAATTATCGGATGCCAGTTTTGAGGGTGTAGTTAGTCCCGAAAGGTCCGAGACAGTAAAAATAAGTGTTATTTTGTATTTTTGGCTTTCGGGCACTTTTAGCTGGTTTTAACTTAAACACGTATTTGGGAGTCATTTTAATGTGGTATTAACTACTTATGTTGGTAGTTTTCACGTAAGCCACGATTTTAGTTTCCTAAATCCCTTATTTTCGCATTTTATGTCTTGAACATATAGAGAGAAAAGAGGAGAATGAGAGAGAGATTTGGAGATTGAGGATTAAAGATGGCTTCTACCACAAATAAATCTGAGATTCCTACTCTAAGGCAAGTTTTCTACTTGATAATATGTGATTTAAGATGTATAAATTGTATGATAGTTGTGTATTTACATTTATGGTTTAAATGAGGAAATTATGGGAATTAAACCCTAATCTTAGTTTTGATGATGAAATTGTGGATTTTAGTAGTTTGTAATCATGTTAGGATGATTTTGGGTAGATAATTATTGTTGGTTGTGTGTAAAAATGGAAGAGATTTGAGATTTGGGAAATTAGGGCTTAAAACACTTAGAACAAAACTAGGCAAATCTGCCGAACCGAATCTATTCGGCCAGGCCGAATCAATTCGCCTTGAGATAGTTTCCAGGTCTGGGTCGATCGAACGGATTCGGATGATTCGAATCGATTCGGCAATTATACAGAAGGCAGGTTTTCCTGATCAAATCGATTCGGATGGTCCGAATCGATTTTCTTTCCTAAGCCCAAATCGATTCGGCTAGGCCGAATAAATTCGAAAGCCCTGCATTTTTTGTGATTTTCTTTGTTTAGTCACAATTCATTTTCTTTAATTCTAGGGCCTGGAGTTGTAATTGAGTTAGTTACTTTCCCTACACTACGTATGGGTTATGTGGGGACTTTTTCGGGGATATGCCAATTGATGTTAGGGCATTCTTTTTCTAGTTAATTATTATGAAACTAGGATTCCTAGAGTTATGTTTGGGAGACTTTTGGAGCTCAATAGAGCTACATTAATATTGATGGATTATAATAAAACCATAAAAGTAAGTTGGGAGAATAAATTGAAAGTTCATTCATTCCTTGAGGTATGATAGTATTGGGGTTTTAAAATAACACCCTAAAATGTTTGGAGTTAATTAAGAGTTTACTTACTCCTTTCAGGTTGTAGCAACGATATAATTTATCGTATGGCTCCGGATAATAAGTTTTATTATTTACAAAAAGTAAAATGGAAATGGTTTCGGATAAAATTAAACATATACATGGAATTGAAATGAAATGGAAATGGTATTAATTTTAGTAAATGATAACTTACTTAACCACGAAACTGGTAAATGATAATTTACTTGATTTTGAAAATGATAAATAAAATGGTTTAAACACACCACTCTAAATGACATCATAAGGGAAGTTCGCACGCGAGGTGAAGCCCCTTGACAAATTAACGCTGGGTGGATATAGTCCAAAGGCCATGTGAGCGCTTATTTTTGTATATTTTTCTGCGATGGGTAGGAGATTCCGGGTGTGATCTTGACTACCCCGCAGGCACATGGCCGCTTCCCGATGTCTTGCGATATAGGTGCCCAGGTTGTCTTATCATAGGCCCTGGAAGATGATGGTCATTTAGGGGCGCGCATAGTGGGGAAACCAGGACGGGTGGTCTTAGAATTCGTTATATGTATATAAATATAATAGTTCATAATAAAGTGGGACTTGATGTATGTGATATGCCATAAAGAGCATGATAAAGTGCCACAAAGAGCACATATAAATGCCACAAAGAGCATTTGAAAATGATTATTTTCCTGATAAGGAAATGATTTTTAGAAAATGTAAAAGTGAGATGAAAATGTCATAAAGAGCATAAAATTTTGAATATATATATATTCCTGTTAAGGAAAAAGATATATGAGATAACTGGAGCACATAATGAATTTTTAGACTAATGTTATTTGTTTCATCTTCCTGCTTAGTTTGTGTTTTAAATTTTGTAGTTAGATTGTTATATCTCTCTCATCATGATTCATCATTCATAACTGTCATACTATTTATTCATCTGGTAATCATATAGAACCGGGCCCTGACCCGTTTACACTTCTTGTTGCATATGCATCTTGTCTCCGCTCAGGTACTCCTCCGCATGGATGCCTGATTTGAATTCATATTTCGAGGTCCTCGACGAGCCGTGATGCATTGCGGGTATTACGGGACACAATTGGTATAGAGTTTTCATTTTGTATTCTAGTTAAGATCAAGTCTTTTATTCGGGCGAGGGGCCCAAGATTTTGTAAATGTCTAATGAAATGTATTATATAAATTAATGAGTTCGTGTAAATGTTGTTGTAAAGTTTGGTGACTGGTAACATACTCGGTCTTTTTATTGTATTCTCGTTGTATTATTTCTATATGTCTTGGGGTTTACCCTATCTTTTCAGGAATTGGGTTGTTTGTTTTCCTTTATTTACTTTAAATTCCAAAATTTTGGCAACCCCTTTTCTGAAATATTGGGTGGTTATCCTGGATACTCTATATTTTTATTGTGATGCTGAGAATGATTCCATCTATGATTCCGTTATATTTGAGTATTGGGCTGGACACCCCTTATTTTGGTGAGCGGGTTGTCACAGTTGGTATCAGAGCATCAGGTTCTAGAGTCCTTAGGAATCTGTGTGGACACCTTAAGTTTCAGCGTTGCTTTTGATTTGACATAAAATCTTAGGATTAAGATCGTTGATTCCTCTAGTGAGATCTCGTTCTTCTGCCATGGGGTAGAATTTATAGAATCTTTTGCGCATTCGTGTGAGAGTAGTAGGTCGATTAAAGAAGGGTGTCATGGGGAGGATTTTTTAGAACTTTAAATTGTAGTCGGGGATGAGGACCGCTTTGGAGGTCGCTCCCTTTTTGTAGCATTTTCTTGTCTTGCTACTATGGCTACTAATTTTAGTTGATGTAGTTTTCTCAAGTACCGCGAGAAGTAGAAAGTGGTATTAAGCTTCAGAATTCAAGTGATGTTAAATTGAAGTGGAGAAGTGCCCTGAAGTAGAATGGAGGAAAATCCTTCACCCGTAGGAGTAGTGCTAAGATGGTGAAAATGTGGTCACCATATTAGTGGGTGCCGAAAGTTTGGCCCATAGAGAAGCCCGGTGGATACTAGCAATGGCGAGTTTCTCTGGGATAACTGGACTGAGGAGAAGGTGGATTCTCGAATGTTCATAAAACGTTCGGTTAATGACCGATGGTGAATAATGTGTTGTACGGTTAGGGAGACGAGACCGTGCACCATGAAATGATAGGCTCTATGATGGAGTAAGAATCATGAAACCCCATTGGTGGACATCCGCCTGGGGAGGATTCATTGAACTGAGGAAGAGGAGGCCGAGAGCGTGTCCTCTTTTACTGAGAAAGTAAGAGGGACTACGTGGGCAATTGATGTGAGCCAGAGTCGGAATAATGGCTATGATGTGGAGTGTAGAATAACTCATTTTAAACTTCGTTGAGTGGAGAACGTGGGCAAGAGTAAAGTTCTTGGTTGGGGAGTTGGTGGAAATGATGTTGGTTCGCGTAAGGCTCGAATGTAGAGTCTGAGAACCATTAGTATTGACCCAGAGTGCATGGAAAATTTTGGTGGGAATTCCACCTTATAGGTGGGTGGTGTATTCCTTAGGATAAGATTTAGTAGTATTGTATCAACGGTAGATTCGAGTGTGTACATTGAGCTTGTACTAGTATTTACGCTATTACTGAAGGGTAATGATATGACTTTCGTGGTATGGAATATCTGTCTTTTCTTCACTCGTTAGGAAGCGAGTGATGATATTTTAAATGTATATGTATCATATGTGTTACTTGAGTTATGTGTCCCCTGTTTTAGGCGCTCTATTGTTTGTTTGCACTGTATGTGGGTGTTCTCACTTATCTCCATGACCAACAGAGTTAAGTAGTAATGCATAGGAGGGGTTCCTTGTTTGGATTCCTCTTTTGCGGGACGCTCCACGCGTGAACCTTAACGACATTGGGAGTGGAGAGGTGTTATTTTTTTCCTTTCTCTTATTTTATGTATAATATGCGGGTAAAGATACTTTGGTTGGTTTGGGGTGATGGCAAGCAAATAAAATTGTAAGGCTATCTCACTTCTAGTTCGAAATGGAACTAGTTATTCTATAATTTCTGTCGTAGATACAGGTTGAGAATTTATAGAGGTGGATCGAGGTAGGAAAGATATTTTTGTTATTCGTTTAGTTATCTTGTGTGAGTGTTTGATTATTTATTTGTCTTGTTTATGCATGTTACGCTTATCTCAATGACCAACTAGTTAAGTGGGCATGTGGCGGAGGAGTTCCTTGTTTGGATTTCGCTTTGCGAGACACTCTGCCGCATGAACACTTAACGATGTTGTGAGTGGAGAGGCGCTACTCTTTTTCTTTCTTTTATTTTTCTGTTGCTAGAAGTTGGGTTGAAAGGTTTAACCGATAATCATGTGGAAGAGTGATTAAGGGCTATTAAAGTGCGAGATAGAAGCACTGTATATAGTTCTCTCCTCTGATCGATGTCAGGGAGACTGAGATACGAAGTCGAATTGAGACTTCGGGTTATGCCTTGATAAGAAGGCTATTTGAAAAGATGTATATATGTTATGGGATAAAATTTGTAAGACTTCACAGAAAGTGAGTGTCTAATCAGTTAAAACCTTTAATGATGCTATGGTAAGGCGTAAAAGTAGAATTTTATTAATAGAATTGTAAGTTAAAAATTTACCGATCCCGATTATGTGTCTTAGACCATCATATATCGATGACCGACAATGCGAGGTAGTAGTGTGACGGGAGGGTTACTTGT
Organism: Sambucus nigra; assembly: GCA_949130495.1. Taxonomy (NCBI): domain Eukaryota; kingdom Viridiplantae; phylum Streptophyta; class Magnoliopsida; order Dipsacales; family Adoxaceae; genus Sambucus; species Sambucus nigra. The sequence continues at coordinate 380,516,503 of OX422220.1, read as the reverse complement.
CTGGATTTCGCTTCCACGAGACGTCCCACGCATGAACCCGAGCGAATGTCGGAAGTTGAGTAAGGTCTTGGGCACTAGGGATGTATTTAGTATTACTTGCTTACAATTTAGGTAGGATATATATAGATAGACCTTAGGATTTGTAGGATGTAAGACCTTGAGGGTAGGTGGCGTTAGTTTAGGATGGTTATTAGGAGTTAACCACGAATAAGTTGTGGGTTAACTCTATAAGGGATTAGATCCCTAGGAACGAGATTTATGGGGTCTCGAGAGGTTTAGTAGGTTCGGCCGAACGAGATGAGGCCTTTATTAGAAATAATGTTACATTGGTAACTTCACTTGCAGGGAGTTAAAAAGGATGGGTGGACCCTCACTCCTGAGCCCATGAGAGGAAGCTCAAGAGTGAGTTTAATGAGTAAGTTTTTGCCAAGATTGGGGAGTAATAATACTGGATCATAGACCCATTGTTTATGCGTCTCACAAGTTTAAACTTGTGGGAAGTATTACCCCATGCTTGAATTAAAATCCATCGTGGTACTGATCACCTGAAATACATAAGGCACTACTTCCTGGGCAGGAAATTTGGTCCTTCTCATTAGCAACAAGTTGTTGCAATACGTTGTGGGAGGAATCGATTTGGTGCTCGGATTTCAGAAGAACTAGTGATTGGATATTTTCTCATTCGCTAAGGGAATGCGATTGGGGTAGTGGATGTGTCGAGTAGAGAACTCGTCAGAGATAATGGTAATGGCATGGAAGGCCAAGTAGAATGAGCATGACTAGGAAGACTCGGTAACAAGAGCATTTATGTCTATGATGGACCATTTCACCTACTCGTGTAAAGAGAGTAGTAGTGTAACGAAGAAGGGTATTCATAGACGTTTGCATTGAACTGCCGGCATCGAACTGGTCATGATCCCATTTGAGAAAATTGTTAATCATCGACCCAATCGTTGCATTTCCGGCCATTATGGATGGACTACATGTAGAAGAGTATGCCCCATTCTCGATGGAGGAATGGTAGAACCGTAGGAGGTGCCTATTAAAATAGGGTGGGCCGAGGCTAGATATTCGTGTCGGAGGTTTAGTAAAAGTTTTTATGATGTAATGGGAACCATATGGAAGTGGCGTATATCCTTCCACCATAAAGTGGATGGGTGAAAGGGAGGAAATTGACTTATGCAGAAAGGCATATCACGAACGGGCGCCTTAGTATACATAGTAGATGGGAGCATTAACCGTATGGATAGAGATTCTCGTACAACCATTAGGTTTTTGGAGTGGCCTTATGGATCATTTCCTAAGGCATGGTATCGTGAGTGTCCTAGCGTGGACAGTTGAGCAATTCACATACTCTTTGGATAGAACCAACGGGTAATATGTTCCTTGGACTTGGAGTGGTCTCAGGACATTTCTTTAAAGATTTGGCTTTTGAGACATACACCTTGATGAGATACATCAATGCGAGGGAAAGTTGATTAGCGTTGGGGTTAAGCCACTGAGAGTTGGTATGGGTGTCCCGAGGTGAGAGGTAACATGATGCTGGAGGTAAGGCTATTTGTACCGAGTCACGTGGACATCGCCTTTCGCCGTAGGAAGCTAGAATCGATAGTTAGAGAGGGAATGCTTTGTGCTATGCTAGAGCACAAAGGAGATAGACTGAGATCGATAAAATCGTGCTTAGTCTGAGTCCTTTTGGGACGTCGCAATAATGAGGGGTTTGTTTAGGATGGTATAATCCTACTTTAGAGTAGTATACCATTTATGAGAATTGGGTATGCCCGAATTTTAGGGGCAAAATTCCCTCGTAAGGGGGGAAGTAATATAACAACCCTCGATTCTGGGAGGCTCATTTTATATTAATTTTACCGCATAAGGTAATTATATAAAATGTGGGGACTAGGGTAAATATTAATTAAATGAATTGAAAGTTAATATTGACTAGATTGATGCATATTTACTATATGTGAAAGGAAATATCATCAGGTTGCATGTTTTAGTATCAGGTATTTAAAATGACATTTTGATTTAAATAAGATTGGAATTGGAAATCATTTATAAAATTGTCGGATGCCAGTTTAGAGGGTGTAGTTAGTCCCGGAATGTCCCCGACAGTCAAAATAAGTTCCATATTGTATTTTTGGATTCCGAGCACTTTTACCTGGTTTTAACTTAAACACGAATTTTGGGAGTCATTTTAATGTGGTATTAACTACTTAAGTTGGGAGTTTTAACTAACGTGGACCCCCAAAAACCAACCAATAACAAACTTCCACATCAGTTTGTTCCAAAAAACTATGTCAAAAATTATGTTAGAAACGTATTTTTGCAAACATATTGCACTCTCATCTGGGAACTCGGTATATTGAGCTTCTCATAAGCTTCCGGACTTAGTTACATATAGAAACACTAACTCTTTTGAGTTCCATATAATATGGCCTTAGTTACCTACATAAACACTTAACTTGTAGAGTGCCTATAAAAATATTCCATCACATGAATCCCTAATCACTTCACTAATCAACCCACGAAGACACTCTCAAGACCATATGGTGAATATGAATTGTCCCCCATATCATATTGGAGAGAGGGGGAAATAGGGTACGAACTCGATATCCACTGAGTTGAGTACAAAGGTCGATTATTGAATTTTAGAATTTTGGTTTGCAAATTTCAATTCCACTGGATAATATTTGGACCAAATAAACCATAAAATATTATATAACCTGGTAATAACACCAAAGGTCTATGTAAAAAATAAATTGTTATGATTAATCAAGTATGTTAGTTTTTTCTTTATTAACCAACTCAAATAACATTAATTACAATTAAACATATTGGTATAGGGTACTACGCTAAAAACATTTAGAGTTTTTCCATTGGTTGCTAACCTGAGTCATCAATTTATACATAAAATACAACTTATTAGGAAAAATACACGACAAAATAGTCAATCATCAATAACACCCAAATCAAAAACTTGAACTGTTTAGAACTAGAGAACTATATTAGTCAAGAATAAAAGGTTTCAAATTCATCATGACTAATAATTTATCACAACGACATCGTACCTAAACTCTAAAAATATTAATTACAAATATTAATTTAAATCCATTCACAAACACAAATGGTGTTGTATGGATAAAATGACATAACCATGAATATCGTTTACTAATTAAATCTAATTATGCTAAACTTTCCCCTAACTTAATTACTATTTAGTTGACGGTACATAGTTAAACCTAATTACTTCTTAGAGTTCATTAATTGGGGACAAAATTAGGTTGGGGCAAAAAATTTAGATTTTGTTCAAGGCAAAAGTGAGAAAAATTTCACATTGTAAAATGAAATAGTATTTTTGGGAGTAGCCATACATTTGTCGATAAGTAATGGATTAATATTAGTGGCACTAGTTATGGTTTGGTTAGAATATCCTCTAATTTTTTTTTAGCCATTTTGCTTCTTCTTCTGCTTTAACTAAAGCAATAAATTCAGATTCCATAGCGGATCTTGATAATTGCACCTCAAAGAGTATAAATATATCCAGTTGTGAATTTTGAGTAATTGGAGTTAGATATCCAATTTTTATTTATGTATATTTTAACAATTGGATATCTTACATTGTGCAGTGCATCCTTAGAGAAAACCGTAGATATCTCAGTAAACGTATGATGGATTTGTAATGATCTTATCTAGGATTACTCTTATATTAACATAGATTACTCACCGAACAATGTATATGAGGCCAAGTTCAAACTGATATATATATTAAACTTCCTAAGACATTAGAATATTCTAAATTTATTCATTAGAGTTTGATTGATAGGTTCTTCTATTAGACTCATATCGTATTCTTGATATATATCATGAATTTCTCAACATATTTCTATTAATCTTAATAGTTTTAGTAATCTTGAGACAAAATGAGGCATCCTCTATGCTTAAATATTTCACTTCAAATATGAAGATTGTGACAAAATGACTCCATTGGAAATTCTAGTAATATTGATTCCAATGACATCCTCCATGCCTAAATCTCCAACTTCAAATATATTCTTTAGCGTATGTTTTATAGGATTAGTAACACCATTGTTTCTAACATTAGCATTTTGTTTATATACAAGCACATAATGTCATATCCGTTTTGAGCGCTTTTAGAAGAAACACATTTGTTGCACTAATTTTTCTTAAAACCATTTGACTTCATTAACATTAAAAAAAATTCATGCTACTTTTTTGGTGCTTGCTCAAACTATAGAGTGATTTGATGAGCTTAGGCACTTCCTTCCCCTTTGCAAGATGCATAAACCATATCAGTTATTTATATACATTTTTCATCAAATTCACCATTTAAGAAAGCTATTTTGACATCCATTAAATATATTTCCAAATCATGTATTGCAGATATTTCAATTAACAAATGTGCGAATGAAATTCATGTAACTACTGAATAAATGTGGAAATAATCACTTGGGATACGGAGCCCTCCTCCCCATCAAGCCATCATATTCCTGTAATTCTTAGCCACCCTTTCATAGCTACGGCTAACGTGTTGATTAATATGCATAATAAGCAAACAAAACTAACCTTTGTGAAAATAACACTTGAAACGAATATCTTTAGCATCACCAAGCAAGTAGGTGACGAGGAACATTTACATGACACAAATTTTATTAAAGTGGTAGACATGAACATTTTGAGTGTATTAATTTTAGGGATCCACATGAGGAATGTTGAGTGATGAGTAGTGAGAGAGAGAGAGTGTATTTCGAGTTTAATCACACGGTGAGTAGGATGAGGGAGATGCCAGGTGAGGGAAATATTGAGGACGACGTGAGAGATGTGAGTTAGGTCTTGCGATTCGAGGAATTAGCACTGAGGGAATCATATAAGGTTCCCTTCGATAGTAAATTTCCTAAACTCAAATTCAATAAGCTACATTCCAATGTCAAATATTCTTATTTGGGGGAAGATGAGACATATGCTATTGTTGTCTCCTCTAGCCTAGATAAAGATCAAGCAGTGAAGCTTATGGCGATTTTGAGGAAGCCCAATGGTTCTTTTGGTTGATCTATTATAAATTTGAAAGGAATAATTCCCTTGATTTGTACCCAAAAAATCCACATAGAGGAGAACGTGAAGCCCTAGGGAAATGCAAAGACGATTGAACTCGATTAAGAAAGATGTGGCGAGAACAAAAATCATAAATTTTTTGGATGAGGGCATCATCTATACCTTCTCAGATAGTAAATGGGTTAGTCCAATCCTAGAGGTTCCCAAGACGTCAGGAATGACCGCGGTTGAGAACATAAAAGGAGAACTTATTTCAAAACATAAGGCCACCGGTTGGCGCATTTGCATTAACCACTGGAAACATAATGCCAACACTATGAAATACCACTTCCCTTTGTCGTTCATGGATCAAACGATCGAAAGAGTTTCGGGAAATCCATTTTACTAATTTTTAGATGGTTATTCATATTATAACCAAATAGAAGTGGATGTTCTTGATCAAGAGAAGACTACCTTCGCATGTCCTTTCGACACTTTTTCCTGTAAAAGGATGCCATTTAGATTATACAATATGCCAGCGACCTTTCAAAATTGCATGTTAAGTCTTTTTACTAACATCATTGAGAGAGGAATTGGTGTTTTTATGGATGACTCTAGGATTTTCGGCCGCACTTTTGAACAATGTCTTACTAACCTTGAGAAAGTACTTTCCCGCTATGTGGAAAAAAACCTCGTACGGAATTCGGAGAAATTTCATTTCAAGTTCTCGAAGGAGTAATTCTAGGTCACATAATATCATCCAAGAGAATAGAAGTGGATATGGAAAAAATTTACATCATTTTCGAACTTCCCCAACCCAAGTTATTAAAAGACGTGCGCTCATTTATGGGGTATGTGGGATGCTATGGTTTATTGAGGATTTTAGCTCCATAGCTAGACCCTCAAGTAACTTACTCATTAAGGATCACCTATTTGAGTGGAGCGAAGTGTGTCAAGATGACTTTGAGAAATGGAAGAGAATGCTCGTCTTCGCTCCCATATTGCAAGCTTCAGATTCGACTATCCCAATCGAGCTAATGTGTGATGCGAGTGACTACGCGATTGGGGCGGTTTGAGGTCAAATGAGACATAAGAAGGCACATGTCATATACTATGTTAGCCAGACTTTAACCGTACCCCAATTAAACTACTCCACCATAGAGAAGGAGTTTCTAACGATAGTGTTTGCCCCTAATAAATTACATTCATATGTTATCGGGTCACCCATTATATGATCTACCGGCCACGCGGAACTAAAATACCTCCTTTCAAATAATGATGGTGAGTCATGCCTCATTAGGTGGACCTTGTTATTCCAAGAATTTGACCCTTCCGTAACAACTAAGAAAGGATTAGAAAATTTCATAGTCGACCACTTGTCTAAGCTCTCGTATGACATACCTCAAGATCGCGTACCTATAGATGAGTATTTTCAGGATAAATAAGTTTTTTCTACTTCCTCTCTACCTTGGTTTTTGCACATCGTGAACTATCTAGTGATGGGGGCTGTTCCCTCCTATTGGATTCCGCAAGAGAATATGAAGTTTTTCACTGGGTTGTGCATGTTATTTTATGACGATCCCTTCTATTTAAGTATCGCGAAGACCAAATAATCTAGAAGCGTGTATCGAACGATGAGATCCAAAGTGTTATCCGATTTTGTCACTCAAAAGCATGTGGAGGCCACTTTTTCATAAAGAAGATAACCCCAAATATTCTCCAATGCAATCTCTATTAGCCCATTATGTTATGGGATGTGAGCATATTTAATGATCATGCGAGAGGTGTAAAAACATGGACGCTATTACTAGACATGATATGACGTCGTTGACCCCTATCCTTTGTACCGAGATGTTCAACTGTTGGGACATAAACTTCACGGGACCTTTTCTTCCCTCTTTTGGATTTCTGTACATCCTTATTGCGGTTGGACGAATGATAATAAGGCGGTGGTAGAGTTCATCAATGAACATATAGTGTCTAATTTTGGCGGCCCTAAAGCCGTCATTAGTGACAACAGATCGCACTTTTGCAATAAGTAGTTCGAGAAGCCAATGAGGAAGTATGGAGTTATCCACAAGGTTAGGAGAACTTAACACAAGCAAACAAATGCATAAGATGAGCTAGCTAATCGAGCGATCAAAATCATTCTCGAAAATATCGTTGATCACAGTCGTTAGGATTGGTCCATCTGATTACCCGATGTGATATAGGATTATCAAACCTCTTACAAAAAACCCCTTGGGATGTCCCCATTTTGATTTGTGTATGGAAAGCCTTGATACCTCCCTGTCAATTTATAACACAATGAGTTTTGGGAAATCTAGAGGTTTAACTTAAACTTGGATAAAGATGGTGAAATGAAAAAGATCAAATTAAATGAGTTGGAAAACGTACTCAATGATACGTATGTGAGCATCCGAATTACAAAAGAACCGATGAAACTTGCCCATGATCGGAACGTAAATTGTAAAGTGTTCCATTCGGGATAAAAAATGCTCCTTTACAAATCATATTAACACTTGTTTCAAGAAATGTTATGGTTAAGATAGTCCACACTCTTTGTTTTGAGGCAAGTGTTTCCACATGGTGCAATATAGGTGAAGGATCCGAAAAATCGGAGCACATTCAAAATTAATGGACAACGCCTAAAGCAAGAGTGTATAGGGGAAGTGAAGATAATTTTATTCTTGGACCCCGTGTACGGGGATGAGTAGGTTTTAGAGAGAGGTCATCCCACCCCCATTGCATATAGGGTAAGTATTAGTTGTATAAAGGAGTCGTGTGAGTGCGTCGTGTGTTTAGGAATCGATTGTGTGCATTATAGCGATAGTGGATTTTTATTTTATTTTTAAGACCTGTTTCGAGAGTGCCAAATGAGTCCGTGGTAACTTTGATGATATTCGGTCAAAAACGGTGAATTTACGTGAAATCCTTAGAAGCTTTTTGGAAACTCACCTCTGTGCTCAAGGTAATGTAAAAGTTGCGAGGAAAACGCAAAAATGTGAAAACATTTTGATTAGAAAAATCTAACCCTCATGGTAAGGGGTTAAAAAAGTCAGTTCTGAATTTCAAACCGATTCAGCTTTTGAGCAAAACAGTTTGGTTCCTCACACGAACTGGTTTGCTTTTTTGAAGAAGAAACCTAGTTTTTCCCACATTAATTCTTCTTTTCCTCCCAGCCTTTCACATTCACTCCACCAAAAACTCTTTCCTTTTCCTCCACACATGAAATTACAACCAAAAACACTCCCGCTACCTTCAAACCCTTTCATTTTCCAATACCATTCATTTTGCCCAAAAACTAACCTTTCATTTTCCCACCCTTTTCTATCTGTAAATACCCCCTCCACCATTCATCCTCACACTTCCATATTCTATCATTTCCTAGAATTCTCCCTACTTATTACTAAGTTACATCCTATTATTACATGGCTTCCAAAAAATACCTGAAGAAATATAAGTCCACTGAAATGCTCGAAGGCGACGAGCAGGGAACTTTTTGTTCTCCACAAGAAAGGAATTGATGTAACGCTTATTTTGGGGCACGTCGCACCTTAGTCATCGAAAGGAGAATTATTTAGGATGACATCATCGAGAGAGGTTGTGTCACTCTTATCAAGGTTCAGGTGGAAAAATTTATAAGCCGATGAAGAAGGTCCCATATATGAGAACATATCCAAATTATTTTACGGGCCTATCATTCGCACCTCCGACGGGATTTACCAGATATATAGAGATGGGGTGGTGATTCCTGTATTGAAAAAAATTATCAAACGAAAGATGTAAGCAGGGGGTCAAATAATTCAAGAACTAAAATTACCCCTACCACCAAAAGGACATCACCCACATCAAGCTTTCTAGCCGTTAGGCTCCTGACACTCCTTGGACTAGTGAAAGTTTCCCATCCGGGTGACTCTTGTCTCATACCCGGTTGGATAACCTCATCACATGTGGAACCATCCTACCGATGAAGAATGATTCCTCAATCTTCTTGCGACACGATATCTTTCTCTATTTTTTGTTTGACACGACGTCCAAGATAATACTAGCACATGTATACTTCGATGAAATCACAAGTGTGGCTTATTGCCCCACTGGCACAACTTCTCTTCTATATGTACGCTTTATCACATCTCTATGCCTAGAAGCGGGGGATCAAAGAATGGAAGAAGCTCGCAACCCAAGCCCTCATCTCGAACAAATTTTCAAAGACATTGAGATGGGGGGGGGGAAGAAGTGGAAGACACCGAAGAAGACGAAGAAGATGTGTAGGGGGATTTTAACCACGTGGAGAAAGAGGACGATTATCAGACATAACCGGATTTTGAGTAAGACTTTGACGAGCATGCATATGAAACGACAATAATAAATACATGTATGCATAAAATTGAGTGTTGTCTTGACAGTTTTCTCCCAAAATACCACCAAGACAGGGATGTCTTTTGAGCCGATTACCATTGTGATACCTACATGATGATGCGACTCTAAGGTGCTCTCTAACATCTTAGCTTAGGCTCGAAGGCCAACTTGCCTGCATATTATATGGATCCCTATGTCCACGATCCCAATGATCTCGGGCCCTTTTGTTGAGCATATTTTGGGCATGCATCTTATTATATATTTTATTTTACTTGTAAGTGTCATATATTTCAAGAAACTATCAATTATCTTCTCTTGTTATAAATACAAATTTGTGTTCGTGTTATATAGTATCATTCTTGCATTTTAAATATTGTTCATTTTATATTTCAAACCCACTTCTGTTCTTAATTATATTTCCATCCATTATATTGAGGAGAATGCATGGTCTAACTTGGGGGGAAGGGGGGGGTAAAAGTGCATCTTTTAGAAACTTCACAACTTTAAAATGCCCCCCAAAATTGTAAATTTTCAAAAAGTCAAATATATTTTTTCAAAATAAGTAAAAATTGGAATTTAAAATCCATAAAAATACCACTAAATTTTTGTTTAAACTCTCAATTTGTAATAATTCCATGCATAAAGTCGAAATTGAAATAAAATGGAAATTGAATGAAAATTGACGATTTATAGGAATAAATGTGGATTTTTTTTGCCATTCTTCATTTTTGAGTAATTTAAATAAATTCGTCATAGATCTCTAAACCATTGTTTTGATTGGTTACAGTAAACAAGTGGAAATTTCATTTTGAAAACGTGCCTAAAAATGTCTCAAAAATAAAAATTAATCTCAAGACACATATGATAATTTGAATAGTAATTCAAACGCATGACGTTAGGCCATTATTTTTCACCAAATAACTTTATCCATAAAAATTCTAGAAAATTATCCAACTTTTGGGAGCCAACTTGAGCCAAAAATCGTATCCCTTTTGTTTGTTAACCTAGAAAAATAAATTTAGCTCGAAGTTGTGAAAATTGTTTTTTTTTTAATTTTAAGTCCATCCGGTATAGAAATAAGTTAAAAGAATAAAAAAAAATCGTCAAATGAATTTATAAAAAAAAGGAAAAATATGAAAAATAAAAATAAATTGAAATTAAAAAAGGAGAGAAAAATGAGCAAAAGCCGGAAAAAGTACCCACGGACCTTCACAAGAAAATTTTCCAACTCTGAAAAATTCCAAAAAACTTACATTGTTACCGAGAATACCTTGACCTGAAAAAGCCCTAACCGAATCTGAATAACGAAGTTGATCACCACGTGGAGAGATAAAAACACAAAAATATAATAAAGAGAATAAAATGGTTCGAAAAAAGAAAGACATTTTCCAATTTTTCAATGATCATAATCCATTCATGAGATCATTTCACCATAAAATTTTTGTCTTTCAATTTGTGTGAGTGAACTCTTGTCCATTATATTTACTCTTAGTTTCGTGCGCATAGAGAGAAAAATCTACTATCCGAGTGATTCGTTTATGAGTGCATCCCGTGAGAAATTGAATTAAAGCGAATTTTTAGAAAGTAACATAATGATCAATTGATGTAAGTTAACGATCACTTTTTGGCTTCACACACACATGCGTTATGAATTCAGATTTATCACATATTTTTTGTCATAATTTTTATGAAATTTAGATACACGATTTTTAATTATTTTGATTTTCCTTTGAGTCGTACCATATGGTACAAAATGAATTTTGTGGTTACGAGACACCACTCGTCCTACTAGGTCAATTTAGGGGTTTAACGACTTGGTTCATATGCTAAATGCAATCGCTTGCCCGCGAAAAAGGTATTCTATCCCATAATTGATAACTGTTATTATAAGAGCCTTTTTTAGATTTTTGTACATTGCTCGGGACTAGCAACGTTCTAAGTTAGGGGGTAATATTTTACACATATATTCCAAATTTATCCCTCTGATTTTAGTATTTTACGGTCCCAAAAATCACATTTAACTCGAATTTATCTCATTTTTATTGCAACTAACCTTTTTTCAGGTATTTCGCATTTTCTATATTTCACATTTATTTATAGGTAAATAAAGAAATTGGATGGAAGAGAATGGACAAAATAATTAAAACTATAAGATAAAGGGAAGTCAAGGACAAAGTCGTAAATTTACAGCAAGAACCTGGAGAAAGTGCCAATATGAAAATTGAAGATCTCGAGTTCACGAATACATAGGAAGAAACAAAACCTCGATTCGAGTTATATTGAAGAAGTTACGACAATTTGAAGTTGGAGAAAAGTCCATGAAGGAAGAAGCAAGTTAAAGTGCAATAACCAAACCCAAAGACCGAATCGATTCGGTTTCTGGAGCGAACCAGTTCTCTTGGACTTGAGGGATCCCATAGTTCGCTTTGGTCCTAGGGTTCGATTTTTGATGGGATTTTTTTTATCATTTCCTAAGTTGAAGCTAGAGTTGTTAGGGTCAATGATTACCACTTTAGCCATCTTTGGCACTTGTATAAGTCTTTTTGGAGTCTTAATGTTCATTTTATACACTTTTTTAGAGAAGAAATTAATCCTTATTCATTGGAGAATAGAGAATTCATATTTGCACATGAAGTTAATTGAAGTTCTTGCATTTTTTCGAAAATCCCTTTTTGGTGTGAAGTCTTACTCTTGTAACTTTAATTCTTCATAATTGGTATAAATTTCTCAATTATTTCTTATTATTTAATTATGAATGCTTTCATGATAAAGATGATTAGTATTAGCTAAGTTATTTGTGGGATGGAAAACATGAACTGAACCTAGAGTATTCGACTTCAAACGTATAATTCAAAATAATTAAATAATTAATTTTTTTAGTTTTATCTATTGATCGGGACTATTAGTGTAGACCCCTTAACTCAGTTTGTTAAAATCATTCAGAGTGCTTGAGAATGGATTATATGTCCCGTAAATATATCATTCGTGCTAATTAATTTATGTACCAATTATTGCACGAGGTAAAGCCCAAACATATTTGGTGCGTCAAATGGATTTGTACTTTTCTTTTAATTAATTAATTAATTTCTATAAACGTATATTTGTTGGAGACACTCTACCGTTTGGGGATTGGATCCTAACCTCATTTTCCAAAAGTGTTTTAGAACAAAAAAAAATCAATTTTTATTTTAAGTAGTTTAATTCCATACTTTCATAACTTAATTTTCCTGAGAAATTTGAAATTTCTTAAAGTAAAAAATTATCATCATTTTCTTTCTTCTTCTGTGTCAAAGCCTAGATTTATGAAGACAACCCTACATTCGTAGTTAACAACCTATTCCCTGAGGATTTTACCCCATCTTATATGGTTTATTACTTGATCGATCGATTTTCACTGGAGCCATAAGTACGCACATAGCACACATTTTTTGTTGCTCATCAATAAGTCGTTGTAGTAGATGGTAAGGTGAAAAATATGTAAGGTTAATTTTAATACTAATTAATGTCTATTGATATTAACTTAGAAGATAACTTTAACAATGATGGTTTCCACTAATGTTTGCAAAACTCTCACTGTAGATTTTCGTATTAATCTTGATATTATCATCCATTTATATCAATTGCTGGTACTCACCATAGGGGACCGAAAACGATTAAAAAGGTAATATTGTACGACTGATATGGAGGATGAGAATACCATTGAAAATATTGACATTGCATTTGGAACCTTCCAAAGGGGACATTGTCAAGTAAATTACCACACTTATTAACCCTGTATAACCATTTTCGCATGCCTATAAAAAAATTCTTGTACTTCCCTCTTTTTGTAGTGATTTTATAAAAGATGTAACTCATTGACTGCATATTTTTTGCATAGGTGGCCAGAGTTAAAATCCCCGATATGAATAGTTTCACACCCATGTATTGTTAATTTATCTATAGGGAGAGGTCGACTCCCAATTTTCCAGGCATTTGACAAAAGAAATTATTAAGTGAAAATTCGATATAGGGAAAAAGGGTCCTAAGATGAAGACACCAACTAGCCCGGGCATCCTCCTATGATACCAGTTACTATTCCACAGTAAAAATAAAGAGAAAACAATTATGGATTCCAATATATCATATCCCTTCCCTTGGATGCAATAACCCTAGTGCCTTTTTATAAACATGTGGCCTCATAAAGTGACGTAGAGACAACAATTGACACCTGAAAAAAAGTAAAAGTATTGTTTTAAATATATATAATCTTTTACGTGATGACTTGAGGTTTCTTATTTGTATTATACACAAGCTACAATGACATTTCCCTAAAAATTTACTAAAATAGTCTTTTTCTAATTGAAGAATTTTCAAAGTAGCTTTACACCTTATTTCACCAATGGGATATCATGTGTATCCATATGTATTAGTCACCATCTGAATGGGTGCGGAGGCCATCATTTCCTAAAAAGGAACATGGAAAAATACAGGACACTTATTGGATATAAATCGACAAGCAAATCCTCATGCCTAAAGACACAACTAAATTTTTGAAACTATATCTCGTGCTTACGACATGCATAATTAAACAGAGTCGTCTTCTTGTTAACTAAAAAATATTTGTAAGTTCTAATTATAAACCTAAATATTCAAAAAAATAAGATATCTATATATAAAAATTAAAATAACATCAATACAAAATATTTAAATGTTATAGAATATTGCATGAATTTTGTATGTGAAAACTATCGAACTAAATGGGTCGCATCAACCAAATACTTACTTAAAGACATCAACGTATGTTTTTAAATTTAATATATAAACTCACATCTGGTGTGACGTTCTCAGTTGTATTTTATTCTAATTAAAATTGTGAACCATTAAGTTAGGTGTCAATTGTATAGGCAATAAACGACAAGAAACAAATTATAAGTAAGGCTAAGCGAATGGAACTTAAAGTTGATAATGTGGAGCATTTGTTTTGCTTTAATAAAAAAACACCGTACGTGGTTAGCACGAATAAAGTAAGCCTCTTCATCAATAACCATAAAACTAATTAACCAAGTAATTAAACATCCATTCAAAGTAACACATAACATAGTGCAATTTAAAATTGAAATAATTATTGATTAAGAGAAATGACATATTAATTGTGCAAAATAGGCAAAGAAACATGCACACCCCTCCCCCTCCACTACAACTAAACAATGATATAAATCATACCCCAGACCACAACACAATCCATCCCCCTATTCAACACGGGCCAAACGACCTTCTGCTCACACCCCACTTTACAATGTCACAAAAACTACATTACCTGTTACTAAACCATAATATAAACTTAGAGGATTCACAACATCACGATTGGTTTGAGAGAGGGGGAGTCGTGCTACACCTTCCACGAGCATCAAATACCAAACGAGGGATGACTGATGATGAGTCCTTTACGACAAAATGAGTATGTTTAACTTGTGCTAGACCGGAGGTTGAGGACATCCACTATACCGATACACCTCATGTGAATCTTAATATGGAATGCTAGAGGAGTTGGGAGGGTATCCTTTAATCTCGAGGTCATCCATCTCATCTATTTTCATCACCCTCATATGTTGGTGGTCCTTAATGCGCGCTTGGATATGCGTCGATCAATTTTGAAAATTGTGAGGTTGCCTTTTCAAAACAACATAGTCTCCCCATTATTTGTCCAATCGGGAGGCATCTTGATTTTGTGGTTAGATTGCGTCATCACGGTACATGAATTAGCAGTTTCACCTAGGTTCATCCATCTTCTTGTAGAGAACGAACCCGACCGCTGCGCCTTCTGAGTTCATAGCAGTTTATATGTTGCCACAACAACGTAATTAAACGCATATATGGAACTCTCTTCAACAACTCTCAACTATAATCCATCACCCCTGGATACTTATTGGTGATTTCAATACTATTATACATCCCCATGAGAAGCTTGATGGTTTCCCCTTTACAATGTCACGAGGCCATGCTCTTACTAATTTCATGCATTCATGAAATATATATGACCTAGGAGTTACTGGACCGTCGTTAAGCTAGAAATCCAACACTTCTTTTGGTCATCATATCCGGGAATGGCTAGATCGAGGGCTTGGTAATGGAAGCTGGATATTAACCTACCCCCACACTCTTTTCACCCACGTTTCGAATGGTAGTTCGGATTAGTGCCCCTTGTTTCTTGATATGTTACCAACACGGTCCAAACAAACATAATGATTTATATACAGCAAGGAATGGGCACAATATACTTCATTCCATGCGATGCTAGGGTACCAATGACAATGACACATTCCATGTTTGTCGGACTATATTTTCTTTCATAAACTGAGCTACTTTCGAGTGGCAGCAACAACATGGAAGCATTACCATTTTGGTAACATGTCTCATACTATTACTATCCTATAGTAATATCTCCAAGTTACCTTGATTCGGATGGAACAATAGCCAGATCCGACTTCCTATGCATATGGGGGCCTTCTCTAAGATCAATTATCTCGCTGCCTCATGCTTGAGCGTCAGTACTGAAAAACAAGAGAAAAGTACAATGGTCCCTTAACAGTGATTATAACACTAAATACTTTCACGCATGTGTCGCTCATCATTGACGAGAGAATAATATCCACTCAATTTTTATCGGGACACATGATGCATCACACAGTGCCTTCTATCCAAACCCAGTTCCAGTAATTCTATATGTAACTTCTTACCACTACCAACCCAACAATAGCCACTGAGGAAGAACCGTTCATGATGATAAAGCCAATAGACTATTCTTCCTAGATAAGGTTTCTGAGGAGAAGATTCGTCTGGAACTACAATGAATGGACCATAATAAAAGCCCAGGTTAAGATGGCCTCACTGCCGAATCCACTAGTCAGTTGTAGGGTTTTTCGTCACCAACCATGTCCTCCGATTCTTTAACACAGGATACATTACACCTGAGATTAATCATAATTTTCTATATTCATTCCGAAAACCAAAATCCCTACGCAAGTGATGCATTTTCGTCCTATCATCTTGTGTAATGTGATCTACAAACTTATCTCCTCAATTATTGTAGCCCAGATGAGACCTATTATGAAATTCATAGTCTTGCCTTACCAAACAACGTTCATTGCAAATAGGCAAATCCAAGACAATATTTTGATTACTCACGAGTTCATGCATTCCATGCGAACGTCCAAATCTAAAAAGGGTAGCTGTGCAATCAAGCTTGACTTATAGATAGCTTACGACCAATTAGAATGACCCTTTATTCACTAGGTGCTCACAAAAGCACGACTTTCTTGAGAAGTGGATCCACTTTATTCAGCCTATATCTCCACTCCCTCGTACCAAACTTTAATTAATGGCTACCTTGGAGAAATATTTTACCCCACCCATGGCCTTCGATAAGGCGTCCCCCCTAACCTTACTTATTTATTCTTTCTTTGGACATATTCCTCCGTACTATTGATCGAGAGTGTAATCACCACTGTCTAACTGCTTTTGGCACATCTCGGACGGGTCCCCATATACCAGCACTGGCCTTGCAGATGATTGCATGTTCTTCCTGCAACCTACTGTAGCTACACTTTATATATTTACATATATACTTAACCATTTTCAGGCCCTTTCTGTCCAAGCCATTATCTACGCCAGGTCTTCTCTGACTTTTGGGCCCTCTACTCCTCTTGTTATTCACCATAGAGCTATCAAATATATGTGAATTTCTCGATATCAGGGACATGATAAATACGTGGGCCTCCCCATGCTTACTGGGCGGGTCTTAGGTCAGCTATTCCATGAGACTGTCAATGCACTTGAAAGTCGACTCCATGTGTGGTATAATAATTTCTTGTCCTATGTGAGATATGTCCTGTGTAACAACCCGAATTTCTTTAAATGGGAATTTTTAAATTAATTTTGGAAATCGGAGAAAAATGAAATTTTGGATTTTTATAAATTTTATAATTTAAAATGTTGGTTTTTATATTTGAAAAATAAACTTTCAAACGGAATTGGACTCGGTATTAAAATGGAGCTTTAATTGAATTTTGATTATATAGAAGAATCCTCAAAACATAAAACTCTCTAAGAGTACTCAAAACGTAAAACTTTCTAGCAAAAAAAATATTTAAAAATATTGAAGGGTCCGATCAAGCGAAATTTTTTTGGACTGCGTCCTCTCGTCTTCATCCCATTCTCTGTAAAATTTCATCCAATTCCAATGGTCTGATGGTCCAAAATAATTTTTTTAGTGTTTGTATCTGATTAGAACTCTTTTCTTAATCAAACTCTTAATCCTTTATATATCAACAAATTTGTGTCTTGTCTTTTCAAATCACTTTTTCTCAAACTTTTCAACCAGAAGACCTCTCCAAAGTTACTCCCTTTCATCTACAAACCATAGCCCCAAACTTATTCAAGATTTCAACCTTATATTAGAAGGCTTATTTGGTGTTTTCTCGAGTTTGGGCTAGAATGAGATTTGATTATTTTTTGCGAGACGAACGTGATGGTACGATATGATTTTGAGCCTAAATATATGTTATGATTCATGTGATGATTTTCAGGTATGAGATTTTACACAATATTCTCCTTAATCTCGCGAGTGTTATTCCCGTTGTTTTCTTGTGATTATTGACTCATATTTGAATTGATAAATTCATTGGAATCTGAAATTTTTTGTTGGAATCTAATTTCAATTCATGTGGTATTATTATTGTGTTGAGCATGTTGTCATGATATTTTAATATGGCACGGAGGTTGGGCACCCGCCAATATTCCTTTTTCCGGATATGCTTAAGAACGCGGTACGGTGGTGAGGCTTGGTGACCCGGTTAATGTGTTGCTGATAAATTATATTGATAAACATACTTATGAGATTCGCATTTGATTTGAATATTCGTATTCGTATTGTTTTATTCACCGCTAATATTTTTTGAGAATCTTTCCTGTCGTATTGTGTACTTCCCCATATTTTCTTTTAAAGGCATGTTAGCGCGGATTTTTGGGCGCTTTGGATTTATTTTGGAGATGGATTTTAGCGTGGATTATTATTGGGAAGGATTTTTAATACAAGATGAGAAAACTTGTATTTATTTTGATATATAGAGCATTGGAGATTTATTTTATTTTGAGTTAGATGTTGTATTTATTCAAGAGACTTGATTGTATTTGTATGTGAAGAGATTGAGATTAAAGGTTTCCCTTTTGTTGTTGTTGGAATTAGATTCTCTATACCTTGTTATATTGTGGAATTGGTTAGTTTTATCGATAGTAGTGATCTGTTCTCTCTTCCTTACAGAATGGTATCAGATCCTAGGTATACAACAACCCTTGGGTCTTGCGTTTTGGGTCTAGCATGGGTGTTAGACATATTTTTTTTGGAGATAGAAATTTTTAGTGATAAGTCATGTTAGCCATGGAGGTTAAAAGTCAGGTATTTAAAGTTGATTTTTGGAGACGAGATTATTTTGAAGATAGTTCTAGTGGCCTGATTTTGAGAGTTAGGCTTTCGGAGAATTACTAGGGAAAAATTCTTTGTTAGCGGGGAAGTATGCAACAACCCGAGATTTTTTAAATGGGAATTTTGAAATTAATTTTGGAAATCAGAGAAAAATGAAATTTTGGATTTTTATAAATTTTATAATCTAAAATGTAACTTTTTTTATTTGAAAAATAATTTTTCAAACGGAATTGGAATCGATATTAAAATGGAGTTTTAATTGAATTTTTATTATATAGAAGAAGTTCAAAACATAAAACTCTCCAAGAGTCCCCAAAACATAAAACTCTCTAGAAAAAAAACATATTTAAAAATATTGAATGGTCTGATCAAGCCAAAATTTTTGGGGCAGTTTCCTCTTGTGTTCAACTAATTCTCTATAAAATTTCATCCAATTCCAACGGTCTGATCGTCCGGAATAAATTTTTTGGTTTTTGTATCTGATTAGAACACTTTTCTTAATCAAACTCTTAATCCTCTATATATCAAAAAATTCGTGGCTTGACTTTTCAAATCACTTTTGTAACACCCCGCCCGCCCGGAGAGAGAGAACGGAGCGCTACTATCGATAAATCTAAACTAATCCACAATAATACAAGTATAGATCATCTAATTCCCACAACAAAAATAAGAGAATATACTAATCTGAAATATCTTCAAATTACATACAACCAAAAATCTCTCGAAATAAAACAACTATCTATCTCGAAACAAAATAAATCGTCAATGCTCTATACAACCAAAATAAATACAAATCTTCTCATCTTGTATTCTCCAATAATCTTCCCAAAATAATCAACGCTAAAATGCAATCTCCAAAACAAATCCAAAGCGCACAAAATCCGCGCTGACCTACCACTAAAAGAAAATATGGGGAAGTACACAATACGACAGGAAAGATGCTTAACAAATATGTTAGCGTTGAATAAAACGTCACAATACGAATACGAATATTCAAATCAAATGCGAATCTCATAAGCAATTATATCACTATAATTTCTCAACAACACATTAACCGGGTCACCAGGCTTCGCCACCGTACCACGCCTATGCATTTTTTAGCATATCCGGAAAAAGGAATATTGGCGGGGGCCCAACTTCCGTGCCATATTAAAATCTTCATGACAACATGCTCAGCACCAAAAATAACACCGCATGAATCAAAATTAGATTCCAATAAATATTTCAAGATTCCAATGAATTTAGAAATTCAAATATGAGTCAATAATCACAAGAAAACAATGAGAATAATACTCGCGAGAATAATGAGCATATTGTGTAAAACCCCATACCTTAAAATCATCACATAATTTCAGCCTCAAAATCTAATCACACCATCAAGTTCTTCTCATGAAAATAATCAAATCTTGTTCTAGCCCAAACTAGAGAAAACACCAAATAAGCCTTCTAATCTAAGGTTGAAATCTTAAATAAGTTTGGGGCTATGGTTTGTATATGAAAGGGAGTAATTTTAAAGAAATCTTCTGGTTGAAAAGTTTGAGAAAAAGTTATTTGAAAAGCCAAGCCACGAATTAGTTGATATATAAAGGATTAAGAGTTTAATTAAGAAAAGAGTTCTAATGTGATACAAACACTAAAAATTTTATCCCGGATGAGAGGACCGTTGGAATTGGATGAAAGTTTACAGAAAATTAGCTAAAGATAAGAAGAAGTTGTCAAAAAAATTTCAGCTCGATCGGACTTTTCAATATTTTTAAATATTTTTTTGGCTATAGAGTTTTATGTTTTGAGGACTCTAAGAGAGTTTTATATTTTGAGGACTCTTCTATATTATAAAAATTCAATTAAAAATCCATTTTAATTCCAAATACTCATCTTTAAAAATAAAATCCAACATATTTGAGCAATAAAAATAATTTTACCAAAATTACGCGGGTTATTACAACTTTTTCTCAAACTTTTCAACAAGAATACCTCTCCAAAATTATTCCATTTCATCTAAAAACCATAGCCCCAAACTTATTGAAGATTTCAACCTTAGATTATAAGGCTTATTTGGTGTTTTCTTGAGTTTGGGCTAGAACGAGAATTGATTATTTTTGCGAGAGGAACGTGATGGTGCGATTTGATTTTGAGGTTCAATACATGTTATGATTCATGTGATGATTTTGAGGTATGGGATTTTACACAATATTCTCCTTAATCTCGCGAGTTTTATTCCCGTTGTTTTCTTGTGATTATTGACTCATATTGGAATGGATAAATTCATTGGAATCTAGAATTTTTTGTTGGAATCTAATTTCGATTCATGTGGTATTATTATTGTGTTGAAAATATTGTCATGAGATTTTAATATGGCACGGAGGTTGGGCACCCGCCAATATTCCTTTTTACGAATATGTTTAAGAATGCATAGGCGCAGTATGGTGGTGAGGCTTGGTGACCCGGTTAATGTTTTGTTGAGAAAATATATTGATAAAAAAGCTTATGACATTCGCATTTGATTTGAATATTAATATTCGTATTGTTTTATTCACCGCTAATATTTGTTGATCATCTTTCCTGTCGTATTGTGTACTTCCCTATATTTTCTTTTAATGGCAGGTTAGCGCAGATTTTTGGGCGGTTTGGACTTATTTTGGATATGGATTTTAGCGTGGATTATTATTGGGAAGGATTTTTAATACAAGATTAGAAGACTTGTATTTATTTTGATGTATAGAGAGTTGGAGATTTGTTTTATTTCGAGTTAGATGTTGTATTTATTCGAGAGACTTGATTGTATTTGTATTTGAAGAGATTGAGATTAGTGGGTTCTCTTCTGTTGTTGTGGGAATTAGATTCTCTATACCTTGTTATATTGCAGAATTTGTTAGTTTTATCGATAGTAGCATTCTGTTCGCTCTCCCCGGGCGGGCGGGGTGTTACATCGCGCTCATCAATGTTGTAGGCATGTCCACGCCCTCATACTTTATGTCCACTTATTCCCTTCCCAAGTTGATTCTAAGTGCCCTTACCCAAAAAATTAAATCTTTCTTTTGGAATTCAACACATTTGGCTCGCAAAATTCCTACTGCCCCATGGTCGACTATAACGTTACGCCGACCATTGGGAGGCTGGGCATTAAAAACTTTCACACCTTAAACGATGCCTTCATGAATAAGTTACAATTGAAGGTTCTCCAACACATAGAGAATCGCTGGTTTCGTACCATTACCCATAAATATTTCCCTTAAGCTACTTTCCTTACAGCGACCTGGAAATCACGTTGC
The DNA here is from genome assembly GCA_949130495.1 of Sambucus nigra. NCBI lineage: Eukaryota > Viridiplantae > Streptophyta > Magnoliopsida > Dipsacales > Adoxaceae > Sambucus > Sambucus nigra. Next base: position 380,494,357 of record OX422220.1, on the reverse strand, counting down.
TCATGGTTCTAGACCAAGATTTCCCAATTGCTGCCTCTTGTCGAAAAAGGAGTCAAATGGAGAATGAGACAAGGCCATATTTCCTTGGGACATCATATTTGGGTCTTAAATGCCACCGTGGCAACATTGTTTCCATACATTCCCGTTACAATTATGGATGCACCACTTGCATCCTTTATTGTCGACTCCTAGTGTAACTTTCTAACTTTGGCTCAGTGGTTGCCCACTCATTTTTTACCGCACATTCAGGCCATATACATCCCGCTAGGCCAGATGTATTATGAACCTTACTGGTGGCTTGATCCAGCAGGTGCTTTTCTATTCGCTCAACTTATCGCTGGTTATGTACACCAACCTACATCCAACACCGCCCAACTCTCCTATGGCTTTAGCTTTGGAAGGGTCCCCTTCCAACGAAGGTGCACACATTTCTATAGTTCTTACTACTTGATGACCTCTCGTCATTTAATCGACTTTCCAATAACCATCCACTGTCATAGCCGTAATGCTCACTCTGTGGACACGACGATAGTAATACTCACATATTTAACATGTGCATCGCTTCCTTCAACCTCCATACTCCAGACTGTACTGGAAAAAATTGAACATAAATCAGTGAATCAATATTTTAATGACAAATCATTTATCATTTAATCACCTTGATTTACACCAAGATTGCAAATCTGTCATTCTAGTATTGGAATGTCAACATATTATATAGCCCACAATTGTAAACACATTATCGCATCAATTCAAATGCAGTTATTAGAACAAAACTCCCAAAAGACCATTGTAGAATTGATAATAAAAGATTATTTGAATTTAAGAGATCATTAAGAAGTTATAACCCAACAAATCACTATAAAACAAAAAAATATTATTCAAAATAGGTCATTGGATTCCTATCTTATCAAAACTATCCTACCCAAAACATGCATTCAAAGCCTAACATATCATGTGTAAACTAGGGATTGATATAATAATAATCTCATTCTTAAGATTAAATAAAGAAGACCATTTGTGTGAACTCACAAAAAAAAAATAGTGCGTGAATGTAAGTAAAAATTACAAAATATCAATCTAAATTTGTTCCAATGTTAGCAAAGCCATAACCAACACTCTATGCTTGATTCAAAGTACACACTATCTAATATCTAAGGTAATGTGTGAGAGTTTAAAATGGTATATGCAGAACTAATAAACTCAATTCCAGAAACATCTTACAAACGAAACAAATGACAACTCATGACATCTGAACTGTTTTGCGTCGGATGGAACATTTTGTGGCCTATAATTAATTATATTAGAGTCTTGGAATATTAAGTTTCACACTTTCTTTGCAAACATATTCAGTGAATTTCAAATAAGTGGTCTCGTGGAGTTATGGATGGACGAAATATAGATAAGAGAAAAAAAAACATTTAGATAATCTAAGATTTGATATTGATAAAGATAAATGAAAAACACCATCAAACCATTTAAATATCATCAGTCATCATCAACGCCACCACAATTAAGATGAGACTAACAAAAAATAAAAATTACAAACAATACAAAATCCATATCCCAAATGATGAAATCTAAAAAATGCGGGATTTAAAATGTTGAAATCTACAAAAACCTTTGGTTTTTGATATTGTAGGGTCATGGATTATATACCTGGGATTTAAAATGAATAAATCAACAAAACATGAAGAACTAATCAAACTCTCCTTAAATCTTTCATGTTGTGATTTTGACACAATGACCAATATCTTACCATTTAGACAATGTAATCATGACATGAAACAAGTTTTGGACCATAAAATGTTCCATAATGGATTATAATAAGTTTGTGAAACGCAATACCCATCCCAATTTGACAAATATAGATTCATCTGTGCTTTTCCTCACATATATAAACAACTATGATCACCATGTAAATTGAAGATTTAAGAAAAGGATGACTCTATCAGTGGAATTAGGAAAAAAATATCTTGTAAATGTGTAGGATGTGAATGTATGATAGGGGATGAAAATATGGAGGATATACTTAGGGGAATGCAAGGCATAACACATTCTGAAGGGAAATATTTTTTGTTGGACAAAGTAGGAGGATGCCCTTGAGAGTTAGGGAGTGAGGAAGAGAGCAATAAAATAAGCACTCTAAGTAGAAATAAGAGAGAGAGAGAGAGAGAGAGAGAGAGACTAGAACAACCAAAATCGCATAAGAGATACACTGTTAGTGCTATAAAATAAATTCAAGGAATTTGATCAATGTAGGGTGTTTTCAAACAAGATCACAAACACTAACATTTACTATGAAATTGCATATAATTTTCCTACAATAATGTGTATCAAAGAAAGATAGCATAATAAACGAAGTTCAATACAACTATTTCAAACAACAATTTCCATTATTCAATTAATGTGTGAATGCTTAAAGTCAATCAATTCAGTAATATAATTAAACTTAATTTATTTAAACTAATCCCATTTTCTTTTAGTAAATAATTTTTTCTTTCCATCCAACACAAATTAAGAGTCATGTAATCAATCCAAACAATAAAATAAAAGCTAAACAAGTACCACAATAAATGGCCAATTAGTGAAAACATCTCTAATTGTTCCTTTTTTAGTGTGTAACATATATATCAAGAAAAAAAAATCAAACCAACCCCTAAAAATTAACTCCAATTATCTCGAAAAAATTAAAATACCTAAATTATTCGCTAAAATATTCTAGCACATTCATATGAAAATTCACACCAACTAATGACAAGATACCTAAATTAATTCAAAGTGTCTCAATAAAGTCCAACTGATCTCTAAAATTTAAAGGCCAACATTTTGATTACTGACTAAAATGGTTTTAAAGCTCTAATTTTAATATTATTCCAAAAAAGACAATATTCAGGCCTGAGATAAAAATAAAGTAAGTCATAAAAAAAATAATCAAAATGCTGTTAGAATATGCTCTTAAAACCAGCTAGGGTTTCATTCAAGTACCAACCAGTGAGAATTTTGTGTCTGTGTGCGCGTGGGAATGAGGAGTGTTGTGTGATTTTGAGTGATGGGTGTGTCTACAATTTTGGGAGGGTTAGGTTACTTTGGGGAAAAACAAGTTTCTGATTTGAGATGGGGGAAAGTGTTGGACCAATTTTTACTTTACCACGCGCATCGAAACTTTTTTGAGGAAAAACATCGGTCATAAATACTATACTTATTGGATAAGCATCTTCAATATCTATAAAAAACAGTCATACTATATAAAATTAAATATGATTGCTATGTTTAAAATATCTTATAAATTAACACTAATAAATATATAATGACTAATTATAACAAAAATATGTCATATGCAAGTAATAGTTTTACACTTTACACTTTTTTTAACTTGCTTCCCATAACCCTCCCGTCTTAGATACCTACAAAAACACCAAATCCTTTTCAGTGCCTATAAATATATGTTTTTTTATCCAATGACAGTTTCACCATTATGCCATGTAATATGGGTAGAATTTTGTTGTTTAAGGTGTCAAACGAAGAGACAATTCCACTAATATCTATGATGTGCCAACTAGATAAGATATAACTATTTTTTTATAAGCCAATGGATCAATAGAAATGAACCCGCCTAAAGGGGAGGAAACCCCTGTACAGGAAGTATACAAAGAGTAAAGCAAAGCCTGGAACCCAAACAAAGTTTAGCCTACCACTCAAAAAACCTCCAAAAAATCAAGGAAAAGAGATAACGATGTATCAAACCTTTTTCGATGCCAAGAGAGAAGAAGGCTTATGAAGTAGTACCGCAAACGAGAAGGATCCAACTCTACCCCCTCAAAACATCTAAGATTTCTTTCCTTCCAAAAACACAAAAAAATACCACGAGGGACCATCTTTCAAACCCCCTAGGATCAAGACAACCCCTAGGACTCCCCTAAGCCACCAACACCCCACTCACCTCCTGAGACATAACCCATGAGATCATGAATAAAGAAAGGATCAATTCCCAAAGTCCTCGGGTCACGTGACAGTGCAAGATAAGGTGATTAGTTGTTTCCACATCCTTCTTGCACATCCAACATCTACTATAAAACCTCCCCCCACGATTCTGCAACCCTTAATAGTAAAAATGGCTTGCCTGGCCGCAGTCCACACAAAAAACCTAACCTTTGGGTGCGCCGGGTTCTTCCAAATAGACTTCCACGGAAGAGAGACTCTCCCATTGCCCCTAATCACATAATAATATTTCTTAACTGGAAAAATGCCATCCCGAGAGGTCGACCACCTCAACTCATCATCCCCATCGAACATAACAGGCGCCGAAGACAACCACTCAAATAATGCCTCCGCCTCCCATAACACACGATCCACCAACCTCCTTATATGATCCTCTATTGTCCCCTCCCTAACCCTCGCAATCTGATATATCCCCGGGAAAAGATCCTCGATAGAGCCTCCCTCACACCAACTATCCTTCCAAAACCTGACACGATTTCCTCTCCCGAGATGAAAGGAGGTAGACTTAGAGAAAACATCGCAACCACGAGTAATGTAATTCCACATACCAACCCTATGAGCCGCACACCCCACCTTAGGGCTCCACCCAAACTGGTCAACCCCGTGTCTAATCATCATCCACTTCTTCCATAATCTGCCCTTTTCTTTGTTAAACCTCCCCAACCACTTACCCATTAAATCCTGATTGAATTGTGCTAAACTTCTCACCCCCATCGCACCCTCCTTCATCGGACTGCATACCTCATCCCAAATCACCAGGTTGTATTTGAACTGATCATCATTACCCCTCCATAGGAAGTTCCTCATCATCTTGTCAAGTCTGTTTCCCATAGAAGAAGGAAGAGGGAGGACCGACAAGAAGTACGTCAATAAACTCGATAAAACACTTCAGATCAACGTTAACCTCCCCCTTTGGAAATGTAACTATCCTTCCAACCTGCTAACCTCCTTTCAACCCTCTTGATAATCGAATCCCACATCGTCATGGAAATTATATTGGAAATGGCCTTAGTTATCTACAGAAACGCTTAACTCTTTTAGTGCCTAAAAATATACACCATCACATGAATCACCGATCACTTCGCTTGATCAACCCTCAACTCTCAAGCCCTTTCTTGATTCTCATTACAATAAAAGTCGCCTCTTCATTTCTTTGTTTTTTTATCCTACACCTATTGAAACTCTTGAACAGCAACATGAACACCCTTCACCCTTCTTCATCATATATGGGTTTGGATTTCAAACGTCCACTAGGGTTTCACTTCTACCCCAGTAATGAAGAAATATACCAAATTCTCTATCAAAGGATCATTTGCGGCCAACTATCGGATAGTGTCCTCTAATATCTTATGAAGGAGAGGAACCTCTACGACGAGGCCAAACTTCATGCAATATTTGAGGGGTTCACTAACGTGAACACCCTGTATTTCTTTACTCCCTTGAGCGAATAAAGGTAAAAATATTAAAAATAATAAATGTACAGTCGACAAGGATAAAGGTAGCTGGAAATACCAACAAACCCACAAGTTCAAAAATGGGCAAGAGAAATGAAAACTCAGATATCATCACAATGCCTTAAAATACGAAAAGGGGTGGATAATGACTGCATTGGTTTTGCCAAATAAGAATAAATACGCCGTTTTCCGGATTAAAAGGAAGATTCATCCAGATGAGGATTCTCTTGTTCAGCCACTTCCAATAAGGGTTAAAGATTATATCCATCCATCCCATCCATTTCTAACATCACCAATAAACAATGAAGATTGTGCCTAGACATCCCACCCATTTTTAATAACAACAATAATCGTTGAAGATTATATCTTCCATTCCACCCATTTCCAACCACAACAACAAGCTTTGAAGATTATGCTCGACCATCCCACCTATTTCCATCAATAAGAATAAATGTTCAGGATTATATTCAGCCATCCCATCCACATCTAAATGATCAACCACCACGTAGTATGAACGCTTTCATTAGTGACTTTACCATGGGGGGAATTGAGCAACCAATAAGCCTGAAAGACTATGGCATCCCAATTTGGAATCGCCTACTGAAGAAATGACGAACGACCAATATCACCCTGATGAATATTCCAGTTATGATGAACTCTTACCATTCTAGATATATATTTTTTATGTTTGTTACATGAGACTTATCCTTAAATTATAGTTCAAATATCATTTATTGTGTAATAAACATGTAATTTTCGTAATCCACCACCTATGTATTACGAAAACTGCATGTTTTAATTGATATTCATATTTCTAATTTACAAACACACACAAAAAGTGGAGGAGTACTCCTAAGTTTAAAATATTTTTTATTTTTCCAAATTTTCAAATTTTAACACAAACACTCATCCACAACTAACTAAATACTAAATAAACTTATAATCCAACAAATTTTATGAGGAGTTTTAGAGATATTTTGTAACCATTTCAGCAGATAATTTTATGAGCAGTATTAGGGGTTTGAATAATATTAAAATTTAGTTAACAAATAATTTTTTGAACTCAAACATTTTGTTATAATCAGAGGACAATGGAACAATAGTTTTGTATGTGCCACGAATCGAAATCGGTCGTAAATGACCGGTGTCAACCCAAATAACCCTTTCATGGTTTAATTTAGTATTGTGTCGGATTTTTTTTTAAGAATATATGATATGGGTTTATGTGTTTCTTCCTCGCATGAAAAGATTGAAAATAATCTTTGAAAAAAAACCAAATTCTTATGGACGAAAGTTAGAGACATGCAGTTAATTTATTAATGAAAATTGAAAATGAAGATGGAAAAAAGCCGAGTCACCGAGATATGGTAGTCTCAACATCTATATATAAATTTATGAGACATGAAACCTTTGTTCAGAACTTTCTCGGACATGAATCTGTCTATTAATGACCTTAAACTTCACACCTATAAGTATAATAGAAATGCATCATAGTTGTTTGGTCACTATCGCATCACATAATATATGTATAGAAAGAAAAACCCTATGTGTTTGAAAAGTAGATGTATCACATCATGATTCATAGATGGAAGATAGGGAAATTCAAGACATAATTTAGGATATTGTGGTTTTCACCAAAAATCATATATAAGTCTACAAACAAACTGGGGTTATGTATTCATAAATATACATAACACGTGACATGAGATTGGAATTAAATGGAAGTTCATTTGATGTGTTAGCAGTCCAACCGTTTGAGAAAAGAAATGGATGGATATCATATACATAGCAGAGGAAATGAGATTGAAATTAAATGAAAGCTCATCTAATGCATTAGCAATCCAACTCTTTAAGAAAAGAAAATGACGGATATCATGAGTTTGGTTTGCCACCCGATAAAAATAATGTGAGAGAATATGGATGGTTATGAGATGCCACATGGATATGTTGGGAGTTCGAAAAATTGACTTCGGTCTTTCGTTTTATATTATTAGTGTAGATATAGATATACATAAACGAGTGAAGTAAATGTCGTTGACATGTGGCACAATAATAAGAATTTAAGGTACAGTTATATATATATATATAAATATAAAATAAGGAGTAGAATAGTTTTACTATTCCATAAGATGATAAGCTATGTAGAGGTGAGCATTGAGCCACCAAGGCACTAAATTGAGGGTGAGATCACAATTCACACGATAAGCCATACAACTCGTCACACTTGATTTTATAATTTATATGATATTTACAATTTTAACCAACTAAAACATACTTTTCCCCCTTATTTTCTTCCTAGATTTTTTATTATCATTAAAACAAAGGGGCTATTTTGGTAACACACGCAAAAAGTACTATGATGCTGACACACAATAACTCTCTCTCTCTCTCTCCCGTTCACTCCCCCACAACACGCAAACCCTCTCAACTCACTCTCTTTCAGCCTTGCTAATCCACACGACCTCACATTCTAGCCTCATCATCCTCCTATATCTCTCTCTTCCTCCCTCTTCTCACACACACTCACCCCTCACAACCTCCCTCCCATTTTGGGGATTTTTTGAAATCCAATCTTCATAAATCGGCATCACCATGGAAAGAAACAATTTTTTAAGTATGGTTTTGTTTATTTTTTTAGGGCTTTTGTTATGTATATTTCTTTTCAATTTTATTTTGAGTCTTTTTTGCATTTAAATTAGGGATTTTGCCTTTTCAAATCGCAAGCCATAAACGACACCACCAGGTATATTACTTTGTTAGATTTAGTCTTCAAATCAATACTGGCTTTTTTTTTTTGAATCTTTGTTGCATTTTCATTACGGCTTTTGGTTCTTTGTTGCACTTGGGTTTCAAATGCGATTTTGGGTATTTTTTAATCCTGATTTTGATCGCATTATTAACATGTTGGATTTTACAAGATGGTTTCTCTGATGAGATTACTAAACCATATAGCCTTTTTGATGTATATTTGTCATACATCTTACGTTTGTAGAAGTTTGAGATTGTGAACTACCATCGAGGTTTATTTTTATTTTTTATGTTTCAAACCTTAAATATTTTGGGTTTTAAAACCTTAATGTATGTTTAGAATGCTCTTTGTTCACTAATTATAGGTTTGCAGGGTTTGAAAAATGGGGGAAAAGGATTGTGGACAAAAAGGTTATATGCTAAAAATGGTGGTAAAATTGGGGTTTCTTTGTTTTTAATCAAAGAACAGACTGTTATTTGGAGTTTTATTGATTTTATATATTAATTGTTGTTTTAGATTTTCTTTATATATTTTTTTCGGAAACTGTTTATTTGCCCCGAAAATATGGGCTAAATATTACACCATTTTACTTCTGTAGTTGGTATTCGTGACGACTGATCACAAATTTCCTGATTCTTAGTACTTTGTTTGTCATTGTATTGACGTATGCGGTTTTTTACTTCTGCATTGAATTTTTCACTGAGTTACTTCATGATCTGAAATTGGATATCAAATGTTATTGTTAGATATTGAGTTTATGATTTTTTAAACATGAGTTTTCATGATCTGAAATTGGATATAAAATATTATAGGGTCGAGTTGCATTAGTCAGCTTCATGTAGTCTATTTGTCCAATACATTGAGTACCAGTCAGCTAACAACCTAATAGACTTTCCTAACCCCATTACATTTGAAAATAGAACAATATGTTGGTGCGGCAAAACAAATGTCGCGCGATGGTATGTTTTACCTAAGCATAGCCCATTTTATCCCAAAGCCTATTCCGGTTTTTAGTTTGAACCATCGGTGTGAATTTCATTAAATATGTTCTAATTTTGATCTTGATTGCATTCAAATGATTCGAATTATGAAGGGATTTTTTTGTAATACAAAAAAAAAGTGGATTTGAATCAGTGGACATCGTTACCGTAATAGTTTGTTTACGGAGACTGCAAAGCTCTTGATTTAAAATGTTCAGTGATTTTTGATGGCGTACATGACATTTTTGTAATCAGGTTATGCTTATATGGTTAGATTACTATATTAACCAAATTAAATTGTCGTTTTGGTTTCCTTCGTATTTGGAGGACGAAATGTTAATTTTCTAGACCATTGTTGTGGTATTTATTTTTTTTCCAATTATTTAGGCCTTAATCATAGGAATTTTGTTGATTTATTAGAATTTGATTTAGTTTCCATGTGTTGGTTATGGAGTATGTTAGAGAAGGCTTACACTTGGATGAATTGATATCCATTATTATTCCTTTACTCTTGAAATCTGTGATTCCTCTTTGTCTGGTAGAACATCATATTCTTCCTTCCAGCTAGATTTGAGATAAGGGTTTGGTGTTTAATATTTTGTCGTCTAAATTTTTTATGCCCCAAATTATGACCAGCAGATTAGTTAAACTTGAGAGCCTTCGTGACTTCAGTGAAGAGCCATTATAGAATGTAAACGGATACCTTCCATGTCTCTAGCATTATTTTACTTTAATCAACAATGAACCCCAAGGTTGTTTTGGAGGGATAGTAAGAAAAGTTGGCTTTTACCAATTTAAGTTCAAGTATTTGGGATTTCAAAGATTCATGTATAGTTGATTTGTGTTTTCAGGTTCCATCGGTGGATGTTTTCAATGGTATGGACAGTCACATAGACCAAAGGGAAGTGGAATTTCGAATATACATTCATCATATTTTTTTCGAGTTTGAGGTTTATGTCGCGTCTCTGAACAAGTGTGATGGTAGGAAATAAGATTCATTATTAAATCAAATCATTATATTTCAAATGTTGATGGTCCTAAATTTTCTAAATTTTATTTATGAATACATTAGGAGGTCAAAGTCGAATCGGTGTTGTTAAGTCTATTTAAATGAACAACCCGCACCACCATCACCGATCATCTTTTACCGTGAAGGATATGGAGTGATCAGCCACAACAATTTAAGTCACCATTCGTGACAACGTGGATCCTTGCTTGCTAGGTATTAAATGCCATTGCCTCACTCTTATGTGCATGAGTCGCGTGTCACACTTACTTATTGTATTTAGTATTTACACTAAACAAGGCTATATTTGAGTTATGTCAGGCCTTTCATAAACTATTTCTGCGGCATATCATTCCCTTTTTTTTGGACATTAAAAATTACATTATGTATAAACAAAAAGCGCAATGCATCTTCCCATTATTAGATGCATGATACAAGGAAGATGGATCTTGCAAAACAAAGATGACAACATTATAAACATGGTTGTACACCAATCATTCATTGTCCAAGATGAGCGAGAGAGTTACAAATTTATTTATAGGTCATTGCATAATTAATATCGAGATAACATTATTCCCAAGCATCTACTACTGGAAGTTTAAAAATTATGTGTTCAATAAAAGGGAAAATTCGAACTTGAAAAAGCTAATTATCATCGCACTTGCCACTTCAGCACTGGTTCTCCTCTGATAGTATCTACAGATTGCTTTGCAGCTGCTGCTAACTGTGCACGTGCAGCTCTTCCTGCGACGGAATGTTCAAATTTCTCTTGCCACTTTTCTACAGCTTCAGCACAGTTTTGGGTCGAGCTTCTTGAGAGTCACGTAACAACCCTCACTTTTGAGAGCCTATTTTATATTTATTTACTATATGAAGTAATTATATATAAAATGTTGGATTGTGGAGTAAGTATTAATTTAATAAGAAAAGTTAATATTTACTAAAATGTTGTACATTTACCATATGTGTAGGTAAATACTGCTATGATTGTGTTTTATTGTGTCATAAGAATTAAAATGACATTTTGGCCTAAAATGGAACCGGAACTTAAAATGAGATATAAAATTTCGAAATGATAATTTGGAGGGTGTAGTTAGTTCCGGGAGGTGCGACATGGTCAAAATGTGTGTTATATTGTATTTTGAGGCTTTGGGCACTTTTGACTGGTTTTGTTATACTGCGTATTGGAAATCATTTTAATGTGGTATTAACCACTTAAATTTGGAGACTTTAGATTAATGCCCCGATTTATGTCTTCCAATTCATTTATTACTCTTAAGATCATTTGTGACCTAGAGTGAGAGAGAGAAGAAGAGAACTTTGGAGAGAAAGAGAGATTGAAGATTTGGTGACTTATCTTGCATTAATCTTCCTCAAATATGAGATTGGAACACCAAGGCAAGTTTTCTACTTGCTATTATGTGATTTAAGATGGATAATTAGTACGATAGTTATGCATTTGTTTTGGTTTGATAATGTTAGGGTTTTTGTTGGATTTATGGGATTTGAAACCTTTAGATGAGATTTGGATATTTATTGGTATAGATTAGTGTTGTTGGAATCATTTATAATCAGTTGGTAGCCAAAAATAAGATTGGTTTGGTTGGATTTGAGTTTGGGGTAGTTTTTGGAGTCCAAGACTCCATAGCCAAACTTGGCAAATTCGCAGCGACGAATCGATTAGCCCCTAGGGCCAATCGATTCGCTTAGGGGAAGTTTCCCTGGTCTAGGACCCGAATCGATTCGGGTTGATGGCCGAATTGATTCAACATTTACAGAAAGTTGAGTTTGTCAACCAAACCAATTCGCTTTTCATGGCGAATCGATTCGCTGGGGCGAACCGATTTGGCCCTAGGGCGAATCGATTCGGTCCCTGTAGTTTTGAATAATTTTTTTTATTCAACTTTTATCCTTTTTTCTTTAGTCTTAGGACTTAGGAACCTTATTTAATGAAGTAAACTTAGAGTCCTAGAGTCTTAGTTGAGTTTTTTCGCCACCCTAGAGTTGAATGGGTTCACTTGGGGTTCATTTCTTGGGCACAAAAAGTGATGTTTAGGCATTACTTTTCATTTCGTAAATTTATAAGAGTTTAGGAGTTAAAAGCCCATATTTGGAGACTTTAGAGGCTCAATTGAGGTATATAAGACCTTGAGACTTGTGGAATTATGGTGATTACTTGAAGATAAATTCGGGACTTATATTATGATGTATATTAATGAAAATATTCAATGATTATGGTTTCGGATATAACGAAACACACTTATGATTAATGGAAATAAAAATGTGATTAAATTGGTAAATGTTAATTTACTTAAACACACCTCTCTAAATGCTATCATAAGGGAAGCTCGCGCATGAGGTGATGTCCCCTGGCTAGTGAATGCAGGGAGACTATAGTCCTCGGCGATATGCGGGTTTGTTATATGTTTTATTCTGTGCTAGTGAGGTAATTCCTAGTGTGTTTATGACTCACTCGCAGGCATATGGCCACTTCCGGACGTGCGTTAGGTGCCCAGGCTGCCTTATTTGATAGGCCCCTGGAAGATGATAGTCATTTAGGGGCACGCCCAGCGGGGAAACTCGGAGGGGCGATCTTAGAATCGTTATATGTATAAGAATATAACCTTTCTAAATTCAAGTGGGGCTTGAGATATGTACATTGCCATCAAAATGTATGATGGTAATTATATTCCTGCTAAGGAATAAGAATTGAAAAGAAATGATAAATAATGATGGTATTATATTCCTGTTAAGGAATGGAAATTGGAATAAAGTGGTAAATAATGATGGAGACGTTTAAATTATGATGTCTAATTATATCCTTTTACATAATTCAATAAAAGACATATCATTTAAAATGTTCCATTTATGCTTCATGATTAGGTTGTTAGATTTTCATCTTCATCATTCATGATTAACTATTCATATCTGTCATGCTTCTTATTCATCTGGGAATCATATAAAAATCGGGCCCTGACTCGTTCATTTTCCATGTCGTGTATGTTATTGTATCCGCTCAGGTGCTCCTCCGCAAGGACGCCCGTGTTGATATTCCTACCCTTATACATTCGAGGAGTTGCAAGATTTTGTAGCTATTAAAGGATATTTTTTTAGACGCCTTCATTTTTGTATTCTAGATATGATCGGGTCTTTCACTCGGGTGTGTGGCCCAAACATATGTAATTGTTTAATGGATGTACTATGTAACTATTAAATTGCTGTAAGATGTTGTATGTAACTGTGGACCGACAGCATATTCGGTCCCCTTATTGTATAGTCGTTATTGTGGTAATATAAGCCCTTTTGGAATTCCACATTCTCTTCAGATTGGGTTGTTTAAATTGTTTTCCTTTTTCTTGCAATTAAACTAAATTAAAAAAAAATTGGCAACCCGTTTTCTGAATTATTGGATGGTTTTCCCATATACTTATTTTATTGTTGTGATGCTGAGAATGATTTCCATCCATGATTTCCATTATGTTGGAGTATCGGGCTGGCCACCCCTTATTTCGGAATTAAACTAAATTAAAAAAAATTGGCAACCCACTTTCTGAATTATTGGGTGGTTTTCCCATATACTTATTTTATTGTTGTGATGCTGAGAATGATTTCCATCCATGATTTCCGTTATGTTGGAGTATCGGGCTGGCCACCCCTTATTTCGAACTGCGGGTTGTCACAAGGAAATACGTTCTTCCTTTCTTTGTTGTTCGTGGCCTCCATCGAAGCAGGAAAAACACCCCATCTGTGTCTTTGGTTCTTTTATTTATTTTTTAAGAATCTCTCATCATTCCATCTGATTATATGCCCATCAGGGTGGGTCTACCAACGCCCATTAGAGCTGACAACCTTTTTATCTCTTATCTTTAATTTTGTGGCATATCATTCTATTAAAATTTTTATAACCATTGAGTAATGTTTGTGCGGTATGTCGATTCTTGGAATGATGAATACTGGAATACCGAGTTACTTTCTTATGCGAAATTCAAAACAATAGCTGGTCTATTTATCACTGCAGATGCACTTCATTACTGATTGAGGGTTAATTTATATTACGTAAAAGATCTGAGCATAAAACAGTGAAACAGGGGGCATTTCTATTTAGTGTTCCACTGACTAGAATTATTCCTCAAAAGGAAAATCTTGATTACTGCAAATGAGCCCAGGAGTAGAATATACTGTGATATGATAACAACATTTTGGGCATTGAAGCTGTTTATCATGAGAGCTTTTCTCATTGCCTAGAAGTTGGCTCTAAAACTCCACAAGAACTTAAAAAAGACGTGCCAAAGATGGGGGAAATGAGGAGTTCAGTCAATGAAGCAAATCTTATCCTACAGAAATCACTTGACGAAGTGGTGTCAAAATTCGAGGTAGTTCGGTTGAGCATTATTGAACACAAAGTTGAAATTTGTAACACGAGTCGTCCTGATCCATAAAGGCTTGAGACCTTTTCTAGGTAAGTAGTTATTCTACACTTATCAAAATTCTGACATTTTATTTGATATTAGAAATGTGTTTATCGTGTGTGGGGTTCGCATTCCTCCCAAAAAAACACCAACCAATGCATCACTAAAGACCAAAACTGCCCGATATTTTTTTATTAGTGTAGATTTACTCTTAGTATATGGTCTTGCATGTGTGTACTTTATGAGATGGGGTTCTGTATTTGTGTATGCTCCATTTATAACTACAAGCGTCTATAATATGTATAGATATAAATAACACCTATGCTTTGAGGAAAAAAAAATAAAGTTTGTTGATATTTTATCATGAGCTATTGTAGGATCAAAGATGGAATGAAATGCTACTATGAAAGCTTACTAATTATGGCCATACACCGATTCAGACAAATATTCATAAGAGTTCATGTCCACATGAACCGATTGATTCAATACCCAAATAACTGTGTGGAACCACAATTCTTTACGGATATGTTATGATTTACAATTGTACCAACCATTTCTTTGCTTAAATTTAATGGTTCTTGGTTTGTGTTGCCCAAAAAAATACCTAAGGAGGGCTGGTGTGGGGGGTGAATTGTCTTACGGTTCACAGATTGTGTTGGTGCATTTGATTTTGTCTTATGTTTTTTTTTCAATTTTCATATTTTTTTTCACTTTGTCTTCACTATTGACATTTTTAGCAGTCACTTTGTGTATTTATAATATGTTAATGCTTATGTTTTCCAGCTGATTGTAGTCTAAACCTATAGCACATGTGATGGTGGAGTTGGAAAGCAAAAGAAGTTGGTGGTGGGTAAAGACTTTATCAATAAATATGGTAGGAACTGTGTATAAGATGTTGTTAATAAATTTATGTCTGTTTTCTAATTTTTAAATAACCCCTTCCATAATTCTTATGTTATTCCTTTTTTCTATTTGTGCCTCCTTAAGTATTGATAGAGAAAATAAGAGTTTTTGTAGTTGGGTTCTTTAAAAATATGATTAGTGTTTTTTTACCTTACTGATGAGTTTAAAATTCTGTTCTCCTTCAAAGGAGTAACATACGGGGTTTGAACACATTTTTTTCACTAGATATGCTATTTTTGTTGGTATTTAACCTTACCAATATATGTTACTTATTTTCAGATGCTCCATTGAAAAGGTAGTTGTAATAACCCGAGGTCTTGGAGACGAATATTTATTTATTTTGGGAGAAATAAATATTATTTTATTAGGAGAATAATTAAATTGACAATTAAAGTCAAAATGGGAGTGTTAGAAAGTGTGTCGAATGGAAATTCTGAGGGTACAATCGTCTCCGGAAGGGTCAAGAAAGTCGAAATGACTGTACTTGGGGTCTATTTGGGTTCCGAAATAATTTAGGTCCGTTTGACTCGAATTAAAGTTACTGAGTCATTTAATGTGTGTATTTTCATTTAAAGATGTGTATTTTGGGATTTAGGCTAAATTAGCCTACGGGAGAAACAATTCTCCAAAGAGATAAATAGAAAGAAAGAGAAGAAAGAAGAGAAAAAGGAAGGAGAAAAAGAGGGAGAAAGAGGATTCTTCCGACCAATACGCGATCTCAAGGCGGATTCAGACCCTACGAACCCGAGGCAAGTGATTAAACTTGCTAAATAATTGTTGTGTACCAATTATGGCATGATTTGTGGACTGAATTTTGGGTTTTAGATTTAAATTGTCAAAACCTAATTTTTGGGAAAACCTTGGATTTGTTATTAAGAAAATGAATTTGAGGTTAGAAATCAATTAAAATATGTTCTTGGATGAATAATAATGTTGTGTTGGTGATTGGGTTGGATCAAAATGGCTGGAAGATGATTAAATTGATTTTTGGGTATTTCGGGTTAAGAAGAAAACAACCCATTTCGTAGCTTGCTGCACTTGCCGAATCGATTCGCCCCTACCAAATCGATTCCGTCTGTTGCAGATTGCCCAGGTCTTTAGGGACGAATAGATTTGCCCCCTTGTGAATCGATTTGTCATGTTGCAGACTCCCAGGTCTATTGGACCGAATCGATTCGGAAACAAGGGATTTTGGAGATGTTTTTTTTCTAGGAAGAATTTTTATCCCGTTTCTTCTAAAGTTATCGATTGGGAGCTTCTATGGGAGTTATTTGGAGTATGTTTAGGAGACTTTTAGAGGGTTTCCCTTATAGGAAATGATTGGAGTCGTATTGACTAAATTCGAGGAATACCGATTAGATATTTTGGTTTATTCTAAGTGGGGAATCCCACCTTGATTTGGAGATTGGACTTGGGGATGATAATTACAATTATATGAATAAATGAGACAAATTTAGAGATAATGGATTTTAGAATCCAATCCCAAATGGGATAACTTTAAAAAGGTTCATAAACTGAATTGAACCCTATAATCGATGGAGAATCGTAAATGCTATTTGATGTGTATACGGATATAGAAATATCCTTATTGATGATTGATTTGGGGAGATATCTCACACAATGAGAAATGCTAATTGAGGTGCATTAGGATATAGAATATCCTTAACTTAAATAGAATTGAAAGACAATTCATACTAGAAGCGACATGAGAGCTTCAAGCGAGAATTAGTATAGCATATACTAAGTGGGGTAAATGTGTGAGTATTGACAATTGGTGTATCATGAGAGAGATATACTAAACAATGATGTTAATCAAATTGCGCCTAAGAGCGTATAATGAAAATGAAAATGATTGTTGCAGGTATACCTTATAAAATGGTATATCTTTATTATGTGGGATGTATGTATACCTTATATGATGGTGTATATACATGTTAAGCATACCCCCTCCTTGCTATCATTGGGAAGTTTCGTGCGTAGAGGGTGAGCATTCTGACTAGAAAAGAAGGATGTGGATATTCCCCAGGTCATAGTCGTCCTTTGTGGTCAGCAAATAACACACACACACACACACACACACACACATATATATATATATATATATATATATATATATATATATATATATATATATATATATATATATATATATATATATATATATATATATATTTATTTATTTATTTATTTATTTTGGGGGTGAGAGGTCGTGGGTATCTGTCGCTCTCACTTGTCGGTTAGGAACTATGACCGCTTCCCGGACGTTGTGTGCGTGAGTAGATCACGAGGTGGGTGTCGTTGAACCCCACCAGGTGGCCCCAATTTGCTATGTATATGGGTTGCTGGAAGATGATATCATGTGAGCCTCCGTCATTCGAGTTATAGCTTGGTTGGATGGTTATTATTGCTTGTGTTTGTATTTGGGTATCAAGGGCATAATGGACCTCAATAACGTACATTGCCAGTATTAGTGTATCGGGGGGGTTCCTTGTTTGGATTTCACCTCGGCGAGACGTCCCACGCACGAACCGTAGTGTAATGTTGGAACTTGGGGATAAGTTTAGTCCTTAATGGTCATAATTATCTATCTATCTATATATATATATATATATATATATATATATATATATATATATATATATATATCACCTATCCCGACGATCGACAGTGCCAAGAGAAGTGTAACGGGGGGTTCCTTATTTGGATTTTGCTTCGGCGAGATGTCCCACGCATGAAACGTCGTGTACTGTTGAGAATTGGGAATATTAATTAATTATAAATTGGATAATAATCATTTGGGTTACATGCATCTTGCATTGAGGTCATAATGAGGCCCGAGGATCGATACGGTCAGGAGTAGTGTAACAGGGGGGTTCCTTATTTGGATTTCGCTTCGGCGAGACGTCCCACGCACGAAACGCAGCGCCGTGTTGAGAATCGGGAGGAGTTTAGTCCTTAACTCTTGGTTCTTATAACTCATATTATAATTATATATATGGTTTCATGCCTTATAAGGGCATCCCTAGAATATAAATTCTAGTAAATGAGATTGTTGATGTATTGTGATGATGTGGACATGATTGGATCATGTAACTTTATATGTTCAACAAATGAACATTATAAAGATAATTATAACTATTACATTAAAGTTAATGTATATAACTTATTAATTATGGAAACAAATATATTAGGAGATAGGTTAGATGATTTCACTTAAATACTTCTTTTGGGTTTAAGTTAGAATCCTCTTACCTAAATTATAATCGGACATCCACTTGGAGATCACGTGCATACGCTTTGTCGCGCCCCGAATTAATTAAGTTAAACTCATCCTTTTAATTAGAGATAAATTTCCTTAAACAATGCTTTAATTTAAATCTCTGAGGAAAATAGCATAAGAATTTTTTTTTTCCCAAAGGTATGTGTAGATGAAAACATAATTGCCTTTACTTATAACTTATAAGTACTACATAACTTTACATAACCAAGATCCTAGTTTAATAATTAAACAAAGGGAATTTTGATATTCAAACCATACTAATTATCCGTCACTCCCCCGTTTTAAGGTCCTAACTTGGCAGTGAACTCCAAATTATAAGCATACCTGAAACAAAACATTACAGGAGTGTAAGCTATAAAGGCTTAGTGAATGACCACATAACACACATATAACCAATTTGAATAACCACTTTTATTCTGTTCTAATGTTATAACCCAATAGTAATTGTGAAACTCTCGCAAGCCTGGACCCGCCACAGTCCAATTAACCCACCACAGTTATTAGGGACCACCACATCCCTTTATTAGGCCCTAGTACACAAACCTTTATGTTGGATTAACAGGACCACCACATCCCGTAGGACCCACCACAGTCCTTAACATTAGATAAAGGACTCACTAGTCCATATCATTATATAACATTGCATAACATTTTCAATCATATGCATATGTTTCATAAATACAACATCACTCCCATAAACATTTTCACAACTATGTTTAACTACACATTTCCATATGAAATTATAAGAATTTATATTTCATAAGGAAGGTCACTCACCTTGGATTTAGTGATACGATTAAAACCAACTACTTCCTTTGTATGGTAGTATTAGCTGTTTCCCCACCTAACAAGTCAATGTTGTTAGTATTTGAATACACCGATTAACATCAAACCCAGTAATACATCACATCATTTGGTCAATAAGAAATAACTAAGGAGGAATTAAATATGACACTTCACATTTCTATAACACCCAATTAATTAGGGTTCTAACATAATTTACAGAATTTAATTACGAATTTGCTAGACAAAGTTATGCCCATTTTATTACAGCCTTTTCCAAATCATTTCTCAAGAAAAACAACGACACAACGTCAACTTCGTGAAATTCTCATAATTTTTGTACAACATAACTTTCCATGATATTCCACACAATATTAGTAAACACATTGAATAACACAAATTTAATGTTTCATAATTTTTAGGGCTCATTTTCTATGTCGAGCAAAACGTCAAACACCTGGTATGCGTTTTTGCTCCTTTAGGGCAGATTTTAAACCAAGACTTAAAACTATCACCAAGGGTTCATTCGTTGGTATTTTTACACAATTTTCGGATATGTTATACATGTATGAGTGTATTTTACTCTCCAACTTGAATCACTCAATTCCAATAAGTATTCCATTATTTTTGCCATTTTTAGCATAACTAGGTCAAAATACAACATTAAGGCATAACTTAACATTTTTAAGCATATATGACCTAGACCTTGAGTATAATTCATGGAAACATATAATAAACATGTTTTATCAGAAATATAAATCATAATCATGAATTTTCTAAATCAAAATGCTTTACAAAAGGATGATGTAAATTTAGGACTTTAAAGTATGCATTTACGATCCTAGCTCCAGTTCTAACTTATGTTCTTAAACCATCCTTGTTCCAACACAATTCAGCAATATGGGTATCACTAAAATATATATCCAAATCAAAAATAAAAACATGATATGTATAGAACTCATCCATGTGACCAACTTTAATTAAGATGTAATTTCCTTACGAGGATTCTTGATTTATGGAAAATTTCCAAAGATTTATTCCTTAACTTTCTTCTCTTTCTCTCTCTTTAGGCAAAACTCTTGTTCATGGCTACATTTTCTGAACAAAGGAGTTGTTTTATACAGCTTAAGTCGACCAAACCATCACCCACCCTTTAACCAATCAAAAAATAGCACATGGTGTGCAAATAAGACAATTGTCACTTAAGGGATGGACATATTTGCCCTTGTTTCGTACTTTCGGTATAACTTCTTGTACGAGTCTCCGTTTAACCCACCGTTTATTGTGTTGTAATATTAATTCATATATATACAACTTTCATAATTTATGTTTTCCCAAAATCATAAACTAATACGCCTAATTTGGGCATCGAACAGGAAAGTAGCAATTTACCGAAAATCTCAAAACTTTCACATTTGGCAACCAAACATTGCCAATTTCGTATCAACAAACTTATTTACTTTTATAAACATAATCATGCATTAAAAACATAATTTATGATGCATTAATCGCATAACTAATCATATGTTCTAAACATGGTATCCCCGATCATAATCTCAATTAACACCTAATGTAAACAACACATATATCACATGTGCGTGCATCCCCTAAACATGATAATTAACATGTTTAACACACATAACCAATCTATAACTTATAACTCCTAAGTTATAATTAATCATGTAATTAACCTTCCTAATCATGTTTTAGGGCCTTACAATGCTACCCCCCTTATAAAAATTTCATCCTCGAAACTTAACGCATAAGAAACTTACCAAACAAATGAGGATATTTCTTCTTCATGTTGTCCTCCTCTTCCCAGGTGGCATACTCCACATTCTGACTTCTCCACATCACCTTAACTAGTGAAATGGTTTTACTACGTAACACTTGCTCCTTTCAATCTACAATAGCAATTGGTTCCTCCACGTAGGTTGGGTCATCTTGAAGCTCTATCGGTTGTGAAGTAAACACTTGTGAAGGATCAGACACATACTTACGTAACATGGATATATGAAAAACATCGTGTATCCGGGACAATTCTGGTGGTAACGCCAATTTATAAGCTACAGCTCCAGCCCGTTTCACTATCTCATAAGGGCCAATGTACCTGGGACTTAACTTTCCCTTCTTCCCGAATCTCATAACCCCTCTCCAAGGAAAAACACGTAGGAATACTCGATCACCTTGCTCAAATTTCAATTCTTTCCTTCGGTTGTCTGCATAACTTTTCTGTCTACTTTGCGCCACCTTTAAGTGATTATGGATAACAATGATCTTTTCAGTAGTCTATTGTACAATTTCTGGCCCAAGAAGTTTTCGTTCTCCCACTTCAGTCCAACACACTGGAGTTCTGCATTTTCTCCCATACAAAGCTTCATAAGGAGCCATCTCAATACTCGAATGATAGCTATTATTATAAGCAAACTCTATTAGGGGCAAGTGTTCATCCCAACTCCCCTTGAACTCCAACACACAGATTCGTAACATGTCTTCAAGTGTTTGGATCGTTCTTTCTGACTGGCCATCAGTTTGAGGATGAAAATCTGTACTAAATTTCAATTTAGTCCCCAAAGCTTGTTGTAAACTAGGCCAAAAGTGAGAAGTAAACTTAGGATCTCGATCAGAAATAATAGAAACAAGTTCACCATGCAATCTGATAATCTCATCCACATATAATTTGGCATATCTATCCATGGAGTAAGTAGTTTTAACAGGAAGAAAATGTGAAGACTTAGTCAACCTATCAATGACAACCCAAATAGAATCAAACCCTCGTGATGATTTTGGTAAACCTATAACAAAATCTATAGTAACATGCTCCCATTTCCACTCAGGAATAGGTAAGGTCTGTAGTAAACCACTTGGCTTCTGATGCTCCACCTTCACCTGTTGGCAAACTAGACATCTAGCAACAAAATCTGCAATGTCGTGTTTCATTCCCGGCCACCAATAACATTGTTTCAAATCTCTATACAGTTTCGTGCTCCCTGGATGCATAGCATATAAAGAACGGTGGGCTTCCTCTAAAATTGTTCTTCTTAAATCTGGCACATTAGGTACACACAAACGGTTTCCGTACATAACAATGTCATCATCCTGAATAGAAAATTCATTTGCTTTACCCTTTTTCATATTATCTCTAACTTTCTCCAATTCTGTATCTCCTGCCTGTGCTTGTTTTATCCAGTCTATAAACGTGGGTCTAACATTTAAATGTGCCATTATTCCATAAGACTCATTCAAAGTTAATTCCACCCCCATTAATGCTAACTCTCTCAGTAGGTCAACTCGAATACAATAAATACAAGATACTATGCCTAGAGATTTTCTACTCAAAGCATCAGCAACAACATTAGCTTTACCTGGATGGTGATGTATCGTGCAATCATAATCTTTTATAAGTTCCATCCACCTTCTTTGCCTCAAGTTCAAGTCTTTTTGTGTAAACAAGTATTTTAAGCTTTGATGGTCAGTAAAAATTTCACAACTAACACCATATAAGTAGTGTCTCCACATCTTTAATGTAAAAACTACTGCAGCTAACTCGAGATCATGAGTAGGGTAGTTGCGTTCATGTATATTTAACTGTCGAGAAGCAAAAGCAATTACCTTTCCATGATGCATTAATACACATCCAAGTCCTTGATACGAAGCATCACTATAAATAACTAAACCTTCTATACCTGTTGGGATAGTTAATACTGGAGCTGATGTCAACTTACCCTTTAAATTTTCAAAGCTTTTATCACAATCACCACTCCACACAAACTTGTTCTCCTTTCTGGTAAGCTTAGTCAATGGCAATGAAATAGAAGAAAACCCCGGTATAAACCTCCTGTAATAGCCCGCCAATCCCAAAAAGCTACGTACCTCTGTCACACTAGTTGGTCATTCCCAATTCATTACTACTTCTACCTGCTTGGGATCTACACAAATACCATCAGCAGAAATAACATGGCCCAAAAATACTACTTTGTCTAGCCAAAATTCACATTTAGAAAATTTAGCATACAACTGCTTCTCTCGCAAGGTCTGTAAAATAATACGCAGGTGGCATTCATGCTCATCCCTACTACGAGAATATATCAAAATATCATCAATGAAGACAATAACAAAAGAATCCACATATGGGTGAAATATACGGTTCATCAAATCCATGAATACGGCTGGTGCATTTGTTAACCCAAATGGCATGACAAGAAATTCATAATGTCCATACCTGGAACGAAAAGCAGTTTTTGAAATGTCACAATCTCTGACTTTCAATTGATGATATCCGGATCTGAGATCGATCTTGGAAAACACTTTGGCTCCTTGCAACTGATCGAACAAGTCATCAATGCAGGGTAGTGGGTATTTGTTACGGATAGTCACCTTATTCAATTGACGATAATCGATGCACAGCCTCACGGTTACATCTTTCTTCTTCACAAACAATACTGGGGCTCCCCACGGTGATACACTAGGCCTTATAAAACCACGATCTAACAAATATTGCAACTGTATTTTTAGCTCATTTAATTCTGCAGGTGCCATGCGATATGGTGCAATAGATATCGGTGCGGTGCCTGGTACCAACTCAATCGCAAATTCTACCTCACGATCTGGTGCTAACCCTGGGAGTTCTTCTGGGAAGATATCTGCAAACTCATTAACTACTGGTATATCTGATAATTTTCCAGCCGCTTGTCGTATGTCCACCACATGGGCAAGATAACCCTCACATCCTTTCCTTAGCAGTTCATAACATTTTGTAGCAGAAATCAAACAAGTTGGAATGACATTTCGTTCCCCAATAAATTTAAATTCAGGTTGACCCGATAACTGAAACACTACCACCTTTTTAAAGAAATCCAAACATACATAATATGAAGCTAACCAATCCATACCCAGTATTACATCAAAGTCGCGCATATCGAGAGGTAATAAATCAACTAGTAATTCTTTTTCACCCACTCGCACTACACACTCCCTATATACCCTCTCAATAAAAACCAAACCCCCCACTGGAGTAACAATAGCTAAACCAGAATCTAATGATGATAATGGTTTATTAAGATGCAACAGATAAAGCAAAGACACAAAAGAATGTGTAGAACCAGGATCTATCAACACATAAGCATCTTTATCACCAATAGGAAGTGTACCTGTCACTACATTAGGCATATCTTGTGCATCTTGTTGCGTCAGTGCAAACACTCTGCCTTGGCCTTGAATTTGCGATATACCTCCTCTACCTCCCCTGGGTACATTCTGTGTAGAACTCCTACCTCCTACTGCCCAGTTGATGACAATGGAAACACAAAGGTGTCGTCTCAACTATTGTACACTATCGATACATGTGCCCTTGACCACCACATCTATAACAAAATATATCCCTCGGCACCAACACAGATGCATTTTCTGACCGATTCATCCCAGTCCTTCCACCTCGAGCTTGAAATCTTCCACGTGCACTTCTATTATTTTTAAATTCTTGTCCCTTAGGTACCCCTCGTGCTACACTCTGAGTTGAGGTTCCCGTATCCCATCCATATGATCTTATAACATCATGTCTAGCTTTATTCGAGTGTTCAGCTTGCATTTCTTTCATTGACTTTTCTGACACCATGGCCCTATCAACCAAGTACACATAATCTACGATCTTCATATTAGCAACCATACTTTTTATCTCTACACTCAGCCCGGTTTGAAACCGATCACATTTACTTTCTTCCGTCTTCACCAAGTCAGGTGAAAATCTAGATAAGGATATAAATAAAACTTCATACTCTGCCACTGTTCGATTACCCTGTTTCAACGTGATAAATTCTTCCTCTTTCTCCTTCCTATAAAGCCTTGGGAAATATTTTTCAAATAAAACTTTCACAAACCTTTCCCATGTAATTGGTGGAGGATTTGCTGGAACTACTCCCCCAATCATAGTAAGTAACCTCTCTGCAGCATCCCACCGTAACTTTGCATCATTCTCCAATCTAAAGGTTGCTAACAAAACCTTTTGTTCATCTCGTACTTCCATCACCTTGAATATTGTTTCCATCTTTCTAATCCACCCCTCTGCCACTAACGGATCAGTAGTCCCAGTAAATGCTGGTGGATTTAACTTCATGAACCTTTCATGCAATTTGTCCCTATCCCCAACATGTTCTCCACCTCTTGCTTGTTCCATAAGTTGTGCCACAGCACGTAATATTCTTCCCACATCATCAATAGGTTGTTGTAGCACCTCTGGTTCATCCACTTCAATAGGTCTATGTCCCTGCCGACTATTAGGTACATAGGATGCCTCACCCTCTGCTCTATCATGCGGCTCGTGTGGATCCATCATTCACTGCGATATAATTAATTTAAACAAAATACAATAGCAGCAATTTAACATTAACATTGTTAGTCAAAATCCAGGTGCATAACAAACTCACTTTCTAGTGTCCACTGCCAATCTAGACCCCACACCCTATCCAGAACCTAATGACCACGCTCTGATACCAAGTTGTCGCGCCCCGAATTAATTAAGTTAAACTCATCCTTTTAATTAGAGATAAATTGCCTTAAATAATGCTTTAATTTAAATCTCTGAGGAAAATAGCATAAGATTTTTTTTTTCCAAAGGTATGTGTAGATGAAAACATAATTGCCTTTACTTATAACTTATAAGTACTACATAACTTTACATAACCAAGATCCTAGTTTAATAATTACACAAAGGGAATTTTGATATTCAAACCATACTAATTATCCGTCAGTCCCCCGTTTTAAGGCCCTAACTTAGCAGTGAACTCCAAATTATAAGCATACCTGAAACAAAACACTACAGGAGTGTAAGCTATAAAGGCTTAGTTAATGACCACATAACACACATATAACCAATTTGAATAACCACTTTTATTTTGTTCTAATGCTATAACCCAACAGGAATTGTGAAACTCTCGCAAGCCTAGACCCGCCACAGTCCAATTAACCCACCACAGTTATTAGGGACCACCACATCCCTTTATTAGGCCCGAGTACACAAACCTTTATGTTGGATTAACAGGACCACCACATCCGGTAGGACCCACCACAGTCCTTAACATTAGATAAAGGACTCACTAGTCCATATCATTATATAACATCGCTTAACATTTTCAATCATATGCATATGTGTCATAAATACAACATCACTCCCATAAACATTTTCACAACTGTGTTTAACTACACATTTCCATATGAAATTATAAGCATTTATATTTCATAAGGAAGGTCACTCACCTTGGATTTAGTGATAAGATTAAAACCAACTACTTCCTTTGTGTTGTAGTATTAGTTGTTTCCCCACCTAACAAGTCAATGTTGTTAGTATTTGAATACACCGATTAACATCAAACCTAGTAATACATCACATCATTTGGTCAATAAGAAATAACTAAGGAGGAATTAAATATGACACTTTACATTTCTATAACACCCAATTAATTAGGGTTCTAACATAATTGTAATACCCCGTACTTTTGGCTATAATTATTTTTGGGATTAATTAATTAAATGCGTATTAATTGGAAATTAATCCGGGTTAAAAATACTAATGTGATGCAAATTGGTATTTAATTATGTGCATATATGATTATATATGAACTTGGAATTTGAAAATTTGTCGTGGGATTTATATACGGCATTTTAGAAATTTTGTTGAGACGCGTGGGACCGCCGCGTCACGGTATATTATTTTATTAATAAAAGTGAATTTAAAATCTATAATCCATATGGTCGTTTTGAGTGCGCCAACGCGTCCGGAAGGGTCGAGTTAGTCAGAAAACACTAGCCGGGGGTATAGTTTGGGTTCCGGGGTATTTTTAGGCCATCCCGGCACCATAAAGGGTATTTTAGTAATTTGGTATTTTTGGGTAATTAAAAGTGACGAAAATGGAGAGTTGTAATCTGATAAGGATTGACCCAACCAACCTTTATTAACCCCATAAGCTACGTAGGTTATCATTTAGTCTTCCAACTCTCCCTAAGAAAACCCTAGCCACCATAGCCATCTTTGGAAGAAGAAAGCTTGGAGAAGGAGAGAGAGATAGAGGAATTCTGCAGAGATTCTTCACCAAATCAACACCAAATCCGAAATCAAACCAAGGCAAGTGATTTAATTATGTTTAACTTCAGCAAATGTTCTTTCCATGTTAGCAAATTGAAGATTTATAATTGTTCTTGGAAGATGAATGAAAACCCATGATTAATTGAACTTAGGTCTGAATTTTGAGGATAAATTGCATGTAGAATAGTTGATGACGATTAATCTGATGTTAATACATGATTGGGTGAAAGAAAAACGAATTAAATTCTGGGATTTGATGATGATATTATGTTAGGGTTCATGTTCTTGAGAAAATCTGGAAAACTAGGTTTTTATGAAGATTGATCCATATGTAGCCTTTAGATGTTGAATTATTGATTTATGGACATTAGTAATACTGTAGGATTGTTATATGGCATTACTATGACGTTATATCTGAGAATCATACGTTAGAAATTAGTTTTGGGATGGATTAAAATCTGCAAAACGAAGCAGTCCGTAGCCATACCTGTTCGATCGATCGATCGACATTCATCAGTCGATCGATCGACTAGATCGATCGAGCGACATTCATAGGTCGATCGATCGACCTTCCCAGAATGAGTAAAATTTTCCTTAATTTGATTTTAATGGTGGAAACCCTCGGAGAAAATGTTTGGAGAACTTATGAATACCCTCACCCTTAGGGAAGACCAGTAGGTGTGATTATTATAGTGGACTTTAATTAGAATGCAATTCGAGGAATTATTCTAGATTATTGAAATTCGTGAAGTGAGATAACGTTTGGGTTAATAGTGTAAAATTGTGTAATTTGATGAAATAAGGTTTAGGGCAGAAGTAAAGACCTTAAGAATAAAGATGTTATATTTGGGAATAATCGGAACTTAATAGTCTATTTAAGATAGATTTTAAGGATAAGGGATTACGGCGTGAGACGTGTCGGCAAGTTAACCTTATATTAACGGGAGACTTGAAATATATAAATTTGGAATAATGGTATAATGATGTAGAAAATACCTTATTAAAATGGTGATATCTAAGATGTGTGAATGCTTAGTATATAGTTTATGTGTATAACATACCTACCATACTTGCTATCACGGGGGAGGCTACGTTCGCTTAGGACCCTCTAATCCTTGTGTGCCTACGGGGGGGATATAGACTGGTACCTTGATGAACATAGGTCATTGAAAGACTTATTGTGATATTAATAAGTCCGCTGATCATGGGAGCGTAGGTATGTGCGTGACCCATGTGATGGTGACTGTGTTCGCCTCCATTATTTGTGATGTTGTTATCGGTAAACTATTCCTGAGAGATTCGGAATATGTAATCCTTATGTACGTGATGTACCGGGATGGATAGCAGAGTATGTGTGCGCCGCAGCTTAGTTCTCGGGGTGCTTGTGTCGTATATTTATGATGTGAATAATATACGCTTAATTTAATGGGAACCTTCATGTTAATATTGTGAATATAATTACGGTAATGTTCCGAGACTGTTAATGAGTTAACTAATAGTTATATCAATGGCATATTTAGTAACTGAGTTTACGTTAAACCTCTATTTAATTACGAGCGTGGTTATAATAAATGGAACCGAGTAATATGGGTAGAACCTTTGGCAGTCTAGCCAGTTATGTTGTCAGTTAGCTAGTAGGATGGGTCGATATAGATGGGTAATTACGTTAGGAGTGCACAGTTAGTCGAGAGGTGAGAATTTAATGTGAGTGCACGTCCTAACATGTACTTTGCATTTAATGTTTTAAATGTTTTTAAAGCACTTGCAGGTTTTTAAAAATGATTTCCACTTTCGGGCTCTGACCCATTTGCTTTCAAATATATTTTCTTGTAAAACCATTTTAGGTGCCCAGCCACAAGGACACCAAGCATAGGATTCTCATTCAGGTGACGAGCTGTAGCTGTTTGTGGAAGCTACAGGGATTTGCTCATAGACGCTTCTATCTTTTGGGATTCCAGAGTCACGATCTATCTATCAGTTGCAGGGCATGTTGCCCATTTCTATTTAGAGACATCATTTTTACATTTCAGTTTTCAGACTCTAGCACGTATTGCTCTGTATTCAGTTTTAGTTAATTATTTCAGTTTACTTATCAGTTGTGGGATTTGTATTGAGGAGTTTTTCCTCCAGGTTTTATTTACATATTGTGATGGTTATTCATTCTATTTCAGTATGGTGGATGGTGTTATTTAGTTATTCATTACTCTTGTTGCATGTTAATCAGATTTAATAAAATTTGGCACTTACTTTATAAATACTAGGTGGTTAGTAATAATAAAACGTTTTCGACAGTGATGCTATTAACTGAGCCAACTTGGCATTTTGAATTAATTTTATAAAGGAGTAGCTACCCGGTGTTTAATTAGTCGGGGTGTCACAGGTGGTATCAGAGCATCAGGTTCTAGTGTCCTTTAGGATCTGTACGGCTATTATGTTTCCGCTACGTTTTCTTTTATATAGAGCCCTATATTTTAGGACTGTTGTACTCTTTTGTGTGTACGTTTCGTTCTTCAGCTATTTTAAAGTTTATAACTGTAGACTTATAAACTTTGATCTTATTTCAGATGCCTCCACGACGTGCACGACGAGTTCCCAGGAATGCTACGCCCGAACCACAGCCCGCTCCAGTTCAGGGCATGTTGAACGCCACTGAGGTTGCTGCTATAGTAGCCCAAGCGGTAAATGCCGCGATTGCCGTGATTTAGCAGGCACCACCGCAGGCGCCAGTTGCCACGCCAGTACAGGTTAATGCATTCCCGTCTGCTTGGGAACGTGTACGTGACGCTTTTCAGAAAGCGCATCCACCAGAGTTTGCTGGAAGCTCAGATGTGGTTATCTCGAGCCAATGGAGGAAGGACATGCAGAGGCATTTGAGGATGCATGAGTGCACTGATGTTCAGAAACAGGTACTAGCTACTTTCAAGCTAGTTGGATCTGCGCTGCAGTGGTGGGAGTCCATTACCACCGCGGAGGAGAGGGATACCCTCACGATTCAGGAGTTCTGGGTGCGGTTCGACCGCAAGTACTTTCCGTCTGCAGTTCATACAGAGATGAGGAGGAAGCTGATGAGTTTGAAGCAAGAGGGCAAGACCGTGGCCGAGTATGAGGCCGAGTTCACTAACCTGTTGAATATAGTACCAGACGAGATTCCAACAGAGAAGAAGAAGATAGAGAAGTTCACTGATGGGTTAAATTGGAGGATCCGTCAGCATCTGCTAGGGAACCTATCATTGGCCACGTATTCTGATGTGGTTAACGCTGCATTATTGCACTGCCAGGACCACCGTTTTCACATGGCCGAAGGCAAGCGGTCGGGAGAGTCTAGCCATCAGGGCAGGACCGGAGGACATGGTGCCAGCGGGGCACAATCGGGTCAGGGGCAGAGACAGACTGAGCAGGGCTCCCAGCAGGGGGATAATAAGAGGTTCCGGTCAGGGAACTACAGGCAGGGACAGGGAGGTTTCCGCCAGGGCCATCAGGGTCCAAACGGCCAGCAGGGGCAGAATGGGCAGCAATTCCATCAGGGCCAGCAGGGCCAAGGGAGGAATGGTAACGGCCACCAGGGCCGGGGACAGCAGGGGCAGAGGGGAGGGAATTTCCCAGGGAAGTGCTTTACTTGTGGCAAGACTGGCCATAAGAAGCAGGATTGTCCTGATAGGGGCAGGGCCCCACAGCAGCAGCAGCAGGGTGCTCGCCAGGAGCCACAGAGACCTATGTTTCCCGCAGCTCTTCCTGCACCGCCACAGATGGCAGCATTGCCACCCATTCCAGCAGTCCCAGCTCAGCAGGGGCAACTACAGTATGGACGTGTCTACAACGTTCACCAGGCTGCAGTTCCACAGGCACCGCCCGCGATCGAGGGTACGTTTCCTATCCATGGCACTATGGGTCGGGTGTTATTTGATACGGGTGCTACACACTGTTTTATTGCTACACACTTCGCGAAAGCTTTAGGATTGTTAGCTACGGCAGAGAGCACAGTGACGTGTGTCGACTCACCATTGGGGAGTGGGTCGCTTATTTTCTTTATATGCCGGGGAGTCGGGGTAGAGGTTGGAGGTTTGGTATTGCCTGCAGACATGTTAGTGTTAGACATGCATGTTCACGATGTGATCATCGGTATGGATTGGCTCGTAGCATATAGGGCCATGATTGATTGCTTCAGCGGGAGCATTGTTTTTGCCATTCCGGGGCAAGAGATGTTTGTAGTGGCGATGCCTCGCCCAGAGGGAGGATCGACCGCTCATCTGTATTACATAGAGGAGGATACCTCTAAGGAGTTTGTGATTCCTTTAGATTCGATCCCGGTTGTCAGGGAGTATTCGGATGTGTTTCAGGAGATACCAGGCTTACCACCCAGTCGAGAGATAGACTTCGTTATTGATTTGCTACCGGGTACGAGACCTATAGCACGTGCACCGTACCATATGGCTCCAGCTGAAATGCGAGAGCTACGGGATCAGATAGAGTAGCTGTTAGGGCAGGGCTTTATTCGTAGGAGTACCTCACCTTGGGGCGCTCCAGTCTTATTTGTTAAGAAGAGGGACGGTTCACTGAGGTTGTGTGTGGACTACCGAGAGTTGAATAAGGTCACGATACGGAAAAAGTATCCGTTGCCTCGAATCGATGACTTATTCGACCAGTTGAGAGGAGCTTCTTTCTTCTCGAAGATTGACTTGAGGTCAGGTTACCATCAGTTGCGTATCAGGGAGGAGGATGTCTCGAAGACTGCGTTCTTGTCGAGATATGGTTCTTACGAGTTTCGGGTTATGCCTTTCGGCTTGACCAACGCTCCAGCAATGTTTATGGACTTGATGAACAGAGTGTTCAGAGACTTCTTAGATCAGTTTGTCATTGTCTTCATTGATGATATTCTGGTTTACTCTCAGACAGAGGAGGAGCACGCCGAGCATTTGAGGCAAGTTTTGCAGACACTTCGTCAGAACGAGTTGTATGCAAAATATGAGAAGTGCGGGTTTTGGCTGAAGGAAGTACAGTTCCTGGGTCACATTATTTCCGATCAGGGAATATCTGTCGATCCGGGAAAGGTATCAGCGGTGAGGGAGTGGGGACAGCCCACTACACCAACGGAGATTCGTAGTTTCTTGGGTTTAGCAGGATACTACAGGAGGTTTATTCGGGGTTTCTCAGAGATAGCAGGTCCTTTGACACATCTTACTCGTAAGGGTGTGCCATATATCTGGAGTGATGCCTGTCAGTTGGCATTCGATGAGTTGAAGGACAAATTGACCTCAGCACCTGTGTTAGCATTGCCGAGACCGGGAGTTGAGTATTTGGTTTACACCGATGCGTCTTTGCAAGGGCTTGGAGGTGTTTTGCAGCAGGAGAGACAGGCCATAGCTTATGCTTCCCGTAAGCTTAAGCCTCATGAGAAGAATTACCCCACACATGATTTGGAGTTGGCGGCAGTAGTATTTGCCTTACGGATTTGGAGGCACTATCTTTTGGGGGAGAAGTTTCAGCTGTTCACGGACCACAAGTCACTACAGTATCTGTTCACGCAGAAGGAATTGAATATGCGGCAGCGTAGGTGGCTTGAATTTGTGAAAGACTACCAGTTCGACATACAGTACCACCCGGGTAAGGCTAACGTGGTAGCAGACGCGTTGAGCCGCAGGCCAGCAGATGAGGTGGCAGAGGTGTGGAAAGCGAAGTGGAAGGAATTGGGACACTAGGATGCAGTGGCCCGATCTTTCATGTCTGTGATGACCGTTACACCGCAGATTGTCACGAAGGTTGTACGGGCACAGGAAAATGATTCGTTCTGTCAGGAGCAGATAGTTCGATTACTCGCTGAGGGAGCTGAATCCTATACCGTTAGCTCAGACGGGGGATTACGCTTCAATGGGAGATTGGTCGTTCCGAAAGGAGAGGAATTGCGACACGATGTTATGGCAGAGTCGCACGGCTCACGGTTCGCGGTACATCCCGGAGGGGACAAAATGTACCAAGACATGAGACGGCAGTATTGGTGGAGCGGTATGAAGAAAGATATCGCTGAATTTGTCTCGAAATGCGCCACTTGTCAACTTGTAAAAGTGGATCATCAGAGACCAGCAGGATTGCTACAGCCGTTGGAGGTTCCGGTGTGGATGTGGGAGAGCATATCCATGGATTTTGTCACGGGGTTGCCTACGTCGCAGAGGGGTCACAACTCCGTTTGGGTAATTGTGGACAGGTTGTCCAAGGTCGCTCACTTTTTACCCGTAAGGACTGACTACGCTACGGGACAGTATGCCCAGCTCTTCATTTCAGAGATTGTGAGACTTCACGGTGTGCCCCTGAATATCGTGTCTGACAGAGACAAGATATTTGTTTCGCGGTTTTGGGAAAGTTTCCAGGAGGCCATGGGCACGGAATTGCGGTTGAGTACGGCTTATCACCCGCAGACCGATGGGCAGACAGAGCGCACCAACCAAATGTTGGAGGACATGCTACGCATGTGCATTATTGACTTCGGGGGTGGATGGGAGCAGTACCTTCCACTGGTGGAGTTTGCTTACAACAACTCCTATCAGTTCACGATTGGCATGGCTCCGTTCGAGGCATTGTATGGTAGGCCTTGTCGTTCCCCAGCATGTTGGTTGGAGGTGGGGGACAACAAACTACTTGGGCCAGAAGTGATCCAGGATACTTCGGCAAGGATTGAGTTGATTCGAAGTCGCATTCGGGTAGCTCAAGACAGGCAGAAGAGTTATGCTGATGCAAAGAGGTTTTTCAGGGAGTTCCAAGTGGGGGACCAGGTTTTGCTCAGGGTATCTCCTATGAAGGGGATTATGCGTTTCGGGAAGAAGGGGAAGTTGGCACCGAGGTATGTGGGGCCGTTTCCTATTATTAAGCGGATAGGACCGGTTGCATATAGACTTGGACTACCGGAGCACTTGCATCGGATTCACGACGTGTTCCATATTTCCTCGCTGAGGAAATACCTTAGAGATGATTTGGCTCATTCTCACATTGCTGGGGAGGACATCGATCTCCAGCCGGATGGCTCTTATGAGGAAGGGCCGATTGCTATTTTGGACCGAAGCGAGAGGAAACTGCGGTCAAAGATAGTCCCGTTAGTGCGTGTTCAGTGGCGACATCACAATGTCGAGGAGTCCACATGGGAGCGCGAGGATGAGATGCGCGAACGTTATCCAGAGCTGTTTTTAGCAGGTACTTTCTAGTTTCGAATTTCGGGACGAAATTCAGTTATTAGGGGGGAAGTATGTAATACCCCGTACTTTTGGCTATAATTATTTTTGGGATTAATTAATTAAATGCGTATTAATTGGAAATTAATCCGGGTTAAAAATACTAATGTGATGCGAATTGGTATTTAATTATGTGCATATATGATTATATATGAACTTGGAATTTGAAAATTTGTCGTGGGATTTATATACGGCATTTTAGAAATTTTGTTGAGACGCGTGGGACCGCCGCGTCACGGTATATTATTTTATTAATAAAAGTGAATTTAAAATCTATAATTCATATGGTCGTTTTGAGTGCGCCAACGCGTCCGGAAGGGTCGAGTTAGTCAGAAAACACTAGCCGGGGGTATAGTTTGGGTTCCGGGGTATTTTTAGGCCATCCCGGCACCATAAAGGGTATTTTAGTAATTTGGTATTTTTGGGTAATTAAAAGTGACGAAAATGGAGAGTTGTAATCTGATAAGGATTGACCCAACCAACCTTTATTAACCCCATAAGCTACGTAGGTTATCATTTAGTCTTCCAACTCTCCCTAAGAAAACCCTAGCCACCATAGCCATCTTTGGAAGAAGAAAGCTTGGAGAAGGAGAGAGAGATAGAGGAATTCTGCAGAGATTCTTCACCAAATCAACACCAAATCCGAAATCAAACCAAGGCAAGTGATTTAATTATGTTTAACTTCAGCAAATGTTCTTTCCATGTTAGCAAATTGAAGATTTATAATTGTTCTTGGAAGATGAATGAAAACCCATGATTAATTGAACTTAGGTCTGAATTTTGAGGATAAATTGCATGTAGAATAGTTGATGACGATTAATCTGATGTTAATACATGATTGGGTGAAAGAAAAACGAATTAAATTCTGGGATTTGATGATGATATTATGTTAGGGTTCATGTTCTTGAGAAAATCTGGAAAACTAGGTTTTTATGAAGATTGATCCATATGTAGCCTTTAGATGTTGAATTATTGATTTATGGACGTTAGTAATACTGTAGGATTGTTATATGGCATTACTATGACGTTATATCTGAGAATCATACGTTAGAAATTAGTTTTGGGATGGATTAAAATCTGCAAAACGAAGCAGTCCGTAGCCATACCTGTTCGATCGATCGATCGACATTCATCAGTCGATCGATCGACTAGATCGATCGAGCGACATTCATAGGTCGATCGATCGACCTTCCCAGAATGAGTAAAATTTTCCTTAATTTGATTTTAATGGTGGAAACCCTCGGAGAAAATGTTTGGAGAACTTATGAATACCCTCACCCTTAGGGAAGACCAGTAGGTGTGATTATTATAGTGGACTTTAATTAGAATGCAATTCGAGGAATTATTCTAGATTATTGAAATTCGTGAAGTGAGATAACGTTTGGGTTAATAGTGTAAAATTGTGTAATTTGATGAAATAAGGTTTAGGGCAGAAGTAAAGACCTTAAGAATAAAGATGTTATATTTGGGAATAATCGGAACTTAATAGTCTATTTAAGATAGATTTTAAGGATAAGGGATTACGGCGTGAGACGTGTCGGCAAGTTAACCTTATATTAACGGGAGACTTGAAATATATAAATTTGGAATAATGGTATAATGATGTAGAAAATACCTTATTAAAATGGTGATATCTAAGATGTGTGAATGCTTAGTATATAGTTTATGTGTATAACATACCTACCATACTTGCTATCACGGGGGAGGCTACGTTCGCTTAGGACCCTCTAATCCTTGTGTGCCTACGGGGGGGATATAGACTGGTACCTTGATGAACATAGGTCATTGAAAGACTTATTGTGATATTAATAAGTCCGCTGATCATGGGAGCGTAGGTATGTGCGTGACCCATGTGATGGTGACTGTGTTCGCCTCCATTATTTGTGATGTTGTTATCGGTAAACTATTCCTGAGAGATTCGGAATATGTAATCCTTATGTACGTGATGTACCGGGATGGATAGCAGAGTATGTGTGCGCCGCAGCTTAGTTCTCGGGGTGCTTGTGTCGTATATTTATGATGTGAATAATATACGCTTAATTTAATGGGAACCTTCATGTTAATATTGTGAATATAATTACGGTAATGTTCCGAGACTGTTAATGAGTTAACTAATAGTTATATCAATGGCATATTTAGTAACTGAGTTTACGTTAAACCTCTATTTAATTACGAGCGTGGTTATAATAAATGGAACCGAGTAATATGGGTAGAACCTTTGGCAGTCTAGCCAGTTATGTTGTCAGTTAGCTAGTAGGATGGGTCGATATAGATGGGTAATTACGTTAGGAGTGCACAGTTAGTCGAGAGGTGAGAATTTAATGTGAGTGCACGTCCTAACATGTACTTTGCATTTAATGTTTTAAATGTTTTTAAAGAACTTGCAGGTTTTTAAAAATGATTTCCACTTTCGGGCTCTGACCCATTTGCTTTCAAATATATTTTCTTGTAAAACCATTTTAGGTGCCCAGCCACAAGGACACCAAGCATAGGATTCTCATTCAGGTGACGAGCTGTAGCTGTTTGTGGAAGCTACAGGGATTTGCTCATAGACGCTTCTATCTTTTGGGATTCCAGAGTCACGATCTATCTATCAGTTGCAGGGCATGTTGCCCATTTCTATTTAGAGACATCATTTTTACATTTCAGTTTTCAGACTCTAGCACGTATTGCTCTGTATTCAGTTTTAGTTAATTATTTCAGTTTACTTATCAGTTGTGGGATTTGTATTGAGGAGTTTTTCCTCCAGGTTTTATTTACATATTGTGATGGTTATTCATTCTATTTCAGTATGGTGGATGGTGTTATTTAGTTATTCATTACTCTTGTTGCATGTTAATCATATTTAATAAAATTTGGCACTTACTTTTTAAATACTAGGTGGTTAGTAATAATAAAACGTTTTCGACAGTGATGCTATTAACTGAGCCAACTTGGCATTTTGAATTAATTTTATAAAGGAGTAGCTACCCGGTGTTTAATTAGTCAGGGTGTCACAATAATTTACATAATTTAATTACTAATTTGCTAGACAAAGTTATGCCCATTTTATTACAGCCTTTTCCAAATCATTTCTCAAGAAAAACAACGACACAACGTCAACTTCATGAAATTCTCATAATTTTTGTACAACATAACTTTCCATGATATTCCACACAATATCAGTAAACACATTTAATAATACAAATTTAATGTTTTATAATTTTTAGGGCTCATTTTCTATGTCGAGCAAAAACGTCAAACACCTGGTATGCGTTTTTGCTCCTTTAGGGCAGATTTTAAACCAAGACTTAAAACTATCACCAAGGGTTCATTCCTTGGTATTTTTACACAGTTTTCGGATATGTTATACATGTATGAGTTTATTTTACTCTCCAACTTGAATCACTCAATTCCAATAAGTATTCCAGGATTTATGCCATTTTTAGCATAACTAGGTCAAAATACAACATTAAGGCATAACTTAACATTTTTAAGCATATATGACCTAGACCTTGAGTATAATTCATGGAAACATATAATAAACATGTTTTAGAAGAAATATACATCATAATCATGAATTTTCTAAATCTAAATTCTTTACAAAAGGATGATGTAAATTTAGGACTTTAAAGTATGCATTTACGATCCTAGCTCCAGTTATAACTTATGTTCTTAAACCATCCTTGTTCCAACACAATTCAGCAATATGGGTATCACTAAAATATATATCCAAATCAAAAATAAAAACATGATATGTATAGAACTCATCCATGTGACCAACTTTAATTAAGATGTAATTACCTTACGAGGATTCCTTGATTTTTGGAAAATTTCCAAAGATTTATTCCTTAACTTTCTTCTCTTTCTCTCTCTTTAGGCAAAACTCTTGTTCATGGCTGCATTTTCTGAACAAAGGAGTTGTTTTATACAGCTTAAGTCGGCCAAACCATCACCCACCCTTTAACCAATCAAAAAATAGCACATGGTGTGCTAATAAGACAATTGTCACTTAAGGGATGGACATATTTGCCCTTGTTTCGTACTTTCGGTATAACTTCTTGTACGAGTCTCCGTTTAACCCACCGTTTATTGTGTTATAATATTACTTCATATATATACAACTTTCATAATTTATGTTTTCTCAAAATCATAAACTAATACGCCTAATTTGGGCATCGAACACTAAAGTAGCAATTTACCGAAAATCTCAAAACTTTCACATTTGGCAACCAAACATTGCCAATTTCGTATCAACAACCTTATTTACTTTTATAAACATAATCATGCATTAAAAACATAATTTATGATGCATTAATCGCATAACTAATCATATGTTCTAAACATGGTATCCCCGATCATAATCTCAATTAACACCTAATGTAAACAACACATATATCACATGAGCGTGCATCCCCTAAACATGATAATTAACATGTTTAACACACATAACCAATCTATAACTTATAACTCCTAAGTTATAATTAATCATGTAATTAACCTTCCTAATCATGTTTTAGGGCCTTACAATTCTACCCCTCTTATAAAAATTTCGTCCTCGAAACTTAACGCATAAGAAACTTACCAAACAAATGAGGATATTGCTTCTTCATGTTGTCCTCCTCTTCCCAGGTGGCATACTCCACATTCTGACTTCTCCACATCACCTTAACTAGTGAAATGGTTTTACTACGTAACACTTGCTCCTTTCGATCTACAATAGCAATTGGTTCCTCCACGTAGGTTGGGTCATCTTGAAGCTCTATCGGTTGTGAAGTAAACACTTGTGAAGGATCAGACACATACTTATGTAACATGGATATATGAAAAACATCATGTATCCGGGACAATTCTGGTGGTAACGCCAATTTATAAGCTACAGCTCCAACCCGTTTCACTATCTCATAAGGGCCAATGTACCTGGGACTTAACTTTCCCTTCTTCCCGAATCTCATAACCCCTCTCCAAGGAGAAACACGTAGGAATACTCGATCACCTTGCTCAAATTTCAATTCTTTCCTTCGGTTGTCTGCATAACTTTTCTGTCTACTTTGCGCCACCTTTAAGTGATTATGGATAACATTGATCTTTTCAGTAGTCTATTGTACAATTTCTGGCCCAAGAAGTTTTCGTTCTCCCACTTCAGTCCAACACACTGGAGTTCTGCATTTTCTCCCATACAAAGCTTCATAAGGAGCCATCTCAATACTCGAATGATAGCTATTATTATAAGCAAACTCTATTACGGGCAAGTGTTCATCCCAACTCCCCTTGAACTCCAACACAATGATTCGTAACATGTCTTCAAGTGTTTGGATCGTTCTTTCTGAATGCCCATCAGTTTGAGGATGAA
Organism: Sambucus nigra; assembly: GCA_949130495.1. Classification (NCBI taxonomy): domain Eukaryota; kingdom Viridiplantae; phylum Streptophyta; class Magnoliopsida; order Dipsacales; family Adoxaceae; genus Sambucus; species Sambucus nigra. The sequence goes on along the minus strand of OX422220.1, from coordinate 380,454,165 downwards.
AAGCTGTACTAAATTTCAATTTAGTCCCCAAAGCTTGTTGTAAACTAGGCCAAAAGTGAGAAGTAAACTTAGGATCTCGATCAAAAATAATAGAAACAGGTGCACCATGCAATCTGATAATCTCATCCACATATAATTTGGCATATCTATCCATGGAGTAAGTAGTTTTAACAGGAAGAAAATGTGAAGACTTATTCAACCTATCAACGACAACCCAAATAGAATCAAACCCTCGTGATGATTTTGGTAAACCTATAACAAAATCTGTAGTAACATGCTCCCATTTCCACTCAGGAATAGGTAAGGTCTGTAGTAAACCACTTGGCTTCTGATGCTCCACCTTCACCTGTTGGCAAACTAGACATCTAGCAACAAAATCTGCAATGTCGTGTTTCATTCCCGGCCACCAATAACATTGTTTCAAATCTCTATACAGTTTCGTGCTCCCTGGATGCATAGCATATAAAGAACAGTGGGCTTCCTCTAAAATTGTTCTTCTTAAATCTGGCACATTAGGTACACACAAACGGTTTCCGTACATAACAATGTCATCATCCTGAATAGAAAATTCATTTGCTTTACCCTTTTTCATATTATCTCTAACTTTCTCCAATTCTGTATCTCCTGCCTGTGCTTGTTTTATCCAGTCTATAAACGTGGGTCTAACATTTAAATGTGCCATTATTCCATAAGACTCATTCAAAGCTAATTCCACCCCCATTAATGCTAACTCTCTCAGTAGGTCAACTCGAATACAATAAATACAAGATACTATGCCTAGAGATTTTCTACTCAAAGCATCAGCAACAACATTAGCTTTACCTGGATGGTGATGTATCGTGCAATCATAATCTTTTATAAGTTCCATCCACCTTCTTTGCCTCAAGTTCAAGTCTTTTTGTGTAAACAAGTATTTTAAGCTTTGATGGTTAGTAAAAATTTCACAACTAACACCATATAAGTAGTGTCTCCAGATCTTTAATGGAAAAACTACTGCAGCTAACCCGAGATCATAAGTAGGGTAGTTGCGTTCATGTATATTTAACTGTCGAGAAGCAAAAGCAATTACCTTTCCATGCTGCATTAATACACATCCAAGTCCTTGATACGAAGCATCACTATAAATAACTAAACCTTCTATACCTGTTGGGATAGTTAATACTGGAGCTGATGTCAACTTACCCTTTAAATTTTCAAAGCTTTTATCACAATCACCACTCCACACAAACTTGTTCTCCTTTCTGGTAAGCTTAGTCAATGGCAATGAAATAGAAGAAAACCCCGGTATAAACCTCCTGTAATAGCCCGCCAATCCCAAAAAGCTACGTACCTCTGTCACACTAGTTGGTCTTTCCCAATTCATTACTACTTCTACCTTCTTGGGATCTACACAAATACCATCAGCAGAAATAACATGGCCCAAAAATACTACTTTGTCTAGCCAAAATTCACATTTAGAAAATTTAGCATACAACTGCTTCTCTCGCAAGGTCTGTAAAATAATACGCAGGTGGCATTCATGCTCATCCCTACTACGAGAATATATCAAAATATCATCAATGAAGACAATAACAAAAGAATCCACATATGGGTGAAATATACGGTTCATCAAGTCCATGAATACGGCTGGTGCATTTGTTAACCCAAATGGCATGACAAGAAATTCATAATGTCCATACCTGGAACGAAAAGCAGTTTTTGAAATGTCACAATCTCTGACTTTCAATTGATGATATCCGGATCTGAGATCGATCTTGGAAAACACTTTGGCTCCTTGCAACTGATCGAATAAGTCATCAATGCAGGGTAGTGGGTATTTGTTACGGATAGTCACCTTATTCAATTGACGATAATCGATGCACAGCCTCATGGTTACATCTTTCTTCTTCACAAACAATACTGGGGCTCCCCACGGTGATACACTAGGCCTTATAAAACCACGATCTAACAAATATTGCAACTGTATTTTTAGCTCCTTTAATTCTGCAGGTGCCATGCGATATGGTGCAATAGATATCGGTGCGGTGCCTGGTACCAACTCAATCGCAAATTCTACCTCACGATCTGGTGCTAACCCTGGGAGTTCTTCTGGGAAGATATCTGCAAACTCATTAACTACTGGTATATCTGATAATTTTCCAGCCTCTTGTCGTATGTTCACCACATGGGCAAGATAACCCTCACATCCTTTCCTTTGCAGTTCATAAGATTTTGTAGCAGAAATCAAACAAGTTGGAGTGACATTTCGTTCCCCAATAAATTTAAATTCAGGTTCACCCGGTAACTGAAACACTACCTCCTTTTTAAAGCAATCCAAACATACATGATATGAAGCTAACCAATCCATACCCAGTATTACATCAAAGTCGCGCATATCGAGAGGTAATAAATCAACTAGTAATTCTTTTTCACCCACTCGCACCACACACTCCCTATATACCCTCTCAATAAAAACCAAACCCCCCACTGGAGTAACAATAGCTAAACCAGAATCTAATTATGATAATGGCTTATTAAGATGCAACAGATAAAGCAACGACACAAAAGAATGTGTAGAACCAGGATCTATCAACACATAAGCATCTTTATCACCAATAGGAAGTGTACCTGTCACTACGTTAGGCATATCTTGTGCATCTTGTTGCGTCAGTGCAAACACTCTGCCTTGGCCTTGACTTTGCGATATACCTCCTCTACCTCCCCTGGGTACATTCTGTGTAGAACTCCTACCTCCTACTGCCCGGTTGATGACAATGGAAACACAAAGGTCTCGTCTCAACTATTGTACACTCTCGATACATGTGCCCTTGACCACCACATCTATAACAAAATATATCCCTCGGCACCAACACATATGCATTTTCTGACCGATTCATCCCAGTCCTTCCACCTCGAGCTTGAAATCTTCCACGTGCACTTCTATTATTTTTAAATTATTGTCCCTTAGGTACCCCTCGTGCTACACTCTGAGTTGAGGTTCCCGTATCCCATCCATATGATCTTATAACATCATGTCTAGCTTTATTCGAGTGTTCAACTTGCATTTCTTTCATTGACTTTTCTGACACCATGGCCCTATCAACCAAGTCCACATAATCTACGATCTTCATATTAGCAACCATACTTTTTATCTCTACACTCAGCCCGATTTGAAACCGATCACATTTACTTTCTTCCGTCTTCACCAAGTCAGGTGCAAATATAGATAAGGATATAAATAAAGCTTCATACTCTGCCACTGTTCGATTACCCTGTTTCAACGTGATAAATTCTTCCTCTTTCTCCTTCCTATAAAGCCTTGGGAAATATTTTTCAAATAACACTTTCACAAACCTTTCCCAAGTAATTGGTGGAGGATTTGCTGGCACTACTCCCCCAATCATAGTAAGTAACCTCTCTGTAGCATCCCACCGTAACTTTGCATCATTCTCCAATCTAAAGGTTGCTAACAAAACATTTTGTTCATCTCGTACTTCCATCACCTTGAATATTGTTTCCATCTTTCTAATCCACCCCTCTGCCACTAACGGATCAGTAGTCCTAGTAAATGCTGGTGGATTTAACTTCATGAACCTCTCATGCAATTTGTCCCTATCCCCAACATGTTCTCCACCTCTTGCTTGTTCCATAAGTTGTGCCACAGCACGTAATATTCTTCCCACATCATCAATAGGTTGTTGTAGCACCTCTGGTTCATCCACTTCAATAGGTCTATATCCCTGCCGACTATTAGGTACGTAGGATGCCTCACCCTCTGCTCTATCATGCGGCTCGTGTGGATCCATCATTCACTACGATATAATTCATTTAAACAAAATACAATAGCAGCAATTTAACATTAACATTGTTAGTCAAAATCCAGGTGCATAACAAACTCACTTTCAAGTGTCCACTGCCAATCTAGACCCCACACCCTATCCAGAACCTAATGACCACGCTCTGATACCAAGTTGTCGTGCCCCAAATTAATTAAGTTAAACTTATCCTTTTAATTAGAGATAAATTGCCTTAAACAATGCTTTAATTTAAATCTCTGAGGAAAATAGCATAAGATTTTTTTTTTCCAAAGGTATGTGTAGATGAAAACGTAATTGCCTTTACTTATAACTTATAAGTACTACATAACTTTACATAACCAAGATCCTAGTTTAATAATTACACAAAGGGAATTTTGATATTCAAACCATACTAATTATCCGTCAGTCCCCCGTTTTAAGGTCCTAACTTGGCAGTGAACTCCAAATTATAAGCATACCTGAAACAAAACATTACAGGAGTGTAAGCTATAAAGGCTTAGTGAATGACCACATAACACACATATAACCAATTTGAATAACCACTTTTATTTTGTTCTAATGCTATAACCCAACAGGAATTGTGAAACTCTCGCAAGCCTAGACCCGCCACAGTCCAATTAACCCATCACAGTTATTAGGGACCACCACATCCCTTTATTAGGCCCGAGTACACAAACCTTTATGTTGGATTAACAGGACCACCACATCCCGTAGGACCCACCACAGTCCTTAACATTAGATAAAGGACTCACTAGTCCATATCATTATATAACATCGCTTAACATTTTCAATCATATGCATATGTGTCATAAATACAACATCACTCCCATAAACATTTTCACAACTGTGTTTAACTACACATTTCCATATGAAATTATAAGCATTTATATTTCATAAGGAAGGTCACTCACCTTGGATTTAGTGATAAGATTAAAACCAACTACTTCCTTTGTATTGTAGTATTAGTTGTTTCCCCACCTAACAAGTCAATGTTGTTAGTATTTGAATACACCGATTAACATCAAACCCAGTAATACATCACATCATTTGGTCAATAAGAAATAACTAAGGAGGAATTAAATATGACACTTCACATTTCTATAACACCCAATTAATTAGGGTTCTAACATAATTTACAGAATTTAATTACGAATTTGCTAGACAAAGTTATGACCATTTTATTACAGCCTTTTCCAAATCATTTCTCAAGAAAAACAACGACACAACGTCAACTTCATGAAATTCTCATAATTTTTGTACAACATAACTTTCCATGATATTCCACACAATATCAGTAAACACATTTAATAATACAAATTTAATGTTTCATAATTTTTAGGGCTCATTTTCTATGTCGAGCAAAACGTCAAACACCTGGTATGCGTTTTTGCTCCTTTAGGGAAGATTTTAAACCAAGACTTAAAACTATCACCAAGGGTTCATTCCTTGGTATTTTTACACAATTTTCGGATATATTATACATGTATGAGTTTATTTTACTCTCCAACTTGAATCACTCAATTCCAATAAGTATTCCATGATTTATGCCATTTTTAGCATAACTAGGTCAAAATACAACATTAAGGCATAACTTAACATTTTTAAGCATATATGACCTAGAACTTGAGTATAATTCATGGAAACATATAATAAACATGTTTTAGCAGAAATAGACATCATAATCATGAATTTTCTAAATCAAAATTCTTTAGAAAAGGATGATGTAAATTTAGGACTTTAAAGTATGCATTTACGATCCTAGCTCCAGTTATAACTTATGTTCTTAAACCATCCTTATTCCAACACAATTCAGCAATATGGGTATCACTAAAATATATATCCAAATAAAAAATAAAAACATGATAAGTATAGAACTCATCCATGTGACCAACTTTAATTAAGATGTAATTACCTTACGAGGATTCCTTAAATTATGGAAAATTTCCAAAGATTTATTCCTAACTTTCTTCTCTTTCTCTCTCTTTAGGCAAAACTCTTGTTCATGGCTGCATTTGCTGAACAAAGGAGTTGTTTTATACAGCTTAAGTCGGCCAAACCATCACCCACCCTTTAACCAATCAAAAAATAGCACATGGTGTGCTAATAAGACAATTGTCACTTAAGGGATGCACATATTTGCCCTTGTTTCGTACTTTCGGTATAACTTCTTGTACGAGTCTCCGTTTAACCCACCGTTTATTGTGTTATAATATTAATTCATATGTATACAACTTTCATAATTTATGTTTTCCCAAAATCATAAACTAATATGCCTAATTTGGGCATCGAACAGGAAAGTAGGAATTTACCGAAAATCTCAAAACTTTCACATTTGGCAACCAAACATTGCCAATTTCGTATCAACAACCTTATTTACTTTTATAAACATAATCATGCATTAAAAACATAATTTATGATGCATTAATCGCATAACTAATCATATGTTCTAAACATGGTATCCCCGATCATAAGCTCAATTAACACCTAATGTAAACAACATATATATCACATGAGCGCGCATCCCCTAAACATGATAATTAACATGTTTAACACACATAACCAATCTATAACTTATAACTCCTAAGTTATAATTAATCATGTAATTAACCTTCCTAATCATGTTTTAGGGCCTTACACGCTTAGTGCGCGCTTTAGATGAGAGGTGAGTTGAATTATTATGGAGAGTTCGATTCCAGCTAAATCATGTAATAATGCATTTATAATTATTATGCAATTTAATACACTTGCTAAAAATGTTTTTCAAAACTCGGGCTCAGACCCGTTTATAATTACTCCTCCATGTATATATTGTATTACCTCAGGTGTTCCACCGCAAGGAGGCCTTTGATGTTCATCCATCCAGGATTCGTGGTGCTGTGGCAGTTGCGGACTGTTGCAGCACTTTGCTTTAGTCGATTCCTATCCTTGTATATCTAGATCAGGATTCGGTTGTATTGAGTTAGTATTCAAGTGTTGTAGAGTAACACTTTCATATTTCATTTATCAGTTTATTGTATTATTTGTTACCCGACAGCATATTCGGGTATTTCATTGTTGAGATTTTGTTGTACAATGTATTCTACTCTTTCATATTGTTGGAACTTGCACATTTCACTCATCATAGTTAGATGTATATTGTTGGTCATGTGCATTATTGGTTTTGTTGTTGTTGTTAAATATAAAAGTTTTAAATTTTGACAATTCGCACTTAATGATTTCGGGTAGTTAGCATTATATTATAGTGTTTAGTTGTTGATGTTGAGACTGTACCATCTGAGGTACCTTATTTATGTAGTATAGGACTGGCCACCCGTTATTATTTAGAGCGGGTTGTCACAGTAGTGTATTACTTCTACTGGTATTTAAGTAAGGAAGTTGTGGTGGTTTGGTTAGAGATGAGCATGGTATTTAGTTCACTGGGTTTGGTGAATGCGCAAATAACGTTAAAAGCCTTGAAACTGAATTGAAGGGCATTTATTACGGGCTGATGTTTTCCAAGAATAGAGCTAGATTGGGGCAACTTTGGAGATGGATTCCGTTAACGCTACGAGTTTACCCAGTAATGATGATGCAAATTTTCATCCGCTAAGAACATTGATCAATTTAGGTTGATGTTAAGATATATGGTATAAGTTTGCATTTTCAATCCCTAATAGGCTTGAGTTAAACAGACAAACTGCAAAAACAAAATTGTTGAATCGTTTACCATTATTCACATCCTACCACATCTATTTTTCATAGAACAATTTAGAGGGTAAGGGTTCAAGGTGTGAATGGTAAAAGTCATGCCTTGAGAACTCTTGGGGTTGGGGAATCAAGGTTGTGCTGCGAAAAAGAAATCGAACTATAGATGAGGTTTATAATGCGTCCAAAAATGAGTTAGTTAGGACCAAGACTGTAATAAAGGGAGCCATTATTTTGTTTCGATAGCATGCTTTTCGATTGATTAAAATTTGGGTCTTTTGTTTATTTGTGAACAGTTTTGGCCACGTTTAACTGATATGTATCATTTGTCAACCTCCACTCCCTCTATTGGTAATTTTATTATACTTTCCTATTATTTTTTCTTATTATGAAATCGACTTGCTACCTCTTTTTATGACTTATTTAACAGGGGGCATTTTTTGTATAATGACATAGCAGATGGGAAAATGGTTGTTGAAAAATAGAAGAACTCTCAGATTCTTTAGGAGATGGCCAAGGTGGAAAATAAGAGAGAGCGGTTTAAGGAGCCCATTATTCTAAAGGACAGACACGACTCCTAGTCCCAAGTTTCTGGTTGATTCAGTTGATAAAACTGCTAAGACTAAGCAACAAAAGCCAACTGAAGAGAGATGGAATTAACATTGCTATTATTTTTTCTTAAATGTTAATTCTTGGTACTAGGTGCCAATTGTGAAGTATGCCTCAATGTTGCTTAAATATTAGTGTTTTTTTTGTTATTTTACTCAAATAAGGATTAAGTTTTTATTTGGTCTGAACTTACACTCTCGCTTAAATGTAATGGTTTTTTCTTACGTTCTCTCTTAATGAATATCATATGTGCGCTTAATGTAGCCATGGGTTGACAGTGGTAAGATGATTTGTATTTTTTTAGTTTCATATTTTCGTGAATTAAGAGATTAACATCTGATATGTAATACGCTACATTCAGCACTTCTAGAATGTCATGTGATGTCATCTGATGGAATTTGTCATAAGCCATAGCCACACACACATGGATTTAAATTTTATGTTTGATAGATCCTATGTTATAGAGAGAAACTATAAAACATTTTTTTTTTAAATTACAATTTTTTGTCGGGAATTAAATGTTTATCGTTTTGTAATTATTACTTTTGGAAATTTTCGCCGTGCCTTTAGGCACGGGCATTCTGCTAGTATATATATATATTGTATTAATGTAAATTAAATTGTCATTAAGTCTCCTCGTAGTTATCTGACCAAATTAGTGATAAACTAATCTTAGTATAATTTATTTTTGGACTAAATGCCAATAGTTCCAGTACTATCATTAGGTCTGGCTAAATAAGGCAATTATGGTCCATGTTCTCCATACAGAATCTCTGATAAGACTACTCAGTTTATGAAAAAATGGACGATGAGGGTTTAGAACTTCATGCTGGCTTCATGGAAGATCTATGCCAACAAGGAGCCAAGACAAGGAGTGCAGTAGTACTTGGGAAGGAAAGAAATATTTTTTATTTTCATTCAAAAGTAATTGGTTTGGTACTATTTTGAACACAAAAAGGAAAGAGAAACCATCAATGTAGTTATTCTTTATTAATTTTGACTTATATTATGTTCAACTTAGGGTGCAACTGAAATGATGGCTATGACCCTAGTATGGAAAATGATGGGGTATGCGATGCAAGACACGATTTGACTTGTTATAAGACTTATGAGCATGATTCTATTTTAAAACAGGTGAGATAGCACAAAATTAAGGCGATAAGACGACTATGAATTTCGAAAGAGTTTCACATTGAAACTATAAATCTATGTATGAGCACCCTAGTATATAAGCTTATTGAGGTTTATGCATGGGAGGTTAGTGTAAGGGTTCTCCCATTTGGCATGACTTCCATAATATACCCCTTTCTTATAAGGGCAATCATTCATGTGTACATGTGTAAAATCCATTTGATATATATCCAATTGTATGTTAATATTCTCACAGTATACCTTATGATGGTACGTATGAGAGAGAATTTGATATACTCAATGTACGTGAATGCGTTACCTTCTATATACCTCCCGCGTGAGTTCAGTCATGCAATACGAGACAAGGGAACATTTCAATATATGTCAAATGTACTTGGCCAGTGGAAGGTGGGAGTCATATCGCTTATGTCAATCCCACCTCGCAGAGCTAACAATTTTCACTCAATGAATCCCCGTACAGGAAAAAATTTAGGTTAAAATGTAGTGCTCACGTGATGTGGTGTGAAAAATGCATAAGTCTTAATTAGTATTTTTATGCAAAGTTTTATTTATGCTATGAGTAATATTTTAAACTGCTAAGCATAAATTATAGTATGTGAATATATACGAGTGACATGAAAAGGAGATAAGTCTATACAAATGGGATAAAGTGTCAAGGTGAAAATAATTTGTAAGTTTAAATGAGAATAATGTGAAATTATGAGTAAGTGACATGGGATAAATACAACTGATGTAAAACATATAAATAAGAAAGTGAATATATATAAGTGACAAGAAACATTTGTATCTGCAACCGACATGAAGTGGGCGAATCATGTGAACAAGTAGAGTGACATATTGAAGATATATACAAGTGAATGAGATGCGTGAAATATATACAAATGAAGAAGGCTTGAAATATGAGATAGAAAATATTGTATATACATTTGATGATAAGATAAGCATCATGGAGAAGGGAATAATAATGGATAAAGTGACATGCATATGGCATATATATACAGCATGGGAACATGAGGGTAAGACTAATATATCGGAAAAAATTGTGACACCCCGCCTAATTAAATATCGGGCGATCACTCCTTTATTAAATTAAAATCAAGGTGAACAGTTGGTTCATTCTTAGCATCATTGTCGTAAAAATACCTTTTCCAATTTAACACCCTAATTAATTAAGCTAAGTGTCAAAATCATTTTTTTTAAACATTACTTTCCAAATTTTATTTTCGAAAACAAAGATTTAATGATTTACAACAATCTAACATATAATGAATCACACCACAATAATACATGAACATATAATCCAAATAATTTAACATTCGACAATTGAATCACAATATTAAAATTTAAAGCAAAACATCCAAACCATAATAAATTCCAAAGTATCAATACTACAATACGGAATCACAATGTCCGAATGAAACAGCTAAATAATGGAAAGGGCAACACATGCCCCAATAACTGAGAATGATAGAAGTGGAATCATATAAATGAAGTTGTCTAAGAAAGTGGCCTGCAACTCCCACCCTAGCTGCAGCACGATCCTTCCAAGGGATCCTAAGCAAGACGCTCCTGTGGCTACATATATATATATATACAAAAGAGAAAGAGAAAGAGAAATAGAAACGGGTCAGAGCCCGATAGTGTATATGATTTAAAAATTTGTTTAACAAGTATTTAAATTGATTACAGGCCAATGCAACAACATATTAGTGCGACACTCTCTTGAGAAATTCTCACCTCTCTTCTAATGTGCATGCCTATCGTACTAACCTTGCCAATGGATTATCTATCATATATCGCACTAATCTCCCCCAACGATTTAACTTATCTTAGGTTATTCGCAAGATTTAAGACTGAACAATACAATTGTTTAAAAAGGAAGATTTCAATTAGTAACCAAAGTTCACATTTTAACTTTATTAATTAACAAAGCTTTCCAGTGCCATATTATACTTTCTCAAAACAAGTATTTACAATTTGAGTCATCAACCATGTCCTACTTACCATATCACAGTAGGCAGTTCCAAATTTCAGAATTTCATATATATATTAACTACTTGTATAATATATATATTATAACAGCACCCCAAATAAAAACTATGGTGCGGGCATACTCTACTATCCAATCCCCGTATCACTCGTACTAAGGGGAATACAAATTCGGAATCACTCTCGAATTGTATCAACACATACACAAACAATATTGAGGCGAAGCATAGATTCCAAGTCTGTAAGAGGATGGCACATACCCGCGTCTCTTAGTACCATCTGAACTATCAATTCGATAGCCTATACCAAGGCTATCTATCTCCTAGGGTACGAGTCAATATCCCCCATAAGGCACACGAGATAAGATAGTCCCAGCGCTGTAACCTCAGGGATAACAAGTAGCGTGGGTATGTTTTTCACACATAGATAGTATATGCATACACAATCATATAACTATACTAATATTACCATATCAATATTAGGTATATCTCAAATCCCATAGTTATGACATTTATTCTCATATCTCATTATTAGTTATCACGTATAATTGTTCGTCCCTAACTTTAATTCGAAGGATTTTCCATCTTATTACGTGACCCTCATGGACTCTATCCTTCCAAATGTTGTGACACCCCGACTAATTAAATACCGAGTAGCTACTCCTTTATTAAATCAATACAAAATGCCAAGTTGGTTCAGTTAATAGCATCACTGTTGAAAAACATTTTAATGATTACTAACCACCTAGTATTTAAAAAGTAAGTTGCCAAATTTTTAATTAAGTCTGGTTAACATACAGTAAAATGGATACTGAAAGAATAACAACCATTCACCATAACGAAGCATTAGAATAACCAACCAAATAATAATAAGTCCGGAGGAAAAACTCCTCACAACAATCCCACAACTGAAATAAGTAAAACAATGTATCCTGAATAATTACATGCCAAAAGTCTGAAAATCTGAAATAGGAAATGTTTCTAATAGAAATGGGCGACATGCCCTACAACTGATGAAAGCGGAATATAGAATCAAGATAGATGAAGCGTCTACTAGCAAAGTCCTGTAACTTCCACAAACAGCTACAGCTCGTCACCTGAATGAGTATCCTAAGCATGGTGTCCTTGTGGCTGGGCACCTAAAATGGTTTTTACAAAAAAATAGATTTGAAAGCAAACAGGTCAGAGCCCGAAAGTGGAGAGTATTTAAAAATATAGCAAGTGTTTTAATACATTAAAATAATGAATGCAAAATACATGTTAGGACGTGCACTCACATGATATTGTCACCTCTCGACTAAATGTGTACTCCTAACGTACCGTACCCATCTAAATGACATATATACCTATCCAAACCGTAATAAGTTCTACCCCTTACTACTCGATTCCCATTATACATTCTAGCGTTATAAATTAAATAGAGAGCTTTACTTAAACTCGGATCTTCAATAATTAGCCATACAATTCACTACTGGTTATCCCGTTATATTTTCTCAAAACATTACCATAATTATACTCACAATACCAACATGAAAGTTCTCATTATTTAAGTGTATATTATTTACGTCATAATTATACAATACAAGCACCCTGAGACTAAGCTGCGGTGCACACATACCCTGCTATCCATCCCGGTACATCACGTACATAAGGATTACGCATTCCGAATCTCTCAGGAACCGTTTCTCAAATAATAACAATCACAAACAATGGAGGCGAACACGGTCACATCACATGGGTCACGCACATACCTACGCTCCCACGTTCAGCAGACTTATTAACTTCCCAATAAGTCCTTCTCTGACCTATGTTCTCGAGGTACCAATCTAAATCCGGGCAACACAAGGATTAGAGGGACCTAAGCGAACGTAAACCTACCGTGATAGCAAGTATGGTAGGTATGCTATACACATAAAATTATATATACTAAGCATGCACACATCTTAGCTATATTCACAAGTTCCCGGTTAATTCAATTATTTAAGTCATCAATAACTCTCGTATCGTAACAGTCACTCACGTCCTATTCCACAGTTTCCATTCAATTCAAAACGCACTTCTATGTTTTACTCCTCAATATATTCCAAATATTCCAACTATATCAATTGATCATCAAGGGAATGTTATCTCTACAATTAAACAAGGTTACGGGACACGCGAAATCAAAACAGGCCGAAAAGGCCAAACTGTCAGCTCGTTAGAAGTCTCGTTCGAACGAGAGTTCGTTCGAACGAACTGGGCTTCTAACGAGATCTCGTTCGAACGAAAGGCATCGAACAAACCTTTCCTCTCGTTAGAACGAAAACTTTCAACTCGTTAGAAGCTCGTTCGAACGACCTGGCAGGTCTTCTAACGAGAGGCCAGTTTCGAGCCCAGATTTTCTTAATTTGTTTTTCTAACTTTTCTTCACCTCTAATCTCATCTAAAAGTCATTACAACAAGGTTTCAAGGTTTCAAGGTTTCTAATCATCCCTAAACATATTTAATTCGTATTACAACATTTATGTGGGGTCTAATCATCCCAAACTACATCTAATCATCAAATCTCCATAATTTTCCCAATTTTCCAAGAACATGAACCCTAGAAATTTTTAAGTCATCAATGGGCATAACTAAATCCGTTTTTATAATAAATGAGATGTATTTTCATCAGATTAGTCCTCCTAACACAATTCTACATGTAATCCTTTCATCAAAATATAATTTCTAGTTCCAAATCAATGGGTTTTTATCAAACTCCCAAGAACAATATAAATTTTATCAATTTCCTACGCATGGAAGAAACATTCTTTGCAAAATAATGAAATTAAACCACTTGCCTTAAGTCTTTCTATGATTTTGGTGTTGGATTGATGAAGGTTGGTTTGTTCTCTCTTTCTCTCTGTAGAATTTCCCTTTCTTTCTCTCTCTACTAGCTTTTCTCTAGAGATGACAATGGTGGCTAGAGGTTGTCTTAGGAAACCCTAAACCTATTCCCAATAACTCTCGTAGCCCATTAAGTCAATTAGTGTAGTTAGTGGGTTTAGTGGGTAAAGGTTAAGTCAGATTTTAATTCCTAATTTTCGTGGGTTTTAATTCCCAAAATTCCAAAATTACCAAACTACCCTTATACGTTGCCGGTATGGCTTAAAAATGCCCCGGGACCCAAACTAAACCCCCGGCTAGTGTTTTCTGACTATTTCGACCCTTCCGGACGCGTTGGCGCATTCAAACTGACCATACGGTTAATGAAATTTAAATTCACTTTTATAATTAAAATAATTATATTCCTGACGCGACTGTCACACGCGTCCCAACAAAATTTCCAAAATTGTCGTATTTCAATCTCACGACAAATTTCATAATTCAATATTCGTATCACGCCATATGTACACATTATATTCAAATACCAACTCACATCTTGCTAGTATTTTATCCGGATTAATTACCAATTAATACACATTTAATCTAATTAATCCCATAAATAAATATCGATAAAAATGCGGGGTATTACAAATGTACGATTCAGTAGGTATTCATTTATGTTCTAACGTAACTCTCTTACATGTCTCGCCCCTTTAATAAATACTTACTTTGTTCCTTATGTAAAATATCCCAAAAATATAGATTTCGCCTTAAATTAAAGGTCCCTTATTCCTTAATGAATCCTACTGGTCATCATTATCTCCCAAATTTTTTCAACAAGGATGTCTAAGGAGTTTTCTTCATTTTGAATAAATTCAACAGTTTTAAAAGGGGAACTTTAGTCTGCCAGGAGGGGTCGATCGATCGAGGTTAGGGACTCGATCGATCGAACCTTCGATCGATCGATCAAGTAGGTATGGCAATTTCTGCAGTTTTGCAGTTACGGGTTCTAATACATAACTTCATCCAAATTCAAGTTTTGCATTCCCAAACATCCAAAAATTTGTACTACTAACATCCAGATATCATATTATGCATTTCCTACGTAAAACATGTCAATTTCCATCACTAAACATGGATTAACAGCCCACAATTCATGTAAATATAAAGAACCCTAGAAATCTCTTAAACATGGTTCTAACAAATCTTTTCTAGAATTTCCTTCTTATAAGACATCGAAATTTCGTGGTTTAATCCTCTATATGACAAAGGGTTTCCATAATATCATATAAATCGTCACTACATGCAATTTCCTATCTCAAATTGGGTTTTTCTTCCATACAACTCATCCTAATCATTCCTAAACTAATATGAATGATGCATCAACGAAAATAAGCAAGATAAAAACTTTCCTGGGATTTTTGACGTTCTAATTTGCGGATGATTTTGGTGTGGTTGCGTTCCCCGTCGCGTGATCTACGCGTTGGCGGTGGTAGCGGTGCAAACGGATGTGTTTTGAGCCTTGGATTGCCTTGAGAGCTCTCTCCTCTCCTCTCCTATGGTCGTTCTATGGTTTTGAATTGTTTGAACCCTAGAAGATAACCTAGACATCTGATATAACCCCTTTAATTTTCGTGGGTTTAATTACCCAAAAATGTGAAATGTCCAAAATGCCCTCCCGGGGTACTAATTAGGCCTAAAAATGCCCCGAGACTCAAACTAAACCCCCGGGTACACTTTTTTGACTACGTCGACCCTTCCGGACATGTTGGCGCACTCAAAATGACCATATGAACAACTTATAAAAATTCACTTTTATTTATCAATATTTAGTCCCGACGCGACACGGGGGCGTCCCGACTCAAATTCCAAAATTGTCATTTTATTCACTCGTGACATTCAATATAACCAATATTATATATTACTTTTCTCATTAGTAATATTCAACAAATTTCCCATAATTACTAACTCTCGTCACATTAATAATTATAACATAAATAATTTCCAGATTATTATTAAATAATTAATTCACATTAAATTTAATAAATCCCCAAATTAATATAGCAACAAAATACGGGGTATTACATACTACCACCCTAATAACAGAATTTCGGCCCGAAATTCGAAAAATAAGGCATACATGGTAAGAAAAAATCTGGATATCTCTCGCGCATATCCGCCTCGCGCTCCCAAGTGGATTCCTCCACATTATGATGCTCCCACTGGACCCGTACGAGTGAAACTATCTTTGACCTCAGTCTCCTCTCACTATAGTCTAGGATAGCCACCGGTCTCTCCTCGTAAGAGCTGTCAGGCTGTAAGTATATTTCATCTATCGTAATGTGAGTATGGGCCATATCATCCCGAAGATATAGTCTCAACAACGAGATGTGGAATACATCGTGAATGCGATGTAAATGTTCTGGCAGTCCCAATCTGTATGCTACCGACCCAATCCTCTCGATGATGGAAAATGGTCCCACGTACCTCGGGGCCAATTTCCCCTTCTTCCCGAACCTCACCACTCCTTTCATAGGAGATACATCTAGTAACACTTGGTCGCCCACATTAAACTCCCGAAAGAACCGTTTTGCATCAGCGTAGCTTTTCTGCCTGTCCTGGGCTACTCGAATGTGACTCCTGATCATCTCAATCCTCGCGAAGGTTTCCTGAATCACTTCTGGTCCTAGCAACTTGTTATCCCCCACCTCGAGCCAACAAGCTGGGGAATGGCAAGGCCTGCCATACAAAGCCTCAAATGGAGCCATGACAATCGTGAACTGATAAGAATTATTATACGCAAAATGTACAAGTGGGAGATGTGGCTCCCAACCTCCCCCAAAATCAATAACACACATGCGTAGCATATCCTCCAACATCTGATTAGTACGCTCTGTCTGTCCATCTGTCTGTGGGTGATAAGCTGAACGCAACATCAACTCAGTACCCATAGCCCCTGAAAACTCTCCCACGAATGCGACACGAAAATCTTGTTTCTATCTGACACAATATTCAGGGGCACCCCATGTAATCTGAAAATCTCAGCAATGAACAACTGAGCATACTGACCCATGGTATAGTCTGTCCGCACCGGCAGAAAATGAGCCACCTTGGTCAAACGGTCTACAATCACCCAGATAGAGTCGTGGCCCTGCTATGATGTAGGCAACCCCGTAATAAAATCCATGGAAATACTCTCCCACTTCCACGCGGGTACTTCCAATGGCTGAAGCAAACTTGACGGTTTCTGATGGTCCACCTTTACTAGCTGACAGGTAGAACACTTGGACAAGAACTCAGCGATGTCCTATTTCATCCTACCCCACCAGTATTTCCTTCTCATATCCTAGTACATCTTATCCCCTCCAGGATGCACCGCAAATCGAGACCCGTGAGACTGGGTCATCACTGCATGACTTAATTTTGTTCCTTCTGGAACCACCAATCTCCCATTAAACCTCAAACCCCCATCAGAACTAACAGAATAGGACTCAGCACCCTCGGCTAAAAGTCGTACAATCTGTTCCTGGCAAAACGGGTCTGTGGTCTGTGCCTGTATCACCCTCATAACAATCTAGGGTGTCACTGTCATAACAGATATGAAGGAACGGGCAAATGCATCCTGGTGACCCAACTTCTTCCACTTTTCTTTCCAGACGTCCGCTACACTGTCTATAGGTCTACGGCTCAATGCATCAGCAACTACGTTGGCCTTCCCCGGATGATACCGTATATCGAACTGATAGTCCTTCACAAACTCTAACCATCTGTACTAACGCATATTTAGCTCTCGTTGAGTGAACAGGTACTGCAGTGACTTGTGGTCTCTGAACAAGCGAAACTTCTCCCCCAATAAATAGTGCCTCCATATCCTTAATGCAAAAACGACCGCTGCTAACTCCAGGTCGTGGGTGGGGTAATTCTTCTCATGCGGCTTAAGCTTGCGAGAGGCAAAAGCTATATCCTGCTCTTCCTACTGAAGTACTCCCCCAAGTCCTCGTAAAGAGGCATCGGTGTAAATTAGGTACTCCACACCCGGTTTTAGTAAAGCAAGAACTGGTGCTGAAGTAAGCTTGTCTTTCATCTCGTCGAAAGCCAACTGACAAGCATCATCCCAAACATATGGTACCCCTTTGCTAGTCAGATTTGTCAATGGACCCGCTATTTTGGAGAATCCCCGAATGAATATCCTGTAGTATCCGTCTAACCCCAAGAAACTACGCACTTCCATCGGTGTCGTGGGCTGTCCCCACTCCCTCACCGCTGACAGTTTACTTGGGTCAACTGCTATCCCCTGTTCAGAAATAACATGCACCAAGAACTGTACCTCTCATAACCAGAATCCACACTTCTCGTACTTAGCATACAACTGATGCTCTCGTAAAGTCTGAAGAACCTGCCTCAAGTGCTCGGCATGATCCTCCTCGGAGTGTGAATATATCAAAATGTCATCTATAAAGACGATGACAAACTGATCCAAGAACTCTCTGAACAGTCAGTTTATTAAGTCCATGAACACGGCTGGAGCATTTGTGAGGCCAAATGGCATCACCCTAAACTCGTAAGACCCATATCGCGTCAAGAAGGCAGTCTTTGAAACATCCTTCTCCTTAATACGTAGCTAATGGTACCCCCACCTCAGATTTATCTTCAAAAATAAAGTTTCTCCCCTCAGTTGGTCAAACAGATCATCGATTCGAGGCAACAGATACTTATTCCGTATCGTGACCTTGTTCAACTCTTGGTAGTCCACACACAACCTCAGTGAATCATCTCTCTTTTTCACAAATAGAACTGGAGCGCCCCAAGGTGAGGTACTCCTGCGAATGAAGTCCTGACCTAATAGCTGCTTTATCTGATCTCGCAACTCTCACATCTCTGCCGGAGCCATATGGTATAGAGCGCGTGCTATCGGTCTAGTATCCGGTAATAAGTCTATGACAAAGTCTATCTCTCGACTAGGGGGTAGGCCTGGTATCTCCTGGAATACATCGGAATACTAATGAACGATTGGGATCGAGTCTAAAGGAATCATAACCTCCTTAGAGGTATCCTCCTCTATGTAATACAAATGAGCGATCGAGCCTCCCTCTAGGCGAGGCATCGCCACTAGAAACATCTCTTGCCTCGGAATGGCAAAGACAATACTCCCACAAAAACAATCAATCATGGCTCTGTAAGCTGCGAGCCAATCCATACCAATAATAACATCGTGCTCATGCATATCTAAGACTAACATGTCTGCAGGTAATACCAAGCTACCAATCTCTACCCCCACTCCTCGGTATATAAAGAATATAAGCGACCCACTCCCCAGTGGCGAGTCTACGCACGTCACTGTGCTCTCTGCTGTGGCTAACAACCCTAAGGACTTTGCAAAATTCATAGCTATAAAACAATGCGTCACCTCAGTATCCTACAAAACTCGACCCACAGTACCATGGATAGGAAACATACCCTCAATCACGGGTAGTGCCTATGGAGCTGCTGCCTGGTGGATGTTATAGACACGTCCATAATGTAACTGCCCCCTCCTGCACTAGAGCTGCTGGAATGGCTGGTAGGGCTGGCACCTGGGCTGGAGCTGAGAGGGCAGCTGGAAAAAGTGGTCTCTGTGGCTCATTACGGGCGCCCTGCTGCTGTGGGGCCCGCTCTCCCTTCGGACAATCCTGGCGCCTATTGCCGTGCTTACCACACCCAAAACATCGGCCTTTGAAGTTACCTCCCCTCTGACCTTGCTGACCACGACCCTGCTGGCCGTTACCACCACGCCACTGGCCCTGTTGGCCCTGATGAAAACGCTATTGGCCCTATTGGCCATGCTGCTGACCCTATTGCTGTCGGTGTTGGCCCTGCGGATTAGGCTGGCCCTGCCTATAACCCCCAAATCCCTGTCTGGTATCACTTGAATGGAATCGCTTAGCAGGGTCCCCCTGATGGGAACTTTTCTCGTGCTGACGAGTCTGCCCATGAGATGGTGCCCCACTAGCACTACTACCCACGGCCCTACCCTGCTGGCTAGACTCTCCTTATCTCTTGCTTCCCTATAGATGGAAGCGGTGATCCTGGCAATGAAGTATCGCAGCATTGAGTACATCAGTGAAAGTACTCAGAGACAAATTCCCTATAAGGTGCTGACGGATCCTCCAAGCTAACCCGTCCAAGTGATACCAGTGGGTGCCTCGTCTTGCCCTCAGTGGGTGCCTCGTCTGGAACTATGGTGAGAAGTATCGTGAACTCCTCCTCATACTCAACAACAGTAGAATTTTCCTGCTTCAAATTCAGTAATTTTCGCCTCATCTCCATCTGCACGACGGGTGGAAAATACTTGCGGTCAAACCGCTCCCAAAATGTTTGAATCAGGATCGTGTCCCTCTCCTCAAAGGTGGTAGTGGACTCCCACCACTGCAAGGCGTCTCCCACAAGCTTAAAGGAAGCCAATAACCATTTCTGCACGTCCGTGCACTCATACATGCGAAGATGCCGCTGGATGTCTTTCTTCCATTGGCTGACTGTGATGATATCCGAACTATCAGAGAACTCAGGGGGATGCGCCTTCTGAAAGGCATCCCTAACCCTCTCCCATGCAGATGGAAGATGGGTTGGTACTGGCTCCACTGCCTGAATCTGGGGTGGAGCCCAGTGAACCACCGCTAGCGCGACATTCACCGCCTAAGCAACAATGGCGGCTACCTCATTAGCATTCATAGTGCCTTGTGCCGGGGCTGCTGGTTGCTCGGCCTGGGCACGCCTATCCTTCGGTGCACGTCTCGGATGCATCTGAAATGTGAAGAAGTTTATTAGTCTACAGTCATTATCAAATCTCAAATAGCTGAAGACGTAAACGTAAAAGAAGGAATACAACAATCCTAAAAATAGGGCTCTATAGCAAAAATGTTAAGCTGAAAGCGAAGTAAGCCGTACAGATCCTATGAATATTAGAACCTGATGCTCTGATACCACCTGTGACACCCCGCCTAATTAAATACCGGGCGATCACTCCTTTATTAAATTAAAATCAAGGTGAACAGTTGGTTCATTCTTAGCATCACTGTCGTAAAAATAACTTTTCCAATTTAACACCCTAATTAATTAAGCTAAGTGTCAAAACAATATTTTTTTAAACATTACTTTCCAAATTTTATCTTTGAAAACAAAGATTTAATGATTTACAACAATCTAACATATAATGAATCACACCACAATAATCCATGAACATATAATCCAAATAATTTAACATTCGG
This sequence comes from Sambucus nigra, assembly GCA_949130495.1. NCBI lineage: Eukaryota > Viridiplantae > Streptophyta > Magnoliopsida > Dipsacales > Adoxaceae > Sambucus > Sambucus nigra. The sequence continues at coordinate 380,432,847 of OX422220.1, read as the reverse complement.
CAATTGAATCCCAATATTAAAATTTAAAGTAAAACATCCAAACTATAATAAATCCCAAAGTATCAATACTACAATACGGAATCACAATGTCCGAATGAAATAGCTAAATAATGGAAAGGGAGACACATGCCCCAATAACAGAGAATGATAGAAGTGGAATCAAATAAATGAAGTCATCTAAGCAAGTGGCCTGCAACTCCCACCTAAGCTGCAGCACGTTCCTTCCAAGGGATCCTAAGCAAGATGCCCCTGTGGCTGGGCACCTCTAATATATACATACATACATATATATATATATACATACATATATATATATATACACACATACATATATATATATATATATATATATACACAAAAGAGAAAGAGAAATAGAAACGGGTCAAAGCCCGATAGTGTATATGATTTAAAAATTTGTTTAGCAAGTATTTAAATTGATTACAGAACAATGCAACAACATATTAGTGCGGCACTCTCTTGAGAAATTCTCACCTCTCTTCTAATGTGCACGCCTATCGTACTAGCCTTCCCAACGGATTATCTATCATATATCGCACTAATCTCCCCCAACGATTTAACTTATCTTAGGTTATTCGCAAGATTTAAGACTGAACAATACAATTGTTTAAAAAGGAAGATTTCAGTTAGTAACCAAAGTTCTCAGTTTAACTTTATTAATTAATAAAGTTTTCCAGTGTCATATTATACTTTCACAAAACAAGTATTTACAATTTGAGTCATCAACCATGTCCTACTTACCATATCACAGTAGGCAGTTCCAAATTTCATAATTTCATATATATATTAACTACTTGTATATTATACATATTATAACAGCACCCCAAATAAAAACTATGGTGCGGGCATACTCTACTATCCAATCCCCGTATCACTCGTACTAAGGGGAATACAAATTCGGAATCACTCTCGAATTGTATTAACACATACACAAAAAATATTGAGGCGAAGCATAGATTCCAAGTCTCTAAGAGGATGGCACATACCCGCGTCTCTTAGGACCGTCTGAACTATCAATTCGATAGTCTGTACCAAGGATATCTATCTCCTAGGGTACGAGTCAATATCCCCCATAAGGAACACGAGATAAGATCGTCCCAGCGCGGTAACCTCAGGGATAGCAAGTAGCGTGGGTATGTTTTTCACACATAGATAGTATATGCATACACAATCATATAACTATACTAATATTACCATATCAATATTAGGTATATCTCAAATCCCATAGTTACGACATTTATTCTCATATCTCATTATTAGTTATCACGTATAATTGTTCGTCCCTAACTTTAATTCGAAGGATTTTCCAACTTACTACGCGACCCTCATGGACTCTATCCTTCCAAATATACAATTCAGTAGGTATTCATTTATGTTCTAACGTAACTCTCTTATGTGTCTATCCCCTTTAATAAATACTTACATTGTCCCTTATGTAAAATATCCCAAAAATATAGATTTTGCCTTAAATTAAAGGTCCCTTATTCCTTAATGAATCCTACTCGTCATCATTATTTCCCAAGTTATTTTAACAAGGATGTCTAAGGAGTTTTCTTCATTTCAAATCAATTCAACAGTTCTAAAAGGTGAACTTTAGTCTACCAGGAGGGGTCGATCGATCGAGGTTAGGGGCTCGATCGATCTAACCTTTGATCGATCGAAGCTCTTGGCTCGATCGATCGATCAAGTAGGTATGGCGATTTCTGCAGTTTTGCAGTTACGGGTTCTAATACATAACTTCATCCAAATTCAAGTTTTTCATTCCCAAACGTCCAAAAATTTGTACTACTAACATCCTCATATCATATTATGCATTTCCTACGTAAAACGTGTCAATTTCCGTCACTAAACATGGATTAAAAACCCACAATTCATGTAAATATCAAGAACCCTAGAAATCTTTTAAACATGGTTCTAACAAATCTTTTCCAGAATTTCCTTCTTATAAAACATCAAAATTTCGTGGTACAATCCTCTATATGACAAAGGGTTTCCAGAATATCATATAAATCATCACTACATGCAATTTCCTATCTCAAATTGGGTTTTTCTTCCATACAACTCCTCCTAATCATTCCTAAACTAATATGAATGATGCATCAATGAAACATAGAAAGATAAACACTTTCCTGGGATTTTTGACGTTCTGATTTGCGAATTATTTTGGTGTGGTTGCGTTCCCCGTCGCGCGATCTACGCGTAGGCGGTGGTGGCGGTGCAAACGGATGGGTTTTGAGCCTTGGATTGCCTTGAGAGCTCTCTCCTCTCCTCTCCTCTCCTATGGCCGTTCTAAGGTTTTGAGTTGTTTTAACCCAAGAAGATAACCTAGACATCTGATATAACCCCTTTAATTTTTCTGGGTTTAATTACCCAAAAATGTGAAATGTCCAAAATGCCCTCTCGGGGTACTAATTAGGCCTAAAAATGCCCCGAGACCCAAACAAAACCCCCGGGTACACTTTTCTGACTATCTCCACCCTTCCGGACACGTTGGCTCACTCAAAACGACCATATGAACAAATTATAAAGTCTTCACTTTTATTTATCAATATTTGGTCCCGATGCGACACGAGGGCGTCCCGACTCAAATTCCAAAATTGTCATTTTATTCACTCGTGACATTCAATATAACCAATATTATATATTACTTTGCTCGTTAGTAATATTCAACAAATTTCCCATAATTACTAACTCTCGTCACGTTAATAATTATAACATAATTAATTTCCAGATTTTTATTAAATAATTAATTCACATTAAATTTAATAAATCCCCAAATTAATATAGCATAAAAATACGGGGTATTACAAAAATATATACATGTGTAAGGAAATATGGAGAAAATGATAGAAAGGAAAATAAATACCATGAAAAATAAATACCATGTCCTCTAAAAAAAGGTTACTATTTTAGAAGAACTTTTTTAGACGACAACATAGCTGTCTTTAATTTATTTTTGGGACAATTTATCCATCCAAAAAGAGATGAAGGGGCCTTGAAATTTTTGCATCCATATTTTGTGAATAATAAAATCCATCGCTACAGTTTAATATAGAGTTTAATTACATTCAAGACAACCCAAACAACGAATAATCATAAAATGTAATACATAAGATGATTTTCAACCGACACAACAATAGTTAGAGTTATAACCATCACCAAATATTCGTCAAAATAAAAATTAAAACACTAAGTTCAAATATTTGACTTGACAATAAAAATACATTAATTTCTTATACTCCAAAACATGAAATGCTTTTATCAAAGTAATTCCACAACACTGAAGCGTATGACCTCCAAAACCACTGACTAACATTTGAATGTTTTACAAAAATTGTCGCCTACACCCAATAAAAAATATATAGTGTCAATTATGTCAGAATTAATACTCCACTCATAAACAATTCAATGTGCAAAATGAATCAATATAGTATATTCTCATCACAAACAATATAAATATTTAACTACTATTATTTTTTAAAAATATCGACAGAGTCTCGTTTGGTTGAAAACCACAGGTAGGCATCCTGTTTTAAACATTAAAATTGATTCTAATAATAATATACACCAACCAACAAATTTTTTGACCAGCACCATAATAAATTGTCACCAACATAGCAAATTTCACCATCACCACTAAAAATTTAACCTTAAACGAGAGAATTTTCCACCAGAATTTCTCTCAACACACACACACACACACACACACACACACACACACACACACACACACACATATATATATATATATATATATATATATATATATAAGTAATTATATGAATTTACCTTGTGAGACTAAATCGTCGAGATAATTGAAGCTAGGTGAGGGGTGATTCTTTGGAACAAACTTTGCATTTCACTTCACATATCATTCTTCCCCTGTAATACAACTTATTGGCTGCGAATCTCTAACTCTTCAAGCTCCTGTCGATGACATTGCCATAACAGTTTAAATAAGTAACTTGATAAGGGAGAATTTTTCGCCCGAAAAATATTAAAGTGTATACAGTATATCCCATGGGAAGAAAATCTCGATACATGTATCCTATCTAACACTCCCTCACATACATATATAGAAATAAAATAAATATATTTTAAGGTAAAATATGTGTAATTGGAAAAATAGCTCTCCCTATACATGATAAGTAATGTGTTCACATCTAATCATGGTAAAGATGTATTATTACCTAGTCGGTATGGATCGTTGAGGTGCTAGAGGGGTAATACACTGAAACAATCTCATTCCTCACTTTAAACAAAATAATTGAGTAATTATATTTATTTCACATCCAAAATCAACATCCTAGTGAAATATAACCAACAGAAGGAGAGTAAAATTACTAACCAAGGCTTTATATTGATGTGCTATAAAAATAAATATAGTGATATATATGCAAAAAATTACTAGATATTTTTATTGTTTGTGAGAATCTTACCATAAGCCAAGTTTCTTTTCACACATCCAACATTCTCTTCCATAACCCTACATCAGTCGGGAAAGAGACAAGTCAGATAAGAAATTCTAGAAACTTAGCATAAAAATGGAATTACTACAAGTTTCCACGATAGGAGCTTCTAACAAGGCATTATGAATATGGAAATAAGTATAGGAGCTCTTTTTTTAACTAAGATTGAAGCCTAACCTTTTGACACACAAATTTTACTTGTAAGGGAAAGCCAATTTGAATTATATAGTCTTAAAAAGAAGAATAAGTGGAAATTCAGTAATAATATATGTATGGCAACAAAATATATTAGAACTGAATATCGTAATTGATGTTAAACAAGATCATAGAATAAAATAATTTGACACATGAATAGAATGGATTACTGATGCAATCTAAATTATCCATAAAAAGAGGAATGCCATAGAAAATAAAGCTACGTTGGAATTAGTTGCAGCTGTAATAGTAATAGAGAGATAATAGTTGTAGTTAAGGAACAACACAGTTGGTTTGGGGAAGAAAAGGGAAAATATTTTTAAATAGAAAGAAGGATGCGTAAATTATATCCTTACGCTGTCCCTGAATATGTGAAAGAGACAAAATGCTTAAACAATTAATTAAAATGGGAAATATTTTGACTAAAATTATGACAAGGATAAATAATTCGGAGGTAAGGACCAACACCGAGAGTTGTGGACATGTAATCAAGTGGATATAGAATGTCACCGCCTTCACATGTTCTTCGATAATATGTGTGTGCAATGATGAGAGATAGAAGATGCAACTTTGGACATGGTACCTAATTATCTGATGGTAGTGAAAGTAGTACGTAGATACGAAATATTTTAAAGACTGAATATCCCACCCTAGGAGCTTGATTTTCATCTTCCTTGTATATATGTATAGAGAACTAACTCACTATAAACAATGTTTCCTCATAATTTATCGTACCCAGTTGTATTTCATAGTATATTTATGAACACAGTTGTAGTTAGAAACTGCTCAATTTATTATTCTTATTAAAATGATGTAGCGGATTACTCCATAGTTAAAATATTATAATTCATGTTTTGACCATCTTTTACTTTGATTCAATGTTAAGGATATAATAAAATTTTATAGAATAAAGGGGAGGATGTGGAGTTGTATCGTGTAGAATTAAGACCTTATTCTAGCTTCCCTTAGCATTTTTTTTCTACGTTCTAGTTAGGGATTTGTCGTAAATTGACCACGAAAATATCTAAACGTTTCTTGTTCTCTCTTAACAATCACCCCAATTCCAAATGTGTCGTATTTTAACTGGCATTTTTATTAAATTTTAGTTTCTTATATAGAAACAATTTATAGTGTTGGATCTGTATTCGTCAGAACTTTTTGGGTGGCTATTACACAAATATTATTCGTCTTTGTCTCTTTTTTTAGTTTCTGGGGGGAATTCTAGGGTCTTGTGCTGATTGTTTTATGGTTCGGCCCTTTGCTTCTTTGCTTTGTATACTTCTTTTATACGGGATTCCGCCCCCTAAGGCGGGTAGTTTTTGTTGAATAATTTACTAAAAAAAAATCATATTGATTGAATTGTAAAGGAATATTATTAATATATGGTTTTGGATATCAAGAAAGGTAGTATTTTTTTGTGTAAACCATTGTCAAAAAATTCATGTAGTCATGAGAACTCTTTTGAACATAATTTGATCTTAATATTGATTTTATTTTTCTTACAAGTGAAAGGAATTAGTGAAGAATATATCATGATATTTTAGAGATAATTTGGACACGTCTTAAACATGGAAGGTGTTTATCCTCATTGGAGATAAGCCAACATATAAATAGGTTATAATTTGAAAATTCAGTTGGTCAAAAGTTAATAGTTGTACCAAGTTTTGGTCACTCAGTATGCATAGTCTGGTGATGTTTCAATACCGATAGCCATCCATACTCCTAACAAGGTTGCCAAAGGAGTTCATATAGGTAAGGAATCTTCTTATGTGATCAAACTAATTACGATGTCGATCAACAAAAGATAGATTAATTGGGAAACAAAGTAATTGGCGTAATTACTCATTGAAATTCTCCTCTTAATTTATGTATTAAAACTACAATAATTGACCAACAAGAGAAATGACATAGCTGCCCATCTCAAACATAAGTATACATGCATATACTTCCATCCCAAATTAGAGAAGTAAATGTATAAAAAATATATGAGGTGAGTTGGTAGTAATGAAAATAATTTAAATGAGAGTTGTCCTATCATAAACAGTGGGGAGAGATGTCTAACACATTTGATGGTACACTCCTTAGGGGATGTGAATAGCATACTCAACATGCTACACAGTAGTATTTTCGATGGAAGAGGTTTTTTATGCGTTGCAACAGGTAATGTGGAAACGCTAACAAATGGTGAATCTGGGTGGGGGTGGGAGGGAGTTTAGTGTATTCGGAAGGCAGGGGAAGCGACATTGGCAGGGGCAGCAGAAACATTTTCAATGGAACAACAACAATTATGTGTGCATTTGATAAAAAATATTTTCAATGGAAATATGGACTCTTGGGCGCTTTCCAAACTATTATTTTAACTTAAAATATTATTATTATCCATGACGAAGTTTATCTTAAAAAATATGTTCCAAGTAAAACATTGTTTCCATCTTCGCAATTAAATGAGGCCCAAAAGGGTCTCCAGCAAAAATGGGAAAAATGCATTACCACGTCAGAAAAAATATCCACTTCTATTTTAGCATAATCATAAATCTTGCTTCTAAATTTAGAAAACTGGGGAAGAGATTCGAATAAGTAGCGTTACAATTGTCTCATCTAAATGTTGTACTCATTTGGTCGTGCCTTGGCAGCCTTATACTTGGCAAAAATGGCCACATTTTTAACCACCCAAATTCCATAAACCTATTATGGTAGCTCTGCTAGAGCAATTTAAAAAAATATGCAAAAACCTATTTTGGATGCCTTGTTAGAGACACTCTAAATAAGGGAAATAAAACCATAAATAGACATGCAACGAGATAAATATATCAAACCTCCTGAATTTGCAGATGTGGTTCTATTTGCCTTGTGCTGTAATGCAAGTGATGCTGATAATGAGGAGTGCAACGTAGAAAGAGAAAGTAGTTATCTATTGTAGTGAACATGAGCCCTGATAGATCTATCATCATATACCGCTGCAACAATTACTTTTAAGGTGGAACAACAATCATTACCTCACGACAAGCTCATATTTATATATCATTGTAACATTGATTCTAAAGTATATCATGACCTGAATTATATTATTAATGAAGCATTAAAATCGAGAGGTGGCATTTTTGGATTGTTCAACATCATTTGTAACCGTAATTCTTATAAATTATTTGTGCACTTATTGTGAATAATTATTAATCAAACAAAAATGATTTGTCAATAAGTATAATGGCCCCATTTTAAAGCTAACTTAGGGCCCTCAAAACCAAGGGAAAGCCCTTTTCCTTCCTAAAATGCATTTTACATGCATAAGTTAATAAATGGATAGATTTTCTAATGCAATAAGAAAAACAAAGTGAGAAGACTATTTGATTTTTAGTTATGCGCATCAATCACAAAAGCACACATATAGAGAAGTCAGCATACCAGCAACCATCTCCAAGGAGCAGTCACTAGTAGTAATATCGAGAACTTCAGATATTTCTTGGTAGTATTCCATATGATGAACCGAACCATCCTTTATATGAAGTAATAAATCATAACACGTGAAGAAATAGGTCCCTGGAGCATCAAAAAGAAACTTCTTAGCATCCATAATAGAATCTTCGGTGCTCAACAGTAAAAATTCAAATCAATTATAAAGACTTGGGTTGTTCAATTAAACACTATTTTGTAATAATTACATAAATTACTTATACGGTAATATGTACAAAAGATGTGGAAGTTCAAAAGCTCCATGGCTATAATTAGGAACATAAATGATCATAAGGACTAGAGAATGCATACTTCTAGCTCAAGATTCGCATACTTGTAGCTCAATCTTCTCACCCCCTTGTGTTTTGACAGGAATGGGATATAAATGGATATCACCTGCACGTGAAACAATTCCCATTCCTAGATTATATCTCATAATCCTAAATTTCAATTCATATATTTAAAATAATAAATTTTAATTATGATAAAGATAGATAATTTCAGGTAAAATGATGAACAAGGTGACTGTAAGAGGAATCTGTAAAGGAAAGACTACAAGGATGATTATTTTTCAATATTCCACTTCAGAAACGTATAGTTTATTTTTCCTCATCTTTTCTCAAGAGGACTCGATAACTCATCCATTGTTCATGTTGAAATTAAAAAATTTGAAAATAGTTCTCTAATGGTCACAATTGTTATATTTGCCAAAAAATAATGAATAGCACAACTTGGCAAAAAAAAATCCGTTCTCTTGGGACATTTTTGAAGGATGTCAGTTGTAATAATAGTCATTAGGTGAACTAACACAACATTATTTACTTATTTATTTTAAAAAGTCAATCAAGGAAGCATTATTAAAGGAAGATGGGGAGCAAATTATAAAATGGTCAACAAAATTTCTTCTCCCTTTAGTTCTAGATGTGTTTGTGTATCATTGGGGCTCACGGTGCACGTCAATATTTATTAATAGTAGATTAAATTAGACATATAACTTCCCCAAAATTATGTCCTCTGGCTATCATTTATGCATTGTAGCTCTTCAATAAAACTACAGTTATGGAATGAACCTATGCCAAACGAAGGAACTAATCCAACATCGTATATGTGACTATATAAGTATATTCTAAGATTATTTAGTTGAGTAACAACTATCATAATCTGTAGAATATACCATTATATATAACCAATTTAAACCATAAAGCCAATAAGAGGGAATTTGTGGACAGTGAATTTAGGAACCAAGGGGGAGATTATTTGTTTACTCCAATCACCATCAGAATATATCAACAGGTTTATCTTGTTTTAATTGTCTATTATTGGGGAAGCTAGAGGACCATCTCCAGAATAATTATCCCAATTTTTATAAAGTCATTCAACTTCTGAAAGAAAAATAAAAGCTCGATAAAGCCCATTATTATCCTTGTGGCATCAATATGTGAATTGTTCAAAAATTAGCAAGTAAAATCTATTATAAGTTATACATGTGTGTGTATATATATATATATACACACACATATCCATACTAGGTATAGTCCATGCCATAAATTATTTACAGTATATTTAGTCTTGTGACACGTGGATGCATCGTGACTCTAGAATATTGCATGCCTGCAAGACATCCGTGTGTCGTCCCATGCTTATGAGGGGCCAAATGAAAAAGATATAATTTTCTAATTTCTAAAATTGTGAAGGTCAAGATATAATTTCCATTGCTTTTTGCCTCCAATATACCCCTGGCTACAAATTCTCTGGGCCTATGGCGCAATCTGCATGCGTCTTTCTTTAATCAAGAGCTAAAAGAAACTGAAAGATACACTAGCGCATAGTGTACCTATCCATGTCACATGCCCGTTATCATTATTATCATTGTTAAATTTATAAAACTGAAGATCTAAACTTTGATTTTAAGTAGGCTTAGATCTTAATTAATGGTCATGGTTACTTGAATTTAAAATAAAAATGATATTGCGCCGAGCAACCCAGTTAAAATACCAAATGAAAATGACCAAGCTATAAATTTACTTAGATTCTTTACACCATAATATATGGTATGGGGATTGATATTACAAAATGCGTATAACAAACCAAAACTTACTTTCTTTGAAACAAAAGCCATAATATGTGCAACTTTAAAGAGGGAACTGACTTCAGCAAAGTTCACAAATTTCTTAAAACTCTTTGTCTTCATTGATGGATATCTATGAACATGAATCTTGATAGTTATGAACATGCGTCGTGTTTCTAAAAATAGTATATAAATCTAGGTGAGAGTACAAAATTACCCGTTCGGATAATACCTATAAGAGAAAAATGATTCAAGTTTATGTCGTGCATTGAACTGACAGTGCCATCCTTAATCCTAAAATACTTCATTTGGAAACTAAAATCTGGAAGAGAGTGAAAAAATGCGGCGAATATGGTCTCCAAGTGTTGGTTCAAACCAATCACGAAGTACGAATCATACGCACGATCCAATGGCGGGAACAATGACTCGCCCGCCACTATCTGGGTAGACTCTGACGACCTCCTCGTGTTTGAACAAGTTAATAATGAAGAGGACATTTTCACAATGACTAAAACCAAAGTAGACTTCAACAGAGTCTAGAATAGTACAATACTTTCCGAAAACCTTCCCACTAGTCACTTGCTAAAATTGAGAGTCATGTGAAGACAGGACCACTTCCCTCAGGTGACTTTGATACCTATGGGGCTATCTGTGCCTCAATCCGAGCCACTTCATTGTTGTTTTCATTTTTCACTCCAAAAACTGACTTATAATATCAAAACCATCATCTACTAGTCATTTTCCAAAACCGAGAGTCTGATGAGAACAAAAAAACTTCCCACGAGTTACTTCTGTACCTCTTAGGGTGTTCGTGCCTCTCTGAGGGCCACTTGATTGATGTTTTTAGTCTTCTCTCCCTAAGGTCCATTTTATACCACAAAATGAGCGTATACTAGTGAATTTTTGCAAATGGAGTTCGATTAGGAAAAGGAAACTTCCCACATGTTCCTTTTGTGCGTCTTGGGTGTCTGTTCCTCTTTTAAGGACACTCGATTAATGTTTTGAGTTTTTCCATCCAAATATCCATTTTTAACACGCAAAAGAACGTACATAAGTGAGATAATTTCTAAAACCAAATGTCCAATAATGAAACTGCCTCTTCCCACATGATATGTTAATACCTCTTGGAGTGTTCGTATCTCTTATTAAGCCACCAAATTCCTATTTTTAGTTTCTGACTACTAAATCTCATTCTCAACCCTATAGCAAGCGTCTACTAGTTAACTTCAGCAACAAAGATCTCGGTGAGGACATGATCCACCCCTTAAGTTACTTAGATACCTTTAGAGTTATTCGTGACTTTTTCCATGCCACTTCATTTATGTTTTTCACCACTCAAAATGAATGTAAACTAGTAAATTTTAAAAATCAAGACCAATGAGAAAATTGACATTTTCCACCTAAGAAGCACGGACACTTCTTTGAAGGTGACACTCCGACACTTGTATGACCGTCCGCGTGGCTTGTTAGACTTGTTTGGCATTAAAAAAAAGGCAGGCACGTCACGAACGTGGCCCACACATTTCATGGACACAACGAGGTGCCAAAATTAAAGAACACTAAGAAATTCTACTATCATCTGGTAAAATTAAATCTTTAAGGGTGTATGAATAATAAGAAGATAAGTTGATATAATATAGTCATTAAAGAACCCTAAGAAATGCATATCTTTGACATACAATTTAATTGTCACTATTAAATGGTGAAATACTGAACCATGTTAATTTTAATATATTACTTTCACAATTTTGTTTTTAAATGCATAGTATATGTCATCGTGTCTTTGATGTGTCGTGTACTTATTTTTAAAAAAATTCATGTCCGTGACGAGTCGGACATGACACCCGTATCCATGTCCATGCTTCATAGTTTCCCATGAGATACTTGAATAACATTACCGATTGTTTCAACGGTGATGCATGTTTGAATTAATTTGGGTCCATTACATTTTTCACAAAATAAAATCAAAATCGAATAGTAAATCAAATTAAAGCATAAATTAATTAACACAAACAAATATATCAATAATTCTAACTGAAAGTCACACAAACAAGTATACAAATATTTTCATAAATTAATCTTAAAACTATACTTCAACAACCAGTTGATAATTTGGATTTTCAATTGGCTCACCATCAACCTCCTATCACCACTACAAATCAATCGAGTACAAAAATTAATGATATTACTAATAATTAAAATTACCTTTATTCGTATCACTTTTTACGATACTATAACTTGAATTTCCCGGACTAAATTAGTTTTTAACTTGAATGTTGGTCAATCCATTAAGGATATAGTTTATTCATAAGAAGACAGATCGCGTTCATCCTTTTATGGAGAAAAAAGTTGTATTATATATTTTTTTATTATGAACTAGAGGAGAATATTCATGTGAAAGCCTCAAAAGAATGAAAATTGATATAAAAATAAAATTCTATTTTTATCTCATGAAATCAAGTACACTAATTGCTTTTGGGTAGAATGGTTGTAAGTAACTTTGTAAAAGTAGGAGAGGTCACATTATTTTCAAATGATCAAGTTGTCATTATTATATTGAAGTCAGAATATATAGAACCAATTTTTTTTTGTTATCATACTAAATGTGACAACCCACAGACCAAAATACGGGGTGGCCAGCCCTATACTCCAATATAACAGGAGTCATGGATGGAATCATGCTCAGCATTACAACAAATACATGACGTATACGTGATAACCACCCAATTTTTCAGAAAAACGGGTTGCCAAAAAATTTTAGTGTTAAAGTTAAAGAAAGAAATTTAAACAACCCAATTTAAAAGAAAGTGGAAATCCAGCAGAATTATATTACATACACATAAATATACAATAAAGGACCGAATATGCTGTCGGTCAACAGACTCATACAATAATGTTAAACAAGTTCAGTAAATTACATAATACATTACATTAGACAATTCAAAATCTTGGGCCTCACGCCCGAATAAAAGACCCGATCATAACTAGAGTATATGGATGACGGCGTCTATTGCAATATGTCTCGTAATACCCGCAAAGCATCACAGCTCCCCAAAGACACCGGAATAGGAAAGTAAAAACAGGCGTCCTTTGCGACGGAACACCTGAGCGAAAGAAAGATGCATGTGCAACAAGAAATAGGAACGAGTCAGGGCCCGGTTCTATATGACTACTAGATGAATAAAGAGTATGACAGTTATGAATGGTAGATCATGACAAGGGAAATAAAAATCTATTGTCACTATTTAAAACATAAACTACGACAATTCGAATAATTCATGAATTTTATTTAACTATGCAGGAGAAAGGGATGATTAGCATTAACTAAAAACCTTCATCATATACAATGATTCGTTTCACAGTTCCATTCCTTATCAGGAATTATAATTACAATTATATGCTCTTTGTGGCATTTTATCTCAATTACAAGATCTTTATGGTACTCCATTCCTTATCAGGAATATAATCATTATCATATACTCTACGTGGCTTTTCATTCCTTAGCAGGAATATAATCATTATTACATGCTCTTTGTGGAATTTCATTATGATCTTTATGGCATTTATCAATATGAAGTCCCACTTGATACATAATGGTTTTATTCACATATATATAATGATTCTAAGACTGCCCCTCGGAGTTTCCCATTGGGCTCGCCCCTAAATGACTATCATCTTCCAGGGGCCTAGCACCTACGATGACCTGGGCACATAACACAACGTTAAGAAGCGAACATATGCCTGCGGGATAGTGATGACCACACCCGGAATCACCTATCTAGCACAGAAAAAAATATACCACAACGCACATATGGCCTAGGACTATATCCACCCTGTGTTCATTAGTCAGGGGCATCACCTCGCGCACGAACTTCCCTTCGGATAGCATTTAGAGAGGTGTGTTTAACAAATTATCATTTACCATTTTAATTATGAAGTAAATTATCATTTGCCACAATCGTTACCATTTTCCTTTTTCCATTTTCATTTCCATTTTTACACATATAGGTTTCATTTTATTCAAAACCATAGTCATTTAGATTTTTTTTTTGTAAATACCTCATTATTATCCGGAGCCATACTTAATACGTCTTATGATTGTAACCTCAATGAATAAGTAAACTTTTAATTCATCTCGAAAAATTCATTTGTGGTTTTATTGACAACCATTCAGACTAACATAGCTCAATCGAGCTTCTAAAGTCTCCCAAACATAACACTACAACTCCTAGATTCATAATAATCAACTAGAAGAAAAGAATTCCCTAACATCAATTGCCATATTCCCGGAAAAACCACCACATAACGCATTTCTAATGTAGGGTAGTTACCCAACTCCTTTTTAACTCTAGGACTCTAAGTTTACTTCATATAAGAAGGTTCCTAGGTCCTAAGACTAAAGAAAAAGAATTTGAATTGAGTTATTAAACTAACTCAAAAATAGCATGAAAACGAATCGATTTACCCTAGGGCCGAATCGATTCGCCCTAGGGAATCGATTCGCCCAAAAAGAGAATCGGTTTGGACTAGGAAAACTGGCACTCTGTAAACTACCAAATCGATTATGCTTGGCCGAATTGATTCGGTCCAATCAGACCTGGAAGCTGACCCTTTAGCGAATCGATTTGCCCCAAGGGCCGAATCGAATCGCCCCTGAGAATTTGCCAAGAATGGCTTACGGGTTATAAACCCCTAGTTTTTCCCAAAACTCAAATCTCTTCCATTTATACACACATACAACAATATTAATCTACCCCAAATCATCCTACATGATTATCCAAAATTATAATCCCCAATTTCATCAACATAAACCAAGATTAGGGCTTAAAATACCATAAAATCCATAAAACCCATATTTGTTCATTCGATTCCATTACACAAGTATCAATACAATTTATGCATCTTAAATCACATATTAGAAAGTAGAATACTTGCCTTAGAGTAAGAATCTCAGATTTTCTCTTGGTAGAAGCAATCCCCATCTTCAATCTCTAATTTCTCTCGTCTTTCTCCTCTATTCTCTTCCTCTTTCTAACTCTCTTTTTCCCTCTATGTTTAAAATACATAATAGGGAAAGTAGGGGATTTAGAAGACCAAAATCGGGACTTAAGTCTAAAGTCCCCAACTTAAATGGTTAATACCACATTAAAATGACTCACAAATACACAATTGAGTCAAAACCAGTCAAAAGTGACCGGAATCTAAAAATACAATATGCCACTTATTTTGATTGTCTCGCACCTTCCGGGACTAACTACGCCCTCTAAAATGGCATCCGGTAATTTTATAATTCATTTTGGATTCTGATTTCATTAAAACCAAAATGTCATTTAAAATATATGACACTATAACACATGCAACTTGGCGATATTTACTTACACATACAGTAAATATGCAACCAAACAAGTAAATATTAACTTTTAACTCACTAAATTAATATTTACTCCGATTCCAACATTTTATATAATTACTTTATGCAGTAAATTAATATAAAATGAATTTCCTAAAAGCGAGGGTTGTTACATACTCCCCCCCTTATGAGGGAATTTTTCCCTCAAAATTCGGGCGTACCCCAAAATCATCTAGAGGGTATGCTATTCTCAACTATCGTTTTATCACTCTAACAAACCCCTCGTTATAGTGGCATCCCAAATGGACTCGAACTATGGTCATCACAATCGATCTCAGTCTATCTCCTTTGTGCTTTAGCATAGCACAAAGCATTCCTCACTCACTATCGATCCTACTTTCCTATGGCGGAAGAAGTTGCCCACATGACTCAGTGCAAATAGCCTTACTTCCTGAATCATGTTACATCCCTCCTCGGGGTTAGCTATACCATCACTAAATGGTTTAATCCCAACACTATTCAACTTTTCTTCGTATAGGCATAGACCATCAAAGAATACGGCTCAATAAGCCCAATCGTTGAGGAAATGTTCTGAGGCCACTCCAAGTCCAAGGAACATATTGTGCACTCGTCCCACTCACTGAGTATGTGAATTACTCAACCGATTACACAAGGTCACTCACTGTGCCATACCTTAGAAATGATCCGAATTATTGTACGGGCATTTCCATCCATACAAGCTACTACTCCCATCCATCCATTTAGCCTTAGCCTAAGGCGCATATTCAAGGTATGCCTTTCAGTATTAATTTAACTCCCTCATTCATTCATCAACTTTAGGGTGGTAAGGTATACTCCATTTCCATATAGTCCCCATTACTTCCTGAAAACCTTACCAAAACTTCGGCACGAGTATCTAGTCTCGATCCACCACTATTTGGATGGGCACTTCATACGGTTCTACCATTTCTTCATAAAGAGAGGGGCGTAGTCCTCTACATATAGTCCACCCATAATGGTCAGAAAAATAGCGATTTGGTCAAACAATCAATAATTTTGTCAAATAGGATCATGACCAGTTTAGTGCCAACAATTTAATGAAGACATCCATGAATGTACCCTTACTCGTTCCACTGCGACTCTTCTCCACACGAGTAGATGACATGGTCAGTCACAAATATGAACGCTCTTACTACAAAGTCTTTCTTGTTATGCTCATTCTACTTGGCTTTCCATGCCTTCACTAATGACCCCAATGGGTTTTCTACTCGATGCATCTACTACCCTAATCGCATTCCCTTAGCGAAAGGGAATATCCAATTGATAGTCCTTTCATGAACTTCATACATCAACCTTATTCTTACCACAACATATTGCAACCATTTTGGCTCGCCAAAAAGACCAACTCTCCTGCCTAGGAAGTAATGCCTCATTTCTTTAAGGCAATTACTACCATAATGAATTCTAAATCAAGCGTAGGATAATACTTCCCACAAAGTTTAAGTTTGCGAGATGCATTGAAAATGGTTCCATTCTCCATTATTATTTCTTCCCGTTCCTGACAGAGACTTATTCATTAAATTCACCTTTGGGCTTAACAACATAAGCTCAGGAGTGGAAGTTAACTAATTCTTTTAACTCCCTAAAAGTTATGTTACTTACGTAACACTCCGTCTAAGAGACGCCTCATCTCCTTTGGCCTAACCTTCCAAATCACTCAAAATTTCATACCTCTTGTTCCTAGGGACCTAATCCCTCTCAGAGTTAACCCACAACCTATTTGTGGTGAACTCCCTACAGCCTCCCTAAATCAACATTACATGTTCTAAAGGCCTTACATCCTAATAATCTTAAGGTTGATCTATATATCCTATCTAATCGTATACGTATTATATTAAGTATATCCCTAGTGCCCCAAAACCTTTCTCAACTTTTGACATTCGCTCGATTTTATGCATGGGACGTCTCACCAAAGCCAAATCCAGACAAGGAACCCTCCCGTTACACTACTACCTCGCTTCGTCGGTCATCAAGATATAATTGTCTAAGACATTTGGTTGGTACCGGTAAAATGATAATTCACAACCCTACTATCAAGATTCTACTTCTATACTTTACCATTTTAATAATTTAGGAATTTTAATCAATCGGACATTTACTTTCTGTAAAGTCTTACAATTATTTATAACACAACATATATACATCTTTCTAAATAGCCTTCTTATCAAGGCATAACCCGAAGTCTCAATTCGACTTCATAACTCAGTCTCCTTCACATCGATCAGAGGAGAGAACTATATTCAGGGCTTCTACTTTGCACTTTAATATCCTTTAATCACTCAACTATGTGATTCTCGGCTAAACCTTTCAACCCAACTCTCAATCAACAAAATAAAATAAAACAAAAGAAAAAGAATAGCATCTCTCCCCTCCCAATGTCATTAAGTGTTCATGCGCGGAGTGTCTCGCAAAGAGAAATTCAAATAAGGAATCCCTCTGACACATGCCTACTTAACTTGTTGGTCGTGGAGAAAAGGCACAACAACCACAAAAAAAGCAAACAATCAATCAAACACTCAAGCAAGATAACACAACAAGTAATAAAAACCTCCTACCTACCTCAATCCACCTCTATAAAGTCCCAACCTGTATCTAGGAGAGGTATTATAGAGAAACTAGTTCCACCCTGAAACTTGAAATAGGATAGTCTCACTATTTAATCGCTTGCTATCACCCCAAACAACCCAAATTATCTTTACTAATATAATACACAAAATACTAGTAGCACACAAAACACATAATACTTTAAAGAAATATCATCACTCGCTTTATAACGAGTGAAAGAAAATATAAAACTTACCTACCACGAAAGTCATAAAAATACCCTATTTATAGTAGCATCGATACTACCACAAGCTCAATATACACACCCGATTCTAGAGTAAACACAATACTACTCTATCTTAAGGTAAAAACTACACCACCCACCACTAATGTGGAATTCCCGCCAACGTTCTGGCCAATCACTCCAGGCCAATACTAATGGTTCTCAGACACCTTACTTGTATCTTATCTGAACCAAGTTACTTCCAACAATGCCCCGACCAGGCACCTTATCCTAGCCCTCATTCTCTAATCAACCAGATCGAAATGAGTGTCTCTACACTCCACATCATAACCATTATTCCGCCCCTAAATACCAAACAACTTGCCCACGCAGTCCCTTTTGCTTTCTCAATAAAAGAGAGCATACTACCGGCCTCCCCTTCCTGTTCAATAAATTCTCCCTGGTAGATATCCGCCAATGGTGTTACATGAACACTGTTCCTTTAGATGTGTTAGTGTCACCTATTTCGGAAGCCTATCATTCCACTGAAAGTCTCTCTCTCCTTATACCTACCTTATATAAGTATACGGCCTCCCTAACCGTACAACTCTTCATTCACCGTCGGCCCCCGACCGACCTCGTGCAAACATTTGAGAATCCATATTCTCCTCAGTCCAGTTGTCCAATAGAAACTTGATGTTACAAATTTCCATCCGGTTCTCCATGGGAAAAACTTCCCACACCCACCCTAGTGGTGACTACGTTCCCACTGTTTCAACACTACTCCAGTGGGGGAAGAATTTTCCTCCATCCTACTTCGACATGTATCCCTTATCATGGCTCTCTCAACTTTAATTTAACGTCATTTTGGATCCTATGCTTAGTAACACTCTCTAACCCTAGCGGTACTTGGAAAACTATATCTACTATATTTAGTAGTCGTTGTAGTAGGATAAAAAATGCTACAAAAGGGAGCGACCTCCAAAGCAGTCCTCATCCCTGACCACTATTAGCAGTTCTTGGTAAATCCCATCTCACGACGCCTTCACAACAACCTTTCCAGGCGCCCCCCTTCAATCGACCTACTAACCTCACGCGAATGAGCAAAAGGTTCAATAGCGTCTACCTCAAGGCAGGAGAACGGAATCTCACCAGAGAAATCAACGACCTTAACCCTAAGGTTCTATATCAAGTCAAAAGTAACGCTGAAAACGTAAATCTTCCACACAGATTCCTAAGGACTCTAGAACCTGATGCTCTGATATTATTTATGACAACCCGCTCACCAAAATATGAGGTGGCTAGCCCTATACTCCAATATAACAAGAATCATGGATGGAATCATTCTCAGCATCACAACAAATATATGAAGTATACGGGATAAACACCCAATTTTTAAGAAAATTGAGTTGCCAAAAATTTTAGTGTTAAAGTTAAAGAAAGAAATTTAAACAACCCAATTTAAAAGAAAGTTGAAATCCAGCAGAACTTATATTACATACACATAAATACACAATAAGGGACCGAATATGCTGTTGGTCAACAGACTCATATAATAATGTTAAACAAGTTCAGTAAATTACATAATACATTACATTAGACAATTACAAAAGCTTAAGAGTCACGTCCGAATAAAAGACTCGATCGTAACTAGAGTACAAGGATGACAATGTCTATTTCAATATGCCCCGTAATACCCGTAAAGCGTCACGGCTCCCCTAACACACCGGAATAGGAAAGTCAAAATAGGCGCCTTTGCGGCGAAACACCTGAGCGAAAACAAGATGCATGCGTAACAAGAAATAGGAACAGGTCAGGGCCCGATTCTATATGATTACCAGATGAATAAAGAGTATGACAGTTATGAATGGTAGATCATGACAATGGTAATAAAAATCTATCTACACAATTTAAAACATAAACTACGACAATTCAAATAATTCATGAATTTTATTTACCTATGCAGGAGGAAAGGGATGATTAACATTAACTAAAAACCTTCATCATATACAATGATTCATTTCATAGTTCCATTCCTTACCAGGAGTTATAATTACAATTATATTCTCTTTGTGGCATTTTATCTCAATTACATGCTCTTTATGGCATTCCATTCCTTATCAGAAATATAATCATTATCATATACTCTTTGTGGCTTTTCATTCCTTAGCAGGAATATAATCATTATTGCATGCTCTTTGTGGCATTTCATTATGCTCTTTTCGGCATTTTTCAACATCAATTCCCACTTGATATAGAATGGTTATATTCACATACATATAACGATTCTAAGACCACCCCTCTGAGTTTCCTACTGGGCGTGCCCCCAAATGACTTTCATCTTCCAGGGGCCTAGAACCTACGGCAACCTGGGCACATAACGCAACGTCGGGAAGTGGCCATATGCCTACGGGATAGTCATGACCACACCCGGAATCATTAGAGAGGTGTGTTTAAGAAAATTATCATTTACCATTTTAATTATGAAGTAAATTATCATTTACCATAATCGTTACGGTAGTTGGATAGAAAATGCTACAAAAGGGAGCGACCTCCAAAGCAGTCCTCATCCCTGACCACTATTAACTGTTCTTGGTAAATCCCATCTCACGATGCCTTCACGGAAACCTTCCCAGGCGCCCTCCTTCAATCGACCTACTAACCTCACGCGAATGCGCAAAAGGTTCAATAGGTTCTACCTCAAGGCAGGAGAACGAAATCTCACCAGAGAAATCAACGACCTTAATCCTAAGGTTCTTTATCAAGTCAAAAGTAATGCTGAAAACGTAAAGCGTCCACGCAGATTCCTAAAGACTCTAGAACCTGATGCTCTGATACTATCTGTGACAACCCGCTCACCAAAATATGAGGTGGCTAGCCCTATACTCTAATATAATAGGAATCATGGATGGAATCATTCTCAGCATCACAAAAAATATATGAAGTATACAGGATAACCACCCAATTTTTAAGAAAAATGAGTTGCCAAAAATTTTAGTGTTAAAGTTAAAGAAAAAAATTTAAACAACCTAATTTAAAAGAAAGAGGAAATCCAGCAGAACTTATATTACATACACATAAATATACAATAAGGGACCGAATATGCTGTCGGTCAACAGACTCATACAATAATGTTAAACAAGTTCAGTAAATTACATAATACATTACATTTGACAATTAAAAAAGATTGGGACTCACGCCCGAATAAAATACCCGATCGTAACTACAGTACAAGGATGACAACGTCTATTGCAGTATGTCCCGTAATACCCGCAAAGCGTCACGGCTCCCCAAAGACACTGGAATAGGAAAGTCAAAATAGGCGTCCTTTGCGACGAAACACCTGAGCGAAAACAAGATGCATGCGTAACAAGAAATAGGAATGGGTCAGGGCCCGGTTCTATATGATTACCAGATGAATAAAGAGTATGACAGTTATGAATGATAGATCATGACAATGGTAATAAAAATCTATCTACACAATTTAAAACATAAACTACGACAATTCAAATAATTCGTGAATTTTATTTACCTATGCAGGAGGAAAGGGATGATTAACATTAACTAAAAATCTTCATCATCTATGATGATTCATTTCATAGTTCCATTCCTTATCTGGAATTATAATTACAATTATATGCTCTTTGTGGTATTTTATCTCAATTACATGCTCTTTATGGCATTCCATTCCTTATCAAGAATATAATCATTATCATATACTCTTTGTGGCTTTTCATTCCTTAGCAGGAATATAATCATTATTACATGCTCTTTGTGGCATTTCATTATGCTCTTTTTGTCATTTATCAACATCAATTACCACTTGATACATAATGGTTATATTCACATACACATAACGATTCTAAGACCACCCCTCTGAGTTTCCCACTGGGCGCACCCCCAAATGACTTTCATCTTCTAGGGGCCTAGAACCTACGGTAACCTGGGCACATAACGCAACTTGGGGAAGTGGCCATATGCCTGCGGAATAATCATGACCACACCCGGAATCACCTATCCAGCGCAGAAAAAAATATACCACAATGCTCATATGGCCTAGGACTATATCCACCCTGCGTTCATTAGTCAGGGGGCATCACCTCGCACGCGAACTTCCCGGAGGATAGCATTTAGAGGGGTGTGTTTAAGAAAATTATCATTTACCATTTTAATTATGGAGTAAATTATCATTTACCATAATCGTTACCATTTTTCTTTTTATATTTTCATTTCCATTTTTACACATATAGGTTTCATTTTATTCGAAACCCTAGTCATTTACATTTTTTTGCAAATAATTCATAATTATCCGGAGCCATACTTAATACATCTTATCATTGTAACCTCAATGAATAAGTAAACTTTCAATTCATCTCCCAAAATTCATGTGTGGTTTTATTGACAACCATCCAGACTAACATAGCTCAATCTAGCTTCTAAAGTCTCCCAAACAAAACACTACAACTCCTAGTTTCATAATAATCAACTAGAACAAAAGAATTCCCTAACATCAATTGGCAAATCCCTGAAAAAACCCCCACGTAACGCATTTCTAATGTAGGGTTGTTACCCAACTCCTCTAGAACTCTAGGACTCTAAGTTTACTTCATATAAGAAGGTTCCTAGGTCCTAAGCCCAAAGAAAAAAAATTAGAATTGAGTTATAAAACTAACTCAAAAACAGCAGGAAAACAAATAGATTCCCCCTAGGGCCGAATCGATTCGCCCTAGAGAATCGATTCGCCCAAAAAGCGAATCGGTTCGGACTAGGAAACCTGGCACTCTATAAACTACCGAATCAATTCGTCTTTGCCGAATCAATTCGGTCCAAGCTGTCCTGGAAGCTGACCCTTTAGAGAATCGATTCGCCCCAATGGCCGAATCGATTCGCCCCTGTGAATTTGCCAAGAATTTTTTTTTCCCAAATCTCAAATATCTTACATTCATACACACATCCAACAATATTAATCTACCCCGAATCATCCTACATGATTATCCAAGATTATAATCCCCAATTTCATCAACATAAACCAAGATTAGGGATTAAAAGACCTTAAAATCCATAAAACCCCTATTTGTTCATTTGATTCCATTAGACAACTATCAATACAATTTATGCATCTTAAATCACATATTACCAAGTAAAAAATTTTCCTTAGAGTAAGAATCACAGATTTTCTCTTGGTAGAAGCAATCCACATCTTCAATCTCCAATTTCTCTCTTCTTTCACCTCTATTCTCTTCCTCTCTCTAACTCTGTTTTTCTCTGTATGTTTAAGACACATAATAGGGAAATTAGGGTATTTAGAAGACCAAAATCGGGACTTAAGTCTAAATTCCCCAACTTAAATGGATAATACCACATTAAAATGACTCACTAATACGCAATTGAGTCAAAGCCCGTCAAAAGTGACCGGAATCTAACAATATAATATGGCACTTATTTTGACTGTCTCGCACCTTCCGGGACTAACTCCGCCCTCTAAAATGGCATCCGGTAATTTTATAATTCATTCTGGGTTCCGGTTTCAATAAAACTAAAATGTCATTTAAAATACATGACACTATAAAACATGCAACTTGGCGATATTTACTTACACATACAGTAAATATGCAACCAAACTAGTAAATATTAACTTTCAACTCACTAAATTAATATTTACTCTGGTTCCAACATTTTATATAATTACTTTATGCAGTAAATTAATATAAAATGAGTTTCCTAAAAGTGAGGGTTGTTACACTAAATTACAGAGAAAAATATTTAAAAATCCATAAATTTTTATGAAATTTTAATTGTAATCTTTTTTAAATTTTAAATAATTAAAATAAATTATGTATCCTTTTTATTTATGAAAATGTATAAACTAGTATTTTGGATTTTAAGGATATAAGAAAAACATATAACAATTATGGAATTTTTGTATGTTGAATGCACATAATATAAGGAAAGGTTAATTTTAGGATTATGTAATCATTTAGTAAAACAATAAAAATTCACATGAGCAATATGAAATAATTATAAAATCAAAATTCTATCTTAAAATTTTCATTCTAATGGTATAATTGTACTAAATTGGCTACAAACAAGATAATAAAACATATGTAGATGAAAACACTTATAATTCGTGAATATAATAATCACTCACGTTTGCAAAAGAAAATCATATTTAAATTTTGATTCTCTCTCATTAATATAATAGTCCGCTTGATATAATTTTTACGCTAGTGTACTATGTGCATCTGCCTCCTAGTATGAAACAATTTACAACAAGCAGAAGAAGCACTGAAATGTATTTGCCCCACGAACCACCAATGGTGACACTCGCTTTGACTCCATGAAAGTAGTACAAAAAGGAACCATTTTGAAAATTCACATAAACAAAGGGAAATATTATTATTTATATGCACCAAACCACATTTTTGAAAAAGACATGTCTGTTTATAATAAAATACAG
This sequence comes from Sambucus nigra, assembly GCA_949130495.1. Classification (NCBI taxonomy): domain Eukaryota; kingdom Viridiplantae; phylum Streptophyta; class Magnoliopsida; order Dipsacales; family Adoxaceae; genus Sambucus; species Sambucus nigra. The sequence continues at coordinate 380,408,013 of OX422220.1, read as the reverse complement.
GAAATAGATCAAATTTAATTGATTATAACTGATGCTCTAGATATAAACTAACATTTAAATTTAATTAAATTGGTGACATTTGCAATGATGAATTCTGATGTTTTTGTTTTAATTAAAATGATGATGTCTTCCTGTTGTGGTTTAAACAATTGAAATGTTTTGATATTAATTTAACCCAAATTTTGACCCCATCATTCAAGAAGAAAGCCCAACTAAAAAAATTACAAAAAAATAATATTGGCTTAATAAAGACTTACAAACCATTGTTCTAGACCTGGACATGGATGCTCATGGGCTTTGTTCTAGACCATAGTTCTTACCATATCTTATGCCTTTTTTATGTGGGGCAAAGTTCCTACACTAAATACACCAACTAGTTCATGAGCAAAAAGGATTATTTGAAGTCAAAACTATCATTCATTTATTATTTGTTTCGATCAAATGAATATACAACTTTGTTCACCTTTTAGAGGAGGACTCATAGTTAACTTGATCAGATATTTTTGTGTTGTGGGTCCTATATTAATTAAGGCTCCAAGTTTACAAAAATCAAATTTTGTCAAATTAATTAATTGGGTTAAAATCCAATTTATCTAACATAATGCAAGTTCCATGGGGAATCTAGTAGAAGTATAGTCCCTCTTAATTTAAGAAATGATTTTATATACTAAGTACCAAGACCGACCATAAGCATGTGCCCATTAGTCACTCCCACATTTCCCAATTTGAAAGAAGCACAAACATAGAAACCTTTTAGAGACCAGAGATAAATTAGTTCCACACTTTGAATTGCTCAATTTCAAGGTGGGTTTAGTTATTGAGATGATTAATTCACAAAGCGGCCGGGTTTTCCTAGAATGGAACCATAAAAGAAATTAAAATGAAATGAAAAGTTAATCACCTCAATTAAAATTGGTGAATGTTCCAATTCCCAAAATAATTCTTTCATTTCTCTCATCCTTTAATACACCATATAGTACATGATTATTTAAATGATTATTTATTCATCCATGAATATCTACTCGGGTGAATTAACTTGTAATTTATTAGGTTTAATTAGTTTAAATTATTCATCGACGTTTAAAATGAGTATATAACGACTCATAAATTAAATTAATACAGTTATGATTAATCTGATATTGCAAGTTGATTTTGTTATATTGGGCTATGAGGGAATACAGATGCCCGGAATGGTAATTTGAACTCGTAAATTGGGTTCCGGGGTAGTCATAACTTTGTGATTTTACGATTTTTTACGATTTTTTTGAATTCATTTTTTTTAATTTTCTAAAAAAAAACAGATCGATAATCAAAATAATTATTTTATTTCTGAAAAAATAGAAAAAAATTCTAATAGGCATTTTGTGATTCGATTTGGCCCAAACACACGATAGGGAGTCCCAAATAATTCGGAACAAACATATGAGTGCTTCTACTGTAACGTAATTTTTTACATTATTTTTTGGAACAAACTGGCGTGTCAGTTTGTTATTGGTTGGTATTCAAGTCCCACTAACGTGGATCCCAAAAATCAACCAATAAAAAAGTGCCACATTAGGTTGTTCCAAAAAACTTTGTCAAAAATTAAGTCAGAAACGTATTTTTGCAAACATATTGCACTCTCATCTGGGAACTCAGTACAATGAGCTTCTCATAATGTTTTGGTCTTAGTTAGCAATAGAAACACTAACTCTTTTCAGTGCCATATAATACGGCCTTAGTTACCTACATAAACACTTAACTCGTAGAGTGCCTATAAAAATAGGCCATCACATGAATCACCAATCACTTCGCTAATCGACCCCTGAAGACACTCTCAAGCCCTTTCTTGCTTTTCACACAAAGCCATCTCTTCATTTCTTTGTTTGTTATTATCGTACATCTATTGAAACTCATGAACAGCAACATGAACACCCTTCAACATTGTTCATCATCTGTGGTTTTGGCTTTCAAACCTCCACCTGGGTTTCACTTCCACCCCAGTGATGAAGAAATATACCAAATGTTGTATGAAAAGATCACCCATGGCCAATTATCGGATAGTGTCCTCCAACATCTTGTGAGGGAGAGGAACCTCTACGAGGAGGAGGAACTCCATGCAATATTTGAGGGGTGCAATAACGTGAACACCATGTATTTCTTCACTCCCTTGAAGATGTTAGCTCAGAAAGGGAAAAATATTAAAAATATTAAACGTACAGTCGGCAAGGACAAGGGCACTTGGAAATGCCAACAAACCAACAAGTTCAAAAATTGGTGAGAGAAACGCAAACTCAGATATTAATATGCGTCTTTTTACAATCAAAGTTGATAACAAAATTCATGTAAAAAAGAAACATACAAAAAACAACCCATATAAAATAAGTATTGGATATGAGTAAGGAAATGTAGCAAAAAGTTGAAGAACATATTTTGTAGATGAACATAAAGAGTGTGTATACCCAAATGCTAAAAAAAAAGTTCCAAAAAAGAATTTAAAATTCGATGTAAAGGATAAATAATTATCATTCAACAATGTAACAAAAAAAGGAGTTATTCTAAATCTTATGCAAATCACAAAACATAAAACAAAATTGTTATCATAAGTCAGATCCGTACATGTGAGGAAAATATAAATTGCATTTTGAGAAGAATTTTTTTTTGGTCAAATAGATTATGTGACTAGATATGAAAACTAACTCAATTGAGTGACATATGGTTATTATGAATTGTACCCCATATCATATTGGAGAGAGGGAGAGATAGAGTACGAACTTGATATCCACTGAGTTGAGTACAAAGGACGATTGTTGAATTTTAGAAGTTTGGTTTGCAAATTTCAATTTCACTCGATAATATTTTGACCAAATAAACCCTAACATATTATATAACCTGATAAGAACACCAAAGGTCTATGTAAAAATAAATTGTTATGATTAATCAAGTATGTTAGTTTTTTCTTTATTAAGCAACTCAAATAACATTATTTACAATTAAACATACAGGTATAGGGTATTACGGTAAAAGTACATAGAGCTTTTCCATTGGCTGCTAACTTGAGTCATCAATTTATACATGAAATACAACTTGTTAGGAAAAATACACTACATGATATAGTCAGTCATCAATAACACCAAAATCAGAAACTTGAACTGTTTAGAACTAGAGAACTACATTAGTCAAGAACAAAAGGTTTCAAATTAATCGTGACTAATAATTTATCACAACGACATCGTACCTAAACTCCAAAAATATTAATTGCATATATTAATTTAAATCCATTCACAAACACAAATGGCGTTGTATGGATAAAATGACATAACCATGAATATAGTTTCCTAATTAAATCTAATTATGCTAAACTTTCCCCTATCTTAATTACTATTTATATTAAGGTACATAGTTAAACCTAATTACTTCTTAGAGTCCATTAATTGGGAAAAAAGTTAGGTTAGGGCAAAAAAGTCAGATTTTGTTCAAGGAAAAAGTGAGAAAATTTTCACATTATAAAATGAAATAGTATTTTTGGGAGTTGCCATGCATTTTTCGATATGTAAAGGATCTAGAAAAAAGGGATTTAGCTTCCATGCATCATAATTTTCATAAGATGATATATTTCCCAAACCATTTGGGTAAACAACTTTCTTAAAGATAACTTTTGGACTTGAATCTTTCCCAGGGAGATACTATCGCATTTAATAGCCATTCAGTGGATGCAATGCATTAAATTGAGCAACCTTCTTGTGAAAACTGTGACAACAAAATCCATACAACCTTTTTTGAATATTCTTTCTTCTCCTTTTTGTGATTGTCTCGTTAAACCTAATTTTTAGAATCGTCGGCCGTTTAATATGCATTCAATGTATTAACTCTTTTACATTTTTACCTCTTTAAGTCCCTTCCCCTTGATGAAGTTCTCACTTGGTTTATATGAATACCCTTTTTAGTGGATCCTTAATATTTCGATTTCATTTACATAGTCATTGGAAAAATGCCACTTGCAATCAATTATTTAATGGTATCATGTCGATGATGTATATGTTGTGGCATACTATTATTGTTACTATTTTGTGCCATTCTAAGCGCTGATTAGTTATGGTTAGGTTAAAATATCCTCTAAGAAATTTTTAGCCATTTTGCTTGTTCTTCGGCTTTAACTAAAGTAATAAATTCAGATTCCATAGCGGATCTTGATAATTTCACCTCAAAGAGTATAAATATATCCACCTGTGAATTTTGAGTTATTGGAGTTAGATATCCAATTATTATTTATGTATATTTTAACAATTGGATATCTTACATTGTGCAGTGCATCCTTAAAGAACACCCTAGATATCTCAGTACTCGTATGATGGATTTGTAATGATCTTATCTAGGATTACTCTTATATTAACATAGATTATTCACTGAACAATGTATATGAGGCCAAGTTCAAATTGATAAAGGTATTATATTAACATAGATTATTCACGGAACAATGTATATGAGGCCAAGATCAAATTGATAAATGTATTAAACTCCCTAAGACATTAGAATATTCTAAATTTATTCATTATAGTTTGATTGATAGGTTCTTTCATTAGACTCATATCGTATTCATGATATATATCATGAAGTTCTCAACACATTTCTATTAATCTTAATAGTTTTAGTAATCTTGAGACAAAAGGAGACATCCTCCATGCTTAAATTTTAAACTTCAAATATCAAGATTGTGACAAAATGAATCCATTGGAAATTCTAGTAATATTGATTCCAATGACATCCTCCATGACTAAATCTCCAACTTCAAATATATTCTTTAGCGTATGTTTTATAGGATTAGTAACATCATTGTTTATACCATTAGAATTTTGTCTATATACAAGCACACAATGTCATATCCGTTTTGAGCGCTTTTGGGAGAAACACATTTGTTGCACTTATTTATCTTAAAACCATTTGACTTCATCACATTGAAACAAATTTCATGCTACTTTTTTTGTGCTTGCTCAAACCATAGAGTGATTTGATGAGCTTAGGAACTTCTTTCCCCTTTGCAAGATCAATAAAACATATCATTTTGTTTATATACATTTTTCATCAAATTCACCATTTAAGAAAGCTATTTTGACATCCATTTAATATATTTCCAAATCATGTATTGTAGTTATTTCAGTTAACGTATGTGCGAATGAAATTCATGTAACTAGTTAATAAATGTGGAAATAATGACTTGGATTACAGAGCCCTCCTCCCCACCAAGCCATCATGTTCATGTAAGTCTTCACCACCCTTTCCTAGCTCAGATAACGCATTGAATAATATGCGTACTAGGCAAATGCAACTAACCTTTGTTAAAATAACAATTGAAATGAATATCTTTAGCATCACCAAGCAAGTAGGTGACGAGGAACATTTACATGACACGAATTTTATTGACGAGGTAGAGACGAACATTTTGAGTGTAATAATTTTAAGGATTAACTTGAGGAATGTTTAGTGACAAGTCGTGAGAGCGAGAGAGTGTATTTCGAATTTGATCACGAGGTGAGTAGGGTGAGGGAGATGCCAAGTGAGGGAAAGATTGAAGACGATGTGAAAAATGTTAGTTAGGTCTTGCGATTCGAGGAAATAACGCTGAGGGAATCATATAAGGTTCCCTTCGATATTAAATTTCCTAAACTCGAATTGAAAAGGCTACATTCTAATGTCAAATATTCTTATTTGGGGGAAGATGAGACATAAGTTATTGTTGCCTCCTCTAGCCTAGATAAGGATCAAGGAGGGAAGATTATAGAGATTTTGAGGAAGCCCAGTGGTGCTTTTGGTTGATCTATTGTAATTTTGAAAGGAATAATTCCCTTGATTTGTACCCATAAAATCCACATAGAGGAGAACGTGAAGCCCTAGGGAAATGCTAAGAAGATTGAACTCGATTATGAAAGATGTGGGGAGAATAAAAATCGTAAATTTTTTGGATAAGAGCGTCATCTATACCTTCTCGGATAGTAAATGGGTTTGTCCAATCCAAGACATTCCCAAGATGTCGGGAATCACCGTGGTTGAGAACACAAAAGGAGAACTTATTTTAAAACTTACGGCCACCGGTTGGAGCAATTTCATTAATCACTGGAAATAATGCCGACACTAAGAAAGACCATTTCCCTTTGTCGTTTATGGATCAAATGATCGAAAGAGTATCGGGCAATCCATTTTACTAATTTTTAGATGGTTATTCCTATTATAACCAAATAGAAGTTGATGTTCTTGATCAAGAGAAGACTACCTTCGCATGTCCTTTTGAAACTTTTTCCTACAAAAGGATGCCATTTAGATTATATAATGTGGCAGCGACCTTTCAAAGTTGCATGTTAAGTCTTTTTAGTAACATCATTGAGAGAGGACTTGGGGTGTTTATGGATGACTCGAGCATTTTCGGCTTCTCGTTTGACCAATGTCTTGCTAACCTTGAGAAAGTACTTTCCCGCTCTGTGGAAAAAAACCTAGTACTAAATTCGGAGAAATTCCATTTCAAGTTCTCGAAGGTGTAATTCGGGGCCACATAATATCATCCAAGGGGATAGAAGTGGATATGGAAAAATTTTACATCATTTTTGAACTTCCCCAACCCATGTTATTAAAAGATGTACGCTCATTTATGGGGCACGTGGGATTCTATTGTAAGTTTCTTGAGCATTTTGGCTCCATATGTAGACCCTCAACTTACTTACTCCTTAAGGATTCCCTATTTGAGTGGAGCGAAGTGTGGCAAGACGCCTTTGAGAAATGGAAGAGAATGCTTGTCTCCGCTCCCATAATGTAAGCTTCAGATTCGACTATCCCAATCGAGCTAATGTGTGATGCGAGTAACTAAGTGATTGGGGAGGTTTTAGGGCAAAGGAGAGATAATAAGGTAAATGTCATATACTATCTTAGCCGAACTTTAATCGTACCCCAATTAAACTACTCCACCACAGAGAAAGAGTTTCTAATGGTAGTGTTTTCCCTTGATAAATTACATTCATATCTTATCGGATCACCCCTTATATGATCTACTGACCACGCGGAACTAAAATACCTCCTTTCCAATAATGATGGAGAGTCGCGCCTCATTACGTGTACCTTGTTATTCCAAGTATTTGACCTTTTCGTAAAAAATAAGAAAGGATTAGAAAATTTCATAGCCGACCAGTTGTCTAAGCTCTCGTATGACATACCTCAAGATCGCGTACCTATAGATGAGTATTTTCAGGACAAACAAGTTTTTTCTACATCCTCTATACCTTGGTTTGTGCACATTGTGAACTATCCAGTGATGGGGGTTGTTCCCTCCTATTGGATTCGACAAGAGAATATGAAGTTTTTCACTGGGTTGTACATGTTCTTTTATGACAATCCATTCTATTTAAGCATCGCGCATACCAAATAATCTAGAAGCGTGTACCGGACGATGAGATCCAAAGTGTCATCCGATTTTGTCACTCAAAAGCATGTGAAGGCCACTTTTTCATGAAGAAGATAACCACAAAGATTCTCAAATGCAATCTCTATTAGCCATTATGTTATGGGATGTGAGTGTATTTGATGATCATTCGAGAGATGTAAAAAAAAATGAACGCTATTACTAGACATGATATGATGTCGTTGACCCCTGTCCTTTCTACTGAGATGTTCAACTGTTGGGACATAAACTTCATGGGATCCTTTCTTCCCTCTTTTGGATTTCTATACATCCTTACTGCGGTTGCAAGAATGACAATAAGGTGATGGTAAAGTTCATTAATGAACATATAGTTTCTAATTTTGGTGGTCCTAAAGTCGTCATTAGTGACAACAGATCGCACATTTACAATAAGTCGTTCGAGAAGTCAATGAGGAAATATGGAGTTATCCACAAGGTTAGGAGAACATACAACAATCAAACAAATGCACAAGCTGAGCTGGCTAATCGAGTGAACAAACTCATTATCAAAAATATCGTTGATCCCAGTCATTAGGATTGGTCCATCTGATTACTCGATGTGATATAGGCTTATCAAACCTCTTACAAAAACCCCATCGGGATGTTACCATTTTGATTTGTGTATGGAAAGCCTTGATACCTCCCCGTCGATTTATAACACAAGGAGTTTTGGGCAATTTAGAGGTTTAACTTCAACTTGGATAAAGCATGTGAAATGCAAAAGCTCCAATTAAATGAGTTGGAAAACGTACTCAATGATACGTATGAGAGGACTCGAATTACAAAAGAACGGATGAAACTTTCCCATGATCGAAACGTAAATTGCAAAGTGTTCTATTCGGGATAAAAAAATGATCCTTTACAAATCACATTAACTCTTGTTTCACGAAATGTTATGGTTAAGATAGTCCACACTCTTTGTTGTGAGGCAAGTGTTTCCACATAGTGAAATAGAGGAGGAGGATCCGAAAAATCGGAGCACATTCAAAATTAATGGACAACGCCTAAAGCAGGAGTGTATTGGGGAAGTGAAGATAATTTTATTGTCGGACCCCGTTTATGGGGATGAGTAGCTTTTAGAGAGAGTTCGTCGCACCCTCATTTCATATAGGGTGAGTATTAGTTGCATAAAGGAGTCGTGTGAGTGCGTCATGTGTTTAGGAATCGATTGTTTGCGTTATATCGAGAGTGGAGTTTTTTTTATTTTCAAGACGCGTTTCGAGAGTGCCAAATGAGCCCGTGGTAACTTTGATGATATTCAGTCGACAACTGTGAATTTACGTCAAATCCTTAGAGGCTTTTAGAAAACCCACCTCTGTGCTTGAGGGAGTGTGAAAATTGCGAGGAAAATGCAAAAATGTGAAGTCATTTTATTAGAAAATATATCCCTCATGGTAAGCGATTAAAAAAAGTCAGTGCTGAATTTCGAACCGATTCAGTTTTTGAGCAAAACAGTTGGTTCCTCACACGAACGGATTCGCTTTTCTGAAGCTAAAACCTAATTTTTCCCACTTTATTTCTTCTTTTACTCCCCACCTTTCACATTCACTCCACCAAAAACTCTTCCTGTTTCCTCCACACATGAAATTACAACCAAAAACACTCCCTCTACCTTCAAAGCCTTTCATTTTCCAATACCATTCATTTCCCCCCAAAACTAACCTTTCATTTTCCCACCTTTTTCTATCTATAAATACCCCCTCCACCATTCATCCTCACACTTCCATATTCTCTCCTTTGCTAGAATTATCACTACTTATTCCTAAGTTCCATCCAATTATTACATGGATCCCAAACAATACCTGAAGAATATAAGTCCACTTAAATGCCCGAAGGCCACGAGAGGAAAATTTTAGTTCTCCATAGGAAATTATTTGATGCAACGCCTATTTTGGCGCACGTCGCACCTTAGTCATCGAAAGGAGAATTGTTTGGGACGATATCATCGAGAATGTTATGTCACTCTTATCAAGGTTCAGGTGGAAAAATTTATAAGCCGATGACGAAGGTCCCACATATGAAAACATATCCAAATTATTTTACGAGACTCTCATTCGCACCTCCGATGGGAATTACCAGACATATATAGATGGGGTGGTGATTTCTTTATTGAAAAAAATTATCAAACGAAAGATGTAAGCAGGGGGGTCAAACACTTCAAGAACTACAATTACCCCTACCACCAAAAGGGAATCACCCACATCGAGCTTTCTAGCCGTAATGCTCCGGACACTCCTTGGACTAGTGAAAGTTTCCCATCTGGGTGACTTTTGTCTCATACCCGGTTGCCTAACCTCATCACATGTGGAACCTTCGTACCGATGATGAGTGATTCCTCAATCTTCTTGCGACACGATATCTTTCTCTATTTTTTGTTAGACACGACGTCCAAGATAATCCTAGCACATGTATACTTCGATAAAATCACAAGTGTGTCTTATTTCCCCACTGGAACAACTTCTATTCTACATGTCCACTCTATCACATCTCTATGCCTAGAAGCGTCGGATCAAAGCATGTTATAACTTATGGAATTGATTACTATTGATTACGGGGGACTACTGAGTGAGGTACGATTAGAAAGCGTTTGAATTGAAACTATAACGGGAATTAATGATGATATAAGATTACGGGCAGCAACGGAGGGGTTTCAAGTACTGAGATGACATTAGAAACCAATAAGAGACCTGGTAACCTTTTGAGATAGTTTTAAGTACTCAAATTGATACGGCGAGAGAGTTATCAAACGAAAAGTATATTATGTGTAATGTTTGGGGTAAACTTGCTACATATGAGATTAACTAGATGAAATGTGTGAACATCTATATTAATATATGATTACTAAGGCTGTGTGAATGCCTAAATGTATGGATTTACTTATGTGTATGACATACCTACCATACTTGCTATCACGGGAGGTTAGTTTTATTTTGGAAAAGGACCCTCTTATCCTTGTGTGCCTTCGGGGGGATTTAGACTGGTACCTTAAGGACGTAGGGTTGTGAATGACTTATTTGTTAGTTGATAAGTCAGCTGACCATGGGAGCGTAGGTATGTGTGTCACCCATGGGTGTGTGAACTATGTTCGCCTCTAATACGAGTGATTTGTATTTAGACGGTTCCTGAGTGATTCGAAACTTGTGATCCTCACGTACGTGATGTTCCAGGATTTGATAGCAGTGTATGAGGGCATCGTAGGTTCTATCCTTGTAGGGTGCCTTAATTTCGTAAGAGATATTATTACGGATTTGTATACATGTACTTGAGATTGCTAAATTCTGTTGCTTAGTAGATGTGAATAACTAAGATATTTTAAATGGGTTAACAATGAGAATTTAATTAAATATTGAGATAAGTAATTTAATTAATGTGACATGAGTTATACATGTGGATAATTTGGTGGTTACATGTAGATAGTTTATGTTAGAATGCGAAGGCAGGAGTGGTACAAACTAGTTAGATAGTGGCATAACTAGGATGGGTCAAAGGCATACGTTAGGCGTGCACAGTAGTTGAGAGGTAAGAAACTCATGTGAGAGTACGTAACTAATGTGTTTATAATATGTGATGTTTAATTGTAATTTAAATCACTTTCTAAACTTTTAAACTGTTTTCACATCGGGCTCTGACCCATTTTTCTCCAAATTTATTTTTGTTTTGTAAAAACCTTTTAGGTGCCCAGCCACAGGGACGCCAAGCATAGGAGTTCCATTCTGATGATGTGTTGTAGCTGCTGTGGAAGTTATAGGATATTGGTAGTAGACTCCCTCATTTTATTCTTGATTCCTTCAGAGTCAGTTGTATCAATTAGGGGATGCCGCCCATTCTTATTTAGAGGTTGTAATTGAAGACTTTCATTATTTCCATTTTTGGTTTATTATTTATTCAGACTCTTGCATTTGGACATTATCTACTCTAACATCTTTATTATCGGAGTGTTTACTCCAGACTTATTTGATTTCATCTCGTTAAGCATTTATATGAGATTGGTTATGCGATTGTTGGTTTATTAAAAAAATTCTTGTTTAATTGTTGGTAATTAATAAAATTTGACATATCTCTCTTTTTAAATATTAGGTGGCTAGTAATTAATTAAATGTTATCGACGGTGATGCTAAGACTGAACCAACTTGATATTCTGTATTAATTTAAAAAAGGAGTAGCTACCCGGTATTTAATTAGATGAGGTGCCACAGTTTTAGAGAGAGGTCGCCTCACTCCCGTTGCTTATAGGGTGAGTATTAGTTATATAAAGGAGTTGTATGAGTGCGTCATGTGTTTAGGAATCGATCGTGTGCGTTATAGCGACAATGGAGTTTATTGATTTTCAAGAACTGTTTCGAGAGTGCCAAGTGAGTCCATGGTAACTTCGACGAAAATGGTGAATTTAGGTCAAATCCTCAGAGGCTTTTAGGAAACCCACCTCTGTGCCCGAGGGAGCGTCAAAATTGCGAAGAAAGCGCAAAAATGTGAAAACATTTCATTCAAAAAATTAAACCCTCAGCAAGGGATTTGCTAAAAAATCTAACCCTCATCGTAAGGGGTTCAAAAAAGTCAGTGCTGAATTTCAAACTGATTCCGTTTTTAAGAAAAATAGTTTGGTTCCTCATGCGAACCGGTTCGCTTTTCTGAAGAAAAAACCTAAATTTCCCCACTTTATTTTCTTCTTTTCCTCCCAACCTTTCACATTCACTCCACCAAAAACTCTTCCATTTTCTTCCACCCATGAAATTACAACAAAAAATACTCCCTCTACCTTTAAACTCTTTCATTTTTCAATACCATTCATTTTAACCTTTAAGTTTCCATCTTTTTCTATCGATAAATACCCCCTCCACCATTCATCCTCACACCTCCATATTCTCTCCTTTCCTAGAATTCCCCCTACTTAATCCTATGTTCCATCCTATTATTACATGGCTCACAAACAATACCTAAAGAAATTTATGTGCACTGAAATGCTCGAAGGCGACGAGCAGGAAACTTTTTGTTCTCCACAAGAAAGGAATTGATGTAAAGCCTATTTTGGCGCACCTTATCTATCGAAAGGAGAATTTTTTGGGAGGACATCCTTGAGAATGTTGTGTCACTCTTATCAATGTTTAGGTGGAAAAATTTGTAAGATGATGACGAAGGTCCCATATATGAGAACATATCCAAATTATTTTACAGGACACTCATTCGTACCTTCGACAAGAATTACGAGACATACACATGAAAAAAATTATCAAACGAAAGATGTAAGAAGAGGGGGTCAATTAATTCAAGAACTACAATTACCCCTACCACCAAAATGATATCACCCACATCGAGTTTTCTATCCGTTAGGCTCCGGACACTCCTTGGACTAGTGAAATTTTCCCATCTGGGTGACTCTTGTCTCATACTCTATTGGCTAACCTCGTCATATCTGGAACCATCCTACCGATGAAGAACGATTGCTCAATCTTCTTGCGGTACGATATATTTCTCTATTTTTTGTTCGACACTATGTCCAAGATAATCCTAGAACATGTATACTTCGATGAAATCACAAGTGTGTCTTATTGCCCCACCAGCACAACTTCTCTTTTATATGTCCACTTTATCACATCTCTATGCCTAGAAGCGGGGATCAAAGAAATAAAGATGCCCGCAACTCAAGACCTCATCTCGAACAAATTTTCAAAAACATTGAGATGAGGGGGTGGGGGGGGGGGGGGGAGGAAAAGAAGAGGAAGACACCGAAGAAGACAAAGAAGATGTAGAGGGGTATTTCAACCATGGGGAGAAAGAGGACGATGATCAGGCAGAACCGAATTTTGAGGAAGACTTTGACGAGCATGCATATGAAACAACGATAATAAATGCATGTATGCATAAAATTGTGTGTTGTCTTGATGGTTTTCTACTAGAATACCACCAAGATAGGGATGACTTTCTTTGTGATACCTACATGATGATGCGACTCTAAGTTGATCTCTAACGTTTTAGCATAGGCTCAAGGGTCAACTTGCCTGCTTACTATATGGATCGGGCCCTCTTGTTGAGCATCTTTTGGGCATGCATCTTATTATATATTTTATTTTATTTGGAATTGTTATATATTTCAGGAAACTATCAACTATCTTCTCTCATTATAAATAAAAATTTGTGTTTATGTTATGTAGTACCATTCTTGCATTTTAAATATTGTTCGTTTTATATTTCAAACCCATTTCTTTTCTTAATTATATTTTCATCCTTTACATTGAGGACAATGCAATCTCTAACTTGGGTGGGTGGTGGGGGGGGGGGGGGGGGTACAAGTGCATCTTTTAGAAACTTCACGACTTTAAAATGCCCCAAAACATTGAAATTTTTTAAAAAATAAAATTTTTTCAAAATTTCAATTTTTTTTTCAAAATAAGTAAAAATTGGAATTTAAAATCCATAAAAATACTATTAAATTTTTGTTTCAACTCTCAATTTGTAATAATTCCATGCATAAAGCCGAAATTGAAAAAAATGGAAATTGAATAAAAATTGACGATTTGTACGAATAATTTTTTTTTTTTTCCATTCTTCATTATTGAGTAATTTAAATAAATTCGTCATAGATCTCTAAATCATTGTTTTGATTGGTTACAGGAAACAAGTGGAAATTTTGTTCTGAAAACGTGCCTAAAAATGTCTCTAAAATACAAATAAAAATAAAAATTAATCTCAAGACGCATATGATAATTTGATTAGTTATTCGAACGCATGACGCTAGGCCATTGTTTTTGACCAAATAACTTTATCCATAAAAATTCTAGAAAATTATCCAACTTTTGGAAGACAACTTGAGCCAAAAATCATATCCCTTTCGTTTGTTAACCCAAAAAAAAAGAAATTTAGCTCGGAGTTATGAAAATTGATTTTTTTATAATTTTCAGTCCTTCCGGTATAGAAATAAGTTAGAAAAACATAAAAAAAAATGGTCAAATGAATAAAAAACGAAAAAAATATGCAAAATAAAAAGAATTTGAAATTAAAAAGGAGATAAAATGAGCAAAAGCCGAAAAAGTGCCAATGAACCTTCAGATGAAAATTTTCCAACTCTAAAAAATTTCAAAAAAATTACATTGTTACCAAAAATACCTTGACCTGCAAAAGTCCTAACCGAATCCGAATAACGAAGTTGATCACCACGTAGAAAGCTAAAAACACAAAAATATAATAAAGAGAACGAAATGGTACGAAAAAAGAAAGACATTTTCCCATTTTTCAATGATCATAATCTGTTCATGAGATCATTTCACCATAAAATTTCCGGTTTTTAATTTGTGTGCGTGAACTCTTGTCCATTATACTTACTCATAATTTCGTGTACACGGAGAGAAAAAAATCCATTATCCGAGAGATTCGTTTGTGAGTGCATCTCGTGAGAAATTGAATTAAATCGTGTTTTTAAAAAGAAACGTAATGATCAAATGATGGAAGTTAACGGTCAATTTTTGGCTTCACACACACACACGCTATGAATTGAGATTTATGACATAATGTTTTGTGATAATTGTTGTGAAATTTAAATTACACGGTTTTAATTATTTTGATTTTCCTTTGAGTCATACCATGTGGTACAAAATGAAGTTTATGGTTACGAGACACCACTCGTCCTACTAGGTCAATTTAGGAGTTTAACGACTTGGTACATATGCTCACTGCAATCGCGTGCCCGAAAAAAAGGTATTCTATTACATAATTGATAAGTGTTATTATAAGAACCTATTTCGGATTTTTTTTACATTTCTCGGGACTAGCAACATTCTAAGTTAGGGGGTTTGATTTTACAAAAATATTCCAAATTTATCCCTCTGAAGAAAGAGCTAATATGAAGATTGAAGATCTCAAGTTCACAAATACATAGGAAGAAACAAAACCTCTATTCGAGCAGTGAAGAAGTTACGAGAATTTGAACTTGGAGAAAAGTCCATGGAGGAAGAAGCAAGTTAAAGTGCAATAACAAACCCAAATACCGAATCGACTTGGTTTCTGTAGTGAACTAGTTCGCTTGGCCTTGAGGGATCCAAAAGTTCACTTTAATCCCAGGGTTCAATTTTTCGTGGGATTTTTTTTATCATTTCCGAAGTTGTAGCTAGAGTTATTAGGGTCAATGTTTACCACTTTGGCCATCTTTTGAACTTGTATAAGCCTTTTAGGAGTCTTAATTTTCATTTTATACACTTCGTTAGGCAAGGAATTAATCATTATTCATTGGAGAACAAATAATTCAATTTGCACATTAAATTAATTGAAGTTCTTGCATTTTGGTGTCAAGTCTTACTCTTACAACTTTATTTCTTCATAATTGGTATAAATTTCTCAATTATTTATTATTATTTCATTGTGAATGCTTTCATGAAAAAGATGATTAGTATAGAATTTAATTACATATCTAGCTAAGTTGTTTATGGGTTCGAAAACATGAACCAAACCTAGAGTATTCGACTTAAAACGTACAATTCAACATAATTGAATAATAAATTTTTTAATTTTATCTATTGATCGAGACTAGTAGTGTAGATCCCTTAACTCAGTTTGTTAAAAGTATACATAGTGTTTGAGGATGGATTAAATGTATTGTAAATATATCATTCGCTCTAATTAATTTGTGTACCAATTATTGCATGAGTTAACTCCCAAACATATTTGGTGTGTCGAATGGATTTGTACTTTTCTTTTAATTAATTAATTAATTTCTATAATTTTATATTTATCGGAGACACTCTACCATTTGGGGATTGGATCCCAACCGTATTTTCCAAAAGTGTTTTAAAACAAAAAAATTTCAATCTTTACTTTAAGTAGTTTAATTTCGTACTTTCATAGCTTAATTTGCCTAGGTAATTTTAAATTTCTTAGAGTAAAAAATTATCATCTTTTTAATTTCTTTTTCTGTGTCAAAGCCAATATTTAAGAAGCCAACCCTACATCCGTAGTTAATGACCTATTCCATGAGGATTTGACCCCATCTTATCCGGTTTATTACTTGATCGATCGATTTGCATTGGATCCGTAAGTACACACATATCACACATTTTTTTATAGCTCATCAATAAGCCGCTGTAGTAGATGGTAAGGTAAAAAATATGTAAGGTTAATTTAAATACTAATTAATATCTTTTGATATTAACTCAGAAAATAACTTTAACAATGGTGGTTTCTACTAATGTTTTGAAAACTCTCATTGTAGATTTCATAATCAATCTTGATATTATCATCCATTGATATCAATTGTCGGTACTCACCTTAGGGGACCGAAAATGATTAAAAAGGTAATATTGTAAGACTGATATGGAGGATGGGAATACCATTGTAAATCTTAACACTGCATTTGGAACCTTCCAAATGGGACATTGTTAAGTAAATTACCACACTTATTAACCCTGTATAACCATTTTCACATGCCTTTAAAAAATTTATGGTACTTCCCTTTTTTTGAAGAGATTTTACAAAAGATGTAGATCATTGAATGTCCATTTTTTGCGTAGGTGGGCTGAGATAAAATCCTCGATAGGAATAGTTTCACACCCATGTATGGTTAATTTATCTATAGGGAGAAGTCGACTCCCAATTTTGCAGGCATTTGACATAAGCACTTATTAAGTGCAAATTCGATATAGGAAAAAGGGCCCTAAGATGAAGACACCTACTAGGATGGGCATCCTCCTATGATACCAGCTAATATTCCACAGTAAAAAATAAAGAGAAAACAAACGTGGCTTCCAATATATCATATACCTTCCCTTGGATGCAATAACCCCAGTGCCTTTGTATAGACACGTGGAATCATAAAGTGACATATAGACAACAATTGACACCTGAAAAAAAAGTAAAATTATTATTTTAAACATATTAAATCTCTTACGTGATAACTTGAGGTTTCTTATTTGTATTATACACAAGCCACCATGGCATTTCCCAAACAATTTACTAAAATAATCTTTTTATAATTGAAGAATTTTCAAAGTATCTTTACACCTTATTTTACCATTGGGATATCATGTGTATCTATAGGTATTAGTCACAATATGAATGGGTGGGGAGGCCATAGTTTCCTAAAAAGGAACATGGAAAAATACAAGGATAATTATTGGATATAAATAGACAAGAAAATCCTCATGCCTAAAGGCATGACTAAATTTTTGAAATCATATCACATGCTTACGACATGCATAATTAAACAAAGTCGTCTTCTTGTTAACTGAAACTTCTGTGTTAGTTCTAATTATAAACCTAAATAGTCAAAATCATAAGATATCAATATATAAAAATTAAAAGAACATCAATACAAACATTTTTAAATGTTATACAATATTGCATGAATTTTATATGTGAAAACTATCGAACTAAATGGGTCGCATCAACCAAATACTTACTTAAAGACATCAACGTATGTTTTTAAATTTAATATATAAACTCACATATGGTGTGACGTTCTCAGTTGTATTTTATTCTAATTAAAATTGTGAACCATTAAGTTAGGTGTCAATTGTATTGGCAATAAACGAAAAGAAACAAATTGTAAGTAAGGCTAGGCAAATGGAACTTAAAGTTGACAATTGTGGAGCATTTGTTTTGCTTCAGTAAACAAACAACGTACGTGGTTGGCACGAATAAAGTTCACCTCTCCATCAATAACCATAAAACTAATTAACATAGTAATTACACATCCATTCAATGTAACACAAAATAAAGTGCAATTTAAAATTGAAATAATTATTGATTCAGAGAAATGACATATTATTGGTGCAAAATAGGTAAAGAAACATGCACCCCCTCCACTGCAACTAAACGATGATATAAATCATACCCCAGACCACCACACAAGCCACCCCTATTCACCGTGGGCTAAACGACTTTCTGCTCACACCCCACTGTATAATGCCACAAACACTACATTACCAGTTACTAAACCACAATATACACTTAGAGGTCTCATAACACCACTATTGGTTCGAGAGAGAGGGGGAGTCGTCCTACACCTTTCACGGGCATCAAATACCAAACGAGGGATGACTGATGACGAGTCCCCTACGATAAAATGAGTATGTTTACCTTGTGCTGGATCGTAGGTTGAGGACATACACTATACCGATACACCTCATGCGAATCTTAATATGGAATGTTAGAGAAGTTGGGAGTCCTGTATTCATCCACCTCATCTGGCTTCATCTCCCTCATATGTTGGTGGTACCGGATGCTCGCTTGGATGTGCATCGGTCTATTTTGGAAATTGGGAGGTTGGCTTTTCAAAACAACATAGTCTCCCCAGCCTTGGACCAATCAGGAGGCATCTTGATTTTGTGGTTAGATTGCGTAATCACGGTACATGAATTTACAGTTTCACCTAGGTTCATCCATCTCTTTGTGGAGAATGACCCGACCACTGGGCCTTCTGAGTTTATAGCAGTTTATATGTCGCCACAACACTACAAAAAAAAGTTCTTTTCGAGACGATTAAAATTTGGGTCTCTAAAACTAACCTTATGAGACGGCTAAAATTAACCGTCCTAAAAATTACTCTTTTTTAGACATCTTTTGTTACCCGTCTCAAAAATTACTATCGAAAGAGAAGACAAATTTATACCGGTCTCAAAAACTATACCTTATGATATGGCTAAAAGAAAGTTTGGTTCCCTCCACTAAAGTTTTAATCTACCGCTTATTCTATCACCTAAAGAGCCAAAGAAACTAAGAAAACAAAAAGACCCAGCCGTTGTTCTCCTTCTTTTCACCCTCACCTTCATCGCCCAAGACCTAGCCCTAGCCGCTCTAGCCCTAACATCAGCCCAATCCATCGCTCATGTCGCTAATTAATAATATTATAATTTTTTACTCAGGTATTGGTTATTTTTTTGTTTATCATTTATGCCATTCCTATGTGTTAAAGGGTTTATGTTCTTAATTGAATTTCTTGGAAGATCGCATAATAGGGGGCGACTAGTGCCATACTGATTTAATCTGTGGTGCAGTTACTAATTTTATCAAATCAGTGGATACACCATTGGTTTTAGCAATTTCATTTCAGTTATGTGTTTAATAGTTGAGATTTAGTTTATTCTATTTATGTTTCCACTACTGCAATCAATAATACATGGTTGACGTTAAAATTTGTAATATGATTTTTGGATGATGCAGGAAGAAACTAAATGATTTGATTGGCTGAGCTAATCTAGTTCTGGACATTCAAGTTATACTATCGTCAAATTGATATGGATAAAGGTAATTTTGATTCTTAGTCATTGATTAATAATAATATTAGTTTTTGTACTCGATTGGTTTGTAGTGGTGATAGGAGGTTGAGGGTGAGCTAATTAAAACCCGAAATGTTATCTGGTTGTTGTAGTATAGTTTTAAGATTAATTTATGAAAAATATTTGTATACTTGATTGTGTGAATTTTAGTTAGAATTATTTATATATTTGTTTGTGTTAATTAATTCATGTCCTTTGCAAGTAGTTAATGACATTAATTTAATTTACTATTCTATTATAATTTTATTTTGTAATATATGTGATGGACCCAAATTAATTAAAACATGTATCACCATTATAAATATCATTAATGTTATCCAAGTATCTCATGGGAAACTATGAACCATGGACATGGATACGAGTGTCTTATCTGACACGACACAGACACAATGACACATCAAACTTATAAAATAACGACACGACATAAACAAGACATGATGATATCTAAATATATTTTTATACTTGTATATATACATATACATACTTTCATCTACTTTGCATTTCAAAAACAAAAATCAAATGTGAAACTAATTTATTAAAATTAACATGGTTTAATACTTCAGAATGACAATTAAATCGTAAGTCAAATATATGTATTTAAATTAATCAAGATAATAACTTCATTATTTTTACTTTTTTTCTTATTATTCATACATCCTTGAAGATTTAATTTTACAAGATGACATTTGAAATTCTTAGTGTTCTTTAATTTTGGCACCCCGTCGTGTCCACAAAATGTTTGGGCCATGTTCGTGAAGTGTCTGACATTTTTTTAATGCCAATCAAGTCTTACAAGCCATGTGGAGTATGGTATGAGTGTTAGAGTGTTCGACATAGGTACGTCACCTTTGGAGAAGTGTATGTGCTTCTTAGGTGGGAAATGTCCATTCTCTCATTGGACTCAATTTTTTTAAATATACTAGTAAAAGTTTGTTTTGGGTGGCGACAAATATAAATTAAGTGGCATGGAAAGAGTCATGAATAACTTCAAAGGTATTAAAGTAACCTGAGAGAAGGATCGCATCCTCACCGGGATCCTGGTTACCGAAATTAACTAGTATATGCGCTTATTATATGGTTGAAAATGAGACTTAGGAGCCAAAAAATCAAAATAGGAACTTGGTGGCATAATAAGAGACATGAACACCCTAGAGGAATTAATGTATCATGTGGGAAGATATGGTTTCATCATTGGAAATATAGTTTCCAAAATTATCTCGCTTTTGTATGTTCTTTTACGTGTTAAAAATGGGTTTGGAGTCGAAAACTGAAAACATTAATCAAGCATGCTTAAAAGAGGCACAGACACCCCAAGACGGACAAAAGGAACATGTGATACATTCCCGTTTCCTAATCGAACTCCAGTTCCTGAGGTTGACTAGTATACGCTCATTTTGAGGTATAAAATGGACTTTGAGGTGCGAAAACTCAAAACATCAATCAAGTGGCACTGAGAGAGGCACGAACACCCCCAAAGGTATGGAAGTAATTTGTGGGCAGTGTTTGTGTTCTCATCGGACTCTTGGTTTTTGAAATTGACTAGTAGATTATTATTTTGGGGTTATAAGTCATTTTGGTGGTGAAAAGCGAAAACAACAGCGAAGTGGCTCAGAAAGAGGCACGAATATCTTGGAAAGAGGCAGTGAAGTGGCTCGAAAAGAAGCGAAAACTATAGTGAGGTTATTAATCTAAGTATGATTTATTAACTACAAGTGACATTAGTGTCACAAGATGAGCATAAGTTAGTACTCAAGAATATCAACGACAAAGTGTCAAAATGAATACACTTTACATACGTATTGAATATCAAAATTGCTCACAATTAGTATAATAATATATTGTGATTCAATAAAAGATGTGGGATTTATAATGACATCGTTGTATTGCCTTTCGGATGTTGCCAAATATTTCTTATAATAACCATGGAAGTACAAAAATAACCTTTTCCCCTACATAATGAAATAGTTCCATTATCAGGAAAGTTCTTAATATGCACAAGGCTTTTTATTTAATATTTGGTCTACACATGTTCGTTTGTTCCATTTCGTTGAAATCTTTTACTAGTCTAAATGCGGTTGTAGTTCCGTACAAATTGAATGACTGTGTTTACATTTATGTACCTTTTGTGCAATTGTTGATTGCTAAAATAATATTCCAATAGGTCCATCGTACCTATGAATCTATCTGGGCCATGAGCCCTATCACCATTTATGTCTTTAATACATTGAAATATGTCTTCTACATTTGGGATGACAGTTAACTTGTTCATCCCCTTGGTTTTAGTGATTGTGAGTCTAAGTAGGCTTCTTCATTGTTCTTGGTACCAATGTCTTGTTTCATTCAATAAGTGTGTGTTATGTTTCTCAATGTCTTACTCGACTTGGTTAAGCTTGGTAGTGCACATATTAGGTTGAATTTTACCTTCTTAATTATTTTCAAACCATCGAATTATGTTCAAACCAATGAATTACGTTCAAACAAATGACTGAATCGACTTAATTATGTTAGTAGTGCTCAAACCATGGAATTATGCTCAGGCCTTTCAAAAATCAATGTTAGTTGAGGTCAGTCAACTCTTATCCCTATATCCCTCAAATAAATATGCATTTTTGGGACTTAAAATAATGTTGTTTGCAAAAAGTGAGTCACACGGTGCTTAAAATGGTTGAATTTACCAATGCCTTGCATCGTTCAGCCAACATTTGATAAAGAATATTGTGTCATTCGGCCGACATTTGATCCTAAACGTTGGTTAGCTGACATTTGAAAAAGAATCTCACGTTGGTTAACTGACATTTGATACTAAACATCAGTTCATCATCAATGTCAGTCATCCAACATCTGATAAAGAATCACACATCGATTAGATAGGTCTTTTTGCCTCTGATTTTTAACTTTACTTCATATATATACTGATTGAATCATCTTTCATTTAAATAGTTTATGTTACCTTTTTCAAATAGGTCTTTGGTTAGAGGTGCCCTTTATCATTAATAACATTATAATTTCCAGTAGTTATTTTATATTCACAGTATGATTATACATTCATGTAAAGTACATTCACGTTTCTATTTATTTTCATACCTTTTGGGAAGGGTGGTTTGATCTTAGCATTTTCAATCTATATATACTCTTTTGATGATGGTTTGTGTTTTTTGGCAAGAAATCTCAGCAAATCAAAGCCTCTATATAACTCGATGAGGTTTGATATTTTATATAAACAATTGGACTCTAGGGTGTTAAGTTTGATTTTTTCTTTCATCTTTTAATAGTTTCTTTTGTCTAATTCTCAAACTAACCATTTTCTTGGAATTTGTTTATTCGCCAATATGATATCTCTCAAACATAATTCAGTGGTTTATGGTTCAGCACTAGTAATGTTTTCTAGATCCATGGTTCCTTCTATTGGTCTTTTTGATGATCTATCCTAGCCAAAGAAAAATATACCAATACTCATCGTCACGGTGTACCTAATTTGACTATCACAGGTGCCATAAACTTCTGTTATTTGAATTAGGCAGGGCATGTGGTGATGTTTAATGTATTTAGGTTCTGAAAAAATAATAACCTCTATGACGTACTTCTTGGATAGTTTCTTTTATTATTCTAACTGTGTGTTTAATTCCCACTCCTCTAGTATTCCAAAAGGTATTCTTTTTAGTGAGACTAATTGTATAAAGAATGTAAGGACATAAATTTTCAATTGACTCCCTGTATTGTTTTGACTTAATTTCGTGAACAAAACTGTGTTTGTAATATGTCATGTGGAGATTTTATTTTGTCATGATCCCACTTGGTTTATGACTTATTTAAGAAATTGAAGACATTGCGGCAAAGTTACAAAGAATTAATCATGTTGAAGTTTAATTGGTGTATGTTTATTCGTCTTCAAGTTAATTGAATTCCGACATTACACAGGTATGAATACGTAGAATTAATGGAGCTCGGAATAATTTTTATAAAAGGATAAGGATGAATTTTTATAAAAAAATATTTTAAAATGTTTTAAAAGTGTTTTGAATGTTTTACACTACGTTTTATTCTGATAAGCTCGAAAAAGAGTTTGACTTAATTTCATCTCTTTTGGAAGAAACGTTTTAAAGAAAAAGTCAAACTGACATGCACGTTGTTCAAATGACATCTCATCTCTTTCGAGCGAGATGGCCATGTCACGCGAACGACTGGTCAATCTCGTTTGAGGGCCACATTTTTCGAGGCATCGACTTAAAATCCTATTTAAAGCGTGGTTTCGTCAGAATTTGTGAGTGGTGAAATCTGGAAAATAGTTTTCAATCCAGTACGAGTTTTGCACATGTTTTTCTAAGGTTTCAAAGCTTAAACACATCCTTAGAGTTTGCAAAGATCCGAGTTATCATTACTATATGTTTATGTTATCTTGCTACCCCAAGAAGGTTTGTTCTATACTTGAACATCTGGGTTTTCCGGTGAAAAAAAGAGAAGGACTTCTTGTTCGACATCGTATACGTATCAAAGACATTCGGTGGACACCGAGATATACGTGGATGCGTGTGTTGTGCATAGGTATCGTGGAAGTAGGACTTTCTGTGTGGGCACTGTGAGAGGAGTGGTTGAAGATCAGAGGAGCGTCAAGACGTGTGGGGATCGAGTCGTTAAGTGAGTCTTTTGTTTGTTCATTGTAATTCCATATTAATAGTGATTATCTGGCTTGGGCCGTCTGAGGTTTTTTCTCGTCTTGGGTTTTTCCTCGTACATCTTGCGTTGTGAGTATTATTTACTTTCTTTAGTTTCTTGAATCACTAGATGGAAGTTTAGGATTAACAAAGATAAAATTGGTTTAAAGTAAAAATAGGTTTCTCACAACTTGGTTTGGTGCTAACTAAAAGTTGGATAATATTTAGTGAAAATTGGTTTGATTTGAAACACACGCATAAGGGCCACTCTTCAAATTGGTATCAGAGGGGTTTACGCTAATTTATCGCGTGATACTGATTTTTCAAGGATTTATTTTTTTCATACAATTTGACTTATCACATCGTCAAATTGGTATCAGATCTAGAAAACATAATTTATTTTTTGTATGATCCCGTGTGTTTGTTTGTCCCTCTTGTGTTTGTTTTCTCTCGATGGATTCTCTAATCTTTGACGATTTACATCGTTTGAATTTAAAGTTTGCAAAACATATTGAAGTTTTGGAGAAAGAAAATTCTTGTTTTAAAAATATGATTTAATATTTACAAACATTTCAAATTCAAAGAGATATTTTTCGTGAGAAGTTTGTTTCCTTGTTTAATGACTTTAATATGTTAAAATTGGGCAAAAAGGAGAGTGATGATAGAATCCTCGTTTTAGAAAAAGAGTAAGAGGATTTGTGAAATTCTAGGGACTGTGGCATTGAGGAAAATAATTTGATTAATGATTTTATGGAACGAGAAAAGGCTCTTAGGGATAAGTTTGCTCACATCGAGGGGGAGCAAGATAACCTTCTAGGGGTAATTGATAATTTAAAGAAGAAGTCCCTAATGTTTTAGGAGCTTAATTTTTTGTTTGAGTACAAAGTTTTGAAGTTTAAAAGCGTTTCAAATGACTCGAATAATTTGTGTAGTGATGGTAATGGCTCATCTTGTTCTAATTGTTTCGTTGCTAATGTCAAAACCATTACTCATTTTAGAGTATCAATCACATCCGAGGGTTTTAGAAAAGGTCAATGTAAATGTCTCGTTCCTTGTCGAGTTTACACATGTTTGCATTGTGGTAGGAAAGGTCACCTTAAGAGTTTTTGATATGATCTTAAAAAGGACCCGAGGAAGTTTAAAAGTAGTGTCCCGATGATTCCCAAAACTTGTTTTGTTAGGTATATACCGATTTGGGTTAGGAAATCCGTTTTGGAGATGCTAAATGCTAGGTTGGTGATTCTCACACGGGTGCACTTGATTCTTCCCATGCAAAATCTAAAAGATGATAGTGTTACCTTATTTGTCATATGCCAGTTTGCTTCATGATATATTCATTGCTAGTATAATGACTTGTGTAGAATTTTTGTATTATAAATTTTTATTTGTTTAAGTCCTTTTGAAAAAATACAAAAAGATTTTATTTTTGAAAAAACTTTTGAAAACCCCTAAAAGATTTTGCTTTTATTTGAGTCAAAATATGTTTGAAAAGCCAAAAATATTTTCGGTTTTTTTTTTTTTGAGTTTACATGTTTGATTATTAGGGTGCTTGGACCCCCCATCGTTTCATATCCATGTGGCTAGGACATTTGGTCATTATTATCGATGCTTAGAATGATCTTAACCATTTTTTATATGGGGTTGTTTCGAAGTTGATAGGCATTTTGATTCGGCTTTGTATATATGCCATCATTGCACACATGCACGAGTTATATGGATGTTTAACTTCTCTTTCATATTTGAATTTTGTGAGGCGTTCTTAATTCAATCTTAACATCTATGTGTAAGTAAACTTAAGGAGAAGTGTGCATGTAAGAATCGTTTACCGTGAGGATTTGAATTGGTACCTAATTGAAAAAATGATGAGTGATTCACGAGAAAGGGCTGCGAGAGTTCAAAATTGACTCGTCGTGAAAGCCACCATTTAAAAGAGCCCAAAAGAAAAAACAATATGCTAAGAAAAGGGCCAATAATATTTTCTCTAAGTTTAGAATGCTAGAAACCTCAAAAGATCTTGAAAAAATATATATTTATGAGGGAGTTTGGTTGGAGAAAATTAAACAGATTTGCACAAGTAATCGTAATGTTGAAACATTGCAATTTGACGCTCTTGTTTGTAGAATCGTTAAAAATTTGGATTTTTGTGCATGTAGTATGTTTAGTTCATTAAGTTCACACTTTAATTGTCATATGGATACGATAAAGTTTGATGATTTATCACTATTAATTAGAGCTTCGTGATTTCGATGTGTTGGAATTGTGACTCATTTGTTGTAGTTTCACGCCCATACATTCCATGTCCATGTTTGAACACATCGGAATTATGTTTGCATGTAACTCGCTTTGATAGTTTTTTTATGCGTTTTTGCGTTTTGGGTAAAAGGCTTACTGTTTTAGCACTATTTTGCTACTGTCAGGTCCTTCCAGTGTGATTTATCTGAAAAAAATTTCACTGGGCAAAGTTATATGATATTTCTGGGAATCGGGGAAATTTTGGCTATCGCAAGAAGTCGTTTAAATGACATCTCATGTCGTGATAAGACCTCGTTCGAGCGACATTTCCATGTCGCGAGAAGACCTCATTCGAGCGACATTACCATGTCGCGATAATCCTCATTCGAGCGACGTCCTCATCTCCTTTGAGCAACGTCCCTGGCTCATTCGAACGACAGTCTGGGATTTTTCACTTCTTTTTGTTTGCAGCACCCTGATTATTGTGGTATATTTTTTTGTACTGCTAGAAGCTTTCTGGACTGACTGGTTTATATGCAGGTTATATTTTTTTAAAATTGATTTTTTGCATATGATTCTGTTTATTACACCTGATTAGATTTCTATATTCTTTATGTGATTCCTTGGTTTAGTAGCTATAGATTTGTCATCTATTGATCATATTTAGATAGTTGTTTCATGATTATCTAGCGATTTTAATTGGTATATTCTCTGCTAGATACTTGATTGATTCTTTTATCTTTTCACCAGATTGTCTACTCGAGACAAAAAAGGGGGAGAGATGTATGTGATGTAGGGGGAGATTTGTTGAGCATGTTTTTTTATTACATATTTTACAAATTGGTATTAGAAATTGGTAATACAAATTGGTATCATTTTGTTGCTCAATTGTTTGACAAATGATTTTTCAGAGTTTATTCATGTTGGTATCTATTGTAAAAAATTTATCATTTGGATATATCTATTGGTTTTATTTGTTCCTCCATACTTCACTGGGTATTTGTTTGTCTATTTCATGTTTGTAGGTATGCTTCAGCGATTCGAGATTTCAAGTCTACATCACATTCAAATAGTTCATGCTTGCCGGCGCTACAAATACTAGTCCGTGTCCCGTAATTTTTTACTTTGGATTTATGGGATGGGATTTAGGCATCATAAGCCTTGATGGCCCGACTTAGGCGTTTCACTGGTTTAGTTTTATGCCAGAATAGTCAAAGGGGGAGATTTGTAAGGACATAAATTTCCAATTGAGTCCCTGTATTGTTTTGACTTAATTCCGTGAACAAAATTGTGTTTGTAATATGTCATAGGGAGATTTTATTCTGTCACTATCCCACTTGGTCTATGACGTATTGAAGAAATTGAAGACGTTATGGCAAAGATTCAAATAATTACTCATGTCTCAGTATTGGTGCAAGTTTATTCGTCTTCAAGTTAACTGCTTTTCGAGATCACATAGTTATGAATGCGTATAATTAATGGAGCTTGGAATAAGTTTAATAAAAGGATAACGATGAATTTTTATAAGAAAAAATATTTTAAAATGTTTTACACTAAGTTTTATTCTGATAAGCTCGAAAAAGAGTTTGACTTAATTGGATCTCTTTTCAAAGAAACATTTTAAAGAAAAAGTCAAACTGATAAGTGCGTCGTTCAATGACAGCTTGTCTCGTTCGAGTGAGATGGCCAAAGTAGCACGAACGATTGGTCAATCTCATTCGAGCAACACGTTTTTCGAGGCACCGACTTAAACTCCTCTTTAAATTGTGGTTTCATCAAAATTTGTGTGGGGTGTAATCTGGAAAATATTTTTAATCCAGTATGAGGTTTGCACATGTTTTTCTAAGGTTTCAAAGCTTAAACACATCCTTAGAGTTTGCAAAGATCCGAGTTATCATTACTATATGTTTATGTTATCTTGCTGCCCCAAGAAGGTTTGTTCTATACTTGAACATCTGGGTTTTCCGGTGAAAAAAAGAGAAGGACTTATTGTTAGACACCGTAGACGTATCAAAGACATTCGGTGGACACCGAGACATACGTGGATGCGCGTGTTGTGCATAGGTATCGTGGAAGTAGGACTTTCTGTGTGGGAACTGTGTGAGGAGTGGTTGAAGATCAGAGGAGCGTCAAGACGTGTGGGGATCGAGTCGTTAAGTGAGTCTTTTGTTTGTTCATTGTAATTCCATATTAATAGTGATTATCTGGCTTGGGCCGTCTGAGGTTTTTTCTCGTCTTGGGTTTTTCCTCGTACATCTTGCGTTGTGAGTATTATTTACTTTCTTTAGTTTCTTGAATCACTAGATGGAAGTTTAGGATTAACAAAGATAAAATTGGTTTAAAGTAAAAATAGGTTTCTCACAACTTGGTTTGGTGCTAACTAAAAGTTGGATAATATTTAGTGAAAATTGGTTTGATTTGAAACACACGCATAAGGGCCACTCTTCAAATTGGTATCAGAGGGGTTTACGCTAATTTATCGCGTGATACTGATTTTTCAAGGATTTATTTTTTTCATACAATTTGACTTATCACATCGTCAAATTGGTATCAGATCTAGAAAACATAATTTATTTTTTGTATGATCCCGTGTGTTTGTTTGTCCCTCTTGTGTTTGTTTTCTCTCGATGGATTCTCTAAGCTTTGACGATTTACATCGTTTGAATTTAAAGTTTGCAAAACATATTGAAGTTTTGGAGAAAGAAAATTCTTGTTTTAAAAATATGATTTAATATTTACAAACATTTCAAATTCAAAGAGATATTTTTCGTGAGAAGTTTGTTTCCTTGTTTAATGACTTTAATATGTTAAAATTGGGCAAAAAGGAGAGTGATGATAGAATCCTCGTTTTAGAAAAAGAGTAAGAGGATTTGTGAAATTCTAGGGACTGTGGCATTGAGGAAAATAATTTGATTAATGATTTTATGGAACGAGAAAAGGCTCTTAGGGATAAGTTTTCTCACATCGAGGGGGAGCAAGATAACCTTCTAGGGGTAATTGATAATTTAAAGAAGAAGTCCCTAATGTTTTAGGAGCTTAATTTTTTGTTTGAGTACAAAGTTTTGAAGTTTAAAAGCGTTTCAAATGACTCGAATAATTTGTGTAGTGATGGTAATGGCTCATCTTGTTCTAATTGTTTCGTTGCTAATGTCAAAACCATTACTCATTTTAGAGTATCAATCACATCCGAGGGTTTTAGAAAAGGTCAATGTAAATGTCTCGTTCCTTGTCGAGTTTACACATGTTTGCATTGTGGTAGGAAAGGTCACCTTAAGAGTTTTTGATATGATCTTAAAAAGGACCCGAGGAAGTTTAAAAGTAGTGTCCCGATGATTCCCAAAACTTGTTTTGTTAGGTATATACCGATTTGGGTTAGGAAATCCGTTTGGGAGATGCTAAATGCTAGGTTGGTGATTCTCACACGGGTGCACTTGATTCTTCCCATGCAAAATCTAAAAGATGATAGTGTTACCTTATTTGTCATATGCCAGTTTGCTTCATGATATATTCATTGCTAGTATAATGACTTGTGTAGAATTTTTGTATTATAAATTTTTATTTGTTTAAGTCCTTTTGAAAAAATACAAAAAGATTTTATTTTTGAAAAAACTTTTGAAAACCCCTAAAAGATTTTGCTTTTATTTGAGTCAAAATATGTTTGAAAAGCCAAAAATATTTTCGGTTTTTTTTTTTTTGAGTTTACATGTTTGATTATTAGGGTGCTTGGACCCCCCATCGTTTCATATCCATGTGGCTAGGACATTTGGTCATTATTATCGATGCTTAGAATGATCTTAACCATTTTTTATATGGGGTTGTTTCGAAGTTGATAGGCATTTTGATTCGGCTTTGTATATATGCCATCATTGCACACATGCACGAGTTATATGGATGTTTAACTTCTCTTTCATATTTGAATTTTGTGAGGCGTTCTTAATTCAATCTTAACATCTATGTGTAAGTAAACTTAAGGAGAAGTGTGCATGTAAGAATCGTTTACCGTGAGGATTTGAATTGGTACCTAATTGAAAAAATGATGAGTGATTCACGAGAAAGGGCTGCGAGAGTTCAAAATTGACTCGTCGTGAAAGCCACCATTTAAAAGAGCCCAAAAGAAAAAACAATATGCTAAGAAAAGGGCCAATAATATTTTCTCTAAGTTTAGAATGCTAGAAACCTCAAAAGATCTTGAAAAAATATATATTTATGAGGGAGTTTGGTTGGAGAAAATTAAACAGATTTGCACAAGTAATCGTAATGTTGAAACATTGCAATTTGACGCTCTTGTTTGTAGAATCGTTAAAAATTTGGATTTTTGTGCATGTAGTATGTTTAGTTCATTAAGTTCACACTTTAATTGTCATATGGATACGATAAAGTTTGATGATTTATCACTATTAATTAGAGCTTCGTGATTTCGATGTGTTGGAATTGTGACTCATTTGTTGTAGTTTCACGCCCATACATTCCATGTCCATGTTTGAACACATCGGAATTATGTTTGCATGTAACTCGCTTTGATAGTTTTTTTATGCGTTTTTGCGTTTTGGGTAAAAGGCTTACTGTTTTAGCACTATTTTGCTACTGTCAGGTCCTTCCAGTGTGATTTATCTGAAAAAAATTTCACTGGGCAAAGTTATATGATATTTCTGGGAATCGGGGAAATTTTGGCTATCGCAAGAAGTCGTTTAAATGACATCTCATGTCGTGATAAGACCTCGTTCGAGCGACATTTCCATGTCGCGAGAAGACCTCATTCGAGCGACATTACCATGTCGCGATAATCCTCATTCGAGCGACGTCCTCATCTCCTTTGAGCAACGTCCCTGGCTCATTCGAACGACAGTCTGGGATTTTTCACTTCTTTTTGTTTGCAGCACCCTGATTATTGTGGTATATTTTTTTGTACTGCTAGAAGCTTTCTGGACTGACTGGTTTATATGCAGGTTATATTTTTTTAAAATTGATTTTTTGCATATGATTCTGTTTATTACACCTGATTAGATTTCTATATTCTTTATGTGATTCCTTGGTTTAGTAGCTATAGATTTGTCATCTATTGATCATATTTAGATAGTTGTTTCATGATTATCTAGCGATTTTAATTGGTATATTCTCTGCTAGATACTTGATTGATTCTTTTATCTTTTCACCAGATTGTCTACTCGAGACAAAAAAGGGGGAGAGATGTATGTGATGTAGGGGGAGATTTGTTGAGCATGTTTTTTTATTACATATTTTACAAATTGGTATTAGAAATTGGTAATACAAATTGGTATCATTTTGTTGCTCAATTGTTTGACAAATGATTTTTCAGAGTTTATTCATGTTGGTATCTATTGTAAAAAATTTATCATTTGGATATATCTATTGGTTTTATTTGTTCCTCCATACTTCACTGGGTATTTGTTTGTCTATTTCATGTTTGTAGGTATGCTTCAGCGATTCGAGATTTCAAGTCTACATCACATTCAAATAGTTCATGCTTGCCGGTGCTACAAATACTAGTCCGTGTCCCGTAATTTTTTACTTTGGATTTATGGGATGGGATTTAGGCATCATAAGCCTTGATGGCCCGACTTAGGCGTTTCACTGGTTTAGTTTTATGCCAGAATAGTCAAAGGGGGAGATTTGTAAGGACATAAATTACCAATTGAGTCCCTGTATTGTTTTGACTTAATTCCGTGAACAAAATTGTGTTTGTAATATGTCATAGGGAGATTTTATTCTGTCACTATCCCACTTGGTCTATGACGTATTGAAGAAATTGAAGACGTTATGGCAAAGATTCAAATAATTACTCATGTCTCAGTATTGGTGCAAGTTTATTCGTCTTCAAGTTAACTGCTTTTCGAGATCACATAGTTATGAATGCGTATAATTAATGGAGCTTGGAATAAGTTTAATAAAAGGATAACGATGAATTTTTATAAGAAAAAATATTTTAAAATGTTTTACACTAAGTTTTGTTCTGATAAGCTCGAAAAAGAGTTTGACTTAATTGGATCTCTTTTCGAAGAAACATTTTAAAGAAAAAGTCAAACTGATAAGTGCGTCGTTCAATGACAGCTTGTCTCGTTCGAGTGAGATGGCCAAAGTAGCACGAACGACTGGTCAATCTCATTCGAGCAACACGTTTTTCGAGGCACCGACTTAAACTCCTCTTTAAATTGTGGTTTCATCAAAATTTGTGTGGGGTGTAATCTGGAAAATAGTTTTAATCCAGTATGAGGTTTGCACATGTTTTTCTAAGGTTTCAAAGCTTAAACACATCCTAAGAGTTTGCAAAGATCCGAGTTATCATTACTATATGTTTATGTGATCCTGCTGCACCAAAAAGGTTTATTCTATACTTGAACATCTGGGTTTTGCGGTGAAGAAAAGGGAAGAACTTATTGTTAGACACCGTAGACGTATCAAAGCCATTCGATGGACACCGAGACATACGTGGATGCATTTGTTGTTGATAGGTATCATGGAAGAAAGACTCCCAGCGTGGGCATTATGAGATGAGTGATTGAAGATCAGAATAGCATCAAGACCCATGAGGATCGAGTCGTTGAGTGAGTCTTTCGTCTGTTCATTGTAATTCCATATTCATGGTGATTATCTGGCTTGGGTCGTCCGAGGTTTTTTCCTATCATAGGTTTTTCCTCGTACATCCTACGCTGTGAGTATTCTTTACTTTACTTTACTTTATTTAATCACTAGATGCATGTTTGGGATTAATCATGATGAAATTGGTTTAAAGTAAAAAAAAAAATTCACGACATGGTTTGGTGCTAATTAAAAGTTGAATAATTTTTGGTGAAAATTGGTTTGATTTGAAGCACACGCATAAGGGCCACTCTTCAAAGAAGCTTTTATAATTTGGGAACCTAATCTAGTAAGCAAGGTATGGTTTGAAGCATACTTTATTTTTTCTCACAATTCTTCTTGACATTTGCAATACCATTATAAAGATATGTGATTTGTTCAATTACACATGCATAGAGCTGCTGGTCCAGAACTCCGAGCAGCCTGCTATAACATCCCAGAAGTTTGATGTGATGTTTGTTGTCCCACAGGAGGAGCAAGGATTACCCCGTAGGTTCCCTTCAATTTTCTGATATGCCAGGCATTGTATCTTACCTTTTATAGTATATGATCAGAGTGAGACGATATTAAGATGTTAAATTTATGCAGAGGTTTTAGATCGCCTTGATCTCATGTAGTTCATACCGTCGAGCCAATATATGATGTTGATATCAACCCAAAAGCCTCTTTGAGAAATGCATATATTTATGTTGTTGAGTTTCCTCCCGGTATCCATATTACAACTTCCAAGATTGCCTTGTCATCTAAATAAGGTCTTCTTTACCCATATTTGTTACAGAAATAGTTTGCGAGGCGCCAAGAACAAGAACATTCAATATATTGCATTTCCTGCCATATCTTGTGGTGTGTATGAGTGAGTTAACACAGTGAAGCCATCAGTTTGTAGATTAATATTATACCCTTTAGTTTATACCTTCACTAAAAACATGTTGAATAAATAATTTGTGAAGCTAAATGATGTTGACAACCAAGGCCCTTAACCTGACCAAAATAATTTGGGCTTCTTCTCTGTAAATTGGAATTCAGTTTTGTGTGTTCACAGAGAGCAGGTAACCAATAGAGATTTCACTCTATTTTCATTTACCTTTTCAGCTATCCTTATGATGAAATTTCCACTGTGGTTGTATCATGTGTCAGAGAATTTGCAAATGACTTTAAAGAGGCATTCATTTTCATAAATCGTTTCTCGTTTTTTTATTTTTTTTTGAATTTTAACCTACCACACTCCCTCGTTGTGAGGTGAGGTGTGATTTTTAATTAATTAACAAGCCAAAAATTCTAACCTAAAACTAGAAACTACTAGGCTATCATCAAAGTTTTGAATTTTAATTTTATTTTAAATTCAATGCAAGTTTGAAGGCTGAGACAAAAATGGCCTGTTAGGCATTTCTCAGAGTTAGGCTGTCGAAAATTACCCACTAGTTATTACTTGACTGTTATTTGATAAAGCCGACAATTCCAGTCTAGTTTTGGTGAAAGCAGTATCCAAATAGAATTGCCTTGACATAGCTAAAAGATTCGTGCCAGTTACAAAAATTAACTTTCTTTTAAGTACTTTTATGATTATATGTGATAGAGTCTGATTGAATTTGATTTGAAGATATGGGTTTTGGTTAACATTTATGCTAAAACATTCTGGCTGGTCAAGGTTGGAATTGGTATTCAAAGTTTCACTTTCCTAAAAACAAAAAAAGACTAATTGTCTCCTTCCATTGATGATGAGTTGTGAACACTAAAGTTCATGGTTTTTCAATCTGTGTGCCAAGTCTTCTGTAGTAGGGTGTCACATTTGTTGGGATGACTTCTGCCTCTCTTATTTCTTTTTATTTTGTACGTGTGGTGGTGGGTGGGGGGGGGGTGCGTTCATGTGTGGGAGGGTGGGGGGTTAGAAGCTGACGTAAGCTATGGCTTACAAGAAATAGAGAGACCAACTTGATTAATACAAACTACCCTCGATCATTTTGTTTTTTGATGAAATATTTTTTGTCCCCTCTCTAGTTTATGTACACTAAACTAATAATAACGTTACTTTTTATTTTAATGATATCTGTTGGTATTTAGGAAGAGCTCCCCGAGAATTCTAAGAGAAGCCATGTTATAAACTAAATAAGGAAGATTCCCACTTAAAGATAAGCATTGGTACCGGGAAACTAAAATAAAATTCTTATTAAATTCACTTACATTGAAACAACAACAAAACCCTGCGGGTAATTCCTTTCCAAGCTAGTGTTGTACATGTAGTAAACTTCCTTTTTGTTGTTGTGTCATCATTGTTCGAGTCAAGGTAAAAACACTGAAAGGGTGAAGTCATTTTCTAGTGGCTACCTGAAGGGTAATGGGACCACCACCACAGTGAGTGATCCATACCCTTCTCTTGTGTCACAAGACCAGTGCATGATGAAGAACCAAAACACACATTCTCACTGCTGCAGGACCGGTGCAGGGGCAGGGATCAACCCACAACTGCCCTGTCAAGCGGCTGAGTCTCGTGCCTAGTCTAGGGGTATTGTTTGCTAGGGGGATAGGAGTGATAGGAGGGGGTTACCAATAATGAAAAAAATGATGATTTTGATTGGTGTGTACACAGAGGGCATCATTTGCACAAATTATAGCTAGTGTGACATTTTAACAATAGTTAAGGTCTTTAGCACAAAAATCATGGATTGTGATTTAGATAGGTGGAATATTTTCATAAGAATCTGTTGAATCCAAATTCGGATGTTCTCTCTGAGATTCTTTCTCTGTAGAAAATTGGCAAGCCTCGTTTAGACACAAGATCATATAAGTCAGCCCAATGGGTGAACATCATGTTAATCGGGAGCAAGGCCGACACGTGACATCTTTTGCTACTACATTCCCAAACACACGTTGCAACGTCCTTACGGCTTCCTCAAGTTTTGGCTCTAAGAACCAACTAGATTTCATAATTGAATTCAAGCTTCTAGTACGAAATCCACCTTCTTGCTTAGGAAAACATATTCTATCCCATCTAACCCAATGAAATTTCTTCCCATATACCTTATTAACCCCCCAAAAGAAGGAACGTATCATGTTGATAACTGAATGAATAGTCTTCTTAGGACGATTTAAGACAAATAAAGAAAATAGGGGCATAGAGGCAAGAACTAACTGGATCAAAGATATTTTTGAATTCTTCCAACTGTTGCAGTGTTTTTGTATATTTTACTTTCATGCGTCCTTATATGTAGAAAATTCTCATCCAGGCTTGGGTACACATTTACGAAACTTTTTGATGCATATTACCGTAATGAAGGGAAACATAATGACACACATCTTAAGATTATATTGTAGGTAAATTGTTAAACTTTCAAATAAATTATGCTACCGAAAGGTTAACAGACGACTTAATTTATGCAGAAGGTCTTGGACCTCTATGTATTGATGTAAAATAAGTGTAGGGAAGACTCTCCTACCAAAAAAAATGTTTAATTGTTAGTTCTATTTTATTAGTGGTTTGTTTATGTCACTTAATTTAGTTAGTTGAAGATTTGAATTAATGGTTGCTTTATGTCACAAATTACTTAAGTTAGTTCCATACACCTTATGTCTATTTTTAATCATATCTTACACATATTTATGTTGATAAATTATTTTCTAATAAACTAGACTATGTGAGGTTTGTATAAAAAAATCATAAATTATTTAATTAGAGTAACTGCGATCATTTATATGACCACTTTTAAATAGAAGTAAGTTGTAGATTTGGCAACACTTTTATCATGAAACTTTTTGAAAAATAATGCGGAACATGTAGTATACATGGTGTAGTGTAAAAATAAGTGAGTTTATAATTGTGTTGCAAGCATTTGATTGGCATAACACACATGTGTTGCTCATAACATGTGTTTTGGGCTTCTTGGGACACTATCAAGTTGTGTCTTGTATTAATTTGAGTTCATATTAGTGTGTATAATAATGTATGTAGATATTAGATTTTGTAATTTTTTGAATGGGTTTCATGACTACGTGTAGATATCTACACTTCTCCCTGCTATGTATATCTATATTGTAATCATTTTAGGAGATGATTGCGAGTTGTAGCTGGTTCATGAATATTTTTTTTTCTTCGTCCAGGGGATGATGTGGCAAGCACTAATTTCATGACTCGATAACATTAAGCGACATCTGAAACGAAAGAACCAATTTTAAACAAAGTGAGTACCAAAACACATTCACCTACTTATGTATGCCAATATAATATTTGCATCAATAACTTTGAAAATTTGCAGATAATTGATCGCCACCAACTCACACTACTACAGATAAAACCGACATCAGAAGTGAAAGAGTTTGTTTCAGATTATTATCCCTCATCATGTTTCCATTACCTCAACGGCCCATAACGACTAGGTAATAATATATCTTTATTTTATTTTTATATATGTATGTGATGTAGTGTTAGGTAGGATATATGTTGGGGCTATTCCGCCCTTAGTTGTTTACAATGTTGTGGTTATTTCTATAGTTGTTTTTGAGATAATTTTTATGTTTAAACCCGTTGGTTTTCATGAATAAACAGAGGAGACTCTGTCGAATTTTTAAAAAAATATTAAGTTTTTTCAAAAGTAAATAATATGAAGTTATTCAAATTTGATATGGTTTTTAAAGATTCACTACAAGAAAATAGACTTTTAGTTGCAAAACAAAATTGTTCCCCTAATATATTGTAAGGACACAAGTCTCTGATTGAGTCTTAATGTAGTGTTGGATCAATTTCGGACAAAAACATTTGAGTCATAGGATAGTGTTCAAGTGTATCCATCCAAGCCTATGACGTGTTAGTTGAAGACATACCGGAAAAGATTATAAAGCTTTATCATATGCTGGGTTTATTGTGCCTCGTTTCGATGTCAATGACATTGGTTCCAATGCTCCTAAGGTATGAATGCATTTTACATATATATAGGAGCTTGAAAATTTATTGGGTGTATTTTATAAATTTTTTATAATTAGTTTTAACGACTTTGTTTTACTCATATTTTTTTTAAACTTTTCATAAAATGTTTTGGGCTTACAAAGAATTTTACATTTTCTGACAAGTCGTTCGAATGAACTGGAATCTTGTTCGAACGGCATTCCCAAGTCGTTCGAACGAGACTTATGACGAGATTTCCTTTTTCTCACTGTAACATCGTTAGTAAAGTCATTCGAACAAAAAAGTTGTTCGAACGAGTTTGGCAGGAACAGTTTTTTGGCAGTTTTTTCAATGTTCCCACTACTTTTTCCCCTCCAAATTTTTTCATAATTACTAAGTGCAGGAACCAACTCTGTCGAAGAAACTTTTTCATATTCTACAATCTCCAAGAGACAGTTTTGTGAGCATAATTCCATAATGAAAGAGTTCATGTTTTGAGTGGGTGTTTTTTTAAGAAAACTCTTAAACACTTTTGTTTACATCCATATTTGTTTATTCCAAGTATCACATATATACATATCTTTCTTGAAGAGTGTTTGGCACTGGTTTTTCCCTACCCCCCAAAGAAGAGAAGTTTAGGTTTACTTCTACATCCCTTAGAGAAGAAGTTTTTTTTTTTGCTGTGGCGTTTTCATACAGTGAAAGGAACCGTGTGTTGTTGACGATTGTTCCCAAAAGCTACATTGGTGGATTCCAAGGTTCTAGTGGATTCCTAGATTATCGGCTAAGTAGATGTAGTTACAAGAAGATGCGTCCTGGCTTGAAGGGAGGTGAGTCGAGTGTAGTAAGTCATCTGTCTTATAATTATAATTCCGTACTTAGTGGACATAAGGCTAGGGCCGTCCGAGGTTTTTTCCCGTTGTGGTTTTTTCCTCATACATCACGCCGTAGTGGTTTGTTTATTTTATCTTTTGCAAAATCACATTAGATGCATGCTTAGGTAAACAGATAAAATCGGAATATTTAATTTTGTGGTAGTTTAATTTGGGTAAATATTAATTTAATTCAAGTCATTAATTTTATTGGATAGAATTTGGTTTGCCATATGTTGAAAAATTAATTAATCTTGTTAGGAAAATTTTTGGGACTTGGGTTAATTTGAATTTTGGGCTTAAAGTAAAAAAATCACAAATTTGATTTTTAGTATAATTTTAATTTTGAGAAAATTAATATTTTTTTTACGTTTGTTTTAATTTCTGAAGAAATTAATTTTTTGTGTATGTAGTTGTTATGTTGAACCATCTCTATTCCACACGTGTTAGGAAATTAATCATATTTAATTGAACGAAGAATTTTTAAATTGGGGTCCTATCACGTCCTTGAAATTGGTATCAGAGCCGGAGCGCTAATTTACTGCGTTAATGTCCATTTAAATATTTTTGACTAAAATGCAATTCTCCCCATTTTCAAAATTTCCTGTTTTCGATGGTTCCAACTACGCGTATTGGAAAGCGCATATGAAATCGGCACTTAGGTCTCTAGATGATAGGGTTTGGTTGTCAGTTGTTAACGGGTGGTCTCCACCTACATATTTAGTTGAAAATGAATGTATTACAAAACCCACCGATAGATGGAGTGAGAATGAATTTAAACTTGCAAATTTTAATTCCCGAGGTTTAAATGCCTTGTTTAGCGCGGTCACATCGAATGACTTCCGACGCATTATGACGTGTGAAACCGCTAAATAAGCTAGGGATATTTTACAATTCCCTCATGAATGAACTAGTGTCATAAAATATTATCAACTACAAAACCTCACCACTCAATTTGAAGCCATCAAAATGAATGAAAAAGAAACATTTGATGAATTATATGATAGACTTTTCGATATAGTTAATTCATCTTTTAATTTGGGAGAGAAAATACCCGATAATGGAGTAGTAAAGAAAATTTTAAGGTCCCTACCCGATAGATTTATTACTAAGGTGATCGTGTTAAATTCTTTACCCACTTTAGCCTCTACGAAATTAAAAGAGCTCGTAGGTGATTTACAAACCTATGAATTAGACATGTTTCCCTCTAAAACTGAAAATAAAATAGATAAGGGCATTGCTTTGAAAGCCCGAAAGGAGGAAAAACAAGTATTAGAGAGTGAAAGTGAGAGTGACTCAGAAGATATGGCTATGTTTGCTAGGAAGTTTCACAAATTTCTTAAATTTAACAAAAATAAATTTAAAAATGATTTTAAAGATCCCTAAAACTTTTAATAAAAATTTAAATAGGGACGAGTCAAATAGATGTTATGGTTGTGAAGGGTATGTCCAGATGGCTTTTGAGTACCCCACTAAACTAAGGAGAGAGGGTAAGAAACCAATTTTTTATAATGCAACCGTTACTGATACTAATAAGGAAGAGGGACCGGATTCACCCACTCAGCCCAACTTTGTGGATTTTATGGCAAGTCATGTGAGTGAAAGTGAGCACTCCTTTGTTGATAAAAATTTAACACATGACACTTCCAAGGCCATAGATTATGAATCCCAAATAAATGATGGAAGTGAAAGTGAAGAAGAAAGAGAGAGAGAAAGTGATGAGGAGGTTGAAGAGAGTGAACTTCAATTTGCATTTCAAGAATTATATGAAGAATCTATTAAATTAAAAAGAGAAAATTTGAAGTTAGAATCTAGTTTAAGAGAGCGTACCGAGGTCATTGGTGAGAGTTCTCTTTGTGAGAATCTTGAATATGTAGAAGGCGAGAGAGATAGCCTTAAAGGTTTAATGAAATCCTTGGAAAAGGAGCTTCTCGCATTTGAAGAGAAAACTATTTTAGAGTCTCACATTTTAGATTTAGAAATAAATTAAAAGACTCTAGTAAAGTCAAATTTGATTTGGAGTGTCGTTCGAAGAAATTAGATAAAATATTAGGAACGGTCCAAATTAAAAATGACACGTATGGTTTAGGCTTCGATACTTGCAGTAATTCAACTCATAAAGCCAAAACCAATGTTTTAGGAGAATCATCTAGGAAAGCTTTGTTATAGATCATTCATTAGGTAAGTCTTTTCGTCGAGTCTTTAGGTGCTCACATTGTGATCGAAAAGGTCATATTAGGAAGTTTTTCTTTGATCTTAAATGATGTCCTCGAAAATCCCTACGTAAGGCAACCGAGGCAGCTAAGATTCCTAGATCCCGAGATCATCATTCATCGTTAGTTTGGATTAGGAGATCCGACTTGGTAGTTTTACAAGATAGGATTTTTTATTCTCATTTACTTTCACACTATACCTCCCTTACTAAATTGAAAGGTTGAATGTGTTAGTTGTTTGCATACTCTAGATTTTTGTGCCTCATAATATATATATTTAATAGGTGTATGCATGTTTAATCATTTTCTAGTCATTGCTCTATCACTTATCACATGCTAGAATTATGATGTTTGTTTATCTTTTGTATTATAGTTCTTTCATTTTAGTTTGCATTAAATGAAAAGTACAAAAAGATTTTTGTTTATCATTTGTGTTTTACATTTTTAGTATTGTAGGTTTAATGAAAAATTCAAATGATTTTTGTTTGTCTTTTGAGTAAATATTTATCTTTGTTTGGTTAAAAATTTCAAAAACTGAAAAAGAATTTTCTTTTGTGTGTATTTTAGTTTGACACACTCTATGTGGCATATACTTGTGTTTAAATCCCTTCTTTTTTTCTCCCATGTGGCTAGAACTTTTGGTTAAGATTGTCAATCCTTAAAATGTTCTTTACCATGCTTACATGGACTAGTTGGATTTTGTGTTGTTATAACGGATTCTATTTTTATATGCCTCAATTCACACATGCATGAGCTCACTTGAAACTATAACTTCATATGTATATTTGAGCCTCGTGAGGTGTTCTCCTACCAATCTTGTCATCTACGTGTTATGTAACCTAGGAGGACTAGTGCATGTTAAAATCCGTTGCACACTAGAATTGTGCGATAAAAGATTATATATATACATATATGTGCACGGAGAAGGGCTCGGAAAGGAAATATCATCATTTTTTAGTAAGCCACCATTTGCTTGGACCTAAAAGAAATACGTGGTCCAAAGGACTAAAAGAATAATGGCATTAAAAAAAAATATTTGCCAAGGCCTATTTTGTATAGTTTATTTATTCATTCAAAAGGTTAAAATATATATGCTTATTTTGAGGGAGATTGGATGGTATATCAACGTTTTGCACAATGTTCATTTATCCTAGTTGCGCTTTCATTGTCATGACTCTATTGGTTTGTAGAATCATCAAAATTCTAGGCTTGTATGCATTGTGTATGTTTGTTCATTGAGTTCAATTTATATTGTCACACGAGGTTATATTAAAATGTGATAAAGTTTGCAATCAAATGAGAACTCCGTGAACATGTTTTAAGTGAGTGGGTCTAAATTTAATTGTTACTAGTTCACACCCCTACACTTCCGTATCCATATGACACATTTTTGCCTTACGAGTGTGAAAAGCTTATTGTATTTTGTGTCATATGTGGTGTCTATACCTATATATATGTGCGTGTGCATTAGTGATAGTCATTATGTCTACATATTTATGGTATTTTTTTTTCTTTTTCTCACTTTCTAGTACATCTATACTTCTAGTTCATAATTGGTATGTATCGTGTTACATATTGTTATTGATATCACATGCTTAGTTTTTTATGTATCACATTGGTAAAAAAAAATGCATCTTCGTTGGTATCTGTTTTATTTGTATGGATTAGTTATGGTTTTTTTTGCCCATATGCTTTCATGCTCTTTTAACTCTAAGCTGCATGTTTAAGTTAGTTTTTATCGTTTGTCTATTCCTGAATAAAAAGGGGGTGAATGATAGGGGAGAAATGGTATCTAATCCTATTGTAATCGTATCTTAGTTTGGGAGATTTATCTTGGGGGGGGGGGTGTTTCTAAGTAGATCTTAGGGGTGACGTCTTTCTAAGTAGGTCATTAATTTCATAAAGGTGAGAATTAATTTAGGTGGAGTATTTCTTTTGCATTTAATATTCTTATTCCCTATGCGTTTGATAGTTTTCTTAAGTGTGCAGGAATTATTCTAAATGGCAACTGTCATCGGCAAAGATATTGATCCTTAGGTTTTGAGTCAAGATATGTTATTATTAATTTGGGTGGGATATTTTTTTTGTCTACTAGAGCTTGACGGACCTTTTGGATTTTTGTTTGGTTTTTGTCCCGAAATAGCCAAAGGGGTAGATTTGTAAGGACACAAGTCTCCGATTGAGTCCTAATGTAGTGTTGGCTCAGTTTCGGACAAAAACAGTTGAGTCATAGGATTGTGTTCAAGTGTATCCATCCAAGCCTATGACGTGTTAGTTGAAGACGTAGCGGCCAAGATTATATAGCTTTATCATATGCCGGGTTTATTGTGCCTCGTTTCTACATGAACAACATTGGTTCCATTACTCCTATGGTGTGAATGAATTTTATATATATATATAGGAGCTTGGAAATTTATTGAGTGTATTTTATAAACTTTTTATATATAGTTTTAATGACTTTTTTTTACTTAGAAACTTTTTTTTAACTTTTCATAAAAAGTTTTGGGCTTACAAGGAATTTTACATATTCTGGAAAGACGTTCGATCGAATTGGAATCTGTTCGAACGAGATTCTCAGGTTGTTCGAACGAGACTTCTAACAAGATTTCCTTTTTCTCAAGGAAACATCGTTAGTAAAGTCGTTCGAACAAAAATGTCGTTCGAAGGAGTTTGGCGAGAACAGTTTTTTGGCAGTTTTCTCCATGTTCCCACTACTTTTGCCCTCTAACTTTTTTTATAATTACTAAGTGCGGGAACCAACTCTTTCAATGCAACTTTTTCATATTCTACAATCTCCAAGAGAGAGTTTTGTGAGCATAATTCCACAATAAAAGAGTTTATGTTTTTAGTGTGTGTTTTTCAAGAAAATTCTTAAACCCTTTTGTTTACACCCATATTTGTTTATTCCAAGTATCACATATATACATATCTTGCTTAGAGAGTGTTTAGAACTGGTTTTTCTCTACACCCCGAAGAAGAGAGGTTTGGGTTTACTTCCATATACCTCAAAGAAGAAGTTTTGTTTTTGTCTGCGATGTTCTCATACGGTGAAAGGCACCGTGTGTGGTTGAGGGTTGTTCCCCAAACCTTCATTGGTGGATTCCAAGTTTCCGGTAGATTTCGGGATTATCGGCTGAGAAGATGTAGTTGAAACAAGACACATTGGGGCTTGAAGGGAGTCGAGTCGAGTGGAGTAAGTCATC
The DNA here is from genome assembly GCA_949130495.1 of Sambucus nigra. Lineage (NCBI taxonomy): Eukaryota > Viridiplantae > Streptophyta > Magnoliopsida > Dipsacales > Adoxaceae > Sambucus > Sambucus nigra. The sequence continues at coordinate 380,363,685 of OX422220.1, read as the reverse complement.
TATCTTGTAATTGTAATTCCTTACTTAGTGGACTTAAGGCTAGGGTCGTCCGAGGTTTTTTTTTCCGTTGTGCGTTTTTCCTTGTACATCGCGATGTAGTGGTTTGTTTATTTTATCTTTTGCAAAATCACATTAGATGCATGCTTAGGTAAAAAGATAAAATTGTAATATTTAATTTTGTGCTAATTTAATTTGGGTAAATATTAATTTAATTCAAGTCATTAATTTTATTGGATAAAATTTGGTTTGGCCTATGTAGAAAAATTAATAAATCTTGTTAGGCAAATTTCTAGGACTTTGGGTTAAATTGAGTTTTGGGTTTAATAAAAAATTCACAAATTTGATTTTTAGTATAATTTTAATTTTGAGAAAATTAAAATTTGTTTTACGTTTGTATTAATTTGTGAAGAAATTAATTTTTAGTTTACGTAGTTGTTAAGTTGAACCATCTCTATTCTGCACGTGTTAGGAAATTATTCATATTTAATTGAAAGAAGAAATTTTAAATTAGGGTCTTATCACGTCCTTCATAGATCACATTCTATCACATCTTATGCTATGCTCATGGAAAACTCATTGATTAGAAGGAGGATATTTAATTGTTTGTAAAAGAAAATATGTGGGGCGACCCTCTTCTACATTAAATATCTTATTTTTAGAGTATGAACACATGTTCCCCGAGAATACACCTTAAAAGGACAACAAACTTTAAATTTTGGTTAGTCAATCAAATTTCGGCAAATCAAATCCGTCCACTCGCACTAAAAAACATTAATTACAAAATTATATTAGATACTACAATATGTGTGGTTCAAAAAGAACTTCATTAAACATACTTATTTGTTTTTTTTCTTCTCAGTTGTGAAAGTTTATGCTTCTTGGTCATGAAGACAACATTTATGCACGTTTGACCTTCCAATTTGTCCAAGATTCACCATTAAAAATCAATCTGCATTAGTGGAAAACTAAAATATTTTGCTACGAATGATTTTATATTAGTGGAAAATAATTTAAATTTGCAACTAATTTGAATTTTTAGTTCCCGCTAAGAGTCTAATTTTTCCCTCAATTTTAGTGGCAATTTTAGTATCTTGCCACTAATACATTATTTTTTAGTGGCAAACATAAATTTTGCTACAAATTATACGTTTTAGTGGCAATAAATGATTATCCGCTAATAAAATTGCTAGGAAATAATATTTTTCTTTTAGTCATTGTCATCAATACCAACTATTAAAAAATATTACTTCTTTGGTTAAGGTAACTGGCACTAAATAAATTTTATTGCAGGTTGAAATCTTTTATGGACAAGGCAAGACATTGAAGTCGTTTTGTTGGAGGTCATATGCTTCATGATTGCGAGTTTACTTTTCTTACATTATTTTATGTTAGGAATAGATGGGTGTATATGTATTTATGCTAATGAGACAAGTGAAATTTTGTAGAGATATTTAGTTTGGTGGGTATGATGTTGAAATTGTTTATTTTTTCTTTGTATAAACTCTAATTATGGTTGAATAAAAAATTGTATGTTATATATGTTGTAGTGGGAAGCCAAATATGTCATATCTTGTTTTTAAGAGATTTTTTTTATAAGTATATTGAGTATATTACTAAATGGATGAAATTTTAATTTTGGCGCCAAAATTATTAAAGACTGCTTCTTTACCGTCTCAAAAGAATTCCATAATCGAGGACCTTTTGAGACAACACATTTCGTCTAAAAAAATAGCTTTAAAAGACGGGTGTTTTGCCATCTTAAAAGGGTCCCATAATCAATGACCTTCCTGTAATACCCCACGATTTTGGAGACTGAGAAATTTAATTTTGGGAAAATAAATTTTAATTGAATTGAAGAATTTTAAAATTTGGGAATTTAGGCGCAAAATAGAGAATATTTTAAAGTATTCTGGATGATGATTTTGAGGGTACCATTGACCCCGGAAGGGTCTGTAATACCCCGTACTTTTGACTATAATTATTTTTGGGATTAATTAATTAATTAGCGTATTAATTGGCAATTAATCCGGGTTATAAATACTAATGAGATGCGAATTGGTATTTGATTATGTGCATATATGATTATATATGTATCTGGTACTATAAAATTTGTCGTGAGATTTATATACGGCATTTTAGAAATTTTGTTGAGACGCGTGGGACCGCCGCGTCACGGTATAATATATTGATGATAAAAGTGAATTTAAAATCTATAATCCGTATGGTCGTTTTGAGTGCGTCAACGCGTCCGGAAGGGTCGAGATAGTCAGAAAACACTAGCCGAGGGTATAGTTTGGGTCCCGGGGTATTTTTAGGCCATACCGGTAACTTAAAGGGTATTTTAGTAATTTGGTATTTTTGGGTAATTAAAAGTGACGAAAATTGAGAGTTGTAATCTGATAAGGAATTGACCCAACCAACCCTTTATTAACCCCATAAGCTACGTAGGTTATCATTTAGTCTTCCAACTCTCCCAAAGCAAACCCTAGCCACCATAGCCTTTTGGAGAAGAAAGCTTGGAGAAGGAGAGAGAGAGAGGAATTCTGCAGAGATTCTTCACCAAATCAACACCAAATCCGAAATCAAACCAAGGCAAGTGATTTATTCCATTTAAATTTCAGAGAATGCTTCTTCCATGTTAGATTATTCATAAATTTTGTATGTTCTTGGAAGATAATGAAAAACCCATAAGATTGGAGTTATTAGTTTAAATTTTGGGATATAGGTTGCATGTAGAATGTTACTGGAAGATTATATTAAGGGAATTATTGACTTTTGTTATACCAAAAACGGATTTAAGATGAAGTTTATGAATGTTCTTGAGATAAATTAGAAAACTAGGTTTTTGATGAAGATTGATCCATATGTAGCCTTTAGTAGTTGATATATTGATTTGTGGACGTTAGTAATATCGTAGGATGGTTATATGACATTACTATAACGTTATATTTGAGAATCACACGTTGGAAATAAGTTTTGGGACGTTTTCAAATCTGCAGAACGAAGCAGTCCGTAGCCATACCTGTTCGATCGATCGATCGACATTCATCAGTCGATCGATCGACTAGATCGATCGATCGATATTCATAGGTCGATCGATCGACCTTACCAGAATGAGTAAAATTTTCCTTAATTTGATTTTAATGGCGGAAACCCTCGGAGAATATGTTTGGAGAACTTATGAATACCCTCACCCTTAAGGAAGACCAGTAGGTGTGATTATTATAGTGGACTTTAATTAGAATGCAATTCGGGGAATTATTCTAGGTTATTGAAATTCGTTAGAGAGGTAACGTTTGGGTTAATAGTGCAAAATTGTGTAATTCGATGAAATAAGGTTTAGAGCAGAAGTAAAGACCTTAGGAATAAAGATGTTATATTTGGGAATTATCGGAACCTAATAATCTATTATAGATAGGTTTTAAGGTTAAGGGACTACGACGTGAGACGTGTTGGTAATTTAACTTTATATTAACGGGAGACTTGAAATACATAAGTTTGGAATAATGTTATTATGATGTAGCCTATACCTTATTATACTACGGTGATTACTAAGATGCGTGTATACTTAGTATTGATATAGTATTTGTGTGTATGACATACCTAACATACTTGCTATCACGGGAGGTTTGCGTTCGCTTAGGACCCTCTAATCCTTGTGTGCCTACGGGGGGGATTTAGACTGGTACCTTGATGAACATAGGTCATAGAAAGACTTATTGTGATATTAATAAGTCCGATGACCATGGGAGCGTAGGTATGTGCGTGACCCATGTGATGGTGACTGTGTTCGCCTCCACTATTTGTGATTTGTGTTATCTGAACTATTCCTGAGAGATTCGGAATATGTGATCCTTATGTACGTGATGTACCGGGATGGATAGCAGAGTATGTGTGCACCATAGCTTAGATTGCGGGGTGCTTGTATCGTATATTTATAATGTGAATAATATACATTAAATTAATGGAAATCCTCATGTTAATGTTGTAAAAATATTACGGTATTGTTTCAAGATATATAATGAGTTAGCTGATAGTCATATCAATGGCATAGTTAGTAACTGAGTTTACGTTAAACCTCTATTAAATTTCGAGCGTTGTTATGTTAAATTAACCGAGTAAAATGGGTAGAACCTTTGGTAGTCTAGCTAGTTACGCTGTCACTTAGCTAGTGGAAAGGGTAGTTATAGATGGGTACTTACGTTAGGAGTGCACAATTAGTCGAGAGGTGAGAATTTAATGTGAGTGCATGTCCTAACATGTACTTTGCATTTAATGTTTTAAATGTTTTTAAAGCACTTGCAGGTTTTTAAAATGATTTCCACTTTCGGGCTCTGACCCATTTGCTTTCAAATATATTTTCTTGTAAAACCATTTTAGGTGCCCAGCCACAAGGACACCAAGCATAGGATTCTCATTCAGGTGACGAGCTGTAGCTGTTTGTGGAAGCTACAGGGATTTGCATGTAGACGCTTCTCTCATTTGGATTCCAGTCTCAGCATCTATCAGTCGTAGGGCATGTTGCCCAATTCTATTAGACATTTTTACATTTCAGTTTTCAGACTCTAGCATGTATTGCTCAGTATTCAGTTTTAGTTATTTATTTCAGTTTACTTATAAGTTGTGGGATTTGTATTAAGGAGTTTTTCCTCCAGAGTTTATTTACATTTTGTGATGGTTATTCGTTTTACTTCAGTATGGTGAATGGTGTTATTTAGTTATTCCTTACTCTTGTTGCATGTTAATCAGATTTAATAAAATTTGGCACTTACTTTTTAAATACTAGGTGGTTAGTAATAATAAAACGTTTCGACAGTGATGCTATTAACTGAGCCAACTTGGCATTTTGAATTAATTTTATAAAGGAGTAGCTACCCGGTGTTTAATTAGTGGGGGTGTCACTGGTGGTATCAGAGCCAGGTTCTAGTGTCCTTTAGGATCTGTACGGCTATTATGTTTCCGCTACGTTTTCTTTGATATAGAGCCCTATATTTTAGGACGGTTGTACTCTTATTGTGTATGCTTCGTTCTTCAGGTATTTTAAGTTTATAAACCGTGAACTTATAAACTTTGTTCTTACTTCAGATGCCTCCACGACGTGCACGACGAGTTCCCAGGAATGCAATGCCCGAACCCCAGCCCGCTCCAGTTCAGGTCATGTTGAACGCCACTGAGGTTGCAGCTATAGTAGCTCAAGCGGTGAATGCCACGATTGCCGTTATTCAGCAGGCACCGCCTCAGGGGCCGGTTGCCGCGCCAGCACAGGTTAATGCATTCCCGTCTGCTTGGGAGCGTGTACGTGACGCTTTTCAGAAAGCGCATCCGCCAGAGTTTGCAGGTAGCTCAGACGTGGTAGTCTCGAGCCAATGGAGGAAGGACATACAGAGGCATTTGAGGATGCATGAGTGCACAGATGTTCAGAAGCAGGTGCTAGCTACTTTCAAGCTAGTTGGATCTACGCTGCAGTGGTGGGAGTCCATTACCACCGCGGAGGAGAGGGATACCCTCACCATACAGGAGTTCTGGGTGTGGTTCGACCGCAAGTACTTTCCGTCCGCAGTTCATACAGAGATGAGGAGGTAGCTGATGAGTTTGAAGCAGGAGAGCAAGACAGTGGCCGAGTATGAGGCCGAGTTCACTAACCTGTTGAATATCGTTCCAGACGAGATTCCAACAGAGAAGAAGAAGATAGAGAAGTTCACTGATGGGTTGAATTGGAGGATTCGTCAGCATCTGCTAGGGAACCTATCGTTGGCCACATATTCTGATGTGGTTAACGCTGCACTATTGTACTTCCAGGACCACCGTTTTCATATGGCCGAGGGCAAGCGGTCATGGGAGTCTATCCATCAGGGCAGGACTGGAGGACATGGTGCCAGCGGGGCACAGACCGGTCAGGGGCAGAGACAGACTGAGCAGGGTACCCAGCAGGGGGACAATAAGAGGTTCCGGTCAGGGAACTACAGGCAGGGACAGGGAGGTTTCCGTCAGGGCCATCAGAGTCCAAACGGCCAGCAGGGCCAACAGGGACAGAATGGGCAGCAGTTTCACCAGGGCCAAGGGAGGAACGGTAACGACCATCATGGCCAGGGTCAGCAAGGGCAGAGAGGAGGGAACTTCCCAGGGAAGTGCTTTACTTGTGGCAAGACTGGCCATAAGAAGCAGGATTATCCTGATAGGGGCAGGGCCCCACAGCAGCAGCAGGGTGCTCGCCAGGAGCCACAGAGACCTATGTTTCCCGCCGCTCTTCCTGCACCGCCACAGATGGCAGCATTGCCACCCATTCCAGCAGTCCCAGCTCAGCAGGGGCAGCTACAGTATGGACGTGTCTACAACGTTCACCAGGCTGCAGTTCCACAGGCACCGCCCGCGATCGAGGGTACGTTTCCTATCCATGGCACTATGGGTCGGGTGTTATTTGATACGGGTGCTACACACTGTTTTATTGCTACACACTTCGCGAAAGCTTTAGGATTGTTAGCTACGGCAGAGAGCAGAGTGATGTGTGTCGACTCACCATTAGGGAGTGGGTCACTTATTTTCTTTATATGCCGGGGAGTGGGGGTAGAGGTTGGTGGTTTGGTATTACCTGCGGACATGTTAGTGTTAGACATGCATGTTCACGATGTGATCATCGGTATGGATTGGCTCGTAGCATATAGGGCCATGATTGATTGCTTCAGCGGGAGCATTGTTTTTGCCATTCCGGGGCAGGAGATGTTTATAGTGGCGATGCCTCGCCCAGAGGGAGGATCGACCGCTCATCTGTATTACATAGAGGAGGATACCTCTAAGGAGGTTGTGATTCCTTTGGATTCGATCCCGGTTGTCAGGGAGTATTCAGATGTGTTTCAGGAGATACCAGGCTTACCACCCAGTCGAGAGATAGACTTCGTTATAGACTTGCTACCGGGTACGAGATCTATAGCACGTGCACTGTACCGTATGGCTCCGGCTGAAATGCGAGAGTTACGGGATCAGATAGAGCAGCTGTTAGGGCAGGGCTTCATTCGCAGGAGTACCTCACCATGGGGCGCTCCAGTTTTGTTTGTGAAGAAGAGGGATGGTTCACTGCGTTTGTGCGTGGACTACCGAGAGTTGAATAAGGTCACGATACGGAATAAGTATCCGTTGCCTCGAATCGATGACTTATTCGACCAGTTGAGAGGAGCTTCTTTCTTCTCGAAGATTGATTTGAGATCGGGATACCATCAGTTGCGTATCAGGGAGGAGGATGTCTCGAAGACTGCGTTCTTGTCGAGATATGGTTCTTACGAGTTTCGGGTTATGCCTTTCGGCTTGACCAACGCTCCAGCAGTGTTTATGGACTTGATGAACAGGGTGTTCAGAGATTTCCTCGATCAGTTTGTCATTGTCTTCATTGATGACATTCTGGTCTACTCTCAGACAGAGGAGGAGCACGCCGAGCATTTGAGGCAGGTTTTGCAGACACTTCGTCAGAACGAGCTGTATGCAAAATATGAGAAGTGCGGGTTTTGGCTGAAGGAGGTCCAGTTCTTGGGTCACATTATTTCCGACCAGGGAATATCTGTCGATCCGGGGAAGGTGTCAGCGGTGAGGGAGTGGGGACAGCCCACGACACCAACGGAGATTCGTAGTTTCTTGGGCTTAGCAGGATACTACAGGAGATTTATTCGGGGTTTCTCGGAGATAGCAGGTCCTTTGACACATCTTACTCGTAAGGGTGTGCCATATATCTGGAGTGATGCCTGTCAGTTGGCATTCGATGAATTGAAGGACAAATTGACCTTAGCACTTGTGTTAGCATTGCCGAGATCGGGAGTTGAGTATTTGGTTTACACCGATGCGTCTTTGCAAGGGCTTGGAGGTGTTTTGCAGCAGGAGAGACAGGCCATAGCTTATGCTTCCCGTAAGCTTAAGCCTCATGAGAAGAATTACCCCACGCATGATTTGGAGTTGGCGCCAGTGGTATTTGCCTTACGGATTTGGAGGCACTATCTTTTGGGGGAGAAGTTTCAGCTGTTCACGGACCACAAGTCCCTACAGTATCTGTCCACGCAGAAAGAGTTGAACATGCGGCAGCGTAGGTGGCTTGAGTTTGTGAAGGACTACCAGTTCGACATCCAGTACCACCCGGGTAAGGCTAACGTGGTAGCAGACGCGTTGAGCCGCAGGCCAGCAGATGAGGTGGCAGAGGTGTGGAAGGAATTGGGACACCAGGATGCAGTGGCCCGATCTTTCATGTCTGTGATGACCATTACACCGTAGATTGTCACGAAGGTAGTACGGGCACAGGACGATGACTCGTTCTGTCAGGAGCAGATAGTTCGATTACTAGCAGAGGGATCCGAGTCCTATACCGTTAGCTCAGACGGGGGATTGCGCTTCAAGGGGAGATTAGTAGTTCCGGAAGGAGATGAATTGCGGCACGATGTCATGGCAGAGTCGCACGGCTCACGGTTCGCGGTACATCCCGGAGGGGATAAAATGTACCAGGACATGAGACGCCAGTATTGGTGGAGCGGTATGAAGAGAGACATCGCTGAGTTCGTCTCGAAATGCGCCACTTGTCAGCTTGTAAAAGTGGATCATCAGAAACCAACAGGATTACTACAGCCGTTGGAGGTCCCGGTTTGGATGTGGGAAAGCATCTCCATGGACTTTATCACGGGGTTGCCTACGTCGCAGAGGGGTCACGACTCCCTTTGGGTAATTGTGGACAGGTTGTCCAAGGTCGCTCACTTTTTACCCGTAAGCACTGACTACACTACGGGACAGTATGCCCAGCTTTTCATTTCAGAGATTGTGAGACTTCACGGTGTGCCCCTGAATATCGTGTCTGACAGAGACAAGATATTTGTTTCAAGGTTTTGGGAGAGTTTCCAGGAGGCCATGGGCACGGAATTGTGGTTGAGTACGGCTTATCACCCGCAGACCGATGGGCAGACAGAGCGCACCAACCAGATGTTGGAGGACATGCTACGCATGTGCATTATTGACTTCGGGGGTGGATGGGAGCAGTATCTTCCACTGGTGGAGTTTGCTTACAACAACTCCTATCAATTCACGATTGGCATGGCTCCGTTTGAGGCATTGTACGGCAGGCCTTGTCGTTCCCCAGCATGTTGGTTGGAGGTGGGGGACAACAAATTACTTGGGCCAGAAGTGATCCAGGATACTTCGGCAAGGATTGAGTTGATTCGGAGTCGCATTCGGGTAGCTCAAGACAGGCAGAAGAGTTATGCTGATGCGAAGAGATTTTTCAGGGAGTTCCAAGTGGGGGACCAGGTTTTGCTCAGGGTATCTCCGATGAAGGGGATTATGCGATTCGGGAAGAAGGGGAAGTTGGCACCGAGGTATGTGGGGCCGTTTCCTATTATTGAGCGGATAGGACCGGTTGCATATAGACTTGGACTACCGGAGCACTTGCATCGGATTCACGACGTGTTCCATATTTCCTCGCTGAGAAAATACCTTAGGGACAATTTGGCTCATTCTCACATTGCTGTGGAGGACATCGATCTCCAGCCGGATAGCTCTTACGAGGAGGGGCCAATTGCTATTTTGGACCGAAGCGAGAGGAAACTGCGGTCAAAGATAGTCCCGTTAGTGCGTGTTCAGTGGCGACATCACAATGTCGAGGAGTCCACATGGGAGCGCGAGGATGAGATGCGCGAGCGTTATCCAGAACTGTTTTTAGCAGGTACTTTCTAGTTTCGAATTTCGGGACGAAATTCAGTTATTAGGGGGGAGTATGTAATACCCCATACTTTTGACTATAATTATTTTTGGGATTAATTAATTAATTAGCGTATTAATTGGAAATTAATCCGGGTTATAAATACTAATGAGATGCGAATTGGTATTTGATTATGTGCATATATGATTATATATGTATCTGGTACTATAAAATTTGTCGTGAGATTTATATACGGCATTTTAGAAATTTTGTTGAGACGCGTGGGACCGCCGCGTCACGATATAATATATTGATGATAAAAGTGAATTTAAAATCTATAATCCGTATGGTCGTTTTGAGTGCGTCAACGCGTCCGGAAGGGTCGAGATAGTCAGAAAACACTAGCCGGGGGTATAGTTTGGGTCCCGGGGTATTTTTAGGCCATACCGGTAACTTAAAGGGTATTTTAGTAATTTGGTATTTTTGGGTAATTAAAAGTGACGAAAATTGAGAGTTGTAATCTGATAAGGAATTGACCCAACCAACCCTTTATTAACCCCATAAGCTACGTAGGTTATCATTTAGTCTTCCAACTCTCCCAAAGCAAACCCTAGCCACCATAGCCTTTTGGAGAAGAAAGCTTGGAGAAGGAGAGAGAGAGAGGAATTCTGCAGAGATTCTTCACCAAATCAACACCAAATCCGAAATCAAACCAAGGCAAGTGATTTATTCCATTTAAATTTCAGAGAATGCTTCTTCCATGTTAGATTATTCATAAATTTTGTATGTTCTTGGAAGATAATGAAAAACCCATAAGATTGGAGTTATTAGTTTAAATTTTGGGATATAGGTTGCATGTAGAATGTTACTGTAAGATTATATTAAGGGAATTATCGACTTTTGTTATACCAAAAACGGATTTAAGATGAATTTATGAATGTTCTTGAGATAAATTAGAAAACTAGGTTTTTGATGAAGATTGATCCATATGTAGCCTTTAGTAGTTGATATATTGATTTGTGGACGTTAGTAATATCGTAGGATGGTTATATGACATTACTATAACGTTATATTTGAGAATCACACGTTAGAAATAAGTTTTGGGACGTTTTCAAATCTGCAGAACGAAGCAGTCCGTAGCCATACCTGTTCGATCGATCGATCGACATTCATCAGTCGATCGATCGACTAGATCGATCGATCGATATTCATAGGTCGATCGATCGACCTTCCCAGAATGAGTAAAATTTTCCTTAATTTGATTTTAATGGCGGAAACCCTCGGAGAATATGTTTGGAGAACTTATGAATACCCTCACCCTTAAGGAAGACCAGTAGGTGTGATTATTATAGTGGACTTTAATTAGAATGCAATTCGGGGAATTATTCTAGGTTATTGAAATTCGTTAGAGAGGTAACGTTTGGGTTAATAGTGCAAAATTGTGTAATTCGATGAAATAAGGTTTAGAGCAGAAGTAAAGACCTTAGGAATAAAGATGTTATATTTGGGAATTATCGGAACCTAATAATCTATTATAGATAGGTTTTAAGGTTAAGGGACTACGACGTGAGACGTGTTGGTAATTTAACTTTATATTAACGGGAGACTTGAAATACATAAGTTTGGAATAATGGTATTATGATGTAGCCTATACCTTAATATACTACGGTGATTACTAAGATGCGTGTATACTTAGTATTGATATAGTATTTGTGTGTATGACATACCTAACATACTTGCTATCACGGGAGGTTTGCGTTCGCTTAGGACCCTCTAATCCTTGTGTGCCTACGGGGGGGATTTAGACTGGTACCTTGATGAACATAGGTCATAGAAAGACTTATTGTGATATTAATAAGTCCGCTGACCATGGGAGCGTAGGTATGTGCGTGACCCATGTGATGGTGACTGTGTTCGCCTCCACTATTTGTGATTTGTGTTATCTGAACTATTCCTGAGAGATTCGGAATATGTGATCCTTATGTACGTGATGTACCGGGATGGATAGCAGAGTATGTGTGCACCATAGCTTAGATTGCGGGGTGCTTGTATCGTATATTTATAATGTGAATAATATACATTAAATTAATGGAAATCCTCATGTTAATGTTGTAAAAATATTACGGTATTGATTCAAGATATATAATGAGTTAGCTGATAGTCATATCAATGGCATAGTTAGTAACTGAGTTTACGTTAAACCTCTATTAAATTTCGAGCATTGTTATGTTAAATTAACCGAGTAAAATGGGTAGAACCTTTGGTAGTCTAGCTAGTTACGCTGTCACTTAGCTAGTGGAAAGGGTAGTTATAGATGGGTACTTACGTTAGGAGTGCACAGTTAGTCGAGAGGTGAGAATTTAATGTGAGTGCACGTCCTAACATGTACTTTGCATTTAATGTTTTAAATGTTTTTAAAGCACTTGCAGGTTTTTAAAATGATTTCCACTTTCGGGCTCTGACCCATTTGCTTTCAAATATATTTTCTTGTAAAACCATTTTAGGTGCCCAGCCACAAGGGCACCAAGCATAGGATTCTCATTCAGGTGACGAGCTGTAGCTGTTTGTGGAAGCTACAGGGATTTGCATGTAGACGCTTCTCTCATTTGGATTCCAGTCTCAGCATCTATCAGTCGTAGGGCATGTTGCCCAATTCTATTAGACATTTTTACATTTCAGTTTTCAGACTCTAGCATGTATTGCTCAGTATTCAGTTTTAGTTATTTATTTCAATTTACTTATCAGTTTTGGGATTTGTATTGAGGAGTTTTTCCTCCAGAGTTTATTTACATTTTGTGATGGTTATTCGTTTTACTTCAGTATGGTGAATGGTGTTATTTAGTTATTCATTACTCTTGTTGCATGTTAATCAGATTTAATAAAATTTGGCACTTAATTTTTAAATACTAGGTGGTTAGTAATAATAAAACGTTTCGACAGTGATGCTATTAACTGAGCCAACTTGGCATTTTGAATTAATTTTATAAAGGAGTAGCTACCCGGTGTTTAATTAGTCAGGGTGTCACAGGGTCGAGATAGTCAAAATGACTATCATTGGGTTTATTTCGGCTTCAGAATGTTTTTAATTCAGTTTGACTCGAATTGGAGTAAACGAGTCATTTAAACTGTGTATTAACATTTAAAATTGGGTTTATGGTTTTAAAGGATTTAAAGGTTTACGGATTAAGCCTTCTCAATTGAGAGAAGAGAGTAATAGAAGAGAAAGAAAAAGAAGAAGAAGAAAGAAAAGGAGAAAGGGAGAAAAGCTTGGAGAATTCCGGCCAAACCGCGACATCGAGGACGATCCAACCTCTACAAATCTGAGTCAAGTGTTTAATATTGCTAAATAAGTTATTTGTGTATTCGATTTCAGAATTTGTGGGTTAAAGGATTGGTTTTTGGGTATAAACATGAAAACCTAAATTTGGTTTAAAATCTTGAAATTGAATATTTTAATTGAGTTTAAGGGATATAAATTGATGAGGTTAAATATAGGATGTGTTTTGATGTTGGGAATTATGTTGGGATTGAAGATTAAGGGTTGGAAGTGGTATAAATCAAATTTTGGAAATTTGGGGTTATAGAAAAATAGCCATTTTCGTGACTTTCTGAACTGGCCGAATCGATTCGCCCCCACCGAATCGATTTGCCGGGTTGCATAAGCCTCAGGCCTTTAGGGCCGAATCAATTCGCCCCTAGCTAATCGATTCAGAAGGTTGCAGAATCCCAGGTCCCTTGGACCGAATCGATTCAGATGGGCCGAATCGATTCGCTTTTGGTCCGAATCGATTTGGAGGGGCCGAATCGATTTGAAAACAAAGCATTTTGTAGAATATTCTCTTTAATGAATTCAAACCCGTTTTGGTTGGGTTTATTGATTTGGGGCTTTCTCTTATGAAGTAAGAGATATCTTTTGGTGACTTATAGGGGGTATCTCACTTAGTATATGATAGTGGGGACTTCTAGGAATAATTGGATAAGAAATATCCAAGTACGTTGTGAAATTTCGAGGCCGACCCTTATGTCAAATCCTTATAAGGATAGGATATTGTAAAAATACAATTTAGGGCCAAATGGAAGAGAGTGGTCGCATACTCTTAGAGAGTGAGGGGTCTCATATCCTTAGAAACATTTAAATTAAGGAACAATAGGTAACCCGATATGGGTAAGGGTTCATGAAATTAATTGAACCATAAGGTAAAATTGGGAATGGCTTGGGGGATCGTACTATCAACTAGAATAGATGGTAGTATAATTCTAGTTAGGATAGTTTACACATAATTAGGTGGAAATAATCACATGGGATTCCAATACTTGAGACAAAGTGGAATAAGTTGAGGTTTGTAGACTTTTGGTTAGGTGTATACCTTTAGTCAAAATTTGTGTTGAGGTATTGATTTGCTCTCGAGTATAGATGGTATGTGTAGTAATGGTTTCCTACACAAAATTTTGGGTGATAACCTTAATGTGGTATATATATAAGCATATATATACATATGATGTTTGGGAGACTATTCATCATAGGAAAAATGATTGAATATGTTTCAAGTGAGGGATTGTATTCATGTATCTAGGTAAATTAAATGAGTTTGTGGTGACGGCTTGTACATCGAGGATTATATATACTCATAGCCGAGTTTATATATCTCATACTTATGAACGAGTATTAGTTATATATAAGGATATGTGAATATATGTATATATATCTATATAGATATGAATATATGGATATATTTATGTTATGGAGATACATGGTACGGATATTTAAGCCTTATATGATGGTTTAATATTGATCATATGATTGGATCATATGGGTGTATATATATTGTGCATGTGAATGATATATATACTTATTTGGTTAAGCATACCCCGCTCATTTTATCATTGGGAAGTTGCGCGCGTAGAGGGTGAGCATCTTGGCTAGAAAAGCAGGGTGTGGATATTCCCCAGGTCAGAGTCGTCCCGTGTGTTATTATATGATATATATATATTTATTTTTGGGATGAGACGTGGTGGGTATGTTTCGTCTCATTGCCGTTTAGGATCTATGACCGCTTCTTGGGACGTCGTGTGCGTGAGTTTACCACGAGATGGGTGTCGTTTAGTCCCACCATGGTGGCCCCAGTATTGCTACGTGAGCCGAGCACTGGGAAGATGATAGCATTGATGCAATTTATCGACGATATATATAGCCGGGTATATTATGTGCATGGCCTTGTACATCATATGCAGTATGTACACTTAGCTATTGGATGGATGATGACATATATATATATATATATATATATGGTTAGAATAAAATACCTATATATGTATATTTATATATATCCTATAGATGAAAGGATATGGACTTTTATGGAGTATATCTTGGATGATTACGGTGTACTAGATTATTGATGGGGGTTGATGTATCGCATTTAAGGAATATTTCGGTTACATCATCCCAAGGATATTATTAGAGATTGTAGATGTTTTCATATTGTAGTCTAAAATTTAGTAGCAGTAGCAGTAGTAGTAGTAGTAGTAGTAGTAGTAGTAGTAGTAGTAGTATAGAGTATGTATGGCATTATGGATCTCTAGGATCGACATTGTCAAGGAGTAGTGTAACGGGGTGGTTCCTTGTTTGGATTTCGCTTTGCGAGACACCCCACGCATGAAACGCAGTGCAGTGTTGAGATTGGAGAAAAGTTCTGCCAATTATGATATGTACGGAATTATGGACCTCTATGATCGACATTGTCAAAGAGTAGTGTAACGGGGTGGTTCCTTGTTTGGATTTCGCTTTGCGAGACACGCCACGCACGAAATGTAGTACATTGTTGAGAGTAGAGAGAAGTTCTGTCGATATTTATGTGTGGCATAATGGATCTCCAGGATCGACGTTGACATGGAGTAGTGTAACGGGGTGGTTCCTTGTTTGGATTTTTCTTTGCGAGACACACCACGCACGAAACACAATGCAGTGTTGAAATTGGAGGGAAGTTGTGTAAATAATAATTTTGAATGCTTATTAATTAGAAATTTAAATCATATGTTTCAACCCAAATGCATATTGGGTATCTTATTAAATTATAAATGGTTAAAGTATAAACCGGAATCCACTAAACCTAATAAGGCACATATGATTGAAAATAAATACTTAACTGTGGTTAAAAAGGGGGTGGATTCTTGGGGTATGATAGGAAGGTAGATCTCATGGGTGTAGACTAGGCCTATGATAATTTAGGTTGTCCTAATAAAAATGGAGGTAATTTAACTAAAAGTCGAAGACGCAAATAAGTGCGCGCATTTAGATGAGAGGTGAGTTGGGGTTCCACGAGAGTGCGATTCCACTTTAATTATGAAATAAGTTCACCGATATTTATTATGCACGGTTAACACACTTGCTAAATATTTTTCACAACTTGGGCTCTGACCCGTTTACTTTTCTCTCCTACTTGTATATATATATATATATTACTACAGGTGTCCTACCGCATGGATGCCGGATGACCTTCTATCCAGAGTCTTGGGAGCCGTGACAGGTGCGGACTGTTGCGGGACTTTGATGGCAGTCACTTCCTACTTTTAAAAATCTCGGTAGGATTCATTGTATATGGGGTTTGTACCCAAGGGATATTTATATACATGTTTATATTTATTCCATTCTAGTTATTGTATTGGCTGTGACCCGACAGCTTATTCGGGTCTACTTTTTGTAGTACATTTTTTTGTAGTTATTTTTTTTCTAGCATTTCATTTATCGTAGTTCTTTCATTCATCTTTCTTTCCTTTATTAGTAGTGTTATAGTGTTGGTTTGTTTTCTGTTGCGTATTTTTATTAAATTTTAACATCTCGCCTATTTGATATCAGGTAGTTAGTCCTATATTATATAGTACCGACAGTTCATGTTGAGACTGGACCATCTAAAACTCCTGAGTTAATATAGTATAGGGCTGGCCACCTGTTATTATTTTAGGCGGGGTGTTACACTTTCGAGACGGCGTATTTCCCTTCTCAAAAAGATTTTAAAATGTGGGTCTAATATGACGTCCCTTTGTCGTCTAAAATGGTGTCACAAAATGCTTTTTGGATGGCCAAAAGTCTTTTTAAGACAGCTGGAGCACCGTCTTAAAAAGCAATTTTTTTTGTAGTGCAACCATGTAATTAAACTCATGTATGGAACTCTCTTCAACAAATCTCAACTAAAATCCATCACCCTTCGCTACTTCTTGGTGATTTAAATACCATTATAGGTCCCCATGAGAAGCTTAGTGGTTTCCCCTTTACAATGTGAGGGGGACATGCTCTTACTAATTTCATGCATTCATGAAATATATATGACCAAGGACTTACAGGACACTCGTTAACATGGAAAGCCAACACTTCTTTTGATCATCATGTTCAGGAACGGCTAGATCGAGGGATTGGTAATGGAATCTGTATGTTAGCCTACCCCCACACTCTTTTCACCGACCTTTTGAATGGTAGTTTGGATCACTGTCCCCTGCTTCTCGATACATTTCCAACACAGTCCAAACAAACACAACGATTTTTATAATTCAAGGCATGGGCACAATATACTTCATTCCACATGATGCTAGGGTACCAATGGAAATGACAGATTCTAGGCTTGTGTGACACCTCGCCTAATAAAATACCGGGTGATCAATCCCATACCAGATTAAAACAGGAATCTCATATGGTTCATTCTTAGCATCACTGTCGAAAACCAATTTAATTACTAATAAAGTATTAGTCTGGCATCAAATTTTATTTAACAAATTTTTTTAACCAAACCAACTAAATAAAACATTCAAATAGTTTATATGCACGAAACTGAAATGAAATAAAATAATCGAACACTTGGTACAATATAATACAACCAAATCGAATGTCGTACAAAATGTGGTAAGAGAATAAATGAATACAGTTGGGCTATCGGTCTGAGTGTATCTACAGTACCTCCAATCTAGATCACAAGGATAGAAACGTCAAAAATAAACTTGCTTGCATCCACAGCTACTGCGGCAAACGTCTGACTCAAAGGAATCATCATCCAGGTGTCCCTGTGTCCAGATACCTATATATATACATATATAGCAAGAAAGGGGAAAATAGAGAAACGGGTCAGAGACCGAGTTTTGAAAACATTTTAGCAAGTGCTTAACATACTTCAATATTTAAAGTATGATACTCTTCATATTTAAACTGGTGTCGAACTCACATGAGATACCCATCACCTCCCATCTAATAGTGCACACCTAACGCGTGTATTTTAAAACACCTTAGTTAGCTACCTAGCCTAACTAGTACCTCCCATAAATCCCATGTCACCATACGCTAACACGTACTCGGCGTAATATAAAATATTCTAAGCTATCTCTCGAGCTTATACATTATAATTTCTCATTTATGATTCATCCTTATAATATGAAGAACTTGCACTAGTTATTTACACTATTCACATTTTAGTGTTATCAACCTCGTATATAATATTCTCATCTTTATATACATATATCACCTATTTCATTCCGGATTTTATACTCCCGGAAGATCCAGAATTTATCTCACCTTCCATGCTTTATTATGTCTGTATATACATGTTTCACATCTCATATAAATATATATATATATATATATATATATATATATATATATATATATATATATATATATATATATATATATATATATATATATATATATACTATACACATAAAGTATATCCATAATTATACATCACACACTATATAAGTCTAATAACCATCCCTCAGAGCAATAACTCAATGGATTCAGTCTCTCAATGCTATCATCTTTCGGGGAATTACTCACACACCATCCTGGGTACCAGCAGTCGGACTCTCACATGGACTTGGTAAAAATCAAATCACAATGTATGGGAGGCGATCATAGTTCTTTACCGAAAATGAGAACGAAACATACCCACCATGTCTCACTCCATATAAGAATCACACAATATAAAATGGATGCTATGACCTAGGGACTATAAGTTTCGTGCTCCTCAAGCCAGGAGGCCTCACCCACATCGCGCAACTTCCCATGATAGCATTAGAGGGGTATGATTCACATAAACATACCGTTCACACACATAGATATATTTATAATTATATCATATATATAACGTCTTTGTACCCATATGTGTATATATATATATATATATATATATATATATATATATATATATATATATATATATATCATAAAATCTGGCTATCCATGCTTATCTCTCGTAGCATTAGCCTGTAATCCCGAATATACATATTCGATTTAATTCCATAAGTATTCACTTACTTATAATATAAATATCATATATTTTTTTTCTAAATATTAATCTTATCACAACTTGCTCGTATCCCAATTACATCCGAAATTCCTATTCGAATCCCCAGGGGTTCTTTTCCCATTAAAACTTTTAAAAATCACTGAATTCTCAGAACTTTAATTTATGGCAGATTACATAACTTACACTAAAACATCTATAACTCACTCTACAGAAGTCCAATTAACCTCATTCAATGTTCATTAGAAATATAACTTCTATACCTTTAATTTCATCCATTTTTAATCATCTAGTTAAAACTACACAGAAAATTGCATGCATTTGAATTGTCTATAAAATGTTCGTAACTCAGTTGTTCTGGCATCTTAAACACCTTGCATTAAAATAGATATAACTAACTCTATATAAATCCAATTGATATCATTCAAATCTAACTAAAAATATAACTTCCATACCTTTATTTTCATATATAAATGAGCATATAATTGAAAGCATACAGAAAATGACATGCATTTGAATTGTCAATAAAATTTTCATAACTCTGTTATTCTGGCGGCTTAAACACCTTCCACTAAAATAGTTATAACTCACTCTACATAAGTATAATTGAACTCATTAATATATCATTAGAAATATAACTTCCATACCTTGCCTTTCATCCATAAATTAGCATCTAACTCAAATCATACAGAAAATGGTACACATTTGAATTGTTTATAAAATTTTAGTAACTCAACTGTTCTGGTAGCTTAAACACCTTGCACTAAAATAGCTATAACTGATTCTATATAAGTCCAATTGATCGCATTCAAAGCTCATTATAAATATAACTTCCATACTTTTGTTTTCATATATGTATGAGAATGTAATTCAAAGCATACAGAAAATGGCATGCATTTGAATTGTTAATAAAATTTACATAACTCTATTATTCTGACATCTAAAACACCTTGCACTAAACCATCTAGCTAAGATTTCTCTCTCTAGCTAGGCGACCTAGGGTTGCATGGCTGCTCATGATGCCTCCAACGTGGAGGCAGTCATCCTTCCTACCCCTCCTAATCTCTCCCAAAACCTTTTCAATCCTTCTAAATCTTTTGCATCTGTAGTAGGTAATCATACGCAATCCTCAATTTCTTTGAAGGAAGTTAGCAATTTCAAAGGAGAACCGGCTATATTTTTCACTGATGAAGACATAAAGAAGTTAGCAGCTCCTTTTAAGTACTCCCTTGTTGGTAAATTCTCCCATGGCAGGCCTGCGATCAATGATATACGTAAAGTTTTTTCATCTCTGGGATCGAAAGCTGCTGTTAATATAGGGTTGATAGATCAAAAGCATATCATCATACGTTTGTTTCATGAAGAAGATTTCCATAGAGTTTGGCTTAGGGAAACATGGTTCATTCATAGATACCCTATGCGTGTTTTCAAATGGTCTCCTGATTTCCATCCTGATGTGGAATCTACTATTGCCCCTATATGGATTAACTTGCCTATTCTTCCCATTCATCTATATAATAAAGAGAGTATATTTTCTATTGCTAATGTCATAGGTACACCTTTAAAACTAGATCTTGCCACTGCATCTCTCTCCAGACCTAGTTTAGCAAGGATTTGTGTAGAAATTGATCTATGCAAAGAGCATCCATCTAGGGTTTGGATTGGAAACTCTGATAAAGGCACGGGGTATTGGCAGTATATTGAATATGAGGGTATACCTGAGTACTGTCAATTTTGTTTTAAGAAAGGCCATAAAAAAGAAGAATGCTTATTCATAAAAAAGGATGGGGTAAAAAGAAATGAAGCCAATGTAATTTTGAAGAAAAAGCAACCAGAAGCAGTCTCTAAAGTGCAGGAAGCCACAAAAGAATGGGTCATCAGGAATTTCAAGAAACCATCTGAGGCAGTAGACGAGATACCACCAGTTCCAAAGGATATTCCAAAAAATCAAGATAAGGAGGCAGAGGCTGATATGAGTATGAATATAGACCTTAATCAAGATCAAGTATTAGCAGTAGTGCAGAAGGAAATGAGGACAAGGGATGAAAACAGTAAAATATATGCAGATCAGACTATTACTGTAGAGAAGCCTATTCATTGTGAGGAATCTGAGATTAGAGAAGAAGGGGAATTGGATGGAGATGTTAACCAAGTAGATTATAAATCTAATGAAGGGAATGATGAAGAAGGATTCATTGAAGTGAGGAGGAAAAGTAAACAATTCAAGAAGTATCAGAATAAAATATATGAAGGAATGCCAGATAAGGATTCAAACAGCAGATCAGTCTCTATGTCACCTACTAGAATTCTTCAAAGAGGAGGTAACCATACTATGAATCTAAGATCCAACTCAAAAGCTAATTTTGATGCAATGTCTCAATGATAAGTTTTTTAGTTTGGAATATTAGAGGAATTGTCAAGAAAAGTGCAATGAGGAGAATGAAAAGACTGATTAAGATTCATAAAATATCAGTGCTGGCTATCTTAGAACCAAAGCAAGGGGCAGATGTTATATCAAGCTATATGGTTAGACTGGGATTCTAACTATCCCAAACTAATACTAATAGCAAGATATGGTTATTTGCTAAAGATGATCTCCAATTTTCAGTGGTTGCTAGTATGGATCAAGCTCTAACAGGATCTTGTGTATGTCAGCAGGGGGCAAGGCCAATTTATTGTAGTGCAGTATATGCTAAATGTTCAAAAATTGATAGAAGGGAATTGTGGAAACATCTCACTGATTTAAACATCAATGAGCCTTGGATGGTGTGTGGGGATTTTAACACAGTGGCTTATTCTTGGGAGAAAGCAGGGGGCAATCAAATTGATGCAGCATCTTCTTTGGAATTTTTAGAATTCTTTGCTTCAAATCATTTAGAAGATATGGGGTACTCTGGATCTGCCTATACATGGTTCAACAAAAGGGATGGGGATGCTAGAATATGGAGTAGGCTGGATAGAGTGGTAGCTAATGTAGACCTTTTGGAATTGGGATTTAAGATTAAAGTATCCCATCTGAACAGATCTGCATCAGACCATGCACCTCTTTTAATTGAAATGAAATCTTCAACAGATTATATTAGAAAGCCCTTTAAATTTCTAAACTTTTGGACAAAGAAGAATTCTTTTATGGAGGTTATTCAAAGGAATTGGGATTCTAATTTATCTTCTAATCCAATTTATGCAGTGGCCCTTAATCTCAAAAATCTTAAAACTCATCTGTCAAGATGGAGTAAAGATAACTATGGGGATATATTTCAATCAGTTAAAGATGCAGAAGATAAAGTTCTTGCAGCTGAGATAGCCTATGCAATTGATCCTAGTGAGGAGAATAGAGAGACTTGGGCTAGAGAAGAAGCTGAGTATACCAAGAAAAGTGCTTTGGAAGAGGCTTTCTGGAGACAAAAGTCTAGGGATAAATGGCTTGAAGAGGGGGACAAAAATACTAGATTCTTCCACAACTCAGTTAAGGTTAGTAGAAAAAGGATGATTCTTCACAAAATTAAAGATGAATTTGGAAATTGGATTGAAGAAGAGGAAGCTATTTGTAATGAAGCAATTAATTTCTTTAAGGCTGCTTTTGGAGATAAAGAGGAATATGTGAATGCTGATAGTTTTCTTAATTGCATCCCCAACCTCATCTCAGAGGATCAAAACATCCTATTAGCTGAGTATCCAGATGAAGATGAAATCAGGTCAGCTGTTTTTGATCTTAATGAAGACAGTGCAGCAGGTATGGATGGCTTTTCAGGTCACTTTTTTAAGCATTGTTGGCATATCATAGGCAAGGATATTATCAAAGCTGTTCAAGGTTTCTTTTCAGGTATGGAGATCCCTAAAATTGTTTCTTCCACTCTAATAGCTATTATACCAAAGGTTCAAAATCCCCAAACTTTTCAAGATATGAGACCTATCAGTCTCTGTAATTTTTTCAACAAAATTTTCACTAAAGTGATGGCCTGCAGATTGAGTAAAATACTTCCTGACATTATTTCTCCTAATCAGAGTGGTTTTATAAAAGGGAGAGATATTACAGAAAATATTCTTTTGGCTCAAGAAATGTTCCACATGATCAATTTTAAAAACTATGGAGGCAATGTAGCTATGAAGTTGGATATGGCTAAAGCATATGATAGAGTGTCCTGGTTGTTTCTTATCAAGGTGATGAGGAAATTTGGCTTCTCTGAGAGATGGATTGACATGGTTTGGAGAGTTATATCTAATAATTGGTTCTCAATTCTCATAAATGGTAACCAGAAAGGCTTCTTTAAGTCTGAAAGAGGACTTAAACAGGGTGATCCTCTATCTCCTGGTCTATTTATCATAATGGCAGAGGCTCTATCTTTCAACTTAAATGGCCTTAATGCTCAATCTTCTTTTAAACCATTCAAGCTCCCTATTGGAGGTCCTCAAATAAATCATCTATCCTTTGCTGATGATATCATTATATTCTCTTCAGGTGATATGAAATCCATTAAGAAAGTTTTATTAGTGATTGAAAAATATGAGAAGGTCTCAGGTCAAAAGGTGAATAAGAATAAGAGCTCCCTTATTGTGTCCAATAAAATTAATCCAGCTAATAAGAAGAAGATTGTAGACATCGCTGGTTTTACTTTGAAATATGTTCCCATTACTTATTTGGGCTGCCCAATCTACTCAGGTAGGAAAAGAAACATATTTTTTGAGACTATTCTTTCAAAGATCAGGTACAAGATTTCTAGCTGGAAGGCTAAATTGTTATCTGCTGGAGCCAAGCTTGTTCTGATTAAGCATGTGCTAGCCTCCTTTACTGTGTATACTCTTTCAGCTTTGATGCCAACTAGAAAAATCATAAGGTCTATTGAAAGTATGTTTGCCAATTTCTTTTGGAGCTCAAATATGGGGGAAAGGAGGCATCATTGGTGTAAATGGAGTGATATATCCAAACCTGTTCATGAAGGAGGGGTGGGGATTAGAAGTCTATGGGATATAAGCCAAAGCTTCTCCATCAAATTATGGTGGAAATTTAGAAGTAAAAAGTCCCTTTGGAAAGATTTTATGTTAGCTAAGTATTGTAGAAAAGTTCATCCTTGTGCAGCAAATGGGAGAGTAGGCTCTCATAATTGGAGAAGAATGTGTCTTGTTAGATCTAACTCTGAAGAAAACATGTTATGGAGGTTAGGAGATGGTAATTTTAGTGCTCTGTGGGATAATTGGTGCTCGATAGGTTCCCTATCCAATTATGCTTTTGAAGAATCTCAGATTAAAGTTAAAGATCTGTGGACAGTAGATAAGAAATGGGATTTGCGTAAACTTTCTGCTTTATTTCCTTTAGATATTAGTTTCACAATTATGGGAACTCATATATCTGATGGAGATAAAGAGGATGAGCTCATTTGGACTGATTCAATGGATGGGAATTTTAATTTAAAATCTGCTTGGGAGATGACGAGATCCAAATCTATAGTTTCATGGTCTGCTATTTTTTCGTGGCAGAGGGTTATTCCTTTAAAATTGTCCATTTTTATATGGAAATTATTGCAGCAATTATTGCCTTTGGATGAAAAGCTTTACTCTATAGGGTGGTGTGGTCCATCAAAATGTCAATGTTGTGCATCTTCTCAAATCGAATCCTATGATCATGTGTTTATTTCTGGAGATATAACTGACAATATGTGGCTCCATTTTGGAAGAATTTTTGGGATTGCTAATAATAGAACTGATATTAGAAGCAGATGTCTTCAATGGTGGATATCAGCTCCTAACTCTTTTGCAGGGCAATGTCAAAAGATGATGCCAATTATCATTTGTTGGTCTTTGTGGTGCCAAAGAAATACAAGCAAGTATAATGGTGTAGCTCCTAATTTGATTAGCCTTCTATTGACAACAGAAGCTCATTGTAAATCCATATTTCATTTGTTACCTCAATCCCCAAGTAACTTTTCAATATACCATTTGGAAGATGTCAAAATCCAAAAGGAATATACTTTTGTTCGATGGAAACCTCCTCATGATCAGGTGTTAAAGCTCAATACAGATGGGAGTTCTATAGGTAATCCAGGCAATAGTGGTGGAGGTGGGATTTTGAGAAATGCTAAGGGAGACATGATATGGGCTTTCTTCCATTTCTTTGGTTTTAAAACCAATATTGAAGCAGAGGCAATGGCTATTTTGGAAGGTTTAAGATATTATCAAGATTTAAAGGAGTATGAATTGATTGTTGAATCAGATTCAAAAATATTGGTTGATGTGCTCAATAAAGGTCTGCAATGTCCATGGAGAATCAGAGATATAGTTGAAGATATCCAGGCATTATCTTCAGATTTCAACTTAACTTTTGCTCATGTCTTGCGAGAAGGTAACCAACCAGCTGATATTTTAGCTAATTTGGGAAGTAATTCTCAATGTTCCAAGTGGTCCCTTGATATTGGATCATTTTCAAGTCAACTCAGAGGAGCTATCAAAGTGGATAAATGGGGTCTTCCTACTTTAAGAATTAAAGATGTTCATGCTTAATTTCTTGAATAGTTTCTTTAGTGTTAGATGCCAATCTATTTTTTATTATTTTATTGTTTTATTGGTATTCTTGTAAGGGCTTTATCTATAAAAAGCCTCATTTATGATTTCAGTACCTCCTATAATCTTGTAAATTTCTGGACAGTGATTTTCTGTTCTAATTTTAATAATATGTGTGGGGATCCCATCCCTATTCTCTGGAAAAAAAAAAAAAAAAAAAAAAAAAAAGAATTATAACTTCCATAACTTGATTTTAATACATAAATCAATATCTAATGCAAATCATACAGAAAATGGTATGTATTTGAATTGTCTATAAAATTTCTATAACTCAGTTGTTCTGGCAGGTTAAACACCTTGCATTAAAATACCTATAACTCACTCTAAACAAGTCCAATTGACCTCATTCAAAGATAATTAGACATAGATCTTTTATATCTTTCTTTTCATCCATAAATGAGCATCTATTTCAAATCATACAGAAAATGTCATGCGTTTGAACTCATGCCAAAAGTTCTGGAAGATTAAAAATTATCTTAATTCAATTTCATAGTTTCTTTAATACTCACAAGAACCATTCAAGATCACAAATTTTCTATGAATTAATCTATGATTTCTTTATCAAGATTCTATACATCATATTGGGTTCAATTTTTCATATTTGATATGGTGTAAATATCACATCCAATTTCTATGAAATCATTTCACAAAAACCCATTTTCGCACATAAATCCAACCCAAAAATTCATATTTTTCACCAAATACAATATGAATTACAAACAAAAATAAATTATTAAAGCAAGATAAACACTTGCCTTGAATTTTAGATGATTTGATCTTCCACTTTGTATGTTGAATTAAACCTGAAATTCCTTTTTGATTTCTTCCTCCATTTCTCTCTTATCTTTCTTCTTCTTTCTTCTCTTCTTTCTCTCTTCTCTTTCTCTCTCTTAGGTTAGAGAATTGGGGGTTATGGCTACCACTCATATATTAGATCCCGAAATTTGGTGTTAGCCTGAGTGTAAAGTGACTCCTGTACCCAATTGTGAGTCTCGACTAGTCTAAAAAGCTCCCGAAACCCAAACACTACCCCCAGAAATTAATTTTGACTATTTCAACCCATTCCGGATCAACCGTGCACTAAAAATCACCATTCGAGTATCTTATCAAAATTTTAATTTTTGAACCCAACATAACTCTACACGTGTGTTTCGAATAAAATATTACCACTCGTCTCTTTTGCTTGCCCGCGACATGATATAGAAATAATCCAACTCATTTACTTATTCCCGTAAGGAAATATATTACATGTAAATATTAATTTAATTCTTTTCAATTAATATTTAATCCTATCATTTTATTTATCAAATTATTAAATTACAAGCACTCGTGTAATTTAAATATCCATAAAAGCACGAGGTGTTACATACTTCTCCCCTTTCAAAGAAATTTCGTCCCCAAAATTTCGATATTCCTCGTATTAAATATTTGGGATCCTTAACCACATGACATCCTCTACTACCAAAAATTAATTCATGAAAATGTTTCATTGCTTCCACTATATACCCACCTATCTAAAGGCCTACTCACTATATCTCCATCTTAACGATAAGTTTGTTCAAATAATTTCATACTGATATGCTCCGTCGTTCACAAGGTCTCACCTTGATAATGGTACACAAACACATTGTGATTCTAATTATAATATCCCAATAAGACCATCCTACACATCACTGGCTCAATCATCTCAATAGTGATGGAAGGTCGGACATCACTATGGCCAGCTTCCCTTATTTACCAAAGCATAAAACTCCCCTCATGAGAGAAACCACGATAACACTTGACCACTCATGTCAGTCCTTAAAAATTTTATTCATCGCAAATTAATTGTTTCAAGGTTCATACCCCGCACAAAACATTTTGTGATTCACTCCATTCTTGCCCAACCATGAACTCTATTAGTCTTCCTATCCATCCTGTCACTAGAATCCCTAATTTATTAATAACCTTCGATCGATCGAATCAAACCAACCTTTTTACATTAACGATTGGTGCACCTAGAGATAACTTCACTATGTCTCACTCAACACCACACGATTAGTATTTTACATTACGTGGGGTATCTTACTTCCCTTTTCCTGGGGTATACCAAAACTGTGACCTATGAATCTTCTCTAAAATTATGCCCTTCCTGGGTACTTTTCATGTGGTAGTAATCAATATTTTGCTTATGCGCGAGCCAACCTTAACATTTGACTGAGTAAGACTCCGTTCAACTTTCCCAAAATAGTTGGGTCTTCTCTTATCAAGAGGTATCCTTTACATGTATTTCCCCATTCATTCAACCCATCTCGGGTGTGATAGTTCTCCTGGCACACATATACTTAGATTATCATCATTTTTAGATGACATTCTATTCATCATACCATTTTGTCTTTGTTATAAAAATTCAATTTGGCTAACCAGGGTGCCCACAGACCCATTAATCCGCGCATATTAATGTAAACATCACATACTTTTCACACATAATACACAAAATCCTGTTGACCTAGCATTCACAACGTGGCTATCATACTTGGGTATTCTCAATCAACCCATAGATCAAAATTTTAATTCTCATTAACATCATTCCACCCTTCAACTTGTGGTGAAAAGAAGAAAAAAATTAAAGTGCTCTCTCATGGCACTACCGGCTCCACTGGCCTTATATCGTAATATAACTTTTAACTCACATTTATAAATAGATACTCGTATAATAATCGAGGTACCAGACTCGTGGACTAAAGACCAAACATCTCCCCACATCCAAAGATGCGCTAAGTTTCATGCATGTGACATCTCACAAAGAGAAATTCTAATAAGGAACCCCCCGGATACATAACAACCTAGGATTATCGGAACATAGAAATACGTTAGGCCCTCAGTCCATAACATGTACCCTTAAACTCGTGTCTCTTAAAACAATAGTATACTTGTCCACTATATGTTACATAAGACCATGTATATCACGACGCTCTTACTATCACTAGTTTCTTAGCGTCAATAAATCACGAGCTATGTCTCTCTGCTCGATAAAAGTCAACATAACCTGAATCACATTAGTAAACATATCCTTATTCACTGGGATCAAATATAACCAGAAAACATATACATAAAAGTCTTCTAAACAATATATCATAACGTATACACACACACACACACACACACACACACACACACACACACACATATATATATATATATATATATATATATATATATATATATAGTCCCATCTCGTCAAAGGGATACACCGAGTCCCAATAATTTTATCCATTTAATTATTCTAAGAACAATTATCAAAAAATACCTAGGGCCTTACATCTCCCATCTCCCGACATTTGCTGCTTTCGTGCATGGGAGGTCTCGCAAAGAGAAATCCAAATAAGGAACCCTCCCGATACAATATTATGCAGCTCTGTCGGTTATTGAGATCTGTCGGTCCAGGACATAAGGCTAATAATGTGTTTAAATCAATATAAATCATATCTAGGATAACATCATTCTCATATAACATATCACTAACATGAGTAATCGCAATAATAATATACTCTCATTGTCCACACTCGTTGAATGACAGGACATGCATACACATAATAATGTTATCGATATAGCCACTAAACTTGTCTCACACGCGAATCTAGCGCAAATCAAAATGGTGTGACTCGCTCATGTCACCCAAGGGATACCTCATTTACCTAAGGATAAAACTCATATTTCAACCTTGAGAAATTTACCTGACTACTCCAATGGTTGTTGGACATGACACGCTCGTCCGAACTACACCAAAAACTATCTTAATTATTTCCCCATCTAGGTACCATTCTTTTGTCCCTACTCCCTTCGAGAGAAAACCATGCATGTGGTCCTACTCTCCCTATAAAAATATATCTTCATATAATCCACTTTTCTTCGGCCACGCTGTCCATATTAGGGTTGTCATTCTCTCGGACCATGGTAGCCTCGGCCCTAATGGCTACCCTCATTGTTCCCTTAGCTCTGCTCGCCCTAAGGAATACACTACTGGCCTTACCAATCCCGACTAAATAGTTCAACGCTTTTACCTCCCTTCATAAAGAAGCATTTATATTCTCACTAACAAAAACACGACGTTATCAACATCTAGTTCGGTCGTCCAAGAAGAATTTCCCTTAGGTGCTGGAAACTATTTTGTGAGTCCATCACCCCCTTAAGGACTCCTTTATCCATTGTACATACCTCTTCGGGTACAAATTTCTCTAGGTAAGGCCTCTGTCCAGTCCTCCTATGATAAGTTTAGAATTTCATCCACATCTCTTTCTAAATAAAAGATAAAGGAATTTGCGGTCAAATAGTACCTAAGATCCTTCCATTGGCATAAAATTTCACTTTCGGGTTTACTACTCCCTGTGATATAGAAAAACCTCTGGGTATCTTACCTCCATTGGCTAACACAATCTCTGCATATAATAACATTACAATAGGCGGCCCTCTTCAAAGACCCCACTGACTCCCTTCCATTCTAACCGCACTGGGTGAAACAAATTCGCCACAACTTTCTCCTATAGTGGTACTTGAAAATATATACTACACCGTAACAATCCTTATAGCCCCATCTTCCTGAGAAACAATAGGGTTGACCTCATCTATGGTCATTGTTGCAAAAATATTCTACAACTCCAACTGAGCCCTACTTCCTGCTGCCTCCCCAACGGTCCTCACTGGTAATCATTCGTTGTTCGGTACACGAAACACACCCGAACGCATAAAATATTCATTGTAACTACACTATAATAGGATAATGAAATATCACCATAGTAATCAACAATCCTAAAAATAGGGCTCTATATCAAGTATAAGGCAATGCTGAAAACGTAGCACGTCCGCACAGATTCCTAAGGACACTAGAACCTAATGCTCTGATACGACCTCTGACACCCAGCCTAATAAAATACCGGGTGATCAATCCTATACCAGATTAAAACATGAATATCATATGGTTCATTCTTAGCATTACTGTCGAAAACCAATTTAATTACTAATAACTTATTAGGCTGGCGTCAAATTTTACGTAACTAATCTTTTTAACCAAACCAACTAAATAAAACATTCACACAGTTTATCTGCAAGAAAATAAAATCAAATAAAATAACCAAACACTTGGTATAACATAATACAACCAAATCTAATGTCGTACAAAAAGGCGATAAGAGAGTAAATAAATAAAGTTAGTCTATCGGTCCGAGTGTATCTACAGTACCTCCTATCTAGATCACAAGGATAGAAGCGTACAAAATAAACCAACATGCATCCACAGCTTCTACAACAAACGTCTTGCTCAAGGGAATCATCATCCAGGCGTCGATGTGTCTGGACACCTATACATATATACATATATAGCAAGAGACGGGAAAACAGAGAAACATGTCAGAGCCCGAGGTTTGAAAATATTTTAGCAAGTTCTGAACATACTTTAATATTTAAAATATTATACTCTTCATATTTAAACTTGTGTCGCACTCACATGAGATACCCATCACCTCTCATCAAACATTGCACCCCTAACGCATGTATTTTAAAACACCTTGGTTAGCTACCTAGCCTAACTAGAACCTCGCATAACTCCCAAGTCACCATACGCTAACACGTACCCTGCATAATATAAAATATTCTAAGCTATCGCCTAAGCTTATACATTATAATTTATGACTTATGATTCATCCTTACATTATGAATAACTTGCACTAGTTATTTATCCTACTCACGTTTTAGTGTTATCAACCTCGTATATAATATTATCATCTTTATATACGTATAACACCTATCTTATTCCAGATTTTATACTCCCGGATGATCCAGAATTTATCTCACCTTCCATTCTTTATTATGTCCGTATATATATCTTTCACATCTCATATAAATATATATATATACAATATACTATACACATCAAGTATAAACATACTTATATATTACACACTATATAAGTATAATAACCATCCCTCAAAGCTATAACTCAATGGATGCAGTCTCTCAATGCTATCATCCTCCAGGGAATTACTCACATGCCATCCTGGGTACCAGCAATCGGACTCTCACACCGACTTGGTAAAAACCAAATCACAATGTATGGGAAGCGATCATAGTTCCATACCGAAATGAGAAATAGACATACCCACCACATCTCACTCCTGATAAAAATCACACTATATAAAATGGATGCAATGACCTGGGGACTATACGCTCCCTTCTCCTCAAGCCAAGGGCCTCATCCACATCGCACAACTTCCCATGATAGCATTAGAGGGGTATGCTTCGCATAAATATACCATTCACACATAGATATATTTATAAATATATCATATATATACTGTCTCTATACCCATATATATATATATATATATATATATATATCCAGCTATCCATGCCTATTGACCAAGCATAAATTCTTCTGAATTTATCCCCTTATGTTAGTGATTTTAATATCTCGAACAAGGTAATTGAACCATTTTTATGCCATATCACTCCACTGTGTGTGTCTAACAATATTCCCTAGCTTTTGAGTAATTTTGATGAAGTTTTCAGGAATGGAATTCAAGAAAGGAAAAGAAGAAAACCAGAAGAAATGTAAAAGGGCCAAAGCGTAAATTCCATACAGAATTCGAAAGCGACACCAAAAGTGAAGTTGAAGAGCATGAGTTCACAAGAGCATAGGCAGAAACGACACCCAAATCGGTGTTGTAGATCAGAAGTTATAGCCAGTCAAAGTTGCAAGGAAAAATTCAAAGAAGAAGAAAAGCGGACCGATCCGGGTTGGATCTGGACCGATCCGAATTGACCAAGTCCAGTACACCCCGGATGGATGGCAAACCAATGGAAGCAGATGCAGAACTGATCCGACTAGGACCGGACCGATCCGGTAGAAATAAAAGAACCAATCCGATGTCTATCGGACCGATCCGTGGGTGGACCGGTCATGTGAAATTCTGGCATTAATTATGCAGATTTTTGGCGTGTGCAACTGATGAAACTTGTGCCACAAGCACTATTGGCTGTCAATTTTGATACTATGTGATATAAAAGCCAGGCCCTACATCATTTGAGGGTTTTTGAGTGTAGTTAGGTGGAGAGAGAGTTCTAGGTTTAATTTTAGGTCAAATTTCAAGGGTTAAGTTTCCAATTTCCTCAAGAGTTTGCATGAATCCTAGTTCGTAAGAAATTCTGAATCCTAATTTCGTTTTTGTTGCTGAATTCAATTAATATCATTATATTCTGTTTTAATTTATTATTTGCAAACGTTTTACAATGTCTTGTAGTTTCATAATTTTATGTATGAATGTGTTCTTGAACCAAATTATGAGTAGCTAAATTCCCAAGGGTTGGGGTACATGAACTCAATCCAAGGCAAATTATTTATGTAGAAAACAGAGATTAAATTAAAATATTTAATGAATTGTGAAAGAAAATCATACAATCATTGTCAATCTTTTAATCTCTCTTACCCTAGGTACTTGAGATGTTTAAGAATGCTCTGTGAGTATAATTTATCATTCACCGCTTTATATCTATCTTTCATTTCATATGATGCGGGCTAGATCCCTCATATATGTAATGCTTAGAAATTATAAAGACTGGATTTAGTCAAAAAATTTAATTTACAATTCTAGTATTCTATAGGATAATTTGTTAAGGATTGAGGGATTGTACCCTACCCTATTTTCTCTAATTTGTCAGATCTAAGATTTTCGCTATTTTCAATTTGTTCTTCTTAAGTAAATTTTTTATTTCAATAGAAATTTTCCCAATCATTAATCATCTTTTTATTTCTTTTAAGAAATCATTTCAAGATTTAATAGCTTTCCCTATTATGATTTGGCAATTTTGATCCCTGTGGAGACGATCCCGACTTACCGGGTTATTACTTGAGCGACAAGGCTTGCACTTGAGCCTCGAGAAAAACGCACTTTTGAGACAAATACTCAGTCGCGCCAAGTTTTTGGAGCCGTTGCCGGGGATCCGAAATTGTTAAAGTTTTAGGAAAGTTCTTGTTATCCACAAATGATTTCGGGAAAAAAAAATCATTTCTTCTCTTATGTGCTTATATGCATAATTCATCTCCCACCGAAGTTCACGAAAATCCTATTGCTGAAGCAAGTTCTAAAAATTCTGAGTCTCCTCATTTTTGGGTTCCACCTCCTTCGCCTAATAATTCCATCACAAGTCGTTCATTGAGTCAAACCCTGAGTGAGAATTCTGAACCTTTCGGTAGCAATATGTCGGAGCATGGTAGTGTCGGTGTTGGTGCTGGAGAGGATGAGATACCTTACCTTCCCATGAAATATTTGTTATTTCTGGAGCAAACTGTTACCCCTGGTTGCATTTTACTCCCGTATAATGCCGGTCAGTTCCACTTTTGGAATGGTATGATCCAAATTCTTCCTACATTTCATGGGATGGATTCTGAAAAACCTTCTCTCCATCTTAGAGAGTTCGAGGAAGCGTGTGAGACGTTTGGTGACCAAGCTTGTCCACAAGATGTAATCTGGTTGAAGCTATTCCCTTTTTCCTTAAAGGATAACGATAAAACTTGGTTATGGTCACTACCCCCAAATTCTGTGTTATCTTGGAGAGATATGCAAACCAAGTTTTTATCAAAAAAATTTCCACAACACAAAACCAATTCTGTTAAAGCCCAAATTCAAGATTTTTGTCAAAATGAGAATGAGGCTTTTGACAAGTGTTGGGAGAGATTTCAGGAGTTAGTTAGTGCGGGCCACATCATGGATTTGAAAAGCATCATTTGATTTCATTCTTTCATCAAGGCCTTGCTTTAGCATCCAAACAACTTGTTCAAACCATGTGTGAAAGACCTTTTTGGGATTTATATTCGAGCGATGCTAAGGCTCATTTGAAATATGTAGCAGAGACTACCCAAGCATGGGATATTTCTGATCCCAATAGTCAAAATCGAAATCGACAAGTGTACAACTTGCCTGCTGTGTCCAGTATCTATCACTTGGACAAGGACACTTTGTTGGATCGAAAATTTGATCAATTGGAGAAGAATTTC
Source organism: Sambucus nigra (assembly GCA_949130495.1). NCBI lineage: Eukaryota > Viridiplantae > Streptophyta > Magnoliopsida > Dipsacales > Adoxaceae > Sambucus > Sambucus nigra. Next base: position 380,329,157 of record OX422220.1, on the reverse strand, counting down.
AGAGATATGCTTGAAGTGTGATTGAGAGATGTGTCTGGACCCGTACAAGCCGGGAAGGAGAAAGTGTGTGCCATTTGTAATGCCGGTCATTCTACTAAAGGTTGTCCTACTATCCCTGCATACAAGGCAATGTACACTGAACAAGTTGAGGCTATAGGAGGTTTTCGAGGAAATTATAATGCACAGCAAGGGAATGCATATAATCAATCGTGGAGGAATAATCCTGGGTTCATTTATGGACAGCCCCAAGGTGGGATGGTTCCTAACCCACATCTAGCTCTACCACCACCTCCTCAATTTTAGCAAGTGGTTCCTCCAATGCCAAATCCTATGCAAGTACCACCTCCTGGTCCTTATGTAGCTCCACCTAGAAGATAATCTTAATCAATTCATCCAATCTTAAAAAGAGAGCAATGCAAAATATGGTCGATGTTCACTGAAATTCATACTAGCATCTCTAGGTTGCAATCTGCAGTGAATACTCAAGAGAAGGGTAAACTTCCTGCCCAAGGCCAAAGACCACCTCTTCAAGGTCAACCCACGGTTGGCTCCACATCATCAGATATGCAAGAACAATGTCAAGATGTAACTACTCTTCGTAGTGGCCGCGTGATTAATCTAGCACCAAAACTTCCAAAGGAGAAAGATGATGGAGTTGAACCCGAAATTCCTAAGGAATCCGAAACTTTCGAGTATGAAGAATCTTCCTTAGAAAAGGAATTGAAAGATGAGGAAGTTGAACCTGAAATTTAAGTCAAGTTGCCTACTGCTGCTCCATTTCCTCAACTCTTAGAGCCACCCAAGAAAGGGGCTTCGCGTACCGAGGTGTTGGATGTGTTGAAGCAAGTAAAATTGAACTTGCCATTTCTTGATGGTATTCAAAAAATTCCAGCATATGCTAAGGTTATCAAAGATCTTTTGACTGTTAAAAGACGGCTTAAGGTGAAGAAGAATGTTTTCTTGGCACAAAATGTGAGCTCAGTCCTTCTCAATGATCTTCCACCAAAATTCAAAGATCCAGGTGCACCCACTATTTCGTGTGTCATAGGAGAAAAAAGAGTGGAAAAAGCATTGCTTGACTTAGGTGCGAGTGTAAACATCCTTCCATACTCCATCTATAAGCATCTTGATTTAGGTGATTTAAAACCTACCCGAATCACTCTACAGTTAGCGGATAGAACAGTGAAAGTGCCTCGTGGGATTGTAAAAGACGTGATAGTTCAAGTGGACACATTCTACTTTCCTGTTGATTTTGTCATTTGGGACACTGAGCCTATTCCCCATATGAGAAATCATGTTCCAATAATATTGGGCCGTCCATTCTTAGCTACTACTAATTCTTTGATCAATACACGGAATGGCGAAATGCAACTCACTTTTGGAAACATGACTCTCGAGACCAATATTTTCAATGCCGCTAACCAAATGGGTGATGGGGATGAAATTCTTGAGGTTGATCTTATTGAAGATGAGAATATTGAGAAAATTATAGGAGGAGATGCATTGGCAGTGTGTTTAGTGCAAAGTGGTGAGAACAAGAGTTCTTATACTGAGTTTGAGCGTGAGATGGAAGAGATGGAAAATTGGTTACAAGAGGAAGAGAGTTTCGAGAGTGTAAGAGATGTTGTCTGGATTTCTAGGTATGAAGAATTGCCTCCGAGGGAGACAACCATGATTCCCTCTGAAAATAGGTTTCCTAGTCTTGAGTTGAAGAAACTACCCTCACATGTTAAATATGCCTTTCTAGGAGAGAATGATACATTTCCCGTTGTTGTGTCATCCCGTTTAGAAAAAGGGCAAGAGGGTATGTTGTTGGATGTGTTGCGAAAGCATATAAGTGCTTTTGGTTGGACTATAGCAGATTTGAAAGGTATAAGTCCTTTTATTTGTACCCATAAAATCCATCTTGAGGAAGAAGTGAAGCCCTCGCGTGAGATGCAAAGGCGATTAAACCCAACCCTGAAAGATGTAGTAAGAGCGAAAATCATCAAATTGCTAGATGCTGGGATTATCTATCCCATTTCAGATAGTAAATGGGTGAGCCCAATTCAAGTCGTTCCAAAAAAATCTGGGATGACCGTGGTTGAAAATGCTAAGGGAGAATTAATACCTCAACGCACCACCACCGGGTGGCGTGTTTGCATTGACTACCGAAAGCTCAATGCCGGAACTCAAAAAGATCATTTTCCCTTACCATTCATCGATCAACTGATTGAATGAGTGGTGGGCCATCCTTACTGTTGTTTCTTAGATGGGTATTCCGGATATAATCAGATTGAAGTAGATGTACTTGATCAAGAAAATATGACTTTTACATGTCCGTTTGGTACGTTTGCCTATAAACGTATGCCATTTGGGTTATGTAATGCGCCAGCTACTTTTCAAAGGTGCATGTAAAGTCTCTTTAGCGATATGATTGAAAAAGGTCTTGAGGTGTTCATGGACGATTTCAACATTTTTGGTCCATCTTTTGACCAATGTTTAGCTAATCTTGAAAGAGTTCTATTCCGGTGTGTGGAAAAAGACTTAGTCATCAATTGGAAAAAATGCCACTTTATGGTTACCGAGGGCGTATTTTTAGGCCACATAGTCTCATCTTGGGGGGTTGAAGTTGATCGAGCAAAAATTGAAGTAATAGCTGAGTTACCCCCGCCAAAATCACTTAAAGATGTGAGGTCCTTTCTAGGCCATGCTGGTTTTTATAGGAGATTTATCAAAGACTTTAGCGCCATCGCTAGACCTTTGAGTAATCTTCTCATGAAAGACACTCCATTTGAGTGGAATAAAGCATGTCAACAAGCTTTTGTTAAACTTAAAAGCATGCTTATTTCTGCACCTATCATGTAAGCTCCGGATTGGTCACTCCCATTTGAGCTTATGTGTGATGCAAGTGATTATGCGATTGGGGCTGTTCTTGGACAGAGGAAAGAAAAGAAAGCTCATGTTATTTACTATGCTAGTAGAACATTATCTGGACCTCAGCTTAACTACTCTACTACAGAGAAAGAGTTACTAGCAGCCGTTTTTGCTCTCGACAAATTTCGCTCTTACATTGTTGGGTCGCCTATCATTTGCTTCACTGATCATTCGGCCCTTAAATACCTCTTGAGCAAGAAAGATGCCAAACCCCGTCTTATTAGGTGGATCCTACTCCTACAAGAGTTTAATCTCTCGATTCAAGATAAGAAAGGAGTAGAAAACGTCGTCGCTGACCATTTGTCACGCCTCTCGTCCGACGTGCCTATTGATCCCATTCCCATAGACGAGTATTTTCCGGATGAAAATCTATTTTCTACTTCTTCTCTCCCTTGGTTTGCGGATATAGTTAATTATCTTGTCACTGGAGTTATTCCATCTAGTTGGAATCCGCAAGAGAGAAGGAAGTTCATTACATGGTCGCGCATGTTCTTTTATGACGATCCATATTTGTTTAAGTATTGTGCTAAGCAAATCATCCGAAGATGTGTACCCGATGAAGAAATCCAAGGGGTAATTCGATTCTGTCATTCGGAAGCATGTGGAGGTCATTTTTCCAAAAATAAAACTGCTGCGAAAATCCATCAAAGTGGTCTTTATTGGCCCACAATCTTCCGGGATGTGAATGCTTTTTGTAAATTATGTGATAGATGCCAAAGAATGGGAGCTATTACTCATCGTGACATGATGCCATTAACCCCAATTCTAGTATTGGAGTTGTTTGATTGTTGGGGTATTGACTTCATGGGACCCTTTCCACCTTCTTTTGGTTTTCTATGCATCCTCATCGCTGTAGATTACGTCTCAAAATGGGTCGAGGCGATAGCTACAAGGACGAATGATAGCAAGGTGGTGATAAAATTCATTCAAGAAAATATACTTTCTCGTTTTGGTATGCCTAAGGCCATGATTAGTGATAATGGAACTCATTTTTACAATAGGCCTATGGAGAAACTAATGCGGAAGTATGGAATTGTCCATAAAGTTGGAACAACTTATCACCCTCAATCGAATGGCCAAGCCGAGCTTGCTAACCGGGAAATCAAAAATATCTTGGAAAAGACAGTCGATCCTAATAGGAAAGACTGGTCTCTCAGATTGAATGATGCACTCTGGGCTTATAGAACCGCATACAAGAATCCCCTTGGGATGTCCCCATTTCGATTTGTGTATGGCAAACCTTGTCATCTTCCGGTTGAAATCGAACACAAAGCATATTGGGCTATCAAAAGGGTGAACTTCAATATGGATAAAGCCGGTGAAACACGTAAACTTCAGTTGAGTGAGTTGGAAGAAATACGCAATGATGCGTATGAAAGTGCTAAAATATCCATGGACCGAATGAAACGAGCTCATGATGGAATCATTCGTAAGAAAGAGTTTCATTCGGGACAAAAAGTACTTCTCTACAACTTGAGGTTGCACTTGTTTCCTGGAAAATTGCGGTCAAGATGGTCAGGTCCGTTCATTGTGAAAGAAGTATTTCCCCATGGAGCTGTTGAACTCATAGATGAGAAATGGGGAAACATATTTAAAGTTAATGGGCATAGTCTCAAGCCCTATTTGGAAGCAATTGTCAAGGAAGCTGACACAATCTGGCTGTCGGACCCCATTTATGGGGATTGACTTAACAAAAAGAAGTGAGGTCGTCGCACCCCCGACATGTATGGGGTGATTGTTGTACATACGAGTCGTAGGATATAGGAGTCGTAGGTTTGAGTGAGTCCCGGGGGTTGAGAATCCAAAGGGTGAGGGGTGTTTCGTTTTCGATGAGCATTGAGGAGAGTTTGAAGTGTGAGCGGTTGAAAAATCATCGTTGGAATGGAGAATAGGAGTATATTTAGTGAAAAGAAGAGAGAAAGAAGAAATTCAGAAAATTCAGTAGGCGGATCAGTCCTGCTGAATTAAAAGAACCGATCCGGTCAGGCGGATAGGTCCGGATGAATTAAAAGAACCGATCCGGTCAGGCGGATCGGTCCGGATGAATTAAAAGAACCGATCCGATTAAGGCGAATCGGTTCGGTCCCAAAACCGGATCGGTCCGGTTTCCTGCAGAAGTTCAATTCCCAAGGGTCACACCTCTTCAATCCACCTCTTCAATCCCCACCTTTTCACTTCCCCCAATCCATTCCTTTCTTCCAAAATTCGTCCCCCCATTTCCCACCCCTTCATTCCCTCCATTTTCCCAATTCCTTCCTATAAATACATCCATCCCCCTACCCATTTTCTTCACACCTACACCTATCTTCTCCCCTCTTCCTCCTTACTACTACAATCCCTATGATTCAAATGCTCCAAGCCCTTCACATTGCCCACCCTCCCCTTAGGATGCCCCACTCCCCTTTAGGATTATTATAACTATGTTTGTATTTTTTTTCTCTTTTCTTTTTGCTTACACATTTGTTTCCACAGTTTGTACTCTACAGTTTTAGTGTGATATTTGCTTGTTTTATTTATCGCACTCTTTATATTGTCTTCTTTCTCTCTCTTATCCATTTGATTGAGGACAATGCAAATCATTGAGTTAGGGGGGATGGCAGGTGCGTATTCATAAAACTTCGCTTGTATTCATATATACGTGTATCTAAAAAAAAAAAAATTGAAAATTTTGAAAAAAGCCAAAAATATTTTTGTTCGAAATAAATAAAAATTGGAATTTAAATTTTTCAAAAATATCACCTTTATTCTATTTAAAGTCTCAAATTGTAAAATTCAATAATGTACTAAGCCAAAATTGACCAAAGATGGAAATTGAAAGAAAATTGACGACTTAATGAATAAGTGTGGAGATTGATCCAACCCGGTGAGATTTCGAACCTTTCAGCGTTTATGATTAACTCAATCTGAGTTTATGATTAACTTAAAGTTCTTTTTAGCGTTTTAATAAGTCGTTGATGATCTCAATCCTTTGTTTTGATCGGTTATGGGAAATGTGTGAGATGTTGTCTCAAAATTCATGCTAAATATATCTCTAAACTTAATTAATCTCGAGATGCATATAATAATGTGATTAGCAATTTGGACAATGAAGTAGGCCCTCGTTTGTTACCCAAAAATATTAGCCATAAAAAGTTGTGAAAAAGTATCCCTTTGCAATCCAATTTGAGCCTACTAAAATATTTCCTTTTCGTTTGATAACCCGAAAAACCCAAATAGCCCGGAATTGGGAAAATTGAGAAAATTCATCAAGTAAGTCAAAATTGTGCAATAAAAAGGGGCAAGAAAAAAAAAATGCTCAAAAGAAAAATAGCAAGAAAAAAGAAGAAGAAAAAAAAATAATAAAAAGAGAAAGAGAAAAATGAGAAAATGCCCGAAAAAGCACAAATGGACGTCATAAGAAAATTTTCCAATTCCGAACATTCCTACCATTTCCAATTTTTACCCTTTACACCTTAAAACCGAAAAGTTCTAACTGAGTCCAAATGGCGAAATTAATTACTGCGTGGAGAGCTAAGACATGAAAAGATAATATGAGAGATTAAATGGTGTGAACTAGAGATGATGTTTCCCGTTTCCTAATAACTGTATTCCGATGATGAGATCTTTTTACCATATATTTCCTTCTTTTCAATTTTGTATGCGTGAATTTGTGTCCATTATATTTACTCTTTATATCATGCATACCGAGAGAAAATAGCCACAATCTGAGTGATTTGTTTGTGAGTGCATCCGTAAGAATTTGAATCAAAACGAATTTTTGGAAAGTAACGTAATGCTCAATCGATGGAAATTTGAGGTTTAATTTCTGGCTTATCACACACACACTATGGTTTGAGACATTTGAATATGAATTTATGGTGATTATTTTTCGAAAAGTTTAAATTGTACAATTTTTAAGTATTGTGATATTTATTTGAGTCAATAAAGAATTTTGTGGGTATATTCATTGCAAACCCTCACGACACAAAACTCGTCCTACTAGGGTAACCTAGAGGTTTAAAAGCTTGTTGCATACGCTAAATGCAATCGCATGCCTGCGAAAGTGGAATTTCATTTCAATAAAGAAATTTGCAAGAGTAGAATTTTGGTTAGATTCAATTACATTGCCCGGGACGTGCAAAGTCCTAAGTTAGGGGGATTTGACCAAGCATAAATTCTTCTGAATTTAGCCCCTTAAGGTAGTGATTTTAATATCTCGAACAAGGTAATTGAACCATTTTTATGCCATATCACTCCACTGTCTGTTTCTAACAATATTCCCTAGTTTTTGTGTAATTTTGATGAAGTTTTCAGGAATGGAATGCAAGAAAGGAAAAGAAGAAAACCAGAAGAAATGTAAAAGGGAAAAAGCATTAATTCCATTCAGAATTCGAAAGCGACACCAAAAGGGAAGTTGAAGAGCATGAGTCCACAAGAGCATAGGAAGAAACGACACCCAAATCGGAGTTTTAGATCAGAAGTTATAGCCAGTCAAAGTTGCAAGGAAAAAGTCAAAGAAGAAGAAAAGCGGACCGATCCGAGTTGGATCCGGACCGATCCGAATTGACCAAGTCCAGTACACCCCGGATGGATGGCAAACCGATGGAAGCAGATGCAGAACCGATCCGACTAGGACCAGACCGATCCGGTAGAAATAAAAGAACCAATCCGATGGCTATCGGACCGATCCGCGGGTGATCCGGACCGGTCCGGGTATGTGAAATTCTGGCATTAATTATGCAGATTTTTGGCATGTGCAACTGATGAAACTTGTGCCACAAGCACTATTGGCTGTCAATTTCGATACTATGTGATACAAAAGACATGCCCTACATCATTTGAGGGTTGTTGAGTGCAGTTAGTTGGAGAGAGAGTTCTAGGTTTAATTTTAGGTCAAATTTGAAGGGTTAAGTTTCCAATTTCCTCAAGAGTTTGCATGAATCCTAGTTTGTAAGAAATTCTGAATCCTAATTCCGTTTTTGTTGCTGAATTCAAGTAATATCATTCTATTCTCTTTTACTTTATTATTTGCAAACCTTTTACAATGTCTTGTAGTTTCATAATTTTATGTATGAATGTGTTCGTGAACCAAATTATGAGTAGCTAAATTCCCAAGGGTTGGGGTACATGAACTCAATCCGAGGCAAATTATTTATGTAAAAAATAGAGATTAAATTAAAATATTGATTGAATTGTGAAAGAAAATCATACAATCATTGTCAATCTTTTAATCTCTCTTGCCCTAGGTACTTGAGATGTTTAAGAACGCTTTGTGAGTATAATTTATCATTCACCGTTTTATATCTATCTTTGATTTCATATCATGCGGGCTAGATCCCTCATATATGTAATGCTTAGAAATTATAATGACTGGATTTAGTCAAGAATTTTAATTTACAATTCTAGTATTCTATAGGATAATTTGTTAAGGATTGAGGGATTGTACCCTACCCTATTTTCTCTAATTTGTCAAATCTAAGATTTTCGCTATTTTCAATTTGTTCTTCTTAAGTAAAATTTTTATTTGAATAGAAATTTTCCCGATCATTAATCATCTTTTTTATTTCTTTTAAGAAATCATTTCAAGATTTAATAGCTTTCCCTATTACGATTTGGCAATTTTGATCCCTGTGGAGATGATCCCGACTTACCGGGTTATTACTTGAGCGATAAGGCTTGCACTTGAGCCTAGAGAAAAATGCACTTTTGAGACAAATACTCAGTCGCACCACCTATCTCTCGTAGCATTAGCCTGTAATCCCGAATATACATATTCGATTTAATTCCATAAGTATTCACTTAATTGTAATATAAATATCGCATATTTTTTTATAAATATTAAGCTTATCACCACTACCTCGTATCCCAATTACATCCAAACTTCCTATTCGAATCCCCAGGGGTCCTTTTCCCATTAGAACTCTTAAAAATCACAAATTCTCACAACTTTAATTTATGGCAGATTACACACCTTGCACTAAAATAGCTATAACTCACTCTACAAAAGTCCAATTGACCACATTCAAAGTTCATTAGAAATATAACTTCCATACCTTTCATTTCATCCATATTTCATCATCTAATTAAAATGACACAAAAAATGGCATGAATTTGAATTATCTATAAAATTTTCGTAACTCAGCTGTTCTGGTAGCTTAAACACCTTGCACTAAAATAGCTATAACTAACTCTACATAAGTCCAATTGATCTCATTCAAATATCATTAGAAATATAATTTCCATAAATTTATTTTCATCCATAAATGAACATCTAATTCCAATCATACAGAAAATGGCATGCATTTGAATTGTCAATAAAATTTCCGTAACTCAGCTGTTCTCGTAGCTCAAACACCTTGCACTAAAACATTTATAACTCACTCTACATACGTCCAATTGACCTCATTAAAATATAATTATAAATATAACTTCCATATCTTGATTTTCATTCATAAACGAGCATATAATTCAAATCATACAGAAAATGGTATGCATTTGAATTGTTTATAAAATTTCCGTAACTATGATGTTCTGCCAGCTTAAACACCTTGCACTAAAACAACTATAACTCACTCCACATAAGTCCAATTTAACTCATTAAAAACTCATTAGAAATATAACTTCTATACCTTTCGTTTCATCCATAAATGAGCTTTTATTTCAAATCATACAGAAAATGGCAAGCGTTTGAAATCATGCCAAAATTTCTGGCAGATTAAAAATTATCTGAATTCAATTTCATGGTTTCTTTAATCCTCATAAGAACCATTCAAGATCACATATTTTCTTTGAATTAATCTAATATTTCTTTATTAAGATTCTATACATCATATGGGGTTCAATTTTACAGATTTCATATGGTATAAATATCACATCCAATTTCTATGAAATAATTTCATAAAAACCCATTTTTCACATAAATCCAACCCAAAAATTCATATTTTTCACCAACTACAATATGAATTATAAACAAAAATAAATTATTAAAGCAAGTTAAACACTTGCCTTGAATTTTAGATGATTTGATCTTCCTCTTTGTATGTTGAATGAAATCTGAAATTCCTTCTTGATTTGTTCCTCCATTTCTCTCTTATCTTTCTTCTTCTTTCTTATCTTCTTTCTCTCTTGTAGGTTAGATAATTGGGGGTTAGGGATGCCCCTCATATATGAAATCCTGAAATTGGGTGTTAGCCCAAGTGTAAAATGACTCGTGTACCCCATTGTGAGTCTCGACTAGTCTAAAAAGCACTCAAAGCCCAAACACTAACCCCGGATACTTAAATTTTGACTATTTCGACTCATTCTGAATACACGGTGCACTCAAAATCACCATTCGAGTAATTTATCAAAAATTTACTTTTTCAACCCAACACAACTCTACACGTGCGTTCCGAATAAAATATTACCACTCGTCGCTTTTGCCCGCTTGCTACATGATATAAAAATAATCCAACTCATTAACTTATTCCCGTAAGTAAATATATTACATATAAATATTAATTTGATTCTTCTCAATTAATATTTAATCGTATCATTTTATATCTCAAATAATTAAATTACAAGCACTCGTGTAATTTAAATATCCATAAAAGCACGGGGTGTTATAGTTTGTCGGACTATGTTTTCTATCATAAAACGAGCTACTTTCGAGCGATAGCAACAACATGGAAACATTACCATTTTGGTACCATGCCTCATATGATTACTATCCTATAGTAACAGCTCCAGGTTACTCGGAATCGGATAGAATAGTAGCCAAATCCGACTTCATGTGCGTATGAGGGCCTTCTCCAGGAGAAATTATCTCGGTGCCTCATACTTGAGCGTCGATACTAGAAAAATAAGAGCAAAGTGAAAAGGTACCTTAACAGCGATTATAACACTAAATACTTTCATGCCTGTGTCGCTCATCATTGACGAGAGAATAATACAAACTCAATTTTTCATCCGGACACAGGATGGCATCACACAGTGCCTGTTATCCAAACCCAGTTCCAGCAATTCTATATGCAACTTCGTACCACTACCAACCCACTAATTGCCACTGAGGAAGCGTCATTCGTGATGATAAACCCAACAGACTATTCTTCCTAGATAAGTTTTCTAAGGACAAGATCCGCCTGGCACTACAATGAATGGTCCATAATAAAAGCCCAGGTTTAGATGGCCTCACTGCCGAATCCGATGGTCGGTTGCAGGGCTTGCGGTCACCAATCTTTTCCATTGATTCTTTGACACATGATACATTCCATCGGAGATTAATCATACTTTTATTATATTCATTCCGAAAACCAAAACCCCTACGCAAGTGATGCATTTTTCTCCTATCATCTTGTGTAATGTGATAACAAACTTATCTCCTCCATTATTGTAGCCCAGATGAGACCTATTATGAAATACATTGTCTCGCCTTACCAAACAACGTTCATTGCAAATAGGCACATCCAAGACAATATTTTTCTCACTCATGAGATCATGCATTCCATGCGAACGTCCAAATCTAAAAAGGGTAGTTGTGCAATCAAGCTTGACTTACAAAAAGCTTATAAAATTGGAATGACCCTTTATTCATTGGCTTCTCACAAAAGCATGACTTTCCTGGGAAGTGGATCCACTTTACTTAGCCTGTATCTCCACTCCCGCGTACCAAACTTTAATTAATGGCTGCCTCGGAGAAACATTTTACCCCACCCATGGCCTTCGACAAGGTGACCCCCTCTCACCTTACTTCTTTATTCTTTCTTTCAACATATTGCTCTATATTATTGAACGAGAGTGTAATCACCACCGTCTAACTGCTTTTGGCACATATCGGATGGGGCCCCATATACCAGCACTGGCCTTCCAGATGACTTCATATTCTTCCTGCAACCTACTGTAGCTACACATGATAAATTTACATATACACTCAACCATTTTCTGGCCCTTTGTGGCCAAACCATTAACTATGCCAAGTCTTCTCTGACTTTTGGGCCCTCTACTCCGCATGTTATTCACCATAGAGATATCCAACAAATGCTAATTTCTTGATATCATGGACATGATAAATACCTGGGCCTCCCCATGCTTACTGGACGGCTCTCGCGTCAACTAATCCACGAGACTATCAATGCACTTGATAGTCGACTCCATATGTGGTACAATAATTTCTTGTCCTCTATGAGACATGTCATGCTCATGAATGTTTAGGCATGTCCATTCTCTCGTACTTTTTATTCGCTTATCCTCTTCCGTAGTCGATTCTAAGTGCCCTCACTCCGGAAATTAAAGCTTTGTTTCGGAATTCAACACATTTGGCCTGCAAAATGCCTACTGTCCCATGGTCGACTATAACGTTAGGGCATTAAAAACTTGCACACCTTAAATGATTCCTTCATGATTAAGTTACTATGGAAGGTTCTCCACCACCTAGAGAATCTCTGCTTTCGTACCATTACCCATAAATATTTCCCTCAAGCTACTCTCCTTATAGAGACTAGGAAATCACATTGCTCATGGTTCTAGACCAAGGTTTCTCAATTGCTGCCTCTTTTCAAAAAAGGACTCAAATGGCGAATGAGACAAGGCCATATTTCCTTTGGACATCATATTTGGGTCTTAAATTCTAGTGTGGCAACATTGTTTCCATACATTCCCTATACAGTTCTGGATGCACCACTTGCATCCTTTGTTGCCGACTCCAAGTGGAATTTTCCAACTTTGGCTCAGTGGCTGCCCGCTCACTTTTTACTACAGATTCAGGCCATATACATCCTGCTAGGACAGATGTATTAGAAGCCTTAATGGTGGCCTGATCCAGTGGTTGTTTTTTCTATTCGCTCCACTTATCGCTATTTGTGTACACCAACCTACATCCAGCACCGCCCAACTCTCCCATGGCTCTAGCTGTGGAAGGGTCCCCTTCTACCGAAGGTGCACACATTTTTATAGTTCTTACTAATTGATTCCTTCTCATCATCTGATCGACTTTCCAATTACCATCTAGTGTCATCGTCGCAATGCTCACTTTGTGGACTCGATGACAGTAATACTCACATATTTAACATGTGCCCCACTTTCTTCAACCTCCATACTCCAGAGTTGGGTGTGGATATATCTCCCTTCCCTCTCTTGCGATGATTAGATGCACTTCCTCAACCTCCCTCGCCTACTATCCAATTGATTAGTCAATTTTTCTTCCTAAGAACTCTATGGTTATTCTGGAACATTGCCATTTTACACCACCAGTCTGTCTTTAGAGCACCCATTATTCACTCTATATCCCAAAAAACACCACATTATATTTGGGTTCCCAGGGCTTCGCCCCAAATATCGTTCCCTAAGCTTTAGTTTTTTACCATCGCTTGGACCAAACCTCCGTCCACTTTATTAAATAAAACACTTATCGAGCCAAAATTATGACACTGGACTTGCGTCTACAGGCATTATCATGCGTAAAACTTAAGGACACTTTATCGTTGCTTACTCACACAATATTGGCTATGAATTCTCGGTCCTTGCAGAACGCTGGACCATTAAAATTGGGTTAGACCTAGATTCTCATGTGGGTATTAAAAGTATTAAACTTGAAACTATCTGTCAACTTGTTTACTACATGCATCACATGAATACAATGCAAGTTCCAGATCATAGGGATCTGATTCTGGCGGTGCAGGATGGATTCCATAGGTTCACGCATGTTACCTTATCGCTTTGATTTCGAGAAGCTAGCTACTACTGTAGTGAGACATCTGTTCTACTCATGTTTATATACTTCCCTCCCATCATTTTTGGTCCTCTTGTAGATAGTGACGGGCGGGGGTGGATCTTCAGTTTGTCCTGCAGTTAAGGAAATCACATGTAAAATAACATTATTTTGAATAAATCTTCTATTTTTGTCTGGCAATAAAAAACATGCATATATTTATACTAAAATTTCCAAACATTTAAATTTGAGCATTTAAAGAATTTCTCATATGCTAGAAGAGATTGAACCTGTATCTAATCCAGTTTTAAGTTCAGACACCCTTAAAATTCACAAAGAAGTGATTTGAAAAAGAATTATAACATCAGAGGCACTTTCCTAAAATACGATTACAATCAATACTTGCATTATAAGATTATTTAACCAAAATGCAGTCCTAATTAAAAATAGTTGTCATATGAGATTAAATTGTGGAAGTCCAAATAATGACTACTAAACTAAATAACAATTAACGAAGTATGAATATGTAATTCTAAATATCAAGAGACAAACACTATTACACATAATACATTAGTAACAGAATAACATAACATATTTTATGACAAATTTTCATCATACTGAATCTATTAACTATTCCTGGTTTTACCTTTGCGTAAAAGATAGTAATTGCAAATAAAAATAATGAAATGTACAAAAATCCAATAAAATTTTATTTTATCACACAAAGATGGGGACAATCCATTCACTCCAACGGATGCTACTTAATTAGCTACTAACGAAAATTGAAATTATATAACCCATATCACCAAACGATAACACTATATGGGTGATATCCAGTTAGATTTTTCATATTACATGAATGCTTTAACAATTTTGATAAAGTATAAGTGATCAACTTAAACCCACCAATCTAATATCTTATAAACAATAAAAAATTAAATTAGTCTTGCATAGTGAAATAAAGATTTTAGCAAGTGGAAATGCTTTTCTTTCATCACATCTCATCTAAACAAATAGTTAACCTAAGGAACCTTCTCAGCAATTTTTAAACTTAACTATAGAAAAAAGGATATTCATAGAGCGTGCAGACTGTACTGGAAAAAATTGAACATAAAATCACTGAATCAATATTTTAGCAACATATTATTTATCATTTAATCACCTTGATCTACATCAAGCTTCCAAATCTATCATTTTAGTATTGGAATGTCAACATATTGTATAGCCCACAATTTTAAACAAATTACTCTCATAAATTCAAATGGCAGTTGTTAGCACAAAACTCCCAAAAGGCCATCGTACAATTGCTATTTTAATTTAATGGATCATTAAGAAGTTATAACCCAACAAATCACTACAAAAAAATATTATACAAAATAGGTCATTGGATTACCATTTCGTCACAACTATCCTACCCAAAACATGCATACAAAGCCTAACATATAATGTGTAAACTAGGAATTGATATAATAATAATCTCATTCTTAAGATTGAATAAAGAAGACCATTACTGTGAACTTAAAAAAAATAGTGCATAAATATAAGTAAAATTACGAAATATCAACCAAAATTTGGGTCCAATGATAGCTAAGCCATGTGACAACCCGCGATTCGAGATAAGGGATGGCCAGCCTGATAATCAAACGTAACAGGAATCATGGATGGATATCATTCTCAGCATCACAAAAATAAACTGAGTATACGGGAAAACCACCCAATAAATCAGAAGACGGGTTGCCAAAAAGTTTAGAAGTTTAAAACCAGTTAAGAAAATAAAATTTAAATAACCCAATCTGATAAGTAAGCAGAATTCCAAGAGAATATAAATATATAACATCCGAATAAGTATACACGAGAGGACCGAATAGGCTGTCGGTCCACAGCTACACACAACGGATTACAGCAGTTTAAATATGTTATATAATACATGCATTAAACAATTACAAAGTTTGGGCCACATGCCCGAGTTAAGACCCGAACATATTTAGAACACAAGGATGAATGCGTATAATTCAATATCCTGTAATAATCTGCAAAATCATACAGCCCGTCAAAAGCACAGGAAACGGAATATCAAAACGGGCGTCCTTGCGGTCGAGCACCTAAGCGGATACAATCCTATACACAACAAGGAAAATGAACCGATCAGGGTCGGGTTTTATATGATCACCAGAAGAATAAAAAGTATGATAGGAATGAACAGTTATGCATGAATGATAAGGATGATAATATGACATGTTATCTAGCATGTTAAACTTACATTACAATTTAAGACAATTTAACTAATTAAGTAAAGTAAATCAATTATACAAAAGAATTATAAGTAAACATCTTTAATTAAAACCTTTTATCATTAATCATATTACCATTTCATTCTTACATTCCTTAATAGGAATACAATCTTTCATTCGGTTTAATTAAGAAGATATAATGCCACTTCACTAATTAAAACTTTACATCATTAATCATCATTTCCATTTTTATCGTTCCATTCCTTATCAGGAATATAATTTCTATCAAGTTCTCTTTATGGCACATATTTCAATCACATGCTCTTTGTGACACGTATCTATGCTCTTTATGGCATTAATATCCATCAAGTCCCACTTGATAAAGAAAAGTTATATTCTCATACATATAACGATTCTAAGACTGCCCCTCCGAGTTTCACCACTGGGCGCGCCCCTAAATAACTATCATCTTCCAGGGCCTATCTTGTAAGAAAACCTGGGCTCATAATGCCACGTCGGGAAGCGGCCATATGCCTGCGGGATAGTCAAGACCACACCCGAAATCTCCTACCCTTCGCAGAAAAATATATATACATAACAACGCTCATATGTCCTAGGACTATATCCACCCTGCGTTAATTTGGTCAGGGGGCATCACCTCACGCGCGAACATCCCTTATGATAGTATGTAGAGAGGTGTGTACAAGTAAATTACCATTTTCATTTTTAAATCTCATTTTCATATTCAATTTCTCATTTCCAATTTCCATTTCCATTATCCATGTTTTGGGTTCATTTTGTTCGAACCTATCTTCGTTGAATAGTTTCATTCATTTTACTCGAATCTATCATCATCGAATAGTTTGGTTCATTTTATTCGAACCTATCATCAATGAATATCATCATTAATATTCCTCAAATTACATGTCTCGACTTCGTCTCCAAATAAACATTATGATTCTACAATTCCCAAAGTCCATATAACTCCAATAATCCTCTAAAGTCTCCAAGCATGGGCATTTATCTTCTTAACTCCTAAAATTTCAATTAAGAGGTGTAATGCCTTAACATTACTTTAAACCTCCCCGGAATAAACCCCAGATGACCCAATTCTAGTCTAAGGTGGCGACCAAACTCAACTAATACTCTAGGACTCTAAGTTTACTTCATTCAAGAAGGTTCCTAGGTCCTAAGCCTAAAGAAAAAGATTAAAATTTAAATAGGAAAATAACTCAAAACTGCAGGGAATGAATCAATTTGCCCTAGGGGCCGAATCGAGTCGCCCTGGAAAATTGATTCGCTCTGAAAGAGAATCGGTTCTAAAGAGAAACTTAAGTTTCTGAAATTTCCGAATCGATTCGGGTACCCAAACTTGGAAAACTCACCCCTGCAAAAATGTCAAGTTTGGCTATGGAGTCTTGAACTCCAAATCTCTCCTCAAACACAAAACCAACCAAACCAAGATCATATGATGGAGCTAACACACCACAAATACATCTAACTACCATCATTTATAGTATTTATCATCAAGATCCATTTCCAAGGGTTTAATACCTATAAATCCAACAAAAACCCTAACATTTCAAAATCATAACTAATTCATTAATATAAAGACTAATTATTCTACTTAAATCACATAATAGCAAGTAGATAACTTGCCTTGATCTTGCAAATTCAGATTTGATTTGGTGTAGAGAACCATCCAAGCTTGAATCTCCAAATTTCTCTCTTTCTCCAAAGTTCTCTTCCCCTCTCTCTACTCTCCCTAGGGCTCAATTGTGTGATAAGAGAAAAATGAGGAAAATAATAAGTCTAGCAAGACTTAACCGGGCCTTAAGTCTAAAATGTCCAACTTAAATGATCAATATGCGATATAATTACTCGCAAATACACATTTAAGCCATAACCAGTCAAAAGTTCCCGAAATACCAAAATACAATATGTCACTTATTTTGACTGTCTCGCACCTACTGGGACTAACTACACCCTCCAAATTATCATTCGGAAATTTTATAACTCATTTTAACTTCCGGTTTGATATTATACCAAAATGTCATTTTATATCTTATGACAACTTAAATCACCACATGGATATTTTTACCTATTCACAAGGTAATTACACAACATTTCAGAAATATTAACCTTTTTCATTGTAAATTAATATTTACTCCACAATCCATTAGTTTATATAATTACTACACATAGTAATTAAATATAAAATAGGCTCTCGAAAGTGAGGGTTGTTACATACTCCCCCCCTTATGAGGGAATTTTTCCCCCAAAATTCAAGCGTACCCTGGAAGAAGAAATGCAGACACTTTTCCCGCATATCATCCTCGCACTTCCATGTCGGTTCCTCGACACTATGGTGACTACATTGCACCCTAACCAAGGATACTACGTGCGATCTCAATCGCCACTCTCCACGCTCTAAAATAGCGACCGTCTACTCCTTATAAGAAACGTCAGGTTGCAACTCAATATCTTAGAAAGGAATGTGCCTAAGGGCACCATCACATCTCTTGTACTTCTTTAAAGAGGAGATATGGAACAAATCATGAACGTGCTGCAAGTGTTCGATAAAGCAAGTTAATAGGTTACCAAACCCACCTTAGCACTGACAGGAAAGGTCCAACATAACGCGGTGCAAGTTTCCCTTTCTACCCAAAAATCTTAATGCACTTCATAGGCGACACTCGCACCAACTCTTGGTGCCCGACCTCCATCTACACATGCCTTGTCCCCGCATCGACATAACTCTTCTATCGATCTTGGGCTATACGAATGCGATTCCTCATGAGCTCGATTTTTGAAGAAGTATACTGGATCATTTCATGTCCGAGGAACTTGTTATCTCCCACCTCTCATGAATAAGGGTGAGATCCACAAGGCCTTCCATATAAGGCTTCACAAGGTGCCATCCCAATAGTGAATTGATACTAATTATTATAAGCAAATTCAACTGATGGGAGGCATTGTTCCCAACTACCCTTGAAGTCAAGCACTCACAGACAGAGTATATTCTCCCACATAAGGTTGACCCCTTTCGGTCTGGCCATCTGTTTAAGGATGATAAGAAGTGCTTAACCTCAATTCGGTTCCCATGCCCTCTTGGAAATTTTGTCAGAAGTGGGAAACGAAAATATTGTCTCGCTCAGAAACTATATCAAAGGCACCCCACCCTCAGAGCCAATAGAGTAGGATTCTGTTGCTTCGGTCGGGAGCAGGTGTATGTGGTCTTAGCAACCCTTGTCCCTCATACAACATCCTGTAACGACTTGTTACTCGCGTGAAAGGCTAAAATTTCTGCACATGAAGTAGTACCTCCTTTTTAATATGGCAATCACTCCCATGATGAATTTTAAATTCAAACACGGGATAACACTTCCCACAAGTTTAAACCTATGAGGCGCATAAACAATAAGTCTATGCTCCAGTATTACTACTCCCCATCCTAGAAGAGACTTGATCATTAACTCCACCCTCGAGCTTTGCAACATGGACTCAGGAGTGCGAGTTAATTCTCCCTTCATTACCTCTGTAACACACTAACTAGGAGAGGCATCTCGTTCGGCCCAACTTACCAAACCTCCCGAAATCCCCCACTTCACGTTACCAGTGAACCAAATCCCTCTTAGAGTTAACACCCAATCTATTCGTGGTCAACTCCCAAGAACATCCTAAACTAACGTCACATGCACTAAGGGACCTATGACCAACAAATCCTAAAGTCTACCTACCTATAACCTATCTAAGTTGTATACATATAATACTAAGTATATCACTAGTGACCAAGACCTTTCTCAACTACATTTGCTCGGTTTTATGCATGGGACGTCTCGTCGAAGCGAAATCCAGACAAGGAACCCTCCCATTACACTACTACCTCGCGTTATTGGTCGTCAAGATATAAAGGTCTAAGACACATGTTTCGGACCGAAAAGATTCTAACTTTCAACCCTAGTAATAAGATCCTACTTTTGTATCTTACAATTATTTACTCCACAACATATATTCATCTTCTTAAATAGCCTTATTATCAAGGCATAACCCGAAGTCTCAAATCAACTTCGTATCTCAGTCTCCCTCACATCGATCAGAGGAGAGAGCTATAAGCAGTGCTTCTATCTCGCACTTTAATAGCCCTTAATCACTCTTCTACGTGATTTTCGGCCAAACCTTTCCACCCATCTCTAAATCAACAAAATAAAATAAAATAAAATGGAATAAACTAAAAGAAGAAAGACCAGAATTTCTCCACTTACAACATCGTTGAGGTTCACGCGTGGAGCGTCCCGCAAAAGCGGAATCCAAACAAGGAACCCCTCCTATGCATTACTACTCAACTTTGTCTATCGTTGAGATAAGGCATACCAATCACATCATACCCGACCATGTTAAGGATGAGTAAATCGGCCTCAAAGCACAAATTACTAAGAGAAATTTCTATATGTTTACAAACAAAGAAAATCAGTGAACCATCGCCCATAGAAAACTCAATGCTAGTAAAAATACTCTCAGCAGATTTTATCAAATCTGTAGTCTGAGCAAAGCGCATAAAATGAATGAGTGCGTAACACCCACATCGAATAACACACAACCGTGGATAAAAAAAAACTTGCCCTCAATAGAGAGCGGTGCCGGCAGAGCTGGATGAAGCATAGCCTCCTGAATATGATAAACTTGCCCAATTTGTAGTTGTTCCTACTACGGAGGAACAACCGAATTAAGTACCTGAGGTGGAAACTGAACATATGGCTGCTGCAGAGCCCTAGGAAACTGTCCCCCTATCAATTGAGGACACTCCTGCTGGTAATGACCTGCCTCCCCACAATGGAAGCACCGTCCTTTAATATATTCCTGACCTCGACCCCTGTTATTTCTAAACTGGGTAATGCCTTGGCCCTGATGGCCTCTACCTCCATGACCACCCCGACCTGCATGTTGCGAAGCACCCTGACCGTGCCTATTATTGTTATTGACAATCTCAATAAGCCCTCCAAAGAATTATATTTTAACGAATCCCCTTGCTAAGGGTCCCTCTCTTTATGCTTACTATCTAAAGATTGGGATGAGGGAAATGCTCCTCCTCCAATCCCATGCCCTCCAGGCTTTCTTACTTGTTCCACTACGGTAGCTTTCTTGCTACTCTACATGTATAACTGATGCTCCTGGTAATGGAGTAAGGCTGCATTCATAAGCTCACCAAAAGTTTGCAAAGCTGGATTACCCAGCAGGTGTTGCCTGATTCTCCAGTTCAAACCTCCCATAAACTTTGAAATCTTCCTATCTTCCGGAGTCACCTCATCCGGTAAAAAACTTGCCAACCGGGTGAACTCCTGTTCATACTCTGCCACTGATATCTCCCCTTGCACAACATCTTGTAACTTCCTCTTCATCTCCCTCTGAACTATGGGAGGAAAATAATTACGATCAAACAAAGCCCAGAACTCAGTGATCGTCATTGTGTCTTTCTGCTCTGGTGTGGTCATCGTCTCCCACTAGTGTAACGTAGATCCGACAAGCTTAAAAGTGGCAAGGACTTGTTTCTTTTCCTCGCTACATTCTATCATTTGAAGGTGGCGTTGCATGTCCTTTTTCCATTGATTGGCTTTAATAACATCCGTGCCTCCCTCGAATTCTGGGGTACTGCCCTTTGAAAAGGACTCCCTAACCCTTTCCCACGAAGTAGGTCCCGTAGGAGTTTGAACATCTTGACCCCATTATTGAGCTTGTGGCAATTGTTGGACCACTGCGGTCATGGAAATATTAACCGCTTCAGCCACTATGTTGGCTACATCCCTAGCATTAATGGTCCCTTGTGGCGGTGGTGGATGACTTACCTTCTCTTCTACAACCCTATTGCATCTCACTGGGCGACCTCTCTTAGGCGACATCTGAAATGGAAGAACAATAGTATTAGAATACTACATAAAATAATCTATCTTCCAGAAGATCACAAACATAAGAAGCAAAGCAGTCCTAACATTAGGCTCTATATTAAAGAACGCTACGGTAGAATGTGACAAGTCTGCACAGATCCTAGTACTCTAGAACCCGATGCTCTGATACCATATGTGACTACCTGCGATCCGAGATAAGGGGTGGCCAGCCCGATACTCAAACGTAACAGGAATCATGGATGCATATCATTCTCAGCATCACAAAAATAAACTGAGTATACGGGAAAACCACCCAATAAATTAGAAGATGGGTTGCCAAAAAGTTTAGAAGTTTAAAACCAGTTAATAAAATAAAATTTAAACAACCCAATCTGATAAGTAAGAGGAATCCAAAGACAATATAAATATATAACATCTGAATAAGTATACACGAGAGGACCGAATAGGCTGTCGGTCCACAGCTACACACAACGGATTACAATAGTTTAAATATGTTACATAATACATGCATTAAACAATTACAAATTTTGGGCCACACGCCCGAGTCAAGACCCGAACATTTCTAGAACACAAGGATGAATGCGTCTAATTAAATATCCTATAATAATCCGCAAAATCATAAAGCCCGTCAAAAGCGCAGGAAATGGAATATCAAAACGGGTGTCCTTGCGGTGGAGCACCTGAGCGGATACAATCATATACACAATAAGAAAATTGAACCGATCAAGGTCGGGTTTTATATGATCACCAGAAGAATAAAAAGCATGATAGGAATGAACAGTTATGCATGAATGATAAGGATGATAATATGACATGTTATCTAGCATTTTAAACTTACATTACAATTTAAGACAATTTAACTAATTAGGTAAAGTAAATCAATTATACAAAAGAATTATAAGTAAACATCTTTAATTAAAATATTTTCTCAGTAATCATATTACCATTTCATTCTTACATTCCTTTATAGGAATACAATCTTTCATTCGGTTTAATTAAGAAGATATAATTTCACTTCACTAATTCAAACTTTCCATCATTAATCATCATTTCCATTTTTATCTTTCCATTCCTTATCAGGAATATAATTTCTATCAAGTGCTCTTTATGGAACATATTTCAATCACATGCTCTTTGTGGCACGTATCTATGATCTTTATGGCATTAATATCCATCAAGTCCCACTTGATGCAGAAAAGTTATATTCTCATACATATAACGATTCTAAGACCGCCCCTCCGAGTTTCCCCAGTGGGCGCGTCCCTAAATAACTATCATCTTCCAGGGCCTATCATATAAGACAACCTGGGCTCATAACGCAATGTCGGGAAGCGGCCATATGCATGCGGGATAGTCAAGACCACACCCGGAATCTCCTACCCATCGCAGAAAAATATATATACATAATAGCGCTCATATGGCCTAGGACTATATCCACCCTGCGTTAATTTACCAGGGGGCACTACACCAAATCCTGCGAATGGTCACGCCCAGTGGGTCACGGCCCAAGTCTGCGACCAGATGGTCGCGGACTTGGGTCGTGACCCACTCAATTTTTGGCGTGACCAATTTTATTACCACATTAAATTATCCATGCTCTGGAAATGGTCACGGACTAAATCCCTGACCATAGAGGGTCACGGCCCCAGTCCCTGACCAGGCCGTGACCACTTTGGCGCCAAAATTCCCTCCAAACTGGTCGCGGGTCGGTCACGACCCTAATCCATGACCCGGTCGTGACCAGTTTGGCGCCAAAAATCCCTCTAAACTGGTCGCGGATGGGTCACGGAGTTGGGCCGTGACTAAGGGCGCGACGAAGTAGAAAACACACACATTAAGGGTCACGGCTATGGGCCGTGACCATTTGTGGGACTGGGTCATGGCTATGGGCCGTGACCATACATCATTCAAACACCAAGGCTGTTGGAAAAGGGTCACGCATTATGGGTCACGGCCCATAGCCGTGACCATATAGAAATCCCCATTGTTCTGCAGCAAAGTGATGGGTCGCGCGCATGGGTCATGGCTGTTGGCCGTGACCAGTTTGGAAACACCATTGTCGAAGTCATTAATGGGTCACGGCTCTTGGCCGTGACCAGGTCGAAATCGCCAGAAATCATGCTCATTAATGGGTCACGCACATAGGGTCAGGGCTCTGGGCCGTGACCATAGTCTAGTCTTAAAAAGAAATATTCCCAGCTTCTCATTTATTATGTCTGACTTCATTGCTATTAGGGTTTTTGCGATTTCGAGCTGCGATTTCAGTTGCGATTTCGGTTGGATTTCTATTGGATTTGCATTTGGATTTCTATTGGATTTGCATTTGGATTTCAGTTGGTATGTATTGATTCATTTGGATTTCGTGATTTCTAACTAAAGCCCTAATTTTTGTGTATGTATGTGTAGATTTATGTTTGTATGTGTGTATGTGTGTGTACGTATAGATTGTATGTATGTGTATGTATAGATTTATGTCAAAAAAAATATTAGGGTTTAGTAAACCTTAAATAGTATGTGTGTGTATGTATAGATTGTGTCAATAAACCCTAGCTTGTATGTGTGTGTGTGTATAGATTATGTCAATAAACCCTAGATTGTATATGTGTGTATTTTTTTTAATCAAAATATGCGTGTGTATTTTTATTTTGAGAAATATAATTAAATGATTTTTTTGACATATGAGTCGCAAACACGTGTACACATTACTATAGTGAGATATTGTTGGCTTGGTTGTTGGATACTATGTTGAATTTATTGAATTGATACTAGTGTCGATAAATGTATATGTTATTAAATTTGTTGGGTGTGCTCTTGATTTGCCTATGAAAAAGTATAACACATATGCTTGTCTTGTTTATGTGTATATGTATGTTTAAACTCTCATAACTTTCAAACCCAAACCTTAATAGCAGGACTCGTATTCATGCCCTCGTATACTTTTCTCAGGAAAAATGAGGCACGGTGATAAATACTGTCAACAAGAGTGGGACAGGTTGCAATTAGACCGCACACATAACTCTTTTATTAGCGTGCGTCATATAGAGGGTACTCCTATTTATAGGTACAGAAATAAAAAGATCGAACAATTTAACTACCATATAAATCATGGATTTGATATCCAGCAAGATTACTTGTTCGATCGTATTCTATTTTCTCTACCAGAAAACTAGGATGACGTTATACAAAATATATTTCACACACATAATCCCGACATAGACCTGACCTTGGTTACGTTGTTGGAGAAGGCGGAAAAAAAAATCCACCCGTTATGGATACAACTGCGTACAGAGAGCATTGACATAGATTATGATGTCTCGCGCCACATGCACGTAAAATTGAATCTTGCCAACAAGTTGAGAAATAGGGGATTCCGAGTTCATGTCACTGGCATCTACACATCAATCATAGATACCCTTCCTTCTAGTTGGCCACGTGCAAAAATTCATAGGTTCTTAAAAACTAATACCGAATGGATGGAGATCAGACACATTGAACTTATTCTAAA
Source organism: Sambucus nigra (assembly GCA_949130495.1). Taxonomy (NCBI): domain Eukaryota; kingdom Viridiplantae; phylum Streptophyta; class Magnoliopsida; order Dipsacales; family Adoxaceae; genus Sambucus; species Sambucus nigra. The sequence continues at coordinate 380,303,939 of OX422220.1, read as the reverse complement.
GTCTTACTTTGAAATGGTATCTATCTATCTATATATATAAAACTAATTAAGCTTGATTAATTAGTTATAATTTCATATTATTATAATTATTTACTCACTTATATTTTTTAATTTTTGTAGATAATGTCGAGAGGAAACAGCCCTAGGGTACCAAGTGCCGATTTGACACCACAACGAGGTTCACCATCTCGTGCAGAACCCGGATTCTCAACACCAATGGCTGAGCAATTCACAACTCCACCAATGGTTCACTCCTCACCAAGTCCAACCCCAATTGCTCCTACGCCCCAATCCAGCACTCCCGTTGCTTTAACGCCTCAATCCAACACTCATGATGCCTCCCGCTCAAATGAAAAAAAGCCTATTGGCTTCTCCATTCTCGGGAATAACCCGACGGGTGATAGGAATGACGTGCTAAACTTTAAAGCTCGGTGTTTGTCACTGGGAAAAATGAACGTGGGAGTCGGTGGACCAGACAATTGGAACCTTGTTGATCAAGCTGTCAAAGATGACATATATGACCAACTTTGTAAGCATTTCTCATGTCCTGACCGTTCCAAGAATAAGGTTCTATCTCGGGTTGCTGAAGGATTAAGGACATACAGGACAAACCTTCGGAAGAAACATTTCCCGAAAGAGGCAGCGAGCTCCGATATTTTGGCTTTGAAAGAGAAAGTGCCTCCCAATGTTGAAATGCCGGTGGACCAGTGGAATAAGTTTTTGGACAATGAGGCAAAGGAAAACAAGTTGGTCTAGAGGGAGCAAAACAAAAAAAATAGGGCACAAAAAACTGATATCCATAGGCTGGGATCCAAATCATATGAGGATTTGAAGAATGAATGGGAGAGTAGGACAAAAGATGGTCCAGATGCCGGTAAAAACCCAAATTGGTCCAACTTATTCCTTCATGCTCGACGGGACAAAGATAATAAATTCCCGCTGCACTTAGCTAAGACACTGGAATCAATAGAGGCCATCAGCAGTCAATCAGATTCGATCCCTATTGATGACTTTGACCTTGAAAATGATGCCCTGACTAAGACCTTTGTAAAGGACAAAAGGGGGAAGACGAGAGGTGTTGGCTCACATATGCCAAAAACAAAACTTCAACACATTGCACCTCTTATGGACGAGCTTTCTTCAGTCAAGAATTGTATCTTATCCCAAAATGAGCACCAGTTGAAGAACGATGGGGATGTCCATGAGATTAAAAATTCCCTGGGATTATTGACAAATCAAATTGGGAAACTTGTCAATCTTATTGAAAGTTATAGGCCCCCAATACCTCCTCAAGGTTTCACACATCCTTCCCCTCCAACATTCCCCTCTCAAATGCCTCATCCTCCAACATTCCCCTCCCCTGCACCTCCACCAATCACGGGGCTCGGATCATCGTCAACAACGCACGGTGACTATGGCGAAGAGTACTATATCAAGGACATGAGAAATTCGAGGTTTGTTGGCGTGTGCATACTCATCTCCAGGGTTCCTGGAACTCTAGTACATCACCGACCTTTGGAGAAGGGTGAGGCTAAAATAATGGTCGATGAAATATACAACGGCTGCGAAGATGTACCTGTGTACGTTAACAGCGGGGATGGGATGGAATTGAGGAATTATGCAAAATCTTTTATTACTTGGCCACTTTATCTGTTGGCCAAGATTTAATAATATTTTCTTTCGTTTCAGTTGTAATAATTTTTTTTGTTTTAGTTGTAAGAATATTATTTTTGCTTCAGTTGGAATGATTTTTTTTTGTTTCAGTTGTAAGAATATTGGTTTTGTTTCGTTTGGAATGATATTTTTTTTTGTTTCAGTCGTAAGAATAATCTTTCTGTTTCATTTGTAATAATATTTTTTAACCTATTACCACAGGACTGAAATTTGAAGATTATTACATGGATTTCCCACAATACAAAGAGTGGATGGGAGAGACTAACCGGATATCAATTAATCATGTAAATGTCATTTATGAATTTGTTAAATATGCTTCCAAAAATCTTAAAAGTGAGAAGATTCCGTGTCCGTGCACTCATTTTATTAACGGAAAATATAAGTCATTGGAAGTTGTTGAATTGCATTTACTAAAGTGGGGAATCTGTCAAGACTATATAATATGGGCATACCATGGTGAAAATGTTGTACCTTATGTTCCAGAAGAATTACCGGGAGCCGACCGTGTAACGGAACCTCAAGGAGTAGAAGTGGTACATGATTCACCAACACATCGTCCATTGACCGACTTAATTGATGATGCTTACGGACTCCACAACCAACAAAACCACCAACCTATGGATACAAATAATGCGCATTATGAATAAGTAAATGAACAAATTGATGCTGAACTACTAGGAGATCGGGAATACATACGGTTGAAAGCCGATGCGGCTACACCGTTGTATAAAGATTGCGATGAAGATCACTCGGTATTATATGCAATGATTGGTTTGCATAATTTGAAGAGTCATTTTGGTTTGTCTGGAAACAGCGTAACCGGAATTCTTAAGTGGGTTAAAGAAATTCTCCCAAAAGAGAACATGTTACCAGAAAATTATCCTACCATGAAGAAGAGTTTGAAGGGTTTAGGTTTGAAATACAAATCTATTCATGCTTGCAAGTATGATTGCATATTGTATCCAAATGAGCACGAAGAGAAGGATGAATGTCCTGTATGCAGTGAGCCTCGATATATGGTTTGTGAGAATGGAAATGACAAACATGCAAAAAATCGCAAGTGCTCGCATGTCCCACAAAAGGTTTTGAAGTATTTTCAACTTGGGCCACGGTTAAAACGTTTTTTTACTATACCGTGGATAGCGAAGGCCATGACATGTCATGCTCGATGCGAGGTGGGTGGGAATTTGATGCGTCATCCGGTTGATTCACTCATCTGGCAAATTTCAAATGCACAACACCATGAATTTGCCAAGGAACCGCGCAACGTTCGTCTTGCAATCTCAACCGATGGGTTTAACCCTTTCGGTAATTTAAGTACTAGTCAGAGTTATTGGCCAGTTCTTATGGCACCTTTAAGTCTTCCTCCGACGTTATGCATGAGAAAGGAGTTCACATTGTTATCTCTGTTGATACCCGGGCCGAAGGCTCCCAGTGATGATATTGATATATTCTTAGCACCATTAATCGAAGAACTTAAAGAGTTGTGGGATAAAGGCGTGACGGCGTTCGATTCTCATAAGGGTGAAGAGTTCACACTTAAAGAAATGGTGATGTGGGCGATCCACGATCTTCCTGCTTATGGGACCTTGTCCGGTTGTAATGTTCATGGTTATTATGGATGTCCCATGTGGTGGGAGGAAACTAAATCCTGTTGGTTAAAACATAGTGGTAAGTTGAGTTACACGGGTCATCGTAGATTTCTGCCGACCAGTCACCCTTTTAGGAACGACAAGTCTAACTTTTTGCCTGTCGGTCACGAGCGAAGAACGGCACCTATTCGACTTTCTGGTCAGCAAATTGAGGAGAAGGCGGTGGCTGCGACTGCGGGGAATAGGTATGTAGGCAAACACCCCCAGTTTGTAAGCCTGAAGCGTAAAGCTAGGGAGGATCCGAACGACCCTAGTAAAGCGAAGCCATGGTCGAGGCGTTCAATATTTCTTTATTTGCCGCATTGGAAAGATCATCGTGTAAGGAATATAATTGATGTGATGCACACAGAGAAGAATGTTGCAGAACATTTGATAAGAACATGTCTGGGTGGATCTCAATCCAAAGATGGCGAGCGTGCTCGCCGAGATCTACAGGATATGAAAATAAAGAAGAGACTGTGGTTAAAAAATGATCCAACGAGAGGAAGAATTTCTATCCCCCCGACTGCTTTCACTTTGACTACTAGTGAGAAGAAGATCCTCTAGACACGTTGTTCAACTTGAAAACTCCAACCGGTTATTCTGGTAATTTATGTAGGGTAGTAAACTACCAAGCAAATGTCTTGAAACAGTGCAAGTCTCACGACTGGCACATAATCATCCAATTAATCCCGTTGTTATTTCGGCATTGCTTCTCTGAACACAAAGATCTCCGTCGGGCAATTATGCAAATCAGTTTGTGTTTTACCCTACTTTGTGCAAAAGTGGTAAACAGAAGACACATTAAAGCTGCGAAATCAACTTTAACCGAGGCAGTTTGTGTGGTTTAGAGAAATATTTTCCTCCGTCATTCTTCGATATCAGTATCCACCTGCTTGTGCATTTATGCGATGAAGCTTTATTATGTGGTCCCGTGAGGTATCGTTGGATGTATCCTTTTGAGCGCTTGATGAAAACCTTCAAAGATTATGTAAAGAATACACGGTATATTGGAGGGTCAATTGCTAAAGAATACGTAACGGTGGAATCATCGCTATACGCTAGGGAATATATGCCAGAACAAGAGGTGAGGAGGTTTAATCCTCGTGGATAATGAGTGATAGAGGAACCTGACGAGTTTGAGGACGAATTATCGTTTGGGAACCCTAAAGAGGTGAAACTCACAAACCTACAATATGAGCAAGCAACTCGTCATGTCTTCCAATCGCAAGATGAAGTCCAAGACTGGAGAGAGTGAGTATCTACTGAATTCTTCTTCTTTGATTATATGTATTTTTTATTTTATTATCTAAACTCTATAATTTTTCGGTAGGAAGTACGAGAACGAAATTATCCAAAATCAAAGGAGAAATTGGACGACAACTGACTTTCGGGCATGGGTGTCAAAAGAGGTACTTTTCACATCTTATGTGTGCGGTTATTTATTCATGTGTGGTAAAAACATGCCCTAATACAAATTCATTAATAAATGCAGCTTCTAAAAAGAGGTGATGTCTCTTCCAGACTTGCACGCCTAGCAAAAGGTCCTAGTTTTCGTGCAAAAGAGTTTAAGAAATTCCGCACCATCGGTTTTGATTTCATTTCATATCCATATGAGGAAAAGCTTTTGACGCAAAATAGTGGAATATCAATTTCTGCCTTGACCACCTGTATCGCTAGCAAAAGTGATAAAAATCCAAAGAATACGGTGCTAACCTATTATGGGATAATTCAACAAATCCTAGAACTTGATTACTTGGATTTCACAGAAACCGTATTCTATTGTGATTGGGTAAAGGTGGAGGATACAACGAATGCTTGCAAAGTTGATCCCGACTCCAAACTTATTATGGTAGATTTATCAAAGCTGAAGACTAAAGACCGCATAGTCGACGAGCCTTTTATTTGTGCCTTTCAGAATGTAAAGAAGGTATTCTACTCGAAGTGCATAAACGATGGCAATTGGTCTATTGTTGTGCATGCACCAAAGGGTATGACTACTGAAGTAGACGCATTAAAGGCTCCAAAAGAGTTCCAGTCAGCTCTTGATGACAACCCTAATTTGAAGGATCTTTTAGTTGATTTAGAGGAAGATTGAGTATCAAAATATTATTTTATCCTCATCAATCTTATTTGTATCCTATTATGATATTGACATTGTATTAGCACTTTACATTAATTTATGAATTTGATCTACTTTTAAATATAATGTCCCGCTATTGAACATAACTGTTTGCAAAATATTTTTTGGTTCTACCATTTTTTTAATTGAACATAGCTGTTTGCAAAAAAATCATTATTTTTTCACTGTCATAGGATACATTGATGTTGGGGTCGAACTACTATCAAACATAATCTGAAATTGCATCGCTGCTGGCATAGAGAAGGTTCTGATTGGCGTTAGGTGTAACAAAATATCCAGGTAATGGATAGACCTATGATGAACTTTATTTTAAGGTTAAATATGCATTGATTCAATTTTTTAATTATTTTGGGTTTGGATAACTTTTGAACAAAGAATAGTTAGGGTGAACACTAGAAAAAGAAGTCATTATCCAACGGATTGCAAAAAAAGAAACTTAAGCATAAAAACATGCCATCGAAGGGTGAAAACGTAAAACAGGCTTAAAACGGTCCCGTAAGAGTCATGAACCCCTCGCACGGGACTAATGTGACTCGTAGGAACCGACCGCGTAGTCACGGGGCTCCCGGTTTGAGAGTATGACGTAAATTTGTAAAAAGTTAGACTTAAGCATAAAAACATGCCATCGAAGGGTGAAAACGTAAAATAGCCGTAAAACGGTCTGGTAAGAGTCACGAACACTTCGCACGGGACTAATGTAACTCATAGAAAACGAACGCTTAGTCACGGGGCTCCCGGTTAGAGTGTACGACGTAAATTTGCAAAAAAAATAGACTTGAGCATAAAAACATGCCATCGAAGGGTGAAAACATACAACAAGCACAAAACGGTCCCCTAAGAGTCACGAACACCTCGCACGGGACCAATGTGACTCGTAGGAACCGACCGCGTAGTCACGGCGCTCTCGATTGGAGTGTACGACATTAATTTGCAAAAAATTAGACTAAAGAATAAAAGCATGCCTTAGAAGGGTGAAAACGTAAAAAAACAACAAAATGGTACCGTAAGAGTCATAAACACCTCACACGGGACCAATGTAAGTCGTAGGAACCAAACGCGTGGTCACAAGGATCCCGGTTTGAGTATACGGCGTAAATTTGCAGAAAGTTAGACTTGAGAATAAAAAAGATGCCATCGAAGGGTGAAAACGTAAAACACCCACAAAACGGTCCCGCAAGAGTCACGAACATCTCGCACGGGACCAATGTAAGTCGTAGGAACCGACCGTGTTGTCACGACGCTCCCGGCTTGTGTGTGTGCGTGTGTGCATGTTTGTGTGTGAGCGTGTGAGTGGGAAAGGGGGGAGGGGATGGGAAGGGGGCGCGTGTGTGCATGTTTATGTGTGTGCGCGTGTGCGAGTGGGGAAGGGGGGAGGGGAAGGGCAGGGGGTGCGCGTGTGTGTGTGCGTGTGTGTGTGTTTATGTGTGTGTGTGTGTGTGTGAGTGGGGAAGGGGGGAGGGGACGGGGCATGTATGCATATATGTAGTGAGAGTGTGTGCATATATGCATATATGTATATATGTAGTGAGAGTGTGCGTGTGCGTGTGTTTGTGTGCGCGTGTGAGTGTGTGCATATTGGTGATAAAATCCAAAATAAAATAGAGAGTATACCTGATCTAGGGTGAATCCAAGAGTGGGATCTACAAAACAAACCTCCTGACACTCATATTCGGTCATCTGATCCGTTATGGTTGCCTCTGGTTCCGGTATCACGTAGGACTTTAAATAATTGTCACCTGAAAGAGAAATAACATATCTGCATATATAATTATTAATATGAAACTAATATATATGCAGGGGGCGTAGTAACGGGGCAGGGGGAGGGGCGAGGCAGTGCTGCATATATATGCAGTGCATATATATGCAACTGCTGCATATATATGCAACTGCATATATATGCAGTGGGGGGAAGGCGGGATTAGCGCATCTACAAGTTGAGAGTGTTCTCGGGCAAGTGGGCTAACCAGAACTACTAGTAACGGGATTTGCCTGCAATACGAGTAAGGGGAATGGAACTCTTGTTTGAGAACTTTAGCTACGGACTTAGGTTAGCTAGCTCAGCTTCTCCTATGGCTATTTGGATTAAGGAAGTAGGGTAATGCGCAGACAAAGAAGGCCTAATATAATAATGGTGAGTCAAATCAGGCGCGGCAGCCGTTCGTGCATATATATGCAGTGCATATATATGCAACTACTGCATATTTATGCAACTGCTGCATATATATGCAGTGCATATATATGCAACTGCTGCATATATATGCAGTGCATATATATGCAACTGCATATATATGCAACATAAGTATATATGCAACTGAATTTCATATATTGACTGTACTAGATTTAACATGTTTGTATCTTAATTCCTTAATGAAAACCCTTTTATATTTGAGGTTATATCTTCTAAGTGCCCTTTGCACAAACACATTGCCCTTTGCACAAACATATTGCTTACCTTTAACCTTTTAGTCATAACCTTAATCTGGATCACCAAAAGATATGTCAATGTTAATAACATTTGGAAAATAAGGTGGAGACCATGCATATGTTTCGCCTTTAGCACATCAAACAAAGAGGTTCCACACATGGGGCATCTTCATTTTCTATTATCAAAACTAAATACCCTATCAGAGGCCAAAACACCTCTCATGTTGCTAAGACCTCCTGTGTTAGATATGTTGGTTCCAAGAATAATCCATTTACCCCTAAGAGTTTGTGAATCATGTACAAACAAACACATACTAAATGGGGTAAGCATTTTGCCCACCCTAATGCCTTTTTAATTCGTCCGGCCAATGAGACAAATCGGGCCTCAAATGCCCGGGATGGGGAAATGTGTTTCCATGAACATAGTTTATAGTATGGAATTGGAATTTCACTAACCAAACCCATCTAGGGCTTCTATTCATTCCTTTATCTTGTGCCCTCCCAACTAATATCGAACGTTTTGCGTATACTAGTTAGATTTATGGTTCACTTCCATAACTTTTTCGAGGCCGAGAAACCAATGAATAAGATAAAATTACTACCGGTTTGAGAATACGACCGTAATTTGCGTATTTCTACACTTAAGCAAAACATGGCGTTAAAGGGTGAAAACTCGAAACAGCCCCCGAACGGCCCCGTGGGCGGCACCAACACCTCCTACGGGACCAACATAACTCGTAGGAACTGACCCCGCAGCCGCGGGAATCCCGGTTTGAGAGTAATACGGTAATTTGTATATTTCAAGACTTAGGCTTAAAAACATGACGTGAAAGGGTGAAAACTCGAAACAGCCCCCGAACGGCCCCGTGGGTGGCACCAACACCTCCCAGAGAGTAATACGGTAATTTGTATATTTCAAGACTTAGGCTTAAAAACATGACCTTAAAGGGGCGAAACTCGAAACAGCCCCCGAACGGCCACGTGGGTGGCACCAACACCTCCCACGGGACCAACGTAACTCGTAGGAACTGACCCCGCAGCCGCGGGTCTCCCGGTTTGAGAATACGACCATAATTTGCGTATTTCTACACTTAAGCAAAACATGGCGTTAAAGGGTGAAAACTCGAAACAGCCCCCGAACGGCCCCGTGGGTGGCACCAACACCTCCCACGGGACCAACATAACACGTAGGAACTGACCCCGCAGCCGCGGGAGTCCCGATTTGAGAGTAATACGGTAATTTATATATTTCTTGACTTAAGCTTAAAAACATGACCTTAAAGGGTGAAAACTCGACACAGCCCCCGAACGGCCACGTGGGTGGCACCAACACCACCCACCGGACCAGCGTAACTTGTAGGAGCTGACCCCGCAACCTCGGGTCTCACGGTTTGAGAATACGACCGTAATTTGCGTATTTCTACACTTAAGTAAAACATGGCGTTAAAGGGTGAAAACTCGAAACAGCCCCCGAACGGCCCCGTGGGTGGCACCAACACCTCCCACGGGACCAACATAACTCGTAGGAATTGACCCCGCAGCCGCGGGAGTCCCGGTTTGAGAGTAATATGGTAATTTGTATATTTCAAGACTTAGGCATAAAAAACATGACTTTAAAGGGTGAAAGCTCGAAACAGCACCCGAACGGCCACGAGGGTGGCACCAACACCTCCCACGGGACCAGCGTAAATCGTTGGAACTGACCCCGCAGCCGCGGGTCTCCCGGTTTGAGAATACGACCGTAATTTGCGTATTTGTACACTTAAGCAAAACATGGCGTTAAACGGTGAAAACTCGAAACAGCCCCCGAACGGCCCCGTGGGTGGCACCAACACCTCCCACGGGACCAACATAACTCATAGGAACTGACCCCGTAGCCGCGGGAGTCCCGGTTTGAGAGTAATATGGTAATTTGTATATTTCAAGTCTTAGGCTTAAAACATGACCTTAAAGGGTGAAAACTCGAAACAGCCCCCGAACGGCCACATGGGTGGCACCAACACCTCCCACGGGACCAGCGTAACTCGTAGGAACTGACCCCGCAGCCACGGGTCTTCCGGTTTGAGAATACGACCGTAATTTGCATATTTTTACACTTAAGCAAAACATGGCGTTAGAGGGTGAAAACTCGAAACAGCCCCCGAACGGCCCCGTGGGTGGCACCAACACCTCCCACGGGACCAACATAACTCGTAGGAACTGACCCCCCAGCCGCGGGAATCCCGGTTTGAGAGTAATACGATAATTTGAATATTTCAAGACTTAGGCTTAAAAACATGACCTTAAAGGGTGAAAACTCGAAACAGCCCCTGAACGGCCACGTGGGTGGCACCAACACCTCCCACGGGACCAACGTAACTCGTAAGAACTGACCCCGCAGCCGCGGGAGTCCCGGTTTGAGATTAATACGGTAATTTGAATATTTCAAGACTTAGGCTTAAAAACATGACCTTAAAGGGTGAAAACATGAAACACCCCACGAACGGCCACGTGGGTGGCACCAACACCTCCCACGGGACCAACGTAACTCGTAGGAACTGACCCGCAGTCGCGGGACTCCCGGTTTGAGAATACGACCGTAATTTCCGTATTTCTACACTTAAGCAAAACATGGCATTAAAGGGTGAAAACTCGAAACAGCCCCCGAACGGCCCCGTGGGTGGCACCAACACCTCCCACGGGACCAACATAACTCGTAGGAACTGACCCTGCAGCCGCGGGAGTCCCGATTTGAGAGTAATACGGTAATTTGTATATTTAAAGACTTAGGCTTAAAAACATGACCTTAAAGGGTGAAAACTCGAAACAGCCCGCGAACGGCCACATGGGTGGCACCAACACCTCCCACGGGACCAGCGTAACTCGTAGGAACTGACCCCGCTGCCGCGGGTCTCCCGGTTCGAGAATACGACCGTAATTTGCATATTTTTACACTTAAGCAAAACACGGCGTTAGAGGGTGAAAACTCGAAACAGCCCCTGAACGGCCCCGTGGGTGGCGCCAACACCTCCCACGGGACCAACATAACTCGTAGGAACTGACCCCGCAGCCGCGGGAATCCCGGTTTGAGAGTAATACGATAATTTGTATATTTCAAGACTTAGGCTTAAAGACATGACGTGAAAGGGTGAAAACTCGAAACAGCCCCTGAACGGCCCCGTGGGTGGCACCAACACCTCCCACGGGACCAACATAACTCGCAGGAACTGACCCCGCAGCCGCGGGAGTCCCGGTTTGAGATTAATACGGTAATTTTTATATTTCAAGACTTAGGCTTAAAAACATGACCTTAAAGGGTGAAAACACGAAACACCCCACGAACGGCCACGTGGGTGGCACCAACACCTCCCACGGGACAAACGTAACTCGTAGGAACCGACCCCGCAGCCGCGGGACTCCCGGTTTGAGAATACGACCGTAATTTACGTATTTCTACACTTAATCAAAACATGGCGTTAAAGGGTGAAAACTCAAAACAGCCCCCGAACGGCCCCGTGGGTGGCACCAACACCTCCCACGGGACCAACATAACTCGTAGGAACTGACCCTGCAGCCGCGGGAGTCCCGGTTTGAGAGTAATACGGTAATTTGTATATTTCAAGACTTAGGCTTAATAACATGACCTTAATGGGTGAAAACTCGAAACAGCCCCCGAACGGCCACGTGGGTGGCACCAACACCTCCCACGGGACCAACGTAACTCGTAGGAACTGACCCCGCAGCCGCGGGAGTCTCTGTTTGAGAGTAATACGGTAATTTGTATATTTCAAGACTTAGGCTTTAGAACATGACCCTAAAGGGTGAAAACTCGAAAAAGCCCCTGAACGGCCACATGGGTAGCACCAACACCTCCCACGGGACCAGCGTAACTCGTAGGAACTGACCCCGCTGCCGCGGGTCTCCCGGTTTGAGAATACGACCGTAATTTGCATATTTTTACACTTAAGCTAAACATGGCGTTAGAGGGTGAAAACTCGAAACAGCCCCCGAACGGCCCCGTGGGTGGCACCAACACCTCCCACGGGACCAACATAACTCGTAGGAACTGACCCCGCAGCCGCGGGAATCCCAGTTTGAGAGTAATACGATAATTTGTATATTTCAAGACTTAGGCTTAAAGACATGACGTGAAAGGGTGAAAACTCGAAACAGCCCCTGAACGGCCCCGTGGGTGGCACCAACACCTCCCACGGGACCAACATAACTCGTAGGAACTGACCCCGCAGCCGCGGGAGTCCCGGTTTGAGATTAATACGGTAATTTTTATATTTCAAGACTTAGGCTTAAAAACATGACCTTAAAGGGTGAAAACACGAAACACCACACGAACGGCCACGTGGGTGGCACCAACACCTCCCACGGGACGAACGTAACTCGTAGGAACTGACCCCGCAGCCGTGGGACTCCCGGTTTGAGAATACGACAGTAATTTACGTATTTCTACACTTAATCAAAACATGGCGTTAAAGGGTGAAAACTCAAAACAGCCCCCGAACGGCCCCGTGGGTGGCACCAACACCTCCCACGGGACCAACATAACTCGTAGGAACTGACCCCGCAGCCGCGGGAGTCCCGGTTTGAGAGTAATACGGTAATTTGTATATTTCAAGACTTAGGCGTAAAAACATGTCTTTAAAGGGTGAAAGCTCGAAACAGAACCCGAACGGCCACGTGGGTGGCACCAACACCTCCCACGGGACCAACGTAACTCGTAGGAACTGACCCCGCAGCCGCGGGTCTCCCGGTTTGAGAATACGATCGTAATTTGCGTATTTCTACACTTAAGCAAAACAGGGCGTTAAAGGGTGAAAACTCGAAACAGCCCCCGAACGGCCCCGTGGGTGGCACCAACACCTCCCACGGGACCAACATAACTCGTAGGAACTGACCCCGCAGCCGCGGGAGTCCCGGTTTGTAAGTAATACGGTAATTTGTATATTTCAAGACTTAGGCTTAAAAACATGACCTTAAAGGGTGAAAACTCGAAACAACCCCCGAACGGCCACGTGGGTGGCACCAACACGTCCCACGGGACCAACATAACTCGTAGGAACTGACCCCGCAGCCGTGGGAGTCCCGGTTTGAGAGTAATACGGTAATTTGTATATTTCAAGACTTAGGCTTAAAAACATGACCTTAAAGGGTTAAAACTCGAAACAGCCCCCGAACGGCCACGTGGGTGGCACCGACACCTCCCACGGGACCATCGTAACTCGTAGGAAGTGACCCCGCAGCTGCGGGTCTCCCGGTTTGAGAGTAATACGATAATTTGTATATTTCAAGACTTAGGCTTAAAAACATGACCTTAAAGGGTTAAAACTCAAAACAGCCCCCGAACGGCCACGTGGGTGGCACCAACACCTCCCACGGGACCAACGTAACTCGTAGGAACTGACCCCGCAGCCGCGGGAGTCCCGGTTTGAGAGTAATACGGTAATTTGTATATTTTAAGACTTAGGCTTAAAAACATGACCTTAAAGGGTGAAAACTCGAAAGAGCCCCTGAACGGCCACATGGGTGGCACCAACACCTCCCACGGGACCATCGTAACTCGTAGGAACTGACCCCGCAGCCGCGGGTCTCCCGATTTGAGAATACGACCGTAATTTGCATATTTTTACACTTAAGCAAAACATGGCGTTAGAGGGTGAAAATTCGAAACAGCCCCCGAACGGCCCCGTGGGTGGCACCAACACCTCCCACGGGACGAACATAACTCGTAGGAACTGACCCCGCAGTCGCGGGAATTCCGGTTTGAGAGTAATACGATAATTTGTATATTTCACGACTTAGGCTTAAAGACATGACGTGAAAGGGTGAAAACTCGAAACAGCCCCTGAACGCCCCCGTGGGTGGCACCAACACCTCCCACGGGACCAACATAACTCGTAGGAACTGACCCCGCAGCCGCGGGAGTCCCGGTTTGAGATTAATACGGTAATTTGTATATTTCAAGACTTAGGCTTAAAAACATGACCTTAAAGGGTGAAAACACGAAACACTCCATGAACGGCCACGTGGGTCGCACCAACACCTCTCATTCGACCAACGTAACTCGTAGGAACTGACCCCGCAGCCGCGGGACTCCCGGTTTGAGAGTACGACGGTAATTTACTTATTTCTAGACTTAGGCTTAAAAACTTGACGTTAGAGGGTGAAAACTCAAAACAGCCCCCGAACGGCCCCGTGGGTGGCACCAACACCTCCCACGGGACCAATGTAACTCGTAGGGACTGACCCCGCAGCCGTGGGAGTCCCGGTTTGAGAGTAATACGGTAATTTGTATATTTCAAGACTTAGGCTTAATAACATGACCTTAAAGGGTGAAAACTCGAAACAGCCCCCGAACGGCCACGTGGGTGGCACCAACACCTCCCACGGGACCAACGTAACTCGTAGGAACTGACCCCGCAGCCGCGGGAGTCTCTGTTTGAGAGTAATACGGTAATTTGTATATTTCAAGACTTAGGCTTTAGAACATGACCCTAAAGGGTGAAAACTCGAAAAAGCCCCTGAACGGCCACATGGGTAGCACCAACACCTCCCACGGGACCAGCGTAACTCGTAGGAACTGACCCCGCTGCCGCGGGTCTCCCGGTTTGAGAATACGACCGTAATTTGCATATTTTTACACTTAAGCTAAACATGGCGTTAGAGGGTGAAAACTCGAAACAGCCCCCGAACGGCCCCGTGGGTGGCACCAACACCTCCCACGGGACCAACATAACTCGTAGGAACTGACCCCGCAGCCGCGGGAATCCCAGTTTGAGAGTAATACGATAATTTGTATATTTCAAGACTTAGGCTTAAAGACATGACGTGAAAGGGTGAAAACTCGAAACAGCCCCTGAACGGCCCCGTGGGTGGCACCAACACCTCCCACGGGACCAACATAACTCGTAGGAACTGACCCCGCAGCCGCGGGAGTCCCGGTTTGAGATTAATACGGTAATTTTTATATTTCAAGACTTAGGCTTAAAAACATGACCTTAAAGGGTGAAAACACGAAACACCACACGAACGGCCACGTGGGTGGCACCAACACCTCCCACGGGACGAACGTAACTCGTAGGAACTGACCCCGCAGCCGTGGGACTCCCGGTTTGAGAATACGACAGTAATTTACGTATTTCTACACTTAATCAAAACATGGCGTTAAAGGGTGAAAACTCAAAACAGCCCCCGAACGGCCCCGTGGGTGGCACCAACACCTCCCACGGGACCAACATAACTCGTAGGAACTGACCCCGCAGCCGCGGGAGTCCCGGTTTGAGAGTAATACGGTAATTTGTATATTTCAAGACTTAGGCGTAAAAACATGTCTTTAAAGGGTGAAAGCTCGAAACAGAACCCGAACGGCCACGTGGGTGGCACCAACACCTCCCACGGGACCAACGTAACTCGTAGGAACTGACCCCGCAGCCGCGGGTCTCCCGGTTTGAGAATACGATCGTAATTTGCGTATTTCTACACTTAAGCAAAACAGGGCGTTAAAGGGTGAAAACTCGAAACAGCCCCCGAACGGCCCCGTGGGTGGCACCAACACCTCCCACGGGACCAACATAACTCGTAGGAACTGACCCCGCAGCCGCGGGAGTCCCGGTTTGTAAGTAATACGGTAATTTGTATATTTCAAGACTTAGGCTTAAAAACATGACCTTAAAGGGTGAAAACTCGAAACAACCCCCGAACGGCCACGTGGGTGGCACCAACACGTCCCACGGGACCAACATAACTCGTAGGAACTGACCCCGCAGCCGTGGGAGTCCCGGTTTGAGAGTAATACGGTAATTTGTATATTTCAAGACTTAGGCTTAAAAACATGACCTTAAAGGGTTAAAACTCGAAACAGCCCCCGAACGGCCACGTGGGTGGCACCGACACCTCCCACGGGACCATCGTAACTCGTAGGAAGTGACCCCGCAGCTGCGGGTCTCCCGGTTTGAGAGTAATACGATAATTTGTATATTTCAAGACTTAGGCTTAAAAACATGACCTTAAAGGGTTAAAACTCAAAACAGCCCCCGAACGGCCACGTGGGTGGCACCAACACCTCCCACGGGACCAACGTAACTCGTAGGAACTGACCCCGCAGCCGCGGGAGTCCCGGTTTGAGAGTAATACGGTAATTTGTATATTTTAAGACTTAGGCTTAAAAACATGACCTTAAAGGGTGAAAACTCGAAAGAGCCCCTGAACGGCCACATGGGTGGCACCAACACCTCCCACGGGACCATCGTAACTCGTAGGAACTGACCCCGCAGCCGCGGGTCTCCCGATTTGAGAATACGACCGTAATTTGCATATTTTTACACTTAAGCAAAACATGGCGTTAGAGGGTGAAAACTCGAAACAGCCCCCGAACGGCCCCGTGGGTGGCACCAACACCTCCCACGGGACGAACATAACTCGTAGGAACTGACCCCGCAGTCGCGGGAATTCCGGTTTGAGAGTAATACGATAATTTGTATATTTCACGACTTAGGCTTAAAGACATGACGTGAAAGGGTGAAAACTCGAAACAGCCCCTGAACGCCCCCGTGGGTGGCACCAACACCTCCCACGGGACCAACATAACTCGTAGGAACTGACCCCGCAGCCGCGGGAGTCCCGGTTTGAGATTAATACGGTAATTTGTATATTTCAAGACTTAGGCTTAAAAACATGACCTTAAAGGGTGAAAACACGAAACACTCCATGAACGGCCACGTGGGTCGCACCAACACCTCTCATTCGACCAACGTAACTCGTAGGAACTGACCCCGCAGCCGCGGGACTCCCGGTTTGAGAGTACGACGGTAATTTACTTATTTCTAGACTTAGGCTTAAAAACTTGACGTTAGAGGGTGAAAACTCAAAACAGCCCCCGAACGGCCCTGTGGGTGGCACCAACACCTCCCACGGGACCAATGTAACTCGTAGGGACTGACCCCGCAGCCGTGGGAGTCCCGGTTTGAGAGTAATACGGTAATTTGTATATTTCAAGACTTAGGCTTAAAAACATGACCTTAAAGGGTGAAAACTCGAAACAGACCCCGAACGTCCACGTGGGTGGCACCAACACCTCCCACGGGACCAACGTAACTTGTAGGAACTGACCCCACAGCCGCGGGTCTCCCAGTTTGAGAGTACGGTCGTAATTTGCGTATTTCTACACTTAAGCAAAACATGGCGTTAAAGGGTGAAAACTCGAAACAGCCCCCAAACGGCCCTGTGGGTGGCAGAGTAATACGGTAATTTGTATATTTCAAGACTTAGGCTTAAAAACATGACCTTAAAGGGTGAAAACTCGAAACAGCCCCAGAACGGCCACGTGGGTGGCACCAACACCTCCCACGGGACCATCATAACTCGTAGGAACTGACCCCGCAGCCGCGGGTCTCCCGATTTGAGAATACGACCGTAATTTGCGTATTTCTACACTTAAGCAAAACATGTCGTTAAAGGGTGAAAACTCGAAATAGCCCCCAACGGCCCCGTGGGTGGCACCAACACCTCCCACGGAACCAGCATAACTCGTAGGAACTGACCCCGCAGCCGCGGGAATCTCGGTTTGAGAGTAATACGGTAACTTGTATATTTCAAGTCTTAGGCTTAAAAACATGACCTTAAAGGGTGAAAACTCCAAACAGCCCCCGACCGGCCACGTGGGTGGCACCAACTTCTCCCACGGGACCAGCGTAACTCGTAGGAACTGACCCCGCAGCCGCGAGTCTCACGGTTTGAGAATACGACCGTAATTTCCGTATTTCTACACTTAAGCAAAATATGGCGTTAAAGGGTGAAAACTCGAAACATCCCCCGAACGGCCTCGTGGGTGGCACCAACACCTCCCACGGGACCAACATAACTCGTAGGAACTGACCCCACAGCCGCGGGAATCCCGGTTTGAGAGTAATACGATAATTTGAATATTTCTAGACTTAGGCTTAAAAACTTGACGTTAGAGGGTGAAAACTCAAAACAGCCCCCGAACGACCACGTGGGTGGCACCAACACCTCCCACGGGACCAGCGTAACTCGTAAGAACTGACCCCGCAGCCGCGGGACTCCCGGTTTGAGAATACGACCGTAATTTGTGTATTTCTACACTTAAGCAAAACATGGCGTTAAAGGGTGAAAACTCGAAACTACCCCCGAACGGCCCAGTGGGTGGCACCAACACCTCCCACGGGACCAATATAACTCGTAGGAACTCACCCCGCAGCCGCGGGAATCCCGATTTGAGAGTAATACGGTAATTTGTATATTTCAAGACTTAGGCTTAAAAACATGACGTGAAAGGGTGAAAACTCGATACAGCCCCCGAACGGCCCCGTGGGTGGCACCAACACCTCCCATGGGACCAACATAACTCGTAGGAACTGACCCCGCAGCCGCGGGAGTCCTGGTTTGAGAGTAATATGGTAATTTGTATATTTCAAGACTTAGGCTTAAAAACATGACCTTAAAGGGTGAAAACTCGAAACAGCCCGCGAACGGCCACGTGGGTGGCACCAACACCTCCCACGGGACCAACGTAACTCGTAGGAACTGACCCCGCAGCCGCGGGTCTCCCAGTTTGATAATACGACCATAATTTGCGTAATTCTACACTTAATCAAAACATGGCGTTAAATGGTGAAAACTCGAAACAGCCCCCGAACGGCCCCGTGGGTGGCACCAACACCTCTCGCGAGACAAACATAACACATAGGAACTGACTCCGCAGCCACGGGAGTCCCGGTTTGAGAGTAATACGGTAATTTGTATATTTCAAGACTTAGGCTTAAAAACATGACCTTAAAGGGTGAAAACTCCAAACAGCCACCGACCGGCCACGTGAGTGGCACCAACACCTCCCACGGGACCAGCGTAACTCGTAGGAACTGACCCCGTAGCCGCGAGTCTAACGGTTTGAGAATACGACCGTAATTTGCGTATTTCTACACTTAAGCAAAACATGGCGTTAAAGGGTGAAAACTCGAAACATCCCCCGAACGGCCTCGTGGGTGGCACCAACACCTCCCACGGGACCAACATAACTCGTAGGAACTGACCCAGCAGCCGCGGGAATCCCGGTTTGAGAGTAATACGATAATTTGAATATTTCAAGACTTAGGCTTAAAAACATGACGTGAAAGGGTTAAAACTCGAAACAGCCCCTGAACGGCCCCGTGGGTGGCACCAACACCTCCCACGGGACCAACATAACTCGTAGGAACTGACCCCGCAGCCGCTGGAGTCCCAGTTTGAGAGTAATATGGTAATTTGTATATTTCAAGACTTAGGCTTTAAAACATGACGTTAGAGGGTGAAAACTTAAAACAGCCCCCGAACGGCCCCGTGGGTGGCACCAACAACTCCCACGGGACCAACGTAACTCGTAGGGACTGACCCCGCAGCGGCGGGAGTCCCGGTTTGAGAGTAATACGATAATTTGTATATTTCAAGACTTAGGCTTAAAAACATGACCTTAAAGGGTGAAAGCTCGAAACAGCCCCCGAACGGCCACGTGGGTGGCACCAACACCTCCCACGGGACCAACGTAACTCGTAGGAACTGACCCCGCAGCCGCGGGTCTCCCGGTTTGAGAGTACGATCGTAATTTGCGTATTTCTACACTTAAGCAAAACATGGCGTTAAAGGGTGAAAACTCGAAACAGCCCCCGAACGGCCCTGTGGGTGGCACCAACTCCTCCTACGGGACCAACATAACTCGTAGGAACTAACCCCGCAGCCACGGGAGTCCCGGTTTGAGAGTAATACGATAATTTGTATATTTCAAGACTTAGGCTAAAAAACATGACCTTAAAGGGTGAAAACTCGAAACAGCCCCCGAACGGCCACGTGGGTGGCACCAACACCTCCCACGGGACCAGCGTAACTCGTAGGAACTGACCCCGCAGCCGCGGGTCTCCCAGTTTGAGAATACGACCGTAATTTGCGTATTTCTACACTTAAGCAAAACATGGCGTTAAAGGGTGAAAACTCGAAACAGCCCCCGAACGGCCCCGTGGGTGGCACCAACACCTCCCACGGGACCAACATAACTCGTACGAACTGACCCCGCAGCCGCGAGAATCCCGATTTGAGAGTAATATGGTAATTTGTATATTTCAAGACTTAGGCTTAGAAACATGACGTGAAAGGGTGAAAACTCGAAACAACCCCCGAACGGCCCCGTGGGTGGCACCAACACCTCCCACGGGACCAACATAACTCGTAGGAACTGACCCCGTAGCCGCGGGAGTCCCGATTTGAGAGTAATACGGTAATTTGTATATTTCAAGACTTAGGCTTAAAAACATGACCCTAAAGGGTGAAAACTCGAAACAGCCCCCGAACGGCCACGTGGGTGGCACCAACACAGCCAACGGGACCAACGTAACTTGTAGGAACTGACCCCGCAGCCACGGGTCTCCCGGTTTGAGAATACAACCGTAATTTGCGTATTTCTACACTTAAGTAAACTGGGCGTTAAAGGGTGAAAACTCGAAACAGCCCCCGAACGGCCCCGTGGGTGGTACCGACACCTCACACGGGACCAACATAACTCGTAGGAACTGACCCCGCAGCCGCGGGAGTCCCGGTTTGAGAGTAATACGGTAATTTGTATATTTCAAGACTTAGGCTTAAAAACATGACCTTAAAGGGTGAAAACTCGAAAGAGCCCCTGAACGTCCACATGGGTGGCACCAACACCTCCCACGGGACCATCGTAACTCGTAGGAACTGACCCCGCAGCCGCGGGTCTCCCGGTTTGAGAATACGACCGTAATTTGCATATTTTTACACTTAAGCAAAACATGGCGTTAGAGGGTGAAAACTCGAAACAGCCCCAGAACGGCCCCGTGGGTGGCACCAACACCTCCCACGGGACCAACATAACTCGTAGGAACTGACCCCGCAGTCGCGGGAATCCCGGTTTGAGAGTAATACGATAATTTGTATATTTCAAGACTTAGGCTTAAAGACATGACGTGAAAGGATGAAAACTCGAAACAGCCCCCAAACGGCCACGTGGGTGGCACCAACACCTCCCACGGGACCACCATAACTCGTAGGAACTGACCCCGCAGCGCGGGTCTCCCGGTTTGAGAATACGACCGTAATTTGCGTATTTCTACACTTAAGCAAAACATGTCGTTAAAGGGTCAAAACTCGAAATAGCCCCCAACGGCCCCGTGCGTGGCACCAACACGTCCCACGGGACCAGCATAACTCGTAGGAACTGACCCCACAGCCGCGGGAATCTCGGTTTGAGAGTAATACGGTAATTTGTATATTTCAAGTCGTAGGCTTAAAACATGACCTTAAAGGGTGAAAACTCGAAACAGCCCCCGAACGACCACGTGGGTGGCACCAACACCTCCCACGGGACCAACGTAACTCGTAAGAACTGACCCCGCAGCCGCGGGTCTCCCGGTTTGAGAATACGACCGTAATTTATGTATTTCTACACTTAAGCAAAACATGGCGTTAAAGGGTGAAAACTCGAAACTACCCCCGAACGGCCCAGTGGGTGGCACCAACACCTCCCACGGGACCAACATAACTCGTAGGAACTGACCCCGCAGCCGCGGGAATCCCGATTTGAGAGTAATACGGTAATTTGTATAGTTCAAGACTTAGGCTTAAAAACATGACGTGAAAGGGTGAAAACTCGAAACAGCCCCCGAACGTCCCCGTGGGTGGCATCAACACCTCCCACGGGACCAACATAACTCGTAGGAACTGACCCCGCAGCCGCGGGAGTCCTGGTTTGAGAGTAATATGGTAATTTGTATATTTCAAGACTTAGGCTTAAAAACATGACCTTAAAGGGTGAAAACTCGAAACAGACCCCGAACGGCCACGTGGGTGGCACCAACACCTCCCACGGGACCAACGTAACTCGTAGGAACTGACCCCGCAGCCGCGGGTCTCCCAGTTTGAGAATACGACCATAATTTGCGTAATTCTACACTTAATCAAAACATGGCGTTAAATGGTGAAAACTCGAAACAGCCCCCGAACGGCCCCGTGGGTGGCACCAACACCTCTCGCGGGACCAACATAACACATAGGAACTGACTCCGCAGCCACGGGAGTCCCGGTTTGAGAGTAATACGGTAATTTGTATATTTCAAGACTTAGGCTTAAAAACATGACCTTAAAGGGTGAAAACTCCAAACAGCCCCCGACCGGCCACGTGGGTGGCACCAACACCTCCCATGGGACCAGCGTAACTCGTAGGAACTGACCCCGCAGCCGCGAGTCTCACGGTTTGAGAATACGACCGTAATTTGCGTATTTCTACACTTAAGCAAAACATGGCGTTAAAGGGTGAAAACTCGAAACATCCCCCGAACGGCCTCGTGGGTGGCACCAACACCTCCCACGGGACCAACATAACTCATAGGAACTGACCCCGCAGCCGCGGGAATCCCGGTTTGAGAGTAATATGATAATTTGAATATTTCAAGACTTAGGCTTAAAAACATGACGTGAAAGGGTTAAAACTCGAAACAGCCCCTGAACGGCCCCGTGGGTGGCACCAACACCTCCCACGGGACCAATATAACTCGTAGGAACTGGCCCCGCAGCCGCGGGAGTCCCAGTTTGAGAGTAATACGGTAATTTTTATATTTCAAGACTTAGGCTTTAAAACATGACCTTAAAGGGTGAAAACTCGAAACAGCCCCCGAACGGCCACGTGGGTGGCACCAACACCTCCAACGGGACCAACGTAACTCGTAGGAACTGACCCCGTAGCCGCGGGACTCCCGGTTTGAGAGTACGATGGTAATTTGCTTATTTCTAGAGTTAGGCTTAAAAACATGATGTTAGAGGGTGAAAACTCAAAACAGCCCCCGAACGGCCCCGTGGATGGCACCAACACCTCCCACGGGACCAACGTAACTCGTAGGGACTGACCCCGCAGCCGCGGGAGTCCCGGTTTGAGAGTAATAGGGTAATTTGTATATTTCAAGACTTAGGCTTAAAAACATGACCTTAAAGGGTGAAAGCTCGAAACAGCCCCCGAACGGCCACGTGGGTGGCACCAACACCTCCCACGGGACCAACGTAACTCGTAGGAACTGACCCCGCAGCCGCGGGTCTCCCTGTTTGAGAGTACGATCGTAATTTGCGTATTTCTACACTTAAGCAAAACATGGCGTTAAAGGGTGAAAACTCGAAACAGCCCCCGAACGGCCCTGTGGGTGGCACCAACTCCTCCTACGGGACCAACATAACTCGTAGGAACTAACCCCGCAGCCGCGGGAGTCCCGGTTTGAGAGTAATACGATAATTTGTATATTTCAAGACTTAGGCTAAAAAACATGACCTTAAAGGGTGAAAACTCGAAACAGCCCCCGAACGGCCACGTGGGTGGCACCAACACCTCCCACGGGACCAGCGTAACTCGTAGGAACTGACCCCGCAGCCGCGGGTTTCCCAGTTTGAGAATACGACCGTAATTTGTGTATTTCTACACTTAAGCAAAACATGGCGTTAAAGGGTGAAAACTCGAAACAGCCCCCGAACGGCCCCGTGGGTGGCACCAACACCTCCCACGGGACCAACATAACTCGTAGGAACTGACCCCGCAGCCGCGAGAATCCCGATTTGAGAGTAATATGGTAATTTGTATATTTCAAGACTTAGGCTTAGAAACATGACGTGAAAGGGTGAAAACTCGAAATAACCCCCGAACGGCCCCGTGGGTGGCACCAACACCTCCCACGGGACCAACATAACTCGTAGGAACTGACCCCGTAGCCGCGGGAGTCCCGGTTTGAGAGTAATACGGTAATTTGTATATTTCAAGACTTAGGCTTAAAAACATGACCCTAAAGGGTGAATACTCGAAACAGCCCCCGAACGGCCACGTGGGTGTCACCAACACAGCCAACGGGACCAACGTAACTCGTAGGAACTGACCCCGCAACCACGGGTCTCCCAGTTTGAGAATACGACCGTAATTTGCGTATTTCTACACTTAAGTAAACTGGGCGTTAAAGGGTGAAAACTCGAAACAGCCCCCGAACGGCCCCGTGGGTGGCACCAACACCTCCCACGGGACCAACATAACTCGTAGGAACTGACCCCGCAGCCGCGGGAGTCCCGGTTTGAAAGTAATACGGTAATTTGTATATTTCAAGACTTAGGCTTACAAACATGACCTTAAAGGGTGAAAACTCGAAACAGCCCCCGAACGGCAACGTGGGTGGCACCAACACCTCCCACGGGACCAACATAACTCGTATGAACTGACCCCGCAGCCGCGGGTCTCCGGGTTTGAGAATACGACCGTAATTTGCGTATTTCTACACTTAAGCAAAACATGGCGTTAAATGGTGAAAACTCGAAACAGCCCCCGAACGGCCCCGTGGGTGGCACCAATACCTCCCACGGGACCAACATAACTCGTAGGAACTGACCCTGCAGTCGCGGGAGTCCCGTTTGAAAGTAATACGGTAATTTGTATATTTCAAGACTTAGGCTTAAAAACATGACCTTAAAGGGTGAAAACTCGAAACAGCCCCCGAACGGCCACGTGGGTGGCACCAACACCTCCCATTAGACCAACATAACTCGTAGGAACTGACCCCGCAGCCGCGGGAGTCCCGGTTTGAAAGTAATACGGTAATTTGTATATTTCAAGACTTAGGCTTAAAAACATGACCTTAAAGTGTTAAAACTCGAAACAGCCCCCGAACGGCCACATGGGTGGCACCAACACCTCCCACGGGACCATCGTAACTCGTAGGAACTGACCCCGCAGCCGCGGGTCTCCCGGTTTGAGAATACGACCGTAATTTGCATATTTTTACACTTAAGCAAAACATGGCGTTAGAGGGTGAAAACTCGAAACAGCCCCCGAACGGCCCCGTGGGTGGCACCAACACCTCCCACGGGACCAAAATAACTCGTAGGAACTGACCCCGCAGTCGCGGTAATCCCGATTTGAGAGTAATACGATAATTTGTATATTTCAAGACTTAGGCTTAAAGACATGACGTGAAAGGGTGAAAACTCGAAACAGCCCCCAAATGGCCACGTGGGTGGCACCAACACCTCCCACGGAACCACCATAACTCGTAGGAACTGACCCCGCAGCCGCGGGTCTCCCGGTTTGAGAATACGACCGTAATTTGCGTACTTCTACACTTAAGCAAAACATGTCGTTAAAGGGTGAAAACTCGAAATAGCCCCCAACGGCCCCGTGGGTGGCACCAACACCTCCCACGGGCCCAGCATATCTCGTAGGAACTGAACCCGTAGCCGCGGGAATCTCGGTTTGAGAGTAATACGGTAATTTGTATATTTCAAGTCTTAGGCTTAAAAACATGACCTTAAAGGGTGAAAACTCGAAACAGCCCCCGAACGACCAGGTGGGTGGCACCAACACCTCCCACGGGACCAGCGTAACTCGTAAGAACAGACCCCGCAGCCGCGGGTCTCCCGGTTTGAGAATACGACCGTAATTTGTGTATTTCTACACTTAAGCAAAACATGGCGTTAAAGGGTGAAAACCCCAAACTACCCCCGAACGGCCCAGTGGGTGGCACCAACACCTCCCACGGGACCAACGTAACTCGTAGGAACTGACCCCGCAGCCGCGGGAATCCCGATTTGAGAGTAATACGGTAATTTGTATATTTCAAGACTTAGGCTTAAAAACATGACGTGAAAGGGTGAAAACTCGAAACAGCCCCCGAACGGCCCCGTGGGTGGCACCAACACCTCCCACGGGACCAACATAACTCGTAGGAACTGACCCCGCAGCCGCGGGAGTCCTGGTTTGAGAGTAATACGGTAATTTGTATATTTCAAGACTTAGGCTTAAAAACATGACCTTAAAGGGTGAAAACTCGAAACAGCCCCCGAACGGCCACGTGGGTGGCACCAACACCTCCCACGGGACCAACGTAACTCGTAGGAACTGACCCCGCAGCCACGGGTCTCCCAGTTTGAGAATACGACCATAATTTGCGTAATTCTACACTTAATCAAAGCATCGCGTTAAATGGTGAAAACTCGAAACAACCCCCGAACGGCCCCGTGGTTGGCACCAACACCTCTCGCGGGACCAACATAACACATAGGAACTGACTCCGCAGCCACGGGAGTCCCGGTTTGAGAGTAATACGGTAATTTGTATATTTCAAGACTTAGGCTTAAAAACATGACCTTAAAGTGTGAAAACTCCAAACAGCCCCCGACCGGCCACGTGGGTGGCACCAACACCTCCCAAGGGACCAGCGTAACTCGTAGGAACTGACCCCGCAGCCGCGGGTCTCCCGGTTTGAGAGTACGATCGTAATTTGCGTATTTCTATACTTAAGCAAAACATGGCGTTAAAGGGTGAAAACTCGAAACAGCCCCCGAACGGCCCTGTGGGTGGCACCAACTCCTCCTACGGGACCAACATAACTTGTAGGAACTGACCCCGCAGCCGCGGGAGTCCCGGTTTGAGAGTAATACGATAATTTGTATATTTCAAGACTTAGGCTAAAAAACATGACCTTAAAGGGTGTAAACTCGAAACAGCCCCCGAACGGCCCCGTGGGTGGCACCAACACCTCCCACGGGACCAACATAACTCGTAGGAACTGACCCCGCAGTCGCGGGAATCCCGGTTTGAGAGTAATACGATAATTTGTATATTTCAAGACTTAGGCTTAAAGACATGACGTGAAAGGGTGAAAACTCGAAACAGCCCCTGAACGCCCCCGTGGGTGGCACCAACACCTCCCACGGGACCAACATAACTCGTAGAACTGACCCCGCAGTCGCGGGAGTCCCGGTTTGAGATTAATACGGTAATTTGTATATTTCAAGACTTAGGCTTAAAAACATGACCTTAAAGGGTGAAAACACGAAACACTCCACGAACGGCCACGTGGGTCGCACCAACACCTCCCATTAGACCAACGTAAATCGTAGGAACTGACCCCGCAGCCGCGGGACTCCCGGTTTGAGAGTACGACGGTAATTTGCTTATTTCTAGACATAGGCGTAAAAACTTGACGTTAGAGGGTGAAAACTCAAAACAGCCCCCGAACGGCCCCGTGGGTGGCACCAACACCTCCCACGGGACCAACGTAACTCGTAGGGACTGACCCCGCAGCCGCGAGAATCCCGATTTGAGAGTAATATGGTAATTTGTATATTTCAAGACTTAGGCTTAGAAACATGACGTGAAAGGGTGAAAACTCGAAACAACCCCCTAACGGCCCCGTGGGTGGCACCAACACCTCCCACGGGACCAACATAACTCGTAGGAACTGACCCCGTAGCCGCGGGAGTCCCGGTTTGAGAGTAATACGATAATTTGTATATTTCAAGACTTAGGCTTAAAGACATGACGTGAAAGGGTGAAAACTCGAAACAGCCCCTGAACGCCCCCGTGGGTGGCACCAACACCTCCCACGGGACCAACATAACTCGTAGGAACTGACCCCGCAGCCGCGGGAGTCCTGATCTGAGATTAATACGGTAATTTGTATATTTCAAGACTTAGGCTTAAAAACATGACCTTAAAGGGTGAAAACACGAAACACTCCACGAACGGCCACGTGGGTTGCACCAACACCTCCCATTAGACCAACGTAAATCGTAGGAACTGACCCCACAGCCGCGGGACTCCCGGTTTGAGAGTACGACGGTAATTTGCTTATTTCTAGACTTAGGCTTAAAAACTTGACGTTAGAGGGTGAAAACTCAAAACAGCCCCCGAACGGCCCCGTGGGTGGCACCAACACCTCCCACGGGACCAACGTAACTCGTAGGGACTGACCCCGCAGCCGCGAGAATCCCGATTTGAGAGTAATATGGTAATTTGTATATTTCAAGACTTAGGCTTAGAAACATGACGTGAAAGGGTGAAAACTCGAAACAACCCCCTAACGGCCCCGTGGGTGGCACCAACACCTCCCACGGGACCAACATAACTCGTAGGAACTGACCCCGTAGCCGCGGGAGTCCCGGTTTGAGAGTAATACGATAATTTGTATATTTCAAGACTTAGGCTTAAAAACATGACCCTAAAGGGTGAAAACTCGAAACAGCCCCCGAACGGCCACGTGGGTGGCACCAACACAGCCAACGGGACCAACGTAACTCGTAGAAACTGACCCCGCAGCCACGGGTCTCCCGGTTTGAGAATACGACCGTAATTCGCGTATTTCTACACTTAAGTAAACTGGGCGTTAAAGGGTGAAAACTCGAAACAGCCCCCGAACGGCCCCGTGGGTGGCACCAACACCTCCCACGGGACCAACATAACTCGTAGGAACTGACCCCGCAGCCGCGGGAGTCCCGGTTTGAAAGTAATACGGTAATTTGTATATTTCAAGACTTAGGCTTAAAAACATGACCTTAAAGGGTGAAAACTCGAAACAGCCCCCGAACGGCCACGTGGGTGGCACCAACACCTCCCACGGGACCAACATAACTCGTAGGAACTGACCCCGCAGCCACGGGTCTCCCGGTTTGAGAATACGACCGTAATTTGCGTATTTCTACACTTAAGCAAAACATGGCGTTAAATGGTGAAAACTCGAAACAGCCCCCGAACGGCCCCGTGGGTGGCACCAATACCTCCCACGGGACCAACATAAATCGTAGGAACTGACCCCGCAGTCGCGGGAGTCGTGTTTGAAAGTAATACGGTAATTTGTATATTTCAAGACTTAGGCTTAAAAACATGACCTTAAAGGTTGAAAACTCGAAACAGCCCCCGAACGGCCACGTGGGTGGCACCAACACCTCCCACGGGACCAACGTAACTCGTAGGAACTGACCCCGCAGCCGCGGGTCTCCCGGTTTGAGAATACGACCGTAATTTGCGTATTTCTACACTTAAGCAAAACATGGCGTTAAAGGGTGAAAACTCGAAATAGCCCCCGAACGGCCCCGTGGGTGGCACCAACACCTCCCACGGGACCAACATAACTCGTAGGAACTGACCCCGCAGCCGTGGGAGTCCCGGTTTGACAGTAATACGGTAATTTGTATATTTCAAGACTTAGGCTTAAAAACATGACCTCAAAGGGTGAAAACTAGAAACAGCCCACGAACGGCCACGTGGGTGGCCCCAACACCTCCCACGGGACCACCGTAACTCATAGGAACTGACCCCGCAGCCGCGGGTCTCCCGGTTTGAGAATACGACCGTAATTTGCGTATTTCTACACTTAAGCAAAACATGGCGTTAAAGGGTAAAAACTCGAAACAGCCCCCGAACGGCCCCGTGGGTGGTACCAACACCTCCCACGGGACCAACATAACTCGTCGGAACTGACCCCGCAGCCGCCGGAGTCCCGGTTTGAGAGTAATACGGTAATTTGTATATTTCAGGACTTAGGCTTAAAAACATGACCATAAAGGGTGAAAACTAGAAACAGCCCCCGAACGGCCACGTGGGTGGCACCAACACATCCCACGGGACCAACGTAACTCGTAGGAACTGACCCCGCAGCCGCGGGTCTCCCGGTTTGAAAATACGATCGTAATTTGCCTATTTCTACACTTAAGCAAAACGTGGCGTTAAAGGGTGAAAACTCGAAACAGCCCCCGAACGGCCCCGTGGGTGGCACCAACACCTCCCATGGGACCAACATAACTCGTAGGAACTGACCCCGCAGCCGCGGGCGTCCCGGTTTGAAAGTAATACGGTAATTTGTATATTTCAAGACTTAGGCTTAAAAACATGACCGTAAAGGGTGAAAACTCGAAACAGCCCCCGAACGGCCACATGGGTGGCACCAACACCTCCCACGGGACCAACGTACCTCTTAGGAACTGACCCCGCAGCCGCGGGTCTCCCGGTTTGAGAATACGACCGTAATTTGTGTATTTCTACGCTTAAGCAAAACATGGCGTTAAAGGGTGAAAACTCGAAATAGCCTCCGAACGGCCCCGTGGGTGGCACCAACACCTCCCACGGGACTAACATAACTCGTAGGAACTGACCCCGCAGCCGCGGGAGTCCCGGTTTGAAAGTAATACGGTAATTTGTATATTTCTAGACTTAGGCTTAAAAACATGACCTTAAAGGGTTAAAACTCGAAACAGCCCCCGAACGGCCACGTGGGTGGCACCAACACCTCCCACGGGAACAACGTAACTCGTAGGAACTGAACCCGCAGTTGCGGGTCTCCCGGTTTGAGAATACGACCGTAATTTGCGTATTTCTACACTTAAGCAAAACATGGCGTTAAAGGGTGAAAACTCGAAACAGCCCCCGAAGGGCCCCGTGGGTGGCACCAACACCTCCCACGGGACCAACATAACTCGTAGGAACTGACCCCGTAGCCGCGGGAATCCCGGTTTGAGAGTAATACGGTAATTTGTATATTTCAAGACTTAGGCTTAAAAACATGACGTGAAAGGGTGAAAACTCGAAACAGCCCCCGAACGGCCACGTGGGTGGCACCAACACCTCCCACGGGACCAACATAACACGTATGAACTGACCGCGCAGCCGCGGGAGACCCGGTTTGAGAGTAATACGGTAATTTGTATATTTCAAGACTTAGGCTTAAAAACATGACCTTAAAGGGTGAAAACTCGAAACAGCCCTCGAACGGCCACGTGGGTGGCACCAACACCTCCCACGGGACCAGCGTAACTCGTAGGAACTGACCCCGCAGCCGCGGGTCTCACGGTTTGAGAATACGACCGTAATTTGCGTATTTCTACACTTAAGGAAAATATGGCGTTAAATGGTGAAAACTCGAAACAGCCCCCGAACAGCCCCGTGGGTGGCACCAATACCTCCCACGGGACCAACATAACTCGTAGGAACTGACCCCGCAGTCGCGGGAGTCCCGGTTTGAAAGTAATACGATAATTTGTATATTTCAAGACTTAGGCTTAAAAACATGACCTTAGAGGGTGAAAACTCGAAACAGCCCCCGAACGGCCACGTGGGTGGCACCAACACCTCCCACGGGACCAGCGTAACTCGTAGGAACTGACCCCGCAGCCGTGGGTCTCACGGTTTGAGAATACGACCGTAATTTGCGTATTTCTACACTTAAGGAAAACGTGGCGTTAAAGGGTGAAAACTCGAAACAGCCCCCGAACGGCCCCGTGGGTGGCACCAACACCTCCCACGGGACTAACATAACTCGTAGGAACTGACCCCGCAGCCGCGGGAGTCCCGGTTTGAAAGTAATACGGTAATTTGTATATTTCAAGACTTAGGCTTAAAAACATGACCGTAAAGGGTGAAAACTCGAAACAGCCCCCGAACGGCCACATGGGTGGAACCAACACCTCCCACGGGACCAACATAACTCGTAGGAACTGACCTCGCAGCCGCGGGAATCCCGGTTTGAGAGTAATACGATAATTTGTATATTTCAAGACTTAGGCTTAAAAACATGACCTTAGAGGGTGAAAACTCGAAACAGCCCCCGAACGGCCACGTGGGTGGCACCAACACCTCCCACGGGACCAGCGTAACTCGTAGGAACTTACCCAGTAGCCGCGGGTCTCCCGGTTTGAGAATACGACCGTAATTTGCGTATTTCTACACTTAAGCAAAACATGGCGTTAAAGGGTGAAAACTCGAAACAGCCCCCGAACGGCCCCGTGGGTGGCACCAACACCTCCCACGGGACTAACATAACTCGTAGCAACTGACCCCGCAGCCGCGGGAGTCCCGGTTTGAAAGTAATACGGTAATTTGTATATTTCAAGACTTAGGCTTAAAAACATGACCGTAAAGGGTGAAAACTCGAAACAGCCCCCGAACGGCCACATGGGTGGCACCAACACCTCCCACGGGACCAACATAACTCGTAGGAACTGACCTCGCAGCCGCGGGAATCCCGGTTTGAGAGTAATACGATAATTTGTATATTTCAAGACTTAGGCTTAAAAACATGACCTTAGAGGGTGAAAACTCGAAACAGCCCCCGAACGGCCACGTGGGTGGCACCAACACCTCCCACGGGACCAGCGTAACTCGTAGGAACTTACCCCGCAGCCGCGGGTCTCCCGGTTTGAGAATACGACCGTAATTTGCGTATTTCTACACTTAAGCAAAACATGGCATTAAAGGGTGAAAACTCGAAACAGCCCCCGAACGGCCCCGTGGGTGGCACCAACACCTCCCACGGGACTAACATAACTCGTAGCAACTGACCCCGCAGCCGCGGGAGTCCCGGTTTGAAAGTAATACGGTAATTTGTATATTTCAAGACTTAGGCTTAAAAACATGACCGTAAAGGGTGAAAACTCGAAACAGCCCCCGAACGGCCACATGGGTGGCACCAACAACTCCCACGGGACCAACATAACTCGTAGGAACTGACCTCGCAGCCGCGGGAATCCCGGTTTGAGAGTAATACGATAATTTGTATATTTCAAGACTTAGGCTTAAAAACATGACGTGAAACGGTGAAAACTCCAAACTGCCCCCGAACGGCCACGTGGGTGGGACCAACACCTCCCACGGGACCAACATAACTCGTAGGAACTAACCCCGCAGCCGCGGGAGTCCCGGTTTGAGAATACGACCCTAATTTACGTATTTCTACACTTAAGCAAAACATGGCGTTAAAGGGTGAAAACTCGAAACCGCCCCCGAACGGCCCCGTGGGTGGCACCAACACCTCCCACGGGACCAACATAACTCGTAGGAACTGACCCCATAGCCGCGGGAATCCCGGTTTGAGAGTAATATGATAATTTGTATATTTCAAGACTTAGGCTTAAATACATGACGTGAAACGGCGAAAACTCGAAACAACCCCCGAACGGCCCCGTGGGTGGCACCAACACCTCCCACGGGACCAACATAACTCGTAGGAACTAACCCCGCAGCCGCGGGAGTCCCGGTTTGAGAGTAATACGATAATTTGTATATTTCAAGACTTAGGCTTAAAAACATGACCTTAAAGGGTGAAAACTCAAAATAGCCCCCGAACGGCCACGTGAGTGGCACCAACACATCCCACGGGACCAACGTAACTCGTAGGAACTGACCCCACAGCCGCGGGTCTCCCGGTTTGAGAATACGACCGTAATTTGCGTATTTCTACACTTAAGCAAAACATGGCGTTAAAGGGTGAAAACTCGAAATAGCCCCCGAACGGCCACGTGGGTGGCACCAACACCTCCCACGGGACCAACATAACACGTAGGAACTGACCGCGCAGCCGCGGGAGACCCGGTTTGAGAGTAATACGGTAATTTGTATATTTCAAGACTTAGGCTTAAAAACATGACCATAAAGGGTGAAAACTCGAAACAGCCCTCGAACGGCCACGTGGGTGGCACCAACACCTCCCACGGGACCAGCGTAACTCGAAGGAACTGACCCCGCAGCCGCGGGTCTCACGGTTTGAGAATACGACCGTAATTTGCGTATTTCTACACTTAAGCAAAACATGGCGTTAAATGGTGAAAACTCGAAACAGCCCCCGAACGGCCACGTGGGTGGCACCAATACCTCCCACGGGACCAACATAACTCGTAGGAACTGACCCCGCAGTCGCGGGAGTCCCGGTTTGAAAGTAATACGGTAATTTGTATATTTCAAGACTTAGGTTTAAAAACATGACCTTAAAGGGTGAAAACTCGAAACAGCCCCCGAACGGCCACGTGGGTGGCACCAACACCTCCCACGGGACCAACGTAACTCGTAGGAACTAACCCCGCAGCCGCGGGTCTCTCGATTTGAGAATACGACCGTAATTTGCGTATTTCTACACTTAAGCAAAACATGGCGTTAAAGGGTGAAAACTCGAAACAGCCCCCGAACGGCCCTGTGGGTGGCACCGACACCTCCCACGGGACCAACATAACTCGTAGGAACTGACCCCGCAGCCGCGGGAGTCCCGGTTTGAAAGTAATACGGTAATTTGTATATTTCAGGACTTAGGCTTAAAAACATGACCTTAAATTGTGAAAACTCGAAACAGCCCCCGAACGGCCACGTGGGTGGCACCAACACCTCCCACGGGACCAACATAACTCGTAGGAACTGACCCCGCAGCCGCGGGTATCCCGGTTTGAGAATACGACCGTAATTTGCGTATTTCTACACTTAAGCAAAACATGGCGTTAAAGGGTGAAAACTCGAAACAGCCCCCGAACGGCCCCGTGGGTGGCACCAACACCTCCCACGGGACCAACATAACTCGTAGGAACTGACCCCGCAGCCGCGGGAGTCCCGGTTTGAAAGTAATACGGTAATTTGTATATTTCAAGACTTAGGCTTAAAAACATGACCGTAAAGGGTGAAAACTCGAAACAGCCCCCGAACGGCCACATGGGTGGCACCAACACCTCCCACGGGACCAACATAACTCGTAGGAACTGACCCCGCAGCCGCGGGAATCCCGGTTTGAGAGTAATAAGATAATTTGTATATTTCAAGACTTAGGCTTAAAAACATGACGTGAAACGGTGAAAACTCGAAACAGCCCCCGAACGGCCCCGTGGGTGGCACCAGCACCTCCCACGCGACCAACATAACTCGTAGGAACTAACCCCGCAGCCGCGGGAGTCCTGGTTTGAGAATACGACCCTAATTTGCATATTTCAACACTTAAGCAAAACATGGCGTTAAAGGGTGAAAACTCGAAACAGCCCCCGAACGGCCCCGTGGGTGGCACCAACACCTCCCACGGGACCAACATAACTCGTAGGAACTAACCCCGCAGCCGCGGGAGTCCCGGTTTGAGA
Organism: Sambucus nigra; assembly: GCA_949130495.1. NCBI lineage: Eukaryota > Viridiplantae > Streptophyta > Magnoliopsida > Dipsacales > Adoxaceae > Sambucus > Sambucus nigra. The sequence continues at coordinate 380,269,394 of OX422220.1, read as the reverse complement.
GTAATACGGTAATTTGTATATTTCAAGACTTAGGCTTAAAAACATGACCTTAGAGGGTGAAAACTCGAAACAGCCCCCGAACGGCCACGTGGGTGGCACCAACACCTCCCACGGGACCAGCGTAACTCGTAGGAACTTATCCCGCAGTCGCGGGTCTCCCGGTTTGAGAATACGACCGTAATTTGCGTATTTCTACACTTAAGCAAAACATGGCGTTAAAGGGTGAAAACTCGAAACAGCCCCCGAACGGCCCCGTGGGTGGCACCAACACCTCCCACGGGACTAACATAACTCGTAGGAACTGACCCCGCAGCCGCGGGAGTCCCGATTTGAAAGTAATACGGTAATTTGTATATTTCAAGACTTAGGCTTAAAAACATGACCGTAAAGGGTGAAAACTCGAAACAGCCCCCGAACGGCCACATGGGTGGCACCAACACCTCCCACGGGACCAACATAACTCGTAGGAACTGACCCCGCAGCCGCGGGAATCCCGGTTTGAGAGTAATACGATAATTTGTATATTTCAAGACTTAGGCTTAAAAACATGACGTGAAACGGTGAAAACTCGAAACAGCCCCCGAACGGCCACGTGGGTGGGACCAACACCTCCCACGGGACCAACATAACTCGTAGGAACTAACCCCGCAGCCGCGGGAGTCCCGGTTTGAGAATATGACCCTAATTTGCGTATTTCTACACTTAAGCAAAACATGGCGTTAAAGGGTGAAAACTCGAAACCGCCCCCGAACGGCCCCGTGGGTGGCACCAACACCTCCCACGGGACCAACATAACTCGTAGGAACTGACCCCGTAGCCGCGGGAATCCCGGTTTGAGAGTAATATGATAATTTGTATATTTCAAGACTTAGGCTTAAATACATGACGTGAAACGGCGAAAACTCGAAACAGCCCCCGAACGGCCCCGTGGGTGGAACCAACACCTCCCACGGGACCAACATAACTCGTAGGAACTAACCCCGCAGCCGCGGGAGTCCCGGTTTGAGAGTAATACGATAATTTGTATATTTCAAGACTTAGGCTTAAAAACATGACCTTAAAGGGTGAAAACTCAAAATAGCCCCCGAACGGCCACGTGGGTGGCACCAACACATCCCACGGGACCAACGTAACTCGTAGGAACTGACCCCACAGCCGCGGGTCTCCCGGTTTGAGAATACGACCGTAATTTGCGTATTTCTACACTTAAGCAAAACATGGCGTTAAAGGGTGAAAACTCGAAATAGCCCCCGAACGGCCACGTGGGTGGCACCAACACCTCCCACGGGACCAACATAACACGTAGGAACTGACCGCGCAGCCGCGGGAGACCCGGTTTGAGAGTAATACGGTAATTTGTATATTTCAAGACTTAGGCTTAAAAACATGACCATAAAGGGTGAAAACTCGAAACAGCCCTCGAACGGCCACGTGGGTGGCACCAACACCTCCCACGGGACCAGCGTAACTCGAAGGAACTGACCCCGCAGCCGCGGGTCTCACGGTTTGAGAATACGACCGTAATTTGCGTATTTCTACACTTAAGCAAAACATGGCGTTAAATGGTGAAAACTCGAAACAGCCCCCGAACGGCCACGTGGGTGGCACCAATACCTCCCACGGGACCAACATAACTCGTAGGAACTGACCCCGCAGTCGCGGGAGTCCCGGTTTGAAAGTAATACGGTAATTTGTATATTTCAAGACCTAGGCTTAAAAACATGACCTTAAAGGGTGAAAACTCGAAACAGCCCCCGAACGGCCACGTGGGTGGCACCAACACCTCCCACGGGACCAACGTAACTCGTAGGAACTTACCCCGCAGCCGCGGGTCTCCCGGTTTGAGAATACGACCGTAATTTGCATATTTCTACACTTAAGCAAAACATGGCGTTAAAGGGTGAAAACTCGAAACAGCCCCCGAACGGCCCCGTGGGTGGCACCAACACCTCCCACGGGACCAACATAACACGTAGGAACTGACCGCGCAGCCGCGGGAGACCCGGTTTGAGAGTAATACGGTAATTTGTATATTTCAAGACTTAGGCTTAAAAACATGACCATAAAGGGTGAAAACTCGAAACAGCCCTCGAACGGCCACGTGGGTGGCACCAACACCTCCCACGGGACCAGCGTAACTCGAAGGAACTGACCCCGCAGCCGCGGGTCTCACGGTTTGAGAATACGACCGTAATTTGCGTATTTCTACACTTAAGCAAAACATGGCGTTAAATGGTGAAAACTCGAAACAGCCCCCGAACGGCCACGTGGGTGGCACCAATACCTCCCACGGGACCAACATAACTCGTAGGAACTGACCCCGCAGTCGCGGGAGTCCCGGTTTGAAAGTAATACGGTAATTTGTATATTTCAAGACTTAGACTTAAAAACATGACCTTAAAGGGTGAAAACTCGAAACAGCCCCCGAACGGCCACGTGGGTGGTACCAACACCTCCCACGGGACCAACGTAACTCGTAGGAACTGACCCCGCAGCCGCGGGTCTCCCGATTTGAGAATACGACCGTAATTTGCGTATTTCTACACTTAAGCAAAACATGGCGTTAAAGGGTGAAAACTCGAAACAGCCCTCGAACGGCCCCGTGGGTGGCACCGACACCTCCCACGGGACCAACATAACTTGTAGGAACTGACCCCGCAGGCGCGGGAGTCCCGGTTTGAAAGTAATACGGTAATTTGTATATTTCAGGACTTAGGCTTAAAAACATGACCTTAAATTGTGAAAACTCGAAACAGCCCCCGAACGGCCACGTGGGTGGCACCAACACCTCCCACGGGACCAACATAACTCGTAGGAACTGACCCCGCAGCCGCGGGTCTCCCGGTTTGAGAATACGACCGTAATTTGCGTATTTCTACACTTAAGCAAAACATGGCGTTAAAGGGTGAAAACTCGAAACAGCCCCCGAACGGCCCCGTGGGTGGCACCAACACCTCCCACGGGACCAACATAACTCGTAGGAACTGACCCCGCAGCCACGGGAGTCCCGGTTTGAAAGTAATACGGTAATTTGTATATTTCAAGACTTAGGCTTAAAAACATGACCGTAAAGGGTGAAACTCGAAACAGCCCCCGAACGGCCACATGGGTGGCACCAACACCTCCCACGGGACCAACATAACTCGTAGGAACTGACCCCGCAGCCGCGGGAATCCCGGTTTGAGAGTAATACGATAATTTGTATATTTCAAGACTTAGGCTTAAAAACATGACGTGAAACGGTGAAAACTCGAAACAGCCCCCGAACGGCCCCGTGGGTGGCACCAGCACCTCCCACGGGACCAACATAACTCGTAGGAACTAACCCCGCAGCCGCGGGAGTCCTGGTTTGAGAATATGACCCTAATTTGCATATTTCTACACTTAAGCAAAACATGGCGTTAAAGGGTGAAAACTCGAAACAGCCCCCGAACGGCCCCGTGGGTGGCACCAACTCCTCCCACGGGACCAACATAACTCGTAGGAACTAACCCCGCAGCCGCGGGAGTCCCGGTTTGAGAGTAATACGGTAATTTGTATATTTCAAGACTTAGCCTTAAAAACATGACCTTAAAGGGTGAAAACTCAAAACAGCCCCCGAACGGCCACGTGGGTGGCACCAACACATCCCACGGGACCAACGTAACTCGTAGGAACAGACCCCACAGCCGCGGGTCTCCCGGTTTGAGAATACGACCGTAATTTGCGTATTTCTACACTTAAGCAAAACATGGCGTTAAAGGGTGAAAACTCGAAATAGCCCCCGAACGGCCCCGTGGGTGGCACCAACACCTCCCACGGGACTAACATAACTCGTAGGAACTGACCCCGCAGCCGCGGAAGTCCCGGTTTGAAAGTAATACGGTAATTTGTATATTTCAAGACTTAGGCTTAAAAACATGACCTTAAAGGGTGAAAACTCGAAACAGCCCACGAACGGCCACGTGGGTGGCACCAACACCTCCCACGGGACCAATATAACTCGTAGGAACTAACCCCGCAGCCGCGGGAGTCCCGGTTTGAGAGTAATACGGTAATTTGTATATTTCAGGACTTAGGCTTAAAAACATGACCTTAAATTGTGAAAACTCGAAACAGCCCCCGAACGGCCACGTGGGTGGCACCAACACCTCCCACGGGACCAACATAACTCGTAGGAACTGACCCCGCAGCCGCGGGTCTCCCGGTTTGAGAATACGACCGTGATTTACGTATTTGTACACTTAAGCAAAACATGGCGTTAAAGGGTGAAAACTCGAAACAGCCCCCGAACGGCCCCGTGGGTGGCACCAACACCTCCCACGGGACCAACATAACTCATAGGAACTGACCCCGCAGCCGCGGGAGTCCCGGTTTGAAAGTAATACGGTAATTTGTATATTTCAAGACTTAGGCTTAAAAACATGACCGTAAAGGGTGAAAACTCGAAAGAGCCGCCGAACGGCCATATGGGTGGCACCAACACCTCCCACGGGACCAACATAACTCGTAAGAACTGACCCCGCAGCCGCGGGAATCCCGGTTTGAGAGTAATACGATAATTTGTATATTTCAAGACTTAGGCTTAAAAACATGACGTGAAACAGTGAAAACTCGAAACAGCCCCCGAACGGCCCCGTGGGTGGCACCCGCACCTCCCACGGGACCAACATAACTCGTAGGAACTAACCCCGCAGCCGCGGGAGTCCTGGTTTGAGAATACGACCCTAATTTGCGTATTTCTACACTTAAGCAAAACATGGCGTTAAAGGGTGAAAACTCGAAACAGCCCCCGAACGGTCCCGTGGGTGGCACCAACACCTCCCACGGGACCAACATAACTCGTAGGAAATAACCCCGCAGCCGCGGGAGTCCCGGTTTGAGAGTAATACGGTAATTTGTATATTTCAAGACTTAGGCTTAAAAACATGACCTTAAAGGGTGAAAACTCGAAACAGCCCCCGAACGGCCACGTGGGTGGCACCAACACCTCCCACGGGACCAACGTAACTCGTAGGAACTGACCCCGCAGTTGCGGGTCTCCCGGTTTGAGAATACGACCGTAATTTGCGTATTTCTACACTTAAGAAAAACATGGCGTTAAAGGGTGAAAACTCGAAACAGCCCCCGAACGGCCACGTGGGTGGCACCAACACCTCCCACGGGACCAACATAACTCGTAGGAACTGACCCCGTAGCCGCGGGAATCCCGGTTTGAGAGTAATACGGTAATTTGTATATTTCAAGACTTAGGCTTAAAAACATGACGTGAAAGGGTGAAAACTCGAAACAGCCCCCGAACGTCCACGTGGGTGGCACCAACACCTCCCACGGGACCAACATAACACGTAGGAACTGACCGCACAGCCGCGGGAGACCCGGTTTGAGAGTAATACGGTAATTTGTATATTTCAAGACTTAGGCTTAAAAACATGACGTGAAAGGGTGAAAACTCGAAACAGCCCCCGAACGGCCACGTGGGTGGCACCAACACCTCCCACGGGACCAACATAACACGTAGGAACTGACCGCGCAGCCGCGGGAGACCCGGTTTGAGAGTAATACGGTAATTTGTATATTTCAAGACTTAGGCTTAAAAACATGACCATAAAGGGTGAAAACTCGAAACAGCCCTCGAACGGCCACGTGGGTGGCACCAACACCTCCCACGGGACCAACGTAACTCGTAGGAACTGACCCCGCAGCCGCGGGTCTCACGGTTTGAGAATACGACCGTAATTTGCGTATTTCTACACTTAAGCAAAACATGGCGTTAAATGGTGAAAACTCGAAACAGCCCCCGAACGGCCACGTGGGTGGCACCAATACCTCCCACGGGACCAACATAACTCGTAGGAACGGACCCCGCAGTCGCGGGAGTCCCGGTTTGAAAGTAATACGGTAATTTGTATATTTCAAGACCTAGGCTTAAAAACATGACCTTAAAGGGTGAAAACTCGAAACAGCCCCCGAACGGCCACGTGGGTGGCACCAACACCTCCCACGGGACCAACGTAACTCGTAGGAACTTACCCCGCAGCCGCGGGTCTCCCGGTTTGAGAATACGACCATAATTTGCATATTTCTACACTTAAGCAAAACATGGCGTTAAAGGGTGAAAACTCGAAACAGCCCCCGAACGGCCCCGTGGGTGGCACCAACACCTCCCACGGGACCAACATAACTCGTAGGAACTGACCCCGCAGCCGCGGGAGTCCCGGTTTGAAAGTAATACGGTAATTTGTATATTTCAGGACTTAGGCTTAAAAACATGACCTTAAATTGTGAAAACTCGAAACAGCCCCCGAACGGCCACGTGGGTGGCACCAACACCTCCCACGGGACCAACGTAACTCGTAGGAACTGGCCCCGCAGCCGCGGGTCTCCCGGTTTGAGAATACGACCGTAATTTGCGTATTTCTACACTTAAGCAAAACATGGCGTTAAAGGGTGAAAACTCGAAACAGCCCCCGAACGGCCACGTGGGTGGCACCAACACCTCCCACGGGACCAACGTAACTCGTAGGAACTGACCCCGCAGCCGCGGGTCTCCCGGTTTGAGAATACGACCGTAATTTGCGTATTTCTACACTTAAGCAAAACATGGCGTTAAAGGGTGAAAACTCGAAACAGCACCCGAACGGCCCCGTGGGTGGCACCAACACCTCCCACGGGACCAACATAACTCGTAGGAACTGACCCCGCAGCCGCGGGAGTCCCGGTTTGAAAGTAATACGGTAATTTGTATATTTCAAGACTTAGGCTTAAAAACATGACCGTAAAGGGTGAAAACTCGAAACAGCCCCCGAACGGCCACATGGGTGGCACCAACACCTCCCACGGGACCAACATAACTCGTAGGAACTGACCCCGCAGCCGCGGGAGTCCCGGTTTGAGAGTAATACGATAATTTGTATATTTCAAGACTTAGGCTTAAAAACATGACGTGAAACGGTGAAAACTCGAAACAGCCCCCGAACGGCCCCTTGGGTGGCACCAACACCTCCCACGGGACCAACATAACTCGTAGGAACTAACCCCGCAGCCGCGGGAGTCCCGGTTTGAGAATACGACCGTAATTTGCGTATTTCTACACTTAAGCAAAACATGGCGTTAAAGGGTGAAAAGTCGAAATAGCCCCCGAACGGCCCCGTGGGTGGCACCAACACCTCCCACGGGACCAACATAACTCGTAGGAACTGACCCCGCAGCCGCGGGAATCCCGGTTTGAGAGTAATATGATAATTTGTATATTTCAAGACTTAGGCTTAAAAACTTGACGTGAAACGGTGAAAAGTCGAAACAGCCCCCGAACGGCCCCGTGGGTGGCACCAACACCTCCCACGGGACCAACATAACTCATAGGAACTAACCCCGCAGCCGCGGGAGTCCCGGTTTGAGAGTAATACGGTAATTTGTATATTTCAAGACTTAGGCTTAAAAACATGACCTTAAAGGGTGAAAACTAGAAACAGCCCCCGAACGGCCACGTGGGTGGCACCAACACCTCCGACGGGACCAACGTAACTCGTAGGAACTGACCTCGCAGCCGCGGGAGTCCCGGTTTGAATGTAATACGGTAATTTGTATATTTCAAGACTTAGGCTTAAAAACATGACCTTAAAGGGTGAAAACTCAAAACAGCCCCCGAACGGCCACGTGGGTGGCACCAACACATCCCACGGGACCAACGTAACTCGTAGGAACAGACCCCACAGCCGCGGGTCTCCCGGTTTGAGAATACGACCGTAATTTGCGTATTTCTACACTTAAGCAAAACATGGCGTTAAAGGGTGAAAACTCGAAATAGCCCCCGAACGGCCCCGTGGGTGGCACCAACACCTCCCACGGGACTAACATAACTCGTAGGAACTGACCCCGCAGCCGCGGAAGTCCCGGTTTGAAAGTAATACGGTAATTTGTATATTTCAAGACTTAGGCTTAAAAACATGACCTTAAAGGGTGAAAACTCGAAACAGCCCCCGAACGGCCACGTGGGTGGCACCAACACCTCCCACGGGACCAATATAACTCGTAGGAACTAACCCCGCAGCCGCGGGAGTCCCGGTTTGAGAGTAATACGGTAATTTGTATATTTCAGGACTTAGGCTTAAAAACATGACCTTAAATTGTGAAAACTCGAAACAGCCCCCGAACGGCCACGTGGGTGGCACCAACACCTCCCACGGGACCAACATAACTCGTAGGAACTGACCCCGCAGCCGCGGGTCTCCCGGTTTGAGAATACGACCGTGATTTACGTATTTGTACACTTAAGCAAAACATGGCGTTAAAGGGTGAAAACTCGAAACAGCCCCCGAACGGCCCCGTGGGTGGCACCAACACCTCCCACGGGACCAACATAACTCATAGGAACTGACCCCGCAGCCGCGGGAGTCCCGGTTTGAAAGTAATACGGTAATTTGTATATTTCAAGACTTAGGCTTAAAAACATGACCGTAAAGGGTGAAAACTCGAAAGAGCCGCCGAACGGCCATATGGGTGGCACCAACACCTCCCACGGGACCAACATAACTCGTAAGAACTGACCCCGCAGCCGCGGGAATCCCGGTTTGAGAGTAATACGATAATTTGTATATTTCAAGACTTAGGCTTAAAAACATGACGTGAAACAGTGAAAACTCGAAACAGCCCCCGAACGGCCCCGTGGGTGGCACCAGCACCTCCCACGGGACCAACATAACTCGTAGGAACTAACCCCGCAGCCGCGGGAGTCCTGGTTTGAGAATACGACCCTAATTTGCGTATTTCTACACTTAAGCAAAACATGGCGTTAAAGGGTGAAAACTCGAAACAGCCCCCGAACGGTCCCGTGGGTGGCACCAACACCTCCCACGGGACCAACATAACTCGTAGGAAATAACCCCGCAGCCGCGGGAGTCCCGGTTTGAGAGTAATACGGTAATTTGTATATTTCAAGACTTAGGCTTAAAAACATGACCTTAAAGGGTGAAAACTCGAAACAGCCCCCGAACGGCCACGTGGGTGGCACCAACACCTCCCACGGGACCAACGTAACTCGTAGGAACTGACCCCGCAGTTGCGGGTCTCCCGGTTTGAGAATACGACCGTAATTTGTGTATTTCTACACTTAAGAAAAACATGGCGTTAAAGGGTGAAAACTCGAAACAGCCCCCGAACGGCCACGTGGGTGGCACCAACACCTCCCACGGGACCAACATAACTCGTAGGAACTGACCCCGTAGCCGCGGGAATCCCGGTTTGAGAGTAATACGGTAATTTGTATATTTCAAGACTTAGGCTTAAAAACATGACGTGAAAGGGTGAAAACTCGAAACAGCCCCCGAACGTCCACGTGGGTGGCACCAACACCTCCCACGGGACCAACATAACACGTAGGAACTGACCGCACAGCCGCGGGAGACCCGGTTTGAGAGTAATACGGTAATTTGTATATTTCAAGACTTAGGCTTAAAAACATGACGTGAAAGGGTGAAAACTCGAAACAGCCCCCGAACGGCCACGTGGGTGGCACCAACACCTCCCACGGGACCAACATAACACGTAGGAACTGACCGCGCAGCCGCGGGAGACCCGGTTTGAGAGTAATACGGTAATTTGTATATTTCAAGACTTAGGCTTAAAAACATGACCATAAAGGGTGAAAACTCGAAACAGCCCTCGAACGGCCACGTGGGTGGCACCAACACCTCCCACGGGACCAACGTAACTCGTAGGAACTGACCCCGCAGCCGCGGGTCTCACGGTTTGAGAATACGACCGTAATTTGCGTATTTCTACACTTAAGCAAAACATGGCGTTAAATGGTGAAAACTCGAAACAGCCCCCGAACGGCCACGTGGGTGGCACCAATACCTCCCACGGGACCAACATAACTCGTAGGAACGGACCCCGCAGTCGCGGGAGTCCCGGTTTGAAAGTAATACGGTAATTTGTATATTTCAAGACCTAGGCTTAAAAACATGACCTTAAAGGGTGAAAACTCGAAACAGCCCCCGAACGGCCACGTGGGTGGCACCAACACCTCCCACGGGACCAACGTAACTCGTAGGAACTTACCCCGCAGCCGCGGGTCTCCCGGTTTGAGAATACGACCATAATTTGCATATTTCTACACTTAAGCAAAACATGGCGTTAAAGGGTGAAAACTCGAAACAGCCCCCGAACGGCCCCGTGGGTGGCACCAACACCTCCCACGGGACCAACATAACTCGTAGGAACTGACCCCGCAGCCGCGGGAGTCCCGGTTTGAAAGTAATACGGTAATTTGTATATTTCAGGACTTAGGCTTAAAAACATGACCTTAAATTGTGAAAACTCGAAACAGCCCCCGAACGGCCACGTGGGTGGCACCAACACCTCCCACGGGACCAACGTAACTCGTAGGAACTGGCCCCGCAGCCGCGGGTCTCCCGGTTTGAGAATACGACCGTAATTTGCGTATTTCTACACTTAAGCAAAACATGGCGTTAAAGGGTGAAAACTCGAAACAGCCCCCGAACGGCCACGTGGGTGGCACCAACACCTCCCACGGGACCAACGTAACTCGTAGGAACTGACCCCGCAGCCGCGGGTCTCCCGGTTTGAGAATACGACCGTAATTTGCGTATTTCTACACTTAAGCAAAACATGGCGTTAAAGGGTGAAAACTCGAAACAGCACCCGAACGGCCCCGTGGGTGGCACCAACACCTCCCACGGGACCAACATAACTCGTAGGAACTGACCCCGCAGCCGCGGGAGTCCCGGTTTGAAAGTAATACGGTAATTTGTATATTTCAAGACTTAGGCTTAAAAACATGACCGTAAAGGGTGAAAACTCGAAACAGCCCCCGAACGGCCACATGGGTGGCACCAACACCTCCCACGGGACCAACATAACTCGTAGGAACTGACCCCGCAGCCGCGGGAGTCCCGGTTTGAGAGTAATACGATAATTTGTATATTTCAAGACTTAGGCTTAAAAACATGACGTGAAACGGTGAAAACTCGAAACAGCCCCCGAACGGCCCCTTGGGTGGCACCAACACCTCCCACGGGACCAACATAACTCGTAGGAACTAACCCCGCAGCCGCGGGAGTCCCGGTTTGAGAATACGACCGTAATTTGCGTATTTCTACACTTAAGCAAAACATGGCGTTAAAGGGTGAAAAGTCGAAATAGCCCCCGAACGGCCCCGTGGGTGGCACCAACACCTCCCACGGGACCAACATAACTCGTAGGAACTGACCCCGCAGCCGCGGGAATCCCGGTTTGAGAGTAATATGATAATTTGTATATTTCAAGACTTAGGCTTAAAAACTTGACGTGAAACGGTGAAAAGTCGAAACAGCCCCCGAACGGCCCCGTGGGTGGCACCAACACCTCCCACGGGACCAACATAACTCATAGGAACTAACCCCGCAGCCGCGGGAGTCCCGGTTTGAGAGTAATACGGTAATTTGTATATTTCAAGACTTAGGCTTAAAAACATGACCTTAAAGGGTGAAAACTAGAAACAGCCCCCGAACGGCCACGTGGGTGGCACCAACACCTCCGACGGGACCAACGTAACTCGTAGGAACTGACCTCGCAGCCGCGGGAGTCCCGGTTTGAATGTAATACGGTAATTTGTATATTTCAAGACTTAGGCTTAAAAACATGACCTTAAAGGGTGAAAACTCAAAACAGCCCCCGAACGGCCACGTGGGTGGCACCAACACATCCCACGGGACCAACGTAACTCATAGGAACTGACCCCGCAGCCGCGGGTCTCCCGGTTTGAGAATACGACCGTAATTTGCGTATTTCTACACTTAAGTAAAACATGGCGTTAAAGGGTGAAACCTCGAAATAGCCCCCGAACGGCCCCGTGGGTGGCACCAACACCTCCCATGGGACTAACATAACTCGTAGGAACTGACCCCGCAGCCTCGGGAGTCCCGGTTTGAAAGTAATTCGGTAATTTGTATATTTCAAGACTTAGGCTTAAAAACATGACCTTAAAGGGTGAAAACTCGAAACAGCCCCCGAACGGCCACGTGGGTGGCACCAACACCTCCCACGGGACCAACGTAACTCGTAGGAACTTACCCCGCAGCCGCGGGTCTCCCGGTTTGAGAATACGACCGTAATTTGCATATTTCTACACTTAAGCAAAACATGGCGTTAAAGGGTGAAAACTCGAAACAGCCCCCGAACGGCCCCGTGGGTGGCACCAACACCTCCCACGGGACCAACATAACTCGTAGGAACTGACCCCGCAGCCGCGGGAGTCCCGGTTTGAAAGTAATACGGTAATTTGTATATTTCAGGACTTAGGCTTAAAAACATGACCTTAAATTGTGAAAACTCGAAACAGCCCCCGAACGGCCACGTGGGTGGCACCAACACCTCCCACGGGACCAACGTAACTCGTAGGAACTGGCCCCGCAGCCGCGGGTCTCCCGGTTTGAGAATACGACCGTAATTTGCGTATTTCTACACTTAAGCAAAACATGGCGTTAAAGGGTGAAAACTCGAAACAGCCCCCGAACGGCCCCGTGGGTGGCACCAACACCTCCCACGGGACCAACATAACTCGTAGGAACTGACCCCGCAGCCGCGGGAGTCCCGGTTTGAAAGTAATACGGTAATTTGTATATTTCAAGACTTAGGCTTAAAAACATGACCGTAAAGGGTGAAAACTCGAAACAGCCCCCGAACGGCCACATGGGTGGCACCAACACCTCCCACGGGACCAACATAACTCGTAGGAACTGACCCCGCAGCCGCGGGAGTCCCGGTTTGAGAGTAATACGATAATTTGTATATTTCAAGACTTAGGCTTAAAAACATGACGTGAAACGGTGAAAACTCGAAACAGCCCCTGAACGGCCCCTTGGGTGGCACCAACACCTCCCACGGGACCAACATAACTCGTAGGAACTAACCCCGCAGCCGCGGGAGTCCCGGTTTGAGAATACGACCGTAATTTTCGTATTTCTACACTTAAGCAAAACATGGCGTTAAAGGGTGAAAAGTCGAAATAGCCCCCGAACGGCCCCGTGGGTGGCACCAACACCTCCCACGGGACCAACATAACTCGTAGGAACTGACCCCGCAGCCGCGGGAATCCCGGTTTGAGAGTAATATGGTAATTTGTATATTTCAAGACTTAGGCTTAAAAACTTGACGTGAAACGGTGAAAACTCGAAACAGCCCCCGAACGGCCCCGTGGGTGGCACCAACACCTCCCACGGGACCAACATAACTCATAGGAACTAACCCCGCAGCCGCGGGAGTCCCGGTTTGAGAGTAATACGGTAATTTGTATATTTCAAGACTTAGGCTTAAAAACATGACCTTAAAGGGTGAAAACTCAAAACAGCCCCCGAACGGCCACGTGGGTGGCACCAACACATCCCACGGGACCAACGTAACTCATAGGAACTGACCCCGCAGCCGCGGGTCTCCCGGTTTGAGAATACGACCGTAATTTGCGTATTTCTACACTTAAGTAAAACATGGCGTTAAAGGGTGAAACCTCGAAATAGCCCCCGAACGGCCCCGTGGGTGGCACCAACACCTCCCATGGGACTAACATAACTCGTAGGAACTGACCCCGCAGCCTCGGGAGTCCCGGTTTGAAAGTAATTCGGTAATTTGTATATTTCAAGACTTAGGCTTAAAAACATGACCTTAAAGGGTGAAAACTCGAAACAGCCCCCGAACGGCCACGTGGGTGGTACCAACACCTCCCACGGGACCAACGTAACTCATAGGAACTGACCCCGCAGTTGCGGGTCTCCCGGTTTGAGAATACGACCGTAATTTGCGTATTTCTACACTTAAGCAAAACATGGCGTTAAAGGGTGAAAACTCAAAACAGCCCCGGAACGGCCCCGTGGGTGGCACCAACACCTCCCACGGGACAAACATAACTCGTAGGAACTGACCCCGTAGCCGCGGGAATCCCGGTTTGAGAGTAATACGGTAATTTGTATATTTCAAGACTTAGGCTTAAAAACATGACGTGAAAGCGTGAAAACTCGAAACAGCCCCCGAACGGCCACGTGGGTGGCACCAACACCTCCCACGGGACCAACATAACACGTAGGAACTGACCGCGCAGCCGCGGGAGACCCGGTTTGAGAGTAATACGGTAATTTGTATATTTCAAGACTTATGCTTAAAAACATGACCATAAAGGGTGAAAACTCGAAACAGCCCTCGAACGGCCACATGGGTGGCACCAACACCTCCCACGGGACCAGCGTAACTCGTAGGAACTGACCCCGCAGCCGCGGGTCTCACGGTTTGAGAATACGACCGTAATTTGCGTATTTCTACACTTAAGCAAAACATGACGTTAAATGGTGAAAACTCGAAACAGCCCCCGAATAGCCCCGTGGGTGGCACCAATACCTCCCACGGGACCAACATAACTCGTAGGAACTGACCCCGCAGTCGCGGGAGTCCCGGTTTGAAAGTAATACGGTAATTTGTATATTTCAAGACTTAGGCTTAAAAACATGACCTTAAAGGGTGAAAACTAGAAACAGCCCCCGAACGGCCACGTGGGTGGCACCAACACCTCCGACGGGACCAACGTAACTCGTAGGAACTGACCTCGCAGCCGCGGGTCTCCTGGTTTGAGAATACGAGCGTAATTTGTGTATTTCTTTACTTAAGCAAAACATGGCGTTAAAGGGTGAAAACTCGAAACAGCCCCCGAACGGCCCCGTGGGTGGCACCAAGACCTCCCACGGGACCAACATAACTCGTAGGAACTGACCCCGCAGCCGCGGGAGTCCCGGTTTGAAAGTAATACGGTAATTTGTATATTTCAGGACTTAGGCTTAAAAACATGACCTTAAATTGTGAAAACTCGAAACAGCCCCCGAACGGCCACGTGGGTGGCACCAACACCTCCCACGGGACCAACGTAACTCGTAGGAACTGACCCCGCAACCGCGGGTCTCCCGGTTTTTGAATACGACCGTAATTTGCGTATTTCTACACTTAAGCAAAACATGGCGTTAAAGGGTGAAAACTCGAAACAGCCCCCGAACGGCCCCGTGGGTGGCACCAACACCTCCCACGGGACCAACATAACTCGTAGGAACTGAGCCCGCAGCCGCGGGAGTCCAGGTTTGAAAGTAATACGGTAATTTGTATATTTCAAGACTTAGTCTTAAAAACATGACCGTAAAGGGTGAAAACTCGAAACAGCCCCCGAACGGCCACGTGGGTGGCACCAACACCTCCCACGGAACCAACATAACTCGTAGGAACTGACCCCGCAGCCGCGGGAATCCCGGTTTGAGAGTAATACGATAATTTGTATATTTCAAGACTTAGGCTTAAAAACATGACGTGAAACGGTGAAAACTCGAAACAGCCCCCGAACGGCCCCGTGGGTGGCACCAACACCTCCCACGGGACAAACATAACTCGTAGGAACTGACCCCGTAGCCGCGGGAATCCCGGTTTGAGAGTAATACGGTAATTTGTATATTTCAAGACTTAGGCTTAAAAACATGACGTGAAAGCGTGAAAACTCGAAACAGCCCCCGAACCGCCACGTGGGTGGCACCAACACCTCCCACGGGACCAACATAACACGTAGGAACTGACCGCGCAGCCGCGGGAGACCCGGTTTGAGAGTAATACGGTAATTTGTATATTTCAAGACTTAGGCTTAAAAACATGACCATAAAGGGTGAAAACTCGAAACAACCCTCGAACGGCCACATGGGTGGCACCAACACCTCCCACGGGACCAGCGTAACTCGTAGGAACTGACCCCGCAGCCGCGGGTCTCACGGTTTGAGAATACGACCGTAATTTGCGTATTTCTACACTTAAGCAAAACATGGCGTTAAATGGTGAAAACTCGAAACAGCCCCCGAACAGCCCCGTGGGTGGCACCAATACCTCCCACGGGACCAACATAACTCGTAGGAACTGACCCCGCAGTCGCGGGAGTCCGGGTTTGAAAGTAATACTGTAATTTGTATATTTCAAGACATAGGCTTAAAAACATGACCTTAAAGGGTGAAAACTAGAAACAGCCCCCGAACGGCTATGTGGGTGGCACCAACACCTCCCACGGGACCAACGTAACTCGTAGGAACTGACCCCGCAGCCGCGGGTCTCCCGGTTTTTGAATACGACCGTAATTTGCGTATTTCTACACTTAAGCAAAACATGGCGTTAAAGGGTGAAAACTCGAAACAGTCCCCGAACGGCCCTGTGGGTGGTACCAACACCTCCCACGGGACCAACATAACTCGTAGGAACTGACCCCGCAGCCGCGGGAGTCCAGGTTTGAAAGTAATACGGTAATTTGTATATTTCAAGACTTAGTCTTAAAAACATGACCGTAAAGGGTGAAAACTCGAAACAGCCCCCGAACGGCCACGTGGGTGGCACCAACACATCCCACGGGACCAACGTAACTCGTAGGAACTGACCCCGCAGCCGCGGGTCTCCCGGTTTGAAAATACGACCGTAATTTGCGTATTTCTACACTTAAGCAAAACATGGCGTTAAAGGGTGAAAACTCGAAACAGCCCCCGAACGGTCCCGTGGGTGGCACCAACACCTCCCACGGGACCAACATAACTCGTAGGAACTGACCCCGCAGCCGCGGGAGTCCCGGTTTGAAAGTAATACGGTAATTTGTATATTTCAAGACTTAGCCTTAAAACCATGACCGTAAAGGGTGAAAACTCGAAACAGCCCCCGAACGGCCACGTGGGTGGCACCAACACCTCCCACGGGACCAACGTAACTCGTAGGAACTGACCCCGTAGCCGCGGGTCTCCCGGTTTGAGAATACGACCGTAATTTGCGTGTTTCTACACTTAAGCAAAACATGGCGTTAAAGGGTGAAAACTCGAAACAGCCCCCGAACGGCCCCGTGGGTGGCACCAACACCTCCCACGGGACCAACATAACTCTCAGGAACTGACCCCGCAGCCGCGGGAATCCCAGTTTGAGAGTAATACGGTAATTTGTATATTTCAAGACTTAGGCTTAAAAACATGACGTGAAAGGGTGAAAACTCGAAACAGCCCCCGAACGGTCCCGTGGGTGGCACCAACACCTCCCACGGGACCAACATAACTAGTAGGAACTGACCCCGCAGCCGCGGGAGTCCCGGTTTGAGAGTAATACGGTAATTTGTATATTTCAAGACTTAGGCTTAAAAACATGACATTAAAGGGTGAAAACACGAAACATCCCCCGAACGACCATGTGGGTGGCACCAACACCTCCCACGGGACCAACGTAACTCGTAGGAACTGACCTCGCAGCCGCGGGTCTCCCGGTTTGAGAATACGACCGTAATTTGCGTATTTCTACACTTAAGCAAAACATGGCGTTAAAGGGTGAAAACTCGAAACAGCCCCCGAACGGCCCCGTGGGTGGCACCAACACCTCCCACGGGACCAACATAACACGTAGGAACTGACCGCGCAGCCGCGGGAGACCCGGTTTGAGAGTAATACGCTAATTTGTATATTTCAAGACTTAGGCTTAAAAACATGACCTTAAAGGGTGAAAACTCGAAACAGCCCCCGAACGGTCACGTGGGTGGCACCAACACCTCCCACGGGACCAGCGTAACTCGTAGGAACTGACCCCGCAGCCGCGGGTCTCCCGGTTTGAGAATACGACCGTAATTTGCATATTTCTACACTTAAGCAAAACATGGCGTTATAGGGTGAAAACTCGAAACAGCCCCCGAACGGCCCCGTGGGTGGCACCAACACCTCCCACGGGACCAACATAACTCGTAGGAACTGACCCCGCAGCCGCGGGAGTCCCGGTTTGAAAGTAATACGGTAATTTGTATATTTCAGGACTTAGGCTTAAAAACATGACCTTAAATTGTGAAAACTCGAAACAGCCCCCGAACGGCCACGTGGGTGGCACCAACACCTCCCACGGGACCAACGTAACTCGTAGGAACTGGCCCCGCAGCCGCGGGTCTCCCGGTTTGAGAATACGACCGTAATTTGCGTATTTCTACACTTAAGCAAAACATGGCGTTAAAGGGTGAAAACTCGAAACAGCCCCCGAACGGCCCCGTGGGTGGCACCAACACCTCCCACGGGACCAACATAACTCGTAGGAACTGACCCCGCAGCCGCGGGAGTCCCGGTTTGAAAGTAATACGGTAATTTGTATATTTCAAGACTTAGGCTTAAAAACATGACCGTAAAGGGTGAAAACTCGAAACAGCCCCCGAACGGCCACATGGGTGGCACCAACACCTCCCACGGGACCAACATAACTCGTAGGAACTGACCCCGCAGCCGCGGGAGTCCCGGTTTGAGAGTAATACGATAATTTGTATATTTCAAGACTTAGGCTTAAAAACATGACGTGAAACGGTGAAAACTCGAAACAGCCCCCGAACGGCCCCTTGGGTGGCACCAACACCTCCCACGGGACCAACATAACTCGTAGGAACTAACCCCGCAGCCGCGGGAGTCCCGGTTTGAGAATACGACCGTAATTTGCGTATTTCTACACTTAAGCAAAACATGGCGTTAAAGGGTGAAAAGTCGAAATAGCCCCCGAACGGCCCCGTGGGGGGCACCAACACCTCCCACGGGACCAACATAACTCGTAGGAACTGACCCCGCAGCCGCGGGAATCCCGGTTTGAGAGTAATATGATAATTTGTATATTTCAAGACTTAGGCTTAAAAACTTGACGTGAAACGGTGAAAACTCGAAACAGCCCCCGAACGGCCCCGTGGGTGGCACCAACACCTCCCACGGGACCAACATAACTCATAGGAACTAACCCCGCAGCCGCGGGAGTCCCGGTTTGAGAGTAATACGGTAATTTGTATATTTCAAGACTTAGGCTTAAAAACATGACCTTAAAGGGTGAAAACTCAAAACAGCCCCCGAACGGCCACGTGGGTGGCACCAACACATCCCACGGGACCAACGTAACTCATAGGAACTGACCCCGCAGCCGCGGGTCTCCCGGTTTGAGAATACGACCGTAATTTGCGTATTTCTACACTTAAGTAAAACATGGCGTTAAAGGGTGAAACCTCGAAATAGCCCCCGAACGGCCCCGTGGGTGGCACCAACACCTCCCATGGGACTAACATAACTCGTAGGAACTGACCCCGCAGCCTCGGGAGTCCCGGTTTGAAAGTAATTCGGTAATTTGTATATTTCAAGACTTAGGCTTAAAAACATGACCTTAAAGGGTGAAAACTCGAAACAGCCCCCGAACGGCCACGTGGGTGGTACCAACACCTCCCACGGGACCAACGTAACTCATAGGAACTGACCCCGCAGTTGCGGGTCTCCCGGTTTGAGAATACGACCGTAATTTGCGTATTTCTACACTTAAGCAAAACATGGCGTTAAAGGGTGAAAACTCAAAACAGCCCCGGAACGGCCCCGTGGGTGGCACCAACACCTCCCACGGGACAAACATAACTCGTAGGAACTGACCCCGTAGCCGCAGGAATCCCGGTTTGAGAGTAATACGGTAATTTGTATATTTCAAGACTTAGGCTTAAAAACATGACGTGAAAGCGTGAAAACTCGAAACAGCCCCCGAACGGCCACGTGGGTGGCACCAACACCTCCCACGGGACCAACATAACACGTAGGAACTGACCGCGCAGCCGCGGGAGACCCGGTTTGAGAGTAATACGGTAATTTGTATATTTCAAGACTTAGGCTTAAAAACATGACCATAAAGGGTGAAAACTCGAAACAGCCCTCGAACGGCCACATGGGTGGCACCAACACCTCCCACGGGACCAGCGTAACTCGTAGGAACTGACCCCGCACCCGCGGGTCTCACGGTTTGAGAATACGACCGTAATTTGCGTATTTCTACACTTAAGCAAAACATGACGTTAAATGGTGAAAACTCGAAACAGCCCCCGAACAGCCCCGTGGGTGGCACCAATACCTCCCACGGGACCAACATAACTCGTAGGAACTGACCCCGCAGTCGCGGGAGTCCCGGTTTGAAAGTAATACGGTAATTTGTATATTTCAAGACTTAGGCTTAAAAACATGACCTTAAAGGGTGAAAACTAGAAACAGCCCCCGAACGGCCACGTGGGTGGCACCAACACCTCCGACGGGACCAACGTAACTCGTAGGAACTGACCTCGCAGCCGCGGGTCTCCTGGTTTGAGAATACGAGCGTAATTTGTGTATTTCTTTACTTAAGCAAAACATGGCGTTAAAGGGTGAAAACTCGAAACAGCCCCCGAACGGCCCCGTGGGTGGCACCAAGACCTCCCACGGGACCAACATAACTCGTAGGAACTGACCCCGCAGCCGCGGGAGTCCCGGTTTGAAAGTAATACGGTAATTTGTATATTTCAGGACTTAGGCTTAAAAACATGACGTGAAACGGTGAAAACTCGAAACAGCCCCCGAACGGCCCGTGGGTGGCACCAACACCTCCCACGGGACCAACATAACTCGAAGGAACTGACCCCGCAGTCGCGGGTCTCCCGGTTTGAGAATATGACCGTAATTTGCGTATTTCTACACTTAAGCAAAACATGGCGTTAAAGGGTGAAAACTCGAAACAGCCCCCGAACGGCCCCGTGGGTGGCACCAACACCTCCCACGGGACCAACATAACACGTAGGAACTGACCCCGCAGCCGCGGGAATCCCGATTTGAGAGTAATACGATAATTTGTATATTTCAAGACTTAGGCTTAAAAACATGACCTTAAATTGTGAAAACTCGAAACAGCCCCCGAACGACCACGTGGGTGGCACCAACACCTCCCACGGGACTAACGTAACTCGTAGGAACTGACCCCGCAGCCGCGGGTCTCCCGGTTTGAGAATACGACCGTAATTTGCGTATTTCTACACTTAAGCAAAACATGGCGTTAAAGGGTGAAAACTCGAAACAGCCCCCGAACGGCCCCGTGGGTGGCACCAACACCTCCCACGGGACCAACATAACTCGTAGGAACTGACCCCGCAGCCGCGAGAATCCCGGTTTGAGAGTAATACGATAATTTGTATATTTCAAGACTTAGGCTTAAAAACATTACGTGAAACGGTGAAATCTCGAAACAGCCCCCGAACGGCCCCGTGGGTGGCACCAACACCTCCCACGGGACCAACATAACTCGTAGGAACTGACCCCACAGCCGCGGGACTCCCGGTTTGAGAATACGACCGTAATTTGCGTATTTCTACACTTAAGCAAAACATGGCGTTAAAGGGAGAAAACTCGAAACAGCCCCCGAACGGCCCCGTGGGTGGCACCAACACCTCCCACGGGACCAACATAACTCGTAGGAACTGACCCCGCAGCCACGGGAGTCCCGGTTTGAAAGTAATACGGTAATTTGTATATTTCAAGACTTAGGCTTAAAAACATGACCGTAAAGGGTGAAAACTCGAAACAGCACCCGAACGGCCACGTGGGTGGCACCAACACCTCCCACGGGACCAACGTAACTCGTAGGAACTGACCCCGCAGCAGTGGGTCTCCCGGTTTGAGAATACGACCGTAATTTGCGTATTTCTACACTTAAGCAAAACATGGCGTTAAAGGGTGAAAACTCGAAACAGCCCCCGAACGGCCCCGTGGGTGGCACCAACACCTCCCACGGGACCAACATAACTCGTAGGAACTGACCCCGCAGCCGCGGGAGTCCCGGTTTGAATGTAATACGGTAATTTGTATATTTAAAGACTTTGGCTTAAAAACATGACCTTAAAGGGTGAAAACTCGAAACAGCCCCCGAACGGCCACGTGGGTGGCACCAACACCTCCCACGGGACCAACGTAACTCGTAGGAACTGACCCCGCAGCCGCGGGTCTCCCGGTTTGAGAATACGACCGTAATTTATGTATTTCTACACTTAAGCAAAACATGGCGTTAAAGGGTGAAAACTCGAAACAGCCCCCGAACGGCCCCGTGGGTGGCACCAACACCTCCCACGGGACCAACATAACTCGTAGGAACTGACCCCGCAGCCGCGGGAGTCCCGGTTTGAAAGTAATACGGTAATTTGTATATTTCAAGACTTAGGCTTAAAAACATGACCTTAAATTGTGAAAACTCGAAACAGCCCCCGAACGGCCACATGGGTGGCACCAACACCTCCCACGGGACCAACGTAACTCGTAGGAACTGACCCCGCAGCCGCGGGTCTCCCGGTTTGAGAATACGACCGTAATTTGCATATTTGTACACTTAAGCAAAACATGGCGTTAAAGGGTGAAAACTCGAAACAGCCCCCGAACGGCCCCGTGGGTGGCACCAACACCTCCCACGGGGCCAACATAACTCGTAGGAACTAACCCCGCAGCCGCGGGAGTCCCGGTTTGAGAATACGACCGTAATTTGCGTATTTCTACACTTAAGCAAAACATGGCGTTAAAGGGTGAAAACTCGAAACAACCCCCGAACGGCCCCGTGGGTGGCACCAACACCTCCCACGGGACCAACATAACTCGTAGGAACTGACCCCGCAGCCGCGGGACTCCCGGTTTGAATGTAATACGGTAATTTGTATATTTCAAGACTTAGGCTTAAAAACATGACCTTAAAGGGTGAAAACTCGAAACAGCCCCCGAACGGCCACGTGGGTGGCACCAACACCTCCCACGGGACCAACGTAACTCGTAGGAACTGACCCCGCAGCCGCGGGTCTCCCGGTTTGAGAATACGACCGTAATTTGCGTATTTCTACACTTAAGCAAAATATGGCGTTAAAGGGTGAAAACTCGAAACAACCCCCGAACGGCCCCGTGGGTGGCACCAACACCTCCCACGGGACCAACATAACTCGTAGGAACTGACCCCGCAGCCGCGGGACTCCCGGTTTGAATGTAATACGGTAATTTGTATATTTCAAGACTTAGGCTTAAAAACATGACCTTAAAGGGTGAAAACTCGAAACAGCCCCCGAACGGCCCCATGGGTGGCACCAACACCTCCCACGGGACAAACATAACTCGTAGGAACTGACCCCGCAGCCGCGGGAGTCCCGGTTTGAGAATACGACCGTAATTTGCGTATTTCTACACTTAAGCAAAACATGGCGTTAAAGGGTGAAAACTCGAAACAACCCCCGAACGGCCCCGTGGGTGGCACCAACACCTCCCACGGGACCAACATAACTCGTAGGAACTGACCCCGCAGCTGCGGGAGTCCCGGTTTGAAAGTAATACGGTAATTTGTATATTTCAAGACTTAGGCTTAAAAACATGACCTTAAAGGGTGAAAACTCGAAACAGCCCCCGAACGGCCCCATGGGTGGCACCAACACCTCCCACGGGACAAACATAACACGTAGGAACTGACCCCGCAGCCGCGGGAGTCCCGGTTTGAGAATACGACCGTAATTTGCGTATTTCTACACTTAAGCAAAACATGGCGTTAAAGGGTGAAAACTCGAAACAACCCCCGAACGGCCCCGTGGGTGGCACCAACACCTCCCACGGGTCCAACATAACTCGTAGGAACTGACCCCGCAGCTGCGGGAGTCCCGGTTTGAAAGTAATACGGTAATTTGTATATTTCAAGACTTAGGCTTAAAAACATGACCTTAAATTGTGAAAACTCGAAACAGCCCCCGAACGGCCACGTGGGTGGCACCAACACCTCCCACGGGACCAACGTAACTCGTAGGAACTGACCCCGTAGCCGCGGGTCTCCCGGTTTGAGAATACGACCATAATTTGCGTATTTCTACACTTAAGCAAAACATGGCGTTAAAGGGTGAAAACTCGAAACAGCACCCGAACGGCCCCGTGGGTGGCACCAACACCTCCCACGGGACCAACATAACTCGTAGGAACTGACCCCGCAGCCGCGAGAATCCCGGTTTGAGAGTAATACGATAATTTGTATATATCAAGACTTAGGCTTAAAAACATTACGTGAAACGGTGAAATCTCGAAACAGCCCCTGAACGGCCCCGTGGGTGGCACCAACACCTCCCACAGGGCCAACATAACTCGTAGGAACTAACCCCGCAGCCGCGGGAGTCCCGGTTTGAGAATACGACCGTAATTTGCGTATTTCTACACTTAAGCAAAACATGGCGTTAAAGGGTGAAAACTCGAAACAGCCCCCGAACGGCCCCGTGGGTGGCACCAACACCTCCCACGGGACCAACATAACTCGTAGGAACTGACCCCGCAGCCGCGGGAGTCCCGGTTTGAATGTAATACGGTAATTTGTATATTTCAAGACTTAGGCTTAAAAACATGACCTTTAAGGGTGAAAACTCGAAACAGCCCCCGAACGGCCCCATGGGTGGCACCAACACCTCCCACGGGACAAACATAACTCGTAGGAACTGACCCCGCAGCTGCGGGAGTCCCGGTTTGAAAGTAATACGGTAATTTGTATATTTCAAGACTTAGGCTTAAAAACATGACCTTAAATTGTGAAAACTCGAAACAGCCCCCGAACGGCCACGTGGGTGGCACCAACACCTCCCACGGGACCAACGTAACTCGTAGGAACTGACCCCGTAGCCGCGGGTCTCCCGGTTTGAGAATACGACCGTAATTTGCGTATTTCTACACTTAAGCAAAACATGGCGTTAAAGGGTGAAAACTCGAAACAGCACCCGAACGGCCCCGTGGGTGGCACCAACACCTCCCACGGGACCAACATAACTCGTAGGAACTGACCCCGCAGCCGCGAGAATCCCGGTTTGAGAGTAATACGATAATTTGTATATATCAAGACTTAGGCTTAAAAACATTACGTGAAACGGTGAAATCTCGAAACAGCCCCCGAACGGCCCCGTGGGTGGCACCAACACCTCCCACAGGGCGAACATAACTCGTAGGAACTAACCCCGCAGCCGCGGGAGTCCCGGTTTGAGAATACGACCGTAATTTGCGTATTTCTACACTTAAGCAAAACATGGCGTTAAAGGGTGAAAACTCGAAACAGCCCCCGAACGGCCCCGTGGGTGGCACCAACACCTCCCACGGGACCAACATAACTCGTAGGAACTGACCCCGCAGCCGCGGGAGTCCCGGTTTGAATGTAATACGGTAATTTGTATATTTCAAGACTTAGGCTTAAAAACATGACCTTAAAGGGTGAAAACTCGAAACAGCCCCCGAACGGCCACGTGGGTGGCACCAACACCTCCCACGGGACCAACGTAACTCGTAGGAACTGACCCCGCAGCCGCGGGTCTCCCGGTTTGAGAATACGATCGTAATTTACGTATTTCTACACTTAAGCAAAACATGGCGTTAAAGGGTGAAAACTCGAAACAGCCCCCGAACGGCCCCGTGGGTGGCACCAACACCTCCCACGGGACCAACATAACTCGTAGGAACTGACCCCGCAGCCGCGGGAGTCCCGGTTTGAAAGTAATACGGTAATTTGTATATTTCAAGACTTAGGCTTAAAAACATGACCGTAAAGGGTGAAAACTCGAAACAGCCCCCGAACGGCCACGTGGGTGGCACCAACACCTCCCACGGGACCAACGTAACTCGTAGGAACTGACCCCGCAGCCGTGGGTCTCCCGGTTTGAGAATACGACCGTAATTTGCGTATTTCTACACTTAAGCAAAACATGGCGTTAAAGGGTGAAAACTTGAAACAGCCCCCGAACGGCCCCGTGGGTGGCACCAACACCTCCCACGGGACCAACATAACTCGTAGGAACTGACCCCGCAGCCGCGGGAGTCCCGGTTTGAATGTAATACGGTAATTTGTATATTTCAAGACTTAGGCTTAAAAACATGACCTTAAAGGGTGAAAACTCGAAACAGCCCCCGAACGGCCACGTGGGTGGCACCAACACCTCCCACGGGACCAACGTAACTCGTAGGAACTGACCCCGCAGCCGCGGGTCTCCCGGTTTGAGAATACGATCGTAATTTGCGTATTTCTACACTTAAGCAAAACATGGCGTTAAAGGGTGATAACTCGAAACAGCCCCCGAACGGCCCCGTGGGTGGCACCAACACCTCCCACGGGACCAACATAACTCGTAGGAACTGACCCCGCAGCCGCGGGAGTCCCGGTTTGAAAGTAATACGGTAATTTGTATATTTCAAGACTTAGGCTTAAAAACATGACCTTAAATTGTGAAAACTCGAAACAGCCCCCGAACGGCCACGTGGGTGGCACCAACACCTCCCACGGGACCAACGTAACTCGTAGGAACTGACCCCGCAGCCGCGGGTCTCCCAGTTTGAGAATACGACCGTAATTTGCATATTTCTACACTTAAGCAAAACATGGCGTTAAAGGGTGAAAACTCGAAACAGCCCCCGAACGGCCCCGTGGGTGGCACCAACACCTCCCACGGGACCAACATAACTCGTAGGAACTGAACCCGCAGCCGCGGGAATCCCGGTTTGAGAGTAATACGATAATTTGTATATTTCAAGACTTAGGCTTTAAAACATGACCTTAAAGGGTGAAAACTCGAAACAGCCCCCGAACGGCCACGTGGGTGGCACCAACACCTCCCACGGGACCAACGTAACTCGTAGGAACTGACCCCGCAGCCGCGGGTCTCCCGGTTTGAGAATACGACCGTAATTTGCGTATTTCTACACTTAAGCAAAACATGGCGATAAAGGGTGAAAACTCGAAACAGCACCCGAAGGGCCCCGTGGGTGGCACCAACACCTCCCACGGGACCAACATAACTCGTAGGAACTGACCCTGCAGCCGCGAGAATCCCGGTTTGAGAGTAATACGATAATTTGTATATATCAAGACTTAGGCTTAAAAACATTACGTGAAACGGTGAAATCTCGAAACAGCCCCCGAACGGCCCCGTGGGTGGCACCAACACCTCCCACAGGGCCAACATAACTCGTAGGAACTAACCCCGCAGCCGCGGGAGTCCCGGTTTGAGAATACGACCGTAATTTGCGTATTTCTACACTTAAGCAAAACATGGCGTTAAAGGGTGAAAACTCGAAACAGCCCCCGAACGGCCCCGTGGATGGCACCAACACCTCCCATGTTACCAACATAACTCGTAGGAACTGACCCCGCAGCCGCGGGAGTCCCGGTTTGAATGTAATACGGTAATTTGTATATTTCAAGACTTAGGCTTAAAAACATGACCTTAAAGGGTGAAAACTCGAAACAGCCCCCGAACGGCCACGTGGGTGGCACCAACACCTCCCACGGGACCAACGTAACTCGTAGGAACTGACCCCGCAGCCGCGGGTCTCCCGGTTTGAGAATACGATCGTAATTTGCGTATTTCTACACTTAAGCAAAACATGGCGTTAAAGGGTGAAAACTCGAAACAGCCCCCGAACGGCCCCGTGGGTGGCACCAACACCTCCCACGGGACCAACATAACTCGTAGGAACTGACCCCGCAGCCGCGGGAGTCCCGGTTTGTAAGTAATACGGTAACTTGTATATTTCAAGACTTAGGCTTAAAAACATGACCGTAAAGGGTGAAAACTCGAAACAGCCCCCGAACGGCCACGTGGGTGGCACCAACACCTCCCACGGGACCAACGTAACTCGTAGGAAATGACCCCGCAGCCGTGGGTCTCCCGGTTTGAGAATACGACCGTAATTTGCGTATTTCTACACTTAAGCAAAACATGGCGTTAAAGGGTGAAAACTTGAAACAGCCCCCGAACGGCCCCGTGGGTGGCACCAACACCTCCCACGGGACCAACATAACTCGTAGGAACTGACCCCGCAGCCGCGGGAGTCCCGGTTTGAATGTAATACGGTAATTTGTATATTTCAAGACTTAGGCTTAAAAACATGACCTTAATGGGTGAAAACTCGAAACAGCCCCCGAACGGCCACGTGGGTGGCACCAACACCTCCCACGGGACCAACGTAACTCGTAGGAACTGACCCCGCAGCCGCGGGTCTCCCGGTTTGAGAATACGATCGTAATTTGCGTATTTCTACACTTAAGCAAAACATGGCGTTAAAGGGTGAAAACTCGAAACAGCACCCGAACGGCCCCGTGGGTGGCACCAACACCTCCCACGGGACCAACATAACTCGTAGGAACTGACCCCGCAGCCGCGAGAATCCGGGTTTGAGAGTAATACGATAATTTGTATATATCAAGACTTAGGCTTAAAAACATTACGTGAAACGGTGAAATCTCGAAACAGCTTCCGAACGGCCCCGTGGGTGGCACCAACACCTCCAACAGGGCCAACATAACTCGTAGGAACTAACCCCGCAGCCGCGGGAGTCCCGGTTTAAGAATACGACCGTAATTTGCGTATTTCTACACTTAAGCAAAACATGGCGTTAAAGGGTGAAAACTCGAAACAGCCCCCGAACGGCCCCGTGGGTGGCACCAACACCTCCCACGGGACCAACATAACTCGTAGGAACTGAACCCGCAGCCGCGGGAATCCCGGTTTGAGAGTAATACGATAATTTGTATATTTCAAGACTTAGGCTTAAAAACATGACCTTAAAGGGTGAAAACTCGAAACAGCCCCCGAACGGCCACGTGGGTGGCACCAACACCTCCCACGGGACCAACGTAACTCGTAGGAACTGACCCCGCAGCCGCGGGTCTCCCGGTTTGAGAATACGACCGTAATTTGCGTATTTCTACACTTAAGCAAAACACGGCGTTAAAGGGTGAAAACTCGAAACAGCACCCGAACGGCCCCGTGGGTGGCACCAACACCTCCCACGGGACCAACATAACTCGTAGGAACTGACCCCGCAGCCGTGAGAATCCCGGTTTAAGAGTAATACGATAATTTGTATATATCAAGACATAGGCTTAAAAACATTACGTGAAACGGTGAAATCTCGAAACAGCCCCCGAACGGCCCCGTGGGTGGCACCAACACCTCCCACAGGGCCAACATAACTCGTAGGAACTAACCCCGCAGCCGCGGGAGTCCCGGTTTGAGAATACGACCGTAATTTGCGTATTTCTACACTTAAGCAAAACATGGCGTTAAAGGGTGAAAACTCGAAACAGCCCCCGAACGGCCCCGTGGGTGGCACCAACACCTCCCACGGGACCAACATAACTCGTAGGAACTGACCCCGCAGCCGCGAGAATCCCGGTTTGAGAGTAATACGATAATTTGTATATATCAAGACTTAGGCTTAAAAACATTACGTGAAACGGTGAAATCTCGAAACAGCCCCCGAACGGCCCCGTGGGTGGCACCAACACCTCCCACAGGGCCAACATAACTCGTAGGAACTAACCCCGCAGCCGCGGGAGTCCCGGTTTGAGAATACGACCGTAATTTGCGTATTTCTACACTTAAGCAAAACATGGCGTTAAAGGGTGAAAACTCGAAACAGCCCCCGAACGGCCCCGTGGATGGCACCAACACCTCCCACGGGACCAACATAACTCGTAGGAACTGACCCCGCAGCCGCGGGAGTCCCGGTTTGAATGTAATACGGTAATTTGTATATTTCAAGACTTAGGCTTAAAAACATGACCTTAAAGGGTGAAAACTCGAAACAGCCCCCGAACGGCCACGTGGGTGGCACCAACACCTCCCACGGGACCAACGTAACTCGTAGGAACTGACCCCGCAGCCGCGGGTCTCCCGGTTTGAGAATACGATCGTAATTTGCGTATTTCTACACTTAAGCAAAACATGGCGTTAAAGGGTGAAAACTCGAAACAACCCCCGAACGGCCCCGTGGGTGGCACCAACACCTCCCACGGGACCAACATAACTCGTAGGAACTGACCCCGCAGCCGCGGGAGTCCCGGTTTGTAAGTAATACGGTAATTTGTATATTTCAAGACTTACGCTTAAAAACATGACCGTAAAGGGTGAAAACTCGAAACAACCCCCGAACGGCCACGTGGGTGGCACCAACACCTCCCACGGGACCAACGTAACTCGTAGGAACTGACCCCGCAGCCGTGGGTCTCCCGGTTTGAGAATACGACCGTAATTTGCATATTTCTACACTTAAGCAAAACATGGCGTTAAAGGGTGAAAACTTGAAACAGCCCCCGAACGGCCCCGTGGGTGGCACCAACACCTCTCACGGGACGAACATAACTCGTAGGAACTGACCCCGCAGCCGCGGGAGTCCCGGTTTGAATGTAATACAGTAATTTGTATATTTCAAGACTTAGGCTTAAAAACATGACCTTAATGGGTGAAAACTCGAAACAGCCCCCGAACGGCCACGTGGGTGGCATCAACACCTCCCACGGGACCAACGTAACTCGTAGGAACTGACCCCGCAGCCGCGGGTCTCCCGGTTTGAGAATACGATCGTAATTTCCGTATTTCTACACTTAAGCAAAACATGGCGTTAAAGGGTGAAAACTCGAAACAGCACCCGAACGGCCCCGTGGGTGGCACCAACACCTCCCACGGGACCAACATAACTCGTAGGAACTGACCACGCAGCCGCGAGAATCCGGGTTTGAGAGTAATACGATAATTTGTATATATCAAGACTTAGGCTTTAAAACATTACGTGAAACGGTGAAATCTCGAAACAGCCCCCGAACGGCCCCGTGGGTGGCACCAACACCTCCCACAGGGCCAACATAACTCGTAGGAACTAACCCCGCAGCCGCGGGAGTCCCGGTTTAAGAATACGACCGTAATTTGCGTATTTCTACACTTAAGCAAAACATGGCGTTAAAGGGTGAAAACTCGAACCAGCCCCCGAACGGCCCCGTGGGTGGCACCAACACCTCCCACGTGACCAAAATAACTCGTAGGAACTGAACCCGCAGCCGCGGGAATCCCGGTTTGAGAGTAATACGATAATTTGTATATTTTAAGACTTAGGCTTAAAAACATGACCTTAAAGGGTGAAAACTCGAAACAGCCCCCGAACGGCCACGTGGGTGGCACCAACACCTCCCACGGGACCAACGTAACTCGTAGGAACTGACCCCGCAGCCGCGGGTCTCCCGGTTTGAGAATACGACCGTAATTTGCGTATTTCTACACTTAAGCAAAACATGGCGTTAAAGGGTGAAAACTCGAAACAGCACCCGAACGGCCCCGTGGGTGGCACCAACACCTCCCACGGGACCAACATAACTCGTAGGAACTGACCCCGCAGCCGTGAGAATCCCGGTTTGAGAGTAATACGATAATTTGTATATATCAAGACATAGGCTTAAAAACATTACGTGAAACGGTGAAATCTCGAAACAGCCCCCGAACGGCCCCGTGGGTGGCACCAACACCTCCCACAGGGCCAACATAACTCGTAGGAACTAACCCCGCAGCCGCGGGAGTCCCGGTTTGAGAATACGACCGTAATTTGCGTATTTCTACACTTAAGCAAAACATGGCGTTAAAGGGTGAAAACTCGAAACAGCCCCCGAACGGCCCCGTGGGTGGCACCAACACCTCCCACGGGACCAACATAACTCGTAGGAACTGACCCCGCAGCCGCGGGAGTCCCGGTTTGAATGTAATACGGTAATTTGTATATTTCAAGACTTAGGCTTAAAAACATGACCTTAAAGGGTGAAAACTCGAAACAGCCCCCGAACGGCCACGTGGGTGGCACCAACACCTCCCACGGGACCAACGTAACTCGTAGGAACTGACCCCGCAGCCGCGGGTCTCCCGGTTTGAGAATACGATCGTAATTTGCGTATTTCTACACTTAAGCAAAACATGGCGTTAAAGGGTGAAAACTCGAAACAGCCCCCGAACGGCCCCGTGGGTGGCACCAACACCTCCCACGGGACCAACATAACTCGTAGGAACTGACCCCGCAGCCGCGGCAGTCCCGGTTTGAAAGTAATACGGTAATTTGTATATTTCAAGACTTAGGCTTAAAAACATGACCGTAAAGGGTGAAAACTCGAAACAGCCCCCGAACGGCCACGTGGGTGGCACCAACACCTCCCACGGGACCAACGTAACTCGTAGGAACTGACCCCGCAGCCGTGGGTCTCCCGGTTTGAGAATACGACCGTAATTTGCGTATTTCTACACTTAAGCAAAACATGGCGTTAAAGGGTGAAAACTTGAAACAGCCCCCGAACGGCCCCGTGGGTGGAACCAACACCTCCCACGGGACCAACATAACTCGTAGGAACTGACCCCGCAGCCGCGGGAGTCCCGGTTTGAATGTAATACGGTAATTTGTATATTTCAAGACTTAGGCTTAAAAACATGACCTTAAAGGGTGAAAACTCGAAACAGCCCCCGAACGGCCACGTGGATGGCACCAACACCTCCCACGGGACCAACGTAACTCGTAGGAACTGACCCCGCAGCCGCGGGTCTCCCGGTTTGAGAATACGATCATAATTTGCGTATTTCTACACTTAAGCAAAACATGGCGTTAAAGGGTGAAAACTCAAAACAGCACCCGAACGGCCCCGTGGGTGGCACCAACACCTCCCACGGGACCAACATAACTCGTAGGAACTGACCCCGCAGCCGCGAGAATCCCAGTTTGAGAGTAATACGATAATTTGTATATATCAAGACTTAGGCTTAAAAACATTACGTGAAACGGTGAAATCTCGAAACAGCCCCCGAACGGCCCCGTGGGTGGCACCAACACCTCCCACAAGGCCAACATAACTCGTAGGAACTAACCCCGGAGCCGCGGGAGTCCCGGTTTGAGAATACGACCGTAATTTGCGTATTTCTACACTTAAGCAAAACATGGCGTTAAAGGGTGAAAACTCGAAACAGCCCCCGAACGGCCCCGTGGGTGGCCCCAACACCTCCCACGGGACCAACATAACTCGTAGGAACTGACCTCGCAGCCGCGGGAGTCCCGGTTTGAAAGTAATACGGTAATTTGTATATTTCAAGACTTAGGCTTAAAAACATGACCGTAAAGGGTGAAAACTCGAAACAGCCCCCGAACGGCCACATGGGTGGCACCAACACCTCCCACGGGACCAACGTAACTCGTAGGAACTGACCCCGCAGCCGTGGGTCTCCCGGTTTGAGAATACGACCGTAATTTGCATATTTCTACACTTAAGAAAAACATGGCGTTAAAGGGTGAAAACTCGAAACAGCCCCCGAACGGCCACGTGGGTGGCACCAACACCTCCCACGGGACCAGCGTAACTCGTAGGAACTGACCCCGCAGCCGCGGTTCTCCCGGTTTGAGAATACGACCGTAATTTGCGTATTTCTACACTTAAGCAAAACATGGCGTTAAAGGGTGAAAACTCGAAACAGCCCCCGAACGGCCCCGTGGGTGGCACCAACACCTACCACGGGACCAACATAACTCGTAGGAACTGACCCCGCAGACGCGGGAATCCCGGTTTGAGAGTAATACGGTAATTTGTATATTTCAAGACTTAGGCTTAAAAACATGACCTTAAAGGGTGAAAACTCGAAACAGCCCCCGAACGACCCGTGGGTGGCACCAACAGCTCCCACGGGACCAACATAACTCGAAGGAACTAACCCCGCAGCCGCGGG
The DNA here is from genome assembly GCA_949130495.1 of Sambucus nigra. Lineage (NCBI taxonomy): Eukaryota > Viridiplantae > Streptophyta > Magnoliopsida > Dipsacales > Adoxaceae > Sambucus > Sambucus nigra. Next base: position 380,236,042 of record OX422220.1, on the reverse strand, counting down.
AGTCCCGGTTTGAGAATACGACCGTAATTTGTGTATTTCTACACTTAAGGAAAACATGGCGTTAAAGGGTGAATACTCGAAACAGCCCCCGAACGGCCCCGTGGGTGGCACCAACACCTCCCACGGGACCAACATAACTCGTAGGAACTGACCCCGCAGCCGCGGGAATCCCGGTTTGAGAGTAATACGATAATTTGTATATTTCAAGACTTAGGCTTAAAAACATGACGTGAAACGGTGAAAACTCGAAACAGCCCCCGAACGGCCCCGTGGGTGGCACCAACACCTCCCACGGGACCAACATAACTCGTAGGAACTAACCCCGCAGCCGCGGGAGTCCCGGTTTGAGAGTAATACGGTAATTTGTATATTTCAAGACTTAGGCTTAAAAACATGACCTTAAAGGGTGAAAACTCGAAACAGCCCCCGAACGGCCACGTGGGTGGCACCAACACATCCCACGGGACCAACGTAACTCGTAGGAACTGACCCCGCAGCCGCGGGTCTCCCGGTTTAGTAATACGACCGTAATTTGCGTATTTCTACACTTAAGCAAAACATGGTGTTAAAGGGTGAAAACACGAAACAACCCCCGAACGGCCCCGTGGGTGGCACCAACACCTCCCACGGGACCAACATAACTCGTAGGAACTGACCCCGTAGCCGCGGGAGTCTCGGTTTGAAAGTAATACGGTAATTTGTATATTTCAAGACTTAGGCTTAAAAACATGACCGTAAAGGGTGAAAACTCGAAACAGCGCCCGAACGGCCACGTGGGTGGCACCAACACCTCCCACGGGACCAACGTAACTCGTAGGAACTGACCCCGCAGCCGCGGGTCTCCCGGTTTGAGAATACGACCGTAATTTGCATATTTCTATACTTAAGCAAAACATGGCGTTAAAGGGTGAAAACTCGAAACAGCCCCCGAACGACCCCGTGGGTGGCACCAACACCTCCCACAAGACCAACATAACTCGTAGGAACTGACCCCGCAGCCGCGGGAATCCCGATTTGAGAGTAATACGATAATTTGTATATTTCAAGACTTAGGCTTAAAAACATGACCTTAAAGGGTGAAAACTCGAAACAGCCCCCGAACGGCCACGTGGGTGGCACCAACACCTCCCACGGGACCAACGTAACTCGTAGGAACTGACCCCGCAGCCGCGGGTCTCCCGGTTTGAGAATACGACCGTAATTTGCGTATTTCTACACTTAAGCAAAATATGGCGTTAAAGGGTGAAAACTCGAAACAGCCCCCGAACGGCCCCGTGGGTGGCACCAACACCTCCCACGGGACAAACATAACTCTTAGGAACTGACCCCGCAGCCGCGGGAGTCTCGGTTTGAAAGTAATAGTGTAATTTGTATATTTCAAGACTTAGGCTTAAAAACATGACCTTAAATTGTGAAAACTCGAAACAGCCCCCGAACGGCCACGTGGGTGGCACCAACACCTCCCACGGGACTAACGTAACTCGTAGGAACTGACCCCGCAGCCGCGGGTCTCCCGGTTTGAGAATACGACCGTAATTTGCGTATTTCTACACTTAAGCAAAACATGGCGTTAAAGGGTGAAAACTCGAAACAGCCCCCGAACGGCCCCGTGGGTGGCACCAACACCTCCCACGGGACCAACATAACTCGTAGGAACTGACCCCGCAGCCGCGAGAATCCCGGTTTGAGAGTAATACGATAATTTGTATATTTCAAGACTTAGGCTTAAAAACATTACGTGAAACGGTGAAATCTCGAAACAGCCCCCGAACGGCCCCGTGGGTGGCACCAACACCTCCCACGGGACCAACATAACTCGTAGGAACTGACCCCACAGTCGCGGGACTCCCGGTTTGAGAATACGACCGTAATTTGCGTATTTCTACACTTAAGCAAAACATGGCGTTAAAGGGTGAAAACTCGAAACAGCCCCCGAACGGCCCCGTGGGTGGCACCAACACCTCCCACGGGACCAACATAACTCGTAGGAACTGACCCCGCAGCCACGGGAGTCCCGATTTGAAAGTAATACGGTAATTTGTATATTTCAAGACTTAGGCTTAAAAACATGACCGTAAAGGGTGAAAACTCGAAACAGCCCCCGAACGGCCACGTGGGTGGCACCAACACCTCCCACGGGACCAACGTAACTCGTAGGAACTGACCCCGCAGCAGTGGGTCTCCCGGTTTGAGAATACGACCTAATTTGCGTATTTCTACACTTAAGCAAAACATGGCGTTAAAGGGTGAAAACTCGAAACAGCCCCCGAACGGCCCCGTGGGTGGCACCAACACCTCCCACGGGACCAACATAACTCGTAGGAACTGACCCCGCAGCCGCGGGAGTCCCGGTTTGAATGTAATACGGTAATTTGTATATTTCAAAACTTAGGCTTAAAAACATGACCTTAAAGGGTGAAAACTCGAAACAGCCCCCGAACGGCCACGTGGGTGGCACCAACACCTCCCACGGGACCAACGTAACTCGTAGGAACTGACCCCGCAGCCGCGGGTCTCCCGGTTTGAGAATACGACCGTAATTTGTGTATTTCTACACTTAAGCAAAACATGGCGTTAAAGGGTGAAAACTCGAAACAGCCCCCGAACAGCCCCGTGGGTGGCACCAACACCTCCCACGGGACCAACATAACTCGTAGGAACTGACCCCGCAGCCGCGGGAGTCCCGGTTTGAAAGTAATACGGTAATTTGTATATTTCAAGACTTAGGCTTAAAAACATGACCTTAAATTGTGAAAACTCGCAACAGCCCCCGAACGGCCACATGGGTGGCACCAACACCTCCCACGGGACCAACGTAACTCGTAGGAACTGACCCCGCAGCCGCGGGTCTCCCGGTTTGAGAATACGACCGTAATTTGCATATTTCTACACTTAAGCAAAACATGGCGTTAAAGGGTGAAAACTCGAAACAGCCCCCGAACGGCCCCGTGGGTGGCACCAACACCTCCCACGGGACCAACATAACTCGTAGGAACTGAACCCGCAGCCGCCGGAATCCCGGTTTGAGAGTAATACGATAATTTGTATATTTCAAGACTTAGGCTTAAAAACATTACGTGAAACGGTGAAAACTCGAAACAGCCCCCGAACGGCCCCGTGGGTGGCACCAACACCTCCCACGGGGCCAACATAACTCGTAGGAACTAACCCCGCAGCCGCGGGAGTCCTGGTTTGAGAATACGACCGTAATTTGCGTATTTCTACACTTAAGCAAAACATGGCGTTAAAGGGTGAAAACTCGAAACAGCCCCCGAACGGCCCCGTGGGTGGCACCAACACCTCCCACGGGACCAACATAACTCGTAGGAACTGACCCCGCAGCCGCGGGAGTCCCGGTTTGAATGTAATACGGTAATTTGTATATTTCAAGACTTAGGCTTAAAAACATGACCTTAAAGGGTGAAAACTCGAAACAGCCCCCGAACGGCCACGTGGGTGGCACCAACACCTCCCACGGGACCAACGTAACTCGTAGGAACTGACCCCGCAGCAGTGGGTCTCCCGGTTTGAGAATACGACCGTAATTTGCGTATTTCTACACTTAAGCAAAACATGGCGTTAAAGGGTGAAAACTCGAAACAGCCCCCGAACGGCCCCGTGGGTGGCACCAACACCTCCCACGGGACCAACATAACTCGTAGGAACTGACCCCGCAGCCGCGGGAGTCCCGGTTTGAATGTAATACGGTAATTTGTATATTTCAAAACTTAGGCTTAAAAACATGACCTTAAAGGGTGAAAACTCGAAACAGCCCCCGAACGGCCACGTGGGTGGCACCAACACCTCCCACGGGACCAACGTAACTCGTAGGAACTGACCCCGCAGCCGCGGGTCTCCCGGTTTGAGAATACGACCGTAATTTGTGTATTTCTACACTTAAGCAAAACATGGCGTTAAAGGGTGAAAACTCGAAACAGCCCCCGAACGGCCCCGTGGGTGGCACCAACACCTCCCACGGGACCAACATAACTCGTAGGAACTGACCCCGCAGCCGCGGGAGTCCCGGTTTGAAAGTAATACGGTAATTTGTATATTTCAAGACTTAGGCTTAAAAACATGACCTTAAATTGTGAAAACTCGCAACAGCCCCCGAACGGCCACATGGGTGGCACCAACACCTCCCACGGGACCAACGTAACTCGTAGGAACTGACCCCGCAGCCGCGGGTCTCCCGGTTTGAGAATACGACCGTAATTTGCATATTTCTACACTTAAGCAAAACATGGCGTTAAAGGGTGAAAACTCGAAACAGCCCCCGAACGGCCCCGTGGGTGGCACCAACACCTCCCACGGGACCAACATAACTCGTAGGAACTGAACCCGCAGCCGCCGGAATCCCGGTTTGAGAGTAATACGATAATTTGTATATTTCAAGACTTAGGCTTAAAAACATTACGTGAAACGGTGAAAACTCGAAACAGCCCCCGAACGGCCCCGTGGGTGGCACCAACACCTCCCACGGGGCCAACATAACTCGTAGGAACTAACCCCGCAGCCGCGGGAGTCCTGGTTTGAGAATACGACCGTAATTTGCGTATTTCTACACTTAAGCAAAACATGGCGTTAAAGGGTGAAAACTCGAAACAGCCCCCGAACGGCCCCGTGGGTGGCACCAACACCTCCCACGGGACCAACATAACTCGTAGGAACTGACCCCGCAGCCGCGGGAGTCCCGGTTTGAATGTAATACGGTAATTTGTATATTTCAAGACTTAGGCTTAAAAACATGACCTTAAAGGGTGAAAACTCGAAACAGCCCCCGAACGGCCACGTGGGTGGCACCAACACCTCCCACGGGACCAACGTAACTCGTAGGAACTGACCCCGCAGCCGCGGGTCTCCCGGTTTGAGAATACGACCGTAATTTGCGTATTTCTACACTTAAGCAAAATATGGCGTTCAAGGGTGAAAACTCGAAACAGCCCCCGAACGGCCCCGTGGGTGGCACCAACACCTCCCACGGAACAAACATAACTCGTAGGAACTGACCCCGCAGCCGCGGGAGTCCTGGTTTGAAAGTAATACGGTAATTTGTATATTTCAAGACTTAGGCTTAAAAACATGACCTTAAATTGTGAAAACTCGAAACAGCCCCCGAACGGCCACGTGGGTGGCACCAACACCTCCCACGGGACCAACGTAACTCGTAGGAACTGACCCCGCAGCCGCGGGTCTCCCGGTTTGAGAATACGACCGTAATTTGCGTATTTCTACACTTAAGCAAAACATGGCGTTAAAGGGTGAAAACTCGAAACAGCACCCGAACGGCCCCGTGGGTGGCACCAACACCTCCCACGGGACCAACATAACTCGTAGGAACTGACCCCGCAGCCGCGAGAATCCCGGTTTGAGAGTAATACGATAATTTGTATATATCAAGACTTAGGCTTAAAAACATTACGTGAAACGGTGAAATCTCGAAACAGCCCCCGAACGGCCCCGTGGGTGGCACCAACACCTCCCACAGGGCCAACATAACTCGTAGGAACTAACCCCGCAGCCGCGGGAGTCCCGGTTTGAGAATACGACCGTAATTTGCGTATTTCTACACTTAAGGAAAACATGGCTTTAAAGGGTGAAAACTCGAAACAGCCCCCGAACGGCCCCGTGGGTGGCACCAACACCTCCCACGGGACCAACATAACTCGTAGGAACTGACCCCGCAGCCGCGGGAGTCCCGGTTTGAATGTAATACGGTAATTTGTATATTTCAAGACTTAGGCTTAAAAACATGACCTTAAAGGGTGAAAACTCGAAACAGCCCCCGAACGGCCACGTGGGTGGCACCAACACCTCCCACGGGACCAACGTAACTCGTAGGAACTGACCCCGCAGCCGCGGGTCTCCCGGTTTGAGAATACGATCGTAATTTGCGTATTTCTACACTTAAGCAAAACATGGCGTTAAAGGGTGAAAACTCGAAACAGCCCCCGAACGGCCCCGTGGGTGGCACCAACACCTCCCACGGGACCAACATAACTCGTAGGAACTGACCCCGCAGCCGCGGGAGTCCCGATTTGAATGTAATACGATAATTTGTATATTTCAAGACTTAGGCTTAAAAACATGACCTTAAAGGGTGAAAACTTGAAACAGCCCCCGAACGGCCACGTGGGTGGCACCAACACCTCCCACGGGACCAACGTAACTCGTAGGAACTGACCCCGCAGCCGCGGGTCTCCCGGTTTGAGAATACGATCGTAATTTGCATATATCTACACTTAAGCAAAACATGGCGTTAAAGGGTGAAAACTCGAAACAGCCCCCGAACGGCCCCGTGGGTGGCACCAACACCTCCCACGGGACCAACATAACTCGTAGGAACTGACCCCGCAGCCGCGGGAGTCCCGGTTTGAAAGTAATACGGTAATTTGTATATTTCAAGACTTAGGCTTAAAAACATGACCTTAAATTGTGAAAACTCGAAACAGCCCCCGAACAGCCACGTGGGTGGCACCAACACCTCCCACGGGACCAACGTAACTCGTAGGAACTGACCCCGCAGCCGCGGGAGTCCCGGTTTGAATGTAATACGGTAATTTGTATATTTCAAGACTTAGGCTTAAAAACATGACCTTAAAGGGTGAAAACTCGAAACAGCCCCCGAACGGCCACATGGGTGGCACCAACACCTCCTACGGGACCAACGTAACTCATAGGAACTGACCCCGCAGCCGCGGGTCTCCCGGTTTGAGAATACGATCGTAATTTGCGTATTTCTACACTTAAGCAAAACATGGCGTTAAAGGGTGAAAACTCGAAACAGCACCCGAACGGCCCCGTGGGTGGCACCAACACCTCCCACGGGACCAACATAACTCGTAGGAACTGACCCCGCAGCCGCGAGAATCCCGGTTTGAGAGTAATACGATAATTTGTATATATCAAGACTTAGGCTTAAAAACATTACGTGAAACGGTTAAATCTCGAAACAGCCCCCGAACGGCCCCGTGGGTGGCACCAACACCTCTCGCAGGGCCAACATAACTCGTAGGAACTAACCCCGCAGCCGCGGGAGTCCCGGTTTGAGAATACGACCGTAATTTGCGTATTTCTACACTTAAGCAAAACATGGCGTTAAAGGGTGAAAACTTGAAACAGCCCCCGAACGGCCCCGTGGGTGGCACCAACACCTCCCACGGGACCAACATAACTCGTAGGAACTGACCTCGCAGCCGCGGGAGTCCCGGTTTGAATGTAATACGGTAATTTGTATATTTCAAGACTTAGGCTTAAAAACATGACCTTAAAGGGTGAAAACTCGAAACAGCCCCCGAACGGCCACATGGGTGGCACCAACACCTCCCACGGGACCAACGTAACTCGTAGGAACTGACCCCGCAGCCGCGGGTCTCCCGGTTTGAGAATACGATCGTAATTTGCGTATTTCTACACTTAAGCAAAACATGGCGTTAAAGGGTGAAAACTCGAAACAGCACCCGAACGGCCCCGTGGGTGGCACCAACACCTCCCACGGGACCAACATAACTCGTAGGAACTGACCCCGCAGCCGCGAGAATCCCGGTTTGAGAGTAATACGATAATTTGTATATATCAAGACTTAGGCTTAAAAACATTACGTGAAACGGTGAAATCTCGAAACAGCCCCCGAACGGCTCCGTGGGTGGCACCAACACCTCCCACGGGACCAACATAACTCGTAGGAACTGACCCCGCAGCCGCGGGAGTCCCGGTTTGAGAATACGACCGTAATTTGCGTATTTCTACACTTAAGCAAAACATGGCGTTAAAGGGTGAAAACTCGAAACAGCCCCCGAACGGCCCCGTGGGTGGCACCAACACCTCCCACGGGACCAACATAACTCGTAGGAACTGAACCCGCAGCCGCGGGAATCCCGGTTTGAGAGTAATACGATAATTTGTATATTTCAAGACTTAGGCTTAAAAACATGACCGTAAAGGGTGAAAACTCGAAACAGCCCCCGAACGGCCACGTGGGTGGCACCAACACCTCCCACGGGACCAACGTAACTCGTAGGAACTGACCCCGGAGCCGCGAAAATCCCGGTTTGAGAGTAATACGATAATTTGTATATATCAAGACTTAGGCTTAAAAACATTACGTGAAACGGTGAAATCTCGAAACAGCCCCCGAACGGCCCCGTGGGTGGCACCAACACCTCCCACAGGGCCAACATAACTCGTAGGAACTAACCCCGCAGCCGCGAGAGTCCCGATTTGAGAATACGACCGTAATTTGCGTATTTCTACACTTAAGCAAAACATGGCGTTAAAGGGTGAAAACTCGAAACAGCCCCCGAACGGCCCCGTGGGTGGCACCAACACCTCCCACGGGACCATCATAACTCGTAGGAACTGACCCCGCAGCCGCAGGAGTCCCGGTTTGAATGTAATACGGTAATTTGTATATTTCAAAACTTAGGCTTAAAAACATGACCTTAAAGGGTGAAAACTCGAAACAGCCCCCGAACGGCCACGTGGGTGGCACCAACACCTCCCACGGGACCAACGTAACTCGTAGGAACTGACCCCGCAGCCGCGGGTCTCCCGGTTTGAGAATACGACCGTAATTTGCGCATTTCTACACTTAAGCAAAATATGGCGTTAAAGGGTGAAAACTCGAAACAGCCCCCGAACGGCCCCGTGGGTGGCACCAACACCTCCCACGGGACAAACATAACTCTTAGGAACTGACCCCGCAGCCGCGGGAGTCTCGGTTTGAAAGTAATAGTGTAATTTGTATATTTCAAGACTTAGGCTTAAAAACATGACCTTAAATTGTGAAAACTCGAAACAGCCCCCGAACGGCCACGTGGGTGGCACCAACACCTCCCACGGGACTAACGTAACTCGTAGGAACTGACCCCGCAGCCGCGGGTCTCCCGGTTTGAGAATACGACCGTAATTTGCGTATTTCTACACTTAAGCAAAACATGGCGTTAAAGGGTGAAAACTCGAAACAGCCCCCGAACGGCCCCGTGGGTGGCACCAACACCTCCCACGGGACCAACATAACTCGTAGGAACTGACCCCGCAGCCGCGAGAATCCCGGTTTGAGAGTAATACGATAATTTGTATATTTCAAGACTTAGGCTTAAAAACATTACGTGAAACGGTGAAATCTCGAAACAGCCCCCGAACGGCCCCGTGGGTGGCACCAACACCTCCCACGGGACCAACATAACTCGTAGGAACTGACCCCACAGTCGCGGGACTCCCGGTTTGAGAATACGACCGTAATTTGCGTATTTCTACACTTAAGCAAAACATGGCGTTAAAGGGTGAAAACTCGAAACAGCCCCCGAACGGCCCCGTGGGTGGCACCAACACCTCCCACGGGACCAACATAACTCGTAGGAACTGACCCCGCAGCCACGGGAGTCCCGATTTGAAAGTAATACGGTAATTTGTATATTTCAAGACTTAGGCTTAAAAACATGACCGTAAAGGGTGAAAACTCGAAACAGCCCCCGAACGGCCACGTGGGTGGCACCAACACCTCCCACGGGACCAACGTAACTCGTAGGAACTGACCCCGCAGCAGTGGGTCTCCCGGTTTGAGAATACGACCTAATTTGCGTATTTCTACACTTAAGCAAAACATGGCGTTAAAGGGTGAAAACTCGAAACAGCCCCCGAACGGCCCCGTGGGTGGCACCAACACCTCCCACGGGACCAACATAACTCGTAGGAACTGACCCCGCAGCCGCGGGAGTCCCGGTTTGAATGTAATACGGTAATTTGTATATTTCAAAACTTAGGCTTAAAAACATGACCTTAAAGGGTGAAAACTCGAAACAGCCCCCGAACGGCCACGTGGGTGGCACCAACACCTCCCACGGGACCAACGTAACTCGTAGGAACTGACCCCGCAGCCGCGGGTCTCCCGGTTTGAGAATACGACCGTAATTTGTGTATTTCTACACTTAAGCAAAACATGGCGTTAAAGGGTGAAAACTCGAAACAGCCCCCGAACAGCCCCGTGGGTGGCACCAACACCTCCCACGGGACCAACATAACTCGTAGGAACTGACCCCGCAGCCGCGGGAGTCCCGGTTTGAAAGTAATACGGTAATTTGTATATTTCAAGACTTAGGCTTAAAAACATGACCTTAAATTGTGAAAACTCGCAACAGCCCCCGAACGGCCACATGGGTGGCACCAACACCTCCCACGGGACCAACGTAACTCGTAGGAACTGACCCCGCAGCCGCGGGTCTCCCGGTTTGAGAATACGACCGTAATTTGCATATTTCTACACTTAAGCAAAACATGGCGTTAAAGGGTGAAAACTCGAAACAGCCCCCGAACGGCCCCGTGGGTGGCACCAACACCTCCCACGGGACCAACATAACTCGTAGGAACTGAACCCGCAGCCGCCGGAATCCCGGTTTGAGAGTAATACGATAATTTGTATATTTCAAAACTTAGGCTTAAAAACATGACCTTAAAGGGTGAAAACTCGAAACAGCCCCCGAACGGCCACGTGGGTGGCACCAACACCTCCCACGGGACCAACGTAACTCGTAGGAACTGACCCCGCAGCCGCGGGTCTCCCGGTTTGAGAATACGATCGTAATTTGCGTATTTCTACACTTAAGCAAAACATGGCGTTAAAGGGTGAAAACTCGAAACAGCCCCCGAACGGCCCCGTGGGTGGCACCAACACCTCCCACGGGACCAACATAACTCGTAGGAACTGACCCCGCAGCCGCGGGAGTCCCGATTTGAATGTAATACGATAATTTGTATATTTCAAGACTTAGGCTTAAAAACATGACCTTAAAGGGTGAAAACTTGAAACAGCCCCCGAACGGCCACGTGGGTGGCACCAACACCTCCCACGGGACCAACGTAACTCGTAGGAACTGACCCCGCAGCCGCGGGTCTCCCGGTTTGAGAATACGATCGTAATTTGCATATATCTACACTTAAGCAAAACATGGCGTTAAAGGGTGAAAACTCGAAACAGCCCCCGAACGGCCCCGTGGGTGGCACCAACACCTCCCACGGGACCAACATAACTCGTAGGAACTGACCCCGCAGCCGCGGGAGTCCCGGTTTGAAAGTAATACGGTAATTTGTATATTTCAAGACTTAGGCTTAAAAACATGACCTTAAATTGTGAAAACTCGAAACAGCCCCCGAACAGCCACGTGGGTGGCACCAACACCTCCCACGGGACCAACGTAACTCGTAGGAACTGACCCCGCAGCCGCGGGAGTCCCGGTTTGAATGTAATACGGTAATTTGTATATTTCAAGACTTAGGCTTAAAAACATGACCTTAAAGGGTGAAAACTCGAAACAGCCCCCGAACGGCCACATGGGTGGCACCAACACCTCCTACGGGACCAACGTAACTCATAGGAACTGACCCCGCAGCCGCGGGTCTCCCGGTTTGAGAATACGATCGTAATTTGCGTATTTCTACACTTAAGCAAAACATGGCGTTAAAGGGTGAAAACTCGAAACAGCACCCGAACGGCCCCGTGGGTGGCACCAACACCTCCCACGGGACCAACATAACTCGTAGGAACTGACCCCGCAGCCGCGAGAATCCCGGTTTGAGAGTAATACGATAATTTGTATATATCAAGACTTAGGCTTAAAAACATTACGTGAAACGGTGAAATCTCGAAACAGCCCCCGAACGGCCCCGTGGGTGGCACCAACACCTCTCGCAGGGCCAACATAACTCGTAGGAACTAACCCCGCAGCCGCGGGAGTCCCGGTTTGAGAATACGACCGTAATTTGCGTATTTCTACACTTAAGCAAAACATGGCGTTAAAGGGTGAAAACTTGAAACAGCCCCCGAACGGCCCCGTGGGTGGCACCAACACCTCCCACGGGACCAACATAACTCGTAGGAACTGACCCCGCAGCCGCGGGAGTCCCGGTTTGAATGTAATACGGTAATTTGTATATTTCAAGACTTAGGCTTAAAAACATGACCTTAAAGGGTGAAAACTCGAAACAGCCCCCGAACGGCCACATGGGTGGCACCAACACCTCCCACGGGACCAACGTAACTCGTAGGAACTGACCCCGCAGCCGCGGGTCTCCCGGTTTGAGAATACGATCGTAATTTGCGTATTTCTACACTTAAGCAAAACATGGCGTTAAAGGGTGAAAACTCGAAACAGCACCCGAACGGCCCCGTGGGTGGCACCAACACCTCCCACGGGACCAACATAACTCGTAGGAACTGACCCCGCAGCCGCGAGAATCCCGGTTTGAGAGTAATACGATAATTTGTATATATCAAGACTTAGGCTTAAAAACATTACGTGAAACGGTGAAATCTCGAAACAGCCCCCGAACGGCCCCGTGGGTGGCACCAACACCTCCCACGGGACCAACATAACTCGTAGGAACTGACCCCGCAGCCGCGGGAGTCCCGGTTTGAGAATACGACCGTAATTTGCGTATTTCTACACTTAAGCAAAACATGGCGTTAAAGGGTGAAAACTCGAAACAGCCCCCGAACGGCCCCGTGGGTGGCACCAACACCTCCCACGGGACCAACATAACTCGTAGGAACTGAACCCGCAGCCGCGGGAATCCCGGTTTGAGAGTAATACGATAATTTGTATATTTCAAGACTTAGGCTTAAAAACATGACCGTAAAGGGTGAAAACTCGAAACAGCCCCCGAACGGCCACGTGGGTGGCACCAACACCTCCCACGGGACCAACGTAACTCGTAGGAACTGACCCCGCAGCCGCGAAAATCCCGGTTTGAGAGTAATACGATAATTTGTATATATCAAGACTTAGGCTTAAAAACATTACGTGAAACGGTGAAATCTCGAAACAGCCCCCGAACGGCCCCGTGGGTGGCACCAACACCTCCCACAGGGCCAACATAACTCGTAGGAACTAACCCCGCAGCCGCGGGAGTCCCGATTTGAGAATACGACCGTAATTTGCGTATTTCTACACTTAAGCAAAACATGGCGTTAAAGGGTGAAAACTCGAAACAGCCCCCGAACGGCCCCGTGGGTGGCACCAACACCTCCCACGGGACCATCATAACTCGTAGGAACTGACCCCGCAGCCGCAGGAGTCCCGGTTTGAATGTAATACGGTAATTTGTATATTTCAAAACTTAGGCTTAAAAACATGACCTTAAAGGGTGAAAACTCGAAACAGCCCCCGAACGGCCACGTGGGTGGCACCAACACCTCCCACGGGACCAACGTAACTCGTAGGAACTGACCCCGCAGCCGCGGGTCTCCCGGTTTGAGAATACGACCGTAATTTGCATATTTCTATACTTAAGCAAAACATGGCGTTAAAGGGTGAAAACTCGAAACAGCCCCCGAACGGCCCCGTGGGTGGCACCAACACCTCCCACAAGACCAACATAACTCGTAGGAACTGACCCCGCAGCCGCGGGTCTCCCGGTTTGAGAATACGACCGTAATTTGCGTATTTCTACACTTAAGCAAAACATGGCGTTAAAGGGTGAAAACTTGAAACAGCCCCCGAACGGCCCCGTGGGTGGCACCAACACCTCCCACGGGACCAACATAACTCGTAGGAACTGACCCCGCAGCCGCGGGAGTCCCGGTTTGAATGTAATACGGTAATTTGTATATTTCAAGACTTAGGCTTAAAAACATGACTTTAAAGGGTGAAAACTCGAAACAGCCCCCGAACGGCCACATGGGTGGCACCAACACCTCCCACGGGACCAACGTAACTCGTAGGAACTGACCCCGCAGCCGCGGGTCTCCCGGTTTGAGAATACGACCGTAATTTGCGTATTTCTACACTTAAGCAAAATATGGCTTTAAAGGGTGAAAACTCGAAACAACCCCCGAACGGCCCCGTGGGTGGCACCAACACCTCCCACGGGACAAACATAACTCTTAGGAACTGACCCCGCAGCCGCGGGAGTCTCGGTTTGAAAGTAATAGTGTAATTTGTATATTTCAAGACTTAGGCTTAAAAACATGACCTTAAATTGTGAAAACTCGAAACAGCCCCCGACCGGCCACGTGGGTGGCACCAACACCTCCCACGGGACCAACGTAACTCGTAGGAACTGACCCCGCAGCCGCGGGTCTCCCGGTTTGCGAATACGATCGTAATTTGCGTATTTCTACACTTAAGCAAAACATGGCGTTAAAGGGTGAAAACTCGAAACAGCACCCGAACGGCCCCGTGGGTGGCACCAACACCTCCCACGGGACCAACATAACTCGTAGGAACTGACCCCGCAGCCGCGAGAATCCCGGTTTGAGAGTAATACGATAATTTGTATATATCAAGACTTAGGCTTAAAAACATTACGTGAAACGGTGAAATCTCGAAACAGCCCCCGAACGGCGCCGTGGGTGGCACCAACACCTCCCACGGGACCAACATAACTCGTAGGAACTGACCCCGCAGCCGCGGGAGTCCCGGTTTGAGAATACGACCGTAATTTGCGTATTTCTACACTTAAGCAAAACATGGCGTTAAAGGGTGAAAACTCGAAACAGCCCCCGAACGGCCCCGTGGGTGGCACCAACACCTCCCACGGGACCAACATAACTCGTAGGAACTGAACCCGCAGCCGCGGGAATCCCGGTTTGAGAGTAATACGATAATTTGTATATTTCAAGACTTAGGCTTAAAAACATGACCGTAAAGGGTGAAAACTCGAAACAGCCCCCGAACGGCCACGTGGGTGGCACCAACACCTCCCACGGGACCAACGTAACTCGTAGGAACTGACCCCGTAGCCGCGGGTCTCCCGGTTTGAGAATACGACCGTAATTTGCGTGTTTCTACACTTAAGCAAAACATGGCGTTAAAGGGTGAAAACTCGAAACAGCCCCCGAACGGCCCCGTGGGTGGCACCAACACCTCCCACGGGACCAACATAACTCGTAGGAACTGACCCCGCAGCCGCGAGAATCCCGGTTTGAGAGTAATACGATAATTTGTATATATCAACACTTAGGCTTAAAAACATTACGTGAAACGGTGAAATCTCGAAACAGCCCCCGAACGGCCCCGTGGGTGGCACCAACACCTCCCACAGGGCCAACATAACTCGTAGGAACTAACCCCGCAGCCGCGGGAGTCCCGGTTTGAGAATACGACCGTAATTTGCGTATTTCTACACTTAAGCAAAACATGGCGTTAAAGGGTGAAAACTCGAAACAGCCCCCGAACGGCCCCGTGGGTGGCACCAACACCTCCCACGGGACCATCATAACTCGTAGGAACTGACCCCGCAGCCGTGGGAGTCCCGGTTTGAATGTAATACGGTAATTTGTATATTTCAAAACTTAGGCTTAAAAACATGACCTTAAAGGGTGAAAACTCGAAACAGCCCCCGAACGGCCACGTGGGTGGCACCAACACCTCCCACGGGACCAACGTAACTCGTAGGAACTGACCCCGCAGCCGCGGGTCTCCCGGTTTGAGAATACGACCGTAATTTGCATATTTCTATACTTAAGCAAAACATGGCGTTAAAGGGTGAAAACTCGAAACAGCCCCCGAACGGCCCCGTGGGTGGCACCAACACCTCCCACAAGACCAACATAACTCGTAGGAACTGACCCCGCAGCCGCGGGTCTCCCGGTTTGAGAATACAACCGTAATTTGCATATTTCTATACTTAAGCAAAACATGGCGTTAAAGGGTGAAAACTCGAAACAGCCCCCGAACGGCCCCGTGGGTGGCACCAACACCTCCCACAAGACCAACATAACTCGTAGGAACTGACCCCGCAGCCGCGGGAATCCCGATTTGAGAGTAATACAATAATTTGTATATTTCAAGACTTAGGCTTAAAAACATGACCTTAAAGGGTGAAAACTCGAAACAGCCCCCGAACGGCCACGTGGGTGGCACCAACACCTCCCACGGGACCAACGTAACTCGTAGGAACTGACCCCGCAGCCGCGGGTCTCCCGGTTTGAGAATACGACCGTAATTTGCATATTTCTACACTTAAGCAAAATATGGCTTTAAAGGGTGAAAACTCGAAACAGCCCCCGAACGGCCCCGTGGGTGGCACCAACACCTCCCACGGGACAAACATAACTCTTAGGAACTGACCCCGCAGCCGCGGGAGTCTCGGTTTGAAAGTAATAGTGTAATTTGTATATTTCAAGACTTAGGCTTAAAAACATGACCTTAAATTGTGAAAACTCGAAACAGCCCCCGACCGGCCACGTGGGTGGCACCAACACCTCCCACGGGACTAACGTAACTCGTAGGAACTGACCCCGCAGCCGTGGGTCTCCCGGTTTGAGAATACGACCGTAATTTGCGTATTTCTACACTTAAGCAAAACATGGCGTTAAAGGGTGAAAACTTGAAACAGCCCCCGAACGGCCCCGTGGGTGGCACCAACACCTCCCACGGGACCAACATAACTCGTAGGAACTGACCCCGCAGCCGCGGGAGTCCCGGTTTGAATGTAATACGGTAATTTGTATATTTCAAGACTTAGGATTAAAAACATGACCTTAAAGGGTGAAAACTCGAAACAGCCCCCGAACGGCCACATGGGTGGCACCAACACCTCCCACGGGACCAACGTAACTCGTAGGAACTGACCCCGCAGCCGCGGGTCTCCCGGTTTGAGAATACGATCGTAATTTGCGTATTTCTACACTTAAGCAAAACATGGCGTTAAAGGGTGAAAACTCGAAACAGCACCCGAACGGCCCCGTGGGTGGCACCAACACCTCCCACGGGACCAACATAACTCGTAGGAACTGACCCCGCAGCCGCGAGAATCCCGGTTTGAGAGTAATACGATAATTTGTATATATCAAGACTTAGGCTTAAAAACATTACGTGAAACGGTGAAATCTCGAAACAGCCCCCGAACGGCCCCGTGGGTGGCACCAACACCTCCCACGGGACCAACATAACTCGTAGGAACTGACCCCGCAGCCGCGGGAGTCCCGGTTTGAGAATACGACCGTAATTTGCGTATTTCTACACTTAAGCAAAACATGGCGTTAAAGGGTGAAAACTCGAAACAGCCCCCGAACGGCCCCGTGGGTGGCACCAACACCTCCCACGGGACCAACATAACTCGTAGGAACTGAACCCGCAGCCGCGGGAATCCCGGTTTGAGAGTAATACGATAATTTGTATATTTCAAGACTTAGGCTTAAAAACATGACCGTAAAGGGTGAAAACTCGAAACAGCCCCCGAACGGCTACGTGGGTGGCACCAACACCTCCCACGGGACCAACGTAACTCGTAGGAACTGACCCCGTAGCCGCGGGTCTCCCGGTTTGAGAATACGACCGTAATTTGCGTGTTTCTACACTTAAGCAAAACATGGCGTTAAAGGGTGAAAACTCGAAACAGCCCCCGAACGGCCCCGTGGGTGGCACCAACACCTCCCACGGGACCAACATAACTCGTAGGAACTGACCCCGCAGCCGCGAGAATCCCGGTTTGAGAGTAATACGATAATTTGTATATATCAAGACTTAGGCTTAAAAACATTACGTGAAACGGTGAAATCTCGAAACAGCCCCCGAACGGCCCCGTGGGTGGCACCAACACCTCCCACAGGGCCAACATAACTCGTAGGAACTAACCCCGCAGCCGCGGGAGTCCCGGTTTGAGAATACGACCGTAATTTGCGTATTTCTACACTTAAGCAAAACATGGCGTTAAAGGGTGAAAACTCGAAACAGCCCCCGAACGGCCCCGTGGGTGGCACCAACACCTCCCACGGGACCATCATAACTCGTAGGAACTGACCCCGCAGCCGCGGGAGTCCCGGTTTGAATGTAATACGGTAATTTGTATATTTCAAAACTTAGGCTTAAAAACATGACCTTAAAGGGTGAAAACTCGAAACAGCCCCCGAACGGCCACGTGGGTGGCACCAACACCTCCCACGGGACCAACGTAACTCGTAGGAACTGACCCCGCAGCCGCGGGTCTCCCGGTTTGAGAATACGACCGTAATTTGCATATTTCTATACTTAAGCAAAACATGGCGTTAAAGGGTGAAAACTCGAAACAGCCCCCGAACGGCCCCGTGGGTGGCACCAACACCTCCCACAAGACCAACATAACTCGTAGGAACTGACCCCGCAGCCGCGGGTCTCCCGGTTTGAGAATACGACCGTAATTTGCATATTTCTATACTTAAGCAAAACATGGCGTTAAAGGGTGAAAACTCGAAACAGCCCCCGAACGGCCCCGTGGGTGGCACCAACACCTCCCACAAGACCAACATAACTCGTAGGAACTGACCCCGCAGCCGCGGGAATCCCGATTTGAGAGTAATACGATAATTTGTATATTTCAAGACTTAGGCTTAAAAACATGACCTTAAAGGGTGAAAACTCGAAACAGCCCCCGAACGGCCACGTGGGTGGCACCAACACCTCCCACGGGACCAACGTAACTCGTAGGAACTGACCCCGCAGCCGCGGGTCTCCCGGTTTGAGAATACGACCGTAATTTGCGTATTTCTACACTTAAGCAAAATATGGCTTTAAAGGGTGAAAACTCGAAACAGCCCCCGAACGGCCCCGTGGGTGGCACCAACACCTCCCACGGGACAAACATAACTCTTAGGAACTGACCCCGCAGCCGCGGGAGTCTCGGTTTGAAAGTAATAGTGTAATTTGTATATTTCAAGACTTAGGCTTAAAAACATGACCTTAAATTGTGAAAACTCGAAACAGCCCCCGAACGGCCACGTGGGTGGCACCAACACCTCCCACGGGACTAACGTAACTCGTAGGACCTGACCCCGCAGCCGCGGGTCTCCCGGTTTGAGAATACGACCGTAATTTGCGTATTTCTACACTTAAGCAAAACATGGCGTTAAAGGGTGAAAACTCGAAACAGCCCCCGAACGGCCCCGTGGGTGGCACCAACACCTCCCACGGGACCAACATAACTCGTAGGAACTGACCCCGCAGCCGCGAGAATCCCGGTTTGAGAGTAATACGATAATTTGTATATTTCAAGACTTAGGCTTAAAAACATTACGTGAAACGGTGAAATCTCGAAACAGCCCCCGAACGGCCCCGTGGGTGGCACCCACACCTCCCACGGGACCAACATAACTCGTAGGAACTGACCCCACAGCCGCGGGACTCCCGGTTTGAGAATACGACCGTAATTTGCGTATTTCTACACTTAAGCAAAACATGGCGTTAAAGGGTGAAAACTCGAAACAGCCCCCGAACGGCCCCGTGGGTGGCACCAACACCTCCCACGGGACCAACATAACTCGTAGGAACTGACCCCGCAGCCACGGGAGTCCCGGTTTGAAAGTAATACGGTAATTTGTATATATCAAGACTTAGGCTTAAAAACATGACCGTAAAGGGTGAAAACTCGAAACAGCCCCCGAACGGCCACGTGGGTGGCACCAACACCTCCCACGGGACCAACGTAACTCGTAGGAACTGACCCCGCAGCAGTGGGTCTCCCGGTTTGAGAATACGACCGTAATTTGCGTATTTCTACACTTAAGCAAAACATGGCGTTAAAGGGTGAAAACTCGAAACAGCCCCCGAACGGCCCCGTGGGTGGCACCAACACCTCCCACGGGACCAACATAACTCGTAGGAACTGACCCCGCAGCCGCGGGAGTCCCGGTTTGAATGTAATACGGTAATTTGTATATTTCAAAACATAGGCTTAAAAACATGACCTTAAAGGGTGAAAACTCGAAACAGCCCCCGAACGGCCACGTGGGTGGCACCAACACCTCCCACGGGACCAACGTAACTCGTAGGAACTGACCCCGCAGCCCCGGGTCTCCCGGTTTGAGAATACGACCGTAATTTGTGTATTTCTACACTTAAGCAAAACATGGCGTTAAAGGGTGAAAACTCGAAACAGCCCCCGAACAGTCCCGTGGGTGGCACCAACACCTCCCACGGGACCAACATAACTCGTAGGAACTGACCCCGCAGCCGCGGGAGTCCCAGTTTGAAAGTAATACGGTAATTTGTATATTTCAAGACTTAGGCTTAAAAACATGACCTTAAATTGTGAAAACTCGCAACAGCCCCCGAACGGCCACATGGGTGGCACCAACACCTCCCACGGGACCAACGTAACTCGTAGGAACTGACCCCGCAGCCGCGGGTCTCCCGGTTTGAGAATACGACCGTAATTTGCATATTTCTACACTTAAGCAAAACATGGCGTTAAAGGGTGAAAACTCGAAACAGCCCCCGAACGGCCCCGTGGGTGGCACCAACACCTCCCACGGGACCAACATAACTCGTAGGAACTGAACCCGCAGCCGCCGGAATCCCGGTTTGAGAGTAATACGATAATTTGTATATTTCAAGACTTAGGCTTAAAAACATTACGTGAAACGGTGAAAACTCGAAACAGCCCCCGAACGGCCCCGTGGGTGGCACCAACACCTCCCACGGGGCCAACATAACTCGTAGGAACTAACCCCGCAGCCGCGGGAGTCCCGGTTTGAGAATACGACCGTAATTTGCGTATTTCTACACTTAAGCAAAACATGGCGTTAAAGGGTGAAAACTCGAAACAGCACCCGAACGGCCCCGTGGGTGGCACCAACACCTCCCACGGGACCAACATAACTCGTAGGAACTGACTCCGCAGCCGCGGGAGTCCCGGTTTGAATGTAATACGGTAATTTGTATATTTCAAGACTTAGGCTTAAAAACATGACCTTAAAGGGTGAAAACTCGAAACAGCCCCCGAACGGCCACGTGGGTGGCACCAACACCTCCCACGGGACCAACGTAACTCGTAGGAACTGACCCCGCAGCCGTGGGTCTCCCGGTTTGAGAATACGACCGTAATTTGCGTATTTCTACACTTAAGCAAAATATGGCGTTAAAGGGTGAAAACTCGAAACAACCCCCGAACGGCCCCGTGGGTGGCACCAACACCTCCCACGGGACAAACATAACTCGTAGGAACTGACCCCGCAGCCGCGGGAGTCCCGGTTTGAAAGTAATACGGTAATTTGTATATTTCAAGACTTAGGCTTAAAAACATGACCTTAAAGGGTGAAAACTCGAAACAGCCCCCGAACGGCCACGTGGGTGGCACCAACACCTCCCACGGGACCAACGTAACTCGTAGGAACTGACCCCGCAGCAGTGGGTCTCCCGGTTTGAGAATACGACCGTAATTTGCGTATTTCTACACTTAAGCAAAACATGGCGTTAAAGGGTGAAAACTCGAAACAGCCCCCGAACGGCCCCGTGGGTGGCACCAACACCTCCCACGGGACCAACATAACTCGTAGGAACTGACCCCGCAGCCGCGAGAATCCCGGTTTGAGAGTAATACGATAATTTGTATATTTCAAGACTTAGGCTTAAAAACATTACGTGAAACGGTGAAATCTTGAAACAGCCCCCGAACGGCCCCGTGGGTGGCACCCACACCTCCCACGGGACCAACATAACTCGTAGGAACTGACCCCACAGCCGCGGGACTCCCGGTTTGAGAATACGACCGTAATTTGCGTATTTCTACACTTAAGCAAAACATGGCGTTAAAGGGTGAAAACTCGAAACAGCCCCCGAACGGCCCCGTGGGTGGCACCAACACCTCCCACGGGACCAACATAACTCGTAGGAACTGACCCCGCAGCCACGGGAGTCCTGGTTTGAAAGTAATACGGTAATTTGTATATTTCAAGACTTAGGCTTAAAAACATGACCGTAAAGGGTGAAAACTCGAAACAGCCCCCGAACGGCCACGTGGGTGGCACCAACATCTCCCACGGGACCAACGTAACTCGTAGGAACTGACCCCGCAGCAGTGGGTCTCCCGGTTTGAGAATACGACCGTAATTTGCGTATTTCTACACTTAAGCAAAACATGGCGTTAAAGGGTGAAAACTCAAAACAGCCCCCGAACGGCCCCGTGGGTGGCACCAACACCTCCCACGGGACCAACATAACTCGTAGGAACTGACCCCGCAGCCGCGGGAGTCCCGGTTTGAATGTAATACGGTAATTTGTATATTTCAAAACTTAGGCTTAAAAACATGACCTTAAAGGGTGAAAACTCGAAACAGCCCCCGAACGGCCACGTGGGTGGCACCAACACCTCCCACGGGACCAACCTAACTCGTAGGAACTGACCCCGCAGCCGCGGGTCTCCCGGTTTGAGAATACGACCGTAATTTGTGTATTTCTACACTTAAGAAAAACATGGCGTTAAAGGGTGAAAACTCGAAACAGCCCCCGAACAGCCCCGTGGGTGGCACCAACACCTCCCACGGGACCAACATAACTCGTAGGAACTGACCCCGCAGCCGCGGGAGTCCCAGTTTGAAAGTAATACGGTAATTTGTATATTTCAAGACTTAGGCTTAAAAACATGACCTTAAATTGTGAAAACTCGCAACAGCCCCCGAACGGCCACATGGGTGGCACCAACACCTCCCACGGGACCAACGTAACTCGTAGGAACTGACCCCGCAGCCGCGGGTCTCCCGGTTTGAGAATACGACCGTAATTTGCATATTTCTACACTTAAGCAAAACATGGCGTTAAAGGGTGAAAACTCGAAACAGCCCCCGAACGGCCCCGTGGGTGGCACCAACACCTCCCACGGGACCAACATAACTCGTAGGAACTGAACCCGCAGCCGCCGGAATCCCGGTTTGAGAGTAATACGATAATTTGTATATTTCAAGACTTAGGCTTAAAAACATTACGTGAAACGGTGAAAACTCGAAACAGCCCCCGAACGGCCCCGTGGGTGGCACCAACACCTCCCACGGGGCCAACATAACTCGTAGGAACTAACCCCGCAGCCGCGGGAGTCCCGGTTTGAGAATACGACCGTAATTTGCGTATTTCTACACTTAAGCAAAACATGGCGTTAAAGGGTGAAAACTAGAAACAGCACCCGAACGGCCCCTTGGGTGGCACCAACACCTCCCACGGGACCAACATAACTCGTAGGAACTGACTCCGCAGCCGCGGGAGTCCCGGTTTGAATGTAATACGGTAATTTGTATATTTCAAGACTTAGGCTTAAAAACATGACCTTAAAGGGTGAAAACTCGAAACAGCCCCCGAACGGCCACGTGGGTGGCACCAACACCTCCCACGGGACCAACGTAACTCGTAGGAACTGACCCCGCAGCCGTGGGTCTCCCGGTTTGAGAATACGACCGTAATTTGCGTATTTCTACACTTAAGCAAAATATGGCGTTAAAGGGTGAAAACTCGAAACAACCCCCGAACGGCCCCGTGGGTGGCACCAACACCTCCCACGGGACAAAGATAACTCGTAGGAACTGACCCCGCAGCCGCGGGAGTCCCGGTTTGAAAGTAATACGGTAATTTGTATATTTCAAGACTTAGGCTTAAAAACATGACCTTAAATTGTGAAAACTCGAAACAGCCCCCGAACGGCCACGTGGGTGGCACCAACACCTCCCACGGGACCAACGTAACTCGTAGGAACTGACCCCGCAGCCGCGGGTCTCCCGGTTTGAGAATACGACCGTAATTTGCGTATTTCTACACTTAAGCAAAACATGGCGTTAAAGGGTGAAAACTCGAAACAGCACCCGAACGGCCCCGTGGGTGGCACCAACACCTCCCACGGGACCAACATAACTCGTAGGAACTGACCCCGCAGCCGCGAGAATCCCGGTTTGAGAGTAATACGATAATTTGTATATATCAAGACTTAGGCTTAAAAACAATACGTGAAACGGTGAAATCTCGAAACAGCCCCCGAACGGCCCCGTGGGTGGCACCAACACCTCCCACAGGGCCAACATAACTCGTAGGAACTAACCCCGCAGCCGCGGGAGTCCCGGTTTGAGAATACGACCGTAATTTGCGTATTTCTACACTTAAGCAAAACATGGCTTTAAAGGGTGAAAACTCGAAACAGCCCCCGAACGGCCCCGTGGGTGGCACCAACACCTCCCACGGGACCAACATAACTCGTAGGAACTGACCCCGCAGCCGCGGGAGTCCCGGTTTGAATGTAATACGGTAATTTGTATATTTCAAGACTTAAGCTTAAAAACATGACCTTAAAGGGTGAAAACTCGAAACAGCCCCCGAACGGTCACGTGGGTGGCACCAACACCTCCCACGGGACCAACGTAACTCGTAGGAACTGACCCCGCAGCCGCGGGTCTCCCGGTTTGAGAATACGATCGTAATTTGCGTATTTCTACACTTAAGCAAAACATGGCGTTAAAGGGTGAAAACTCCAAACAGCCCCCGAACGGCCCCGTGGGTGGCACCAACACCTCCCACGGGACCAACATAACTCGTAGGAACTGACCCCGCAGCCGCGGGAGTCCCGGTTTGAAAGTAATACGGTAATTTGTATATTTCAAGACTTAGGCTTAAAAACATGACCGTAAAGGGTGAAAACTCGAAACAGCCCCCGAACGGCCACGTGGGTGGCACCAACATCTCCCACGGGACCAACGTAACTCGTAGGAACTGACCCCGCAGCCGCGGGTCTCCCGGTTTGAGAATACGACCGTAATTTGTGTATTTCTACACTTAAGCAAAACATGGCGTTAAAGGGTGAAAACTCGAAACAGCCCCCGAACAGCCCCGTGGGTGGCACCAACACCTCCCACGGGACCAACATAACTCGTAGGAACTGACCCCGCAGCCGCGGGAGTCCCGGTTTGAAAGTAATACGGTAATTTGTATATTTCAAGACTTAGGCTTAAAAACATGACCTTAAATTGTGAAAACTCGCAACAGCCCCCGAACGGCCACATGGGTGGCACCAACAGCTCCCACGGGACCAACGTAACTCGTAGGAACTGACCCCGCAGCCGCGGGTCTCCCGGTTTGAGAATACGACCGTAATTTGCATATTTCTACACTTAAGCAAAACATGGCGTTAAAGGGTGAAAACTCGAAACAGCCCCCGAACGGCCCCGTGGGTGGCACCAACACCTCCCACGGGACCAACATAACTCGTAGGAACTGAACCCGCAGCCGCCGGAATCCCGGTTTGAGAGTAATACGATAATTTGTATATTTCAAGACTTAGGCTTAAAAACATTACGTGAAACGGTGAAAACTCGAAACAGCCCCCGAACGGCCCCGTGGGTGGCACCAACACCTCCCACGGGGCCAACATAACTCGTAGGAACTAACCCCGCAGCCGCGGGAGTCCCGGTTTGAGAATACGACCGTAATTTGCGTATTTCTACACTTAAGCAAAACATGGCGTTAAAGGGTGAAAACTCGAAACAGAACCCGAACGGCCCCGTGCGTGGCACCAACACCTCCCACGGGACCAACATAACTCGTAGGAACTGACCCCGCAGCCGCGGGAGTCCCGGTTTGAATGTAATACGGTAATTTGTATATTTCAAGACTTAGGCTTAAAAACATGACCTTAAAGGGTGAAAACTCGAAACAGCCCCCGAACGGCCACGTGGGTGGCACCAACACCTCCCACGGGACCAACGTAACTCGTAGGAACTAACCCCGCAGCCGCGGGTCTCCCGGTTTGAGAATACGATCGTAATTTGCGTATTTCTACACTTAAGCAAAACATGGCGTTAAAGGGTAAAAACTTGAAACAGCCCCCGAACGGCCCCGTGGGTGGCACCAACACCTCCCACGGGACAAACATAACTCGTAGGACCTGACCCCGCAGCCGCGGGAGTCCCGGTTTGAAAGTAATACGGTAATTTGTATATTTCAAGACTTAGGCTTAAAAACATGACCTTAAATTGTGAAAACTCGAAACAGCCCCCGAACGGCCACGTGGGTGGCACCAACACCTCCCACGGGACCAACGTAACTCGTAGGAACTGACCCCGCAGCCGCGGGTCTCCCGGTTTGAGAATACGACCGTAATTTGGGTATTTCTACACTTAAGCAAAACATGGCGTTAAAGGGTGAAAACTCGAAACAGCACCCGAACGGCCCCGTGGGTGGCACCAACACCTCCCACGGGACCAACATAACTCGTAGGAACTGACCCCGCAGCCGCGAGAATCCCGGTTTGAGAGTAATACGATAATTTGTATATATCAAGACTTAGGCTTAAAAACAATACGTGAAACGGTGAAATCTCGAAACAGCCCCCGAACGGCCCCGTGGGTGGCACCAACACCTCCCACAGGGCCAACATAACTCGTAGGAACTAACTCCGCAGCCGCGGGAGTCCCGGTTTGAGAATACGACCGTAATTTGCGTATTTCTACACTTAAGCAAAACATGGCTTTAAAGGGTGAAAACTCGAAACAGCCCCCGAACGGCCCCGTGGGTGGCACCAACACCTCCCACGGGACCAACATAACTCGTAGGAACTGACCCCGCAGCCGCGGGAGTCCCGGTTTGAATGTAATACGGTAATTTGTATATTTCAAGACTTAGGCTTAAAAACATGACCTTAAAGGGTGAAAACTCGAAACAGCCCCCGAACGGCCACGTGGGTGGCACCAACACCTCCCACGGGACCAACGTAACTCGTAGGAACTGACCCCGCAGCCGCGGGTCTCCCGGTTTGAGAATACGATCGTAATTTGCGTATTTCTACACTTAAGCAAAACATGGCGTTAAAGGGTGAAAACTCGAAACAGCCCCCGAACGGCCCCGTGGGTGGCACCAACACCTCCCACGGGACCAACATAACTCGTAGGAACTGACCCCGCAGCCGCGGGAGTCCCGGTTTGAAAGTAATACGGTAATTTGTATATTTCAAGACTTAGGCTTAAAAACATGACCGTAAAGGGTTAAAACTCGAAACAGCCCCCGAACGGCCACGTGGGTGGCACCAACACCTCCCACGGGACCAACGTAACTCGTAGGAACTGACCCCGCAGCCGTGGGTCTCCCGGTTTGAGAATACGACCGTAATTTGCGTATTTCTACACTTAAGCAAAACATGGCGTTAAAGGGTGAAAACTTGAAACAGCCCCCGAACGGCCCCGTGGGTGACACCAACACCTCCCACGGGACCAACATAACTCGTAGGAACTGACCCCGCAGCCGCGGGAGTCCCGGTTTGAATGTAATACGATAATTTGTATATTTCAAGACTTAGGCTTAAAAACATGACTTTAAAGGGTGAAAACTCGAAACAGCCCCCGAACGGCCACGTGGGTGGCACCAACACCTCCCACGGGACCAACGTAACTCGTAGGAACTGACCCCGCAGCCGCGGGTCTCCCGGTTTGAGAATACGATCGTAATTTGCATATTTCTACACTTAAGCAAAACATGGCGTTAAAGGGTGAAAACTCGAAACAGCCCCCGAACGGCCCCGTGGGTGGCACCAACACCTCCCACGGGACCAACATAACTCGTAGGAACTGACCCCGCAGCCGCGGGAGTCCCGGTTTGAAAGTAATACGGTAATTTGTATATTTCAAGACTTAGGCTTAAAAACATGACCTTAAATTGTGAAAACTCGAAACAGCCCCCGAACGGCCACGTGGGTGGCACCAACACCTCCCACGGGACCAACGTAACTCGTAGGAACTGACCCCGCAGCCGTGGGTCTCCCGGTTTGAGAATACGACCGTAATTTGCGTATTTCTACACTTAAGCAAAACATGGCGTTAAAGGGTGAAAACTTGAAACAGCCCCCGAACGGCCCCGTGGGTGGCACCAACACCTCCCACGGGACCAACATAACTCGTAGGAACTGACCCCGCAGCCGCGGGAGTCCCGGTTTGAATGTAATACGGTAATTTGTATATTTCAAGACTTAGGCTTAAAAACATGACCTTAAAGGGTGAAAACTCGAAACAGCCCCCGAACGGCCACATGGGTGGCACCAACACCTCCCACGGGACCAACGTAACTCGTAGGAACTGACCCCGCAGCCGCGGGTCTCCCGGTTTGAGAATACGATCGTAATTTGCATATTTCTACACTTAAGCAAAACATGGCGTTAAAGGGTGAAAACTCGAAACAGCCCCCGAACGGCCCCGTGGGTGGCACCAACACCTCCCACGGGACCAACATAACTCGTAGGAACTGACCCCGCAGCCGCGAGAATCCCGGTTTGAGAGTAATACGATAATTTGTATATATCAAGACTTAGGCTTAAAAACATTACGTGAAACGGTGAAATCTCGAAACAGCCCCCAAACGGCCCCGTGGGTGGCACCAACACCTCTCACAGGGCCAACATAACTCGTAGGAACTAACCCCGCAGCCGCGGGAGTCCCGGTTTGAGAATACGACCGTAATTTGCGTATTTCTACACTTAAGCAAAACATGGCGTTAAAGGGTGAAAACTCGAAACAGCCCCCGAACGGCCCCGTGGGTGGCACCAACACCTCCCACGGGACCAACATAACTCGTAGGAACTGAACCCGCAGCCGCGGGAATCCCGGTTTGAGAGTAATACGATAATTTGTATATTTCAAGACTTAGGCTTAAAAACATGACCTTAAAGGGTGAAAACTCGAAACAGCCCCCGAACGGCCACGTGGGTGGCACCAACACCTCCCACGGGACCAACGTAACTCGTAGGAACTGACCCCGCAGCCGCGGGTCTCCCGGTTTGAGAATACGACCGTAATTTGCGTATTTCTACACTTAAGCAAAACATGGCGTTAAAGGATGAAAACTCGAAACAGCACCCGAACGGCCCCGTGGGTGGCACCAACACCTCCCACGGGACCAACATAACTCGTAGGAACTGACCCCGCAGCCGCGAGAATCCCGGTTTGAGAGTAATACGATAATTTGTATATATCAAGACTTAGCCTTAAAAACATTACGTGAAACGGTGAAATCTCGAAACAGCCCCCGAACGGCCCCGTGGGTGGCACCAACACCTCCCACAGGGCCAACATAACTCGTAGGAACTAACCCCGCAGCCGTGGGTCTCCCGGTTTGAGAATACGACCGTAATTTGCGTATTTCTACACTTAAGCAAAACATGGCGTTAAAGGGTGAAAACTTGAAACAGCCCCCGAACGGCCCCGTGGGTGGCACCAACACCTCCCACGGGACCAACATAACTCGTAGGAACTGACCCCGCAGCCGCGGGAGTCCCGGTTTGAATGTAATACGGTAATTTGTATATTTCAAGACTTAGGCTTAAAAACATGACCTTAAAGGGTGAAAACTCGAAACAGCCCCCGAACGGCCACATGGGTGGCACCAACACCTCCCACGGGACCAACGTAACTCGTAGGAACTGACCCCGCAGCCGCGGGTCTCCCGGTTTGAGAATACGATCGTAATTTGCATATTTCTACACTTAAGCAAAACATGGCGTTAAAGGGTGAAAACTCGAAACAGCCCCCGAACGGCCCCGTGGGTGGCACCAACACCTCCCACGGGACCAACATAACTCGTAGGAACTGACCCCGCAGCCGCGAGAATCCCGGTTTGAGAGTAATACGATAATTTGTATATATCAAGACTTAGGCTTAAAAACATTACGTGAAACGGTGAAATCTCGAAACAGCCCCCAAACGGCCCCGTGGGTGGCACCAACACCTCTCACAGGGCCAACATAACTCGTAGGAACTAACCCCGCAGCCGCGGGAGTCCCGGTTTGAGAATACGACCGTAATTTGCGTATTTCTACACTTAAGCAAAACATGGCGTTAAAGGGTGAAAACTCAAAACAGCCCCCGAACGGCCCCGTGGGTGGCACCAACACCTCCCACGGGACCAACATAACTCGTAGGAACTGAACCCGCAGCCGCGGGAATCCCGGTTTGAGAGTAATACGATAATTTGTATATTTCAAGACTTAGGCTTAAAAACATGACCTTAAAGGGTGAAAACTCGAAACAGCCCCCGAACGGCCACGTGGGTGGCACCAACACCTCCCACGGGACCAACGTAACTCGTAGGAACTGACCCCGCAGCCGCGGGTCTCCCGGTTTGAGAATACGACCGTAATTTGCGTATTTCTACACTTAAGCAAAACATGGCGTTAAAGGATGAAAACTCGAAACAGCACCCGAACGGCCCCGTGGGTGGCACCAACACCTCCCACGGGACCAACATAACTCGTAGGAACTGACCCCGCAGCCGCGAGAATCCCGGTTTGAGAGTAATACGATAATTTGTATATATCAAGACTTAGCCTTAAAAACATTACGTGAAACGGTGAAATCTCGAAACAGCCCCCGAACGGCCCCGTGGGTGGCACCAACACCTCCCACAGGGCCAACATAACTCGTAGGAACTAACCCCGCAGCCGCGGGAGTCCCAGTTTGAGAATACGACCGTAATTTGCGTATTTCTACACTTAAGCAAAACATGGCGTTAAAGGGTGAAAACTCGAAACAGCCTCCGAATGGCCCCGTGGGTGGCACCAACACCTCCCACGGGACCAACATAACTCGTAGGAACTGACCCCGCAGCCGCGGGAGTCCCGGTTTGAAAGTAATACGGTAATTTGTATATTTCAAGACTTAGGCTTAAAAACATGACCGTAAAGGGTGAAAACTCGAAACAGCCCTCGAACGGCCACGTGGGTGGCACCAACACCTCCCACGGGACCAACGTAACTCGTAGGAACTGACCCCGCAGCCGTGGGTCTCCCGGTTTGAGAATACGATCGTAATTTGCGTATTTCTACACTTAAGCAAAACATGGCGTTAAAGGGTGAAAACTTGAAACAGCCCCCGAACGGCCCCGTGGGTGGCACCAACACCTCCCACGGGACCAACATAACTCGTAGGAACTGACCCCGCAGCCGCGGGAGTCCCGGTTTGAATGTAATACGGTAATTTGTATATTTCAAGACTTAGGCTTAAAAACATGACCTTAAAGGGTGAAAACTCGAAACAGCCCCCGAACGGCCACGTGGGTGGCACCAACACCTCCCACGGGACCAACGTAACTCGTAGGAACTGACCCCGCAGCCGCGGGTCTCCCGGTTTGAGAATACGATCGTAATTTGCGTATTTCTACACTTAAGCAAAACATGGCGTTAAAGGGTGAAAACTTGAAACAGCCCCCGAACGGCCCCGTGGGTGGCACCAACACCTCCCACGGGACCATCATAACTCGTAAGAACTGACCCCGCAGCCGCGGGAGTCCCGGTTTGAATGTAATACGGTAATTTGTATATTTCAAGACTTAGGCTTAAAAACATGACCTTAAATTGTGAAAACTCGAAACAGCCCACGAACGGCCACGTGGGTGGCACCAACACCTCCCACGGGACCAACGTAACTCGTAGGAACTGACCCCGCAGCCGCGGGTCTCCCGGTTTGAGAATACGATCGTAATTTGCGTATTTCTACACTTAAGCAAAACATGGCGTTAAAGGGTGAAAACTCGAAACAGCACCCGAACGGCCCCGTGGGTGGCACCAACACCTCCCACGGGACCAACATAACTCGTAGGAACTGACCCCGCAGCCGCGGGAGTCCCGGTTTGAAAGTAATACGGTAATTTGTATATTTCAGGACTTAGGCTTAAAAACATGACCTTAAATTGTGAAAACTCGAAACAGCCCCCGAACGGCCACGTGGGTGGCACCAACACCTCCCACGGGACCAACGTAACTCGTAGGAACTGACCCCGTAGCCACGGGTCTCCCGGTTTGAGAATACGATCGTAATTTGCGTATTTCTACACTTAAGCAAAACATGGCGTTAAAGGGTGAAAACTCGAAACAGCACCCGAACGGCCACGTGGGTGGCACCAACACCTCCCACGGGACCAACATAACTCGTAGGAACTGACCCCGCAGCCGCGAGAATCCCGGTTTGAGAGTAATACGATAATTTGTATATATCAAGACTTAGGCTTAAAAACATTACGTGAAATGGTGAAATCTCGAAACAGCCCCCGAACGGCCCCGTGGGTGGCACCAACACCTTTCACAGGGCCAACATAACTCGTAGGAACTAACCCCGCAGCCGCGGGAGTCCCGGTTTGAGAATACGACCGTAATTTGCGTATTTCTACACTTAAGCAAAACATGGCGTTAAAGGGTGAAAACTCGAGACAGCCCCCGAACGGCCCCGTGGGTGGCACCAACACCTCCCACGGGACCAACATAACTCATAGGAACTGACCCCGCAGCCGCGGGTCTCCCGGTTTGAGAATACGACCGTAATTTGCGTATTTCTACACTTAAGCAAAACATGGCGTTAAAGGATGAAAACTCGAAACAGCACCCGAACGGCCCCGTGGGTGGCACCAACACCTCCCACGGGACCAACATAACTCGTAGGAACTGACCCCGCAGCCGCGAGAATCCCGGTTTGAGAGTAATACGATAATTTGTATATATCAAGACTTAGCCTTAAAAACATTACGTGAAACGGTGAAATCTCGAAACAGCCCCCGAACGGCCCCGTGGGTGGCACCAACACCTCCCACAGGGCCAACATAACTCGTAGGAACTAACCCCGCAGCCGCGGGAGTCCCAGTTTGAGAATACGACCGTAATTTGCGTATTTCTACACTTAAGCAAAACATGGCGTTAAAGGGTGAAAACTCGAAACAGCCCCCGAATGGCCCCGTGGGTGGCACCAACACCTCCCACGGGACCAACATAACTCGTAGGAACTGACCCCGCAGCCGCGGGAGTCCCGGTTTGAAAGTAATACGGTAATTTGTATATTTCAAGACTTAGGCTTAAAAACATGACCGTAAAGGGTGAAAACTCGAAACAGCCCTCGAACGGCCACGTGGGTGGCACCAACACCTCCCACGGGACCAACGTAACTCGTAGGAACTGACCCCGCAGCCGTGGGTCTCCCGGTTTGAGAATACGATCGTAATTTGCGTATTTCTACACTTAAGCAAAACATGGCGTTAAAGGGTGAAAACTGGAAACTGCCCCCGAACGGCCCCGTGGGTGGCACCAACACCTCCCACGGGACCAACATAACTCGTAGGAACTGACCCCGCAGCCGCGGGAGTCCCGGTTTGAATGTAATACGGTAATTTGTATATTTCAAGACTTAGGCTTAAAAACATGACCTTAAAGGGTGAAAACTCGACACAGCCCCCGAACGGCCACGTGGGTGGCACCAACACCTCCCACGGGACCAACGTAACTCGTAGGAACTGACCCCGCAGCCGCGGGTCTCCCGGTTTGAGAATACGATCGTAATTTGCGTATTTCTACACTTAAGCAAAACATGGCGTTAAAGGGTGAAAACTTGAAACAGCCCCCGAACGGCCCCGTGGGTGGCACCAACACCTCCCACGGGACCATCATAACTCGTAGGAACTGACCCCGCAGCCGCGGGAGTCCCGGTTTGAAAGTAATACGGTAATTTGTATATTTCAAGACTTAGGCTTAAAAACATGACCGTAAAGGGTGAAAACTCGAAACAGCCCTCGAACGGCCACGTGGGTGGCACCAACACCTCCCACGGGACCAACGTAACTCGTAGGAACTGACCCCGCAGCCGTGGGTCTCCCGGTTTGAGAATACGATCGTAATTTGCGTATTTCTACACTTAAGCAAAACATGGCGTTAAAGGGTGAAAACTTGAAACAGCCCCCGAACGGCCCCGTGGGTGGCACCAACACCTCCCACGGGACCAACATAACTCGTAGGAACTGACCCCGCAGCCGCGGGAGTCCCGGTTTGAATGTAATACGGTAATTTGTATATTTCAAGACTTAGGCTTAAAAACATGACCTTAAAGGGTGAAAACTCGAAACAGCCCCCGAACGGCCACGTGGGTGGCACCAACACCTCCCACGGGACCAACGTAACTCGTAGGAACTGACCCCGCAGCCGCGGGTCTCCCGGTTTGAGAATACGATCGTAATTTGCGTATTTCTACACTTAAGCAAAACATGGCGTTAAAGGGTGAAAACTTGAAACAGCCCCCGAACGGCCCCGTGGGTGGCACCAACACCTCCCACGGGACCATCATAACTCGTAAGAACTGACCCCGCAGCCGCGGGAGTCCCGGTTTGAATGTAATACGGTAATTTGTATATTTCAAGACTTAGGCTTAAAAACATGACCTTAAATTGTGAAAACTCGAAACAGCCCCCGAACGGCCACGTGGGTGGCACCAACACCTCCCACGGGACCAACGTAACTCGTAGGAACTGACCCCGCAGCCGCGGGTCTCCCGGTTTGAGAATACGATCGTAATTTGCGTATTTCTACACTTAAGCAAAACATGGCGTTAAAGGGTGAAAACTCGAAACAGCACCCGAACGGCCCCGTGGGTGGCACCAACACCTCCCACGGGACCAACATAACTCGTAGGAACTGACCCCGCAGCCGCGGGAGTCCCGGTTTGAAAGTAATACGGTAATTTGTATATTTCAGGACTTAGGCTTAAAAACATGACCTTAAATTGTGAAAACTCGAAACAGCCCCCGAACGGCCACGTGGGTGGCACCAACACCTCCCACGGGACCAACGTAACTCGTAGGAACTGACCCCGTAGCCACGGGTCTCCCGGTTTGAGAATACGATCGTAATTTGCGTATTTCTACACTTAAGCAAAACATGGCGTTAAAGGGTGAAAACTCGAAACAGCACCCGAACGGCCACGTGGGTGGCACCAACACCTCCCACGGGACCAACATAACTCGTAGGAACTGACCCCGCAGCCGCGAGAATCCCGGTTTGAGAGTAATACGATAATTTGTATATATCAAGACTTAGGCTTAAAAACATTACGTGAAATGGTGAAATCTCGAAACAGCCCCCGAACGGCCCCGTGGGTGGCACCAACACCTTTCACAGGGCCAACATAACTCGTAGGAACTAACCCCGCAGCCGCGGGAGTCCCGGTTTGAGAATACGACCGTAATTTGCGTATTTCTACACTTAAGCAAAACATGGCGTTAAAGGGTGAAAACTCGAGACAGCCCCCGAACGGCCCCGTGGGTGGCACCAACACCTCCCACGGGACCAACATAACTCATAGGAACTGACCCCGCAGCCGCGGGTCTCCCGGTTTGAGAATACGACCGTAATTTGCGTATTTCTACACTTAAGCAAAACATGGCGTTAAAGGATGAAAACTCGAAACAGCACCCGAACGGCCCCGTGGGTGGCACCAACACCTCCCACGGGACCAACATAACTCGTAGGAACTGACCCCGCAGCCGCGAGAATCCCGGTTTGAGAGTAATACGATAATTTGTATATATCAAGACTTAGCCTTAAAAACATTACGTGAAACGGTGAAATCTCGAAACAGCCCCCGAACGGCCCCGTGGGTGGCACCAACACCTCCCACAGGGCCAACATAACTCGTAGGAACTAACCCCGCAGCCGCGGGAGTCCCAGTTTGAGAATACGACCGTAATTTGCGTATTTCTACACTTAAGCAAAACATGGCGTTAAAGGGTGAAAACTCGAAACAGCCCCCGAATGGCCCCGTGGGTGGCACCAACACCTCCCACGGGACCAACATAACTCGTAGGAACTGACCCCGCAGCCGCGGGAGTCCCGGTTTGAAAGTAATACGGTAATTTGTATATTTCAAGACTTAGGCTTAAAAACATGACCGTAAAGGGTGAAAACTCGAAACAGCCCTCGAACGGCCACGTGGGTGGCACCAACACCTCCCACGGGACCAACGTAACTCGTAGGAACTGACCCCGCAGCCGTGGGTCTCCCGGTTTGAGAATACGATCGTAATTTGCGTATTTCTACACTTAAGCAAAACATGGCGTTAAAGGGTGAAAACTGGAAACTGCCCCCGAACGGCCCCGTGGGTGGCACCAACACCTCCCACGGGACCAACATAACTCGTAGGAACTGACCCCGCAGCCGCGGGAGTCCCGGTTTGAATGTAATACGGTAATTTGTATATTTCAAGACTTAGGCTTAAAAACATGACCTTAAAGGGTGAAAACTCGACACAGCCCCCGAACGGCCACGTGGGTGGCACCAACACCTCCCACGGGACCAACGTAACTCGTAGGAACTGACCCCGCAGCCGCGGGTCTCCCGGTTTGAGAATACGATCGTAATTTGCGTATTTCTACACTTAAGCAAAACATGGCGTTAAAGGGTGAAAACTTGAAACAGCCCCCGAACGGCCCCGTGGGTGGCACCAACACCTCCCACGGGACCATCATAACTCGTAGGAACTGACCCCGCAGCCGCGGGAGTCCCGGTTTGAATGTAATACGGTAATTTGTATATTTCAAGACTTAGGCTTAAAAACATGACCTTAAATTGTGAAAACTCGAAACAGCCCCCGAACGGCCACGTGGGTGGCACCAACACCTCCCACGGGACCAACGTAACTCGTAGGAACTGACCCCGCAGCCGCGGGTCTCCCGGTTTGAGAATACGATCGTAATTTGCGTATTTCTACACTTAAGCAAAACATGGCGTTAAAGGGTGAAAACTCGAAACAGCACCCGAACGGCCCCGTGGGTGGCACCAACACCTCCCACGGGACCAACATAACTCGTAGGAACTGACCCCGCAGCCGCGAGAATCCCGGTTTGAGAGTAATACGATAATTTGTATATATCAAGACTTAGCCTTAAAAACATTACGTGAAACGGTGAAATCTCGAAACAGCCCCCGAACGGCCCCGTGGGTGGCACCAACACCTCCCACAGGGCCAACATAACTCGTAGGAACTAACCCCGCAGCCGCGGGAGTCCCAGTTTGAGAATACGACCGTAATTTGCGTATTTCTACACTTAAGCAAAACATGGCGTTAAAGGGTGAAAACTCGAAACAGCCCCCGAATGGCCCCGTGGGTGGCACCAACACCTCCCACGGGACCAACATAACTCGTAGGAACTGACCCCGCAGCCGCGGGAGTCCCGGTTTGAAAGTAATACGGTAATTTGTATATTTCAAGACTTAGGCTTAAAAACATGACCGTAAAGGGTGAAAACTCGAAACAGCCCCCGAACGGCCACGTGGGTGGCACCAACACCTTCCACGGGACCAACGTAACTCGTAGGAACTGACCCCGCAGCCGTGGGTCTCCCGGTTTGAGAATACGATCGTAATTTGCGTATTTCTACACTTAAGCAAAACATGGCGTTAAAGGGTGAAAACTGGAAACAGCCCCCGAACGGCCCCGTGGGTGGCACCAACACCTCCCACGGGACCAACATAACTCGTAGGAACTGACCCCGCAGCCGCGGGAGTCCCGGTTTGAATGTAATACGGTAATTTGTATATTTCAAGACTTAGGCTTAAAAACATGACCTTAAAGGGTGAAAACTCGAAACAGCCCCCGAACGGCCACGTGGGTGGCACCAACACCTCCCACGGGACCAACGTAACTCGTAGGAACTGACCCCGCAGCCGCGGGTCTCCCGGTTTGAGAATACGATCGTAATTTGCGTATTTCTACACTTAAGCAAAACATGGCGTTAAAGGGTGAAAACTTGAAACAGCCCCCGAACGGCCCCGTGGGTGGCACCAACACCTCCCACGGGACCATCATAACTCGTAGGAACTGACCCCGCAGCCGCGGGAGTCCCGGTTTGAATGTAATACGGTAATTTGTATATTTCAAGACTTAGGCTTAAAAACATGACCTTAAATTGTGAAAACTCGAAACAGCCCCCGAACGGCCACGTGGGTGGCACCAACACCTCCCACGGGACCAACGTAACTCGTAGGAACTGACCCCGCAGCCGCGGGTCTCCCGGTTTGAGAATACGATCGTAATTTGCGTATTTCTACACTTAAGCAAAACATGGCGTTAAAGGGTGAAAACTCGAAACAGCAGCCGAACGGCCCCGTGGGTGGCACCAACACCTCCCACGGGACCAACATAACTCGTAGGAACTGACCCCGCAGCCGCGGGAGTCCCGGTTTGAATGTAATACGGTAATTTGTATATTTCAAGACTTAGGCTTAAAAACATGACCTTAAAGGGTGAAAACTCGAAACAGCCCCCGAACGGCCACATGGGTGGCACCAACACCTCCCACGGGACCAACGTAACTCGTAGGAACTGACCCCGTAGCCACGGGTCTCCCGGTTTGAGAATACGATCGTAATTTGCGTATTTCTACACTTAAGCAAAACATGGCGTTAAAGGGTGAAAACTCGAAACAGCACCCCAACGGCCCCGTGGGTGGCACCAACACCTCCCACGGGACCAACATAACTCGTAGGAACTGACCCCGCAGCCGCGAGAATCCCGGTTTGAGAGTAATACGATAATTTGTATATATCAAGACTTAGGCTTAAAAACATTACGTGAAATGGTGAAATCTCGAAACAGCCCCCGAACGGCCCCGTGGGTGGCACCAACACCTTTCACAGGGCCAACATAACTCGTAGGAACTAACCCCGCAGCCGCGGGAGTCCCGGTTTGAGAATACGACCGTAATTTGCGTATTTCTACACTTAAGCAAAACATGGCGTTAAAGGGTGAAAACTCGAGACAGCCCCCGAACGGCCCCGTGGGTGGCACCAACACCTCCCACGGGACCAACATAACTCATAGGAACTGACCCCGCAGCCGCGGGTCTCCCGGTTTGAGAATACGACCGTAATTTGCGTATTTCTACACTTAAGCAAAACATGGCGTTAAAGGATGAAAACTCGAAACAGCACCCGAACGGCCCCGTGGGTGGCACCAACACCTCCCACGGGACCAACATAACTCGTAGGAACTGACCCCGCAGCCGCGAGAATCCCGGTTTGAGAGTAATACGATAATTTGTATATATCAAGACTTAGCCTTAAAAACATTACGTGAAACGGTGAAATCTTGAAACAGCCCCCGAACGGCCCCGTGGGTGGCACCAACACCTCCCACAGGGCCAACATAACTCGTAGGAACTAACCCCGCAGCCGCGGGAGTCCCAGTTTGAGAATACGACCGTAATTTGCGTATTTCTACACTTAAGCAAAACATGGCGTTAAAGGGTGAAAACTCGAAACAGCCCCCGAATGGCCCCGTGGGTGGCACCAACACCTCCCACGGGACCAACATAACTCGTAGGAACTGACCCCGCAGCCGCGGGAGTCCCGGTTTGAAAGTAATACGGTAATTTGTATATTTCAAGACTTAGGCTTAAAAACATGACCGTAAAGGGTGAAAACTCGAAACAGCCCTCGAACGGCCACGTGG
This sequence comes from Sambucus nigra, assembly GCA_949130495.1. NCBI lineage: Eukaryota > Viridiplantae > Streptophyta > Magnoliopsida > Dipsacales > Adoxaceae > Sambucus > Sambucus nigra. Next base: position 380,197,080 of record OX422220.1, on the reverse strand, counting down.
GTGGCACCAACACCTCCCACGGGACCAACGTAACTCGTAGGAACTGACCCCGCAGCCGTGGGTCTCCCGGTTTGAGAATACGATCGTAATTTGCGTATTTCTACACTTAAGCAAAACATGGCGTTAAAGGGTGAAAACTGGAAACAGCCCCCGAACGGCCCCGTGGGTGGCACCAACACCTCCCACGGGACCAACATAACTCGTAGGAACTGACCCCGCAGCCGCGGGAGTCCCGGTTTGAATGTAATACGGTAATTTGTATATTTCAAGACTTAGGCTTAAAAACATGACCTTAAAGGGTGAAAACTCGAAACAGCCCCCGAACGGCCACGTGGGTGGCACCAACACCTCCCACGGGACCAACGTAACTCGTAGGAACTGACCCCGCAGCCGCGAGAATCCCGGTTTGAGAGTAATACGATAATTTGTATATATCAAGACTTAGCCTTAAAAACATTACGTGAAACGGTGAAATCTTGAAACAGCCCCCGAACGGCCCCGTGGGTGGCACCAACACCTCCCACAGGGCCAACATAACTCGTAGGAACTAACCCCGCAGCCGCGGGAGTCCCAGTTTGAGAATACGACCGTAATTTGCGTATTTCTACACTTAAGCAAAACATGGCGTTAAAGGGTGAAAACTCGAAACAGCCCCCGAATGGCCCCGTGGGTGGCACCAACACCTCCCACGGGACCAACATAACTCGTAGGAACTGACCCCGCAGCCGCGGGAGTCCCGGTTTGAAAGTAATACGGTAATTTGTATATTTCAAGACTTAGGCTTAAAAACATGACCGTAAAGGGTGAAAACTCGAAACAGCCCTCGAACGGCCACGTGGGTGGCACCAACACCTCCCACGGGACCAACGTAACTCGTAGGAACTGACCCCGCAGCCGTGGGTCTCCCGGTTTGAGAATACGATCGTAATTTGCGTATTTCTACACTTAAGCAAAACATGGCGTTAAAGGGTGAAAACTGGAAACAGCCCCCGAACGGCCCCGTGGGTGGCACCAACACCTCCCACGGGACCAACATAACTCGTAGGAACTGACCCCGCAGCCGCGGGAGTCCCGGTTTGAATGTAATACGGTAATTTGTATATTTCAAGACTTAGGCTTAAAAACATGACCTTAAAGGGTGAAAACTCGAAACAGCCCCCGAACGGCCACGTGGGTGGCACCAACACCTCCCACGGGACCAACGTAACTCGTAGGAACTGACCCCGCAGCCGCGGGTCTCCCGGTTTGAGAATACGATCGTAATTTGCGTATTTCTACACTTAAGCAAAACATGGCGTTAAAGGGTGAAAACTTGAAACAGCCCCCGAACGGCCCCGTGGGTGGCACCAACACCTCCCACGGGACCATCATAACTCGTAGGAACTGACCCCGCAGCCGCGGGAGTCCCGGTTTGAATGTAATACGGTAATTTGTATATTTCAAGACTTAGGCTTAAAAACATGACCTTAAATTGTGAAAACTCGAAACAGCCCCCGAACGGCCACGTGGGTGGCACCAACACCTCCCACGGGACCAACGTAACTCGTAGGAACTGACCCCGCAGCCGCGGGTCTCCCGGTTTGAGAATACGATTGTAATTTGTGTATTTCTACACTTAAGCAAAACATGGCGTTAAAGGGTGAAAACTCGAAACAGCACCCGAACGGCCCCGTGGGTGGCACCAACACCTCCCACGGGACCAACATAACTCGTAGGAACTGACCCCGCAGCCGCGGGAGTCCCGGTTTGAATGTAATACGGTAATTTGTATATTTCAAGACTTAGGCTTAAAAACATGACCTTAAAGGGTGAAAACTCGAAACAGCCCCCGAACGGCCACATGGGTGGCACCAACACCTCCCACGGGACCAACGTAACTCGTAGGAACTGACCCCGTAGCCACGGGTCTCCCGGTTTGAGAATACGATCGTAATTTGCGTATTTCTACACTTAAGCAAAACATGGCGTTAAAGGATGAAAACTCGAAACAGCACCCGAACGGCCCCGTGGGTGGCACCAACACCTCCCACGGGACCAACATAACTCGTAGGAACTGACCCCGCAGCCGCGAGAATCCCGGTTTGAGAGTAATACGATAATTTGTATATATCAAGACTTAGCCTTAAAAACATTACGTGAAACGGTGAAATCTCGAAACAGCCCCCGAACGGCCCCGTGGGTGGCACCAACACCTCCCACAGGGCCAACATAACTCGTAGGAACTAACCCCGCAGCCGCGGGAGTCCCAGTTTGAGAATACGACCGTAATTTGCGTATTTCTACACTTAAGCAAAACATGGCGTTAAAGGGTGAAAACTCGAAACAGCCCCCGAATGGCCCCGTGGGTGGCACCAACACCTCCCACGGGACCAACATAACTCGTAGGAACTGACCCCGCAGCCGCGGGAGTCCCGGTTTGAAAGTAATACGGTAATTTGTATATTTCAAGACTTAGGCTTAAAAACATGACCGTAAAGGGTGAAAACTCGAAACAGCCCTCGAACGGCCACGTGGGTGGCACCAACACCTCCCACGGGACCAACGTAACTCGTAGGAACTGACCCCGCAGCCGTGGGTCTCCCGGTTTGAGAATATGATCGTAATTTGCGTATTTCTACACTTAAGCAAAACATGGCGTTAAAGGGTGAAAACTTGAAACAGCCCCCGAACGGCCCCGTGGGTGGCACCAACACCTCCCACGGGACCAACATAACTCGTAGGAACTGACCCCGCAGCCGCGGGAGTCCCGGTTTGAATGTAATACGGTAATTTGTATATTTCAAGACTTAGGCTTAAAAACATGACCTTAAAGGGTGAAAACTCGAAACAGCCCCCGAACGGCCACGTGGGTGGCACCAACACCTCCCACGGGACCAACGTAACTCGTAGGAACTGACCCCGGAGCCGCGGGTCTCCCGGTTTGAGAATACGATCGTAATTTGCGTATTTCTACACTTAAGCAAAACATGGCGTTAAAGGGTGAAAACTTGAAACAGCCCCCGAACGGCCCCGTGGGTGGCACCAACACCTCCCACGGGACCATCATAACTCGTAAGAACTGACCCCGCAGCCGCGGGAGTCCCGGTTTGAATGTAATACGGTAATTTGTATATTTCAAGACTTAGGCTTAAAAACATGACCTTAAATTGTGAAAACTCGAAACAGCCCCCGAACGGCCACGTGGGTGGCACCAACACCTCCCACGGGACCAACGTAACTCGTAGGAACTGACCCCGCAGCCGCGGGTCTCCCGGTTTGAGAATACGATCGTAATTTGCGTATTTCTACACTTAAGCAAAACATGGCGTTAAAGGGTGAAAACTCGAAACAGCACCCGAACGGCCCCGTGGGTGGCACCAACACCTCCCACGGGACCAACATAACTCGTAGGAACTGACCCCGCAGCCGCGGGAGTCCCGGTTTGAATGTAATACGGTAATTTGTATATTTCAAGACTTAGGCTTAAAAACATGACCTTAAAGGGTGAAAACTCGAAACAGCCCCCGAACGGCCACATGGGTGGCACCAACACCTCCCACGGGACCAACGTAACTCGTAGGAACTGACCCCGCAGCCGCGGGTCTCCCGGTTTGAGAATACGATCGTAATTTGCATATTTCTACACTTAAGCAAAACATGGCGTTAAAGGGTGAAAACTCGAAACAGCCCCCGAACGGCCCCGTGGGTGGCACCAACACCTCCCACGGGACCAACATAACTCGTAGGAACTGACCCCGCAGCCGCGAGAATCCCGGTTTGAGAGTAATACGATAATTTGTATATATCAAGACTTAGGCTTAAAAACATTACGTGAAACGGTGAAATCTCGAAACAGCCCCCGAACGGCCCCGTGGGTGGCACCAACACCTCTCACAGGGCCAACATAACTCGTAGGAACTAACCCCGCAGCCGCGGGAGTCCCGGTTTGAGAATACGACCGTAATTTGCGTATTTCTACACTTAAGCAAAACATGGCGTTAAAGGGTGAAAACTCGAAACAGCCCCCGAACGGCCCCGTGGGTGGCACCAACACCTCCCACGGGACCAACATAACTCGTAGGAACTGAACCCACAGCCGCGGGAATCCCGGTTTGAGAGTAATACGATAATTTGTATATTTCAAGACTTAGGCTTAAAAACATGACCTTAAAGGGTGAAAACTCGAAACAGCCCCCGAACGGCCACGTGGGTGGCACCAACACCTCCCACGGGACCAACGTAACTCGTAGGAACTGACCCCGCAGCCGCGGGTCTCCCGGTTTGAGAATACGACCGTAATTTGCGTATTTCTACACTTAAGCAAAACATGGCGTTAAAGGATGAAAACTCGAAACAGCACCCGAACGGCCCCGTGGGTGGCACCAACACCTCCCACGGGACCAACATAACTCGTAGGAACTGACCCCGCAGCCGCGAGAATCCCGGTTTGAGAGTAATACGATAATTTGTATATATCAAGACTTAGCCTTAAAAACATTACGTGAAACGGTGAAATCTCGAAACAGCCCCCGAACGGCCCCGTGGGTGGCACCAACACCTCCCACAGGGCCAACATAACTCGTAGGAACTAACCCCGCAGCCGCGGGAGTCCCAGTTTGAGAATACGACCGTAATTTGCGTATTTCTACACTTAAGCAAAACATGGCGTTAAAGGGTGAAAACTCGAAACAGCCCCCGAATGGCCCCGTGGGTGGCACCAACACCTCCCACGGGACCAACATAACTCGTAGGAACTGACCCCGCAGCCGCGGGAGTCCCGGTTTGAAAGTAATACGGTAATTTGTATATTTCAAGACTTAGGCTTAAAAACATGACCGTAAAGGGTGAAAACTCGAAACAGCCCCCGAACGGCCACGTGGGTGGCACCAACACCTCCCACGGGACCAACGTAACTCGTAGGAACTGACCCCGCAGCCGTGGGTCTCCCGGTTTGAGAATACGATCGTAATTTGCGTATTTCTACACTTAAGCAAAACATGGCGTTAAAGGGTGAAAACTTGAAACAGCCCCCGAACGGCCCCGTGGGTGGCACCAACACCTCCCACGGGACCAACATAACTCGTAGGAACTGACCCCGCAGCCGCGGGAGTCCCGGTTTGAATGTAATACGGTAATTTGTATATTTCAAGACTTAGGCTTAAAAACATGACCTTAAAGGGTGAAAACTCGAAACAGCCCCCGAACGGCCACGTGGGTGGCACCAACACCTCCCACGGGACCAACGTAACTCGTTGGAACTGACCCCGCAGCCGCGGGTCTCCCGGTTTGAGAATACGATCGTAATTTGCGTATTTCTACACTTAAGCAAAACATGGCGTTAAAGGGTGAAAACTTGAAACAGCCCCCGAACGGCCCCGTGGGTGGCACCAACACCTCCCACGGGACCATCATAACTCGTAGGAACTGACCCCGCAGCCGCGGGAGTCCCGGTTTGAATGTAATACGGTAATTTGTATATTTCAAGACTTAGGCTTAAAAACATGACCTTAAATTGTGAAAACTCGAAACAGCCCCCGAACGGCCACGTGGGTGGCACCAACACCTCCCACGGGACCAACGTAACTCGTAGGAACTGACCCCGCAGCCGCGGGTCTCCCGGTTTGAGAATACGATCGTAATTTGCGTATTTCTACACTTAAGCAAAACATGGCGTTAAAGGGTGAAAACTCGAAACAGCACCCGAACGGCCCCGTGGGTGGCACCAACACCTCCCACGGGACCAACATAACTCGTAGGAACTGACCCCGCAGCCGCGGGAGTCCCGGTTTGAATGTAATATGGTAATTTGTATATTTCAAGACTTAGGCTTAAAAACATGACCTTAAAGGGTGAAAACTCGAAACAGCCCCCGAACGGCCACATGGGTGGCACCAACACCTCCCACGGGACCAACGTAACTCGTAGGAACTGACCCCGTAGCCGCGGGTCTCCCGGTTTGAGAATACGATCGTAATTTGCGTATTTCTACACTTAAGCAAAACATGGCGTTAAAGGGTGAAAACTCGAAACAGCACCCGAACGGCCCCGTGGGTGGCACCAACACCTCCCACGGGACCAACATAACTCGTAGGAACTGACCCCGCAGCCGCGAGAATCCCGGTTTGAGAGTAATACGATAATTTGTATATATCAAGACTTAGGCTTAAAAACATTACGTGAAATGGTGAAATCTCGAAACAGCCCCCGAACGGCCCCGTGGGTGGCACCAACACCTTTCACAGGGCCAACATAACTCGTAGGAACTAACCCCGCAGCCGCGGGAGTCCCGGTTTGAGAATACGACCGTAATTTGCGTATTTCTACACTTAAGCAAAACATGGCGTTAAAGGGTGAAAACTCGAGACAGCCCCCGAACGGCCCCGTGGGTGGCACCAACACCTCCCACGGGACCAACATAACTCGTTGGAACTGAACCCGCAGCCGCGGGAATCCCGGTTTGAGAGTAATACGATAATTTGTATATTTTTAGACTTAGGCTTAAAAACATGACCTTAAAGGGTGAAAACTCGAAACAGCCCCCGAACGGCCACGTGGGTGGCACCAACACCTCCCACGGGACCAACGTAACTCGTAGGAACTGACCCCGCAGCCGCGGGTCTCCCGGTTTGAGAATACGACCGTAATTTGCGTATTTCTACACTTAAGCAAAACATGGCGTTAAAGGGTGAAAACTCGAAACAGCACCCGAACGGCCCCGTGGGTGGCACCAACACCTCCCACGGGACCAACATAACTCGTAGGAACTGACCCCGCAGCCGCGAGAATCCCGGTTTGAGAGTACTACGATAATTTGTATATATCAAGACTTAGGCTTAAAAACATTACGTGAAACGGTGAAATCTCGAAACAGCCCCCGAACGGCCCCGTGGGTGGCACCAACACCTCCCACAGGGCCAACATAACTCGTAAGAACTAACCCCGCAGCCGCGGGAGTCCCGGTTTGAGAATACGACCGTAATTTGCGTATTTCTACACTTAAGCAAAACATGGCGTTAAAGGGTGAAAACTCGAAACAGCCCCCGAACGGCCCCGTGGGTGGCACCAACACCTCCCACGGGACCATCATAACTCGTAGGAACTGACCCCGCAGCCGCGGGAGTCCCGGTTTGAATGTAATACGGTAATTTGTATATTTCAAGACTTAGGCTTAAAAACATGACCTTAAAGGGTGAAAACTCGGAACAGCCCCCGAACGGCCACGTGGGTGGCACCAACACCTCCCACGGGACCAACGTAACTCGTAGGAACTGACCCCGCAGCCGCGGGTCTCCCGGTTTGAGCTTACGACCGTAATTTGTGTATTTCTACACTTAAGCAAAACATGGCGTTAAAGGGTGAAAAACTCGAAACAGCCCCCGAACGGCCCCGTGGGTGGCACCAACACCTCCCACGGGACCAACATAACTCGTAGGAACTGACCCCGCAGCCGCGGGAGTCCCGGTTTGAAAGTAATACGGTAATTTGTATATTTCAAGACTTAGGCTTAAAAACATTGCCGTAAAGGGTGAAAACTCGAAATAGCCCCCGAACGGCCACGTGGGTGGCACCAACACCTCCCACGGGACCAACGTAACTCGTAGGAACTGACCCCGCAGCCGTGGGTCTCCCGGTTTGAGAATACGATCGTAATTTGCGTATTTCTACACTTAAGCAAAACATGGCGTTAAAGGGTGAAAACTTGAAACAGCCCCCGAACGGCCCCGTGGGTGGCACCAACACCTCCCACGGGACCAACATAACTCGTAGGAACTGACCCCGCAGCCGCGGGAGTCCCGGTTTGAATGTAATACGGTAATTTGTATATTTCAAGACTTAGGCTTAAAAACATGACCTTAAAGGGTGAAAACTCGAAACAGCCCCCGAACGGCCACGTGGGTGGCACCAACACCTCTCACGGGACCAACGTAACTCGTAGGAACTGACCCCGCAGCCGCGGGTCTCCCGGTTTGAGAATACGATCGTAATTTGCATATTTCTACACTTAAGCAAAACATGGCGTTAAAGGGTGAAAACTCGAAACAGCCCCCGAACGGCCCCGTGGGTGGCACCAACACCTCCCACGGGACCAACATAACTCGTAGGAACTGACCCCGCAGCCGCGAGAATCCCGGTTTGAGAGTAATACGATAATTTGTATATATCAAGACTTAGGCTTAAAAACATTACGTGAAACGGTGAAATCTCGAAACAGCCCCCGAACGGCCCCGTGGGTGGCACCAACACCTCTCACAGGGCCAACATAACTCGTAGGAACTAACCCCGCAGCCGCGGGAGTCCCGGTTTGAGAATACGACCGTAATTTGCGTATTTCTACACTTAAGCAAAACATGGCGTTAAAGGGTGAAAACTCGAAACAGCCCCCGAACGGCCCCGTGGGTGGCACCAACACCTCCCACGGGACCAACATAACTCGTAGGAACTGAACCCGCAGCCGCGGGAATCCCGGTTTGAGAGTAATACGATAATTTGTATATTTCAAGACTTAGGCTTAAAAACATGACCTTAAAGGGTGAAAACTCGAAACAACCCCCGAACGGCCACGTGGGTGGCACCAACACCTCCCACGGGACCAACGTAACTCGTAGGAACTGACCCCGCAGCCGCGGGTCTCCCGGTTTGAGAATACGACCGTAATTTGCGTATTTCTACACTTAAGCAAAACATGGCGTTAAAGGATGAAAACTCGAAACAGCACCCGAACGGCCCCGTGGGTGGCACCAACACCTCCCACGGGACCAACATAACTCGTAGGAACTGACCCCGCAGCCGCGAGAATCCCGGTTTGAGAGTAATACGATAATTTGTATATATCAAGACTTAGCCTTAAAAACATTACGTGAAATGGTGAAATCTCGAAACAGCCCCCGAACGGCCCCGTGGGTGGCACCAACACCTCCCACAGGGCCAACATAACTCGTAGGAACTAACCCCGCAGCCGCGGGAGTCCCAGTTTGAGAATACGACCGTAATTTGCGTATTTCTACACTTAAGCAAAACATGGCGTTAAAGGGTGAAAACTCGAAACAGCCCCCGAATGGCCCCGTGGGTGGCACCAACACCTCCCACGGGACCAACATAACTCGTAGGAACTGACCCCGCAGCCGCGGGAGTCCCGGTTTGAAAGTAATACGGTAATTTGTATATTTCAAGACTTAGGCTTAAAAACATGACCGTAAAGGGTGAAAACTCGAAACAGCCCCCGAACGGCCACGTGGGTGGCACCAACACCTCCCACGGGACCAACGTAACTCGTAGGAACTGACCCCGCAGCCGTGGGTCTCCCGGTTTGAGAATACGATTGTAATTTGCGTATTTCAACCCTTAAGCAAAACATGGCGTTAAAGGGTGAAAACTTGAAACAGCCCCCGAACGGCCCCGTGGGTGGCACCAACACCTCCCACGGGACCAACATAACTCGTAGGAACTGACCCCGCAGCCGCGGGAGTCCCGGTTTGAATGTAATACGGTAATTTGTATATTTCAAGACTTAGGCTTAAAAACATGACCTTAAAGGGTGAAAACTCGAAATAGCCCCCGAACGGCCACGTGGGTGGCACCAACACCTCCCACGGGACCAACGTAACTCGTAGGAACTGACCCCGCAGCCGCGGGTCTCCCGGTTTGAGAATACGATCGTAATTTGCGTATTTCTACACTTAAGCAAAACATGGCGTTAAAGGGTGAAAACTTGAAACAGCCCCCGAACGGCCCCGTGGGTGGCACCAACACCTCCCACGGGACCATCATAACTCGTAGGAACTGACCCCGCAGCCGCGGGAGTCCCGGTTTGAATGTAATACGGTAATTTGTATATTTCAAGACTTAGGCTTAAAAACATGACCTTAAATTGTGAAAACTCGAAACAGCCCCCGAACGGCCACGTGGGTGGCACCAACACCTCCCACGGGACCAACGTAACTCGTTGGAACTGACCCCGCAGCCGCGGGTCTCCCGGTTTGAGAATACGATCGTAATTTGCGTATTTCTACACTTAAGCAAAACATGGCGTTAAAGGGTGAAAACTCGAAACAGCACCCGAACGGCCCCGTGGGTGGCACCAACACCTCCCACGGGACCAACATAACTCGTAGGAACTGACCCCGCAGCCGCGGGAGTCCCGGTTTGAATGTAATACGGTAATTTGTATATTTCAAGACTTAGGCTTAAAAACATGACCTTAAAGGGTGAAAACTCGAAACAGCCCCCGAACGGCCACATGGGTGGCACCAACACCTCCCACGGGACCAACGTAACTCGTAGGAACTGACCCCGTAGCCGCGGGTCTCCCGGTTTGAGAATACGATCGTAATTTGCGTATTTCTACACTTAAGCAAAACATGGCGTTAAAGGGTGAAAACTCGAAACAGCACCCGAACGGCCCCGTGGGTGGCACCAACACCTCCCACGGGACCAACATAACTCGTAGGAACTGACCCCGCAGCCGCGAGAATCCCGGTTTGAGAGTAATACGATAATTTGTATATATCAAGACTTAGGCTTAAAAACATTACGTGAAATGGTGAAATCTCGAAACAGCCCCCGAACGGCCCCGTGGGTGGCACCAACACCTTTCACAGGGCCAACATAACTCGTAGGAACTAACCCCGCAGCCGCGGGAGTCCCGGTTTGAGAATACGACCGTAATTTGCGTATTTCTACACTTAAGCAAAACATGGCGTTAAAGGGTGAAAACTCGAGACAGCCCCCGAACGGCCCCGTGGGTGGCACCAACACCTCCCACGGGACCAACATAACTCGTAGGAACTGAACCCGCAGCCGCGGGAATCCCGGTTTGAGAGTAATACGATAATTTGTATATTTTAAGACTTAGGCTTAAAAACATGACCTTAAAGGGTGAAAACTCGAAACAGCCCCCGAACGGCCACGTGGGTGGCACCAACACCTCCCACGGGACCAACGTAACTCGTAGGAACTGACCCCGCAGCCGCGGGTCTCCCGGTTTGAGAATACGACCGTAATTTGCGTATTTCTACACTTAAGCAAAACATGGCGTTAAAGGGTGAAAACTCGAAACAGCACCCGAACGGCCCCGTGGGTGGCACCAACACCTCCCACGGGACCAACATAACTCGTAGGAACTGACCCCGCAGCCGCGAGAATCCCGGTTTGAGAGTAATACGATAATTTGTATATATCAAGACTTAGGCTTAAAAACATTACGTGAAACGGTGAAATCTCGAAACAGCCCCCGAACGGCCCCGTGGGTGGCACCAACACCTCCCACAGGGCCAACACAACTCGTAAGAACTAACCCCGCAGCCGCGGGAGTCCCGGTTTGAGAATACGACCGTAATTTGCGTATTTCTACACTTAAGCAAAACATGGCGTTAAAGGGTGAAAACTCGAAACAGCCCCCGAACGGCCCCGTGGGTGGCACCAACACCTCCCACGGGACCATCATAACTCGTAGGAACTGACCCCGCAGCCGCGGGAGTCCCGGTTTGAATGTAATACGGTAATTTGTATATTTCAAGACTTAGGCTTAAAAACATGACCTTAAAGGGTGAAAACTCGAAACAGCCCCCGAACGGCCATGTGGGTGGCACCAACACCTCCCACGGGACCAACGTAACTCGTAGGAACTGACCCCGCAGCCGTGGGTCTCCCGGTTTGAGAATACGACCGTAATTTGCGTATTTCTACACTTAAGCAAAACATGGCGTTAAAGGGTGAAAACTTGAAACAACCCCCGAACGGCCCCGTGGGTGGCACCAACACCTCCCACGGGACCAACATAACTCGTAGGAACTGACCCCGCAGCCGCGGGAGTCCCGGTTTGAATGTAATACGGTAATTTGTATATTTCAAGACTTAGGCTTAAAAACATGACCTTAAAGGGTGAAAACTCGAAACAGCCCCCGAACGGCCACGTGGGTGGCACCAACACCTCCCACGGGACCAACGTAACTCGTAGGAACTGACCCCGCAGCCGCGGGTCTCCCGGTTTGAGAATACGATCGTAATTTGCGTATTTTTACACTTAAGCAAAACATGGCGTTAAAGGGTGAAAACTCGAAACAGCACCCGAACGGCCCCGTGGGTGGCACCAACACCTCCCACGGGACCAACATAACTCGTAGGAACTGACCCCGCAGCCGCGAGAATCCCAGTTTGACAGTAATACGATAATTTGTATATATCAAGACTTAGGCTTAAAAACATTACGTGAAACGGTGAAATCTCGAAACAGCCCCCGAACGGCCCCGTGGGTGGCACCAACACCTCCCACAGGGCCAACATAACTCGTAGGAACTAACCCCGCAGCCGCGGGAGTCCCGGTTTGAGAATACGACCGTAATTTGCGTATTTCTACACTTAAGCAAAACATGGCGTTAAAGGGTGAAACTCGAAACAGCCCCCGAACGGCCCCGTGGGTGGCACCAACACCTCCCACGGGACCAACATAACTCGTAGGAACTGACCCCGCAGCCGCGGGAGTCCCGGTTTGAAAGTAATACGGTAATTTGTATATTTCAAGACTTAGGCTTAAAAACATGACCGTAAAGGGTGAAAACTCGAAACAGCCCCCGAACGGCCACGTGGGTGGCACCAACACCTCCCACGGGACCAACGTAACTCTTAGGAACTGACCCCGCAGCCGTGGGTCTCCCGGTTTGAGAATACGACCGTAATTTGCGTATTTCTACACTTAAGCAAAACATGGCGTTAAAGGGTGAAAACTTGAAACAGCCCCCGAACGGCCCCGTGGGTGGCACCAACACCTCCCACGGGACCAACATAACTCGTAGGAACTGACCCCGCAGCCGCGGGAGTCTCGGTTTGAATGTAATACGGTAATTTGTATATTTCAAGACTTAGGCTTAAAAACATGACCTTAAACGGTGAAAACTCGAAACAGCCCCCGAACGGCCACGTGGGTGGCACCAACACCTCCCACGGGACCAACGTAACTCGTAGGAACTGACCCCGCAGCCGCGGGTCTCCCGGTTTGAGAATACGACCGTAATTTGCGTATTTCTACACATAAGCAAAACATGGCGTTAAAGGGTGAAAACTCAAAACAGCACCCGAACGGCCCCGTGGGTGGCACCAACACCTCCCACGGGACCAACATAACTCGTAGGAACTGACCCCGCAGCCGCGAGAATCCCGGTTTGAGAGTAATACGATAATTTGTATATATCAAGACTTAGGCTTAAAAACATTACGTGAAACGGTGAAATCTCGAAACAGCCCCCGAACGGCCCCGTGGGTGGCACCAACACCTCCCACAGGGCCAACATAACTCGTAGGAACTAACCCCGCAGCCGCGGGAGTCCCGGTTTGAGAATACGACCGTAATTTGCGTATTTCTACACTTAAGTAAAACATGGCGTTAAAGGGTGAAAACTCGAAACAGCCCCCGAACGGCCCCGTGGGTGGCACCAACACCTCCCACGGGACCAACTTAACTCGTAGGAACTGACCCCGCAGCCGCGGGAGTCCCGATTTGAATGTAATACGGTAATTTGTATATTTCAAGACTTAGGCTTAAAAACATGACCTTAAAGGGTGAAAACTCGAAACAGCCCCCGAACGGCCACGTGGGTGGCACCAACACCTCCCACGGGACCAACGTAACTCGTAGGAACTGACCCCGCAGCCGCGGGTCTCCCGGTTTGAGAATACGATCGTAATTTGCGTATTTCTACACTTAAGCAAAACATGGCGTTAAAGGGTGAAAACTCGAAACAGCCCCCGAACGGCCCCGTGGTTGGCACCAACACCTCCCACGGGACCAACATAACTCGTAGGAACTGAACCCGCAGCCGCGGGAATCCCGGTTTGAGAGTAATACGATAATTTGTATATTTCAAGACTTAGGCTTAAAAACATTACGTGAAACGGTGACAACTCGAAACAGCCCCCGAACGGCCCCGTGGGTGGCACCAACACCTCCCACGGGGCCAACATAATTCGTAGGAACTAACCCCGCAGTCGCGGGAGTCCCGGTTTGAGAATACGACCGTAATTTGCGTATTTCTACACTTAAGTAAAACATGGCGCTAAAGGGTGAAAACTTGAAACAGCCCCCGAACGGCCCCGTGGGTGGCACCAGCACCTCCCACGGGACCAACATAACTCGTAGGAACTGACCCCGCAGCCGCGGGAGTCCCGATTTGAATGTAATACGGTAATTTGTATATTTCAAGACTTAGGCCGAAAAACATGACCTTAAAGGGTGAAAACTCGAAACAGCCCCCGAACGGCCACGTGGGTGGCACCAACACCTCCCACGGGACCAACGTAACTCGTAGGAACTGACCCCGCAGCCGCGGGTCTCCCGGTTTGAGAATACGATCGTAATTTGCGTATTTCTACACTTAAGCAAAACATGGCGTTAAAGGGTGAAAACTCGAAACAGCCCCCGAACGGCCCCGTGGTTGGCACCAACACCTCCCACGGGACCAACATAACTCGTAGGAACTGAACCCGCAGCCGCGGGAATCCCGGTTTGAGAGTAATACGATAATTTGTATATTTCAAGACTTAGGCTTAAAAACATTACGTGAAACGGTGACAACTCGAAACAGCCCCCGAACGGCCCCGTGGGTGGCACCAACACCTCCCACGGGGCCAACATAATTCGTAGGAACTAACCCCGCAGCCGCGGGAGTCCCGGTTTGAGAATACGACCGTAATTTGCGTATTTCTACACTTACGCAAAACATGGCGTTAAAGGGTGAAAACTCGAAACAGCCCCCGAACGGCCCCGTGGGTGGCACCAACACCTCCCACGGGACCAACGTAACTCGTAGGAACTGACCCCGCAGCCGTGGGTCTCCCGGTTTGAGAATACGACCGTAATTTGCGTATTTCTACACTTAAGCAAAACATGGCGTTAAAGGGTGAAAACTTGAAACAGCCCCCGAACGGCCCCGTGGGTGGCACCAACACCTCCCACGGGACCAACATAACTCGTAGGAACTGACCCCGCAGCCGCGGGAGTCTCGGTTTGAATGTAATACGGTAATTTGTATATTTCAAGACTTAGGCTTAAAAACATGACCTTAAAGGGTGAAAACTCGAAACAGCCCCCGAACGGCCACGTGGGTGGCACCAACACCTCCCACGGGACCAACGTAACTCGTAGGAACTGACCCCGCAGCCGCGGGTCTTCCGGTTTGAGAATACGACCGTAATTTGCGTATTTCTACACATAAGCAAAACATGGCGTTAAAGGGTGAAAACTCAAAACAGCACCCGAACGGCCCCGTGGGTGGCACCAACACCTCCCACGGGACCAACGTAACTCGTAGGAACTGACCCCGCAGCCGTGGGTCTCCCGGTTTGAGAATACGACCGTAATTTGCGTATTTCTACACTTAAGCAAAACATGGCGTTAAAGGGTGAAAACTTGAAACAGCCCCCGAACGGCCCCGTGGGTGGCACCAACACCTCCCACGGGACCAACATAACTCGTAGGAACTGACCCCGCAGCCGCGGGAGTCCCGGTTTGAATGTAATACGGTAATTTGTATATTTCAAGACTTAGGCTTAAAAACATGACCTTAAAGGGTGAAAACTCGAAACAGCCTCCGAACGGCCACGTGGGTGGCACCAACACCTCCCACGGGACCAACGTAACTCGTAGGAACTGACCCCGCAGCCGCGGGTCTCCCGGTTTGAGAATACGATCATAATTTGCGTATTTTTACACTTAAGCAAAACATGGCGTTAAAGGGTGAAAACTCGAAACAGCACCCGAACGGCCCCGTGGGTGGCACCAACACCTCCCACGGGACCAACATAACTCGTAGGAACTGACCCCGCAGCCGCGAGAATCCCAGTTTGAGAGTAATACGATAATTTGTATATATCAAGACTTAGGCTTCAAAACATTACGTGAAACGGTGAAATCTCGAAACAGCCCCCGAACGGCCCCGTGGGTGGCACCAACACCTCCCACAGGGCCAACATAACTCGTAGGAACTAACCCCGCAGCCGCGGGAGTCCCGGTTTGAGAATACGACCGTAATTTGCGTATTTCTACACTTAAGCAAAACACTGCGTTAAAGGGTGAAACTCGAAACAGCCCCCGAACGGCCCCGTGGGTGGCACCAACACCTCCCACGGGACCAACATAACTCGTAGGAACTGACCCCGCATCCGCGGGAGTCCCGGTTTGAAAGTAATACGGTAATTTGTATATTTCAAGACTTAGGCTTAAAAACATGACCGTAAAGGGTGAAAACTCGAAACAGCCCCCGAACGGCCACGTGGGTGGCACCAACACCTCCCACGGGACCAACGTAACTCTTAGGAACTGACCCCGCAGCCGTGGGTCTCCCGGTTTGAGAATACGACCGTAATTTGCGTATTTCTACACTTAAGCAAAACATGGCGTTAAAGGGTGAAAACTTGAAACAGCCCCCGAACGGCCCCGTGGGTGGCACCAACACCTCCCACGGGACCAACATAACTCGTAGGAACTGACCCCGCAGCCGCGGGAGTCTCGGTTTGAATGTAATACGGTAATTTGTATATTTCAAGACTTAGGCTTAAAAACATGACCTTAAACGGTGAAAACTCGAAACAGCCCCCGAACGGCCACGTGGGTGGCACCAACACCTCCCACGGGACCAACGTAACTCGTAGGAACTGACCCCGCAGCCGCGGGTCTCCCGGTTTGAGAATACGACCGTAATTTGCGTATTTCTACACATAAGCAAAACATGGCGTTAAAGGGTGAAAACTCAAAACAGCACCCGAACGGCCCCGTGGGTGGCACCAACACCTCCCACGGGACCAACATAACTCGTAGGAACTGACCCCGCAGCCGCGAGAATCCCGGTTTGAGAGTAATACGATAATTTGTATATATCAAGACTTAGGCTTAAAAACATTACGTGAAACGGTGAAATCTCGAAACAGCCCCCGAACGGC
Source organism: Sambucus nigra (assembly GCA_949130495.1). NCBI lineage: Eukaryota > Viridiplantae > Streptophyta > Magnoliopsida > Dipsacales > Adoxaceae > Sambucus > Sambucus nigra. The sequence goes on along the minus strand of OX422220.1, from coordinate 380,180,172 downwards.
CCTGTGGGTGGCACCAACACCTCCCACAGGGCCAACATAACTCGTAGGAACTAACCCCGCAGCCGCGGGAGTCCCGGTTTGAGAATACGACCGTAATTTGCGTATTTCTACACTTAAGCAAAACATGGCGTTAAAGGGTGAAACTCGAAACAGCCCCCGAACGGCCCCGTGGGTGGCACCAACACCTCCCACGGGACCAACATAACTCGTAGGAACTGACCCCGCAGCCGCGGGAGTCCCGGTTTCAAAGTAATACGGTAATTTGTATATTTCAAGACTTAGGCTTAAAAACATGACCGTAAAGGGTGAAAACTCGAAACAGCCCCCGAACGGCCACGTGGGTGGCACCAACACCTCCCACGGGACCAACGTAACTCTTAGGAACTGACCCCGCAGCCGTGGGTCTCCCGGTTTGAGAATACGACCGTAATTTGCGTATTTCTACACTTAAGCAAAACATGGCGTTAAAGGGTGAAAACTTGAAACAGCCCCCGAACGGCCCCGTGGGTGGCACCAACACCTCCCACGGGACCAACATAACTCGTAGGAACTGACCCCGCAGCCGCGGGAGTCTCGGTTTGAATGTAATACGGTAATTTGTATATTTCAAGACTTAGGCTTAAAAACATGACCTTAAACGGTGAAAACTCGAAACAGCCCCCGAACGGCCACGTGGGTGGCACCAACACCTCCCACGGGACCAACGTAACTCGTAGGAACTGACCCCGCAGCCGCGGGTCTCCCGGTTTGAGAATACGACCGTAATTTGCGTATTTCTACACATAAGCAAAACATGGCGTTAAAGGGTGAAAACTCAAAACAGCACCCGAACGGCCCCGTGGGTGGCACCAACACCTCCCACGGGACCAACATAACTCGTAGGAACTGACCCCGCAGCCGCGAGAATCCCGGTTTGAGAGTAATACGATAATTTGTATATATCAAGACTTAGGCTTAAAAACATTACGTGAAACGGTGAAATCTCGAAACAGCCCCCGAACGGTCCCGTGGGTGGCACCAACACCTCCCACAGGGCCAACATAACTCGTAGGAACTAACCCCGCAGCCGCGGGAGTCCCGGTTTGAGAATACGACCGTAATTTGCGTATTTCTACACTTAAGTAAAACATGGCGTTAAAGGGTGAAAACTCGAAACAGCCCCCGAACGGCCCCGTGGGTGGCACCAACACCTCCCACGGGACCAACATAACTCGTAGGAACTGACCCCGCAGCCGCGGGAGTCCCGATTTGAATGTAATACGGTAATTTGTATATTTCAAGACTTAGGCTTAAAAACATGACCTTAAAGGGTGAAAACTCGAAACAGCCCCCGAACGGCCACGTGGGTGGCACCAACACCTCCCACGGGACCAACGTAACTCGTAGGAACTGACCCCGCAGCCGCGGGTCTCCCGGTTTGAGAATACGATCGTAATTTGCGTATTTCTACACTTAAGCAAAACATGGCGTTAAAGGGTGAAAACTCGAAACAGCCCCCGAACGGCCCCGTGGTTGGCACCAACACCTCCCACGGGACCAACATAACTCGTAGGAACTGAACCCGCAGCCGCGGGAATCCCGGTTTGAGAGTAATACGATAATTTGTATATTTCAAGACTTAGGCTTAAAAACATTACGTGAAACGGTGACAACTCGAAACAGCCCCCGAACGGCCCCGTGGGTGGCACCAACACCTCCCACGGGGCAAACATAATTCGTAGGAACTAACCCCGCAGTCGCGGGAGTCCCGGTTTGAGAATACGACCGTAATTTGCGTATTTCTACACTTAAGTAAAACATGGCGCTAAAGGGTGAAAACTCGAAACAGCCCCCGAACGGCCCCGTGGGTGGCACCAGCACCTCCCACGGGACCAACATAACTCGTAGGAACTGACCCCGCAGCCGCGGGAGTCCCGATTTGAATGTAATACGGTAATTTGTATATTTCAAGACTTAGGCCGAAAAACATGACCTTAAAGGGTGAAAACTCGAAACAGCCCCCGAACGGCCACGTGGGTGGCACCAACACCTCCCACGGGACCAACGTAACTCGTAGGAACTGACCCCGCAGCCGCGGGTCTCCCGGTTTGAGAATACGATCGTAATTTGCGTATTTCTACACTTAAGCAAAACATGGCGTTAAAGGGTGAAAACTCGAAACAGCCCCCGAACGGCCCCGTGGTTGGCACCAACACCTCCCACGGGACCAACATAACTCGTAGGAACTGAACCCGCAGCCGCGGGAATCCCGGTTTGAGAGTAATACGATAATTTGTATATTTCAAGACTTAGGCTTAAAAACATTACGTGAAACGGTGACAACTCGAAACAGCCCCCGAACGGCCCCGTGGGTGGCACCAACACCTCCCACGGGGCCAACATAATTCGTAGGAACTAACCCCGCAGCCGCGGGAGTCCCGGTTTGAGAATACGACCGTAATTTGCGTATTTCTACACTTACGCAAAACATGGCGTTAAAGGGTGAAAACTCGAAACAGCCCCCGAACGGCCCCGTGGGTGGCACCAACACCTCCCACGGGACCAACGTAACTCGTAGGAACTGACCCCGCAGCCGTGGGTCTCCCGGTTTGAGAATACGACCGTAATTTGCGTATTTCTACACTTAAGCAAAACATGGCGTTAAAGGGTGAAAACTTGAAACAGCCCCCGAACGGCCCCGTGGGTGGCACCAACACCTCCCACGGGACCAACATAACTCGTAGGAACTGACCCCGCAGCCGCGGGAGTCTCGGTTTGAATGTAATACGGTAATTTGTATATTTCAAGACTTAGGCTTAAAAACATGACCTTAAAGGGTGAAAACTCGAAACAGCCCCCGAACGGCCACGTGGGTGGCACCAACACCTCCCACGGGACCAACGTAACTCGTAGGAACTGACCCCGCAGCCGCGGGTCTCCCGGTTTGAGAATACGACCGTAATTTGCGTATTTCTACACATAAGCAAAACATGGCGTTAAAGGGTGAAAACTCAAAACAGCACCCGAACGGCCCCGTGGGTGGCACCAACACCTCCCACGGGACCAACATAACTCGTAGGAACTGACCCCGCAGCCGCGAGAATCCCGGTTTGAGAGTAATACGATAATTTGTATATATCAAGACTTAGGCTTAAAAACATTACGTGAAACGGTGAAATCTCGAAACAGCCCCCGAACGGCCCCGTGGGTGGCACCAACACCTCCCACAGGGCCAACATAACTCGTAGGAACTAACCCCGTAGCCGCGGGAGTCCCGGTTTGAGAATACGACCGTAATTTGCGTATTTCTACACTTAAGTAAAACATGGCGTTAAAGGGTGAAAACTCGAAACAGCCCCCGAACGGCCCCGTGGGTGGCACCAACACCTCCCACGGGACCAACATAACTCGTAGGAACTGACCCCGCAGCCGCGGGAGTCCCGATTTGAATGTAATACGGTAATTTGTATATTTCAAGACTTAGGCTTAAAAACATGACCTTAAAGGGTGAAAACTCGAAACAGCCCCCGAACGGCCACGTGGGTGGCACCAACACCTCCCACGGGACCAACGTAACTCGTAGGAACTGACCCCGCAGCCGCGGGTCTCCCGGTTTGAGAATACGATCGTAATTTGCGTATTTCTACACTTAAGCAAAACATGGCGTTAAAGGGTGAAAACTCGAAACAGCCCCCGAACGGCCCCGTGGTTGGCACCAACACCTCCCACGGGACCAACATAACTCGTAGGAACTGAACCCGCAGCCGCGGGAATCCCGGTTTGAGAGTAATACGATAATTTGTATATTTCAAGACTTAGGCTTAAAAACATTACGTGAAACGGTGACAACTCGAAACAGCCCCCGAACGGCCCCGTGGGTGGCACCAACACCTCCCACGGGGCCAACATAATTCGTAGGAACTAACCCCGCAGCCGCGGGAGTCCCGGTTTGAGAATACGACCGTAATTTGCGTATTTCTACACTTACGCAAAACATGGCGTTAAAGGGTGAAAACTCGAAACAGCCCCCGAACGGCACCGTGGGTGGCACCAACACCTCCCACGGGACCAACGTAACTCGTAGGAACTGACCCCGCAGCCGTGGGTCTCCCGGTTTGAGAATACGACCGTAATTTGCGTATTTCTACACTTAAGCAAAACATGGCGTTAAAGGGTGAAAACTTGAAACAGCCCCCGAACGGCCCCGTGGGAGGCACCAACACCTCCCACGGGACCAACATAACTCGTAGGAACTGACCCCGCAGCCGCGGGAGTCTCGGTTTGAATGTAATACGGTAATTTGTATATTTCAAGATTTAGGCTTAAAAACATGACCTTAAAGGGTGAAAACTCGAAACAGCCCCCGAACGGCCACGTGGGTGGCACCAACACCTCCCACGGGACCAACGTAACTCGTAGGAACTGACCCCGCAGCCGCGGGTCTCCCGGTTTGAGAATACGACCGTAATTTGCGTATTTCTACACATAAGCAAAACATGGCGTTAAAGGGTGAAAACTCGAAACAGCACCCGAACGGCCCCGTGGGTGGCACCAACACCTCCCACGGGACCAACATAACTCGTAGGAACTGACCCCGCAGCCGCGAGAATCCCGGTTTGAGAGTAATACGATAATTTGTATATATCAAGACTTAGGCTTAAAAACATTACGTGAAACGGTGAAATCTCGAAACAGCCCCCGAACGGCCCCGTGGGTGGCACCAACACCTCCCACAGGGCCAACATAACTCGTAGGAACTAACCCCGCAGCCGCGGGAGTCCCGGTTTGAGAATACGACCGTAATTTGCGTATTTCTACACTTAAGTAAAACATGGCGTTAAAGGGTGAAAACTCGAAACAGCCCCCGAACGGCCCCGTGGGTGGCACCAACACCTCCCACGGGACCAACATAACTCGTAGGAACTGACCCCGCAGCCGCGGGAGTCCCGATTTGAATGTAATACGGTAATTTGTATATTTCAAGACTTAGGCTTAAAAACATGACCTTAAAGGGTGAAAACTCGAAACAGCCCCCGAACGGCCACGTGGGTGGCACCAACACCTCCCACGGGACCAACGTAACTCGTAGGAACTGACCCCGCAGCCGCGGGTCTCCCGGTTTGAGAATACGATCGTAATTTGCGTATTTCTACACTTAAGCAAAACATGGCGTTAAAGGGTGAAAACTCGAAACAGCCCCCGAACGGCCCCGTGGTTGGCACCAACACCTCCCACGGGACCAACATAACTCGTAGGAACTGAACCCGCAGCCGCGGGAATCCCGGTTTGAGAGTAATACGATAATTTGTATATTTCAAGACTTAGGCTTAAAAACATTACGTGAAACGGTGACAACTCGAAACAGCCCCCGAACGGCCCCGTGGGTGGCACCAACACCTCCCACGGGGCCAACATAATTCGTAGGAACTAACCCCGCAGCCGCGGGAGTCCCGGTTTGAGAATACGACCGTAATTTGCCTATTTCTACACTTACAGAAAACATGGCGTTAAAGGGTGAAAACTCGAAACAGCCCCCGAACGGCCCCGTGGGTGGCAACAACACCTCCCACGGGACCAACATAACTCGTAGGAACTGACCCCGCAGCCGCGGAAGTCCCGGTTTGAATGTAATACGGTAATTTGTATATTTCAAGACTTAGGCTTAAAAACATGACCTTAAAGGGTGAAAACTCGAAACAGCCCCCGAACGGCCACGTGGGTGGCACCAACACCTCCCACGGGACCAACGTAACTCGTAGGAACTGACCCCGCAGCCGCGGGTCTCCCGGTTTGAGAATACGACCGTAATTTGCGTATTTCTACACTTAAGCAAAATATGGCGTTAAAGGGTGAAAACTCGAAACAGCCCCCGAACGGCCCCGTGGGTGGCACCAACACCTCCCACGGGACAAACATAACTCGTAGGAACTGACCCCGCAGCCGCAGGAGTCCCGGTTTGAAAGTAATACGGTAATTTGTATATTTCAAGACTTAGGCTTAAAAACATGACCTTAAATTGTGAAAACTCGAAACAGCCCCCGAACGGCCACGTGGGTGGCACCAACACCTCCCACGGGACCAACGTAACTCGTAGGAACTGACCCCGCAGCCGCGGGTCTCCCGGTTTGAGAATACGACCGTAATTTGCGTATTTCTACACTTAAGCAAAACATGGCGTTAAAGGGTGAAAACTCGAAACAGCACCCGAACGGCCCAGTGGGTGGCACCAACACCTCCCACGGGACCAACATAACTCGTAGGAACTGACCCCGCATCCGCGAGAATCCCGGTTTGAGAGTAATACGATAATTTGTATATATCAAGACTTAGGCTTAAAAACATTACGTGAAACGGTGAAATCTCGAAACAGCCCCCGAACGGCCCCGTGGGTGGCACCAACACCTCCCACAGGGCCAACATAACTCGTAGGAACTAACCCCGCAGCCGCGGGAGTCCCGGTTTGAGAATACGACCATAATTTGCGAATTTCTACACTTAAGCAAAACATGGCGTTAAAGGGTGAAAACTCGAAACAGCCCCCGAACGGCCCCGTGGGTGGCACCAACACCTCCCACGGGACCAACATAACTCGTAGGAACTGACCCCGTAGCCGCGGGAGTCCCGGTTTGAAAGTAATACGGTAATTTGTATATTTCAAGACTTAGGCATAAAAACATGACCGTAAAGGGTGAAAACTCGAAACAGCCCCCGAACGGCCACGTGGGTGGCACCAACACCTCCCACGGGACCAACGTAACTCGTAGGAACTGACCCCGCAGCCGTGGGTCTCCCAGTTTGAGAATACGACCGTAATTTGCGTATTTCTACACTTAAGCAAAACATGGCGTTAAAGGGTGAAAACTTGAAACAGCCCCCGAACGGCCCCGTGGGTGGCACCAACACCTCCCACGGGACCAACATAACTCGTAGGAACTGACCCCGCAGCGGCGGGAGTCCCGGTTTGAATGTAATACGGTAATTTGTATATTTCAAGACTTAGGCTTAAAAACATGACCTTAAAGGGTGAAAACTCGAAACAGCCCCCGAACGGCCACGTGGGTGGCACCAACACCTCCCACGGGACCAACGTAACTCGTAGGAACTGACCCCGCAGCCGCGGGTCTCCCGGTTTGAGAATACGATCGTAATTTGTGTATTTCTACACTTAAGCAAAACATGACGTTAAAGGGTGAAAACGAGAAACAGCCCCCGAACGGCCCCGTGGGTGGCACCAACACCTCCCACGGGACCAACATAACTCGTAGGAACTGACCCCGCAGCCGCGGGAGTCCCGGTTTGAAAGTAATACGGTAATTTGTATATTTCAAGACTTAGGCTTAAAAACATGACCTTAAATTGTGAAAACTCGAAACAGCCCCCAAACAGCCACGTGGGTGGCACCAACACCTCCCACGGGACCAACGTAACTCGTAGGAACTGACCCCGCAGCCGCGGGTCACCCAGTTTGAGAATACGACCGTAATTTGCATATTTCTACACTTAAGCAAAACATGGCGTTAAAGGGTGAAAACTCGAAACAGCCCCCGAACGGCCCCGTGGGTGGCACCAACACCTCCCACGGGACCAACATAACTCGTAGGAACTGAACCCGCAGCCGCGGGAATCCCGGTTTGAGAGTAATACGATAATTTGTATATTTCAAGACTTAGGCTTAAAAACATGACCTTAAAGGGTGAAAACTCGAAATAGCCCCCGAACGGCCACGTGGGTGGCACCAACACCTCCCACGGGACCAACGTAACTCGTAGGAACTGACCCCGCAGCCGCGGGTCACCCAGTTTGAGAATACGACCGTAATTTGCATATTTCTACACTTAAGCAAAACATGGCGTTAAAGGGTGAAAACTCGAAACAGCCCCCGAACGGCCCCGTGGGTGGCACCAACACCTCCCACGGGACCAACATAACTCGTAGGAACTGAACCCGCAGCCGCGGGAATCCCGGTTTGAGAGTAATACGATAATTTGTATATTTCAAGACTTAGGCTTAAAAACATGACCTTAAAGGGTGAAAACTCGAAATAGCCCCCGAACGGCCACGTGGGTGGCACCAACACCTCCCACGGGACCAACGTAACTCGTAGGAACTGACCCCGTAGCCGCGGGTCTCCCGGTTTGAGAATACGATCGTAATTTGCGTATTTCTACACTTAAGCAAAACATGGCGTTAAAGGGTGAAAACTCGAAACAGCCCCCGAACGGCCCCGTGGTTGGCACCAACACCTCCCACGGGACCAACATAACTCGTAGGAACTGAACCCGCAGCCGCGGGAATCCCGGTTTGAGAGTAATACGATAATTTGTATATTTCAAGACTTAGGCTTAAAAACATTACGTGAAACGGTGACAACTCGAAACAGCCCCCGAACGGCCCCGTGGGTGGCACCAAGACCTCCCACGGGGCCAACATAACTCGTAGGAACTAACCCCGCAGCCGCGGGAGTCCCGGTTTGAGAATACGACCGTAATTTGCGTATTTCTACACTTACGCAAAACATGGCGTTAAAGGGTGAAAACTCGAAACAGCCCCCGAACGGCCCCGTGGGTGGCACCAACACCTCCCACGGGACCAACATAACTCGTAGGAACTGACCCCGCAGCCGCGGAAGTCCCGGTTTGAATGTAATACGGTAATTTGTATATTTCAAGACTTAGGCTTAAAAACATGACCTTAAAGGGTGAAAACTCGAAACAGCCCCCGAACGGCCACGTGGGTGGCACCAACACCTCCCACGGGACCAACGTAACTCGTAGGAACTGACCCCGCAGCCGCGGGTCTCCCGGTTTGAGAATACGACCGTAATTTGCGTATTTCTACACTTAAGCAAAATATGGCGTTAAAGGGTGAAAACTCGAAACAGCCCCCGAACGGCCCCGTGGGTGGCACCAACACCTCCCACGGGACAAACATAACTCGTAGGAACTGACCCCGCAGCCGCGGGAGTCCCGGTTTGAAAGTAATACGGTAATTTGTATATTTCAAGACTTAGGCTTAAAAACATGACCTTAAAGGGTGAAAACTCGAAACATCCCCCGAACGGCCACGTGGGTGGCACCAACACCTCCCACGGGACCAACGTAACTCGTAGGAACTGACCCCGCAGCCGCGGGTCTCCCGGTTTGAGAATACGACCGTAATTTGCGTATTTCTACACTTAAGCAAAACATGGCGTTAAAGGGTGAAAACTCGAAACAGCACCCGAACGGCCCAGTGGGTGGCACCAACACCTCCCACGGGACCAACATAACTCGTAGGAACTGACCCCGCATCCGCGAGAATCCCGGTTTGAGAGTAATACGATAATTTGTATATATCAAGACTTAGGCTTAAAAACATTACGTGAAACGGTGAAATCTCGAAACAGCCCCCGAACGGCCCCGTGGGTGGCACCAACACCTCCCACAGGGCCAACATAACTCGTAGGAACTAACCCCGCAGCCGCGGGAGTCCCGGTTTGAGAATACGACCATAATTTGCGTATTTCTACACTTAAGCAAAACATGGCGTTAAAGGGTGAAAACTCGAAACAGCCCCCGAACGGCCCCGTGGGTGGCACCAACACCTCCCACGGGACCAACATAACTCGTAGGAACTGACCCCGTAGCCGCGGGAGTCCCGGTTTGAAAGTAATACGGTAATTTGTATATTTCAAGACTTAGGCATAAAAACATGACCGTAAAGGGTGAAAACTCGAAACAGCCCCCGAACGGCCACGTGGGTGGCACCAACACCTCCCACGGGACCAACGTAACTCGTAGGAACTGACCCCGCAGCCGTGGGTCTCCCGGTTTGAGAATACGACCGTAATTTGCGTATTTCTACACTTAAGCAAAACATGGCGTTAAAGGGTGAAAACTTGAAACAGCCCCCGAACGGCCCCGTGGGTGGCACCAACACCTCCCACGGGACCAACATAACTCGTAGGAACTGACCCCGCAGCGGCGGGAGTCCCGGTTTGAATGTAATACGGTAATTTGTATATTTCAAGACTTAGGCTTAAAAACATGACCTTAAAGGGTGAAAACTCGAAACAGCCCCCGAACGGCCACGTGGGTGGCACCAACACCTCCCACGGGACCAACGTAACTCGTAGGAACTGACCCCGCAGCCGCGGGTCTCCCGGTTTGAGAATACGATCGTAATTTGTGTATTTCTACACTTAAGCAAAACATGACGTTAAACGGTGAAAACTCGAAACAGCCCCCGAGCGGCCCCGTGGGTGGCACCAACACCTCCCACGGGACCAACATAACTCGTAGGAACTGAACCCGCAGCCGCGGGAGTCCCGGTTTGAAAGTAATACGGTAATTTGTATATTTCAAGACTTAGGCTTAAAAACATGACCTTAAATTGTGAAAACTCGAAACAGCCCCCAAACAGCCACGTGGGTGGCACCAACACCTCCCACGGGACCAACGTAACTCGTAGGAACTGACCCCGCAGCCGCGGGTCACCCAGTTTGAGAATACGACCGTAATTTGCATATTTCTACACTTAAGCAAAACATGGCGTTAAAGGGTGAAAACTCGAAACAGCCCCCGAACGGCCCCGTGGGTGGCACCAACACCTCCCACGGGACCAACATAACTCGTAGGAACTGAACCCGCAGCCGCGGGAATCCCGGTTTGAGAGTAATACGATAATTTGTATATTTCAAGACTTAGGCTTAAAAACATGACCTTAAAGGGTGAAAACTCGAAATAGCCCCCGAACGGCCACGTGGGTGGCACCAACACCTCCCACGGGACCAACGTAACTCGTAGGAACTGACCCCGCAGCCGCGGGTCACCCAGTTTGAGAATACGACCGTAATTTGCATATTTCTACACTTAAGCAAAACATGGCGTTAAAGGGTGAAAACTCGAAACAGCCCCCGAACGGCCCCGTGGGTGGCACCAACACCTCCCACGGGACCAACATAACTCGTAGGAACTGAACCCGCAGCCGCGGGAATCCCGGTTTGAGAGTAATACGATAATTTGTATATTTCAAGACTTAGGCTTAAAAACATGACCTTAAAGGGTGAAAACTCGAAATAGCCCCCGAACGGCCACGTGGGTGGCACCAACACCTCCCACGGGACCAACGTAACTCGTAGGAACTGACCCCGTAGCCGCGGGTCTCCCGGTTTGAGAATACGATCGTAATTTGCGTATTTCTACACTTAAGCAAAACATGGCGTTAAAGGGTGAAAACTCGAAACAGCCCCCGAACGGCCCCGTGGTTGGCACCAACACCTCCCACGGGACCAACATAACTCGTAGGAACTGAACCCGCAGCCGCGGGAATCCCGGTTTGAGAGTAATACGATAATTTGTATATTTCAAGACTTAGGCTTAAAAACATTACGTGAAACGGTGACAACTCGAAACAGCCCCCGAACGGCCCCGTGGGTGGCACCAAGACCTCCCACGGGGCCAACATAACTCGTAGGAACTAACCCCGCAGCCGCGGGAGTCCCGGTTTGAGAATACGACCGTAATTTGCGTATTTCTACACTTACGCAAAACATGGCGTTAAAGGGTGAAAACTCGAAACAGCCCCCGAACGGCCCCGTGGGTGGCACCAACACCTCCCATGGGACCAACATAACTCGTAGGAACTGACCCCGCAGCCGCGGAAGTCCCGGTTTGAATGTAATACGGTAATTTGTATATTTCAAGACTTAGGCTTAAAAACATGACCTTAAAGGGTGAAAACTCGAAACATCCCCCGAACGGCCACGTGGGTGGCACCAACACCTCCCACGGGACCAACGTAACTCGTAGGAACTGACCCCGCAGCCGCGGGTCTCCCGGTTTGAGAATACGACCGTAATTTGCGTATTTCTACACTTAAGCAAAATATGGCGTTAAAGGGTGAAAACTCGAAACAGCCCCCGAACGGCCCCGTGGGTGGCACCAACACCTCCCACGGGACAAACATAACTCGTAGGAACTGACCCCGCAGCCGCGGGAGTCCCGGTTTGAAAGTAATACGGTAATTTGTATATTTCAAGACTTAGGCTTAAAAACATGACCTTAAAGGGTGAAAACTCGAAACATCCCCCGAACGGCCACGTGGGTGGCACCAACACCTCCCACGGGACCAACGTAACTCGTAGGAACTGACCCCGCAGCCGCGGGTCTCCCGGTTTGAGAATACGACCGTAATTTGCGTATTTCTACACTTAAGCAAAATATGGCGTTAAAGGGTGAAAACTCGAAACAGCCCCCGAACGGCCCCGTGGGTGGCACCAACACCTCCCACGGGACAAACATAACTCGTAGGAACTGACCCCGCAGCCGCGGGAGTCCCGGTTTGAAAGTAATACGGTAATTTGTATATTTCAAGACTTAGGCTTAAAAACATGACCTTAAATTGTGAAAACTCGAAACAGCCCCCGAACGGCCACGTGGGTGGCACCAACACCTCCCACGGGACCAACGTAACTCGTAGGAACTGACCCCGCAGCCGCGGGTCTCCCGGTTTGAGAATACGACCGTAATTTGCGTATTTCTACACTTAAGCTAAACATGGCGTTAAAGGGTGAAAACTCGAAACAGCACCCGAACGGCCCCGTGGGTGGCACCAACACCTCCCACGGGACCAACATAACTCGTAGGAACTGACCCCGCATCCGCGAGAATCCCGGTTTGAGAGTAATACGATAATTTGTATATATCAAGACTTAGGCTTAAAAACATTACGTGAAACGGTGAAATCTCGAAACAGCCCCCGAACGGCCCCGTGGGTGGCACCAACACCTCCCACAGGGCCAACATAACTCGTAGGAACTAACCCCGCAGCCGCGGGAGTCCCGGTTTGAGAATACGACCGTAATTTGCGTATTTCTACACTTAAGCAAAACATGGCGTTAAAGGGTGAAAACTCGAACAGCCCCCGAACGGCCCCGTGGGTGGCACCAACACCTCCCACGGGACCAACATAACTCATAGGAACTGACCCCGTAGCCGCGGGAGTCCCGGTTTGAAAGTAATACGGTAATTTGTATATTTCAAGACTTAGGCATAAAAACATGACCGTAAAGGGTGAAAACTCGAAACAGCCCCCGAACGGCCACGTGGGTGGCACCAACACCTCCCACGGGACCAACGTAACTCGTAGGAACTGACCCCGCAGCCGTGGGTCTCCCGGTTTGAGAATACGACCGTAATTTGCGTATTTCTACACTTAAGCAAAACATGGCGTTAAAGGGTGAAAACTTGAAACAGCCCCCGAACGGCCCCGTGGGTGGCACCAACACCTCCCACGGGACCAACATAACTCGTAGGAACTGACCCCGCAGCCGCGGGAGTCCCGGTTTGAATGTAATACGGTAATTTGTATATTTCAAGACTTAGGCTTAAAAACATGACCTTAAAGGGTGAAAACTCGAAACAGCCCCCGAACGGCCACGTGGGTGGCACCAACACCTCCCACGGGACCAACGTAACTCGTAGGAACTGACCCCGCAGCCGCGGGTCTCCCGGTTTGAGAATACGATCGTAATTTGCGTATTTCTACACTTAAGCAAAACATGGCGTTAAAGGGTGAAAACGAGAAACAGCCCCCGAACGGCCCCGTGGGTGGCACCAACACCTCCCACGGGACCAACATAACTCGTAGGAACTGACCCCGCAGCCGCGGGAGTCCCGGTTTGAAAGTAATACGGTAATTTGTATATTTCAAGACTTAGGCTTAAAAACATGACCTTAAATTGTGAAAACTCGAAACAGCCCCCAAACAGCCACGTGGGTGGCACCAACACCTCTGACGGGACCAACGTAACTCGTAGGAACTGACCCCGCAGCCGCGGGTCTCCCAGTTTGAGAATACGACCGTAATTTGCATATTTCTACACTTAAGCAAAACATGGCGTTAAAGGGTGAAAACTCGAAACAGCCCCCGAACGGCCCCGTGGGTGGCACCAACACCTCCCACGGGACCAACATAACTCGTAGGAACTGAACCCGCAGCCGCGGGAATCCCGGTTTGAGAGTAATACGATAATTTGTATATTTCAAGACTTAGGCTTAAAAACATGACCTTAAAGGGTGAAAACTCGAAATAGCCCCCGAACGGCCACGTGGGTGGCACCAACACCTCCCACGGGACCAACGTAACTCGTAGGAACTGACCCCGCAGCCGCGGGTCTCCCGGTTTGAGAATACGACTGTAATTTGCGTATTTCTATACTTAAGCAAAACATGGCGTTAAAGGGTGAAAACTCGAAACAGCCCCCGAACGGCCCCGTGGGTGGCACCAACACCTCCCACGGGACCAACATAACTCGTAGGAACTGACCCCGCAGCCGCGGGAGTCCCGGTTTGAAAGTAATACGGTAATTTGTATATTTCAAGACTTAGGCTTAAAAACATGACCTTAAATTGTGAAAACTCGAAACAGCCCCCGAACGGCCACGTGGGTGGCACCAACACCTCCCACGGGACCAACGTAACTCGTAGGAACTGACTCCGCAGCCGCGGGTCTCCCGGTTTGAGAATACGACCGTAATTTGCGTATTTCTACACTTAAGTAAAACATGGCGTTAAAGGGTGAAAACTCGAAACAGCCCCCGAACGGCCCCGTGGGTGGCACCAACACCTCCCACGGGACCAACATAACTCGTAGGAACTGACCCCGCAGCCGCGGGAATCCCGGTTTGAGAGTAATACGATAATTTGTATATTTCAAGACTTAGGCTTAAAAACATTACGTGGAACGGTGAAATCTCGAAACAGCCCCCGAACGGCCCCGTGGGTGGCACCAACACCTCCCACAGGGCCAACGTAACTCGTAGGAACTAACCCCGCAGCCGCGGGAGTCCCGGTTTGAGAATACGACCATAATTTGCGTATTTCTACACTTAAGCAAAACATGGCGTTAAAGGGTGAAAACTCGAAACAGCCCCCGAACGGCCCCGTGGGTAGCACCAACACCTCCCACGGGACCAACATAACTCGTAGGAACTGACCCCGCAGTCGCGGGAATCCCGGTTTGAGAGTACTACGATAATTTGTATATTTCAAGACTTAGGCTTAAAAACATGACGTGAAACGGTGAAAACTCGAAACAGCCCCCGAACGGCCCTGTGGGTGGCACCAACACCTCCCACGGGACCAACATAACTCGTAGGAACTAACCCCACAGCCGCAGGAGTCCCGGTTTGAGAGTAATACGGTAATTTGTATATTTCAAGACTTAGGCTTAAAAACATGACCTTAAAGGGTGAAAACTCGAAACAGTCCCCGAACGGCCACGTGGGTGGCTCCAACACATCCCACGGGACCAACGTAACTCGTAGGAACTGACCCCGCAGCCGCGGGTCTCCCGGTTTGAGAATACGACCGTAATTTGCGTATTTATACACTTAAGCAAAACATGGCGTTAAAGGGTGAAAAGTCAAAACAGCCCCCGAACGGCCCCGTGGGTGGCACCAACACCTCCCACGGGACCAACATAACTCGTAGGAACTGACCCCGCAGCCGCGGGAGTCCCGGTTTGAAAGTAATACGGTAATTTGTATATTTCAAGACTTAGGCTTAAAAACATGACCGTAAAGGGTGAAAACTCGAAACAGCCCCCGAACGGCCACGTGGGTGGCACCAACACCTCCCACGGGACCAACGTAACTCGTAGGAACTGCCCTCGCAGCCGCGGGTCTCCCGGTTTGAGAATACGACCGTAATTTGCGTATTTCTACACTTAAGCCAAACATGGCGTTAAAGGGTGAAAAATCGAACAACCCCCGAACGGCCCCGTGGGTGGCACCAACACCTCCCACGGGACCAACACAACTAGTAGGAATGACCCCGCAGCCGCGGGAATCCCGGTTTGAGAGTAATACGATAATTTGTATATTTCAAGACTTAGGCTTAAAAACATGACGTGAAACGGTGAAAACTCGAAACAGCCCCCGAACGGACCCGTGGGTGGCACCAACACCTCCCACGGGACCAACATAACTCGTAGCAACAAACCCCGCAGCCGCGGGAGTCCCAGTTTGAGAATACGACCGTAATTTGCGTATTTGTACACTTAAGAAAAACATGGCGTTAAAGGGTGAAAACTCGAAACAGCCCCCGAACGGCCCCGTGGGTGGCACCAACACCTCCCACGGGACCAACATAACTAGTAGGAACTGACCCCGCAGCCGCGGGAATCCCGGTTTGAGAGTAATACGATAATTTGTATATTTCAAAACTTAGGCTTAAAAACATGACGTGAAAACGGTGAAAACTCGAAACAGCCCCCGAACGGCCCCGTGGGTGGCACCAACACCTCCCACGGGACTAACATAACTCGTAGGAACTAACCCCGCAGCCGAGGGAGTCCCGGTTTGAGAGTAATACAGTAATTTGTATATTTCAAGACTTAGGCTTAAAAACATGACCTTAAAGGGTGAAAACTCGAAACAGTCCCCGAACGGCCACGTGGGTGGCACCAACACCTCCCACGGGACCAACGTAACTCGTAGGAACTGACCCCGCAGCCGCGGGTCTCCCGGTTTGAGAATACGATCGTAATTTGTGTATTTCTACACTTAAGCAAAACATGACGTTAAAGGGTGAAAATGAGAAACAGCCCCCGAACGGCCCCGTGGGTGGCACCAACACCTCCCACGGGACCAACATAACTCGTAGGAACTGACCCCGCAGCCGCGGGAGTCCCGGTTTGAAAGTAATACGGTAATTTGTATATTTCAAGACTTAGGCTTAAAAACATGACCTTAAATTGTGAAAACTCGAAACAGCCCCCAAACAGCCACGTGGGTGGCACCAACACCTCCCACGGGACCAACGTAACTCGTAGGAACTGACCCCGCAGCCGCGGGTCACCCAGTTTGAGAATACGACCGTAATTTGCATATTTCTACACTTAAGCAAAACATGGCGTTAAAGGGTGAAAACTCGAAACAGCCCCCGAACGGCCCCGTGGGTGGCACCAACACCTCCCACGGGACCAACATAACTCGTAGGAACTGAACCCGCAGCCGCGGGAATCCCGGTTTGAGAGTAATACGATAATTTGTATATTTCAAGACTTAGGCTTAAAAACATGACCTTAAAGGGTGAAAACTCGAAATAGCCCCCGAACGGCCACGTGGGTGGCACCAACACCTCCCACGGGACCAACGTAACTCGTAGGAACTGACCCCGTAGCCGCGGGTCTCCCGGTTTGAGAATACGATCGTAATTTGCGTATTTCTACACTTAAGCAAAACATGGCGTTAAAGGGTGAAAACTCGAAACAGCCCCCGAACGGCCCCGTGGTTGGCACCAACACCTCCCACGGGACCAACATAACTCGTAGGAACTGAACCCGCAGCCGCGGGAATCCCGGTTTGAGAGTAATACGATAATTTGTATATTTCAAGACTTAGGCTTAAAAACATTACGTGAAACGGTGACAACTCGAAACAGCCCCCGAACGGCCCCGTGGGTGGCACCAAGACCTCCCACGGGGCCAACATAACTCGTAGGAACTAACCCCGTAGCCGCGGGAGTCCCGGTTTGAGAATACGACCGTAATTTGCGTATTTCTACACTTACGCAAAACATGGCGTTAAAGGGTGAAAACTCGAAACAGCCCCCGAACGGCCCCGTGGGTGGCACCAACACCTCCCACGGGACCAACATAACTCATAGGAACTGACCCCGTAGCCGCGGGAGTCCCGGTTTGAAAGTAATACGGTAATTTGTATATTTCAAGACTTAGGCATAAAAACATGACCGTAAAGGGTGAAAACTCGAAACAGCCCCCGAACGGCCACGTGGGTGGCACCAACACCTCCCACGGGACCAACATAACTCGTAGGAACTGACCCCGCAGCCGTGGGTCTCCCGGTTTGAGAATACGACCGTAATTTGCGTATTTCTACACTTAAGCAAAACATGGCGTTAAAGGGTGAAAACTTGAAACAGCCCCCGAACGGCCCCGTGGGTGGCACCAACACCTCCCACGGGACCAACATAACTCGTAGGAACTGACCCCGCAGCCGCGGGAGTCCCGGTTTGAATGTAATACGGTAATTTGTATATTTCAAGACTTAGGCTTAAAAACATGACCTTAAAGGGTGAAAACTCGAAACAGCCCCCGAACGGCCACGTGGGTGGCACCAACACCTCCCACGGGACCAACGTAACTCGTAGGAACTGACCCCGCAGCCGCGGGTCTCCCGGTTTGAGAATACGATCGTAATTTGCGTATTTCTACACTTAAGCAAAACATGGCGTTAAAGGGTGAAAATGAGAAACAGCCCCCGAACGGCCCCGTGGGTGGCACCAACACCTCCCACGGGACCAACATAACTCGTAGGAACTGACCCCGCAGCCGCGGGAGTCCCGGTTTGAAAGTAATACGGTAATTTGTATATTTCAAGACTTAGGCTTAAAAACATGACCTTAAATTGTGAAAACTCGAAACAGCCCCCAAACAGCCACGTGGGTGGCACCAACACCTCCGACGGGACCAACGTAACTCGTAGGAACTGACCCCGCAGCCGCGGGTCTCCCAGTTTGAGAATACGACCGTAATTTGCATATTTCTACACTTAAGCAAAACATGGCGTTAAAGGGTGAAAACTCGAAACAGCCCCCGAACGGCCCCGTGGGTGGCACCAACACCTCCCACGGGACCAACATAACTCGTAGGAACTGAACCCGCAGCCGCGGGAATCCCGGTTTGAGAGTAATACGATAATTTGTATATTTCAAGACTTAGGCTTAAAAACATGACCTTAAAGGGTGAAAACTCGAAATAGCCCCCGAACGGCCACGTGGGTGGCACCAACACCTCCCACGGGACCAACGTAACTCGTAGGAACTGACCCCGCAGCCGCGGGTCTCCCGGTTTGAGAATACGACTGTAATTTGCGTATTTCTATACTTAAGCAAAACATGGCGTTAAAGGGTGAAAACTCGAAACAGCCCCCGAACGGCCCCGTGGGTGGCACCAACACCTCCCACGGGACCAACATAACTCGTAGGAACTGACCCCGCAGCCGCGGGAGTCCCGGTTTGAAAGTAATACGGTAATTTGTATATTTCAAGACTTAGGCTTAAAAACATGACCTTAAATTGTGAAAACTCGAAACAGCCCCCGAACGGCCACGTGGGTGGCACCAACACCTCCCACGGGACCAACGTAACTCGTAGGAACTGACTCCGCAGCCGCGGGTCTCCCGGTTTGAGAATACGACCGTAATTTGCGTATTTCTACACTTAAGTAAAACATGGCGTTAAAGGGTGAAAACTCGAAACAGCCCCCGAACGGCCCCGTGGGTGGCACCAACACCTCCCACGGGACCAACATAACTCGTAGGAACTGACCCCGCAGCCGCGGGAATCCCGGTTTGAGAGTAATACGATAATTTGTATATTTCAAGACTTAGGCTTAAAAACATTACGTGGAACGGTGAAATCTCGAAACAGCCCCCGAACGGCCCCGTGGGTGGCACCAACACCTCCCACAGGGCCAACGTAACTCGTAGGAACTAACCCCGCAGCCGCGGGAGTCCCGGTTTGAGAATACGACCGTAATTTGCGTATTTCTACACTTAAGCAAAACATGGCGTTAAAGGGTGAAAACTCGAAACAGCCCCCGAACGGCCCCGTGGGTAGCACCAACACCTCCCACGGGACCAACATAACTCGTAGGAACTGACCCCGCAGTCGCGGGAATCCCGGTTTGAGAGTACTACGATAATTTGTATATTTCAAGACTTAGGCTTAAAAACATGACGTGAAACGGTGAAAACTCGAAACAGCCCCCGAACGGCCCTGTGGGTGGCACCAACACCTCCCACGGGACCAACATAACTCGTAGGAACTAACCCCACAGCCGCAGGAGTCCCGGTTTGAGAGTAATACGGTAATTTGTATATTTCAAGACTTAGGCTTAAAAACATGACCTTAAAGGGTGAAAACTCGAAACAGTCCCCGAACGGCCACGTGGGTGGCTCCAACACATCCCACGGGACCAACGTAACTCGTAGGAACTGACCCCGCAGCCGCGGGTCTCCCGGTTTGAGAATACGACCGTAATTTGCGTATTTATACACTTAAGCAAAACATGGCGTTAAAGGGTGAAAAGTCAAAACAGCCCCCGAACGGCCCCGTGGGTGGCACCAACACCTCCCACGGGACCAACATAACTCGTAGGAACTGACCCCGCAGCCGCGGGAGTCCCGGTTTGAAAGTAATACGGTAATTTGTATATTTCAAGACTTAGGCTTAAAAACATGACCGTAAAGGGTGAAAACTCGAAACAGCCCCCGAACGGCCACGTGGGTGGCACCAACACCTCCCACGGGACCAACGTAACTCGTAGGAACTGCCCTCGCAGCCGCGGGTCTCCCGGTTTGAGAATACGACCGTAATTTGCGTATTTCTACACTTAAGCCAAACATGGCGTTAAAGGGTGAAAAATCGAACAACCCCCGAACGGCCCCGTGGGTGGCACCAACACCTCCCACGGGACCAACACAACTAGTAGGAATGACCCCGCAGCCGCGGGAATCCCGGTTTGAGAGTAATACGATAATTTGTATATTTCAAGACTTAGGCTTAAAAACATGACGTGAAACGGTGAAAACTCGAAACAGCCCCCGAACGGACCCGTGGGTGGCACCAACACCTCCCACGGGACCAACATAACTCGTAGCAACAAACCCCGCAGCCGCGGGAGTCCCAGTTTGAGAATACGACCGTAATTTGCGTATTTGTACACTTAAGAAAAACATGGCGTTAAAGGGTGAAAACTCGAAACAGCCCCCGAACGGCCCCGTGGGTGGCACCAACACCTCCCACGGGACCAACATAACTAGTAGGAACTGACCCCGCAGCCGCGGGAATCCCGGTTTGAGAGTAATACGATAATTTGTATATTTCAAGACTTAGGCTTAAAAACATGACGTGAAAACGGTGAAAACTCGAAACAGCCCCCGAACGGCCCCGTGGGTGGCACCAACACCTCCCACGGGACTAACATAACTCGTAGGAACTAACCCCGCTGCCGAGGGAGTCCCGGTTTGAGAGTAATACAGTAATTTGTATATTTCAAGACTTAGGCTTAAAAACATGACCTTAAAGGGTGAAAACTCGAAACAGTCCCCGAACGGCCACGTGGGTGGCACCAACACCTCCCACGGGACCAACGTAACTCGTAGGAACTGACCCCGCAGCCGCGGGTCTCCCGGTTTGAGAATACGATCGTAATTTGTGTATTTCTACACTTAAGCAAAACATGACGTTAAAGGGTGAAAATGAGAAACAGCCCCCGAACGGCCCCGTGGGTGGCACCAACACCTCCCACGGGACCAACATAACTCGTAGGAACTGACCCCGCAGCCGCGGGAGTCCCGGTTTGAAAGTAATACGGTAATTTGTATATTTCAAGACTTAGGCTTAAAAACATGACCTTAAATTGTGAAAACTCGAAACAGCCCCCAAACAGCCACGTGGGTGGCACCAACACCTCCCACGGGACCAACGTAACTCGTAGGAACTGACCCCGCAGCCGCGGGTCACCCAGTTTGAGAATACGACCGTAATTTGCATATTTCTACACTTAAGCAAAACATGGCGTTAAAGGGTGAAAACTCGAAACAGCCCCCGAACGGCCCCGTGGGTGGCACCAACACCTCCCACGGGACCAACATAACTCGTAGGAACTGAACCCGCAGCCGCGGGAATCCCGGTTTGAGAGTAATACGATAATTTGTATATTTCAAGACTTAGGCTTAAAAACATGACCTTAAAGGGTGAAAACTCGAAATAGCCCCCGAACGGCCACGTGGGTGGCACCAACACCTCCCACGGGACCAACGTAACTCGTAGGAACTGACCCCGTAGCCGCGGGTCTCCCGGTTTGAGAATACGATCGTAATTTGCGTATTTCTACACTTAAGCAAAACATGGCGTTAAAGGGTGAAAACTCGAAACAGCCCCCGAACGGCCCCGTGGTTGGCACCAACACCTCCCACGGGACCAACATAACTCGTAGGAACTGAACCCGCAGCCGCGGGAATCCCGGTTTGAGAGTAATACGATAATTTGTATATTTCAAGACTTAGGCTTAAAAACATTACGTGAAACGGTGACAACTCGAAACAGCCCCCGAACGGCCCCGTGGGTGGCACCAAGACCTCCCACGGGGCCAACATAACTCGTAGGAACTAACCCCGCAGCCGCGGGAGTCCCGGTTTGAGAATACGACCGTAATTTGCGTATTTCTACACTTACGCAAAACATGGCGTTAAAGGGTGAAAACTCGAAACAGCCCCCGAACGGCCCCGTGGGTGGCACCAACACCTCCCATGGGACCAACATAACTCGTAGGAACTGACCCCGCAGCCGCGGAAGTCCCGGTTTGAATGTAATACGGTAATTTGTATATTTCAAGACTTAGGCTTAAAAACATGACCTTAAAGGGTGAAAACTCGAAACATCCCCCGAACGGCCACGTGGGTGGCACCAACACCTCCCACGGGACCAACGTAACTCGTAGGAACTGACCCCGCAGCCGCGGGTCTCCCGGTTTGAGAATACGACCGTAATTTGCGTATTTCTACACTTAAGCAAAATATGGCGTTAAAGGGTGAAAACTCGAAACAGCCCCCGAACGGCCCCGTGGGTGGCACCAACACCTCCCACGGGACAAACATAACTCGTAGGAACTGACCCCGCAGCCGCGGGAGTCCCGGTTTGAAAGTAATACGGTAATTTGTATATTTCAAGACTTAGGCTTAAAAACATGACCTTAAATTGTGAAAACTCGAAACAGCCCCCGAACGGCCACGTGGGTGGCACCAACACCTCCCACGGGACCAACGTAACTCGTAGGAACTGACCCCGCAGCCGCGGGTCTCCCGGTTTGAGAATACGACCGTAATTTGCGTATTTCTACACTTAAGCTAAACATGGCGTTAAAGGGTGAAAACTCGAAACAGCACCCGAACGGCCCCGTGGGTGGCACCAACACCTCCCACGGGACCAACATAACTCGTAGGAACTGACCCCGCATCCGCGAGAATCCCGGTTTGAGAGTAATACGATAATTTGTATATATCAAGACTTAGGCTTAAAAAAATTACGTGAAACGGTGAAATCTCGAAACAGCCCCCGAACGGCCCCGTGGGTGGCACCAACACCTCCCACAGGGCCAACATAACTCGTAGGAACTAACCCCGCAGCCGCGGGAGTCCCGGTTTGAGAATACGACCGTAATTTGCGTATTTCTACACTTAAGCAAAACATGGCGTTAAAGGGTGAAAACTCGAACAGCCCCCGAACGGCCCCGTGGGTGGCACCAACACCTCCCACGGGACCAACATAACTCATAGGAACTGACCCCGTAGCCGCGGGAGTCCCGGTTTGAAAGTAATACGGTAATTTGTATATTTCAAGACTTAGGCATAAAAACATGACCGTAAAGGGTGAAAACTCGAAACAGCCCCCGAACGGCCACGTGGGTGGCACCAACACCTCCCACGGGACCAACGTAACTCGTAGGAACTGACCCCGCAGCCGTGGGTCTCCCGGTTTGAGAATACGACCGTAATTTGCGTATTTCTACACTTAAGCAAAACATGGCGTTAAAGGGTGAAAACTTGAAACAGCCCCCGAACGGCCCCGTGGGTGGCACCAACACCTCCCACGGGACCAACATAACTCGTAGGAACTGACCCCGCAGCCGCGGGAGTCCCGGTTTGAATGTAATACGGTAATTTGTATATTTCAAGACTTAGGCTTAAAAACATGACCTTAAAGGGTGAAAACTCGAAACAGCCCCCGAACGGCCACGTGGGTGGCACCAACACCTCCCACGGGACCAACGTAACTCGTAGGAACTGACCCCGCAGCCGCGGGTCTCCCGGTTTGAGAATACGATCGTAATTTGCGTATTTCTACACTTAAGCAAAACATGGCGTTAAAGGGTGAAAACGAGAAACAGCCCCCGAACGGCCCCGTGGGTGGCACCAACACCTCCCACGGGACCAACATAACTCGTAGGAACTGACCCCGCAGCCGCGGGAGTCCCGGTTTGAAAGTAATACGGTAATTTGTATATTTCAAGACTTAGGCTTAAAAACATGACCTTAAATTGTGAAAACTCGAAACAGCCCCCAAACAGCCACGTGGGTGGCACCAACACCTCCCACGGGACCAACGTAACTCGTAGGAACTGACCCCGCAGCCGCGGGTCTCCCAGTTTGAGAATACGACCGTAATTTGCATATTTCTACACTTAAGCAAAACATGGCGTTAAAGGGTGAAAACTCGAAACAGCCCCCGAACGGCCCCGTGGGTGGCACCAACACCTCCCACGGGACCAACGTAACTCGTAGGAACTGCCCTCGCAGCCGCGGGTTTCCCGGTTTGAGAATACGACCGTAATTTGCGTATTTCTACACTTAAGCCAAACATGGCGTTAAAGGGTGAAAAATCGAACAACCCCCGAACGGCCCCGTGGGTGGCACCAACACCTCCCACGGGACCAACACAACTAGTAGGAATGACCCCGCAGCCGCGGGAATCCCGGTTTGAGAGTAATACGATAATTTGTATATTTCAAGACTTAGGCTTAAAAACATGACGTGAAACGGTGAAAACTCGAAACAGCCCCCGAACGGCCCCGTGGGTGGCACCAACACCTCCCACGGGACCAACATAACTCGTAGCAACAAACCCCGCAGCCGCGGGAGTCCCGGTTTGAGAATACGACCGTAATTTGCGTATTTGTACACTTAAGAAAAACATGGCGTTAAAGGGTGAAAACTCGAAACAGCCCCCGAACGGCCCCGTGGGTGGCACCAACACCTCCCACGGGACCAACATAACTAGTAGGAACTGACCCCGCAGCCGCGGGAATCCCGGTTTGAGAGTAATACGATAATTTGTATATTTCAAGACTTTGGCTTAAAAACATGACGTGAAAACGGTGAAAACTCGAAACAGCCCCCGAACGGCCCCGTGGGTGGCACCAACACCTCCCACGGGACTAACATAACTCGTAGGAACTAACCCCGCAGCCGAGGGAGTCCCGGTTTGAGAGTAATACAGTAATTTGTATATTTCAAGACTTAGGCTTAAAAACATGACCTTAAAGGGTGTAAACTCGAAACAGCCACCGAACGGCCACGTGGGTGGCACCAACACATCCCACGGGACCAACGTAACTCGTAGGAACTGACCCCGCAGCCGCGGGTCTCCCGGTTTGAGAATACGATCGTAATTTGCGTATTTCTACACTTAAGCAAAACATGGCGTTAAAGGGTGAAAACTCGAAATAGCCCCCGAACGGCCCCGTGGGTTGCACCAACACCTCCCACGGGACCAACATAACTCGTAGGAACTGACCCCGCAGCCGCGGGAGTCCCGGTTTGAAAGTAATACGGTAATTTGTATATTTCGGGACTTAGGCTTAAAAACATGACCTTAAATTGTGAAAATTCGAAACAGCCCCCGAACGGCCACGTGGGTGGCACCAACACCTCCCACGGGACCAACGTAACTCGTAGGAACTGACCCCGCAGCCGCGGGTCTCCCGGTTTGAGAATACGACCGTAATTTGCGTATTTCTACACTTAAGCAAAACATGGCGTTAAAGGGTGAAAACTCGAAACAACCCCCGAACGGCCCCGTGGGTGGCACCAACACCTCCCACGGGACCAACATAACTCGTAGGAACTGACCCCGCAGCCGCGGGAGTCCCGGTTTGAAAGTAATACGGTAATTTGTATATTTCAAGACTTAGGCTTAAAAACATGACCGTAAAGGGTGAAAACTCGAAACAGCCCCCGAACGGCCACGTGGGTGGCACCAACACCTCCCACGGGACCAACGTAACTCGTAGGAACTGCTCTCGCAGCCGCGGGTCTCCCGGTTTGAGAATACGACCGTAATTTGCGTATTTCTACACTTAAGCCAAACATGGCGTTAAAGGGTGAAAAATCGAACAACCCCCGAACGGCCCCGTGGGTGGCACCAACACCTCCCACGGGACCAACACAACTAGTAGGAATGACCCCGCAGCCGCGGGAATCCCGGTTTGAGAGTAATACGATAATTTGTATATTTCAAGACTTAGGCTTAAAAACATGACGTGAAACGGTGAAAACTCGAAACAGCCCCCGAACGGCCCCGTGGGTGGCACCAACACCTCCCACGGGACCAACATAACTCGTAGCAACAAACCCCGCAGCCGCGGGAGTCCCGGTTTGAGAATACGACCGTAATTTGCGTATTTGTACACTTAAGCAAAACATGGCGTTAAAGGGTGACAACTCGAAACAGCCCCCGAACGGCCCCGTGGGTGGCACCAACACCTCCCACGGGACCAACATAACTAGTAGGAACTGACCCCGCAGCCGCGGGAATCCCGGTTTGAGAGTAATACGATAATTTGTATATTTCAAGACTTAGGCTTAAAAACATGACGTGAAAACGGTGAAAACTCGAAACAGCCCCCGAACGGCCCCGTGGGTGGCACCAACACCTCCCACGGGACTAACATAACTCGTAGGAACTAACCCCGCAGCCGAGGGAGTCCCGGTTTGAGAGTAATACAGTAATTTGTATATTTCAAGACTTAGGCTTAAAAACATGACCTTAAAGGGTGTAAACTCGAAACAGCCACCGAACGGCCCCGTGGGTGGCACCAACACCTCCCACGGGACCAACATAACTCGTAGGAACTAACCCCGCAGCCGCGGGAGTCCCGGTTTGAGAGTAATATGGTAATTTGTATATTTCAAGACTTAGGCTTAAAAACATGACCTTAAAGGGTGAAAACTCGAAACAGCCCCCGAACGGCCACGTGGGTGGCACCAACACCTCCCACGGGACCAACGTAACTCGTAGGAACTGACCCCGCAGCCGCGGGAGTCCCGGTTTGAAAGTAATACGGTAATTTGTATATTTCAAGACTTAGGCTTAAAAACAAGACCTTAAATTGTGAAAACTCGAAACAGCCCCCGAACGGCCACGTGGGTGGCACCAACACCTCCCACGGGACCAACGTAACTCGTAGGAACTGACCCCGCAGCCGCGGGTCTCCCGGTTTGAGAATACGACCGTAATTTGTGTATTTCTACACTTAAGCAAAACATGGCGTTAAAGGGTGAAAACTCGAAACAACCCCCGAACGGCCCCGTGGGTGGCACCAACACCTCCCACGGGACCAACATAACTCGTAGGAACTGACCCCGCAGCCGCGGGAATCCCGGTTTGAGAGTAATACGATAATTTGTATATTTCAAGACTTAGGCTTAAAAACATGACGTGAAACGGTGAAAACTCGAAACAGCCCCCGAACGGCCCGTGGGTGGCACCAACATCTCCCACGGGACCAACATAACTCGTAGGAACTAACCCCGCAGCCGCGGGAGTCCCGGTTTGAGAGTAATACAGTAATTTGTATATTTCAAGACTTAGGCTTAAAAACATGACCTTAAAGGGTGTAAACTCGAAACAGCCCACGAACGGCCACGTGGGTGGCACCAACACATCCCGCGGGACCAACGTAACTCGTAGGCACTGACCCCGCAGCCGCGGGTCTCCCGGTTTGAGAATACGATCGTAATTTGCGTATTTCTACACTTAAGCAAAACATGGCGTTAAAGGGTGAAAACTCGAAACAGCCCCCGAACGGCCCCGTGGGTTGCACCAACACCTCCCACGTGACCAACAAAACTCGTAGGAACTGACCCCGCAGCCGCGGGAGTCCCGGTTTGAAAGTAATACGGTAATTTGTATATTTCAGGACTTAGGCTTAAAAACATGACCTTAAATTGTGAAAACTCGAAACAGCCCCCGAACGGCCACGTGGGTGGCACCAACACCTCCCACGGGACCAACGTAACTCGTAGGAACTGACCCCGCAGCCGCGGGTCTCCCGGTTTGAGAATACGACCGTAATTTGCGTATTTCTACACTTAAGCAAAACATGGCGTTAAAGGGTGAAAACTCGAAACAACCCCCGAACGGCCCCGTGGGTGGCACCAACACCTCCCACGGGACCAACATAACTCGTAGGAACTGACCCCGCAGCCGCGGGAATCCCGGTTTGAGAGTAATACGATAATTTGTATATTTCAAGACTTAGGCTTAAAAACATGACGTGAAACGGTGAAAACTCGAAACAGCCCCCGAACGGCCCGTGGGTGGCACCAACATCTCCCACGGGACCAACATAACTCGTAGGAACTAACCCCGCAGCCGCGGGAGTCCCGGTTTGAGAATACGACCGTAATTTGCGTATTTCTACACTTAAGCAAAACATGGCTTTAAAGGGTGAAAACTCGAAACAGCCCCCGAACGGCCCCGTGGGTGGCACCAACACCTCCCACGGGAGCCACAAAAATCGTAGGAACTGACCCCGCAGCCGCGGGAATCCCGGTTTGAGAGTAATACGATAATTTGTATATTTCAAGACTTAGGCTTAAAAACATGACGTGAAACGGTGAAAACTCGAAACAGCCCCCGAACGGCCCCGTGGGTGGCACCAACACCTCCCACGGGACCAACATAACTCGTAGGAACTAACCCCGCAGCCGCGGGAGTCCCGGTTTGAGAGTAATACGGTAATTTGTATATTTCAAGACTTAGGCTTAAAAACATGACCTTAAAGGGTGAAAACTCGAAACAGCCCCCGAACGGCCACGTGGGTGGCACCAACACCTCCCACGGGACCAACGTAACTCGTAGGAACTGACCCCGCAGCCGCGGGAGTCCCGGTTTGAAAGTAATACGGTAATTTGTATATTTCAAGACTTAGGCTTAAAAACAAGACCTTAAATTGTGAAAACTCGAAACAGCCCCCGAACGGCCACGTGGGTGGCACCAACACCTCCCACGGGACCAACGTAACTCGTAGGAACTGACCCCGCAGCCGCGGGTCTCCCGGTTTGAGAATACGACCGTAATTTGCGTATTTCTACACTTAAGCAAAACATGGCGTTAAAGGGTGAAAACTCGAAACAGCACCCGAACGGCCCCGTGGGTGGCACCAACAACTCCCACGGGACCAACATAACTCGTAGGAACTGACCCCGCAGCCGCGGGAGTCCCGGTTTGAAAGTAATACGGTAATTTGTATATTTCAAGACTTAGGCTTAAAAACAAGACCTTAAATTGTGAAAACTCGAAACAGCCCCCGAACGGCCACGTGGGTGGCACCAACACCTCCCACGGGACCAACGTAACTCGTAGGAACTGACCCCGCAGCCGCGGGTCTCCCGGTTTGAGAATACGACCGTAATTTGCGTATTTCTACACTTAAGCAAAACATGGCGTTAAAGGGTGAAAACTCGAAACAGCACCCGAACGGCCCCGTGGGTGGCACCAACAACTCCCACGGGACCAACATAACTCGTAGGAACTGACCCCGCAGCCGCGAGAATCCCGGTTTGAGAGTAATACGATAATTTGTATATTTCAAGACTTAGGCTTAAAAACATTACGTGAAACGGTGAAATCTCGAAACAGCCCCCGAACGGACCCGTGGGTGGAACCAACACCTCCCACAGGGCCAACATAACTCGTAGGAACTAACCCCGCAGCCGCGGGAGTCCCGGTTTGAGAATACGACCGTAATTTGCGTATTTCTACACTTAAGCAAAACATGGCGTTAAAGGGTGAAAACTCGAAACAGCCCCCGAATGGCCCCGTGGGTGGCACCAACACCTCCCACGGGACCAACATAACTCGTAGGAACTGACCCCGTAGCCGCGGGAGTCCCGGTTTGAAAGTAATACGGTAATTTGTATATTTCAAGACTTAGGCTTAAAAACATGACCGTAAAGGGTGAAAACTCGAAACAGCCCCCGAACGGCCACGTGGGTGGCACCAACACCTCCCACGGGACCAACGTAACTCGTAGGAACTGACCCCGCAGCCGTGGGTCTCCCGGTTTGAGAATACGATCGTAATATGCGTATTTCTAAACTTAAGCAAAACATGGCGTTAAAGGGTGAAAACTTGAAACAGCCCCCGAACGGCCCCGTGGGTGGCACCAACACCTCCCACGGGACCAACATAACTCGTAGCAACTGACCCCGCAGCCGCGGGAGTCCCGATTTGAATGTAATACGGTAATTTGTATATTTCAAGACTTAGGCTTAAAAAGATGACCTTAAAGGGTGAAAACTCGAAACAGCCCCCGAACGGCCACGTGGGTGGCACCAACACCTCCCACGGGACCAACGTAACTCGTAGGAACTGACCCCGCAGCCGCGGGTCTCCCGGTTTGAGAATACGACCGTAAATTGCGTATTTCTACACTTAAGCAAAACATGGCGTTAAAGGGTGAAAACTCGAAACAGCCCCCGAACGGCCCCGTGGGTGGCACCAACACCTCCCACGGGACCAACATAACTCGTAGGAACTGACCCCGCAGCCGCGGGAGTCCCGGTTTGAAAGTAATACGGTAATTTGTATATTTCAAGACTTAGGCTTAAAAACATGACCTTAAATTGTGAAAACTCGAAACAGCCCCCGAACGGCCACGTGGGTGGCACCAACACCTCCCACGGGACCAACGTAACTCGTAGGAACTGACCCCGCAGCCGCGGGTCTCCCGGTTTGAGAATACGACCGTAATTTGCATATTTGTACACTTAAGCAAAACATGGCGTTAAAGGGTGAAAACTCGAAACAGCCCCCGAACGGCCCCGTGGGTGGCACCAACACCTCCCACGGGACCAACATAACTCGTTGGAACTGACCCCGCAGCCGCGGGAGTCCCGGTTTGAATGTAATACGGTAATTTGTATATTTCAAGACTTAGGCTTAAAAACATGACCTTAAAGGGTGAAAACTCGAAACAGCCCCCGAACGGCCACGTGGGTGGCACCAACACCTCCCACGGGACCAACGTAACTCGTAGGAACTGACCCCGCAGCCGCGGGTCTCCCGGTTTGAGAATACGACCGTAATTTGCGTATTTCTATACTTAAGCAAAACATGGCGTTAAAGGGTGAAAACTCGAAACAGCCCCCGAACGGCCCCGTGGGTGGCACCAACACCTCCCACGGGACCAACATAACTCGTAGGAACTGACCCCGCAGCCGCGGGAGTCCCGGTTTGAAAGTAATACGGTAATTTGTATATTTCAAGACTTAGGCTTAAAAAGATGACCTTAAATTGTGAAAACTCGAAACAGCCCCCGAACGGCCACGTGGGTGGCACCAACACCTCCCACGGGACCAACGTAACTCGTAGGAACTTACCCCGCAGCCGCGGGTCTCCCGGTTTGAGAATACGACCGTAATTTGCGTATTTCTACACTTAAGCAAAACATGGCGTTAAAGGGTGAAAACTCGAAACAGCCCCCGAACGGCCCCGTGGGTGGCACCAACACCTCCCACGGGACCAACATAACTCGTAGTAACTGACCCCGCAGCCGCGGGAATCCCGGTTTGAGAGTAATACGATAATTTGTATATTTCAAGACTTAGGCTTAAAGACCTTACGTGAAACGGTGAAATCTCGAAACAGCCCCCGAACGGCCCCGTGGGTGGCACCAACACCTCCCACAGGGCCAACATAACTCGTAGGAACTAACCCCGCAGCCGCGGGAGTCCCGGTTTGAGAATACGACCGTAATTTGCGTATTTCTACAATTAAGCAAAACATGGCGTTAAAGGGTGAAAACTCGAAACAGCCCCTGAACGGCCCCGTGGGTGGCACCAACACCTCCCACGGGACCAACATAACTCGTAGGAACTGACCCCGCAGCCGCGGGAATCCCGGTTTGAGAGTACTACGATAATTTGTATATTTCAAGACTTAGGCTTAAAAACATGACGTGAAACGGTGAAAACTCGAAACAGCCCCCGAACGGCCCTGTGGGTGGCACCAACACCTCCCACGGGACCAACATAACTCGTAGGAACTAACCCCACAGCCGCAGGAGTCCCGGTTTGAGAGTAATACGGTAATTTGTATATTTCAAGACTTAGGCTTAAAAACATGACCTTAAAGGGTGAAAACTCGAAACAGCCCCTGAATGGCCACGTGGGTGGCACCAACACATCCCACGGGACCAACGTAACTCGTAGGAACTGACCCCGCAGCCGCGGGTCTCCCGGTTTGAAAATACGACCGTAATTTGCGTATTTCTACACTTAAGCAAAACATGGCGTTAAAGGGTGAAAAGTCGAAACAGCCCCCGAACGGCCCCGTGGGTGGCACCAACACCTCCCACGGGACCAACACAACTCGTAGGAACTGACCCCGCAGCCGCGGGAGTCCCGGTTAGAAAGTAATACGGTAATTTGTATATTTCAAGACTTAGGCTTAAAAACATGATCGTAAAGGGTGAAAACTCGAAACAGCCCCCGAACGGCCACGTGGGTGGCACCAACACCTCCCACGGGACCAACGTAACTCGTAGGAACTGCCCTCGCAGCCGCGGGTCTCCCAGTTTGAGAATACGACCGTAATTTGCGTATTTCTACACTTAAGCAAAACATGGCGTTAAAGGGTGAAAAATCGAACAACCCCCGAACGGCCCAGTGGGTGGCACCAACACCTCCCACGGGACCAACACAACTCGTAGGAACTGACCCCGCAGCCGCGGGAATCCCGGTTTGAGAGTAATACGATAATTTATATATTTCAAGACTTAGGCTTAAAAACATGACGTGAAATGGTGAAAACTCGAAACAGCCCCCGAACGGCCCCGTGGGTGGCACCAACACCTCCCACGGGACCAACATAACTCGTAGGAACTAACCCTGCAGCTGCGGGAGTCCCGGTTTGAGAATACGACCGTAATTTGCGTATTTGTACACTTAAGCAAAACATGGCGTTAAAGGGTGAAAACTCGAAACAGCCCCCGAACGGCCCCGTGGGTGGCACCAACACCTCCCACGGGACCAACATAACTAGTAGGAACTGACCCCGCAGCCGCGGGAATCCCGGTTTGAGAGTAATACGATAATTTGTATATTTCAAGACTTAGGCTTAAAAACATGACGTGAAAACGGTGAAAACTCGAAACAGCCCCCGAACGGCCCCGTGGGTGGCACCAACACCTCCCACGGGACCAACATAACTCGTAGGAACTAACCCCGCAGCCGCGGGAGTCCCGGTTTGAGAGTAATACAGTAATTTGTATATTTCAAGACTTAGGCTTAAAAACATGACCTTAAAGGGTGTAAACTCGAAACAGCCCCCGAACGGCCACGTGGGTGGCACCAACACATCCCACGGGACCAACGTAACTCGTAGGCACTGACCCCGCAGCCGCGGGTCTCCCGGTTTGAGAATACGATCGTAATTTGCGTATTTCTACACTTAAGCAAAACATGGCGTTAAAGGGTGAAAACTCGAAACAGCCCCCGAACGGCCCCGTGGGTTGCACCAACACCTCCCACGTGACCAACATAACTCGTAGGAACTGACCCCGCAGCCGCGGGAGTCCCGGTTTGAAAGTAATACGGTAATTTGTATATTTCAGGACTTAGGCTTAAAAACATGACCTTAAATTGTGAAAACTCGAAACAGCCCCCGAACGGCCACGTGGGTGGCACCAACACCTCCCACGGGACCAACGTAACTCGTAGGAACTGACCCCGCAGCCGCGGGTCTCCCGGTTTGAGAATACGACCGTAATTAGTGTATTTCTACACTTAAGCAAAACATGGCGTTAAAGGGTGAAAACTCGAAACAACCCCCGAACGGCCCCGTGGGTGGCACCAACACCTCCCACGGGACCAACATAACTCGTAGGAACTGACCCCTCAGCCGTGGGAATCCCGGTTTGAGAGTAATACGATAATTTGTATATTTCAAGACTTAGGCTTAAAAACATGACGTGAAACGGTGAAAACTCGAATCAGCCCCCGAACGGCCCGTGGGTGGCACCAACATCTCCCACGGGACCAACATAACTCGTAGGAACTAACCCCGCAGCCGCGGGAGTCCCGGTTTGAGAATACGACCGTAATTTGCGTATTTCTACACTTAAGCAAAACATGGCTTTAAAGGGTGAAAACTCGAAACAGCCCCCGAACGGCCCCGTGGGTGGCACCAACACCTCCCACGGGACCAACAAAAATCGTAGGAACTGACCCCGCAGCTACGGGAATCCCGGTTTGAGAGTAATACGATAATTTGTATATTTCAAGACTTAGGCTTAAAAACATGACGTGAAACGGTGAAAACTCGAAACAGCCCCCGAACGGCCCCGTGGGTGGCACCAACACCTCCCACGGGACCAACATAACTCGTAGGAACTGACCCCGCAGCCGCGGGAGTCCCGGTTTGAATGTAATACGGTAATTTGTATATTTCAAGACTTAGGCTTAAAAACATGACCTTAAAGGGTGAAAACTCGAAACAGCCCCCGAACGGCCATGTGGGTGGCACCAACACCTCCCACGGGACCAACGTAACTCGTAGGAACTGATCCCGCAGCCGCGGGTCTCCCGGTTTGAGAATACGACCGTAATTTGCGTATTTCTACACTTAAGCAAAACATGGTGTTAAAGGATGAAAACTCGAAACAGCCCCCGAACGGCCCCGTGGGTGGCACCAACACCTCCCACGGGACCAATAAAAATCGTAGGAACTGACCCCGCAGCCGCGGGAATCCCGGTTTGAGAGTAATACGATAATTTGTATATTTCAAGACTTATGCTTAAAAACATGACGTGAAACGGTGAAAACTCGAAACAGCCCCCGAACGGCCCCGTGGGTGGCACCAACACCTCCCACGGGACCAACATAACTCGTAGGAACTAACCCCGCACCCGCGGGAGTCCCGGTTTGAGAGTAATACGGTAATTTGTATATTTCAAGACTTAGGCTTAAAAACATGACCTTAAAGGGTGAAAACTCGAAACAGACCCCGAACGGCCACGTGGGTGGCACCAACACATCCCACGGGACCAACGTAACTCGTAGGAACTGACCCCGCAGCCGCGGGTCTCCCGGTTTGAGAATACGACCGTAATTTCCGTATTTCTACACTTAAGCAAAACATGGCGTTAAAGGGTGAAAACTCGAAACAGCCCCCGAACGGCCCCGTGGGTGGCACCAACACCTCCCACGGGACCAACATAACTTGTACGAACTGACCCCGCAGCCGCGGGAGTCCCGGTTTGAATGTAATACGGTAATTTGTATATTTCAAGACTTAGGCTTAAAAACATGACCTTAAAGGGTGAACACTCGAAACAGCCCCCGAACGGCCACGTCGGTGGCACCAACACCTCCCACAGGACCAACGTAACTCGTAGGAACTGACCCCGCAGCCGCGGGGCTCCCGGTTTGAGAATACGACCGTAATTTGCGTATTTCTACACTTAAGCAAAACATGGCGTTAAAGGGTGAAAACTCGAAACAGCCCCCGAACGGCCCCGTGGGTGGCACCAACACCTCCCACGGGACCAACATAACTCGCAGGAACTGACCCCGCAGCCGCAGGAGTCCCGGTTTGAAAGTAATACGGTAATTTGTATATTTCAAGACTTAGGCTTAAAAACATGACCTTAAATTGTGAAAACTCGAAACAGCCCCCGAACGGCCACGTGGGTGGCACCAACACCTCCCACGGGACGAACGTAACTCGTAGGAACTGACCCCGCAGCCGCGGGTCTCCCGGTTTGAGAATACGACCATAATTTGCGTATTTCTACACTTAAGCAAAACATGGCGTTAAAGGGTGAAAACTCGAAACATCCCCCGAACGGCCCCGTGGGTGGCACCAACACCTCCCATGGGACCGACATCACTCGTAGGAACTGACCCCGCAGCCGCGGGAATCCCGATTTGAGAGTAATACGATAATTTGTATATTTCAAGACTTAGGCTTAAAAACATTACTTGAAACGGTGAAAACTCGAAACAGCCCCCGAACGGCCCCGTGGGTGGCACCAACACCTCCCACGGGGCCAACATAACTCGTAGGAACTAACCCCGCAGCCGCGGGAGTCCCGGTTTGAGAATACGACCGTAATTTGCGTATTTCTACACTTAAGCAAAACATGGCATTAAAGGGTGAAAACTCGAAACAGCCCCCGAACGGCCCCGTGGGTGGCACCAACACCTCCCACGGGACCAACATAACTCGTAGGAACTGACCCCGCAGCCGCGGGAATCCCGGTTTGAGAGTAATACGATAATTTGTATATTTCAAGACTTAGGCTTAAAAACATGACGTGAAACGGTGAAAACACGAAACAGCCCCCGAACGGCCCCGTGGGTGGCACCAACACCTCCCACGGGACCAACATAACTCGTAGGAACTAACCCCACAGCCGCGGGAGTCCCGGTTTGAGAGTAATACGGTAATTTGTATATTTCAAGACTTAGGCTTAAAAACATGACCTTAAAGGGTGAAAACTCGAAACAGCCCCCGAACGGCCACGTGGGTGGCACCAACACATCCCACGGGACCAACGTAACTCGTAGGAACTGAACCCGCAGCCGCGGGTCTCCCGGTTTGAGAATACGTCAGTAATTTGCGTGTTTCTACACTTAAGCAAAACATGGCGTTAAAGGGTGAAAACTTGAAACAGCCCCCGAGCGGCCCCGTGGGTGGCACCAACACCTCCCACGGGAGCAACATAACTCGTAGGAACTGACCCCGCAGCCGCGGGAGTCCCGGTTTGAAAGTAATACGGTAATTTGTATATTTCAAGACTTAGGCTTAAAAACATGACCGTAAAGGGTGAAAACTCGAAACATCCCCCGAACGGCCACGTGGGTGGCACCAACACCTCCCACGGGACCAACGTAACTCGTAGGAACTGACCCCGTAGCCGCGGGTCTCCCGGTTTGAGAATACGACCGTAATTTGCGTATTTCTACACTTAAGCAAAACATGGCGTTAAAGGGTGGAAACTCGAAACAACCCCCGAACGGCCCCGTGGGTGGCACCAACACCTCCCATGGGTCCAACATAACTCGTAGGAACTGACCCCGCAGCCGCAGGAATCCCGGTTTGAGAGTAATACGATAATTTGTATATTTCAAGACTTAAGCTTAAAAACATGACGTGAAACGGTGAAAACTCGAAACAGCCCCCAAACGGCCCCGTGGGTGGTACCAACACCTCCCACGGGACCAACATAACTCGTAGGAACTAACCCCGCAGCCGCGGGAGTCCCGGTTTGAGAATACGACCGTAATTTGAGTATTTCTACACTTAAGAAAAACATGGCGTTAAAGGGTGAAAACTCGAAACCGCCCCCGAACGGCCCCGTGGGTGGCACCAACATCTCCCACGGGACCAACATAACTCGTAGGAACTGACCCCGCAGCCGCGGGAATCCCGGTTTGAGAGTAATACGATAATTTGTATATTTCAAGACATAGGCTTAAAAACATGACGTGAAACGGTGAAAACTCGAAACAACCCCCGAACGGCCCCGTGGGTGGCACCAACACCTCCCACGGGACCAACATAACTCGTAGGAACTAACCCCGCAGCTGCGGGAGTCCCGGTTTGAAAGTAATACGGTAATTTGTATATTTGAGGACTTAGGCTTAAAAACATGACCTTAAATTGTGAAAAGTCGAAACAGCCCCTGAACGGCCACGTGGGTGGCACCAACACCTCCCACGGGACCAACGTAACTCGTAGGAACTGACCCCGCAGCCGCGGGTCTCCCGGTTTGAGAATACGACCGTAATTTGCGTATTTCTACACTTAAGCAAAACATGGCGTTAAAGGGTGAAAACTCGAAACAACCCCCGAACGGCCCCGTGGGTGGCACCAACACCTCCCACGGGACCAACATAACTCGTAGGAACTGACCCCGCAGCCGCGGGAATCCCGGTTTGAGAGTAATACGATAATTTGTATATTTCAAGACTTAGGCTTAAAAACATGACGTGAAACGGTGAAAACTCAAAACAGCCCCCGAACGGCCCGTGGGTGGCACCAACACCTCCCACGGGACCAACATAACTCGTAGGAACTAACCCCGCAGCCGTGGGAGTCCCGGTTTGAGAATACGACCGTAATTTGTGTATTTCTACACTTAAGCAAAACATGGCGTTAAAGGGTGAAAACTCGAAACAGCCCCCGAACGGCCCCGTGGGTGGCACCAACACCTCCCACGGGACCAACATAACTCGTAGGAACTGACCCCGCAGCCGCGGGAATCCCGGTTTGAGAGTAATACGATAATTTGTATATATCAAGACTTAGGCTTAAAAACATGACGTGAAACGGTGAAAACTCGAAACAACCCCCGAACGGCCCCGTGGGTGGCACCAACACCTCCCACGGGACCAACATAAATCGTAGGAACTAACCCCGTAGCCGTGGGAGTCTCGGTTTGAGAGTAATACGGTAATTTGTATATTTCAAGACTTAGGCTTAAAAACATGACCTTAAAGGGTGAAAACTCGAAACAGTCCCCGAACGGCCCCGTGGGTGGCACCAACACATCCCACGGGACCAACGTAACTCGTAGGAACTGACCCCGCAGCCGTGGGTCTCCCTGTTTGAGAATACGACCGTAATTTGCGTATTTCTACACTTAAGCAAAACATGGCGTTAGAGGGTGAAAACTCGAAACAGCCCCCGAACGGCCCCGTGGGTGGCACCAACACCTCCCACGGGACCAACATAACTCGTAGGAACTGACCCCGCAGCCGCGGGAGTCCCGGTTTGAAAGTAATACGGTAATTTGTATATTTCAAGACTTAGGCTTAAAAACATGACCGTAAAGGGTGAAAACTCGAAACAGCCCCCGAACGGCCACGTGGGTGGCACCAACACCTCCCACGGGACCAACGTAACTCGTAGGAACTGACCCCGCAGCCGTGGGTCTCCCGATTTGAGAATACGACCGTAATTTGCGTATTTCTACACTTAAGCAAAACATGGCGTTAAAGGGTGAAAACTCAAAACAGCCCCCGAACGGCCCCGTGGGTGGCACCAACACCTCCCACGGGACCAACATAACTCGTAGGAACTGACCCCGCAGCCGCAGGAGTCCCGGTTTGAAAGTAATACGGTAATTTGTATATTTTAAGACTTAGGCTTAAAAACATGACCTTAAATTGTGAAAACTCGAAACAGCCCCCGAACGGCCACGTGGGTGGCACCAACACCTCCCACGGGACGAACGTAACTCGTAGGAACTGACCCCGCAGCCGCGGGTCTCCCGGTTTGAGAATACGACCATAATTTGCGTATTTCTACACTTAAGCAAAACATGGCGTTAAAGGGTGAAAACTCGAAACATCCCCCGAACGGCCCTGTGGGTGGCACCAACACCTCCCACGGGACCGACATAACTCGTAGGAACTGACCCCGCAGCCGCGGGAATCCCGATTTGAGAGTAATACGATAATTTGTATATTTCAAGACTTAGGCTTAAAAACATTACTTGAAACGGTGAAAACTCGAAACAGCCCCCGAACGGCCCCGTGGGTGGCACCAACACCTCCCACGGGGCCAACATAACTCGTAGGAACTAACCCCGCAGCCGCGGGAGTCCCGGTTTGAGAATACGACCGTAATTTGCGTATTTCTACACTTAAGCAAAACATGGCATTAAAGGGTGAAAACTCGAAACAGCCCCCGAACGGCCCCGTGGGTGGCACCAACACCTCCCACGGGACCAACATAACTCGTAGGAACTGACCCCGCAGCCGCGGGAATCCCGGTTTGAGAGTAATACGATAATTTGTATATTTCAAGACTTAGGCTTAAAAACATGACGTGAAACGGTGAAAACTCGAAACAGCCCCCGAACGGCCCCGTGGGTGGCACCAACACCTCCCACGGGACCAACATAACTCGTAGGAACTAACCCCACAGCCGCGGGAGTCCCGGTTTGAGAGTAATACGGTAATTTGTATATTTCAAGACTTAGGCTTAAAAACATGACCTTAAAGGGTGAAAACTCGAAACAGCCCCCGAACGGCCACGTGGGTGGCACCAACACATCCCACGGGACCAACGTAACTCGTAGGAACTGACCCCGCAGCCGCGGGTCTCCCGGTTTGAGAATACGACAGTAATTTGCGTGTTTCTACACTTAAGCAAAACATGGCGTTAAAGGGTGAAAACTTGAAACAGCCCCCGAATGGCCCCGTGGGTGGCACCAACACCTCCCACGGGACCAACATAACTCGTAGGAACTGACCCCGCAGCCGCGGGAGTCCCGGTTTGAAAGTAATACGGTAATTTGTATATTTCAAGACTTAGGCTTAAAAACATGACCGTAAAGGGTGAAAACTCGAAACATCCCCCGAACGGCCACGTGGGTGGCACCAACACCTCCCACGGGACCAACGTAACTCGTAGGAACTGACCCCGTAGCCGCGGGTCTCCCGGTTTGAGAATACGAATGTAATTTGCGTATTTCTACACTTAAGCAAAACATGGTGTTAAAGGGTGGAAACTCGAAACAACCCCCGAACGGCCACGTGGGTGGCACCAACACCTCCCATGGGTCCAACATAACTCGTAGGAACTGACCCCGCAGCCGCGGGAATCCCGGTTTGAGAGTAATACGATAATTTGTATATTTCAAGACTTAAGCTTAAAAACATGACGTGAAACGGTGAAAACTCGAAACAGCCCCCAAACGGCCCCGTGGGTGGTACCAACACCTCCCACGGGACCAACATAACTCGTAGGAACTAACCCCGCAGCCGCGGGAGTCCCGGTTTGAGAATACGACCGTAATTTGAGTATTTCTACAGTTAAGCAAAACATGGCGTTAAAGGGTGAAAACTCGAAACCGCCCCCGAACGGCCCCGTGGGTGGCAACAACACCTCCCACGGGACCAACATAACTCGTAGGAACTGACCCCGCAGCCGCGGGAATCCCGGTTTGAGAGTAATACGATAATTTGTATATTTCAAGACATAGGCTTAAAAACATGACGTGAAACGGTGAAAACTCGAAACAGCCCCCGAACGGCCCCGTGGGTGGCACCAACACCTCCCACGGGACCAACATAACTCGTAGAACTAACCCCGCAGCTGCGGGAGTCCCGGTTTGAAAGTAATACGGTAATTTGTATATTTGAGGACTTAGGCTTAAAAACATGACCTTAAATTGTGAAAACTCGAAACAGCCCCCGAACGGCCACGTGGGTGGCACCAACACCTCCCACGGGACCAACGTAACTCGTAGGAACTGACCCCGCAGCCGCGGGTCTCCCGGTTTGAGAATACGACCGTAATTTGCGTATTTCTACACTTAAGCAAAACATGGCGTTAAAGGGTGAAAACTCGAAACAACCCCCGAACGGCCCCGTGGGTGGCACCAACACCTCCCACGGGACCAACATAACTCGTAGGAACTGACCCCGCAGCCGCGGGAATCCCGGTTTGAGAGTAATACGATAATTTGTATATTTCATGACTTATGCTTAAAAACATGACGTGAAACGGTGAAAACTCGAAACAGCCCCCGAACGGCCCGTGGGTGGCACCAACACCTCCCACGGGACCAACATAACTCGTAGGAACTAACCCCGCAGCCGCGGGAGTCCCGGTTTGAGAATACGACCGTAATTTGCGTATTTCTACACTTAAGCAAAACATGGCGTTAAAGGGTGAAAACTCGAAACAGCCCCCGAACGGCCCCGTGGGTGGCACCAACACCTCCCACGGGACCAACATAACTCGTAGGAACTGACCCCGCAGCCGCGGGAATCCCGGTTTGAGAGTAATACGATAATTTGTATATTTCAAGACTTAGGCTTAAAAACATGACGTGAAACGGTGAAAACTCGAAACAACCCCCGAACGGCCCCGTGGGTGGCACCAACACCTCCCACGGGACCAACATAAATCGTAGGAACTAACCCCGTAGCCGCGGGAGTCCCGGTTTGAGAGTAATACGGTAATTTGTATATTTCAAGACTTAGGCTTAAAAACATGACCTTAAAGGGTGAAAACTCGAAACAGCCCCCGAACGGCCACGTGGGTGGCACCAACACATCCCACGGGACCAACGTAACTCGTAGGAACTGACCCCGCAGCCGCGGGTCTCCCGGTTTGAGAATACGACAGTAATTTGCGTGTTTCTACACTTAAGCAAAACATGGCGTTAAAGGGTGAAAACTTGAAACAGCCCCCGAATGGCCCCGTGGGTGGCACCAACACCTCCCACGGGACCAACATAACTCGTAGGAACTGACCCCGCAGCCGCGGGAGTCCCGGTTTGAAAGTAATACGGTAATTTGTATATTTCAAGACTTAGGCTTAAAAACATGACCGTAAAGGGTGAAAACTCGAAACATCCCCCGAA
Organism: Sambucus nigra; assembly: GCA_949130495.1. NCBI lineage: Eukaryota > Viridiplantae > Streptophyta > Magnoliopsida > Dipsacales > Adoxaceae > Sambucus > Sambucus nigra. The sequence goes on along the minus strand of OX422220.1, from coordinate 380,137,952 downwards.
CGGCCACGTGGGTGGCACCAACACCTCCCACGGGACCAACGTAACTCGTAGGAACTGACCCCGTAGCCGCGGGTCTCCCGGTTTGAGAATACGAATGTAATTTGCGTATTTCTACACTTAAGCAAAACATGGTGTTAAAGGGTGGAAACTCGAAACAACCCCCGAACGGCCACGTGGGTGGCACCAACACCTCCCATGGGTCCAACATAACTCGTAGGAACTGACCCCGCAGCCGCGGGAATCCCGGTTTGAGAGTAATACGATAATTTGTATATTTCAAGACTTAAGCTTAAAAACATGACGTGAAACGGTGAAAACTCGAAACAGCCCCCAAACGGCCCCGTGGGTGGTACCAACACCTCCCACGGGACCAACATAACTCGTAGGAACTAACCCCGCAGCCGCGGGAGTCCCGGTTTGAGAATACGACCGTAATTTGAGTATTTCTACAGTTAAGCAAAACATGGCGTTAAAGGGTGAAAACTCGAAACCGCCCCCGAACGGCCCCGTGGGTGGCAACAACACCTCCCACGGGACCAACATAACTCGTAGGAACTGACCCCGCAGCCGCGGGAATCCCGGTTTGAGAGTAATACGATAATTTGTATATTTCAAGACATAGGCTTAAAAACATGACGTGAAACGGTGAAAACTCGAAACAGCCCCCGAACGGCCCCGTGGGTGGCACCAACACCTCCCACGGGACCAACATAACTCGTAGAACTAACCCCGCAGCTGCGGGAGTCCCGGTTTGAAAGTAATACGGTAATTTGTATATTTGAGGACTTAGGCTTAAAAACATGACCTTAAATTGTGAAAACTCGAAACAGCCCCCGAACGGCCACGTGGGTGGCACCAACACCTCCCACGGGACCAACGTAACTCGTAGGAACTGACCCCGCAGCCGCGGGTCTCCCGGTTTGAGAATACGACCGTAATATGCGTATTTCTACACTTAAGCAAAACATGGCGTTAAAGGGTGAAAACTCGAAACAACCCCCGAACGGCCCCGTGGGTGGCACCAACACCTCCCACGGGACCAACATAACTCGTAGGAACTGACCCCGCAGCCGCGGGAATCCCGGTTTGAGAGTAATACGATAATTTGTATATTTCATGACTTAGGCTTAAAAACATGACGTGAAACGGTGAAAACTCGAAACAGCCCCCGAACGGCCCGTGGGTGGCACCAACACCTCCCACGGGACCAACATAACTCGTAGGAACTAACCCCGCAGCCGCGGGAGTCCCGGTTTGAGAATACGACCGTAATTTGCGTATTTCTACACTTAAGCAAAACATGGCGTTAAAGGGTGAAAACTCGAAACAGCCCCCGAACGGCCCCGTGGGTGGCACCAACACCTCCCACGGGACCAACATAACTCGTAGGAACTGACCCCGCAGCCGCGGGAATCCCGGTTTGAGAGTAATACGATAATTTGTATATTTCAAGACTTAGGCTTAAAAACATGACGTGAAACGGTGAAAACTCGAAACAACCCCCGAACGGCCCCGTGGGTGGCACCAACACCTCCCACGGGACCAACATAAATCGTAGGAACTAACCCCGTAGCCGCGGGAGTCCCGGTTTGAGAGTAATACGGTAATTTGTATATTTCAAGACTTAGGCTTAAAAACATGACCTTAAAGGGTGAAAACTCGAAACAGCCCCCGAACGGCCCCGTGGGTGGCACCAACACATCCCACGGGACCAACGTAACTCGTAGGAACTGACCCCGCAGCCGTGGGTCTCCCTGTTTGAGAATACGACCGTAATTTGCGTATTTCTACACTGAAGCAAAACATGGCGGTAAAGGGTGAAAACTCGAAACAGCCCCCGAACGGCCCCGTGGGTGGCACCAACACCTCCCACGGGACCAACATAACTCGTAGGAACTGACCCCGCAGCCGCGGGAGTCCCGGTTTGAAAGTAATACGGTAATTTGTATATTTCAAGACTTAGGCTTAAAAACATGACCGTAAAGGGTGAAAACTCGAAACAGCCCCCGAACGGCCACGTGGGTGGCACCAACACCTCCCACGGGACCAACGTAACTCGTAGGAACTGACCCCGCAGCCGTGGGTCTCCCGATTTGAGAATACAACCGTAATTTGCGTATTTCTACACTTAAGCAAAACATGGCGTTAAAGGGTGAAAACTCGAAACAGCCCCCGAACGGCCCCGTGGGTGGCACCAACACCTCCCACGGGACCAACATAACTCGTAGGAACTGACCCCACAGCCACGGGAGTCCCGGTTTGAATGTAATACGGTAATTTGTATATTTCAAGACTTAGGCTTAAAAACATGACCTTAAAGGGTGAAAACTCGAAACAGCCCCCGTACGGCCACGTGGGTGGTACCAACACCTCCCACGGGACCAACGTAACTCGTAGGAACTGACCCCGCAGCCGCGGGTCTCCCGGTTTGAGAATACGACCGTAATTTGCGTATTTCTACACTTAAGCAAAACATGGCGTTAAAGGGTGAAAACTCGAAACAGCCCCCGAACGGCCCCGTGGGTGGCACCAACACCTCCCACGGGACCAACATAACTCGTAGGAACTGACCCCGCAGCCGCGGGAGTCCCGGTTTGAAAGTAATACGGTAATTTTTATATTTCAAGACTTTAGCTTAAAAACATGACCTTAAATTGTGAAAACTCGAAACAGCCCCCGAACGGCCACGTGGGTGGCACCAACACCTCCCACGGGACCAACGTAACTCGTAGGAACTGACCCCGCAGCCGCGGGTCTCCCGGTTTGAGAATACGACCGTAATTTGCGTATTTCTACACTTAAGCAAAACATGGCGTTAAAGGGTGAAAACTCGAAACAGCCCCCGAACGGCCCCGTGGGTGGCACCAACACCTCCCACGGGACCAACATAACTCGTAGGAATTGACCCCGCAGCCGCGGGAGTCCCGGTTTTAATGTAATACGGTAATTTTTTATATTTCAAGACTTAGGCTTAAAAACATGACCTTAAAGGGTGAAAACTCGAAACAGCCACCGAACGGCCACGTGGGTGGCACCAACACCTCCCACGGGACCAACGTAACTCGTAGGAACTGACCCCGCAGTCGCGGGTCTCCCGGTTTGATAATATGACAGTAATTTGCGTATTTCTACACTTAAGCAAAACATGGCGTTAAAGGGTGAAAACTCGAAACAGCCCCCGAACGGCCCCGTGGGTGACACCAACACCTCCCACGGGACCAACATAAGTCGTAGGAACTGACCCCGCAGCCGCGGGAATCCCGGTTTGAGAGTAATACGGTAATTTGTATATTTCAAGACTTAGGCTTAAAAACATGACGTGAAAGGGTGAAAACTCGAAACAGCCCCCGAATGGCCCCGTGGGTGGCACCAACACCTCCCACGGGACCAACATAACTCGTAGGAACTGACCCCGCAGCCGCGGGAGTCCCGGTTTGAGAGTAAAACGGTAATTTGTATATTTCAAGACTTAGGCTTAAAAACATGACCTTAAAGGGTGAAAACTCGAAACAGCCCCCGAACGGCCACGTGGGTGGCACCAACACATCCCACGGGACCAACGTAACTCGTAGGAACTGACCCCGCAGCCGCGGGTCTCCCGGTTTGAGAATACGACCATAATTTGCGTATTTCTACACTTAAGCAAAACATGGCGTTAAAGGGTGAAAACTCGAAACAGCCCCCGAACGGCCCGTGGGTGGCACCAACACCTCCCACGGGACCAACATAACTCGTAGGAACTAACCCCGCAGCCGCGGGAGTCCCGGTTTGAGAATACGACCGTAATTTGCGTATTTCTACACTTAAGCAAAACATGGCGTTAAAGGGTGAAAACTCGAAACAGCCCCCGAACGGCCCCGTGGGTGGCACCAACACCTCCCACGGGACCAACATAACTCGTAGGAACTGACCCCGCAGCCGCGGGAATCCCGGTTTGAGAGTAATACGATAATTTGTATATTTCAAGACTTAGGCTTAAAAACATGACGTGAAACGGTGAAAACTCGAAACAACCCCCGAACGGCCCCGTGGGTGGCACCAACACCTCCCACGGGACCAACATAAATCGTAGGAACTAACCCCGTAGCCGCGGGAGTCCCGGTTTGAGAGTAATACGGTAATTTGTATATTTCAAGACTTAGGCTTAAAAACATGACCTTAAAGGGTGAAAACTCGAAACAGCCCCCGAACGGCCCCGTGGGTGGCACCAACACATCCCACGGGACCAACGTAACTCGTAGGAACTGACCCCGCAGCCGTGGGTCTCCCTGTTTGAGAATACGACCGTAATTTGCGTATTTCTACACTGAAGCAAAACATGGCGTTAAAGGGTGAAAACTCGAAACAGCCCCCGAACGGCCCCGTGGGTGGCACCAACACCTCCCACGGGACCAACATAACTCGTAGGAACTGACCCCGCAGCCGCGGGAGTCCCGGTTTGAAAGTAATACGGTAATTTGTATATTTCAAGACTTAGGCTTAAAAACATGACCGTAAAGGGTGAAAACTCGAAACAGCCCCCGAACGGCCACGTGGGTGGCACCAACACCTCCCACGGGACCAACGTAACTCGTAGGAACTGACCCCGCATCCGTGGGTCTCCCGATTTGAGAATACAACCGTAATTTGCGTATTTCTACACTTAAGCAAAACATGGCGTTAAAGGGTGAAAACTCGAAACAGCCCCCGAACGGCCCCGTGGGTGGCACCAACACCTCCCACGGGACCAACATAACTCGTAGGAACTGACCCCACAGCCACGGGAGTCCCGGTTTGAATGTAATACGGTAATTTGTATATTTCAAGACTTAGGCTTAAAAACATGACCTTAAAGGGTGAAAACTCGAAACAGCCCCCGTACGGCCACGTGGGTGGTACCAACACCTCCCACGGGACCAACGTAACTCGTAGGAACTGACCCCGCAGCCGCGGGTCTCCCGGTTTGAGAATACGACCGTAATTTGCGTATTTCTACACTTAAGCAAAACATGGCGTTAAAGGGTGAAAACTCGAAACAGCCCCCGAACGGCCCCGTGGGTGGCACCAACACCTCCCACGGGACCAACATAACTCGTAGGAATTGACCCCGCAGCCGCGGGAGTCCCGGTTTTAATGTAATACGGTAATTTTTTATATTTCAAGACTTAGGCTTAAAAACATGACCTTAAAGGGTGAAAACTCGAAACAGCCACCGAACGGCCACGTGGGTGGCACCAACACCTCCCACGGGACCAACGTAACTCGTAGGAACTGACCCCGCAGTCGCGGGTCTCCCGGTTTGATAATATGACAGTAATTTGCGTATTTCTACACTTAAGCAAAACATGGCGTTAAAGGGTGAAAACTCGAAACAGCCCCCGAACGGCCCCGTGGGTGACACCAACACCTCCCACGGGACCAACATAAGTCGTAGGAACTGACCCCGCAGCCGCGGGAATCCCGGTTTGAGAGTAATACGGTAATTTGTATATTTCAAGACTTAGGCTTAAAAACATGACGTGAAAGGGTGAAAACTCGAAACAGCCCCCGAATGGCCCCGTGGGTGGCACCAACACCTCCCACGGGACCAACATAACTCGTAGGAACTGACCCCGCAGCCGCGGGAGTCCCGGTTTGAGAGTAAAACGGTAATTTGTATATTTCAAGACTTAGGCTTAAAAACATGACCTTAAAGGGTGAAAACTCGAAACAGCCCCCGAACGGCCACGTGGGTGGCACCAACACATCCCACGGGACCAACGTAACTCGTAGGAACTGACCCCGCAGCCGCGGGTCTCCCGGTTTGAGAATACGACCATAATTTGCGTATTTCTACACTTAAGCAAAACATGGCGTTAAAGGGTGAAAACTCGAAACAGCCCCCGAACGGCCCGTGGGTGGCACCAACACCTCCCACGGGACCAACATAACTCGTAGGAACTAACCCCGCAGCCGCGGGAGTCCCGGTTTGAGAATACGACCGTAATTTGCGTATTTCTACACTTAAGCAAAACATGGCGTTAAAGGGTGAAAACTCGAAACAGCCCCCGAACGGCCCCGTGGGTGGCACCAACACCTCCCACGGGACCAACATAACTCGTAGGAACTGACCCCGCAGCCGCGGGAATCCCGGTTTGAGAGTAATACGATAATTTGTATATTTCAAGACTTAGGCTTAAAAACATGACGTGAAACGGTGAAAACTCGAAACAACCCCCGAACGGCCCCGTGGGTGGCACCAACACCTCCCACGGGACCAACATAAATCGTAGGAACTAACCCCGTAGCCGCGGGAGTCCCGGTTTGAGAGTAATACGGTAATTTGTATATTTCAAGACTTAGGCTTAAAAACATGACCTTAAAGGGTGAAAACTCGAAACAGCCCCCGAACGGCCCCGTGGGTGGCACCAACACATCCCACGGGACCAACGTAACTCGTAGGAACTGACCCCGCAGCCGTGGGTCTCCCTGTTTGAGAATACGACCGTAATTTGCGTATTTCTACACTGAAGCAAAACATGGCGTTAAAGGGTGAAAACTCGAAACAGCCCCCGAACGGCCCCGTGGGTGGCACCAACACCTCCCACGGGACCAACATAACTCGTAGGAACTGACCCCGCAGCCGCGGGAGTCCCGGTTTGAAAAAGTAATACGGTAATTTGTATATTTCAAGACTTAGGCTTAAAAACATGACCGTAAAGGGTGAAAACTCGAAACAGCCCCCGAACGGCCACGTGGGTGGCACCAACACCTCCCACGGGACCAACGTAACTCGTAGGAACTGACCCCGCATCCGTGGGTCTCCCGATTTGAGAATACAACCGTAATTTGCGTATTTCTACACTTAAGCAAAACATGGCGTTAAAGGGTGAAAACTCGAAACAGCCCCCGAACGGCCCCGTGGGTGGCACCAACACCTCCCACGGGACCAACATAACTCGTAGGAACTGACCCCACAGCCACGGGAGTCCCGGTTTGAATGTAATACGGTAATTTGTATATTTCAAGACTTAGGCTTAAAAACATGACCTTAAAGGGTGAAAACTCGAAACAGCCCCCGTACGGCCACGTGGGTGGTACCAACACCTCCCACGGGACCAACGTAACTCGTAGGAACTGACCCCGCAGCCGCGGGTCTCCCGGTTTGAGAATACGACCGTAATTTGCGTATTTCTACACTTAAGCAAAACATGGCGTTAAAGGGTGAAAACTCGAAACAGCCCCCGAACGGCCCCGTGGGTGGCACCAACACCTCCCACGGGACCAACATAACTCGTAGGAACTGACCCCGCAGCCGCGGGAGTCCCGGTTTGAAAGTAATACGGTAATTTTTATATTTCAAGACTTAAGCTTAAAAACATGACCTTAAATTGTGAAAACTCGAAACAGCCCCCGAACGGCCACGTGGGTGGCACCAACACCTCCCACGGGACCAACGTAACTCGTAGGAACTGACCCCGCAGCCGCGGGTCTCCCGGTTTGAGAATACGACCGTAATTTGCGTATTTCTACACTTAAGCAAAACATGGCGTTAAAGGGTGAAAACTCGAAACAGCCCCCGAACGGCCCCGTGGGTGGCACCAACACCTCCCACGGGACCAACATAACTCGTAGGAATTGACCCCGCAGCCGCGGGAGTCCCGGTTTTAATGTAATACGGTAATTTTTTATATTTCAAGACTTAGGCTTAAAAACATGACCTTAAAGGGTGAAAACTCGAAACAGCCACCGAACGGCCACGTGGGTGGCACCAACACCTCCCACGGGACCAACGTAACTCGTAGGAACTGACCCCGCAGTCGCGGGTCTCCCGGTTTGATAATATGACAGTAATTTGCGTATTTCTACACTTAAGCAAAACATGGCGTTAAAGGGTGAAAACTCGAAACAGCCCCCGAACGGCCCCGTGGGTGACACCAACACCTCCCACGGGACCAACATAAGTCGTAGGAACTGACCCCGCAGCCGCGGGAATCCCGGTTTGAGAGTAATACGGTAATTTGTATATTTCAAGACTTAGGCTTAAAAACATGACGTGAAAGGGTGAAAACTCGAAACAGCCCCCGAATGGCCCCGTGGGTGGCACCAACACCTCCCACGGGACCAACATAACTCGTAGGAACTGACCCCGCAGCCGCGGGAGTCCCGGTTTGAGAGTAAAACGGTAATTTGTATATTTCAAGACTTAGGCTTAAAAACATGACCTTAAAGGGTGAAAACTCGAAACAGCCCCCGAACGGCCACGTGGGTGGCACCAACACATCCCACGGGACCAACGTAACTCGTAGGAACTGACCCCGCAGCCGTGGGTCTCCCGATTTGAGAATACAACCGTAATTTGCGTATTTCTACACTTAAGCAAAACATGGCGTTAAAGGGTGAAAACTCGAAACAGCCCCCGAACGGCCCCGTGGGTGGCACCAACACCTCCCACGGGACCAACATAACTCGTAGGAACTGACCCCACAGCCACGGGAGTCCCGGTTTGAATGTAATACGGTAATTTGTATATTTCAAGACTTAGGCTTAAAAACATGACCTTAAAGGGTGAAAACTCGAAACAGCCCCCGTACGGCCACGTGGGTGGTACCAACACCTCCCACGGGACCAACGTAACTCGTAGGAACTGACCCCGCAGCCGCGGGTCTCCCGGTTTGAGAATACGACCGTAATTTGCGTATTTCTACACTTAAGCAAAACATGGCGTTAAAGGGTGAAAACTCGAAACAGCCCCCGAACGGCCCCGTGGGTGGCACCAACACCTCCCACGGGACCAACATAACTCGTAGGAACTGACCCCGCAGCCGCGGGAGTCCCGGTTTGAAAGTAATACGGTAATTTTTATATTTCAAGACTTAAGCTTAAAAACATGACCTTAAATTGTGAAAACTCGAAACAGCCCCCGAACGGCCACGTGGGTGGCACCAACACCTCCCACGGGACCAACGTAACTCGTAGGAACTGACCCCGCAGCCGCGGGTCTCCCGGTTTGAGAATACGACCGTAATTTGCGTATTTCTACACTTAAGCAAAACATGGCGTTAAAGGGTGAAAACTCGAAACAGCCCCCGAACGGCTCCGTGGGTGGCACCAACACCTCCCACGGGACCAACATAACTCGTAGGAATTGACCCCGCAGCCGCGGGAGTCCCGGTTTTAATGTAATACGGTAATTTTTTATATTTCAAGACTTAGGCTTAAAAACATGACCTTAAAGGGTGAAAACTCGAAACAGCCACCGAACGGCCACGTGGGTGGCACCAACACCTCCCACGGGACCAACGTAACTCGTAGGAACTGACCCCGCAGTCGCGGGTCTCCCGGTTTGATAATATGACAGTAATTTGCGTATTTCTACACTTAAGCAAAACATGGCGTTAAAGGGTGAAAACTCGAAACAGCCCCCGAACGGCCCCGTGGGTGACACCAACACCTCCCACGGGACCAACATAAGTCGTAGGAACTGACCCCGCAGCCGCGGGAATCCCGGTTTGAGAGTAATACGGTAATTTGTATATTTCAAGACTTAGGCTTAAAAACATGACGTGAAAGGGTGAAATCTCGAAACAGCCCCCGAATGGCCCCGTGGGTGGCACCAACACCTCCCACGGGACCAACATAACTCGTAGGAACTGACCCCGCAGCCGGGGAGTCCCGGTTTGAGAGTAAAACGGTAATTTGTATATTTCAAGACTTAGGCTTAAAAACATGACCTTAAAGGGTGAAAACTCGAAACAGCCCCCGAACGGCCACGTGGGTGGCACCAACACATCCCACGGGACCAACGTAACTCGTAGGAACTGACCCCGCAGCCGCAGGTCTCCCGCTTTGAGAATACGACCGTAATTTGCGTATGTCTACACTTAAGCAAAACATGGCGTTAAAGGGTGAAAACTCGAAACAGCCCCCGAACGGCCCCGTGGGTGGCACCAACACCTCCCACGGGACCAACATAACTCGTAGGAACTGACCCCGCAGCCGCGGGAGTCCCAGTTTGAAAGTAATACGGTAATTTGTATATTTCAAGACTTAGGCTTAAAAACATGACCGTAAAGGGTGAAAACTCGAAACAGCCCCCGAACGGCCACGTGGGTGGCACCAACACCTCCCACGGGACCAACGTAACTGGTAGGAACTGACCCCGCAGCTGCGGGTCTCCCGGTTTGAGAATACGACCGTAATTTGCGTATTTCTACACTTAAGCAAAACATGGCGTTAAAGGGTAAAAACTCGAAACAACCCCCGAACGGCCCCGTGGGTGGCACCAACACCTCCCATGGGACCAACATAACTCGTAGGAACTAACCCCGCAGCTGCGGGAGTCCCGGTTTGAGAGTAATACGGTAATTTGTATATTTCAAGACTTAGGCTTAAAAACATGACCTTAAACGGTGTAAACTCGAAACAGCCCCCGAACGGCCACGTGGGTGGCACCAACACATCCCACGGGACCAACGTAACTCGTAGGAACTGACCCCGCAGCCGCGGGTCTCCCGGTTTGAGAATACGATCGTAATTTGCATATTTCTACACTTAAGCAAAACATGGCGTTAAAGGGTGAAAACTCGAAACAGCCCCCGAACGTCCACGTGGGTTGCACCAACAACTCCCACGGGACCAACATAACTCGTAGAAACTGACCCCGCAGCCGCGGGAGTCCCGGTTTGAAAGTAATACGGTAATTTGTATATTTGAGGACTTAGGCTTAAAAACATGACCTTAAATTGTGAAAACTCGAAACAGCCCCCGAACGGCCACGTGGGTGGCACCAACACCTCCCATGGGACCAACGTAACTCGTAGGAACTGACCCCGCAGCCGCGGGTCTCCCGGTTTGAGAATACGATCGTAATTTGCATATTTCTACACTTAAGCAAAACATGGCGTTAAAGGGTGAAAACTCGAAACAGCCCCCGAACGTCCCCGTGGGTTGCACCAACACCTCCCACGGGACCAACATAACTCGTAGAAACTGACCCCGCAGCCGCGGGAGTCCCGGTTTGAAAGTAATACGGTAATTTGTATATTTGAGGACTTAGGCTTAAAAACATGACCTTAAATTGTGAAAACTCGAAACAGCCCCCGAACGGCCACGTGGGTGGCACCAACACCTCCCATGGGACCAACGTAACTCGTAGGAACTGACCCCGCAGCCGCGGGTCTCCCTGTTTGAGAATACGACCGTAATTTGCGTATTTCTACACTTAAGCAAAACATGGCGTTAAAGGGTGAAAACTCGAAACAACCCCCGAACGGCCCCGTGGGTGGCACCAACACCTCCCACGGGACCAACATAACTCGTAGGAACTGACCCCGCAGCCGCGGGAATCCCGGTTTGAGAGTAATACGATAATTTGTATATTTCAAGACTTAGGCTTAAAAACATGACGTGAAACGGTGAAAACTCGAAACAGCCCCCGAACGGCCCGTGGGTGGCACCAACACCTCCCATAGGACCAACATAACTCGTAGGAACTAACACCGCAGCCGCGGGAGTCCCGGTTTGAGAATACGACCGTAATTTGCGTATTTCTACACTTAAGCAAAACATGGCGTTAAAGGGTGAAAACTCGAAACAGCCCCCGAACGGCCCCGTGGGTGGCACCAACACCTCCCACGGGACCAACAAAACTCGTAGGAACTGACCCCACAGCCGCGGGAATCCCGGTTTGAGAGTAATACGATAATTTGTATATTTCAAGACTTAGGCTTAAAAACATGACGTGAAACGGTGAAAACTCGAAACAGCCCCCGAACGGCCCCGTGGGTGGCACCAACACCTCCCACGGGACCAACATAACTCGTAGGAACTAACCCCGCAGCTGCGGGAGTCCCGGTTTGAAAGTAATACGGTAATTTGTATATTTGAGGACTTAGGCTTAAAAACATGACCTTAAAGGGTGAAAACTCGAAACAACCCCCGAACGGCCACGTGGGTGGCACCAACACATCCCACGGGACCAACGTAACTCGTAGGAACTGACCCCGCAGCCGCGGGTCTCCCGGTTTGAGAATACGACAGTAATTTGCGTGTTTCTACACTTAAGCAAAACATGGCGTTAAAGGGTGAAAACTTGAAACATCCCCCGAACGGCCCCGTGGGTGGCACCAACACCTCCCACGGGACCAACATAACTCGTAGGAACTGACCCCGCAGCCGCGGGAGTCCCGGTTTGAAAGTAATACGGTAATTTGTATATTTCAAGACTTAGGCTTAAAAACATGACCGTAAAGGGTGAAAACTCGAAACATCCCCCGAACGGCCACGTGGGTGGCACCAACACCTCCCACGGGACCAACGTAACTCGTAGGAACTGACCCCGTAGCCGCGGGTCTCCCGGTTTGAGAATACGAATGTAATTTGCGTATTTCTACACTTAAGCAAAACATGGTGTTAAAGGGTGGAAACTCGAAACAACCCCCGAACGGCCACGTGGGTGGCACCAACACCTCCCATGGGTCCAACATAACTCGTAGGAACTGACCCCGCAGCCGCGGGAATCCCGGTTTGAGAGTAATACGATAATTTGTATATTTCAAGACTTAAGCTTAAAAACATGACGTGAAACGGTGAAAACTCGAAACAGCCCCCAAACGGCCCCGTGGGTGGTACCAACACCTCCCACGGGACCAACATAACTCGTAGGAACTAACCCCGCAGCCGCGGGAGTCCCGATTTGAGAATACGACCGTAATTTGAGTATTTCTACACTTAAGCAAAACATGGCGTTAAAGGGTGAAAACTCGAAACCGCCCCCGAACGGCCCCGTGGGTGGCACCAACACCTCCCACGGGACCAACATAACTCGTAGGAACTGACCCCGCAGCCGCGGGAATCCCGGTTTGAGAGTAATACGATAATTTGTATATTTCAAGACATAGGCTTAAAAACATGACGTGAAACGGTGAAAACTCGAAACAGCCCCCGAACGGCCCCGTCGGTGGCACCAACACCTCCCACGGGACCAACATAACTCGTAGGAACTAACCCCGCAGCTGCGGGAGTCCCGGTTTGAAAGTAATACGGTAATTTGTATATTTGAGGACTTAGGCTTAAAAACATGACCTTAAATTGTGAAAACTCGAAACAGCCCCCGAACGGCCACGTGGGTGGCACCAACACCTCCCACGGGACCAACGTAACTCGTAGGAACTGACCCCGCAGCCGCGGGTCTCCCGGTTTGAGAATACGACCGTAATTTGCGTATTTCTACACTTAAGCAAAACATGGCGTTAAAGGGTGAAAACTCGAAACAACCCCCGAACGGCCCCGTGGGTGGCACCAACACCTCCCACGGGACCAACATAACTCGTAGGAACTGACCCCGCAGCCGCGGGAATCCCGGTTTGAGAGTAATACGATAATTTGTATATTTCATGACTTAGGCTTAAAAACATGACGTGAAACGGTGAAAACTCGAAACAGCCCCCGAACGGCCCGTGGGTGGCACCAACACCTCCCACGGGACCAACATAACTCGTAGGAACTAACCCCGCAGCCGCGGGAGTCCCGGTTTGAGAATACGACCGTAATTTGCGTATTTCTACACTTAAGCAAAACAAGGCGTTAAAGGGTGAAAACTCGAAACAGCCCCCGAACGGCCCCGTGGGTGGCACCAACACCTCCCACGGGACCAACATAACTCGTAGGAACTGACCCCGCAGCCGCGGGAATCCCGGTTTGAGAGTAATACGATAATTTGTATATTTCAAGACTTAGGCTTAAAAACATGACGTGAAACGGTGAAAACTCGAAACAACCCCCGAACGGCCCCGTGGGTGGCACCAACACCTCCCACGGGACCAACATAAATCGTAGGAACTAACCCCGTAGCCGCGGGAGTCCCGGTTTGAGAGTAATACGGTAATTTGTATATTTCAAGACTAAGGCTTAAAAACATGACCTTAAAGGGTGAAAACTCGAAACAGCCCCCGAACGGCCCCGTGGGTGGCACCAACACATCCCACGGGACCAACGTAACTCGTAGGAACTGACCCCGCAGCCGTGGGTCTCCCTGTTTGAGAATACGACCGTAATTTGCGTATTTCTACACTGAAGCAAAACATGGCGTTAAAGGGTGAAAACTCGAAACAGCCCCCGAACGGCCCCGTGGGTGGCACCAACACCTCCCACGGGACCAACATAACTCGTAGGAACTGACCCCGCAGCCGCGGGAGTCCCGGTTTGAAAGTAATACGGTAATTTGTATATTTCAAGACTTAGGCTTAAAAACATGACCGTAAAGGGTGAAAACTCGAAACAGCCCCCGAACGGCCACGTGGGTGGCACCAACACCTCCCACGGGACCAACGTAACTCGTAGGAACTGACCCCGCAGCCGTGGGTCTCCCGATTTGAGAATACGACCGTAATTTGCGTATTTCTACACTTAAGCAAAACATGGCGTTAAAGGGTGAAAACTCGAAACAGCCCCCGAACGGCCCCGTGGGTGGCACCAACACCTCCCACGGGACCAACATAACTCGTAGGAACTGACCCCACAGCCACGGGAGTCCCGGTTTGAATGTAATACGGTAATTTGTATATTTCAAGACTTAGGCTTAAAAACATGACCTTAAAGGGTGAAAACTCGAAACAGCCCCCGTACGGCCACGTGGGTGGCACCAACACCTCCCACGGGACCAACGTAACTCGTAGGAACTGACCCCGCAGCCGCGGGTCTCCCGGTTTGAGAATACGACCGTAATTTGCGTATTTCTACACTTAAGCAAAACATGGCGTTAAAGGGTGAAAACTCGAAACAGCCCCCGAACGGCCCCGTGGGTGGCACCAACACCTCCCACGGGACCAACATAACTCGTAGGAACTGACCCCGCAGCCGCGGGAGTCTCGGTTTGAAAGTAATACGGTAATTTTTATATTTCAAGACTTAAGCTTAAAAACATGACCTTAAATTGTGAAAACTCGAAACAGCCCCCGAACGGCCACGTGGGTGGCACCAACACCTCCCACGGGACCAACGTAACTCGTAGGAACTGACCCCGCAGCCGCGGGTCTCCCGGTTTGAGAATACGACCGTAATTTGCGTATTTCTACACTTAAGCAAAACATGGCGTTAAAGGGTGAAAACTCGAAACAACCCCCGAACGGCCCCGTGGGTGGCACCAACACCTCCCACGGGACCAACATAACTCGTAGGAATTGACCCCGCAGCCGCGGGAGTCCCGGTTTTAATGTAATACGGTAATTTTTTATATTTCAAGACTTAGGCTTAAAAACATGACCTTAAAGGGTGAAAACTCGAAACAGCCACCGAACGGCCACGTGGGTGGCACCAACACCTCCCACGGGACCAACGTAACTCGTAGGAACTGACCCCGCAGTCGCGGGTCTCCCGGTTTGATAATATGACAGTAATTTGCGTATTTCTACACTTAAGCAAAACATGGCGTTAAAGGGTGAAAACTCGAAACAGCCCCCGAACGGCCCCGTGGGTGACACCAACACCTCCCACGGGACCAACATAAGTCGTAGGAACTGACCCCGCAGCCGCGGGAATCCCGGTTTGAGAGTAATACGGTAATTTGTATATTTCAAGACTTAGGCTTAAAAACATGACGTGAAAGGGTGAAAACTCGAAACAGCCCCCGAATGGCCCCGTGGGTGGCACCAACACCTCCCACGGGACCAACATAACTCGTAGGAACTGACCCCGCAGCCGCGGGAGTCCCGGTTTGAGAGTAAAACGGTAATTTGTATATTTCAAGACTTAGGCTTAAAAACATGACCTTAAAGGGTGAAAACTCGAAACAGCCCCCGAACGGCCACGTGGGTGGCACCAACACATCCCACGGGACCAACGTAACTCGTAGGAACTGACCCCGCAGCCGCAGGTCTCCCTCTTTGAGAATACGACCGTAATTTGCGTATGTCTACACTTAAGCAAAACATGGCGTTAAAGGGTGAAAACTCGAAACAGCCCCCGAACGGCCCCGTGGGTGGCACCAACACCTCCCACGGGACCAACATAACTCGTAGGAACTGACCCCGCAGCCGCGGGAGTCCCAGTTTGAAAGTAATACGGTAATTTGTATATTTCAAGACTTAGGCTTAAAAACATGACCGTAAAGGGTGAAAACTCGAAACAGCCCCCGAACGGCCACGTGGGTGGCACCAACACCTCCCACGGGACCAACGTAACTGGTAGGAACTGACCTCGCAGCCGCGGGTCTCTCGGTTTGAGAATACGACCGTAATTTGCGTATTTCTACACTTAAGCAAAACATGGCGTTAAAGGGTAAAAACTCGAAACAACCCCCGAACGGCCCCGTGGGTGGCACCAACACCTCCCATGGGACCAACATAACTCGTAGGAACTAACCCCGCAGCTGCGGGAGTCCCGGTTTGAGAGTAATACGGTAATTTGTATATTTCAAGACTTAGGCTTAAAAACATGACCTTAAACGGTGTAAACTCGAAACAGCCCCCGAACGGCCACGTGGGTGGCACCAACACATCCCACGGGACCAACGTAACTCGTAGGAACTGACCCCGCAGCCGCGGGTCTCCCGGTTTGAGAATACGATCGTAATTTGCATATTTCTACACTTGAGCAAAACATGGCGTTAAAGGGTGAAAACTCGAAACAGCCCCCGAACGTCCCCGTGGGTTGCACCAACACCTCCCACGGGACCAACATAACTCGTAGAAACTGACCCCGCAGCCGCGGGAGTCCCGGTTTGAAAGTAATACGGTAATTTGTATATTTGAGGACTTAGGCTTAAAAACATGACCTTAAATTGTGAAAACTCGAAACAGCCCCCGAACGGCCACGTGGGTGGCACCAACACCTCCCACGGGACCAACGTAACTCGTAGGAACTGACCCCGCAGCCGCGGGTCTCCCTGTTTGAGAATACGACCGTAATTTGCGTATTTCTACACTTAAGCAAAACATGGCGTTAAAGGGTGAAAACTCGAAACAACCCCCGAACGGCCCCGTGGGTGGCACCAACACCTCCCACGGGACCAACATAACTCGTAGGAACTGACCCCGCAGCCGCGGGAATCCCGGTTTGAGAGTAATACGATAATTTGTATATTTCAAGACTTAGGCTTAAAAACATGACGTGAAACGGTGAAAACTCGAAACAGCCCCCGAACGGCCCGTGGGTGGCACCAACACCTCCCATAGGACCAACATAACTCGTAGGAACTAACACCGCAGCCGCGGGAGTCCCGGTTTGAGAATACGACCGTAATTTGCGTATTTCTACACTTAAGCAAAACATGGCGTTAAAGGGTGAAAACTCGAAACAGCCCCCGAACGGCCCCGTGGGTGGCACCAACACCTCCCACGGGACCAACAAAACTCGTAGGAACTGACCCCGCAGCCGCGGGAATCCCGGTTTGAGAGTAATACGATAATTTGTATATTTCAAGACTTAGGCTTAAAAACATGACGTGAAACGGTGAAAACTCGAAACAACCCCCGAACGGCCCCGTGGGTGGCACCAACACCTCCCACGGGACCAACATAACTCGTAGGAACTAACCCCGCAGCCGCGGGAGTCCCGGTTTGAGAGTAATACGGTAATTTGTATATTTCAAGACTTAGGCTTAAAAACATGACCTTAAAGGGTGAAAACTCGAAACAGTTCCCGAACGGCCCCGTGGGTGGCACCAACACATCCCACGGGACCAACGTAACACGTTGGAACTGACCCCGCAGCCGCGGGTCTCCCGGTTTGAGAATACGACCGTAATTTGCGTATTTCTACACTGAAGCAAAACATGGCGTTAAAGGGTGAAAACTCGAAACAGCCCCCGAACGGCCCCGTGGGTGGCACCAACACCTCCCACGGGACCAACATAACTCGTAGGAACTGACCCCGCAGCCGCGGGAGTCTCGGTTTGAAAGTATTACGGTAATTTGTATATTTCAAGACTTAGGCTTAAAAACATGACCGTAAAGGGTGAAAACTCGAAACAGCCCCCGAACGGCCACGTGGGTGGCACCAACACCTCCCACGGGACCAACGTAACTCGTAGGAACTGACCCCGCAGCCGTGGGTCTCCCGATTTGAGAATACGACCGTAATTTGCGTATTTCTACACTTAAGCAAAACATGGCGTTAAAGGGTGAAAACTCGAAACAACCCCCGAACGGCCCCGTGGGTGGCACCAACACCTCCCACGGGACCAACATAACTCATAGGAACTGACCCCACAGCCGCGGGAGTCCCGGTTTGAATGTAATACGGTAATTTGTATATTTCAAGACTTAGGCTTAAAAACATGACCTTAAAGGGTGAAAACTCGAAACAGCCCCCGAACGGCCACGTGGGTGGAACCAACACCTCCCACGGGACCAACGTAACTCGTAGGAACTGACCCCGCAGCCGCGGGTCTCCCGGTTTGAAAATACGACCGTAATTTGCGTATTTCTACACTTAACCAAAACATGGCGTTAAAGGGTGAAAACTCGAAACAGCCCCCGAACGGCCCCGTGGGTGGCACCAACACCTCCCACGGGACCAACATAACTCGTAGGAACTGACCCCGCAGCCGCGGGAGTCCCGGTTTGAAAGTAATACGGTAATTTTTATATTTCAAGACTTAGGCTTAAAAACATGACCTTAAATTGTGAAAACTCGAAACAGCCCCCGAACGGCCACGTGGGTGGCACCAACACCTCCCACGGGACCAACGTAACTCGTAGGAACTGACCCCGCAGCCGCGGGTCTCCCGGTTTGAGAATACGACCGTAATTTGCGTATTTCTACACTTAAGCAAAACATGGCGTTAAAGGGTGAAAACTCGAAACAGCCCCCGAACGGCCCCGTGGGTGGCACCAACACCTCCCACGGGACCCACATAACTCGTAGGAATTGACCCCGCAGCCGTGGGAGTCCCGGTTTTAATGTAATAAGGTAATTTTTATATTTCAAGACTTAGGCTTAAAAACATGACCTTAAAGGGTGAAAACTCGAAACAGCCACCGAACGGCCACGTGGGTGGCACCAACACCTCCCACGGGACCAACGTAACTCGTAGGAACTGACCCCGCAGTCGCGGGTCTCCCGGTTTGATAATATGACAGTAATTTGCGTATTTCTACACTTAAGCAAAACATGGCGTTAAAGGGTGAAAACTCGAAACAGCCCCCGAACGGCCCCGTGGGTGACACCAACACCTCCCACGGGACCAACATAAGTCGTAGGAACTGACCCCGCAGCCGCGGGAATCGAGGTTTGAGAGTAATACGGTAATTTGTATATTTCAAGACTTAGGCTTAAAAACATGACGTGAAAGGGTGAAAACTCGAAACAGCCCCCGAATGGCCCCGTGGGTGGCACCAACACCTCCCACGGGACCAACATAACTCGTAGGAACTGACCCCGCAGCCGCGGGAGTCCCGGTTTGAGAGTAAAACGGTAATTTGTTTATTTCAAGACTTAGGCTTAAAAACATGACCTTAAAGGGTGAAAACTCGAAACAGCCCCCGAACGGCCACGTGGGTGGCACCAACACATCCCACGGGACCAACATAACTCGTAGGAACTGACCCCGCAGCCGCGGGTCTCCCGCTTTGAGAATACGACCGTAATTTGCGTATTTCTACACTTAAGCAAAACATGGCGTTAAAGGGTGAAAACTCGAAACAGCCCCCGAACGGCCCCGTGGGTGGCACCAACACCTCCCACGGGACCAACATAACTCGTAGGAACTGACCCCGCAGCCGCGGGAGTCCGGGTTTGAAAGTAATACGGTAATTTGTATATTTCAAGACTTAGGCTTAAAAACATGACCGTAAAGGGTGAAAACTCGAAACAGCCCCCGAACGGCCACGTGGGTGGCACCAACACCTCCCACGGGACCAACGTAATTGGTAGGAACTGACCCCGCAGCCGCGGGTCTCACGGTTTGAGAATACGACCGTAATTTGTGTATTTCAACACTTAAGCAAAACATGGCGTTAAAGGGTGAAAACTCGAAACAACCCACGAACGGCCCCGTGGGTGGCACCAACACCTCCCATGGGACCAACATAACTCGTAGGAACTGACCCCGCAGCCGCGGGAATCCCGGTTTGAGAGTAATACGATAATTTGTATATTTCAAGACTTAGGCTTAAAAACATGACGTGAAACGGTGAAAACTCGAAACAGCCCCCGAACGGCACCGTGGGTGGTACCAACACCTTCCACGGGACCAACATAACTCGTAGGAACTAACCCCGCAGCCGCGGGAGTCCCGATTTGAGAATACGACCGTAATTTGCGTATTTCTACACTTAAGCAAAACATGGCGTTAAAGGGTGAAAACTCGAAACAGCCCCCGAACGGCCCCGTGGGTGGCACCAACACCTCCCACGGGACCAACATAACTCGTAGGAACTAACCCCGCAGCCGCGGGAATCCCGGTTTGAGAGTAATACGATAATTTGTATATTTCAAGACTTAGGCTTAAAAACATGACGTGAAACGGTAAAAACTCGAAACAGCCCCCGAACGGCCCCGTGGGTGGCACCAACACCTCCCACGAGACCAACATAACTCGTAGGAACTAACCACGCAGCCGCGGGAGTCCCGGTTTGAGAGTAAAACGGTAATTTGTACATTTTAAGACTTCGGCTTAAAAACATGACCTTAAAGGGTGTAAACTCGAAACAGCGCCCGAATGGCCACGTGGGTGGCACCAACACATCCCACGAGACCAACGTAACTCGTAGGAACTGACCCCGCAGCCGCGGGTCTCCCGCTTTGAGAATACGACCGTAATTTGCGTATTTCTACACTTAAGCAAAACATGACGTTAAAGGGTGAAAACTCGAAACAGCCCCCGAACGGCCCCGTGGGCGGCACAAACACCTCCCACGGGACCAACATAACTCGTAGGAACTGACCCCGCAGCCGCGGGAGTCCCGGTTTTAAAGTAATACGGTAATTTGTATATTTCAAGACTTAGGCTTAAAAACATGACCGTAAAGGGTGAAAACTCGAAACAGCCCCCGAACGGCCACGTGGGTGGCACCAACACCTCCCACGGGACCAACGTAACTGGTAGGAACTGACCCCGCAGCCGCGGGTCTCCCGGTTTGAGAATACGACCGTAATTTGCGTATTTCTACACTTAAGCAAAACATGGCGTTAAAGGGTGAAAACTCGAAACAACCCCCGAACGGCCCCGTGGGTGGCACCAACACCTCCCATGGGACCAACATAACTCGTAGGAACTGACCCCGCAGCCGCGGGAATCCCGGTTTGAGAGTAATACGATAATTTGTATATTTCAAGACTTAGGCTTAAAAACATGACGTGAAACGGTGAAAACTCGAAACAGCCCCCGAACGGCCCCGTGGGTGGTACCAACACCTCCCACGGGACCAACATAACTCGTAGGAACTAACCCCGCAGCCGCGGGAGTCCCGATTTGAGAATACGACCGTAATTTGTGTATTTCTACACTTAAGCAAAACATGGCGTTAAAGGGTGAAAACTCGAAACAGCCCCCGAACGGCCCCGTGGGTGGCACCAACACCTCCCACGGGACCAACATAACTCGTAGAAACTGACCCCGCAGCCGCGGGAATCCCGGTTTGAGAGTAATACGATAATTTGTATATTTCAAGACTTAGGCTTAAAAACATGACGTGAAACGGTGAGAACTCGAAACAGCCCCCGAACGGCCCCGTGGGTGGCACCAACACCTCCCACGGGACCAACATAACTCGTAGGAACTAACCCCGCAGCCGCGGGAGTCCCGGTTTGAGAGTAATACGGTAATTTGTATATTTCAAGACTTCGGCTTAAAAACATGACCTTAAAGGGTGTAAACTCGAAACAGCGCCCGAACGACCACGTGGGTGGCACCAACACATCCCACGGGACCAACATAACTCGTAGGAACTGACCCCGCAGCCGCGGGTCTCCCGCTTTGAGAATACGACCGTAATTTGCGTATTTCTACACTTAAGGAAAACATGGCGTTAAAGGGTGAAAACTCGAAACAGCCCCCGAACGGCCCCGTGGGTGGCACCAACACCTCCCACGGGACCAACATAACTCGTAGGAACTGACCCCGCAGCCGCGGGAGTCCCGGTTTGAAAGTAATACGGTAATTTGTATATTTCAAGACTTAGGCTTAAAAACATGACCGTAAAGGGTGAAAACTCGAAACAGCCCCCGAACGGCCACGTGGGTGGCACCAAGACCTCCCACGGGACCAACGTAATTGGTAGGAACTGACCCCGCAGCCGCGGGTCTCACGGTTTGAGAATACGACCGTAATTTGTGTATTTCTACACTTAAGCAAAACATGGCGTTAAAGGGTGAAAACTCGAAACAACCCACGAACGGCCCCGTGGGTGGCACCAACACCTCCCATGGGACCAACATAACTCGTAGGAACTGACCCCGCAGCCGCGGGAATCCCGGTTTGAGAGTAATACGATAATTTGTATATTTCAAGACTTAGGCTTAAAAACATGACGTGAAACGGTGAAAACTCGAAACAGCCCCCGAACGGCCCCGTGGGTGGTACCAACACCTCCCACGTGACCAACATAACTCGTAGGAACTAACCCCGCAGCCGCGGGAGTCCCGATTTGAGAATACGACCGTAATTTGCGTATTTCTACACTTAAGCAAAACATGGCGTTAAAGGGTGAAAACTCGAAACAGCCCCCGAACGGCCCCGTGGGTGGCACCAACACCTCCCACGGGACCAACATAACTCGTAGGAACTAACCCCACAGCCGCGGGAATCCCGGTTTGAGAGTAATATGATAATTTGTATATTTCAAGACATAGGCTTAAAAACATGACGTGAAACGGTAAAAACTCGAAACAGCCCCCGAACGGCCCCGTGGGTGGCACCAACACCTCCCACGAGACCAACATAACTCGTAGGAACTAACCCCGCAGCCGCGGGAGTCCCGGTTTGAGAGTAAAACGGTAATTTGTACATTTTAAGACTTCGGCTTAAAAACATGACCTTAAAGGGTGTAAACTCAAAACAGCGCCCGAACGGCCACGTGGGTGGCACCAACACATCCCACGGGACCAACGTAACTCGTAGGAACTGACCCCGCAGCCGCGGGTCTCCCTCTTTGAGAATACGACCGTAATTTGCGTATTTCTACACTTAAGCAAAACATGACGTTAAAGGGTGAAAACTCGAAACAGCCCCCGAACGGCCCCGTGGGCGGCACAAACACCTCCCACGGGACCAACATAACTCGTAGGAACTGACCCCGCAGCCGCGGGAGTCCCGGTTTGAAAGTAATACGGTAATTTGTATATTTCAAGACTTAGGCTTAAAAACATGACCGTAAAGGGTGAAAACTCGAAACAGCCCCCGAACGGCCACGTGGGTGGCACCAACACCTCCCACGGGACCAACGTAACTGGTAGGAACTGACCCCGCAGCCGCGGGTCTCCCGGTTTGAGAATACGACCGTAATTTGCGTATTTCTACACTTAAGCAAAACATGGCGTTAAAGGGTGAAAACTCGAAACAACCCCCGAACGGCCCCGTGGGTGGCACCAACACCTCCCATGGGACCAACATAACTCGTAGGAACTGACCCCGCAGCCGCGGGAATCCCGATTTGAGAGTAATACGATAATTTGTATATTTCAAGACTTAGGCTTAAAAACATGACGTGAAACGGTGAAAACTTGAAACAGCCCCCGAACGGCCCCGTGGGTGGTACCAACACCTCCCACGGGACCAACATAACTCGTAGGAACTAACCCCACAGCCGCGGGAGTCCCGGTTTGAGAATACGACCGTAATTTGCGTATTTCTACACTTAAGCAAAACATGGCGTTAAAGGGTGAAAACTCGAAACAGCCCCCGAACGGCCCCGTGGGTGGCACCAACACCTCCCACGGGACCAACATAACTCGTAGGAACTGACCCCGCAGCCGTGGGAATCCCGGTTTGAGAGTAATACGATAATTTGTATATTTCAAGACTTAGGCTTAAAAACATGACGTGAAACGGTGAGAACTCGAAACAGCCCCCGAACGGCCCCGTGGGTGGCACCAACACCTCCCACGGGACCAACATAACTCGTAGGAACTAACCCCGCAGCCGCGGGAGTCCCGGTTTGAGAGTAATACGGTAATTTGTATATTTCAAGACTTCGGCTTAAAAACATGACCTTAAAGGGTGTAAACTCGAAACAGCGCCCGAACGGCCACGTGGGTGGCACCAACACATCCCACGGGACCAACATAACTCGTAGGAACTGACCCCGCAGCCGCGGGTCTCCCGCGTTGAGAATACGACCGTAATTTGCGTATTTCTACACTTAAGCAAAACATGGCGTTAAAGGGTGAAAACTCGAAACAGCCCCCGAACGGCCCCGTGGGTGGTACCAACACCTCCCACGGGACCAACATAACTCGTAGGAACTAACCCCGCAGCCACGGGAGTCCCGGTTTGAGAATACGACCGTAATTTGCGTATTTCTACACTTAAGCAAAACATGGCGTTAAAGGGTGAAAACTCGAAAAAGCCACCGAACGGCCCCGTGGGTGGCACCAACACCTCCCACGGGACCAACATAACTCGTAGGAACTAACCCCGCAGCCGCGGGAATCCCGGTTTGAGAGTAATACGATAATTTGCATATTTCAAGACTTAGGCTTAAAAACATGACGTGAAACGGTGAGAACTCGAAACAGCCCCCGAACGGCCCCGTGGGTGGCACCAACACCTCCCACGGGACCAACATAACTCGTAGGAACTAACCCCGCAGCCACGGGAGTCCCGGTTTGAGAGTAATACGGTAATTTGTATATTTCAAGACTTCGGCTTAAGTTTGTTGAAGAAACTCTTTACTAAAATCAAACTGATTTTGAACACAAGATGTGTTAACAAAAAATATGTACGAGATATGGACAAGATTTGATAACAAGTTTTTGTAAACAGTTTAAAATGTTTTAAACTCAGCACACATCAGAATGGGATGAGAAGATGTAGAAATATTGATACTCAGGATTTTTTATGTGGTAAAACCTCAACCTTGAGGAAACATCCACGACTCCCTCTACGGAGTAAAACAAAAACAATCACTAAAACAAATATGCGAGTTACAACCTATTTAACTAACATGCACACAAAAACAAATCTATACAAGTTCAGGATTGTACCCTCTGGCGTCCTTAACTTTTCTGCAGATCTTGTTTGTTGATGTAGTTGTCTCAGTTTGTCAACTCTTCTTTGTTTCAGCACTTTACATCGACTTATGTTCACCAAATCTTATAGCCAACACTTTCAGTGTTTGTAGTGTGAAGATGTTTGTGAATAGCGTTCTAAAACACATGCATGCACACACACACACTTATTAGTTACAGACGATCCTAACAAATCACATATAAAGTCTATATGCAGTGTATTTGTTATTTTTCTTTCTTACAAAACCAAGAACCTTTTTGACCTTTCAAAATAACCCATATTCCACGGAGATCTTGCTTAAGAAATCGGTCAAGACCTTTCTCAATCACTTTTGAAAATATTATGGAGATTGAGAACCCTCTAAGTGCGAATTCAACTAGGTCAGGTTAAGTTTTGTAAAAACAGAAATAGAAAAACATCTATTGTTGATTCTGAAGTAAGAAAATGTTTTAACAGAAAACAATCAACAACGAAATTCTCAAGATGAGAAATAAATGCAACTAAGTGTATTATGACATGCAAAACTACAGATCTATGATTTCTATTGAACCAGAAACAAGATCTGAGTCTATGTCTAAGTTGAAAATAAGATTTATGAACACAAGGATTTCAGCAACCCAAGATCTCTCAACCAGAACTCTCATAAACCCAAGAAAACACTAAGGATGGTGTTTGTTTGGCTATGGTGTTTTTTCTGGAGAGGTAAGTAGTTTGGGCTTGAGAAGTATTTGGACGAAGTTAGGGTTTCTAACTTGGGTCTGGTTTCTCTCTCTAACTTCTCTCTTCTCTCTTCTCTCTCTCTCTCTCTATTCTCTGAGATTTTTTAAAATGGCAAAAGCTTTCGAAGGCTGAGATGGGAGGCCTTTAAATAGGAAGAGAGGAAGATTCCAGAGCATCGTTCAAAAATAATGGCTGAGATTGAGTCAAGCTCCTTTGACTGCAATCCAAGGGCTCACAACAGGCGGTGGATTAAACAGGCTGTGATTGGCTTAAGGATTTACACGGGGATTCACTCAAAAGACATGCAGGCCATCGATAAGGGTTGATCCAAGGGCTGATAACAAGCGATGGTATGTCTCTGTAAAGAAACACACATAGGGCCAATCAGAGAACAGCAAGTGTTGGCCTGAGGACGAATGTAAACGCGCGTCCCAAAATAATTACAAAGCCAACCCTAGAGTCTCTAGCGCTTTCGGTTTCTACCCAGAGTAACTTTAGGCCAATAAACACAACAATACATATTTATATATTAACCCCAAGACTTTTTAAATCAAGTTTTAATTAAATAAAACCTTGTTTAAAATAAATTTAAAATTCCCAAAAAATTATTAAAAATCAAATTGAGGGATTTAAACACACTCACAACATTAATACACATAGAGGTGCAATATGATATGCAAGAATAAAATTCTAAGTGTGTGAGTGATGGCTATAGTCTCAGGATCATCACAAGATGTATGGAAGAAGAAGCAACCCAATCTCTGAAGCTCTTTGGTTTCTAGGATAGACACTATTTTGTCACAATTTCCAAACTAGATGAGCTCTTATACAGTCTAGACTCAAATGAGTCAAAAGTATAAGGGCTTCAAACACCTTCCTCGGGACCAACGTAACTCGTAGCAACTGACCCCGCAGCAGCGGGTCTCCCGGTTTGAGAATACGACCGTAATTTGCGTATTTCTACACTTAAGCAAAACATGGCGTTAAAGGGTGAAAACTCAAAAAAGCCCCCGAACGGCCCCGTGGGTGGCACCAACACCTCCCACGGGACCAACATAACAAGTAGGAACTGACCGCGCAGCCGCGGGAGTCCCTGTTTGAGAGTAATACAGTAATTTGTATATTTCAAGACTTAGGCTTAAAAACATGACCTTAAAGGGTGAAAACTCGAAACAGCCCCCGAAGGGCCACGTGGGTGGCACCAACACCTCCCACAGGACCAGCGTAACTTTTAGGAACTGACCCCGCAGCCGCGGGTCTCACGGTTTGAGAATACGACCGTAATTTACGTATTTCGACACTTAAGCAAAACATGGCGTTAAAGGGTGAAAACTCGAAACAGCCCCGGAACGGCCCCGTGGGTGGCACCAACACCTCCCACGGGACCAACATAACTCGTAGGAATTGACATCCCAGCCGCGGGAATCCCGGTTTGAGAGTAATACGGTAATTTGTATATTTCAAGACTTAGGCGTAAAAACATGACCTTAAAGGGTGAAAACTCGAAACAGCCCCCGAACGGCCACGTGGGTGGCACCAACACCTCCCACGAGATCAGCGTAACTCGTAGGAACTGACCCCGCAGCCGCGGGTCTCCCGGTTTGAGAATACGACCGTAATTTCCGTATTTCTACACTTAAGCAAAACATGGCGTTAAAAGGTGAAAACTCGAAACAACCCCCGAACGGCCTCGTGGGTGGCACCAACACCTCCCACGGGACCAACATAACTCGTAGGAACTGACCCCGCAGCCGCGGGAGTCCCGGTTTGAGAGTAATACGGTAATTTGTATATTTCAAGACTTAGGCTTAAAAACATGACCTTAAAGGGTGAAAACTCGAAACAGCCCCCGAACGGCCACGTGGGTGGCACCAACACCTCCCACGGGACCAGCGTAATTCGTAGGAACTGACCCCGCAGCCGCGGGTCTCCCGGTTTGAGAATACGACCGTAATTTGCGTATTTCTACACTTAAGCAAAACATGGCGTTAAAGGGTGAAAACTCGAAACAGCCCCCGAACGGCCCCGTGGGAGGCCCCAACACCTCCCACGGGACCAAAATAACTCGTAGGAACTGACCCCGCAGCCGCGGGAGTCCCGGTTTGAGAGTAATACGGTAATTTGTATATTTCAAGACTTAGGCTTAAAAACATGACCTTAAAGGGTGAAAACTCGAAACAACCCCCGAACGGCCCCGTGGGTGGCACCAACACCTCCCACGGGACCAACATACCTCTTAAGAACTGACCCCGCAGCCGCGGGAATCCCGGTTTGAGAGTAATACGATAATTTGTATATTTCAAGACTTAGGCTTAAAAACATGACGTGAAACAGTGAAAACTCGAAACAGCACCCGAACGGCCCCGTGGGTGGCACCAACACCTCCCACGGGACCAACATAACTCGTAGGAACTAACCCCGCAGCCGCCGGAGTCCCGGTTTGAGAGTAATACGGTAATTTGTATATTTCAAGACTTAGGCTTTAAAACATGACCTTAAAGGGTGAAAACTCAAAACAGCCCCCGAACGGCCACGTGGGTGGCACCAACACATCCCACGGGACCAACGTAACTTGTAGGAACTGACCCCGCAGCCGCGGGTCTCCCGGTTTGAAAATACGACCGTAATTTGCGTATTTCTACACTTAAGCAAAACATGGCGTTAAAGGGTGAAAACTCGAAACAGCCCCCGAACGGCCCCGTGGGTGGCACCAACACCTCCCACGGGACCAACATAACTCGTAGGAACTGACCCCGCAGCCGCGGGAGTCCCGATTTGAAAGTAATTCGGTAATTTGTATATTTCAAGACTTAGGCTTAAAAACATGACCTTAAAGGGTGAAAACTCGAAACAGCCCCCGAACGGCCACGTGGGTTGCACCAACACCTCCCACGGGACCAACGTAACTCATAGGAACTGACCCCGCAGTCGCGGGTATCTCGGTTTGAGAATACGACGGTAATTTGCGTATTTCTACACTTAAGCAAAACATGGCGTTAAAGGGTGAAAACTCGAAACAGCCCCCGAACGGCCCCCGTGGGTGGCACCAACACCTCCCACGGGACCAACATAACTCGTAGGAACTGACCCCGCAGCCGCGGGAATCCCGGTTTGAGAGTAATATGGTAATTTGTATATTTCAAGACTTAGGCTTAAAAACATGACGTGAAAGGGTGAAAACTCGAAACAGCCCCCGAACGGCCCCGTGGGTGGCACCAACACCTCCCACGGGACCAACATAACTCGTAGGAACTGACCCCGCAGCCGCGGGAGTCCCGATTTGAGAGTAATACGGTAATTTGTATATTTCAAGACTTAGGCTTAAAAACATGACCTTAAAGGGTGAAAACATCCCCCGAACGGCCACGTGGGTGGCACCAACACCTCCCACGGGACCAGCGTAACTCGTAGGAACTGAACCCGCAGCCGCGGGTCTCACGGTTTGAGAATACGACCGTAATTTGCGTATTTCTACACTTAAGCAAAACATAGCGTTAAATGGTGAAAACTCGAAACAGCCCCCGAACGGCCCTGTGGGTGGCACCAATA
The DNA here is from genome assembly GCA_949130495.1 of Sambucus nigra. Lineage (NCBI taxonomy): Eukaryota > Viridiplantae > Streptophyta > Magnoliopsida > Dipsacales > Adoxaceae > Sambucus > Sambucus nigra. The sequence continues at coordinate 380,108,554 of OX422220.1, read as the reverse complement.
CCTCCCACGGGACCAACATAACTCGTAGGAACTGACCCCGCAGTCGCGGGAGTCCCGGTTTGAAAGTAATACGGTAATTTGTATATTTCAAGACTTAGGCTTAAAAACATGACCTAAAAGGGTGAAAACTCGAAACAGCCCCCGAACGGCCACGTGGGTGGAACCAACACCTCCCACGGGACCAACGTAACTCGTAGGAACTGACCCCGCAGCTGCGGGTCTCCCGGTTTGAGAATACGACCGTAATTTGCGTATTTCTACACTTAAGCAAAACATGGCGTTAAAGGGTGAAAACTCGAAACAGCCCCCGAACGGCCCCGTGGGTGGTACCAACACCGCCCACGGGAGCAACATAAATCGTAGGAACTGACCCCGCAGCCGCAGGAGTCCCGGTTTGAAAGTAATACGGTAATTTGTATATTTCAAGACTTAGGCTTAAAAACATGACCTTAAAGGGTGAAAACTCGAAACTTCCCCCGAACGGCCACGTGGGTGGCACCAACACCTCCCACGGGACCAACGTAACTCATAGGAACTGACCCTGCAGCCGCGGGAATCCCGGTTTGAGAGTAATACGATAATTTGTATATTTCAAGACTTAGGCTTAAAAACATGACGTGAAACGGTGAAAACTCGAAACAGCCCCCGAACGGCCCCGTGGGTGGCACCAACACCTCCCACGGGACCAACATAACTCGTAGGAACTAACCCCGCAGCCGCGGGAGTCCCGGTTTGAGAATACGACCTTAATTTGCGTATTTCTACACTTAAGCAAAACATGGCGTTAAAGGGTGAAAACTCGAAACAGCCCTCGAACGGCCCCGTGGGTGGCACCAACACCTCCCACGGGACCACCATAACTCGTAGGAACAAACCCCGCAGCCGCGGGAATCCCGGTTTGAGAGTAATACGGTAATTTGTATATTTCAAGACTTAGGCTTTAAAACATGACCTTAAAGGGTGAAAACTCGAAACTTCCCCCGAACGGCCACGTGGGTGGCACCAACACCTCCCACGGGACCAACGTAACTCATAGGAACTGACCCTGCAGCCGCGGGAATCCCGGTTTGAGAGTAATACGATAATTTGTATATTTTAAGACTTAGGCTTAAAAACATGACGTGAAACGGTGAAAACTCGAAACAGCCCCCGAACGGCCCCGTGGGTGGCACCAACACCTCCCACGGGACCAACATAACTCGTAGGAACTAACCCCGCAGCCGCGGGAGTCCCGGTTTGAGAGTAATACGGTAATTTGTATATTTCAAGACTTAGGCTTAAAAACATGACCTTAAAGGGTGAAAACTCGAAACAACCCCCGAACGGCCACGAGGGTGGCACCAACACATCCCACGGGACCAACGTAACTCGTAGGAACTGACCCCGCAGCCGCGGGAATCCCGGTTTGAGTGTAATACGATAATTTGTATATTTCAAGACTTAGGCTTAAAAACATGACGTGAAACGGTGAAAATTCGAAACAGCCCCCGAACGGCCCCGTGGGTGGCACCAACACCTCCCACGGGACCAACATAACTCGTAGGAACTAACCTCGCAGCCGCCGGAGTCCCGGTTTGAGAGTAATACGGTAATTTGTATATTTCAAGACTTAGGCTTTAAAACATGACCTTAAAGGGTGAAAACTCGAAACAGCCCCCGAACGGCCACGTGGGTGGCACCAACACATCCCACGGGACCAACGTAACTCGTAGGAACTGACCCCGCAGCCGCGGGTCTCCCAGTTTGAAAATACGACCGTAATTTGCGTATTTCTACACTTAAACAAAACATGGCATTAAAGGGTGAAAACTCGAAACAGCCCCCGAACGGCCCCGTGGGTGGCACCAACACCTCCCACGGGACCAACATAACTCGTAGGAACTGACCCCGCAGCCGCGGGAGTCCCGATTTGAAAGTAATTCGGTAATTTGTATATTTCAAGACTTAGGCTTAAAAACATGACCTTAAAAGGTGAAAACTCGAAACAGCCCCCGAACGGCCACGTGGGTTGCACCAACACCTCCCACGGGACCAACGTAACTCATAGGAACTGACCCCGCAGTCGCGGGTCTCTCGGTTTGAGAATACGACCGTAATTTGCGTATTTCTCCACTTAAGCAAAACATGGCGTTAAAGGGTGAAAACTCGAAACAGCCCCCGAACGGCCCCCGTGGGTGGCACCAACATCTCCCACGGGACCAACATAACTCGTAGGAACTAACCCCGCAGCCGCGGGAATCCCGGTTTGAGAGTAATATGGTAATTTGTATATATCAAGACATAGGCTTTAAAACATGACGTGAAAGGGTGAAAACTTGAAACATCCCCCGAACGGCCCCGTGGGTGGCACCAACACCTCCCACGGGACCAACATAACTCGTAGGAACTGACCCCGCAGCCGCGGGAGTCCCGGTTTGAGAGTAATACGGTAATTTGTATATTTCAAGACTTAGGCTTAAAAACATTACCTTAAAGGGTGAAAACACGAAACATCCCCCGAACGGCCATGTGGGTGGCACCAACACCTCCTACGGGACCAACGTAACTCGCAGGAACTAACCCCGCAGCCGCGGGTCTCTCGGTTTGAGAATACGACCGTAATTTGTGTATTTCTACACTTAAGCAAAACATGGCGTTAAAGGGTGAAAACTCGAAACAGCCCCCGAACGGCCCCTTGGGTGGCACCAACACCTCCCACGGGACCAACATAACACGTAGGAACTGACCGCGCAGCCGCGGGAGACCCGGTTTGAGAGTAATACGGTAATTTGTATATTTCAAGACTTAGGCTTAAAAACATGACCTTAAAGGGTGAAAACAGCCCCCGAACGGCCACGTGGGTGGCACCAACACCTCCCACGGGACCAGCGTAACTCGTAGGAACTGACCCCGCAGCCGCGGGTCTCACGGTTTGAGAATACGACAGTAATTTGCGTATTTCTACACTTAAGCAAAACATGGCGTTAAATGGTGAAAACTCGAAACAGCCCCCGAACGGCCCCGTGGGTGGCACCAATACCTCCCACGGGACCAACATAACTCGTAGGAACTGACCCCGCAGTCGCGGGAGTCCCGGTTTGAAAGTAATACGGTAATTTGTATATTTCAAGACTTAGGCTTAAAAACATGACCTAAAAGGGTGAAAACTCGAAACAACCCCCGAACGGCCACGTGGGTGGAACCAACACCTCCCACGGGACCAACGTAACTCGTAGGAACTGACCCCGCAGCTGCGGGTCTCCCGGTTTGAGAATACGACCGTAATTTGCGTATTTCTACACTTAAGCAAAACATGGCGTTAAAGGGTGAAAACTCGAAACAGCCCCCGAACGGCCCCGTGGGTGGTACCAACACCGCCCACGGGAGCAACATAACTCGTAGGAACTGACCCCGCAGCCGCGGGAGTCCCGGTTTGAAAGTAATACGGTAATTTGTATATTTCAAGACTTAGGCTTAAAAACATGACCTTAAAGGGTGAAAATTCGAAACAGCCCCCGAACGGCCACGTGGGTGGCACCAACACCTCCCACGGGACCAACGTAACTCATAGGAACTGACCCCGCAGCCGCGGGAATCCCGATTTGAGAGTAATACGATAATTTGTATATTTCAAGACTTAGGCTTAAAAACATGACGTGAAACGGTGAAAACTTGAAACAGCCCCCGAACGGCCCCGTGGGTGGCACCAACACCTCCCACGGGACCAACATAACTCGTAGGAACTAACCCCGCAGCCGCGGGAGTCCCGGTTTGAGAATACGACCTTAATTTGCGTATTTCTACACTTAAGCAAAACATGGCGTTAAAGGGTGAAAACTCGAAACAGCCCCCGAACGGCCCCGTGGGTGGCGCCAACACCTCCCACGGGACCAAAATAACTCGTAGGAACTGACCCCGCAGCCGCGGGAATCCCGGTTTGAGAGTAATACGATAATTTGTATATTTTAAGACATAGGCTTAAAAACATGACGTGAAATGGTGAAAACTCGGAACAGCCCCCGAACGGCCCCGTGGGTGGCACCAACACCTCCCATGGGACCAACATAACTCGTAGGAACTAACCCCGCAGCCGCGGGAGTCCCGGTTTGAGAGTAATACGGTAATTTGTATATTTCAAGACTTAGGCTTAAAAACATGACCTTAAAGGGTGAAAACTCAAAACAGCCCCCGAACGGCCACGAGGGTGGCACCAACACATCCCACGGGACCAACGTAACTCGTAGGAACTGACCCCGCAGCCGCGGGTCTCCCGGTTTGAGAATACGACCGTAATTTGCGTATTTTTACACTTAAGCAAAACATGGCGTTAAAGGGTGAAAACTCGAAACAGCCCCCGAACGGCCCCGTGGGTGGCACCAACACCTTCCACGGGACCAACATAACTCGTAGGAACTGACCCCGCAGCCGCGGGAGTCCCGGTTTGAAAGTAATACGGTAATTTGTATATTTCAAGACTTAGGCTTAAAAACATGACCGTAAAGGGTGAAAACTCAAAACAACCCCCGAACGGCCACGTGGGTGGCACCAACACCTCCCACGGGACCAACGTAATTCGTAGGAACTGACCCCGCAGCCGCGGGTCTCCCGTTTTGAGAATACGACCGTAATTTGCGTATTTCTACACTTAAGCAAAACATGGCGTTAAAGGGTGAAAACTGGAAACAGCCCCCGAACGGCCCCGTGGGTGGCACCAACACCTCCCACGGGACCAACATAACTCGTAGGAACGGACTCCGCAGCCGCGGGAGTCCCGGTTTGAATGTAATACGGTAATTTTTATATTTCAAGACTTAGGCTTAAAAACATGACCTTAAAGGGTGAAAACTCGAAACAGCTCCCGAACGGCCACGTGGGTGGCACCAACACCTCCCACGGGACCAACGTAACTCGTAGGAACTGACCCCACAGTCGCGGGTCTCCCGGTTTGAGAATACGACAGTAATTTGCGTATTTCTACACTTAAGCAAAACATGGCGTTAAAGGGTGAAAACTCGAAACAGCCACCTAACGGCCCCGTGGGTGGCACCAACACCACCCACGGGACCAACATAACTCGTAGGAACTGACCCCGCAGCCGCGGGAATCCCAGTTTGAGAGTAATACGGTAATTTGTATATTTCAAGACTTAGGCTTAAAAACATGACGTGAAAGGGTGAAAACTCGAAACAGCCCCCGAACGGCCCCGTGGGTGGCACCAACACCTCCCACGGGACCAACATAACTCGTAGGAAACTGACCCCGCAGCCGCGGGAGTCCCGGTTTGAGAGTAATGCGGTAATTTGTATATTTCAAGACTTAGGCTTAAAAACATGACCTTAAAGGGTGAAAACTCGAAACATCCCCCGAACGGCCACGTGGGTGGCACCAACACCTCCCACAGGACCAGCGTAACTCGTAGGAACTGACCCCGCAGCCGCGGGTCTCCCGGTTTGAGAATACGACCGTAATTTGCGTATTTCTACACTTAAGCAAAACATGGCGTTAAAGGGTAAAAACTCGAAACAGCCCCCGAACGGACCCGTGGATGGCACCAACACCTCCCACGGGACCAACATAACTCGTAGGAACTGACCCCGCAGCCGCGGGTGTCCCGGTATGAGAGTAATACGGTAATTTGTATATTTCAAGACTTAGGCTTAAAAACATGACCTTAAAGGGTGAAAACTCGAAACAGCCCCCGAACGGCCACGTGGGTGGCACCAACACCTCCCACGGGACCAGCGTAACTCGTAGGAACTTACCCCGCAGCCGCGGGTCTCCCGGTTTGAGAATACGACCCTAATTTGCATATTTCTACACTTAAGCAAAACATGGCGTTAAAGGGTGAAAACTCAAAAAAGCCCCCGAACGGCCCCGTGGGTGGCACCATCACCTCCCACGGGACCAACATAACTCGTAGGAACTGACCCCGCAGCCGCGGGAATCCTGGTTTGAGAGTAACACGATAATTTGTATATTTCAAGACTTAGGCTTAAAAACATGACGTGAAAGGGTGAAAACTCGAAACATCCCCCGAACGGCCACGTGGGTGGGACCAACACCTCCCACGGGACCAGCGTAACTCGTAGGAACTGACCCCGCAGCCGCGGGACTCCCGGTTTGAGAGTAATACGGTAATTTGTATATTTCAAGACTTAGGCTTAAAAACATGACCTTAAAGGGTGAAAACTCGAAACAGCCCCCGAACGGCACGTGGGTGGCACCAACACCTCCCACAGGACCAGCGTAACTCGTAGGAACTGACCCCGCAGCCGCGGGTCTCACGGTTTGAGAATACGACCATAATTTGCGTATTTCTACACTTAAGCAAAACATGGCGTTAAAGGGTGAAAACTCGAAACAGCCCCGGAACGGCCCAGTGGGTGGCACCAACACCTCCCACGGGACCAACATAACTCGTAGGAATTGACATCGCAGCCGCGGGAATCCCGGTTTGAGACTAATATGGTAATTTGTATATTTCAAGACTTAGGAGTAAAAACATGACCTTAAAGGGTGAAAACTCGAAACATTCCCCGAACGGCCATGTGGGTGGCACCAACACCTCCCACGGGACCAGCGTAACTCGTAGGAACTGACCCCGCAGCCGCGGGTCTCCCGGTTTGAGAATACGACCGTAATTTGTGTATTTATACACTTAAGCAAAACATGGCGTTAAAGGGTGAAAACTTGAAACAGCCCCCGAACGGCCCCGTGGGTGGCACCAACACCTCCCACGGGACCAACATAACTCGTAGGAACTTACCCCGCAGCCGCGGGACTCCCGGTTTGAGAGTACGACGGTAATTTGCTTATTTCTCGACTTAGGCTTAAAAACATGACGTTAGAGGGTGAAAACTCGAAACAGCCCCCGAACGGCCACGTGGGTGGGACCAACACCTCCCACGGGACCAGCGTAACTCGTAGGAACTGACCCCGCAGCCGCGGGACTCCCGGTTTGAGAATACGACCGTAATTTGCGTATTTTTATAGTTAAGCAAAACATGGCGTTAAAGGGTGAAAACTCGAAACAGCCCCCGAACGGCCCCGTGGGTGGCACCAACACCTCCCACGGGACCAACGTAACTCGTAGGAACTGACCCCGCAGCTGCGGGACTCCCGGTTTGAGAGTACGACGGTAATTTGCTTATTTCTAGACTTAGGCTTAAAAGCATGACGTTAGAGGGTGAAAACTCAAAACAGCCCCCGAACAGCCCCGTGGGTGGCACCAACACCTCCCACGGGACCAACGTAACTCGTAGGGATTGACCCCGCAGCCGCGGGAGTCCCAATTTGAGAGTAATACGGTAATTTGTATTTTTCAAGACTTAGGCTTAAAAACATGACGTGAAAGGGTGAAAACTCGAAACAGCCCCCGAACGGCCCCGTGGGTGGCACCAACACCTCCCACGGGACCAACATAACTCGTAGGAAACTGACCCCGCAGCCGCGGGAGTCCCGGTGTGAGAGTAATGCGGTAATTTGTATATTTCAAGACTTAGGCTTAAAAACATGACCTTAAAGGGTGAAAACTCGAAACATCCCCCGAACGGCCACGTGGGTGGCACCAACACCTCCCACAGGACCAGCGTAACTCGTAGGAACTGACCCCGCAGCCGCGGGTCTCCCGGTTTGAGAATACGACCGTAATTTGCGTATTTCTACACTTAAGCAAAACATGGCGTTAAAGGGTAAAAACTCGAAACAGCCCCCGAACGGACCCGTGGATGGCACCAACACCTCCCACGGGACCAACATAACTCGTAGGAACTGACCCGCAGCCGCGGGTGTCCCGGTATGAGAGTAATACGGTAATTTGTATATTTCAAGACTTAGGCTTAAAAACATGACCTTAAAGGGTGAAAACTCGAAACAGCCCCCGAACGGCCACGTGGGTGGCACCAACACCTCCCACGGGACCAGCGTAACTCGTAGGAACTTACCCCGCAGCCGCGGGTCTCCCGGTTTGAGAATACGACCCTAATTTGCATATTTCTACACTTAAGCAAAACATGGCGTTAAAGGGTGAAAACTCAAAAAAGCCCCCGAACGGCCCCGTGGGTGGCACCATCACCTCCCACGGGACCAACATAACTCGTAGGAACTGACCCCGCAGCCGCGGGAATCCCAGTTTGAGAGTAACACGATAATTTGTATATTTCAAGACTTAGGCTTAAAAACATGACGTGAAAGGGTGAAAACTCGAAACATCCCCCGAACGGCCACGTGGGTGGGACCAACACCTCCCACGGGACCAGCGTAACTCGTAGGAACTGACCCCGCAGCCGCGGGACTCCCGGTTTGAGAGTAATACGGTAATTTGTATATTTCAAGACTTAGGCTTAAAAACATGACCTTAAAGGGTGAAAACTCGAAACAGCCCCCGAACGGCCACGTGGGTGGCACCAACACCTCCCACAGGACCAGCGTAACTCGTAGGAACTGACCCCGCAGCCGCGGGTCTCACGGTTTGAGAATACGACCATAATTTGCGTATTTCTACACTTAAGCAAAACATGGCGTTAAAGGGTGAAAACTCGAAACAGCCCCGGAACGGCCCAGTGGGTGGCACCAACACCTCCCACGGGACCAACATAACTCGTAGGAATTGACATCACAGCCGCGGGAATCCCGGTTTGAGAGTAATACGGTAATTTGTATATTTCAAGACTTAGGAGTAAAAACATGACCTTAAAGGGTGAAAACTCGAAACATCCCCCGAACGGCCATGTGGGTGGCACCAACACCTCCCACGGGACCAGCGTAACTCGTAGGAACTGACCCCGCAGCCGCGGGTCTCCCGGTTTGAGAATACGACCGTAATTTGTGTATTTATACACTTAAGCAAAACATGGCGTTAAAGGGTGAAAACTTGAAACAGCCCCCGAACGGCCCCGTGGGTGGCACCAACACCTCCCACGGGACCAACATAACTCGTAGGAACTTACCCCGCAGCCGCGGGACTCCCGGTTTGAGAGTACGACGGTAATTTGCTTATTTCTCGACTTAGGCTTAAAAACATGACGTTAGAGCGTGAAAACTCGAAACAGCCCCCGAACGGCCACGTGGGTGGGACCAACACCTCCCACGAGACCAGCGTAACTCGTAGGAACTGACCCCGCAGCCGCGGGACTCCCGGTTTGAGAATACGACCGTAATTTGCGTATTTCTATAGTTAAGGAAAACATGGCGTTAAAGGGTGAAAACTCGAAACAGCCCCCGAACGGCCCCGTGGGTGGCACCAACACCTCCCACGGGACCAACGTAACTCGTAGGAACTGACCCCGCAGCCGCGGGACTCCCAGTTTGAGAGTACGACGGTAATTTGCTTATTTCTAGACTTAGGCTTAAAAGCATGACGTTAGAGGGTGAAAACTCAAAATAGCCCCCGAACAGCCCCGTGGGTGGCACCAACACCTCCCACGGGACCAGCGTAACTCGTAGGAACTGACCCCGCAGCCGCGGGACTCCCGGTTTGAGAGTAATACGGTAATTTGTATATTTCAAGACTTAGGCTTAAAAACATGACCTTAAAGGGTGAAAACTCGAAACATCCCCCGAACGGCCATGTGGGTGGAACCAACACCTCCCACGGGACCAACGTAACTCGTAGGAACTGACCCCGCAACCGCGGGTCTCCCGGTTTGAGAATACGACCGTAATTTGCGTATTTCTACACTTAAGCAAAACATGGCGTTAAAGGGTGAAAACTCGAAACAGCCCCCGAACGGCCCCGTGGGTGGCACCAACACCTCCCACGGGACCAACATAACTCGTAGGAACTGACCTCGCAGACGCGGGAATCCCGGTTTGAGAGTAATACGGTAATTTGTATATTTCAAGTCTTAGGCTTAAAAACATGATCGTAAAGGGTGAAAACTCGAAACAGCCCCCGAACGGCCACGTGGGTGGCACAAACACCTCCCACGGGACCAACGTAACTCGTAGGAACTGACCCCGCAGCCGCGGGTCTCCCGGTTTGAGAATACGACCGTAATTTATGTATTTCTACACTTAAGCAAAACATGGCGTTAAAGGGTGAAAACTCAAAACAGCCCCCGAACGGCCCCGTGGGTGGCACCAACACCTCCCACGGGACCAACATAACTCGTAGGAACTGACCCCGTAGCCGCGGGAGTCCCGGTTTGAGAGTAATACGGTAATTTGTATATTTCAAGACTTAGGCGTAAAAACATGACCTTAAAGGGTGAAAACTCGAAACACCCCCCGAACGGCTACGTGGGTGGCACCAACACCTCCCACGGGACCAGCGTAACTCATAGGAACTGACCCCGCAGTCGCGGTTCTCCCGGTTTGAGAATACGACCGTAATTTGCGTATTTCTACACTTAAGCAAAACATGGCGTTAAAGGGTGAAAACTCGAAACAGCCCCCGAACGGCACCGTGGGTGGCACCAACACCTCCCACGGGACCAACATAACTCGTAGGAACTGACCCCGCAGCCGCGGGAGTCCCGGTTTGAGCGTAATACGGTAATTTGTATATTTCAAGACTTAGGCTTAAAAACATGACCTTAAAGGGTGAAAACTCGAAACAGCCCCCGAACGGCCACATGGGTGGCACCAACACCTCCCACGGGACCAGCGTAACTCGTAGGAACTGACCCCGCAGCCGCGGGTCTCCCGGTTTGAGAATACGACCGTAATTTGCATATTTTTACACTTAAGCAAAACATGGCGTTAAAGGGTGAAAACTCGAAACAGCCCCGTGGGTGGCACCAACACCTCCCACGGGACCAACATAACTCGTAGGAACTGACCCCGCAGCCGCGGGAATCTCGGTTTCAGAGTAATACGATAATTTATATATTTCAAGACTTAGGCTTAAAAACATGACGTGAAAGGATGAAAACTCGAAACAGCCCCCGAACGGCCACGTGGGTGGGACCAACACCTCCCACGGGACCAGCTTAACTCGTAGGAACTGACCCCGCAGCCGCGGGACTCTCGGTTTGAGAGTAATACGGTAATTTGTATATTTCAAGACATAGGCTTAAAAACATGACCTTAAAGGGTGAACACTCGAAACATCCCCCGAACGGCCATGTGGGTGGCACCAACACCTCCCACGGGACCAACGTAACTCGTAGGAACTGACCCCGCAGCCGCGGGTCTCCCGGTTTGAGAATACGACCGTAATTTGCGTATTTCTACACTTAAGCAAAACATGGCGTTAAAGGGTGAAAACTCGAAACAGCTCTCGAACGGCACCGTGGGTGGCACCAACACCTCCCACGGGACCAACATAACACGTAGGAACTGACCGCGCAGCCGCGAGAGTCCCGGTTTGAGAGTAATACGGTAATTTGTATATTTCAAGACTTAGGCTTAAAAACATGACCTTAAAGGGTGAAAACTCGAAACAGCCCCCGAACGGCCACGTGGGTGGCACCAACACCTCCCACAGGACCAGCGTAACTCGTAGGAACTGACCCCGCAGCCGCGGGTCTCACGGTTTGAGAATACGACAGTAATTTGCGTATTTCTACACTTAAGCAAAACATGGCGTTAAAGGGTGAAAACTCGAAACATCCCCGGAACGGCCCAGTGGGTGGCACCAACATCTCCCACGGGACCAACATAACTCGTAGGAATTGACATCGCAGCCGCGGGAATCCCGGTTTGAGAGTAATACGGTAATTTGTATATTTCAAGACTTAGGCGTAAAAACATGACCTTAAAGGGTGAAAACTCGAAACAGCCCCCGAACGGCCACGTGGGTGGCACCAACACCTCCCACGGGACCAGCGTAACTCGTAGGAACTGACCCCGCAGTCGCGGGTCTCCCGGTTTGAGAATACGACCGTAATTTCTGTATTTCTACACTTAAGCAAAACATGGCGTTAAAGGGTGAAAACTCGAAACAGCCCCCGAACGGCCCCGTGGGTGGCACCAACACCTCCCACGGGACCAACATAACTCGTAGGAACTGACCCCGCAGCCGCGGGAGTCCCGGTTTGAGAGTAATACGGTAATTTGTATATTTCAAGACTTAGGCTTAAAAACATGACCTTAAAGGGTGAAAACTCGAAACAGCCCCCGAACGGCCACGTGGGTGGCACCAACACCTCCCACGGGACCAGCGTAACTCGTAGGAACTGACCCCGCAGCCGCGGGTCTCCCGGTTTGAGAATACGACCGTAATTTGCATATTTCTACACTTAAGCAAAACATGGCGTTAAAGGGTGAAAACTCGAAACAGCCCCCGAACGGCCCCGTGGGTGGCACCAACACCTCCCACGTGACCAACATAACTCGTAGGAACTGACCCCGCAGCCGCGGGAATCCCGGTTTGAGAGTAATACGATAATTTGTATATTTCAAGACTTAGGCTTAAAAACATGACCTTAAAGGGTGAAAACTCGAAACAGCCCCCGAACTGCCACGAGGGTGGGACCAACACCTCCCACGGGACCAGCGTAACTCGTAGGAACTGACCCCGCAGCCGCGGGACTCCCGATTTGAGAATATGACCGTAATTTACGTATTTCTACACTTAAGCAAAACATGGCGTTAAAGGGTAAAAACTCGAAATAGCCCCCGAACGGCCCCGTGGGTGGCACCAACACCTCCCACGGGACCAACGTAACTCGTAGGAACTTACCCCGCAGCCGCGGGACTCCCGGTTTGAGAGTACGACGGTAATTTGCGTATTTCTAGACTTAGGCTTAAAAACATGACGTTAGAGGGTGAAAACTCAAAACAGCCCCCGAACGGCCCTGTGGGTGGCACCAACACCTCCCACGGGACCAACGTAACTCCTAGGGATTGACCCCGCAGCCGCGGGAGTCCCTGTTTGAGAGTAATACGGTAATTTGTATTTTTCAAGACTTAGGCTTAAAAACATGGCGTTAAAGGGTGAAAACTCGAAACAGCCCCCGAACGGCCCAGTGGGTGGCACCAACACCTCCCACGGGACCAACATAACTCGTAGGAACTAACCCCGCAGACGCGGGAATCCCGGTTTGAGAGTAATACGGTAATTTGTATATTTCAAGACTTAGGCTTAAAAACATGACCTTAAAGGGTGAAAACTCGAAACAGCTCCCGAACGGCCACGTGGGTGGCACCAACACCTCCCACGGGACCAGCGTAACTCGTAGGAACTGACCCCGCAGCCGCGGGTCTCACGGTTTGAGAATACGACCGTAATTTGCGTATTTCTACACTTAAGCAAAACATGGCGTTAAAGGTGTGAAAACTCGAAATAGCCCCCGAACGGCCCCGTGGGTGGCACCAACACCTCCCACGGGACCAACATAACTCGTAGGAATTGACATCGCAGCCGCAGGAATCCCGATTTGAGAGTAATACGGTAATTTGTATATTTCAAGACTTAGGCGTAAAAACATGACCTTAAAGGGTGAAAACTCGAAACAGCCCCCGAACGGCCACGTGGGTGGCACCAACACCTCCCACGGGACCAGCGTAACTCGTAGGAACTGACCCCGCAGCCGCGGGTCTCCCGGTTTGAGAATACGACCGTAATTTGCGTATTTCTACACTTAAGCAAAACATGGCGTTAAAGGGTGAAAACTCGAAACAGCCCTGTGGGTGGCACCAACACCTCCCACGGGACCAACATAACTCGTAGTAACTGACCCCGCAGCCGCGGGAATTCCGGTTTGAGAGTAATACGATAATTTGTATATTTCAAGACTTAGGCTTAAAAACATGACGTGAAATGGTGAAAACTCGAAACAGCCCCCGAACGGCCACGTGGGTGGGACCAACACCTCCCACAAGACCAGCGTAACTCGCCGGAACTGACCCCGCAGCCGCGGGACTCCCGGTTTGAGAATACGACCGTAATTTGCGTATTTCTACACTTAAGCAAAACATGGTGTTAAAGGGTGAAAACTCGAAACAGCCCCCGAACGGCCCCGTGGGTGGCACCAACACCTCCCACGGGACCAACGTAACTCGTAGGAACTTACCCCGCAGCTGCAGGACTCCCGGTTTGAGAGTACGACGGTAATTTGCTTATTTCTAGACTTAGGCTTAAAAACATGACGTTAGAGGGTGAAAACTCAAAACAGCCCCCGAACGGCCCCGTGGGTGGCACCAACACCTCCCACGGGACCAACGTAACTCGTAGGGATTGACCCCGCAGCCGCGGGAGTCCCAGTTTGAGAGTAGTACGGTAATTTGTATTTTTCAAAACTTAGGCTTAAAAACATGACCTTAAAGGGTGAAAACTCGAAACAGCCCCCGAACGGCCACGTGGGTGGCACCAACACCTCCCATGGGACCAACGTAACTCGTGGGAACTGACCCCGCAGCCGCGGGTCTCCCGGTTTGAGAATACGATCGTAATTTGCGTATTTCTACACTTAAGCAAAACATGACGTTAAAGGGTGAAAACTCGAAACAGCCCCCGAGCGGCCCCGTGGGTGGCACCAACACCTCCCACGGGACCAACATAACTCGTAGGAACTGACCCCGCAGACGCGAGAATCCCGGTTTGAGAGTAATACGGTAATTTGTATATTTCAAGACTTAGGCTTAAAAACATGACCTTAAAGGGTGAAAACTCGAAACAGCCCCCGAACGGCCACGTGGGTGGCACCAACACCTCCCACGGGACCAGCGTAACTCGTAGGAACTGATCCCGTAGCCGCGGGTCTCCCGGTTTGAGAATATGACCGTAATTTGCGTATTTCTACACTTAAGCAAAACATGGCGTTAAAGGGTGAAAACTCGAAACAGCCCCCGAACGGCCCCGTGGGTGGCACCACCACCTCCCACGGGACCAACATAACTCGTAGGAACTGAACCTACAGACGCGGGAATCCCGGTTTGAGAGTAATACGGTAATTTGTATATTTCAAGACTTAGGCTTAAAAACATGACCTTAAAGGGTGAAAACACGAAACTTCCCCCGAACGGCCATGTGGGTGGCACCAACACCTCCCACGGGACCAACGTAACTCGTAGGAACTGACCCAGCACCCGCGGGTCTCCCGGTTTGAGAATACGACCGTAATTTGCGTATTTCTACACTTAAGCAAAACATGGCGTTAGAGGGTCAAAACTCAAAACAGCCCCCGAACGGACCCGTGGGTGGCACCAACACCTCCCACGGGACCAACATAACTCGTAGGAACTGACCCCGCAGCTGCGGGAATCCCGGTTTGAGAGTAATACGATAATTTGTATATTTCAAGACTTAGGCTTAAAAACATTACCTTAAAGGGTGAAAACTCGAAACAGCCCCCGAACGGCCATGTGGGTGGCACCAACACCTCCCACGGGACCAACATAACTCGTAGGAACTAACCCCGCAGCCGCGGGTCTCCCGGTTTGAGAGTAACACGGTAATTTGTATATTTCAAGACTTAGGCTTAAAAACATGACCTTAAAGGGTGAAAACTCGAAACATCCCCCGAACGGCCATGTGGGTGGCACCAACACCTCCCACGGGACCAACGTAACTCGTAGGAACTGACCCCGCAGCCGCGGGTCTCCTGGTTTGAGAATACGACCGTAATTTGCGTATTTCTACACTTAAGCAAAACATGGCGTTAAAGGGTGAAAACTCGAAACAGCCCCCGAACGGCCCCGTGGGTGGCACCACCACCTCCCACGGGACCAACATAACTCGTAAACTGACCCTGCAGACGCGGGAATCCCGGTTTGAGAGTAAAACGGTAATTTGTATATTTCAAGACTTAGGCTTAAAAACATGACCTTAAAGGGTGAAAACACGAAACTTCCCCCGAACGGCCATGTGGGTGGCACCAACACCTCCCACGGGACCAACGTAACTCGTAGGAACTGACCCCGCACCCGCGGGTCTCCCGGTTTGAGAATACGACCGTAATTGGCGTATTTCTACACTTAAGCAAAACATGGCGTTAAAGGGTAAAAACTCGAAACAGCCCCCGAACGGACCCGTGGGTGGCACCAACACCTCCCACGGGACCAACATAACTCGTAGGAACTGATCGCGCAGCCGCGGGAGACCCAGTTTGAGAGTAATACGGTAATTTGTAAATTTCAAGACTTAGGCTTAAAAACATGAGCTTAAAGGGTGAAAACTCGAAACAGCCCCCGAACGGCCACGTGGGTGGCACCAACACCTCCCACGGGACCAGCGTAACTCGTAGGAACTGACCCCGCAGTCGCGGGTCTCCCGGTTTGAGAATACGACCGTAATTTTTGTATTTCTACACTTAAGCAAAACATGGCGTTAAAGGGTGAAAACTCGAAACAGCCCCCGAACGGCCCCGTGGGTGGCACCAACACCTCCCACGGGACCAACATAACTCGTAGGAACTGACCCCGCAGCCGCGGGAGTCCCGGTTTGAGAGTAATACGGTAATTTGTATATTTCAAGACTTAGGCTTAAAAACATGACCTTAAAGGGTGAAAACTCGAAACAGCCCCCGAACGGCCACGTGGGTGGCACCAACACCTCCCACGGGACCAGCGTAACTCGTAGGAACTGACCCCGCAGCCGCGGGTCTCCCGGTTTGAGAATACGACCGTAATTTGCATATTTCTACACTTAAGCAAAACATGGCGTTAAAGGGTGAAAACTCGAAACAGCCCCCGAACGGCCCCGTGGGTGGCACCAACACCTCCCACGTGACCAACATAACTCGTAGGAACTGACCCCGCAGCCGCGGGAATCCCGGTTTGAGAGTAATACGATAATTTGTATATTTCAAGACTTAGGCTTAAAAACATGACCTTAAAGGGTGAAAACTCGAAACAGCCCCCGAACTGCCACGAGGGTGGGACCAACACCTCCCACGGGACCAGCGTAACTCGTAGGAACTGACCCCGCAGCCGCGGGACTCCCGATTTGAGAATATGACCGTAATTTACGTATTTCTACACTTAAGCAAAACATGGCGTTAAAGGGTAAAAACTCGAAATAGCCCCCGAACGGCCCCGTGGGTGGCACCAACACCTCCCACGGGACCAACGTAACTCGTAGGAACTGACCCCGCAGCCGCGGGACTCCCGGTTTGAGAGTACGACGGTAATTTGCTTATTTCTAGACTTAGGCTTAAAAACATGACGTTAGAGGGTGAAAACTCAAAACAGCCCCCGAACGGCCCTGTGGGTGGCACCAACACCTCCCACGGGACCAACGTAACTCCTAGGGATTGACCCCGCAGCCGCGGGAGTCCCAGTTTGAGAGTAATACGGTAATTTGTATTTTTCAAGACTTAGGCTTAAAAACATGGCGTTAAAGGGTGAAAACTCGAAACAGCCCCCGAACGGCCCCGTGGGTGGCACCAACACCTCCCACGGGACCAACATAACTCGTAGGAACTGACCCCGCAGACGCGGGAATCCCGGTTTGAGAGTAATACGGTAATTTGTATATTTCAAGACTTAGGCTTAAAAACATGACCTTAAAGGGTGAAAACTCGAAACAGCTCCCGAACGGCCACGTGGGTGGCACCAACACCTCCCACGGGACCAGCGTAACTCGTAGGAACTGACCCCGCAGCCGCGGGTCTCACGGTTTGAGAATACGACCGTAATTTGCGTATTTCTACACTTAAGCAAAACATGGCGTTAAAGGTGTGAAAACTCGAAATAGCCCCCGAACGGCCCCGTGGGTGGCACCAACACCTCCCACGGGACCAACATAACTCGTAGGAATTGACATCGCAGCCGCAGGAATCCCGATTTGAGAGTAATACGGTAATTTGTATATTTCAAGACTTAGGCGTAAAAACATGACCTTAAAGGGTGAAAACTCGAAACAGCCCCCGAACGGCCACGTGGGTGGCACCAACACCTCCCACGGGACCAGCGTAACTCGTAGGAACTGACCCCGCAGCCGCGGGTCTCCCGGTTTGAGAATACGACCGTAATTTGCGTACTTCTACACTTAAGGAAAACATGGCGTTAAAGGGTGAAAACTCGAAACAGCCCCCGAACGGCCCTGTGGGTGGCACCAACACCTCCCACGGGACCAACATAACTCGTAGTAACTGACCCCGCAGCCGCGGGAATTCCGGTTTGAGAGTAATACGATAATTTGTATATTTCAAGACTTAGGCTTAAAAACATGACGTGAAATGGTGAAAACTCGAAACAGCCCCCGAACGGCCACGTGGGTGGGACCAACACCTCCCACGGGACCAGCGTAACTCGCCGGAACTGACCCCGCAGCCGCGGGACTCCCGGTTTGAGAATACGACCGTAATTTGCGTATTTCTACACTTAAGCAAAACATGGTGTTAAAGGGTGAAAACTCGAAACAGCCCCCGAACGGCCCCGTGGGTGGCACCAACACCTCCCACGGGACCAACGTAACTCGTAGGAACTTACCCCGCAGCTGCAGGACTCCCGGTTTGAGAGTACGACGGTAATTTGCTTATTTCTAGACTTAGGCTTAAAAACATGACGTTAGAGGGTGAAAACTCAAAACAGCCCCCGAACGGCCCCGTGGGTGGCACCAACACTTCCCACGGGACCAACGTAACTCGTAGGGATTGACCCCGCAGCCGCGGGAGTCCCAGTTTGAGAGTAGTACGGTAATTTGTATTTTTCAAAACTTAGGCTTAAAAACATGACCTTAAAGGGTGAAAACTCGAAACAGCCCCCGAACGGCCACGTGGGTGGCACCAACACCTCCCATGGGACCAACGTAACTCGTGGGAACTGACCCCGCAGCCGCGGGTCTCCCGGTTTGAGAATACGATCGTAATTTGCGTATTTCTACACTTAAGCAAAACATGACGTTAAAGGGTGAAAACTCGAAACAGCCCCCGAACGGCCCCGTGGGTGGCACCAACACCTCCCACGGGACCAACATAACTCGTAGGAACTGACCCCGCAGACGCGAGAATCCCGGTTTGAGAGTAATACGGTAATTTGTATATTTCAAGACTTAGGCTTAAAAACATGACCTTAAAGGGTGAAAACTCGAAACAGCCCCCGAACGGCCACGTGGGTGGCACCAACACCTCCCACGGGACCAGCGTAACTCGTAGGAACTGATCCCGTAGCCGCGGGTCTCCCGGTTTGAGAATATGACCGTAATTAGCGTATTTCTACACTTAAGCAAAACATGGCGTTAAAGGGTGAAAACTCGAAACAGCCCCCGAACGGCCCCGTGGGTGGCACCACCACCTCCCACGGGACCAACATAACTCGTAGGAACTGAACCTACAGACGCGGGAATCCCGGTTTGAGAGTAATACGGTAATTTGTATATTTCAAGACTTAGGCTTAAAAACATGACCTTAAAGGGTGAAAACACGAAACTTCCCCCGAACGGCCATGTGGGTGGCACCAACACCTCCCACGGGACCAACGTAACTCGTAGGAACTGACCCAGCACCCGCGGGTCTCCCGGTTTGAGAATACGACCGTAATTTGCGTATTTCTACACTTAAGCAAAACATGGCGTTAGAGGGTCAAAACTCAAAACAGCCCCCGAACGGCCCTGTGGGTGGCACCAACACCTCCCACGGGACCAACATAACTCGTAGGAACTGACCCCGCAGCTGCGGGAATCCCGGTTTGAGAGTAATACGATAATTTGTATATTTCAAGACTTAGGCTTAAAAACATTACCTTAAAGGGTGAAAACTCGAAACAGCCCCCGAACGGCCATGTGGGTGGCACCAACACCTCCCACAGGACCAACATAACTCGTAGGAACTAACCCCGCAGCCGCGGGTCTCCCGGTTTGAGAGTAACAAGGTAATTTGTATATTTCAAGACTTAGGCTTAAAAACATGACCTTAAAGGGTGAAAACTCGAAACATCCCCCGAACGGCCATGTGGGTGGCACCAACACCTCCCACGGGACCAACGTAACTCGTAGGAACTGACCCCGCAGCCGCGGGTCTCCTGGTTTGAGAATACGACCGTAATTTGCGTATTTCTACACTTAAGCAAAACATGGCGTTAAAGGGTGAAAACTCGAAACAGCCCCCGAACGGCCCCGTGGGTGGCACCACCACCTCCCACGGGACCAACATAACTCGTAAACTGACCCTGCAGACGCGGGAATCCCGGTTTGAGAGTAATACGGTAATTTGTATATTTCAAGACTTAGGCTTAAAAACATGACCTTAAAGGGTGAAAACACGAAACTTCCCCCGAACGGCCATGTGGGTGGCACCAACACCTCCCACGGGACCAACGTAACTCGTAGGAACTGACCCCGCACCCGCGGGTCTCCCGGTTTGAGAATACGACCGTTATTTGCGTATTTCTACACTTAAGCAAAACATGGCGTTAAAGGGTAAAAACTCGAAACAGCCCCCGAACGGACCCGTGGGTGGCACCAACACCTCCCACGGGACCAACATAACTCGTAGGAACTGATCGCGCAGCCGCGGGAGACCCAGTTTGAGAGTAATACGGTAATTTGTAAATTTCAAGACTTAGGCTTAAAAACATGAGCTTAAAGGGTGAAAACTCGAAACAGCCCCCGAACGGCCACGTGGGTGGCACCAACACCTCCCACGGGACCAGCGTAACTCGTAGGAACTGACCCCGCAGCCGCGGGTCTCACGGTTTGAGAATACGACCGTAATTTGCGTATTTCTACACTTAAGCAAAACATGGCGTTAAATGGTGAAAACTCGAAACAACCCCCGAACGGCCCCGTGGGGGGCACCAATACCTCCCACGGGACCAACATAACTCGTAGGAACTGACCCCGCAGTCGCGGGAGTCACGGTTTGAAAGTAATACGGTAATTTGTATATTTCAAGGCTTAGGCTTAAAAACATGACCTAAAAGGGTGAAAACTCGAAACAGCCCCCGAACGGCCACGTGGGTGGCACCAACACCTCCCACGGGACCAACGTAACTCGTAGGAACTGACCCCGCAGCCGCGGGTCTCCCGGTTTGAGAATACTACCATAATTTGCGTATTTCTACACTTAAGCAAAACATGGCGTTAGAGGGTGAAAACTCAAAACAGCCCCCGAACGGCCCCGTGGGTGGCACCAACACCTCCCACGGGACCAACATAACTCGTAGGAACTTACCCCGCAGCTGCGGGAATCCCGGTTTGAGAGTAATACGATAATTTGTATATTTCTAGACTTAGGCTTAAAAACATGACCTTAAAGGGTGAAAACTCGAAACAGCCCCCGAACGGCCACGTGGGTGGCACCAACACCTCCCACGGGACCAACATAACTCGTAGGAACTAACCCCGCAGCCGCGGGTCTCCCGGTTTGAGAGTAACACGGTAATTTGTATATTTCAAGACTTAGGATTAAAAACATGACCTTAAAGGGTGAAAACTCGAAACATCCCCCGAACGGCCATGTGGGTGGCACCAACACCTCCCACGGGACCAACGTAACTCGTAGGAACTGACCCCGCAGCCGCGGGTCTCCCGGTTTGAGAATACGACCGTAATTTGCGTATTTCTACACTTAAGCAAAACATGGCGTTAAAGGGTGAAAACTCGAAACAGCCCCCGAACGGCCCCGTGGGTGGCACCAACACCTCCCACGGGACCAACATAACTCGTAGGAACTGACCCCGCAGACGCGGGAATCCCGGTTTGAGAGAAATACGGTAATTTGTATATTTCAAGACTTAGGCTTAAAAACATGACCTTAAAGGGTGAAAACTCGAAACATCTCCCGAACGGCCACGTGGGTGGCACCAACACCTCCCACGGGACCAGCGTAACTCGTAGGAACTGACCCCGCAGCCGCGGGTCTCACGGTTTGAGAATACGACCGTAATTTGCGTATTTCTACACTTAAGCAAAACATGCCGTTAAAGGTGTGAAAACTCGAAACAGCCCCCGAACGGCCCCGTGGGTGGCACCAACACCTCCCACGGGACCAACATAACTCGTAGGAATTGACATCGCAGCCGCGGGAATCCCGATTTGGGAGTAATACGGTAATTTGTATATTTCAAGACTTAGGCGTAAAAACATGACCTTAAAGGGTGAAAACTCGAAACAGCCCCCGAACGGCCACGTGGGTGGCCCCTACACCTCCCACGAGACCAGCGTAACTCGTAGGAACTGACCCCGCAGCCACGGGTCTCCCGGTTTGAGAATACGACCGTAATTTGCGTATTTCTACACTTAAACAAAACATGGCGTTAAAGGGTGAAAACTCGAAACAGCCCCCGAACGGCCCCGTGGGTGGCACCAGCACCTCCCACGGGACCAACATAACTCGTAGGAACAGGCCACGCAGCCGCGGGAGTCCCGGTTTGAGAGTAATACGGTAATTTGTATATTTCAAGACTTAGGCCTAAAAACATGACCTTAAAGGGTGAAAACTCGAAACAGCCCCCGAACGGCCACGTGGGTGGCACCAACACCTCCCACGGGACCAGCGTAACTCGTAGGAACTGACCCCGCAGCCGCGAGTCTCCCGGTTTGAGAATACGACCGTAATTTGCATATTTCTACACTTAAGAAAAACCTGGCGTTAAAGGGTGAAAACTCGAAACAGCCCCCGAACGGCCCCGTGGGTGGCACCAACACCTCCAACGGGACCAACATAACTCGTAGGAACTGACCCCGCAGCCGCGGGAATCCCGGTTTGAGAGTAATACGATAATTTGTATATTTCAAGACTTAGGCTTAAAAACATGACGTGAAAGGGTGAAAACTCGAAACAGCCCCCGAACTGCCACGAGGGTGGGACCAACACCTCCCACGGGACCAGCGTAACTCGTAGGAACTGACCCCGCAGCCGCGGGACTCCCGGTTTGAGAATACGACCGTTTTTACGTATTTCTACACTTAAGCAAACATGGCGTTAAAGGGTGAAAACTCGAAACAGCACCCCGAACGGCCCCGTGGGTGGCACCAACACCTCCCACGGGACCAACGTAACTCGTAGGAACTGACCCCGCAGCCGCGGGACTCCCGGTTTGAGAGTACGACGGTAATTTGCTTATTTCTAGACTTAGGCTTAAAAACATGACCTTAGAGGGTGAAAACTCAAAACAGCCCCCGAACGGCCCCGTGGGTGGCACCAACACCTCCCACGGGACCAACGTAACTCGTAGGGATCGATCCCGCAGCCGCGGGAGTCCCAGTTTGAGAGTAATACTGTAATTATTATATGTCAAGACTTAGGCTTAAAAACATGACCTTAAAGGGTGAAAACTCGAAACAACCCCCGAACGGCCACGTGGGTGGCACCAACACCTCCCACGGGACCAGCGTAACTCGTAGGAACTGACCCCGCAGCCACGCGTCTCACGGTTTGAGAATACGACCGTAATTTGCGTATTTATACACTTAAGCAAAACATGGCGTTAAAGGGTGAAAACTCGAAACAACCCCCGAATGGCCCCGTGGGTGGCACCAACACCTCCCACGGGACCAACATAACTCGTAGGAACTGACCCCGCAGCCGCGGGAATCCCGGTTTGAGAGTAATACGATAATTTGTATATTTCAAGACTTGGGCTTAAAAACATGACGTGAAAGGGTGAAAACTCGAAACAGCCCCCGAACGGCCACGTGGGTGGCACCAACACCTCCCACGGGACCAGCGTAACTCGTAGGAACCGACCATGCAGCCGAGGGTCTCCCGGTTTGAGAATACGACCGTAATTTGCGTATTTCTACACTTAAGCAAAACATGGCGTTAAAGGGTGAAAACTCGAAACAGCCCCCGAACGGCCCCGTGGGTGGCACCAACACCTCCCACGGGACCAACATAACTCGTAGGAACTGACACCGCAGCCGCGGGAATCCCGATTTGAGAGTAATTCGGTAATTTGTATATTTCAAGACTTAGGCTTAAAAACATGACCTTAAAGGGTGAAAACTCGAAACAGCTCCCGAACGGCCACGTGGGTGGCACCAACACCTCCCATGGGACCAGCGTAACTCGTAGGAACTGATCCCGTAGCCGCGGGTCTCCCGGTTTGAGAATACGACCGTAATTTGCGTATTTCTACACTTAAGCAAAACATGGCGTTAAAGGGTGAAAACTCGAAACAGCCCCCGAACGGCCCCGTGGGTGGCACCAACACCTCCCACGGGACCAACATAACTCGTAGGAACTGACCCCACAGCCGCGGGAATCCCGGTTTGAGAGTAATACGATAATTTGTATATTTCAAGACTTGGGCTTAAAAACATGACGTGAAAGGGTGAAAACTCGAAACAGCCCCCGAACGGCCACGTGGGTGGCACCAACACCTCCCACGGGACCAGCGTAACTCGTAGGAACCGACCATGCAGCCGAGGGTCTCCCGGTTTGAGAATACGACCGTAATTTGCGTATTTCTACACTTAAGCAAAACATGGCGTTAAAGGGTGAAAACTCGAAACAGCCCCCGAACGGCCCCGTGGGTGGCACCAACACCTCCCACGGGACCAAAATAACTCGTAGGAACTGACACCGCAGCCGCGGGAATCCCGATTTGAGAGTAATTCGGTAATTTGTATATTTCAAGACTTAGGCTTAAAAACATGACCTTAAAGGGTGAAAACTCGAAACAGCTCCCGAACGGTCACGTGGGTGGCACCAACACCTCCCATGGGACCAGCGTAACTCGTAGGAACTGATCCCGTAGCCGCGGGTCTCCCGGTTTGAGAATACGACCGTAATTTGCGTATTTCTACACTTAAGCAAAACATGGCGTTAAAGGGTGAAAACTCGAAACAGCCCCCGAACGGCCCCGTGGGTGGCACCACAACCTCCCACGGGACCAACATAACTCGTAGGAACTGACCCCGCACCCGCGGGTCTCCCGGTTTGAGAATACGACCGTAATTTGCGTATTTCTACACTTAAGCAAAACATGGCGTTAAAGGGTGAAAACTCGAAACAGCCCCCGAACGGCCCCGTGGGTGGCACCAACACCTCCCACGGGACCAACATAACTCGTAGGAACTGATCGCGCAGCCGCGGGAGACCCAGTTTGAGAGTAATACGGTAATTTGTATATTTCAAGACTTAGGCTTAAAAACATGAGCTTAAAGGGTGAAAACTCGAAACAGCCCCCGAACGGCCACGTGGGTGGCACCAACACCTCCCACGGGACCAACGTAACTCGTAGGAACTGACCCCGCAGCCGCGGGTCTCACGGTTTGAGAATACGACCGTAATTTGCGTATTTCTACACTTAAGCAAAACATGGCGTTAAATGGTGAAAACTCGAAACAGCCCCCGAACGGCCCCGTGGGTGGCACCAATACCTCCCACGGGACCAACATAACTCGTAGGAACTGACCCCGCAGTCGTGGGAGTCCCGGTTTGAAAGTAATACGGTAATTTGTATATTTCAAGACTTAGGCTTAAAAACATGACCTAAAAGGGTGAAAACTCGAAACAGCCCCCGAACGGCCACGTGGGTGGCACCAACACCTCCCACGGGACCAACGTAACTCGTAGGAACTGACCCCGCAGCCGCGGGTCTCCCGGTTTGAGAATACTACCATAATTTGCGTATTTCTACACTTAAGCAAAACATGGCGTTAGAGGGTGAAAACTCAAAACAGCCCCCGAACGGCCCCGTGGGTGGCACCAACACCTCCCACGGGACCAACATAACTCGTAGGAACTTACCCCGCAGCTGCGGGAATCCCGGTTTGAGAGTAATACGATAATTTGTATATTTCTAGACTTAGGCTTAAAAACATGACCTTAAAGGATGAAAACTCGAAACAGCCCCCGAACGGCCACGTGGGTGGCACCAACACCTCCCACGGGACCAACATAACTCGTAGGAACTAACCCCGCAGCCGCGGGTCTCCCGGTTTGAGAGTAACACGGTAATTTGTATATTTCAAGACTTAGGCTTAAAAACATGGCGTTAAAGGGTGAAAACTCGAAACAGCCCCCGAACGGCCCCATGGGTGGCACCAACACCTCCCACGGGACCAACATAACTCGTAGGAACTGACCCCGCAGACGCGGGAATCCCGGTTTGAGAGTAATACGGTAATTTGTATATTTCAAGACTTAGGCTTAAAAACATGACCTTAAAGGGTGAAAACTCGAAACAGCTCCCGAACGGCCACGTGGGTGGCACCAACACCTCCCATGGGACCAGCGTAACTCGTAGGAACTGATCCCGTAGCCGCGGGTCTCCCGGTTTGAGAATACGACCGTAATTTGCGTATTTCTACACTTAAGCAAAACATGGCCTTAAAGGGTGAAAACTCGAAACAGCCCCCGAACGGCCCCGTGGGTGGCACCAACACCTCCCACGGGACCAACATAACTCGTAGGAACTGACCCCGCAGACGCGGGAATCCCGGTTTGAGAGAAATACGGTAATTTGTATATTTCAAGACTTAGGCTTAAAAACATGACCTTAAAGGGTGAAAACTCGAAACATCTCCCGAACGGCCACGTGGGTGGCACCAACACCTCCCACGGGACCAGCGTAACTCGTAGGAACTGACCCCGCAGCCGCGGGTCTCACGGTTTGAGAATACGACCGTAATTTGCGTATTTCTACACTTAAGCAAAACATGCCGTTAAAGGTGTGAAAACTCGAAACAGCCCCCGAACGGCCCCGTGGGTGGCACCAACACCTCCCACGGGACCAACATAACTCGTAGGAATTGACATCGCAGCCGCGGGAATCCCGATTTGAGAGTAATACAGTAATTTGTATATTTCAAGACTTAGGCGTAAAAACATGACCTTAAAGGGTGAAAACTCGAAACAGCCCCCGAACGGCCACGTGGGTGGCCCCTACACCTCCCACGAGACCAGCGTAACTCGTAGGAACTGACCCCGCAGCCCCGGGTCTCCCGGTTTGAGAATACGACCGTAATTTGCGTATTTCTACACTTAAGCAAAACATGGCGTTAAAGGGTGAAAACTCGAAACAGCCCCCGAACGGCCCCGTGGGTGGCACCAACACCTCCCACGGGACCAACGTAACTCGTAGGAACTGACCCCGCAGCCGCGGGTCTCCCAGTTTGAGAATACGACCGTAATTTGCGTATTTCTACACTTAAGCAAAACATGGCGTTAAAGGGTGAAAACTCGAAACAGCCCCCGAACGGCCCCGTGGGTGGCACCAACACCTCCCACGGGACCAACATAACTCGTAGGAACTGACCCCGCAGACGCGGGAATCCCGGTTTGAGAGAAATACGATAATTTGTATATTTCAAGACTTAGGCTTAAAAACATGACCTTAAAGGGTGAAAACTCGAAACATCTCCCGAACGGCCACGTGGGTGGCACCAACACCTCCCACGGGACCAGCGTAACTCGTAGGAACTGACCCCGCAGCCGCGGGTCTCACGGTTTGAGAATACGACCGTAATTTGCGTATTTCTACACTTAAGCAAAACATGCCGTTAAAGGTGTGAAAACTCGAAACAGCCCCCGAACGGCCCCGTGGGTGGCACCAACACCTCCCACGGGACCAACATAACTCGTAGGAATTGACATCGCAGCCGCGGGAATCCCGATTTGAGAGTAATACGGTAATTTGTATATTTCAAGACTTAGGCGTAAAAACATGACCTTAAAGGGTGAAAACTCGAAACAGCCCCCGAACGGCCACGTGGGTGGCCCCTACACCTCCCACGAGACCAGCGTAACTCGTAGGAACTGACCCCGCAGCCGCGGGTCTCCCGGTTTGAGAATACGACCGTAATTTGCGTATTTCTACACTTAAGCAAAACATGGCGTTAAAGGGTGAAAACTCGAAACAGCCCCCGAACGGCCCCGTGGGTGGCACCAGCACCTCCCACGGGACCAACATAACTCGTAGGAACTGACCACGCAGCCGCGGGAGTCCCGGTTTGAGAGTAATACGGTAATTTGTATATTTCAAGACTTAGGCTTAAAAACATGACCTTAAAGGGTGAAAACTCGAAACAGCCCCCGAACGGCCACGTGGGTGGCACCAACACCTCCCACGGGACCAGCGTAACTCGTAGGAACTGACCCCGCAGCCGCGAGTCTCCCGGTTTGAGAATACGACCGTAATTTGCATATTTCTACACTTAAGAAAAACCTGGCGTTAAAGGGTGAAAACTCGAAACAGCCCCCGAACGGCCCCGTGGGTGGCACCAACACCTCCCACGGGACCAACATAACTCGTAGGAACTGACCCCGCAGCCGCGGGAATCCCGGTTTGAGAGTAATACGATAATTTGTATATTTCAAGACTTAGGCTTAAAAACATGACGTGAAAGGGTGAAAACTCGAAAGAGCCCCCGAACTGCCACGAGGGTGGGACCAACACCTCCCACGGGACCAGCGTAACTCGTAGGAACTGACCCCGCAGCCGCGGGACTCCCGTTTTGAGAATACGACCGTAATTTACGTATTTCTACACTTAAGCAAAACATGGCGTTAAAGGGTGAAAACTCGAAACAGCCCCCGAACGGCCCCGTGGGTGGCACCAACACCTCCCACGGGACCAACGTAACTCGTAGGAACTGACCCCGCAGCCGCGGGACTCCCGGTTTGAGAGTACGACGGTAATTTGCTTATTTCTAGACTTAGGCTTAAAAACATGACGTTAGAGGGTGAAAACTCAAAACAGCCCCCGAACGGCCCCGTGGGTGGCACCAACACCTCCCACGGGACCAACGTAACTCGTAGGGATCGACCCCGCAGCCGCGGGAGTCCCAGTTTGAGAGTAATACTGTAATTATTATATTTCAAGACTTAGGCTTAAAAACATGACCTTAAAGGGTGAAAACTCGAAACAACCCCCGAACGGCCACGTGGGTGGCACCAACACCTCCCACGGGACCAGCGTAACTCGTAGGAACTGACCCCGCAGCCACGGGTCTCACGGTTTGAGAATACGACCGTAATTTGCGTATTTATACACTTATGCAAAACATGGCGTTAAAGGGTGAAAACTCGAAACAACCCCCGAATGGCCCCGTGGGTGGCACCAACACCTCCCACGGGACCAACATAACTCGTAGGAACTGACCCCGCAGCCGCGGGAATCCCGGTTTGAGAGTAATACGATAATTTGTATATTTCAAGACTTGGGCTTAAAAACATGACGTGAAAGGGTGAAAACTCGAAACAGCCCCCGAACGGCCACGTGGGTGGCACCAACACCTCCCACGGGACCAGCGTAACTCGTAGGAACCGACCATGCAGCCGAGGGTCTCCCGGTTTGAGAATACGACCGTAATTTGCGTATTTCTACACTTAAGCAAAACATGGCGTTAAAGGGTGAAAACTCGAAACAGCCCCCGAACGGCCCCGTGGGTGGCACCAACACCTCCCACGGGACCAACATAACTCGTAGGAACTGACACCGCAGCCGCGGGAATCCCGATTTGAGAGTAATTTGGTAATTTGTATATTTCAAGACTTAGGCTTAAAAACATGACCTTAAAGGGTGAAAACTCGAAACAGCTCCCGAACGGCCACGTGGGTGGCACCAACACCTCCCATGGGACCAGCGTAACTCGTAGGAACTGATCCCGTAGCCGCGGGTCTCCCGGTTTGAGAATACGACCGTAATTTGCGTATTTCTACACTTAAGCAAAACATGGCGTTAAATGGTGAAAACTCGAAACAGCCCCCGAACGGCCCCGTGGGTGGCACCAACACCTCCCACGGGACCAACATAACTCGTAGGAAGTGACCCCGTAGCCGCGGGAATCCCGATTTGAGAGTAATACGGTAATTTGTATATTTCAAGACTTAGGCTTAAAAACATGACGTGAAAGGGTGAAAACTTGAAACAGCCACCGAACTGCCACGAGGGTGGGACCAACACCTCCCACGGGACCAGCGTAACTCGTAGGAACTGACCCCGCAGCCGCGGGACTCCCGTTTTAAGAATACGACCGTAATTTACGTATTTCTACACTTAAGCAAAACATGGCGTTAAAGGGTGAAAACTCGAAACAGCCCCCGAACGGCCCCGTGGGTGGCACCAACACCTCCCACGGGACCAACGTAACTCGTAGGAACTGACCCCGCAGCCGCGGGACTCCCGGTTTGAGAGTACGATGGTAATTTGCTTATTTCTAGACTTAGGCTTAAAAACATGACGTTAGAGGGTGAAAACTCAAAACAGCCCCCGAACGGCCCCGTGGGTGGCACCAACACCTCCCACGGGACCAACGTAACTCGTAGGGATCGACCCCGCAGCCGCGGGAGTCCCAGTTTGAGAGTAATACTGTAATTATTATATTTCAAGACTTAGGCTTAAAAACATGACCTTAAAGGGTGAAAACTCGAAACAACCCCCGAACGGCCACGTGGGTGGCACCAACACCTCCCACGGGACCAGCGTAACTCGTAGGAACTGACCCCGCAGCCACGGGTCTCACGGTTTGAGAATACGACCGTAATTTGCGTATTTATACACTTAAGCAAAACATGGCGTTAAAGGGTGAAAACTCGAAACAACCCCCGAATGGCCCCGTGGGTGGCACCAACACCTCCCACGGGACCAACATAACTCGTAGGAACTGACCCCGCAGCCGCGGGAATCCCGGTTTGAGAGTAATACGATAATTTGTATATTTCAAGACTTGGGCTTAAAAACATGACGTGAAAGGGTGAAAACTCGAAACAGCCCCCGAACGGCCACGTGGGTGGCACCAACACCTCCCACGGGACCAGCGTAACTCGTAGGAACCGACCATGCAGCCGAGGGTCTCCCGGTTTGAGAATACGACCGTAATTTGCGTATTTCTACACTTAAGCAAAACATGGCGTTAAAGGGTGAAAACTCGAAACAGCCCCCGAACGGCCCCGTGGGTGGCACCAACACCTCCCACGGGACCAACATAACTCGTAGGAACTGATCGCGCAGCCGCGGGAGACCCAGTTTGAGAGTAATACGGTAATTTGTATATTTCAAGACTTAGGCTTAAAAACATGAGCTTAAAGGGTGAAAACTCGAAACAGCCCCCGAACGGCCACGTGGGTGGCACTAACACCTCCCACGGGACCAGCGTAACTCGTAGGAACTGACCCCGCAGCCGCGGGTCTCACGGTTTGAGAATACGGCCGTAATTTGCGTATTTCTACACTTAAGCAAAACATGGCGTTAAATGGTGAAAACTCGAAACAGCCCCCGAACGGCCCCGTGGGTGGCACCAATACCTCCCACGGGACCAACATAACTCGTAGGAACTGACCCCGCAGTCGTGGGAGTCCCGGTTTGAAAGTAATACGGTAATTTGTATATTTCAAGACTTAGGCTTAAAAACATGACCTAAAAGGGTGAAAACTCGAAACAGCCCCCGAACGGCCACGTGGGTGGCACCAACACCTCCCACGGGACCAACGTAACTCGTAGGAACTGACCCCGCAGCCGCGGGTCTCCCGGTTTGAGAATACTACCATAATTTGCGTATTTCTACACTTAAGCAAAACATGGCGTTAGAGGGTGAAAACTCAAAACAGCCCCCGAACGGCCCCGTGGGTGGCACCAACACCTCCCACGGGACCAACATAACTCGTAGGAACTTACCCCGCAGCTGCGGGAATCCCGGTTTGAGAGTAATACGATAATTTGTATATTTCTAGACTTAGGCTTAAAAACATGACCTTAAAGGATGAAAACTCGAAACAGCCCCCGAACGGCCACGTGGGTGGCACCAACACCTCCCACGGGACCAACATAACTCGTAGGAACTAACCCCGCAGCCGCGGGTCTCCCGGTTTGAGAGTAACACGGTAATTTGTATATTTCAAGACTTAGGATTAAAAACATGACCTTAAAGGGGTGGCACCAACACCTCCCACGGGACCAACGTAACTCGTCGGAACTGACCCCGCAGCCGCGGGTCTCCCGGTTTGAGAATACGACCGTAATTTGCGTATTTCTACACTTAAGCAAAACATGGCCTTAAAGGGTGAAAACTCGAAACAGCCCCCGAACGGCCCCGTGGGTGGCACCAACACCTCCCACGGGACCAACATAACTCGTAGGAACTGACCCCGCAGACGCGGGAATCCCGGTTTGAGAGAAATACGGTAATTTGTATATTTCAAGACTTAGGCTTAAAAACATGACCTTAAAGGGTGAAAACTCGAAACATCTCCCGAACGGCCACGTGGGTGGCACCAACACCTCCCACGGGACCAGCGTAACTCGTAGGAACTGACCCCGCAGCCGCGGGTCTCACGGTTTGAGAATACGACCGTAATTTGCGTATTTCTACACTTAAGCAAAACATGCCGTTAAAGGTGTGAAAACTCGAAACAGCCCCCGAACGGCCCCGTGGGTGGCACCAACACCTCCCACGGGACCAACATAACTCGTAGGAATTGACATCGCAGCCGCGGGAATCCCGATTTTAGAGTAATACAGTAATTTGTATATTTCAAGACTTAGGCGTAAAAACATGACCTTAAAGGGTGAAAACTCGAAACAGCCCCCGAACGGCCACGTGGGTGGCCCCTACACCTCCCACGAGACCAGCGTAACTCGTAGGAACTGACCCCGCAGCCCCGGGTCTCCCGGTTTGAGAATACGACCGTAATTTGCGTATTTCTACACTTAAGCAAAACATGGCGTTAAAGGGTGAAAACTCGAAACAGCCCCCGAACGGCCCCGTGGGTGGCACCAACACCTCCCACGGGACCAACGTAACTCGTAGGAACTGACCCCGCAGCCGCGGGTCTCCCGGTTTGAGAATACGACCGTAATTTGCGTATTTCTACACTTAAGCAAAACATGGCGTTAAAGGGTGAAAACTCGAAACAGCCCCCGAACGGCCCCGTGGGTGGCACCAACACCTCCCACGGGACCAACATAACTCGTAGGAACTGACCCCGCAGACGCGGGAATCCCGGTTTGAGAGAAATACGATAATTTGTATATTTCAAGACTTAGGCTTAAAAACATGACCTTAAAGGGTGAAAACTCGAAACATCTCCCGAACGGCCACGTGGGTGGCACCAACACCTCCCACGGGACCAGCGTAACTCGTAGGAACTGACCCCGCAGCCGCGGGTCTCACGGTTTGAGAATACGACCGTAATTTGCGTATTTCTGCACTTAAGCAAAACATGCCGTTAAAGGTGTGAAAACTCGAAACAGCCCCCGAACGGCCCCGTGGGTGGCACCAACACCTCCCACGGGACCAACATAACTCGTAGGAATTGACATCGCAGCCGCGGGAATCCCGATTTGAGAGTAATACGGTAATTTGTATATTTCAAGACTTAGGCGTAAAAACATGACCTTAAAGGGTGAAAACTCGAAACAGCCCCCGAACGGCCACGTGGGTGGCCCCTACACCTCCCACGAGACCAACGTAACTCGTAGGAACTGACCCCGCAGCCGCGGGTCTCCCGGTTTGAGAATACGATCGTAATTTGCGTATTTCTACACTTAAGCAAAACATGGCGTTAAAGGGTGAAAACTCGAAACAGCCCCCGAACGGCCCCGTGGGTGGCACCAGCACCTCCCACGGGACCAACATAACTCGTAGGAACTGACCACGCAGCCGCGGGAGTCCCGGTTTGAGAGTAATACGGTAATTTGTATATTTCAAGACTTAGGCTTAAAAACATGACCTTAAAGGGTGAAAACTCGAAACAGCCCCCGAACGGCCACGTGGGTGGCACCAACACCTCCCACGGGACCAGCGTAACTCGTAGGAACTGACCCCGCAGCCGCGAGTCTCCCGGTTTGAGACTACGACCGTAATTTGCATATTTCTACACTTAAGAAAAACCTGGCGTTAAAGGGTGAAAACTCAAAACAGCCCCCGAACGGCCCCGTGGGTGGCACCAACACCTCCCACGGGACCAACATAACTCGTAGGAACTGACCCCGCAGCCGCGGGAATCCCGGTTTGAGAGTAATACGATAATTTGTATATTTCAAGACTTAGGCTTAAAAACATGACGTGAAAGGGTGAAAACTCGAAACAGCCCCTGAACTGCCACGAGGGTGGGACCAACACCTCCCACGGGACCAGCGTAACTCGTAGGAACTGACCCCGCAGCCGCGGGACTCCCGTTTTGAGAATACGACCGTAATTTACGTATTTCTACACTTAAGCAAAACATGGCGTTAAAGGGTGAAAACTCGAAACAGCCCCCGAACGGCCCCGTGGGTGGCACCAACACCTCCCACGGGACCAACGTAACTCGTAGGAACTGACCCCGCAGCCGCGGGACTCCCGGTTTGAGAGTACGACGGTAATTTGCTTATTTCTAGACTTAGGCTTAAAAACATGACGTTAGAGGGTGAAAACTCAAAACAGCCCCCGAACGGCCCCGTGGGTGGCACCAACACCTCCCACGGGACCAACGTAACTCGTAGGGATCGACCCCGCAGCCGCGGGAGTCCCAGTTTGAGAGTAATACTGTAATTATTATATTTCAAGACTTAGGCTTAAAAACATGACCTTAAAGGGTGAAAACTCGAAACAACCCCCGAACGGCCACGTGGGTGGCACCAACACCTCCCACGGGACCAGCGTAACTCGTAGGAACTGACCCCGCAGCCACGGGTCTCACGGTTTGAGAATACGACCGTAATTTGCGTATTTATACACTTAAGCAAAACATGGCGTTAAAGGGTGAAAACTCGAAACAACCCCCGAATGGCCCCGTGGGTGGCACCAACACCTCCCACGGGACCAACATAACTCGTAGGAACTGACCCCGCAGCCGCGGGAATCCCGGTTTGAGAGTAATACGATAATTTGTATATTTCAAGACTTGGGCTTAAAAACATGACGTGAAAGGGTGAAAACTCGAAACAGCCCCCGAACGGCCACGTGGGTGGCACCAACACCTCCCACGGGACCAGCGTAACTCGTAGGAACCGACCATGCAGCCGAGGGTCTCCCGGTTTGAGAATACGACCGTAATTTGCGTATTTCTACACTTAAGCAAAACATGGCGTTAAAGGGTGAAAACTCGAAACAGCCCCCGAACGGCCCCGTGGGTGGCACCAACACCTCCCACGGGACCAACATAACTCGTAGGAACTGACACCGCAGCCGCGGGAATCCCGATTTGAGAGTAATTCGGTAATTTGTATATTTCAAGACTTAGGCTTAAAAACATGACCTTAAAGGGTGAAAACTCGAAACAGCTCCCGAACGGCCACGTGGGTGGCACCAACACCTCCCATGGGACCAGCGTAACTCGTAGGAACTGATCCCGTAGCCGCGGGTCTCCCGGTTTGAGAATACGACCGTAATTTGCGTATTTCTACACTTAAGTAAAACATGGCGTTAAATGGTGAAAACTCGAAACAGCCCCCGAACGGCCCCGTGGGTGGCACCAACACCTCCCACGGGACCAACATAACTCGTAGGAACTGACCCCGCAGCCGCGGGAATCCCGATTTGAGAGTAATACGGTAATTTGTATATTTCAAGACTTAGGCTTAAAAACATGACGTGAAAGGGTGAAAGCTCGAAACAACCCCCGAACGGCCCCGTGGGTGGCACCAACACCTCCCACGGGACCAACATAACTCGTAGGAACTGACCCCGCAGCCGCGGGAGTCCCGGTTTGAGAGTAATACGGTAATTTGTATATTTCAAGACTTAGGCTTAAAAACATGACCTTAAAGGGTGAAAACTCAAAACAGACCCCGAATGGCCACGTGGGTGGCACCAACACCTCCCACGGGACCAACGTAACTCGTAGGAACGGACCCCGCAGCCGCGGGTCTCCCGGTTTGAGAATACGACCGTAATTTTCGTATTTCTACACTTAAGCAAAACATGGCGTTAAGGGTGAAAATTCGAAACAGCCCCCGAACGGCCCCGTGGGTGGCACCAACACCTCCCACGGGACCAACATAACTCGTAGGAACTGACCCCGCAGCCGCGGGAGTCCCGGTTTGAAAGTAATACGGTAATTTATATATTTCAAGACTTAGGCTTAAAAACATGACCTTAAAGGGTGAAAACTCGAAACAGCCCCCGAACGGCCACGTGGGTGGCACCAACACCTCCCACGGGACCAACGTAACTCGTAGGAACTGACCCCGCTATCGCGGGTCTCCCGGTTTGAGAATATGACCGTAATTTGCGTATTTCTACACTTAAGCAAAACATGGCGTTAAAGGGTGAAAACTCGAAACAGCCCCCGAACGGCCCCGTGGGTGGCACCAACACCTCCCACGGGACCAACATAACTCGTAGGAACTGACCCCGCTGCCGCGGGAGTCCCGGTTGGAAAGTAATACGGTATTTTGTATATTTCAAGACTTAGGCTTAAAAACATGACCTTAAAGGGTGAAAACTCGAAACAGCCCCCGAACGGCAACGTGGGTGGCACCAACACCTCCCACGGGACCAACGTAACTCGTAGGAACTGACCCCGCAGCCGCGGGTCTCCCGGTTTGAGAATACGACCGTAATTTGTGTATTTCTACACTTAAGCAAAACATGGCGTTAAAGGGTGAAAACTCGAAACAGCCCCCGAACGGCCCCGTGGGTGGCACCAACACCTCCCACGGGACCAACATAACTCGTAGGAACTGAACCCGCAGCCGCGGGAGTCCCGGTTTGAAAGTAATACGGTAATTTGTATATTTCAAGACTTAGGCTTAAAAACATGACCGTAACGGGTGAAAACTCAAAACAGCCCTCGAACGGCCACGTGGGTGGCACCAACACCTCCCACGGGACCAACGTAACTCGTAGGAACTGATCCCGCAGCCACGGGTCTCCCGATTTGAGAATACGACCGTAATTTGCGTATTTCTACACTTAAGAAAAACATGGTGTTAAAGGGTGAAAACTCGAAACAGCCCCCGAACGGCCCCGTGGGTGGCACCAACACCTCCCACGGGACCAACATAACTCGTAGGAACTGACCCCACAGCCACGGGACCCCCGTTTGAAAGTAATACGGTAATTTGTATATTTCAAGACTTAGGCCTAAAAACATGACCTTAAAGGGTGAAAACTCGAAACAGCCCCCGAACGGCCAAGTGGGTGGCACCAAGACCTCCCGGGGGACCAACGTAACTCGTAGGAACTGACCCCGCAGCCGCGGGTCTCCCGGTTTGAGAATACGATCGTAATTTGCGTATTTCTACACTTGAGCAAAACATGGCGTTAAAGGGTGAAAACTCGAAACAACCCCCGAATGGCCCCGTGGGTGGCACCAACACCTCCCACGGGACCAACATAACTCGTAGGAACTGACCCCGCAGCCGCGGGAATCCCGGTTTGAGAGTAATACGATAATTTGTATATTTCAAGACTTGGGCTTAAAAACATGACGTGAAAGGGTGAAAACTCGAAACAGCCCCCGAACTGCCACGTGGGTGGCACCAACACCTCCCACGGGACTAGCGTAACTTGTAGGAACCGACCATGCAGCCGAGGGTCTCCAGGTTTGAGAATACGACCGTAATTTGCGTATTTCTACACTTAAGCAAAACATGGCGTTAAAGGGTGAAAACTCGAAACAGCCCCCGAACGGCCCCGTGGGTGGCACCAACACCTCCCACGGGACCAACATAACTCGTAGGAACTGACACCGCCGCCGCGGGAATCCGGATTTGAGAGTAATTCGGTAATTTGTATATTTCAAGACTTAGGCTTAAAAACATGACCTTAAAGGGTGAAAACTCGAAACAGCTCCCG
This sequence comes from Sambucus nigra, assembly GCA_949130495.1. Classification (NCBI taxonomy): domain Eukaryota; kingdom Viridiplantae; phylum Streptophyta; class Magnoliopsida; order Dipsacales; family Adoxaceae; genus Sambucus; species Sambucus nigra. The sequence continues at coordinate 380,071,077 of OX422220.1, read as the reverse complement.
AACGGCCACGTGGGTGGCACCAACACCTCCCATGGGACCAGCGTAACATAATAGGAACTGATCCCGTAGCCGCGGGTCTCCCGGTTTGAGAATACGACCGTAATTTGCGTATTTCTACACTTAAGCAAAACATGGCGTTAAATGGTGAAAACTCGAAACAGCCCCCGAACGGCCCCGTGGGTGGCACCAACACCTCCCACGGGACCAACATAACTCGTAGGAACTGACCCCGCAGCCGCGGGAATCCCGATTTGAGAATAATACGGTAATTTGTATATTTCAAGACTTAGGCTTAAAAACATGACGTGAAAGGGTGAAAACTCGAAACAACCCCCGAACGGCCCCGTGGGTGGCACCAACACCTCCCACGGGACCAACATAACTCGTAGGAACTGACCCAGCAGCCGCGGGAGTCCCGGTTTGAGAGTAATACGGTAATTTGTATATTTCAAGACTTAGGCTTAAAAACATGACCTTAAAGGGTGAAAACTCGAAACAGCCCCCGAATGGCCACGTGGGTGGCACCAACACCTCCCACGGGACCAACGTAACTCGTAGGAACGGACCCCGCAGCCGCGGGTCTCCCGGTTTGAGAATACGACCGTAATTTGCGTATTTCTACACTTAAGCAAAACATGGCGTTAAGGGTGAAAACTCGAAACAGCCCCCGAACGGCCCCGTGGGTGGCATCAACACCTCCCACGGGACCAACATAACTCGTAGGAACAGACCCCGCAGCCGCGGGAGTCCCGGTTTGAAAGTAATACGGTAATTTATATAATTCAAGACTTAGGCTTAAAAACATGACCTTAAAGGGTGAAAACTCGAAACAGCCCCCGAACGGCCACGTGGGTGGCACCAACACCTCCCACGGGACCAACGTAACTCGTAGGAACTGACCCCGCTATCGCGGGTCTCCCGGTTTGAGAATATGACCGTAATTTGCGTATTTCTACACTTAAGCAAAACATGGCGTTAAAGGGTGAAAACTCGAAACAGCCCCCGAACGGCCCCGTGGGTGGCACCAACACCTCCCACGGGACCAACATAACTCGTAGGAACTGACCCCGCTGCCGCGGGAGTCCCGGTTGGAAAGTAATACGGTATTTTGTATATTTCAAGACTTAGGCTTAAAAACATGACCTTAAAGGGTGAAAACTTGAAACAGCCCCCGAACGGCAACGTGGGTGGCACCAACACCTCCCACGGGACCAACGTAACTCGTAGGAACTGACCCCGCAGCCGCGGGTCTCCCGGTTTGAGAATACGACCGTAATTTTCGTATTTCTACACTTAAGCAAAACATGGCGTTAAATGGTGAAAACTTGAAACAGCCCCCGAACGGCCCCGTGGGTGGCACCAACACATCCCACGGGACCAACATAACTCGTAGGAACTGACCCCGCAGCCGCGGGAATCTCGGTTTGAGAGTAATACGATAATTTGTATATTTCAAGACTTAGGCTTGAAAACATGACGTGAAAGGGTGAAAACTCGAAACAGCCCCCGAACGGCCCCGTGGGTGGCACCAACACCTCCCACGGGACCAACATAACTCGTAGGAACTAACCCCGCAGCCGCAGGAGTCCCGATTTGAGAGTAATACTGTAATTTGTATATTTCAAGACTTAGGCTCAAAAACATGACCTTAAAGGGTGAAAACTCGAAACAGCCCCCGAACGGCCACGTGGGTGGCACCAACACATCGCACGGGACCAACGTAACTCGTAGGAACTGACCCCGTAGCCGCGGGTCTCCCGGTTTGAGAATACGATCGTAATTTGCGTATTTCTACACTTAAGCAAAACATGGCGTTAAAGGGTGAAAACTCGAAACAGCCCCCGAACGGCCCCGTGGGTGGCACCAACACCTCCCACGGGACCAACATAACTCGTAGGAACTGACCCCACAGCCACGGGACCCCCGTTTGAAAGTAATACGGTAATTTGTATATTTCAAGACTTAGGCTTAAAAACATGACCTTAAAGGGTGAAAACTCGAAACAGCCCCCGAACGGCCAAGTGGGTGGCACCAAGACCTCCCGCGGGACCAACGTAACTCGTAGGAACTGACCCCGCAGCCGCGGGTCTCCCGGTTTGAGAATACGATCGTAATTTGCGTATTTCTACACTTGAGCAAAACATGGCGTTAAAGGGTGAAAACTCGAAACAACCCCCGAATGGCCCCGTGGGTGGCACCAACACCTCCCACGGGACCAACATAACTCGTAGGAACTGACCCCGCAGCCGCGGGAATCCCGGTTTGAGAGTAATACGATAATTTGTATATTTCAAGACTTGGGCTTAAAAACATGACGTGAAAGGGTGAAAACTCGAAACAGCCCCCGAACTGCCACGTGGGTGGCACCAACACCTCCCACGGGACTAGCGTAACTTGTAGGAACCGACCATGCAGCCGAGGGTCTCCCGGTTTGAGAATACGACCGTAATTTGCGTATTTCTACACTTAAGCAAAACATGGCGTTAAAGGGTGAAAACTCGAAACAGCCCCCGAACGGCCCCGTGGGTGGCACCAACACCTCCCACGGGACCAACATAACTCGTAGGAACTGACACCGCCGCCGCGGGAATCCGGATTTGAGAGTAATTCGGTAATTTGTATATTTCAAGACTTAGGCTTAAAAACATGACCTTAAAGGGTGAAAACTCGAAACAGCTCCCGAACGGCCACGTGGGTGGCACCAACACCTCCCATGGGACCAGCGTAACATAATAGGAACTGATCCCGTAGCCGCGGGTCTCCCGGTTTGAGAATACGACCGTAATTTGCGTATTTCTACACTTAAGCAAAACATGGCGTTAAATGGTGAAAACTCGAAACAGCCCCCGAACGGCCCCGTGGGTGGCACCAACACCTCCCACGGGACCAACATAACTCGTAGGAACTGACCCCGCAGCCGCGGGAATCCCGATTTGAGAATAATACGGTAATTTGTATATTTCAAGACTTAGGCTTAAAAACATGACGTGAAAGGGTCAAAACTCGAAACAACCCCCGAACGGCCCCGTGGGTGGCACCAACACCTCCCACGGGACCAACATAACTCGTAGGAACTGACCCAGCAGCCGCGGGAGTCCCGGTTTGAGAGTAATACGGTAATTTGTATATTTCAAGACTTAGGCTTAAAAACATGACCTTAAAGGGTGAAAACTCGAAACAGCCCCCGAATGGCCACGTGGGTGGCACCAACACCTCCCACGGGACCAACGTAACTCGTAGGAACGGACCCCGCAGCCGCGGGTCTCCCGGTTTGAGAATACGACCGTAATTTGCGTATTTCTACACTTAAGCAAAACATGGCGTTAAGGGTGAAAACTCGAAACAGCCCCCGAACGGCCCCGTGGGTGGCATCAACACCTCCCACGGGACCAACATAACTCGTAGGAACAGACCCCGCAGCCGCGGGAGTCCCGGTTTGAAAGTAATACGGTAATTTATATAATTCAAGACTTAGGCTTAAAAACATGACCTTAAAGGGTGAAAACTCGAAACAGCCCCCGAACGGCCACGTGGGTGGCACCAACACCTCCCACGGGACCAACGTAACTCGTAGGAACTGACCCCGCTATCGCGGGTCTCCCGGTTTGAGAATATGACCGTAATTTGCGTATTTCTACACTTAAGCAAAACATGGCGTTAAAGGGTGAAAACTCGAAACAGCCCCCGAACGGCCCCGTGGGTGGCACCAACACCTCCCACGGGACCAACATAACTCGTAGGAACTGACCCCGCTGCCGCGGGAGTCCCGGTTGGAAAGTAATATGGTATTTTGTATATTTCAAGACTTAGGCTTAAAAACATGACCTTAAAGGGTGAAAACTTGAAACAGCCCCCGAACGGCAACGTGGGTGGCACCAACACCTCCCACGGGACCAACGTAACTCGTAGGAACTGACCCCGCAGCCGCGGGTCTCCCGGTTTGAGAATACGACCGTAATTTTCGTATTTCTACACTTAAGCAAAACATGGCGTTAAATGGTGAAAACTTGAAACAGCCCCCGAACGGCCCCGTGGGTGGCACCAACACCTCCCACGGGACCAACATAACTCGTAGGAACTGACCCCGCAGCCGCGGGAATCTCGGTTTGAGAGTAATACGATAATTTGTATATTTCAAGACTTAGGCTTGAAAACATGACGTGAAAGGGTGAAAACTCGAAACAGCCCCCGAACGGCCCCGTGGGTGGCACCAACACCTCCCACGGGACCAACATAACTCATAGGAACTAACCCCGCAGCCGCAGGAGTCCCGATTTGAGAGTAATACTGTAATTTGTATATTTCAAGACTTAGGCTCAAAAACATGACCTTAAAGGGTGAAAACTCGAAACAGCCCCCGAACGGCCACGTGGGTGGCACCAACACATCGCACGGGACCAACGTAACTCGTAGGAACTGACCCCGTAGCCGCGGGTCTCCCGGTTTGAGAATACGATCGTAATTTGCGTATTTCTACACTTAAGCAAAACATGGCGTTAAAGGGTGAAAACTCGAAACAGCCCCCGAACGGCCCCGTGGGTGGCACCAACACCTCCCACGGGACCAACATAACTCATAGGAACTGAACCCGCAGCCGCGGGAGTCCCGGTTTGAAAGTAATACGGTAATTTGTATATTTCAAGACTTAGGCTTAAAAACATGACCGTAACGGGTGAAAACTCGAAACAGCCCTCGAACGGCCACGTGGGTGGCACCAACACCTCCCACGGGACCAACGTAACTCGTAGGAACTGACCCCGCAGCCGCGGGTCTCCTGATTTGAGAATACGACCGTAATTTGCGTATTTCTACACTTAAGAAAAACATGGTGTTAAAGGGTGAAAACTCGAAACAGCCCCCGAACGGCCCCGTGGGTGGCACCAACACCTCCCACGGGACCAACATAACTCGTAGGAACTGACCCCACAGCCACGGGACCCCCGTTTGAAAGTAATACGGTAATTTGTATATTTCAAGACTTAGGCTTAAAAACATGACCTTAAAGGGTGAAAACTCGAAACAGCCCCCGAACGGCCAAGTGGGTGGCACCAACACCTCCCGCGGGACCAACGTAACTCGTAGGAACTGACCCCGCAGCCGCGGGTCTCCCGGTTTGAGAATACGATCGTAATTTGCGTATTTCTACACTTGAGCAAAACATGGCGTTAAAGGGTGAAAACTCGAAACAACCCCCGAATGGCCCCGTGGGTGGCACCAACACCTCCCACGGGACCAACATAACTCGTAGGAACTGACCCCGTAGCCGCGGGAATCCCGGTTTGAGAGTAATACGATAATTTGTATATTTCAAGACTTGGGCTTAAAAACATGACGTGAAAGGGTGAAAACTCGAAACAGCCCCCGAACGGCCACGTGGGTGGCACCAACACCTCCCACGGGACCAGCGTAACTCGTAGGAACCGACCATGCAGCCGAGGGTCTCCCGGTTTGAGAATACGATCGTAATTTGCGTATTTCTACACTTAAGCAAAACATGGCGTTAAAGGGTGAAAACTCGAAACAACCCCCGAACGGCCCCGTGGGTGGCACCAACACCTCCCACGGGACCAACATAACTCGTAGGAACTGACACCGCAGCCGCGGGAATCCGAATTTGAGAGTAATTCGGTAATTTGTATATTTCAAGACTTAGGCTTAAAAACATGACCTTAAAGGGTGAAAACTCGAAACAGCTCCCGAACGGCCATGTGGGTGGCACCAACACCTCCCATGGGACCAGCGTAACTCGTAGGAACTGATCCCGTAGCCGCGGGTCTCCCGGTTTGAGAATACGACCGTAATTTGCGTATTTCTACACTTAAGCAAAACATGGCGTTAAATGGTGAAAACTCGAAACAGCCCCCGAACGGCCCCGTGGGTGGCACCAACACCTCCCACGGGACCAACATAACTCGTAGGAACTGACCCCGCAGCCGCGGGAATCCCGATTTGAGAATAATACGGTAATTTGTATATTTCAAGACTTAGGCTTAAAAACATGACGTGAAAGGGTGAAAACTCGAAACAACCCTCGAACGGCCCCGTGGGTGGCACCAACACCTCCCACGGGACCAACATAACTCGTAGGAACTGACCCCGCAGCCGCGGGAGTCCCGGTTTGAGAGTAATACGGTAATTTGTATATTTTAAGACTTAGGCTTAAAAACATGACCTTAAAGGGTGAAAACTCGAAACAGCCCCCGAATGGCCACGTGGGTGGCACCAACACCTCCCACGGGACCAACGTAACTCGTAGGAACGGACCCCGCAGCCGCGGGTCTCCCGGTTTGAGAATACGACCGTAATTTGCGTATTTCTACACTTAAGCAAAACATGGCGTTAAGGGTGAAAACTCGAAACAGCCCCCGAACGGCCCCGTGGGTGGCACCACACCTCCCACGGGACCAACATAACTCGTAGGAACTGACCCCGCAGCCGCGGGAGTCCCGATTTGAAAGTAATACGGTAATTTATATATTTCAAGACTTAGGCTTAAAAACATGACCTTAAAGGGTGAAAACTCGAAACAGCCCCCGAACGGCCACGTGGGTGGCACCAACACCTCCCACGGGACCAACGTAACTCGTAGGAACTGACCCCGCTATCGCGGGTCTCCCGATTTGAGAATATGACCGTAATTTGCGTATTTCTACACTTAAACAAAACATGGCGTTAAAGGGTGAAAACTCGAAACAGCCCCCGAACGGCCCCGTGGGTGGCACCAACACCTCCCACGGGACCAACATAACTCGTAGGAACTGACCCCGCTGCCGTGGGAGTCCCGGTTGGAAAGTAATACGGTATTTTGTATATTTCAAGACTCAGGCTTAAAAACATGACCTTAAAGGGTGAAAACTCGAAACAGCCCCCGAACGGCAACGTGGGTGGCACCAACACCTCCCACGGGACCAACGTAACTCGTAGGAACTGACCCCGCAGCCGCGGGTCTCCCGGTTTGAGAATACGACCGTAATTTGCGTATTTCTACACTTAAGCAAAACATGGCGTTAAATGGTGAAAACTTGAAACAGCCCCCGAACGGCCCCGTGGGTGGCACCAACACCTCCCACGGGACCAACATAACTCGTAGGAACTGACCCCGCAGCCGCGGGAATCTCGGTTTGAGAGTAATACGATAATTTGTATATTTCAAGACTTAGGCTTGAAAACATGACGTGAAAGGGTGAAAACTCGAAACAGCCCCCGAACGGCCCCGTGGGTGGCACCAACACCTCCCACGGGACCAACATAACTCGTAGGAACTAACCCCGCAGCCGCAGGAGTCCCGATTTGAGAGTAATACTGTAATTTGTATATTTCAAGACTTAGGCTTAAAAAGATGACCTTAAAGGGTGAAAACTCGAAACAGCCCCCGAACGGCCACGTGGGTGGCACCAACACATCGCACGGGACCAACGTAACTCGTAGGATCTGACCCCGTAGCCGCGGGTCTCCCGGTTTGAGAATACGACCGTAATTTGCGTATTTCTACACTTAAGCAAAACATGGCGTTAAAGGGTGAAAACTCGAAACAGCCCCCGAACGGCCCCGTGGGTGGCACCAACACCTCCCACGGGACCAACATAACTCGTAGGAACTGAACCCGCAGCCGCGGGAATCCCGGTTTGAAAGTAATACGGTAATTTGTATATTTCAAGACTTAGGCTTAAAAACATGACCGTAACGGGTGAAAACTCGAAACAGCCCTCGAACGGCCACGTGGGTGGCACCAACACCTCCCACGGGACCAACGTAACTCGTAGGAACTGACCCCGCAGCCGCGGGTCTCCCGATTTGAGAATACGACCGTAATTTGTGTATTTCTACACTTAAGAAAAACATGGTGTTAAAGGGTGAAAACTCGAAACAGCCCCCGAACGGCCCCGTGGGTGGCACCAACACCTCCCACGGGACCAACATAACTCGTAGGAACTGACCCCACAGCCACGGGACCCCCGTTTGAAAGTAATACGGTAATTTGTATATTTCAAGACTTAGGCTTAAAAACATGACCTTAAAGGGTGAAAACTCGAAACAGCCCCCGAACGGCCAAGTGGGTGGCACCAACACCTCCCGCGGGACCAACGTAACTCGTAGGAACTGACCCCGCAGCCGCGGGTCTCCCGGTTTAAGAATACGATCGTAATTTGCGTATTTCTACACTTGAGCAAAACATGGCATTGAAGGGTGAAAACTCGAAACAACCCCCGAATGGCCCCGTGGGTGGCACCAACACCTCCCACGGGACCAACATAACTCGTAGGAACTGACCCCGCAGCCGCGGGAATCCCGATTTGAGAGTAATACGATAATTTGTATATTTCAAGACTTGGGCTTAAAAACATGACGTGAAAGGGTGAAAACTCGAAACAGCCCCCGAACGGCCACGTGGGTGGCACCAACACCTCCCACGGGACCAGCGTAACTCGTAGGAACCGACCATGCAGCCGAGGGTCTCCCGGTTTGAGAATACGACCGTAATTTGCGTATTTCTACACTTAAGCAAAACATGGCGTTAAAGGGTGAAAACTCGAAACAGCCCCCGAACGGCCCCGTGGGTGGCACCAACACCTCCCACGGGACCAACATAACTCGTAGGAACTGACACCGCAGCCGCGGGAATCCCGATTTGAGAGTAATTCGGTAATTTGTATATTTCAAGACTTAGGCTTAAAAACATGACCTTAAAGGGTGAAAACTCGAAACAGCTCCCGAACGGCCACGTGGGTGGCACCAACACCTCCCATGGGACCAGCGTAACTCGTAGGAACTGATCCCGTAGCCGCGGGTCTCCCGGTTTGAGAATACGACCGTAATTTGCGTATTTCTACACTTAAGCAAAACATGGCGTTAAGGGTGAAAACTCGAAACAGCCCCTGAACGGCCCCGTGGGTGGCACCAACACCTCCCACGGGACCAACATAACTCGTAGGAACTGACCCCGCAGCCGCGGGAATCCCGATTTGAGAATAATACGGTAATTTGTATATTTCAAGACTTAGGCTTAAAAACATGACGTGAAAGGGTGAAAACTCGAAACAACCCCCGAACGGCCCCGTGGGTGGCACCAACACCTCCCACGGGACTAACATAACTCGTAGGAACTGACCCCGCAGCCGCGGGAGTCCCGGTTTGAGAGTAATACGGTAATTTGTATATTTCAAGACTTAGGCTTAAAAGCATGACCTTAAAGGGTGAAAACTCGAAACAGCCCCCGAATGGCCGCGGGGGTGGCACTAACACCTCCCACGGGACCAACGTAACTCGTAGGAACGGACCCCGCAGCCGCGGGTCTCCCGGTTTGAGAATACGACCGTAATTTGCGTATTTCTACACTTAAGCAAAACATGGCGTTAAGGGTGAAAACTCGAAACAGCCCCTGAACGGCCCCGTGGGTGGCACCAACACCTCCCACGGGACCAACATAACTCGTAGGAACTGACCCCGCAGCCGCGGGAGTCCCGGTTTCAAAGTAATACAGTAATTTATATAATTCAAGACTTAGGCTTAAAAACATGACCTTAAAGGGTGAAAACTCGAAACAGCCCCCGAACGGCCACGTGGGTGGCACCAACACCTCCCACGGGACCAACGTAACTCGTAGAAACTGACCCCGTAATCGCGGGTCTCCCGGTTTGAGAATATGACCGTAATTTGCGTATTTCTACACTTAAGCAAACCATGGCGTTAAAGGGTGAAAACTCGAAACAGCCCCCGAACGGCCCCGTGGGTGGCACCAACACCTCCCACGGGACCAACATAACTCGTAGGAACTGACCCCGCTGCCGCGGGAGTCCCGGTTGGAAAGTAATACGGTATTTTGTATATTTCAAGACTTAGGCTTAAAAACATGACCTTAAATGGTGAAAACTCGAAACAGCCCCCGAACGGCAACGTGGGTGGCACCAACACCTCCCACGGGACCAACGTAACTCGTAGGAACTGACCCCGCAGCCGCGGGTCTCCCGGTTTGAGAATACGACCGTAATTTGCGTATTTCTACACTTAAGCAAAACATGGCGTTAAATGGTGAAAACTTGAAACAGCCCCCGAACGGCCCCGTGGGTGGCACCAACACCTCCCACGGGACCAACATAACTCGTAGGAACTGACCCCGCAGCCGCGGGAATCTCGGTTTGAGAGTAATACGATAATTTGTATATTTCAAGACTTAGGCTTGAAAACATGACGTGAAAGGGTGAAAACTCGAAACAGCCCCGTGGGTGGCACCAACACCTCCCACGGGACCAACATAACTTGTAGGAACTAACCCCGCAGCCGCAGGAGTCCCGATTTGAGAGTAATACTGTAATTTGTATATTTCAAGACTTAGGCTCAAAAACATGACCTTAAAGGGTGAAAACTCGAAACAGCCCCCGAACGGCCACGTGGGTGGCACCAACACCTCCCACGGGACCAGCGTAACTCGTAGGAACTGACCCCGCAGCCGCGAGTCTCCCGGTTTGAGAATACGACCGTAATTTGCATATTTCTACACTTAAGCAAAACATGGCGTTAAAGGGTGAAAACTCGAAACAGCCCCCGAAGGGCCCCGTGGGTGGCACCAACACCTCCCACGGGACCAACATAACTCGTAGGAACTGAACCCGCAGCCGCGGGAGTCCCGGTTTGAAAGTAATACTGTAATTTGTATATTTCAAGACTTAGGCTTAAAAACATGACCGTAACGGGTGAAAACTCGAAACAGCCCTCGAACGGCCACGTGGGTGGTACCAACACCTCCCACGGGACCAACGTAACTCATAGGAACTGACCCCGCAGCCGCGGGTCTCCTGATTTGAGAATACGACCGTAATTTGCGTATTTCTACACTTAAGAAAAACATGGTGTTAAAGGGTGAAAACTCGAAACAGCCCCCGAACGGCCCCGTGGGTGGCACCAACACCTCCCACGGGACCAACATAACTCGTAGGAACTGACCCCACAGCCACGGGACCCCCGTTTGAAAGTAATACGGTAATTTGTATATTTCAAGACTTAGGCTTAAAAACATGACCTTAAAGGGTGAAAACTCGAAACAGCCCCCGAACGGCCAAGTGGGTGGCACCAACACCTCCCGCGGGACAACCGTAACTCGTAGGAACTGACCCCGCAGCCGCGGGTCTCCCGGTTTGAGAATACGATCGTAATTTGCGTATTTCTACACTTGAGCAAAACATGGCGTTAAAGGGTGAAAACTCGAAACAACCCCCGAATGGCCCCATGGGTGGCACCAACACCTCCCACGGGACCAACATAACTCGTAGGAACTGACCCCGCAGCCGCGGGAATCCCGGTTTGAGAGTAATACGATAATTTGTATATTTCAAGACTTGGGCTTAAAAACATGACGTGAAAGGGTGAAAACTCGAAACAGCCCCCGAACGGCCACGTGGGTGGCACCAACACCTCCCACGGGACCAGCGTAACTCGTAGGAACCGACCATGCAGCCGAGGGTCTCTCGGTTTGAGAATACGACCGTAATTTACGTATTTCTACACTTAAGCAAAACATGGCGTTAAAGGGTGAAAACTCGAAACAGCCCCCGAACGGCCCCGTGGGTGGCACCAACACCTCCCACGGGACCAACATAACTCGTAGGAACTGACACCGCAGCCGCGGGAATCCGAATTTGAGAGTAATTCGGTAATTTGTATATTTCAAGACTTAGGCTTAAAAACATGACCTTAAAGGGTGAAAACTCGAAACAGCTCCCGAACGGCCACGTGGGTGGCACCAACACCTCCCATGGGACCAGCGTAACTCGTAGGAACTGATCCCGTAGCCGCGGGTCTCCCGGTTTGAGAATACGACCGTAATTTGCGTATTTCTACACTTAAGCAAAACATGGCGTTAAATGGTGAAAACTCGAAACAGCCCCCGAACGGCCCCGTGGGTGGCACCAACACCTCCCACGGGACCAACATAACTCGTAGGAACTGACCCCGCAGCCGCGGGAATCCCGATTTGAGAATAATACGGTAATTTGTATATTTCAAGACTTAGGCTTAAAAACATGACGTGAAAGGGTGAAAACTCGAAACAACCCCCGAACGGCCCCGTGGGTGGCACCAACACCTCCCACGGGACCAACATAACTCGTAGGAACTGACCCCGCAGCCGCGGGAGTCCCGATTTGAGAGTAATACGGTAATTTGTATATTTCAAGACTTAGGCTTAAAAACATGACCTTAAAGGGTGAAAACTCGAAACAGCCCCCGAATGGCCACGTGGGTGGCACCAACACCTCCCACGGGACCAACGTAACTCGTAGGAACGGACCCCGCAGCCGCGGGTCTCCCGGTTTGAGAATACGACCGTAATTTGCGTATTTCTACACTTAAGCAAAACATGGCGTTAAGGGTGAAAACTCGAAACAGCCCCCGAACGGCCCCGTGGGTGGCACCAACACCTCCCACGGGACCAACATAACTCGTAGGAACTGACCCCGCAGCCGCGGGAGTCCCGGTTTGAAAGTAATACGGTAATTTATATATTTCAAGACTTAGGCTTAAAAACATGACCTTAAAGGGTGAAAACTCGAAACAGCCCCCGAACGGCCACGTGGGTGGCACCAACACCTCCCACGGGACCAACGTAACTCGTAGGAACTGACCCCGCTATCGCGGGTCTCCCGGTTTGAGAATATGACCGTAATTTGCGTATTTCTACACTTAAGCAAAACATGGCGTTAAAGGGTGAAAACTCGAAACAGCCCCCGAACGGCCCCGTGGGTGGCACCAACACCTCCCACGGGACCAACATAACTCGTAGGAACTGACCCCGCTGCCGCGGGAGTCCCGGTTGGAAAGTAATACGGTATTTTGTATATTTCAAGACTTAGGCTTAAAAACATGACCTTAAAGGGTGAAAACTTGAAACAGCCCCCGAACGGCAACGTGGGTGGCACCAACACCTCCCACGGGACCAACGTAACTCGTAGGAACTGACCCCGCAGCCGCGGTCTCCCGGTTTGAGAGTAATACGATAATTTGTATATTTCAAGACTTAGGCTTGAAAACAAGACGTGAAAGGGTGAAAACTCGAAACAGCCCCCGAACGGCCCCGTGGGTGGCACCAACACCTCCCACGGGACCAACATAACTCGTAGGAACTAACCCCGCAGCCGCAGGAGTCCCGATTTGAGAGTAATACTGTAATTTGTATATTTCAAGACTTAGGCTTAAAAACATGACCTTAAAGGGTGAAAACTCGAAACAGCCCCCGAACGGCCACGTGGGTGGCACCAACACATCGCACGGGACCAACGTAACACGTAGGATCTGACCCCGTAGCCGCAGGTCTCCCGGTTTGAGAATACGACCGTAATTTGCGTATTTCTACACTTAAGCAAAACATGGCGTTAAGGGTGAAAACTCGAAACAGCCCCCGAACGGCCCCGTGGGTGGCACCAACACCTCCCACGGGACCAACATAACTCGTAGGAACTGAACCCGCAGCCGCGGGAGTCCCGGTTTGAAAGTAATACGATAATTTGTATATTTCAAGACTTAGGCTTAAAAACATGATCGTAAAGGGTGAAAACTCGAAACAGCCCTCGAACGGCCACGTGGGTGGCACCAACACCTCCCACGGGACCAACGTAACTCGTAGGAACTGACCCCGCAGCCGCGGGTCTCCCGATTTGAGAATACGACCGTAATTTGCGTATTTCTACACTTAAGAAAAACATGGTGTTAAAGGGTGAAAACTCGAAACAGCCCCCGAACGGCCCCGTGGGTGGCACCAACACCTCCCACGGGACCAACATAACTCGTAGGAACTGACCCCACAGCCACAGGAGTCCCGGTTTGAAAGTAATACGGTAATTTGTATATTTCAAGACTTAGGCTTAAAAACATGACCTTAAAGGGTGAAAACTCGAAACAGCCCCCGAACGGCCAAGTGGGTGGCACCAACACCTCCCGCGGGACCAACGTAACTCGTAGGAACTGACCCCGCAGTCGTGGGTCTCCCGGTTTGAGAATACGACCATAATTTGCGTATTTCTACACTTAAGCAAAACATGGCGTTAAAGGGTGAAAACTCGAAACAGCCCCCGAACGGCCGCGTGGGTGGAACCAACACCTCCCACGGGACCAACATAACTCGTAGGAACTGACCCCGCAGCCGCGGGAATTCCGGTTTGAGAGTAATACGGTAATGTGTATATTTCAAGACTTAGGCTTAAAAACATGACCTTAAAGGGTGAAAACTCGAAACAGCCCCCGAACGGCCACGTGGGTGGCACCAACACCTCCCACGGGACCAGCGTAACTCGTAGGAACTGACCCCGCAGCCGCGGGTCTCCCGGTTTGAGAATACGACCGTAATTTGCATATTTCTACACTTAAGAAAAACATGGCGTTAAAGGGTGAAAACTCAAAACAGCCCTCGAACGGCCACGTGGGTGGCACCAACACCTCCCACGGGACCAGCGTAACTCGTAGGAACTGACCCCGCAGCCGCGGTTCTCCCGGTATGAGAATACGACCGTAATTTGCGTATTTCTACACTTAAGCAAAACATGGCGTTAAAGGGTGAAAGCTCGAAACAGCCCCCGAACGGCCCCGTGGGTGGCACCAACACCTCCCACGGGACCAACATAACTCGTAGGAACTGACCCCGCAGACGCGGGAATCCCGGTTTGAGAGTAATACGGTAATTTGTATATTTCAAGACTTAGGCTTAAAAACATGACCTTAAAGGGTGAAAACTCGAAACAGCTCCCGATCGGCCACGTGGGTGGCACCAACACCTCCCATGGGACCAGCGTAACTCGTAGGAACTGATCCCGTAGCCGCGGGTCTCCCGGTTTGAGAATACGACCGTAATTTCCGTATTTCTACACTTAAGAAAAGCATGGCGTTAAAGGTGTGAAAACTCGAAACAGCCCCCGAACGGCCCCGTGGGTGGCACCAACACCTCCCACGGGACCAACATAACTCGTAGGAACTGACCCCGCAGCCGCGGGAGTCCCGGTTTGAGAGTAATACGGTAATTTGTATATTTCAAGACTTAGGCTTAAAAACATGACCTTAAAGGGTGAAAACTCGAAACAGCCCCCGAACGGCCACGTGGGTGGCACCAACACCTCCCACGGGACCAACGTAACTCCTAGGAACGGACCCCGCAGCCGCGGGTCTCCCGGTTTGAGAATACGACCGTAATTTGCGTATTTCTACACTTAAGCAAAACATGGCGTTAAGGGTGAAAACTCGAAACAGCCCCCGAACGGCCCCGTGGGTGGCACCAACACCTCCCACGGGACCAACATAACTCGTAGGAACTGACCCCGCAGCCGCGGGAGTCCCGGTTTGAAAGTAATACGGTAATTTATATATTTCAAGACATAGGCTTAAAAACATGACCTTAAAGGGTGAAAACTCGAAACAGCCCCCGAACGGCCACGTGGGTGGCACCAACACCTCCCACGGGACCAACGTAACTCGTAGGAACTGACCCCGCAGTCGCGGGTCTCCCGGTTTGAGAGTATGACCGTAATTTGCGTATTTCTACACTTAAGCAAAACATGGCGTTAAACGGTGAAAACTCGAAACAGCCCCCGAACGGCACCGTGGGTGGCACCAACACCTCCCACGGGACCAACATAACTCGTAGGAAGTGACCCCGCTGCCGCGGGAGTCCCGGTTGGAAAGTAATACGGTATTTTGTGTATTTCAAGACTTAGGCTTAAAAACATGACCTTAAAGGGTGAAAACTCGAAACAGCCCCCGAACGGCAACGTGGGTGGCACCAACACCTCCCACGGGACCAACGTAACTCGTAGGAACTGACCCCGCAGCCGCGGGTCTCCCGGTTTGAGAATATGACCGTAATTTGCGTATTTCTACACTTAAGCAAAACATGGCGTTAAATGGTGAAAACTTGAAACAGCCCCCGAACGGCCCCGTGGGTGGCACCAACACCTCCCACGGGACCAACATAACTCGTAGGAACTGACCCCGCAGCCGCGGGAATCTCGGTTTGAGAGTAATACGATAATTTGTATATTTTAAGACTTAGGCTTGAAAACATGACGTGAAAGGGTGAAAACTCGAAACAGCCCCCGAACGGCCCCGTGGGTGGCACCAACACCTCCCACGGGACCAACATAACTCGTAGGAACTGACCCCGCAGTCGCGGGAATCCCGATTTGAGAGTAATACGGTAATTTGTATATTTCAAGACTTAGGCTTAAAAACATGACGTGAAAGGGTGAAAATTCGAAACAACCCCCGAACGGCCCCGTGGGTGGCACCAACACCTCCCACGGGACCAACATAACTCGTAGGAACTGACCCCGCAGCCGCGGGAGTCCCGGTTTGAGAGTAATACGGTAATTTGTATATTTCAAGACTTAGGCTTAAAAACATGACCTTAAAGGGTGAAAACTCGAAACAGCCCCCAAACGGCCACGTGGGTGGCACCAACACCTCCGACGGGACCAACGTAACTCGTAGGAACGGACCCCGCAGCCGCGGGTCTCCCGGTTTGAGAATACGACCGTAATTTGCGTATTTCTACACTTAAGCAAAACATGGCGTTAAGGGTGAAAACTCGAAACAGCCCCCGAACGGCCCCGTGGGTGGCACCAACACCTCCCACGGGACCAACATAACTCGTAGGAACTGACCCCGCGGCCGCGGGAGTCCCGGTTTGAAAGTAATACGGTAATTTATATATTTCAAGACTTAGGCTTAAAAACATGACCTTAAAGGGTGAAAACTCGAAACAGCCCCCGAACGGCCACGTGGGTGGCACGTACACATCCCACGGGTCCAACGTAACTCGTAGGAACTGACCCCGCAGTCGTGGGTCTCCCGGTTTGAGAATACGACCGTAATTTGCGTATTTCTACACTTAAGCAAAACATGGCGTTAAATGGTGAAAACTTGAAACAGCCCCTGAACGGCCCCGTGGGTGGCACCAACACCTCCCACGGGACCAACATAACTCGTAGGAACTGACCCCGCAGCCGCGGTAATCTCGGTTTGAGAGTAATACGATAATTTGTATATTTCAAGACTTAGGCTTGAAAACATGACGTGAAAGGGTGAAAACTCGAAACAGCCCCCGAACGGCCCCGTGGGTGGCACCAACACCTCCCACGGGACCAACATAACTCGTAGGAACTAACCCCCCAGCCGCAGGAGTCCCGATTTGAGAGTAATACGGTAATTTGTATATTTCAAGACTTAGGCTTAAAAACATGACGTGAAACGGTGAAAACTCGAAACAGCCCCCGAACGGCCACGTGGGTGGCACCAACAAATCCCACGGGACCAACGTAACTCGTAGGAACTGACCCCGTAGCCGCGGGTCTCCCGGTTTGAGAATACGACCGTAATTTGCGTATTTCTACACTTAAAAAAACATGGCGTTAAAGGGTGAAAACACGAAACAGCCACCGAACGGCCCCGTGGGTGGCACCAACACCTCCCACGGGACCAACATAACTCGTAGAAACTGAACCCGCAGCCGCGGGAGTCCCGGTTTGAAAGTAATACGGTAATTTGTATATTTCAAGACTTAGGCTTAAAAACATGACCGTAAAGGGTGAAAACTCGAAACAACCCCCGAACGGCCACGTGGGTGGCACCAACACCTCCCACGGGACCAACGTAACTCGTAGGAACTGACCCCGCAGCCGCGGGTCTCCCGGTTTGAGAATACGACCGTAATTTGCGTATTTCTACACTTAAGAAAAACATGGCGTTAAAGGGTGAAAACTCGAAACAGCCCCCGAACGGCCCCGTGGGTGGCACCAACACCTCCCACGGGACCAACATAACTCGTAGGAACTGACCCCGCAGCCACGGGAGTCCCGGTTTGAAAGTAATACGGTAATTTGTATATTTCAAGACTTAGGCTTAAAAACATGACCTTAAAGGGTGAAAACTCGAAACAGCCCCCGAACGGCCAAGTGGGTGGCACCAACACCTCCCACGGGACCAACGTAACTCGTAGGAACTGACCCCGCAGTTGCGGGTCTCCCGGTTTGAGAATACGACCGTAATTTGCGTATTTCTACACTTAAGCAAAACATGGCGTTAAAGGGTGAAAACTCGAAACAGCCCCCGAACGGCCCCGTGGGTGGAACCAACACCTCCCACGGGACCAACATAACTCGTAGGAACTGACCCCGCAGCCGCGGGAATCCCGGTTTGAGAGTAATACGGTAATGTGTATATTTCAAGACTTAGGCTTAAAAACATGACGCGAAAGGGTGAAAACTCGAAACAGCCCCCGAACGGCCCCGTGGGTGGCACCAACACCTCCCACGGGACCAACATAACTCGTAGGAACTGACCCCGCAGCCGTGGGAGTCCCGGTTTGAGAGTAATATGGTAATTTGTATATTTCAAGACTTAGGCTTAAAAACGTGACCTTAAAGGGTGAAAACTCGAAACATCCTCCGAACTGCCACGTGGGTGGCACCAACGCCTGCCACGGGACCAGCGTAACTCGTAGGAACTGACCCCGCAGCTGCGGGTCTCACGGTTTGAGAATACGACCGTAATTTGCGTGTTTCTACACTTAAGCAAAACATGGCGTTAAAGGGTGAAAACTCGAAACAACCCCCGAACGGCCCCGTGGGTGGCACCAACACCTCCCACGGGACCAACATAACTCGTAGGAACTGACCCCGCAGTCGTGGGAGTCCCGGTTTGAAAGTAATACAGTAATTTGTATATTTCAAGACTTAGGCTTAAAAACATGACATTAAAGGGTGAAAACTCGAAACAACCCCCGAACGGCCACGTGGGTGACACCAACACCTCCCACGGGACCAACGTAACTCGTAGGAACTGACCCCGCAGCTGCGGGTCTCCCGGTTTGAGAGTATGATCGTAATAAGCAAAACATGGCGTTAAAGGGTGAAAACTCGAAACATCCCCCGAACGGCCCCGTGGGGGGCACCAACACCTCCCACGGGACCAACGTAACTCGTAGGAATTGACCCCGCAGCCGCGGGACTCCCGGTTTGAGAGTACAATGGTAATTTGCTTATTTCTAGACTTAGGCTTAAAAACATGACGTTAGAGGGTGAAAAGTCAAAACAGCCCCCGAACGGCCCCGTGGGTGGCACCAACACCTCCCACGGGACCAACGTAACTCGTAGGGACTGACCCCGCAGCCGCGGGAGTCCCAGTTTGAGAGTAATACGGTAATTTGTTTTTTTCAAGACTTAGGCTGAAAAATATGACCTCAAAGGGTGAAAGCTCGAAACAGCCCTCGAACGGCCACGTGGGTGGCACCAACACCTCCCACGGGACCAACGTAACTCGTAGGAACTGACCCCGCAGCTGCGGGTCTCCCGATTTGAGAGTATGACCGTAATTTGCGTATTTCTACACATAAGCAAAACATGGCGTTAAAGGGTGAAAACTCGAAACAACCCCCGAACGGCCCCGTGGGTGGCACCAACACCTCCCACGGGACTAACATAACTCGTAGGAACTGACCCCGCAGCCGCGGGAGTCCCGGTTTGAGAGTAGTACGGTAATTTGTATATTTCAAGACTTAGGCTTAAAAACATGACCTTAAAGGGTGAAAACTCGAAACAGCCCCCGAACGGCCACGTGGGTGGCACCAACACCTCCCACGGGACCAGCGTAACTCGTAGGAACTGACCCTGCAGCCGCGGGTCTCTCGGTTTGAGAATACGATCATAATTTGCGTATTTCTACACTTAAGCAAAACATGGCATTAAAGGGTGAAAACTCGAAACAGCAACCGAACGGCCCCGTGGGTGGCACCAACACCTCCCACGGGACCAACATAACTCGTAGGAACTGACCCCGCAGCCGCGGGAATCCCGATTTGAGAGTAATACGGTAATTTGTATATTTCAAGACTTAGGCTTAAAAACGTGACCTTAAAGGGTGAAAACTCGAAACAGCCCCCGAATGGCCACGTGGGTGGCACCAACACCTCCCATGGGACCAACGTAACTCGTAGGAACGGACCCCGCAGCCGCGGGTCTCCCGGTTTGAGAGTAATACGGTAATTTGTATATTTCAAGACTTAGGCTTAAAAACATGACCTTAAAGGGTGAAAACTCGAAACAGCCCCCGAACGGCCACGTGGGTGGCACCAACATAGCCCACGGGACCAACGTAACTTGTAGGTACTGACCCCGCAGCCGAGGGTCTCCCAATTTGAGAATACGACCGTAATTTGCGTATTTCTACACTTAAGCAAATAGGGCGTTAAAGGGTGAAAACTCGAAACAGCCCCCGAACGGCCCCGTGGGTGGCACCAACACCTCCCACGGGACCAACATAACTCGTAGGAACTGACCCCGCAGCCGCGGGAATCCCGATTTGAGAGTAATACGGTAATTTGTATATTTCAACACTTAGGCTTAAAAACATGACGTGAAAGGGTGAAAACTCGAAACAACCCCCGAACGGCCCCGGGGGTGGCACCAACACCTGCCACGGGACCAACATAACTCGTAGGAACTGACCCCGCAGCCGCGGGAGTCCCGGTTTGAGAGTAATACGGTAATTTTTATATTTCAAGACTTAGGCTTAAAAACATGACCTTAAAGGGTGAAACCTCGAAACAGCCCCCGAACGGCCACGTGGGTGGCACCAACATAGCCCACGGGACCAACGTAACTCGTAGGAACTAACCCCGCAGCCACGGGTCTCCCGGTTTGAGAATACGATCGTAATTTTCGTATTTCTACACTTAAACAAACAGGGCGTTAAAGGGTGAAAACTCGAAACAGCCCCCGAACGGCCCCGTGGGTGGCACCAACACCTCCCACGGGACCAACATAACTCGTAGGAACTGACCCCGCAGCTGCGGGAGTCCCGGTTTGAAAGTAATACGGTAATTTGTATATTTCAAGACTTAGGCTTAAAAACATGACCTTAAAGGGTGAAAACTCGAAACAGCCACCGAACGGCCACGTGGGTGGCACCAACACCTCCCACGGGACCAACGTTACTCATAGGAACTGACCCCGCAGTCGCGAGTCTCCCGGTTTGAGAATACGACCGTAATTTGCGTATTTCTACACTTAAGCAAAACATGGCGCGAAAGGGTGAAAACTCGAAACAGCCCCCGAACGGCCCCGTGGGTGGCACCAACACCTCCCACGGGACCAACATAACTCGTAGGAACTGACCCCGCAGCCGCGGGAGTCCCGGTTTGAAAGTAATACGGTAATTTGTATATTTCAAGACTTAGGCTTATAAACATGACCTTAAAGGGTGAAAACTCGAAACAGCCCCCGAACAGCCACGTGGGTGGCACCAACACCTCCCACGGGACCACCGTAACTCGAGGAACTGACCCCGCAGCCGCGGGTCTCCCGGTTTGAGAATACGATCGTAATTTGCGTATTTCTACACTTAAGCAAAACATGGCGTTAAAGGTGTGAAAACTCGAAACAGCCCCCGAACGGCCCCGTGGGTGGCACCAACACCTCCCACGGGACCAACATAACTCGTAGGAACTGACCCCGCAGCCGCGGGAATCCCGATTTGAGAGTAATACGGTAATTTTTATATTTCAAGACTTAGGCTTAAAGACATGACGTGAAAGGGTGAAAACTCGAAACAACCCCCGAACGACCCCGTGGGTGGCACCAACACCTCCCACGGGACCAACATAACTCGTAGGAATGGACCCCGCAGCCGCGGGAGTCCTGGTTTGAGAGTAATACGGTAATTTGTATATTCAAGACTTAGGCATAAAAACATGACCTTAAAGGGTGAAAGCTCGAAACAGCCCCCGAACGGCCACGTGGGTGGCACCAACACCTCCCACGGGACCACCGTAACTCGTAGGAACTGACCCCGCAGCCGCGGGTCTCCCGGTTTGAGAATACAACCGTAATTTGCGTATTTCTACACTTAAGCAAAACCTGGCGTTAAAGGGTGAAAACTCGAAACAACCCACGAACGGCCCCGTGGGTGGCACCAACACCTCCCACGGGACCAACATAACTCGTAGGAACTGACCCCGCAGCCGCGGGAGTCCCGGTTTGAGAGTAATACGGTAATTTGTATATTTCCAGACTTAGGCTTAAAAACATGACCTTAAAGGATGAAAACTCGAAACAACCCCCGAACGGCCACGTGGGTGGCACCAACACCTCCCACGGGACCAGCGTAACTCGTAGGAACTGACCCCCCAGCCACGGGTCTCCCGGTTTGAGAATACGACCGTAATTTGCATATTTCTACACTTAAGCAAAACATGGCGTTAAAGGGTGAAAACTCGGAACAGTCCCCGAACGGCCCCGTGGGTGGCACCAACACCACCCACGGGACCAACATAACTTGTAGGAACTGACCCCGCAGCCGCGGGAATCCCGGTTTGAGAGTAATATGATAATTTGTATATTTCAAGACTTAGGCCTAAAAACATGACCTTAAAGGGTGAAAACTCGAAACAACCCCCGAACTGCCACGAGGGTGGGACCAACACCTCCCACGGGACCAACGTAACTCGTAGGAACTGACCCCGCAGCCGCGGGACTCCCGGTTTGAGAATATGACCGTAATTTACGTATTTCTACACTTAAGCAAAACATGGCGTTAAAGGGTGAAAACTCGAAACAGCCCCCGAACGGCCCCGTGGGTGGCACCAACACCTCCCACGGGACCAACGTAACTCGTAGGAACTGACCCCGCAGCCGTGGGACTCCCGGTTTGAGAGTACGATGGTAATTTGCTTATTTCTAGACTTAGGTTTAAAAACATGACGTTAGAGGGTGAAAACTCAAAACAGCCCCCGAATGGCCCCGTGGGTGGCACCAACACCTCCCACGGGACCAACGTAACTCATAGGGACTGACCCCGCCGCCGCGGTAGTCCCAGTTTGAGAGTAATACGGTAATTTGTATTTTTCAAGACTTAGGCTGAAAAACATGACCTTAAAGGGTGAAAACTCAAAACAGCCCCCGAACGGCCACGTGGGTGGCACCAACACCTCCCACGGGACCAACGTAACTCGTAGGACCTGACCCCGCAGCCGCGGGAGTCCCGGTTTGAGAGTAGTACGGTAATTTGTATATTTCAAGACTTAGGCTTATAAAAACATGACCTTAAAGGGTGAAAACTCGAAACAGCCCCCGAACGGCCACGTGGGTGGCACCAACACCTCCCACGGGACCAGCGTAACTCGTAGGAACTGACCCCGTAGCCGTGGGTCTCCCGGTTTGAGAATACGACCGTAATTTGCATATTTCTACACTTAAGCTAAACATGGCGTTAAAGGTGTGAAAACTCGAAACAGCCCCCGAACGGCCCCGTGGGTGGCACCAACACCTCCCACGGGACCAACATAACTCGTAGGAACTGACCCCGCAGCCGTGGGAATCCCGATTTGAGAGTAATACGGTAATTCGTATATTTCAAGACTTAGGCTTAAAAACATGACGTGAAAGAGTGAAAACTCGAAACAACCCCCGAACGGCCCCGTGGGTGGCACCAACACCTCCCACGGGACCAACATAACTCGTAGGAACTGACCCCGCAGCCGCGGGAGTCCCGGTTTGAGAGTAATACGGTAATTTGTATATTTCAAGACTTAGGCTTAAAAACATGACCTTAAAGGGTGAAAACTCGAAACAGCCCCCGAAGGGCCACGTGGGTGGCACCAACACCTCCCACGGGACCAACATAACTCGTAGCAACTGACCCCGCAGCCGCGGGAGTCCCGGTTTGAGAGTAATACGGTAATTTGTATATTTCCAGACTTAGGCTTAAAAACATGACCTTAAAGGATGAAAACTCGAAACAGCCCCCGAACGGCCACGTGGGTGGCACCAACACCTCCCACGGGACCAGCGTAACTCGTAGGAACTGACCCCGCAGCCACGGGTCTCCCGGTTTGACAATACGACCCTAATTTGCGTATTTCTACACTTAAGCAAACAGGGCGTTAAAGGGTGAAAACTCGAAACAGCCCCCGAACGGCCCCGTGGGTGGCACCAACACCTCCCACGGGACCAACATAACTCGTAGGAACTGACCCCGCAGCCGCGGGAATCCCGATTTGAGAGTAATATGGTAATTTGTATATTTCAAGACTTAGGCTTAAAGACATGACGTGAAAGGGTGAAAACTCGAAACAACCCCCGAACGGCCCCGTGGGTGGCACCAACACCTCCCACGGGACCAACATAACTCGTTGGAATGGACCCCGCAGCCGCGGGAGTCCCGGTTTGAGAGTAATACGGTAATTTGTATATTTCAAGACTTAGGCATAAAAACATGACCTTAAAGGGTGAAGGCTCGAAACAGCCCCCGAACGGCCACGTGGGTGGCACCAACACCTCCCACGGGACCAGCGTAACTCGTAGGAACTGACCCCGCAGCCGCGGGTCTCCCGGTTTGAGAATACGACCGTAATTTGCGTATTTCTACACTTAAGCAAAACATGGCGTTAAAGGGTGAAAACTCGGAACAGCCCCCGAACGGCCCCGTGGGTGGCACCAACACCTCCCACGGGACCAACATAACTTGTAGGAACTGACCCCGCAGCCGCGGGAATCCCAGTTTGAGAGTAATATGATAATTTGTATATTTCAAGACTTAGGCTTAAAAACATGACGTGAAAGGGTGAAAACTCCAAACAGCCCCCGAACGGCCACGTGGGTGGGACCAACACCTCCCACGGGACCAGCGTAACTCGTAGGAACTGACCCCGCAGCCGCGGGTCTCCCGGTTTGAGAATACGACCATAATTTGCGTATTTCTACACTTAAGCAAAACATGGCGTTAAAGGGTGAAAACTCGAAACAGCCCCTGAACGGCCCCGTGGGTGGCACCCACACCTCCCACGGGGCCAACGTAACTCGTAGGAACTGACCCCGCAGCCGCGGGACTCCCGGTTTGAGAGTACGATGGTAATTTGCTTATTTCTAGACTTAGGTTTAAAAACATGACGTTAGAGGGTGAAAACTCAAAACAGCCCCCGAACGGCCCCGTGGGTGGCACCAACACCTCCCACGGGACCAACGTAACTCATAGGGACTGACCCCGCAGCCGCGGGAGTCCCAGTTTGAGAGTAATATGGTAATTTTTATTTTTCAAGACTTAGGCTGAAAAACATGACCTTAAAGGGTGAAAACTCGAAACAGCCCCCGAACGGCCACGTGGGTGGCACCAACACCTCCCACGGGACCAACGTAACTCGTAGGAACTGACCCCGCAGCCGCCGGTCTCCCGGTTTGAGAGTATGACCGTAATTTGCGTATTTCTACACTTAAGAAAAACATGGCGTTAAAGGGTGAAAACTCGAAACAACCCCCGAACGGCCCTGTGGGTGTCACCAACATCTCCCACGGGACCAACATAACTCGTAGGAACTGACCCCGCAGCCGCGGGAGTCCCGGTTTGAGAGTAGTACGGTAATTTGTATATTTCAAGACTTAGGCTTATAAAAACATGACCTTAAAGGGTGAAAACTCGAAACAGCCCCCGAACGGCCACGTGGGTGGCACCAACACCTCCCACGGGACCAGCCTAACTCGTAGGAACTGACCCCGCAGTCGCGGGTCTCCCGGTTTGAGAATACGATCGTAATTTGCGTATTTCTACACTTAAGCAAAACATGGCGTTAAAGGGTGAAAACTCGAAATAGCCCCCGAACGGCCCCGTGGGTGGCACCAACACCTCCCACGGGACCAACATAACTCGTAGGAACTGACCCCGTAGACGCGAGAATCCCGGTTTGAGAGTAATACGGTAATTTGTATATTTCAAGACTTAGGCTTCAAAACATGACCTTAAAGGGTGAAAACTCGAAACAGCCCCCGAACAGCCACGTGGGTGGCACCAACACCTCCCACGGGACAACCGTAACTCGAGGAACTGATCTCGTAGCCGCGGGTCTCCCGGTTTGAGAATACGATCGTAATTTGCATATTTCTACACTTAAGCTAAACATGGCGTTAAAGGTGTGAAAACTCGAAACAGCCCCCGAACGGCCCCGTGGGTGGCACCAACACCTCCCACGGGACCAACATAACTCGTAGGAACTGACCCCGCAGCCGCGGGAATCCCAATTTGAGAGTAATACGGTAATTTGTATATTTCAAGACTTAGGCTTAAAAACATGACGTGAAAGGGTGAAAACTGGAAACAACCCCCGAACAGCCCCGTGGGTGGCACCAACACCTCCCACGGGACCACCATAACTCGTAGGAACTGACCCCACAGCCCGGGAGTCCCGGTTGGAAAGAAATACTCTAATTTGTATATTTCAAGACTTAGGCTTAAAAACATGACCTTAAAGGGTGAAAACTCGAAACAGCCCCCGAACGGCCACGTGGGTGGCACCAACACAGCCCACGGGACCAACGTAACTCGTAGGAACTGTCCCCGCAGCCACGGGTCTCCCGGTTTGACAATACGACCGTAATTTGTGTATTTCTACACTTAAGCAAACAGGGCGTTAAAGGGTGAAAACTCGAAACAGCCCCCGAACGGCCCCGTGGGTGGCACCAACACCTCCCACGGGACCAACATAACTCGTAGGAACTTACCCCGCAGCCGCGGGAGTCCCGGTTTGAAAGTAATACGGTAATTTGTATATTTCCAGACTTAGGCTTAAAAACATGACCTTAAAGGGTGAAAACTCGAAACAACCCCCGAACGGCCCCGTGGGTGGCACCAACACCTCCCACGGGACCAACATAACTCGTAGGAATGGACCCCGCAGCCACGGGAGTCCCGTTTTGAGAGTAATACGGTAATTTGTATATTTCAAGACTTAGGCATAAAAACATGACCTTAAAGGGTGAAAGCTCGAAACAGCCCCCGAACGGCCACGTGGGTGGCACCAACACCTCCCACGGGACCAGCGTAACTCGTAGGAACTGACCCCGCAGCCGCGGGTCTCCCGATTTGAGAATACGACCGTAATTTGCGTATTTCTACACTTAAGCAAAACTTGGCGTTAAAGGGTGAAAACTCGAAACAACCCCCGAACGGCCCCGTGGGTGGCACCAACACCTCCCACGGGACCAACATAACTCGTAGGAACTGACCCCGCAGCCGCGGGAGTCCCGGTTTGAGAGTAATACGGTAATTTGTATATTTCCAGACTTAGGCTTAAAAACATGACCTTAAAGGATGAAAACTCGAAACAGCCCCCGAACGGCCACGTGGGTGGCACCAACACCTCCCACGGGACCAGCGTAACTCGTAGGAACTGACCCCGCAGCCGCGGGTCTCCCGGTTTGAGAATACGACCGTAATTTGCATATTTCTACACTTAAGCAAAACATGGCGTTAAAGGGTGAAAACTCGGAACAGCCCCCGAACGGCCCCGTGGGTGGCACCAACACCTCCCACGGGACCAACATAACTTGTAGGAACTGACCCCGCAGCCGCGGGAATCCTGGTTTGAGAGTAATATGATAATTTGTATATTTCAAGACTTAGGCTTAAAAACATGACGTGAAAGGGTGAAAACTCCAAACAGCCCCCGAACGGCCACGTGGGTGGGACCAACACCTCCCACGGGACCAGCGTAACTCGTAGGAACTGACCCCGCAGCCGCGGGTCTCCCGGTTTGAGAATACGACCGTAATTTGCGTATTTCTACACTTAAGCAAAACATGGCGTTAAAGGGTGAAAACTCGAAACAGCCCCTGAACGGCCCCGTGGGTGGCACCAACACCTCCCACGGGACCAACGTAACTCGTAGGAACTGACCCCGCAGCCGCGGGACACCCGGTTTGAGAGTACGACGGTAATTTGCTTATTTCTAGACTTAGGTTTAAAAACATGACGTTAGAGGGTGAAAACTCAAAACAGCCCCCGAACGGCCCCGTGGGTGGCACCAACACCTCCCACGGGACCAACGTAACTCATAGGGACTGACCCCGCAGCCGCGGGAGTCCCAGTTTGAGAGTAATATGGTAATTTGTATTTTTCAAGACTTAGGCTGAAAAACATGACCTTAAAGGGTGAAAACTCGAAAAAGCCCCCGAACGGCCACGTGGGTGGCACCAACACCTCCCACGGGACATACGTAACTCGTAGGAACAGACCCCGCAGCCGCGGGTCTCCCGGTTTGAGAGTATGACCGTAATTTGCGTATTTCTACACTTAAGCAAAACATGGCGTTAAAGGGTGAAAACTCGAAACAACCCCCGAACGGCCCTGTGGGTGGCACCAACACCTCCCACGGGACCAACATAACTCGTAGGAACTGACCCTACAGCCGCGGGAGTCCCGGTTTGAGAGTAGTACGGTAATTTGTATATTTCAAGACTTAGGCTTATAAAAACATGACCTTAAAGGGTGAAAACTCGAAACAGCCCCCGAACGGCCACGTGGGTGGTACCAACACCTCCCACGGGACCAGCGTAACTCGTAGGAACTGACCCCGCCGTCGCGGGTCTCCCGGTTTGAGAATACGATCGTAATTTGCGTATTTCTACACTTAAGCAAAACATGGCGTTAAAGGGTGAAAACTCGAAACAGCCCCCGAACGGCCCCGTGGGTGGCACCAACACCTCCCACGGGACCAACATAACTCGTAGGAACTGACCCCGTAGACGCGGGAATCCCGGTTTGAGAGTAATACGGTAATTTGTATATTTCAAGACTTAGGCTTAAAAACATGACCTTAAAGGGTGAAAACTCGAAACAGCCCCCGAACAGCCACGTGGGTGGCACCAACACCTCCCACGGGACCACCGTAACTCGAGGAACTGATCTCGTAGCCGCGGGTCTCCCGGTTTGAGAATACGACCGTAATTTGCATATTTATACACTTAAGCTAAACATGGCGTTAAAGGTGTGAAAACTCGAAACAGCCCCCGAACGGCCCCGTGGGTGGCACCAACACCTCCCACGGGACCAACATAACTCGTAGGAACTGACCCCGCAGCCGCGGGAATCCCGATTTGAGAGTAATACGGTAATTTGTATATTTCAAGACTTAGGCTTAAAAACATGACGTGAAAGGGTGAAAACTGGAAACAACCCCCCGAACAGCCCCGTGGGTGGCACCAACACCTCCCACGGGACCAACATAACTCGTAGGAACTGACCCCGCAGCCGCGGGAGTCCCGGTTTGAGAGTAATACGGTAATTTGTATATTTCAAGACTTAGGCTTAAAAACATGACCTTAAAGGGTGAAAACTCGAAACAGCCCCCGAACGGCCACGTGGTTGGCACCAACACAGCCCACGGGACCAACGTAACTGGTAGGAACTGACCCCGCAGCCACGGGTCTCCCGGTTTGAGAATACGACCGTAATTTGCGTATTTCTACACTTAAGTAAACAGGGCGTTAAAGGGTGAAAACTCGAAACATCCCCCGAACGGCTCCGTGGGTGGCACCAACACCTCCCACGGGACCAACATAACTCGTAGGAACTGACCCCGCAGCCGCGGGAATCCCGATTTGAGAGTAATACGGTAATTTGTATATTTCAAGACTTAGGCTTAAAAACATGACGTGAAAGGGTGAAAACTCGAAACAACCCCCGAACGGCCCCGTGGGTGGCACCAACACCTCCCACGGGACCAACATAACTCGTAGGAACTGACCCCGCAGCTGCGGGAGTCCCTGTTTGAGAGTAATACGGTAATTTGTATATTTCAAGACTTAGGCTTAAAAACATGACGTGAAAGGGTGAAAACTCGAAACAACCCCCGAATGGCCCCGTGGGTGGCACCAGCACCTCCCACGGGACCAACATAACTCGTAGGAACTGACCCCGCAGCCGCGGGAGTCCCGGTTTGAGAGTAATACGGTAATTTGTATATTTCAAGACTTAGGCTTAAAAACATGGCCTTAAAGGGTGAAAACTCGAAACAGCCCCCGAACGGCCACGTGGGTGGCAGCAACACATCCCACGGAACCAACGTAACTCGTAGGAACTGACCCCGCAGCCGCGGGTCTCCCGGTTTGAGAATACGACCGTAATTTGCGTATTTCTACACTTAAGCAAAACATGGCGTTAAATGGTGAAAACTCGAAACAGCCCCCGAACGGCCCCGTGGGTGACACCAACACCTCCCACGGGACCAACATAACTCGTAGGAACTGACCCCGCAGCCGCGGGAGTCCCGATTTGAGAGTAATACGGTAATTTGTATATTTCAAGACTTAGGCTTATAAACATGACCTTAATGGGTGAAAACTCGAAACAGCCCCCGAACGGCCACGTGGGTGGGACCAACACCTCCCACGGGACCAACGTAACTCGTAGGAACTGACCCAGCAGCCGCGGGTCTCCCGGTTTGAGAATATGACCGTAATTTGCGTATTTCTACACTTAAGCAAAACATGGCGTTAAATGGTGAAAACTCGAAACAGCCCTCGAACGGCCCCGTGGGTGGCACCAACACCTCCCACGGGACCAACATAACTCGTAGGAACTGACCCCGCAGTCGTGGGAGTCCCGGTTTGAAAGTAATACGGTAATTTGTATATTTCAAGACTTAGGCTTAAAAACATGACCTTAAAGGGTGAAAAATCGAAACAGCCCCCGAACGGCCACGTGGGTGGCACCAACACCTCCCACGGGACCAACGTAACTCGTAGGAACTGACCCCGCAGCCGCGGGTCTCCCGGTTTGAGAATACGACCGTAATTTGTATATTTCTACACTTAAGCAATACATGGCGTTAAAGGGTGAAAACTCGAAACATCCCCCGAACGGCCCCGTGGGTGGCACCAACACCTCCCACGGGACCAACATAACTCGTAGGAACTGACCCCGCAGCCGCGGGACTCCCGATTGGAAAGTAATACGGTAATTTGTATATTTCAAGACTTAGGCTTAAAAACATGACCTTAAAGGGTGAAAACTCGAAACAGCCCCCGAACGGCCACGTGGGTGGCACCAACACCTCCCATGGGACCAGCGTAACTCGTAGGAAGTGATCCCGTAGCCACGGGTCTCCCGGTTTGAGAATACGATCGTAATTTGCGTATTTCTACACTTAAGCAAAACATGGCGTTAAAGGTGTGAAAACTCGAAACAGCACCCGAACGGCCCCGTGGGTGACAGCAACAACTCCCACGGGACCAACATAACTCGTAGGAACTGACCCCGCAGCCGCGGGAATCCCGATTTGAGAGTAATACGGTAATTTGTATATTTCTTGACTTAGGCTTAAAAACATGACGTGAAAGGCTGAAAACTCGAAACAACCCCCGAACGGCACCGTGGGTGGCACCAACACCTCCCACGGGACCAACATAACTCGTAGGAATTGACCCCGCAGCCGCGGGAGTCCCGGTTTGAGAGTAATACGGTAATTTGAATATTTCAAGACTTAGGCTTAAAAACATGACCTTAAAGGGTGAAAACTCGAAACAGCCCCCGAACGGCCACGTGGGTGGCACCAACACAGCCCACGGGACCAACGTAACTCGTAGGAACTGACCCCGTAGCCACGGGTCTCCCAGTTTGAGAGTACGACCGTAATTTGTGTATTTCTACACTTAAGCAAACAGGGTGTTAAAGGGTGAAAACTCGAAACAGCCCCCGAACGGCCCCGTGGGAGGCACCAACACCTCCCACGGGACCAACATAACTCGTAGGAACAGACCCCGCAGCCGCGGGAATCCCGATTTGAGAGTAATACGGTAATTTGTATATTTCAAGACTTAGGCTTAAAGACATGACGTGAAAGGGTGAAAACTCGAAACAACCCCTGAACGGCCCCGTGGGTGGCACCAACACCTCCCACGGGACCAACATAACTCGTAGGAATGGACCCCGCAGCCGCGGGAGTCCCAGTTTGAGAGTAATACGGTAATATGTATATTTCAAGACTTAGGCTTAAAAACATGGCCTTAAAGGGTGAAAACTCGAAACAGCCCCCGAACGGCCACGTGGGTGGCACCAACACCTCCCACGGGACCAACGTAACTCGTAGGAACTGACCCCGCAGCCGCGAGTCTCCCGGTTTGAGAATACAATCGTAATTTGCGTATTTCTACACATAAGCAAAACATGGCGTTAAATGGTGAAAACTCGAAACAGCCCCCGAACGGCCCCGTGGGTGGCACCAACACCTCCCACGGGACCAACATAACTCATAGGAACTGACCCCGCAGCCGCGGGAGTCCCGGTTTGAGAGTAATACGGTAATTTGTATATTTCAAGACTTAGGCTTAAAAACATGACCTTAAAGGGTGAAAACTCGAAACAGTCCCCGAACGGCCACGTGGGTGGCACCAACACCTCCCACGGGACCAACGTAACTCGTAGGAACTGACCCCGAAGCCGCGGGTCTCCCGGTTTGAAAATACGACCGTAATTTGTGTATTTCTACACTTAAGTAAAACATGGCGTTAAAGGGTGAAAACTCGAAACAGCCCCCGAACGGCCCCGTGGGTGGCACCAACACCTCCCACGGGACTAACATAACTCCTAGGAACTGACCCCGCAGCAGCGGGAGTCCCGGTTTGAGAGTAATACGGTAATTTGTATATTTCAAGACTTAGGCTTAAAAACATGACCTTAAAGGGTGAAAACTCGTAACAGCCCCCGAACGGCCATGTGGGTGGCACCAACACAGCCCACGGAACCAACGTAACTTGTAGGAACTGACCCCGCAGCCACGGGTCTCCCGGTTTGAGAATACGACCGTAATTTGCGTATTTCTACACTTAAGCAAACAGGGCGTTAAAGGGTGAAAACTCGAAACAGCCCCCGAACGGCCTCGTGGGTGGCACCAACACCTCCCACGGGACCAACATAACTCGTAGGAACTGACCCCGCAGCCGCGGGAATCCCGATTTGAGAGTAATACGGTAATTTGTATATTTCAAGACTTAGGCTTAAAAACATGACGTGAAAGGGTGAAAACTCGAAACAACCCCCGAACGGCCCCGTGAGTGGCACCAACACCTCCCACGGGACCAACATAACTCGTAGGAACTGACCCCGCAGCCGCGGGAGTCCCGGTTTGAGAGTAATACGGTAATTTGTATATTTCAAGACTTAGGCTTAAAAACATGACGTGAAAGGGTGAAAACTCGAAACAACCCCCGAACGGCCCCGTGGGTGGCACCAACACCTCCCACGGGACCAACATAACTCGTAGGAACTGACCCCGCAGCCGCGGGAGTCCCGGTTTGAGAGTAATACGGTAATTTGTATATTTCAAGACTTAGGCTTAAAAACATGGCCTTAAAGGGTTAAAACTCGAAACAGCCCCCGAACAGCCACGTGGGTGGCACCAACACCTCCCACGGGACCAACGTAACTCGTAGGAACTGACCCCGCAGCCGCGAGTTTCCCGGTTTGAGAATACGACCGTAATTTGCGTATTTCTATACTTAAGCAAAACATGGCGTTAAATGGTGAAAACTCGAAACAGCCCCCGAACGGCCCCGTGGGTGGCACCAACACCTCCCACGGGACCAACATAACTCGTAGGAACTGACCCCGCAGCCGCGGGAGTCCCGGTTTGAGAGTAATACGGTAATTTGTATATTTCAAGACCTAGGCTTATAAACATGACCTTAAAGGTTGAAAACTCGAAACAGCCCCCGAATGGCCACGTGGGTGGCACCAACACCTCCCACGGGACCAACGTAACACGTAGGAACTGACCCCGCAGCCGCGGGTCTCCCGGTTTGAGAATACGACCGTAATTTGCGTATTTCTACACTTAAGCAAAACATGGCGTTAAATGGTGAAAACTCAAAACAGCCCTCGAACGGCCCCGTGGGTGGCACCAATACCTCCCACGGGACCAACATAACTCGTAGGAACTGACCCCGCAGTCGGGGGAGTCCCGGTTTGAAAGTAATACGGTAATTTGTATATTTCAAGACTTAGGCTTAAAAACATGACCTTAAAGGGTGAAAAATCGAAACAGCCCCCGAACGGCCACGTGGGTGGCACCAACACCTCCCACGGGACCAACGTAACTCGTAGGAACTGACCCCGCAGCCGCGGGTCTCCCGGTTTGAGAATACGACCGTAATTTGCGTATTTCTACCCTTAAGCAAAACATGGCGTTGAAGGGTGAAAAACTCGAAACAGCCCCCGAACGGCCCCGTCGGTGGCACCAACACCTCCCACGGGACCAACATAACTCGTAGGAACTGACCCCGCAGCCGCGGGAGTCCCGGTTTGAAAGTAATACGGTAATTTGTATATTTCAAGACTTAGGCTTAAAAACATGACCTTAAAGGCTGAAAACTCGAAACAGCTCCCGAACGGCCACGTGGGTGGCACCAACACCTCCCACGGGACCAACGTAACTCGTAGGAACTGACCCCGCAGCCGCGGGTCTCCCGGTTTGAGAATACGACTGCAATTTGCATATTTCTACACTTAAGCAATACATGGCGTTAAAGGGTGAAAACTCGAAATAGCCCCCGAACGGCCCCGTGGGTGGCACCAACACCTCCCACGGGACCAACATAACTCGTAGGAACTGACCCCGCAGCCCGGGAGTCCCGGTTGGAAAGTAATACAGTAATTTGTATATTTCAAGACTTAGGCTTAAAAACATGACCTTAAAGGGTGAAAACTCGAAACAGCCCCCGAACGGCCACGTGGGTGGCACCAACACCTCCCATGGGACCAGCGTAACTCGTAGGAACTGATCCCGTCGCCGCGGGTCTCCCGGTTTGAGAATACGACCGTAATTTGCGTATTTCTACACTTAAGCAAAACATGGCGTTAAAGGTGTGAAAACACGAAACAGCGCCCGAACGGCCCCGTTGGTGGCACCAACACCTCCCACGGGACCAACATAACTCGTAGGAACTGACCCCGCAGCCACGGGAATCCTGATTTGAGAGTAATACGGTAATTTGTATATTTCAAGACTTAGGCTTAAAAACATGACGTGAAAGGGTGAAAACTCGAAACAACCCCCGAATGGCCCCGTGGGTGGCACCAACACCTCCCACGGGACCAACATAACTCGTAGGAACTGACCCCGCAGCCGCGGGAGTCCCGGTTTGAGAGTAATACGGTAATTTGTATATTTCAAGACTTAGGCTTAAAAACATGACCTTAAAGGGTGAAAACTCGAAACAGTCCCCGAACGGCCACGTGGGTGGCACCAACACAGCCCACGGGACCAACGTAACTCGTAGGAACTGACCCCGCAGCCACAGGTCTCCCGGTTTGAGAATACGACCGTAATTTGCGTATTTCTACACTTAAGCAAACAGGGCGTTAAAGGGTGATAACTTGAAACAGCCCCCGAACGACCCCGTGGGTGGCACCAACACCTCCCACGGGACCAACATAACATGTAGGAACTGACCCCGCAGCCGCGGGAGTGATGGTTTGAGAGTAATACGGTAATTTGTATATTTCAAGACTTAGGCTTAAAAACATGACCTTAAAGGGTGAAAACTCGAAACAGCCCCCGAACGGCCACGTGGGTGGCACCAACACCTCCCACGGGACCAACGTAACTCGTAGGAACTGACCCCGCAGCCGCGGGTCTCCCGATTTGAGAATACGACAATAATTTGTGTATTTCTACACTTAAGCAAAACATGGCGTTAAAGGGTGAAAACTCGAAACAGCACCCGAACGGCCCCGTGGGTGGCACCAACACCTCCCACGGGACCAACATAACTCGTAGGAACTGACCCCGCAGCCGCGGGAGTCCCGGTTTGAGAGTAATACGGTAATTTGTATATTTCAAGACTTAGGCTTAAAAACATGACCTTAAAGGGTGAAAACTCGAAATAGCCCCCGAACGGCCACGTGGGTGGCACCAACACAGCCCACGGGACCAACGTAACTTGTAGGAACTGACCCCGTAGCCACGGGTCTCCCGGTTTGAGAATACGACCGTAATTTGCGTATTTCTACACTTAAGCAAACAGGGCGTTAAAGGGTGAAAACTCGAAACAGCCCCCGAACGGCCTCGTGGGTGGCACCAACACCTCCCACGGGACCAACATAACTCGTAGGAACTGACCCCGCAGCCGCGGGAATCCCGATTTGAGAGTAATACGGTAATTTGTAAATTTCAAGACTTAGGCTTAAAAACATGACGTGAAAGGGTGAAAACACGAAACAACCCCCGAACGGCCTCGTGGGTGGCACCAACACCTCCCACGGGACCAACATAACTCGTACGAACTGACCCCGCAGCCGCGGGAGTCCCGGTTTGAGAGTAATACGGTAATTTGTATATTTCAAGACTTAGGCTTAAAAACATGACCTTAAAGGGTGAAAACTCGAAACAGCCCCCGAACGGCCACGTGGGTGGCACCAACACAGCCCACGGGACCAACGTAACTCGTAGGAACTGACCCCGCAGCCACGGGTCTCCCGGTTTGAGAATACGACCGTAATTTGCGTATTTCTACACTTAAGCAAAACATGGCGTTAAAGGGTGAAAACTCGAAACAGCCCCCGAACGGCCCCGTGGGTGGTACCAACACCTCCCACGGGACCAACATAACTCGTAGGAACTAACCCCGTAGCCGCGGGAGTCCCGATTTGAGAATACGACCGTAATTTGCGTATTTCTACACTTAAGCAAAATATGGCGTTAAAGGGTGAAAACTCGAAACAGCCCCCGAACGGCCCCGTGGGTGCCACCAACACCTCCCACGGGACCAACATAACTCGTAGGAACAGACCCCGCAGCCGCGGGAATCCCGATTTGAGAGTAATACGGTAATTTGTATATTTCAAGACTTAGGCTTAAAGACATGACGTGAAAGGGTGAAAACTCGAAACAACCCCTGAACGGTCCCGTGGGTGGCACCAACACCTCCCACGGGACCAACATAACTCGTAGGAATGGACCCCGCAGCCGCGGGAGTCCCAGTTTGAGAGTAATACGGTAATATGTATATTTCAAGACTTAGGCTTAAAAACATGGCCTTAAAGGGTGAAAACTCGAAACAGCCCCCGAACGGCCACGTGGGTGGCACCAACACCTCCCACGGGACCAACGTAACTCGTAGGAACTGACCCCGCAGCCGCGAGTCTCCCGGTTTGAGAATACAATCGTAATTTGCGTATTTCTACACATAAGCAAAACATGGCGTTAAATGCTGAAAACTCGAAACAGCCCCCGAACGGCCCCGTGGGTGGCACCAACACCTCCCACGGGACCAACATAACTCATAGGAACTGACCCCGCAGCCGCGGGAGTCCCGGTTTGAGAGTAATACGGTAATTTGTATATTTCAAGACTTAGGCTTAAAAACATGACCTTAAAGGGTGAAAACTCGAAACAGTCCCCGAACGGCCACGTGGGTGGCACCAACACCTCCCACGGGACCAACGTAACTCGTAGGAACTGACCCCGCAGCCGCGGGTCTCCCGGTTTGAGAATACGACCGTAATTTGTGTATTTCTACACTTAAGTAAAACATGGCGTTAAAGGGTGAAAACTCGAAACAGCCCCCGAACGGCCCCGTGGGTGGCACCAACACCTCCCACGGGACCAACATAACTCGTAGGAACTGACCCCGCAGCCGCGGGAGTCCCGGTTTGAGAGTAATACGGTAATTTGTATATTTCAAGACTTAGGCTTAAAAACATGACCTTAAAGGGTGAAAACTCGTAACAGCCCCCGAACGGCCATGTGGGTGGCACCAACACAGCCCACGGGACCAACGTAACTTGTAGGAACTGACCCCGCAGCCACGGGTCTCCTGGTTTGAGAATACGACCGTAATTTGTGTATTTCTACACTTAAGCAAATAGGTCGTTAAAGGGTGAAAACTCGAAACAGCCCCCGAACGGCCTCGTGGGTGGCACCAACACCTCCCACGGGACCAACATAACTCGTAGGAACTGACCCCGCAGCCGCGGGAATCCCGATTTGAGAGTAATACGGTAATTTGTATATTTCAAGACTTAGGCTTAAAAACATGACGTGAAAGGGTGAAAACTCGAAACAACCCCCGAACGGCCCCGTGGGTGGCACCAACACCTCCCACGGGACCAACATAACTCGTAGGAACTGACCCCGCAGCCGCGGGAGTCCCGGTTTGAGAGTAATACGGTAATTTGTATATTTCAAGACTTAGGCTTAAAAACATGACGTGAAAGGGTGAAAACTCGAAACAACCCCCGAACGGCCCCGTGGGTGGCACCAACACCTCCCACGGGACCAACATAACTCGTAGGAACTGACCCCGCAGCCGCGGGAGTCCCGGTTTGAGAGTAATACGGTAATTTGTATATTTCAAGACTTAGGCTTAAAAACATGGCCTTAAAGGGTGAAAACTCGAAACATCCCCCGAACGGCCACGTGGGTGGCACCAACACCTCCCACGGGACCAACGTAACTCGTAGGAACTGACCCCGCAGCCGCGAGTTTCCCGGTTTGAGAATACGACCGTAATTTGCGTATTTCTATACTTAAGCAAAACATGGCGTTAAATGGTGAAAACTCGAAACAGCCCCCGAACGGCCCCGTGGGTGGCACCAACACCTCCCACGGGACCAACATAACTCGTAGGAACTGACCCCGCAGCCGCGGGAGTCCCGGTTTGAGAGTAATACGGTAATTTGTATATTTCAAGACTTAGGCTTATAAACATGACCTTAAAGGGTGAAAACTCGAAACAGCCCCCGAATGGCAACGTGGGTGGCACCAACACCTCCCACGGGACCAACGTAACACGTAGGAACTGACCCCGCAGCCGCGGGTCTCCCGGTTTGAGAATACGACCGTAATTTGCGTATTTCTACACTTAAGCAAAACATGGCGTTAAATGGTGAAAACTCGAAACAGCCCTCGAACGGCCCCGTGGGTGGCACCAACACCTCCCACGGGACCAACATAACTCGTAGGAACTGACCCCGCAGTCGTGGGAGTCCCGGTTTGAAAGTAATACGGTAATTTGTATATTTCAAGACTTAGGCTTAAAAACATGACCTTAAAGGGTGAAAAATCGAAACAGCCACCGAACGGCCACGTGGGTGGCACCAACACCTCCCACGGGACCAACGTAACTCGTAGGAACTGACCCCGCAGCCGCGGGTCTCCCGGTTTGAGAATACGACCGTAATTTGCGTATTTCTACCCTTAAGCAAAACATGGCGTTGAAGGGTGAAAAACTCGAAACAGCCCCCGAACGGCCCCGTCGGTGGCACCAACACCTCCCACGGGACCAACATAACTCGTAGGAACTGACCCCGCAGCCGCGGGAGTCCCGGTTTGAAAGTAATACGGTAATTTGTATATTTCAAGACTTAGGCTTAAAAACATGACCTTAAAGGATGAAAACTCGAAACAGCTCCCGAACGGCCACGTGGGTGGCACCAACACCTCCCACGGGACCAACGTAACTCGTAGGAACTGACCCCGCAGCCGCGGGTCTCCCGGTTTGAGAATACGACCGTAATTTGCATATTTCTACACTTAAGCAATACATGGCGTTAAAGGGTGAAAACTCGAAATAGCCCCCGAACGGCCCCGTGGGTGGCACCAACACCTCCCACGGGACCAACATAACTCGTAGGAACTGACCCCGCAGCCCGGGAGTCCCGGTTTGAAAGTAATACGGTAATTTGTATATTTCAAGACTTAGGCTTAAAAACATGACCTTAAAGGGTGAAAACTCGAAACAGCCCCCGAACGGCCACGTGGGTGGCACCAACACCTCCCATGGGACCAGCGTAACTCGTAGGAACTGATCCCGTAGCCGCGGGTCTCCCGGTTTGAGAATACGACCGTAATTTGCGTATTTCTACACTTAAGCAAAACATGGCGTTAAAGGTGTGAAAACTCGAAACAGCGCCCGAACGGCCCCGTGGGTGGCACCAACACCTCCCACGGGACCAACATAACTCGTAGGAACTGACCCCGCAGCCACGGGAATCCTGATTTGAGAGTAATACGGTAATTTGTATATTTCAAGACTTAGGCTTAAAAACATGACGTGAAAGGGTGAAAACTCGAAACAACCCCCGAATGGCCCCGTGGGTGGCACCAACACCTCCCACGGGACCAACATAACTCGTAGGAACTGACCCCGCAGCCGCGGGAGTCCCGGTTTGAGAGTAATACGGTAATTTGTATATTTCAAGACTTAGGCTTAAAAACATGACCTTAAAGGGTGAAAACTCGAAACAGTCCCCGAACGGCAACGTGGGTGGCACCAACACAGCCCACGGGACCAACGTAACTCGTAGGAACTGACCCCGCAGCCACAGGTCTCCCGGTTTGAGAATACGACCGTAATTTGCGTATTTCTACACTTAAGCAAACAGGGCGTTAAAGGGTGAAAACTTGAAACAGCCCCCGAACGACCCCGTGGGTGGCACCAACACCTCCCACGGGACCAACATAACATGTAGGAACTGACCCCGCAGCCGCGGGAGTGATGGTTTGAGAGTAATACGGTAATTTGTATATTTCAAGACTTAGGCTTAAAAACATGACCTTAAAGGGTGAAAACTCGAAACAGCCCCTGAACGGCCACGTGGGTGGTACCAACACCTCCCACGGGACCATCGTAACTCGTAGGAACTGACCCCGCAGCCGCGGGTCTCCCAGTTTGAGAATACGACCGTAATTTGTGTATTTCTACACTTAAGCAAAACATGGCGTTAAAGGGTGAAAACTCGAAACAGCACCCGAACGGCCCCGTGGGTGGCACCAACACCTCCCACGGGACCAACATAACTCGTAGGAATTGACCCCGCAGCCGCGGGAGTCCCGGTTTGAGAGTAATACGGTAATTTGTATATTTCAAGACTTAGTCTTAAAAACATGACCTTAAAGGGTGAAAACTCGAAATAACCCCCGAACGGCCACGTGGGTGGCACCAACACAGCCCACGGGACCAACGTAACTTGTAGGAACTGACCCCGTAGCCACGGGTCTCCCGGTTTGAGAATACGACCGTAATTTGCATATTTCTACACTTAAGTAAACAGGGCGTTAAAGGGTGAAAACTCGAAACAGCCCCCAAACGGCCCCGTGGGTGGCACCAACACCTCCCACGGGACCAACATAACTCGTAGGAACTGACCCCGCAGCCGCGGGAATCCCGATTTGAGAGTAATACGGTAATTTGTATATTTCAAGACTTAGGCTTAAAAACATGACGTGAAAGGGTGAAAACTCGAAACAACCCCCGAACGGCCTCGTGGGTGGCACCAACACCTCCCACGGGACCAACATAACTCGTACGAACTGACCCCGCAGCCGCGGGAGTCCCGATTTGAGAGTAATACGGTAATTTGTATATTTCAAGACTTAGGCTTAAAAACATGACCTTAAAGGGTGAAAACTCGAAACAGCCCCCGAACGGCCACGTGGGTGGCACCAACACAGCCCACGGGACCAACGTAACTCGTAGGAACTGACCCCGCAGCCACGGGTCTCCCGGTTTGAGAATACGACCGTAATTTGCATATTTCTACACTTAAGCAAACAGGAAGTTAAAGGGTGAAAACTCGAAACAGCCCCCGAACGGCTCCGTGGGTGGCACCAACACCTCCCACGGGACCAACATAACTCATAGGAACTGACCCCGCAGCCGCGGGAATCCCGATTTGAGAGTAATACGGTAATTTGTATATTTCAAGACTTAGGCTTAAAGACATGACGTGAACGGGTGAAAACTCGAAACAACCCCCGAACGGCCCCGTGGGTGGCACCAACACCTCCCACGGGACCAACATAACTCGTAGGAATGGACCCCGCAGCCGCGGGAGTCCCGATTTGAGAGTAATACGGTAATTTGTATATTTCAAGACTTAGGCTTAAAACATGACCTTAAAGGGTGAAAACTCGAAACAGCCCCCGAACGGCCACGTGGGTGGCACCAACACAGCCATGGGACCAACGTAACTCGTAGGGACTGACCCCGCAGCAACGGGTCTCCCGGTTTGAGAATACGACCGTAATTTGCGTATTTCTACACTTAAGCAAACAGGGCGTTAAAGGGTGAAAACTTGAAACAGCCCCCGAACGACCCCGTGGGTGGCACCAACACCTCCCACGGGACCAACATAACTCGTAGGAACTGACCCCGCAGCCGCGGGAGTGATGGTTTGAGAGTAATACGGTAATTTGTATATTTCAAGGCTTAGGCTTAAAAACATGACCTTAAAGGGTGAAAACTCGAAACAGCCCCCGAACGGCCACGTGGGTGGCACCAACACCTCCCACGGGACCAACGTAACTCGTAGGAACTGACCCCGCAGCCGCGGGTCTCCCGGTTTGAGAATACGACCGTAATTTGTGTATTTCTACACTTAAGCAAAACATGGCGTTAAATGGTGAAAACTCGAAACAGCCCCCGAACGGCCACGTGGGTGGCACCAACACCTCCCACGGGACCAACGTAACTCGTAGAAACTGACCTCGCAGGCGCGGGTCTCCCGGTTTGAGAATACGACCGTAATTTATGTATTTCTACACTTAAGCAAAACATGGCGTTAAAGGGTGAAAACTCGAAACAGCCCCCGAACGGCCCCGTGGGTGGCACCAACACCTCCCACGGGACCAACATAACTCCTAGGAACTGACCCCGCAGCCCCGGGAGTCCTGGTTGGAAAGTAATACGGTAATTTGTATATTTCAAGACTTAGGCTTAAAAACATGACCTTAAAGGGCGAAAACTCGAAACAGCCCCCGAACAGCCACGTGGGTGGCACCAACACCTCCCACGGGACCAACGTAACTCATAGGAACTGACCCCGCAGCCGCGGGTCTCCCGGTTTGAGAATACGACGGTAATTTGCGTATCTCTACACTTAAGCAAAACATGGCGTTAAAGCGTGAAAACTCGAAATAGCCCCCGAACGGCCCCGTGGGTAGCACCAACACCTCCCACGGGACCAACATAATTCGTAGGAACTGACCCCGCCGCCGCGGGAATCCCGGTTTGAGAGTAATACGTAATTTGTATATTTTAAGTCTTAGGCTTAAAAACATGACGTGAAAGGGTGAAAACTCGAAACAGCCCCCGAACGGCCCCGTGGGTGGCAACAACACCTCCCACGGGACCAACATAACTCGTAGGAACTAACCCCGCAGCCGCGGGAGTCCCGGTTTGAGAGTAATACGGTAATTTGTATATTTCAAGACTTAGGCTTAAAAACATGACCTTAAAGGGTGAAAACTCGAAACAGTCCCCGAACAGCAACGTGGGTGGCACCAACACATCCCACGGGACCAACGTAACTCGTAGGAACTGGCCCCGCAGCCGCGGGTCTCCCGGTTTGAGAATACGACCGTAATTTGTGTATTTCTACACTTAAGCAAAACATGGCGTTAAAGGGTGAAAACTCGAAACAGCACCCGAACGGCCCCGTGGGTGGCACCAACACCTCCCACGGGACCAACATAACTCGTAGGAACTGACCCCGCAGCCGCGGGAGTCCCAGTTTGAAAGTAATACGGTAATTTGTATATTTCAAGACTTAGGCTTAAAAACATGACCGTAAAGGGTGAAAACTCGAAACAGCCCCCGAACGGCCACGTGGGTGGCACCAACACCTCCCACGGGACCAACGTAACACGTAGGAACTGACCCCGCAGCCGCGGGTCTCCCGGTTTGAGAATACGACCGTAATTTGCGTATTTCTACACTTAAGCAAAACATGGCGTTAAAGGGTGAAAACTCGAAACAGCCCCCGAACGGCCTCGTGGGTGGCACCAACACCTCCCACGGGACCAACAAAACTAGTAGGAACTGACCCCGCAGCCGCGGGAGTCCCGGTTTGAAAGTAATACGGTAATTTGTATATTTCAAGACTTAGGCTTACAAACATGACCGTAAAGGGTGAAAACTCGAAACAGCCCCCGAACGGCCACGTGGGTCGCACCAACACCTCCCACGGGACCAACATAACTCGTAGGAACTGACCCCGTAGCTGCGGGTCTCCCGGTTTGAGAATACGACCGTAATTTGCGTATTTCTACACTTAAGCAAAACATGGCGTTAAAGGGTGAAAACTCGAAACAGGCCCCGAACGGCCCTGTGGGTGGCACCAACACCTCCCACGGGACCAACATAACTCGTAGGAACTGACCCCGCAGCCGCGGGAATCCCGGTTTGAGAGTAATACGATAATTTGTATATTTCAAGACTTAGGCTTAAAAACATGACGTGAAACGGTGAAAACTCGAAACAACCCCCGAACAGCCCGTGGGTGGCACCAACACCTCCCACGGGACCAACATAACTCGTAGGAACTAACCCCGCAGCCGCGGGAGTCCCGGTCTGAGAGTAATATGGTAATTTGTATATTTCAAGACTTAGGCTTAAAAACATGACCTTAAAGGGTGAAAACTCGAAACAGTCCCCGAACGGCCACGTGGGTGGCACCAACACAGCCCACGGGACCAACGTAACTCGTAGGAACTGACCCCGCAGCCACGGGTCTCCCGGTTTGAGAATACGACCGTAATTTGCGTATTTCTACAATTAAGCAAACAGGGTGTTAAAGGGTGAAAACTCGAAACAGCCCCCGAACGGCCCCATGGGTGGCACCAACACCTCCCACGGGACCAACATAACTCGTAGGAACTGACCCCGCAGCCGCGGCAATCCCGATTTGAGAGTAATACGGTAATTTGTATATTTCAAGACTTAGGCTTAAAGACATGACGTGAAAGGGTGAAAACTCGAAACAACCCCCGAACGGCCCCGTGGGTGGCACCAACACCTCCCACGGGACCAACATAACTCGTAGGAATGGACCCCGCAGCCGCGGGAGTCCCGGTTTGAGAGTAATACGGTAATTTGTATATTTCAAGACTTAGGCTTAAAACATGACCTTAAAGGGTGAAAACTCGAAACAGCCCCCGAACGGCCACGTGGGTGGCACCAACACAGCCCACGGGACCAACGTAACTCGTAGGAACTGACCCCGCAGCCATGGGTCTCCCGGTTTGAGAATACGACCGTAATTTGCGTATTTCTACACTTAAGCAAAACATGGCGTTAAAGGTGTGAAAACTCGAAACAGCCCCCGAACGGCCCCGTGGGTGGCACCAACACCTCCCACGGGACCAACATAACTC
Organism: Sambucus nigra; assembly: GCA_949130495.1. NCBI lineage: Eukaryota > Viridiplantae > Streptophyta > Magnoliopsida > Dipsacales > Adoxaceae > Sambucus > Sambucus nigra. Next base: position 380,026,127 of record OX422220.1, on the reverse strand, counting down.
GTAGGAACTGACCCCGCAGCCGCGGGAATCCCAATTTGAGAGTAATACGGTAAGTTGTATATTTCAAGACTTAGGCTTAAAAACATGACGTGAAAGGGTGAAAACTCGAAACAACCCCCGAACGGCCCCGTGGGTGGCACCAACACCTCCCACGGGACCAACATAACTCGTAGGAACTGACCCCGCAGCCGCGGGAGTCCCGGTTTGAGAGTAATACGGTAATTTGTATATTTCAAGACTTAGGCTTAAAAACATGACCTTAAAGGGTGAAAACTCGAAACAGCCCCCGAACGGCCACGTGGGTGGCACCAACACCTCCCACGGGACCAACGTAACTCGTAGGAACTGACCCCGCAGCCGCGGGTCTCCCGGTTTGAGAATACGACCGTAATTTGTGTATTTCTACACTTAAGCAAAACATGGCGTTAAATGGTGAAAACTCGAAACAACCCCCGAACGGCCCCGTGGGTGGCTCCAACACCTCCCACGGGACCAACATAACTCGTAGGAACTGACCCCGAAGTCGTGGGAGTCCCGGTTTGAAAGTAATACGGTAATTTGTATATTTCAAGACTTAGGCTTAAAAACATGACCTTAAAGGGTGAAAACTCGGAACAGCCCCCGAACGGCCACGTGGGTGGCACCAACACCTCCCACGGGACCAACGTAACTCGTAGGAACTGACCCCGCAGCCGCGGGTCTCCCGGTTTGAGCTTACGACCGTAATTTGTGTATTTCTACACTTAAGCAAAACATGGCGTTAAAGGGTGAAAAACTCGAAACAGCCCCCGAACGGCCCCGTGGGTGGCACCAACACCTCCCACGGGACCAACATAACTCGTAGGAACTGACCCCGCAGCCGCGGGAGTCCCGGTTTGAAAGTAATACGGTAATTTGTATATTTCAAGACTTAGGCTTAAAAACATGACCTTAAAGGGTGAAAACTCGAAACAGCCCCCGAAGGGCCACGTGGGTGGCACCAACACCTCCCACGGGACCAACGTAACTCGTAGCAACTGACCCCGCAGCCGCGGGTCTCCCGGTTTGAGAATATGACCGTAATTTGCGTATCTCTACACTTAAGCAAAACATGGCGTTAAAGGGTGAAAACTCGAAACAGCCCCCGAACGGCCCCGTGGGTGGCACCAACACCTCCCACGGGACTAACATAACTCGTAGGAACTGACCCCGCAGCCACGGGAATCCCGGTTTGAGAGTAATACGATAATTTGTATATTTCAAGACTTAGGCTTAAAAACATGACGTGAAAGGGTGAAAACTCGAAACAGCCCCCGAACGGCCCCGTGGGTGGCAACAACACCTCCCACGGGACCAACATAACTCGTAGTAACTAACCCCGCAGCCGCGGGAGTCCCGGTTTGAGAGTAATACGATAAATTATATATTTCAAGACTTAGGCTTAAAAACATGACCTTAAAGGGTGAAAACTCGAAACAATCCCCGAACGGCCACGTGGGTGGCACCAACACATCCCACGGGACCAACGTAACTCGTAGGAACTGGCCCCGCAGCCGCGGGTCTCCCGGTTTGAGAATACGACCGTAATTTGTGTATTTCTACACTTAAGCAAAACATGGCGTTAAAGGGTGAAAACTCGAAACAACCCCCGAACGGCCCTGTGGGTGGCACCAACACCTCCCACGGGACCAACATAACTCGTAGGAACTGACCCCGCAGCCGCGGGAGTCCCGGTTTGAGAGTAATACGGTAATTTGTATATTTCAAGACTTAGGCTTACAAACATGACCGTAAAGGGTGAAAACTCGAAACAGCCCCCGAACGGCCACGTGGGTGGCACCAACACCTCCCACGGGACCAACGTAACTCGTAGGAACTGACCCCGCAGCCGCGGGTCTCCCGGTTTGAGAATACAACCGTAATTTGTGTATTTCTACACTTAAGCAAAACATGGCGTTAAAGTGTGAAAACTCGAAACAGCCCCTGAACGGCCCCGTGGGTGGCACCAACACCTCCCACGGGACCAACATAACTCGTAGGAACTGACCCCGCAGCCGCGGGAATCCCGGTTTGAGAGTAATACGATAATTTGTATATTTCAAGACTTAGGCTAAAAAACATGACGTGAAACGGTGAAAACTCGAAACAGCCCCCGAACGGCCCCGTGGGTGGCACCAACACCTCCCACGGGACCAACATAACTCGTAGGAACTAACCCCGCAGCCGCGGGAGTCCCGGTTTGAGAGTAATACGGTAATTTGTATATTTCAAGACATAGGCTTAAAAACATGACCTTAAAGGGTGAAAACTCGAAACAGTCCCCGAACGGCCACGTGGGAGGCACCAACACATCCCATGGGACCAACATAACTCGTAGGAACTGACCCCGCAGCTGCGGGTCTCCCGGTTTGAGAATACGACCGTAATTTGTGTATTTCTACACTTAAGCAAAACATGGCGTTAAAGGGTGAAAACTCGAAACAGCCCCCGAACGGCCCCGTGGGTGGCACCAACACCTCCCACGGGACCAACATAACTCGTAGGAACTGACCCCGCAGCCGCGGGAGTCCATGTTTGAAAGTAATACGGTAATTTGTATATTTCAAGACTTAGGCTTAAAAACATGACCGTAAAGGGTGAAAACTCGAAATAGCCCCCGAACGGTCACGTGGGTGGCACCAACACCTCCCACGGGACCAACGTAAATAGTAGGAACTGACCCCGCAGCCGCGGGTCTCCCGGTTTGAGAATACGACCGTAATTTGCGTATTTCTACACTTAAGCAAACCATGGCGTTAAAGGGTGAAAACTCGAAACAGCCCCCGAACGGCCCCGTGGGTGGCACCAACACCTCCCACGGGACCAACATAACTCGTAGGAACTGACCCCGTAGCCGCGGGAGTCCCGGTTTGAAAGTAATACGGTAATTTGTATATTTCAAGACTTAGGCTTAAAAACATGACCTTAAAGGGTGAAAACTCGAAACAGCCCCCGAACGGCCACGTGGGTGGGACCAACACCTCCCACGGGACCAGCGTAACTCGTAGGAACTGACCCCGCAGCCGCGGGTCTCTCGGTTTGAGAGTAATACGGTAATTTGTATATTTCAAGACTTAGGCTTAAAAACATGACGTGAAAGGGTGAGAACTCGAAACAGCCCCTGAACGGCCCCGTGGGTGGCACCAACACCTCCCACGGGACCAACATAACTCGTAGGAACTGACCCCGCAGCCACGGGAGTCCCGGTTTGAGAGTAATACGGTAATTTGTATATTTCAAGACTTAGTCTTAAAAACATGACCTTAAAGGGTGAAAACTCGAAACAGCCCCCGAACGGCCACGTGGGTGGCACCAACACCTCCCACGGGACCAACGTAACTCGTAGGAACTGACCCCGCAGCCGCGGGTCTCCCGGTTTGAGAATACGACCGTAATTTGTGTATTTCTACACTTAAACAAAACATGGCGTTAAATACTGAAAACTCTAAACAGCCCCCGAACGGCCCCGTGGGTTGCACCAACACCTCCCACGGGACCAACATAACTCGTAGGAACTGACCCCGCAGTCGCGGGAGTCCCGGTTTGAAAGTAATACGGTAATTTGTATATTTCAAGACTTAGGCTTAAAAACATGACCTTAAAGGGTGAAAACTCGAAACAGCCCCCGAACGGCCACGTGGGTGGCACCAACACCTCCCACGCGACCAACGTAACTCGTAGGAACTGACCCCGCAGCCGCGGGTCTCCCGGTTTGAGCATACGACCGTAATTTGCGTATTTCTACACTTAAGCAAAACATGGAGTTAAAGGGTGAAAAACTCGAAACAGCCCCCGAACGGCCCCGTGGGTGGCACCAACACCTCCCACGGGACCAACATAACTCGTAGGAACTGACCCCGCAGCGGCGGGAGTCCCGGTTTGAAAGTAACACCGTAATTTGCGTATTTCTACACTTAAGCAAAACATGGCGTTAAAGGGTGAAAACTCGAAACAACCCCCGAACGGCCCCGTGGGTGGCACCAACACCTACCACGGGACCAACATAACTCGTAGGAACTGACCCCGTAGCCGCGGGATTCCCGGTTTGAAAGTAATACGGTAATTTGTGTATTTCAAGACTTAGGCTTAAAAATATGACCTTAAAGGGTGAAAACTCGAAACAGCCCCCGAACGGCCCCGTGGGTGGCACCAACACCTCCCACGGGACCAACATAACTCGTAGGAACTGACCCCGCAGCCGCGGGAGTCCCGGTTTGAGAGTAATACGGTAATTTGTATATTTCAAGACTTAGTCTTAAAAACATGACCTTAAAGGGTGAAAACTCGAAACATCCCCCGAACAGCCATGTGGGTGGCACCAACACCTCCCACGAGACCAACGTAACTCGTAGGAACTGACCCCGCAGCCGCGGGTCTCCCGGTTTGAGAATACAACCGTAATTTGTGTATTTCTACAGTTAAGCAAAACATGGCGTTAAAGGGTGAAAACTTGAAACAGCCCCCGAACGGCCCCGTGGGTGGCACCAACACCTCCCACGGGACCAAAATAACACGTAGGAACTGACCCCGCAGCCGCGGGAGTCCCGGTTTGAGAGTAATATGGTAATTTGTATATTTCAAGACTTAGGCATAAAAACATGACCTTAAAGGGTGAAAACTCGAAACAGCCCCCGAACGGCCACGTGGGTGGCACCAACACCTCCCACGGGGCCAGCGTAACTCGAAGGACCTGACCCCGCAGCCGCGGGTCTCACGGTTTGAGAATACGACCGTAATTTGCGTATTTCTACACAAATGCAAAACATGGCGTTAAAGGGTGAAAACTCGAAACAGCCCCCGAACGGCCCCGTGGGTGGCACCAAAACCTCCCACGGGACCAACATAACTCGTAGGAATTGACCCCGCAGCCGCGGGAGTCCCGGTTTGAGAGTAATACGGTAATTTGTATATTTCAAGACTTAGGCGTAAAAACATGACCTTAAAGGGTGAAAACTTGAAATAGCCCCCGAACGGCCATGTGGGTGGCACCAACACCTCCCACGGGACTAGCGTAACTCGTAGGAACTGACCCCGCAGCCGCGGGTCTCTCGGTTTGAGAATACGACCATAATTTGCGTATTTCTACACTTAAGCAAAACATGGCGTTAAAGGGTGAATACTCGAAATAGCCCCTGAACGGCCCCGTGGGTGGCACCAACACCTCCCACGGGACCAACATAACTCGTAGGAACTAACCCCGCAGCCGCGGGAGTCCCGATTTGAGAGTAATACGGTAATTCGTATATTTCAAGACTTAGGCTTAAAAACATGACCTTAAAGGGTGAAAACTCGAAATAGCCCCCGAAGGGCCACGTGGGTGGCACCAACACCTCCCACGGGACCAACGTAACTCGTAGGAACTGACCCCGCATCCGTGGGTCTCCCGGTTTGAGAATACGACCGTAATTTCCGTATTTCTACACTTAAGCAAAACATGGCGTTAAAGGGTGAAAACTCGAAACAGCCCCCGAACGGCCCCGTGGGTGGCACCAACACCTCCCACGGGACCAACACAACTCGTAGGAACTGACCCCGCAGCCGCGGGAGTCCCGGTTTGAAAGTAATACGGTAATTTGTATATTTCAAGACTTAGGCTTAAAAACATGACCTTAAAGGGTGAAAACTCGAAACAGCCCCCGAACGGCCCCGTGGGTGGCCCCAACACCTCCCACGGGACCAACATAACTCGTAGGAACTGACCCCGCAGCCGCGGGAGTCCCGATTTGAGAGTAATACGGTAATTTGTATATTTCAAGACTTAGTCTTAAAAACATGACCTTAAAGGGTGAAAACTCGAAACATCCCCCGAACGGCCATGTGGGTGGCACCAACACCTCCCACGGGACCAACGTAACTCGTAGGAACTGACCCCGCAGCCGCGGGTCTCCCGGTTTGAGAACACAATCGTAATTTGTGTATTTCTACAGTTAAGCAAAACATGGCGTTAAAGGGTGAAAACTTGAAACAGCCCCCGAACGGCCCCGTGGGTGGCACCAACACCTCCCACGCGACCAAAATAACACGTAGGAACTGACCCCGCAGCCGCGGGAGTCCCGGTTTGAGAGTAATACGGTAATTTGTATATTTCAAGACTTAGGCTTAAAAACATGACTTTAAGGGTGAAAACTCGAAACAGCCCCCGAACGGCCACGTGGGTGGCACCAACACCTCCCACGGGGCCAGCGTAACTCGTAGGAACTGACCCCGCAACCGCGGGTCTCACGGTTTGAGAATACGACCGTAATTTGCGTATTTCTACACTAATGCAAAACATTGCGTTAAAGGGTGAAAACTCGAAACAGCCCCCGAACGGCCCCGTGGGTGGCACCAAAACCTCCCACGGGACCAACATAACTCGTAGGAATTGACCCCGTAGCCGCGGGAGTCCCGGTTTGAGAGTAATACGGTAATTTGTATATTTCAAGACTTAGGCGTAAAAACATGACCTTAAAGGGTGAAAACTTGAAACAACCCCCGAACGGCCATGTGGGTGGCACCAACACCTCCCACGGGACTAGCGTAACTCGTAGGAACTGACCCCGCAGCCGCGGGTCTCTCGGTTTGAGAATACGACCATAATTTGCATATTTCTACACTTAAGCAAAACATGGCGTTAAAGGGTGAATACTCGAAATAGCCCCCGAACGGCCCGGTGGGTGGCACCAACACCTCCCACGGGACCAACATAACTCGTAGGAACTAACCCCGCAGCCGCGGGAGTCCCGGTTTGAGAGTAATACGGTAATTCGTATATTTCAAGACTTAGGCTTAAAAACATGACCTTAAAGGGTGAAAACTCGAAACAGCCCCCGAAGGGCCACGTGGGTGGCACCAACACCTCCCACGGGACCAACGTAACTCGTAGCAACTGACCCCGCAGCCGCGGGTCTCCCGGTTTGAGAATACGACCGTAATTTACGTATTTCTACACTTAAACAAAACATGGCGTTAAAGGGTGAAAACTCGAAACAGCCCCCGAACGGCCCGTGGGTGGCACCAACACCTCCCACGGGACCAACATAACTCCTAGGAACTGACCCCGCAGCCCCGGGAGTCCTGGTTGGAAAGTAATACGGTAATTTGTATATTTCAAGACTTAGGCTTAAAAACTTGACCTTAAAGGGTGAAAACTCAAAACAGCCCCCGAACGGCCACGTGGGTGGCACCAACACCTCCCACGGGACCAACGTAACTCGTAGGAACTGACCCCGCTGCCGCGGGTCTCCCAATTTGAGAATACGACCATAATTTGCGTATCTCTACACTTAAGCAAAACATGGCGTTAAAGGGTGAAAACTCGAAACAGCCCCCGAACGGCCCCGTGGGTGGCACCAACACCTCCCACGGGACTAACATAACTCGTAGGAACTGACCCCGCAGCCGCGGGAATCCCAGTTTGAGAGTAATACGATAATTTGTATATTTCAAGACTTAGGCTTAAAAACATGACGTGAAAGGGTGAAAACTCGAAACAGCCCCCGAACGGCCCCGTGGGTGGCAACAACACCTCCCACGGGACCAACATAACTCGTAGGAACTAACCCCGCAGCCGCGGGAGTCCCGGTTTGAGAGTAATACGGTAATTTGTATATTTCAAGACTTAGGCTTAAAAACATGACCTTAAAGGGTGAAAACTCGAAACAGTCCCCGAACGGCCACGTGGGTGGCACCAACACATCCCACGGGACCAACGTAACTCGTAGGAACTGACCCCGCAGCCGCGGGTCTCACGGTTTAAGAATACGACCGTAATTTGCGTATTTCTACACTTAAGCAAAACATGGCGTTAAAGGGTGAAAACTCGAAACAACCCCCGAACGGCACCGTGGGTGGCACCAACACCTCCCACGGGACCAACATAACTCGTAGGAACTGACCCCGCAGCCGCGGGAGTCCCGGTTTGAAAGTAATACGGTAATTTGTATATTTCAAGACTTAGGCTTAAAAACATGACCGTAAAGGGTGAAAACTCGAAACAGCCCCCGAACGGCCACGTGGGTGGCACCAACACCTCCCACGGGACCAACGTAACTAGTAGGAACTGACCCCGCAGCCGCGAATCTCCCGGTTTGAGAATACGACCGTAATTTGCGTATTTCTACACTTAAGCAAAACATGGCGTTAAAGGGTGAAAACTCGAAACATCCCCCGAACGGCCCTGTGGGTGGCACCAACACCTCCCACGGGACCAACATAACTCGTAGGAACTGACCCCGCAGCCGCGGGAATCCCGGTTAGAGAGTAATACGATAATTTGAATATTTCAAGACTTAGGCTTAAAAACATGACGTGAAACGGTGAAAACTCGAAACAGCCCCCGAACGGCCCCGTGGGTGGCACCAACACCTCCCACGGGACCAACAGAACTCGTAGGAACTAACCCCGCAGCCGCGGGAGTCCCGATTTGAGAGTAATACTGTAATTTGTATATTTCAAGACTTAGGCTTAAAAACATGACCTTAAAGGGTGAAAACTCGAAGCAGTCCCCGAACGGCCACGTGGGTGGCACCAACACATCCCACGGGACCAACGTAACTCGTAGGAACTGACCCCGCAGCCGCGGGTCTCCCGGTTTGAGAATACGACCGTAATTTGTGTATTTCTACACTTAAGCAAAACATGGCGTTAAAGGGTGAAAACTCGAAACAGCCCCCGAACGGCCCCGTGGGTGGCACCAACACCTCCCACGGGACCAACATAACTCGTAGGAACTGACCCCGCAGCCGCGGGAGTCCCGGTTTGAAAGTAATACGGTAATTTGTATATTTCAAGACTTAGGCTTAAAAACATGACCTTAAAGGGTGAAAACTCGAAACATCCCCCGAACGGCCATGTGGGTGGCACCAACACCTCCCACGGGACCAACGTAACTCGTAGAAACTGACCCCGCAGCCGCGGGTCTCCCGGTTTGAGAACACAATCGTAATTTGTGTATTTCTACAGTTAAGCAAAACATGGCGTTAAAGGGTGAAAACTTGAAACAGCCCCCGAACGGCCCCGTGGGTGGCACCAACACCTCCCACGGGACCAAAATAACACGTAGGAACTGACCCCGCAGCCGCGGGAGTCCCGGTTTGAGAGTAATACGGTAATTTGTATATTTCAAGACTTAGGCTTAAAAACATGACTTTAAGGGTGAAAACTCGAAACAGCCCCCGAACGGCCACGTGGGTGGCACCAACACCTCCCACGGGGCCAGCGTAACTCGTAGGAACTGACCCCGCAGCCGCGGGTCTCACGGTTTGAGAATACGACCGTAATTTGTGTATTTCTACACTAATGCAAAACATTGCGTTAAAGGGTGAAAACTCGAAACAGCCCCCGAACGGCCCCGTGGGTGGCACCAAAACCTCCCACGGGACCAACATAACTCGTAGGAATTGACCCCGTAGCCGCGGGAGTCCCGGTTTGAGAGTAATACGGTAATTTGTATATTTCAAGACTTAGGCGTAAAAACATGACCTTAAAGGGTGAAAACTTGAAACAACCCCCGAACGGGCATGTGGGTGGCACCAACACCTCCCACGGGACTAGCGTAACTCGTAGGAACTGACCCCGCAGCCGCGGGTCTCTCGGTTTGAGAATACAACCATAATTTGCGTATTTCTACACTTAAGCAAAACATGGCGTTAAAGGGTGAATACTCGAAATAGCCCCCGAACGGCCCGGTGGGTGGCACCAACACCTCCCACGGGACCAACATAACTCGTAGGAACTAACCCCGCAGCCGCGGGAGTCCCGGTTTGAGAGTAATACGGTAATTCGTATATTTCAAGACTTAGGCTTAAAAACATGACCTTAAAGGGTGAAAACTCGAAACAGCCCCCGAAGGGCCACGTGGGTGGCACCAACACCTCCCACGGGACCAACATAACTCGTAGCAACTGACCCCGCAGCCGCGGGTCTCCCGGTTTGAGAATACGACCGTAATTTACGTATTTCTACACTTAAACAAAACATGGCGTTAAAGGGTGAAAACTCGAAACAGCCCCCGAACGGCCCGTGGGTGGCACCAACACCTCCCACGGGACCAACATAACTCCTAGGAACAGACCCCGCAGCCCCGGGAGTCCTGGTTGGAAAGTAATACGGTAATTTGTATATTTCAAGACTTAGGCTTAAAAACTTGACCTTAAAGGGTGAAAACTCAAAACAGCCCCCGAACGGCCACGTGGGTGGCACCAACACCTCCCACGGGACCAACGTAACTCGTAGGAACTAACCCCGCTGCCGCGGGTCTCCCGATTTGAGAATACGACCATAATTTGCGTATCTCTACACTTAAGCAAAACATGGCGTTAAAGGGTGAAAACTCGAAACAGCCCCCGAACGGCCCCGTGGGTGGCACCAACACCTCCCACGGGACTAACATAACTCGTAGGAACTGACCCCGCAGCCGCGGGAATCCCAGTTTGAGAGTAATACGATAATTTGTATATTTCAAGACTTAGGCTTAAAAACATGACGTGAAAGGGTGAAAACTCGAAATAGCCCCCGAACGTCCCCGTGGGTGGCAACAACACCTCCCACGGGACCAACATAACTCGTAGGAACTAACCCCGCAGCCGCGGGAGTCCCGGTTTGAGAGTAATACGGTAATTTGTATATTTGAAGACTTAGGCTTAAAAACATGACCTTAAAGGGTGAAAACTCGAAACAGTCCCCGAACGGCCACGTGGGTGGCACCAACACATCCCACGGGACCAACGTAACTCGTAGGAACTGACCCCGCAGCCGCGGGTCTCACGGTTTAAGAATACGACCGTAATTTGCGTATTTCTACACTTAAGCAAAACATGGCGTTAAAGGGTGAAAACTCGAAACAACCCCCGAACGGCCCCGTGGGTGGCACCAACACCTCCCACGGGACCAACATAACTCGTAGGAACTGACCCCGCAGCCGCGGGAGTCCCGGTTTGAAAGTAATACGGTAATTTGTATATTTCAAGACTTAGGCTTACAAACATGACCGTAAAGGGTGAAAACTCGAAACAGCCCCCGAACGGCCACGTGGGTGGCACCAACACCTCCCACGGGACCAACGTAACTAGTAGGAACTGACCCCGCAGCCGCAAATCTCCCGGTTTGAGAATACGACCGTAATTTGCGTATTTCTACACTTAAGCAAAACATGGCGTTAAAGGGTGAAAACTCGAAACATCCCCCGAACGGCCCTGTGGGTGGCACCAACACCTCCCACGGGACCAACATAACTCGTAGGAACTGACCCCGCAGTCGCGGGAATCCCGGTTAGAGAGTAATACGATAATTTGAATATTTCAAGACTTAGGCTTAAAAACATGACGTGAAACGGTGAAAACTCGAAACAGCCCCCGAACGGCCCCGTGGGTGGCACCAACACCTCCCACGGGACCAACATAACTCCTAGGAACTGACCCCGTAGCCGCGGGAGTCCCGGTTTGAAAGAAATACGGTAATTTGTGTATTTCAAGACTTAGGCTTAAAAACATGACCTTAAAGGGTGAAAACTCGAAACAGCCCCCGAACGGCCACGTGGGTGGCACCAACACCTCCCACGGGACCAACGTAACTAGTAGGAACTGACCCCGCAGCCGCGAATCTCCCGGTTTGAGAATACGACCGTAATTTGCGTATTTCTACACTTAAGCAAAACATGGCGTTAAAGGGTGAAAACTCGAAACATCCCCCGAACGGCCCTGTGGGTGGCACCAACACCTCCCACGGGACCAACATAACTCGTAGGAACTGACCCCGCAGCCGCGGGAATCCCGGTTAGAGAGTAATACGATAATTTGTATATTTCAAGACTTAGGCTTAAAAACATGACGTGAAACGGTGAAAACTCAAAACAGCCCCCGAACGGCCCCGTGGGTGGCACCAACACCTCCCACGGGACCAACAGAACTCGTAGGAACTAACCCCGCAGCCGCGGGAGTCCCGATTTGAGAGTAATACTGTAATTTGTATATTTCAAGACTTAGGCTTAAAAACATGACCTTAAAGGGTGAAAACTCGAAGCAGTCCCCGAACGGCCACGTGGGTGGCACCAACACATCCCACGGGACCAACGTAACTCGTAGGAACTGACCCCGCAGCCGCGGGTCTCCCGGTTTGAGAATACGACCGTAATTTGTGTATTTCTACACTTAAGCAAAACATGGCGTTAAAGGGTGAAAACTCGAAACAGCCCCCGAACGGCCCCGTGGGTGGCACCAACACCTCCCACGGGACCAACATAACTCGTAGGAACTGACCCCGCAGCCGCGGGAGTCCCGGTTTGAAAGTAATACGGTAATTTGTATATTTCAAGACTTAGGCTTAAAAACATGACCTTAAAGGGTGAAAACTCGAAACAGCCCCCGAACGGCCCCGTGGGTGGCACCAACACCTCCCACGGGACCAACATAACTCGTAGGAACTGACCCCGCAGCCGCGGGAGTCCCGGTTTAAGAGTAATACGGTAATTTGTATATTTCAAGACTTAGTCTTAAAAACATGACCTTAAAGGGTGAAAACTCGAAACATCCCCCGAACGGCCATGTGGGTGGCACCAACACCTCCCACGGGACCAACGTAACTCGTAGGAACTGACCCCGCAGCCGCGGGTCTCCCGGTTTGAGAATACAACCGTAATTTGTGTATTTCTACAGTTAAGCAAAATATGGCGTTAAAGGGTGAAAACTTGAAACAGCCCCCGAACGGCCCCGTGGGTGGCACCAACACCTCCCACGGGACCAAAATAACACGTAGGAACTGACCCCGCAGCCGCGGGAGTCCCGGTTTGAGAGTAATACGGTAATTTGTATATTTCAAGACTTAGGCTTAATAACATGACCTTCAAGGGTGAAAACTCGAAACAGCCCCCGAACGGCCACGTGGGTGGCACCAACACCTCCCACGGGGCCAGCGTAACTCGTAGGAACTGACCCCGCAGCCGCGGGTCTCACGGTTTGAGAATACGACCGTAATTTGCGTATTTCTAGACTAATGCAAAACATGGCGTTAAAGGGTGAAAACTCGAAACAGCCCCCGAACGGCCCCGTGGGTGGCACCAAAACCTCCCACGGGACCAACATAACTCGTAGGAATTGACCCCGTAGCCGCGGGAGTCCCGGTTTGAGAGTAATACGGTAATTTGTATATTTCAAGACTTAGGCGTAAAAACATGACCTTAAAGGGTGAAAACTCGAAACAGCCCTCGAACGGCCACATGGGTGGCACCAACACCTCCCACGGGACCAGCGTAACTCGTAGGAACTGACCCCGCAGCCGCGGGTCTCACGGTTTGAGAATACGACCGTAATTTGCGTATTTCTACACTTAAGCAAAACATGGCGTTAAAGGGTGAAAACTCGAAACAGCCCCGAACGGCCCCGTGGGTGGCACCAACACCTCCCACGGGACCAACATAACTCGTAGGAACTGACCCCGCAGCCGCGGGAGTCCCGGTTTGAAAGTAATACGGTAATTTGTATATTTCAAGACTTAGGCTTAAAAACATGACCTTAAAGGGTGAAAACTCGAAACAGCCCCCGAACGGCCCCGTGGGTGGCACCAACACCTCCCACGGGACCAACAGAACTCGTAGGAACTAACCCCGCAGCCGCGGGAGTCCCGATTTGAGAGTAATACTGTAATTTGTATATTTCAAGACTTAGGCTTAAAAACATGACCTTAAAGGGTGAAAACTGGAAACAGTCCCCGAACGGCCACGTGGGTGGCACCAACACATCCCACGGGACCAACGTAACTCGTAGGAACTGACCCCGCAGCCGCGGGTCTCCCGGTTTGAGAATACGACCGTAATTTGTGTATTTCTACACTTAAGCAAAACATGGCGTTAAAGGGTGAAAACTCGAAACAGCCCCCGAACGGCCCCGTGGGTGGCACCAACACCTCCCACGGGACCAACATAACTCGTAGGAACTGACCCCGCAGTCGCGGGAGTCCCGGTTTGAAAGTAATACGGTAATTTGTATATTTCAAGACTTAGGCTTAAAAACATGACCTTAAAGGGTGAAAACTCGAAACAGCCCCCGAACGGCCCCGTGGGTGGCACCAACACCTCCCACGGGACCAACATAACTCGTAGGAACTGACCCCGCAGCCGCGGGAGTCCCGGTTTGAGAGTAATACGGTAATTTGTATATTTCAAGACTTAGTCTTAAAAACATGACCTTAAAGGGTGAAAACTTGAAACATCCCCCGAACGGCCATGTGGGTGGCACCAACACCTCCCACGGGACCAACGTAACTCGTAGGAACTGACCCCGCAGCCGCGGGTCTCCCGGTTTGAGAATACAACCATAATTTGTGTATTTCTACAGTTAAGCAAAACATGGCGTTAAAGGGTGAAAACTTGAAACAGCCCCCGAACGGCCCCGTGGGTGGCACCAACACCTCCCACGGGACCAAAATAACACGTAGGAACTGACCCCGCAGCCGCGGGAGTCCCGGTTTGAGAGTAATACGGTAATTTGTATATTTCAAGACTTAGGCTTAAAAACATGACCTTAAAGGGTGAAAACTCGAAACAGCCCCCGAACGGCCACGTGGGTGGCACCAACACCTCCCACGGGGCCAGCGTAACTCGTAGGAACTGACCCCGCAGCCGCGGGTCTCATGGTTTGAGAATACGACCGTAATTTGCGTATTTCTACACTAATGCAAAACATGGCGTTAAAGGGTGAAAACTCGAAACAACCCCCGAACGGCCCCGTGGGTGGCACCAAAACCTCCCACGGGACCAACATAACTCGTAGGAATTGACCCCGTAGCCGCGGGAGTCCCGGTTTGAGAGTAATACGGTAATTTGTATATTTCAAGACTTAGGCGTAAAAACATGACCTTAAAGGGTGAAAACTTGAAACAGCCCCCGAACGGCCACGTGGGTGGCACCAACACCTCCCACGGGACTAGCGTAACTCGTAGGAACTGACCCCGCAGCTGCGGGTCTCTCGGTTTGAGAATACGACCATAATTTGCGTATTTCTACACTTAAGCAAAACATGGCGTTAAAGGGTGAAAACTCGAAACAGCCCCCGAACGGCCCCGTGGGTGGCACCAACACCTCCCACGGGACCAAAATAACACGTAGGAACTGACCCCGCAGCCGCGGGAGTCCCGGTTTGAGAGTAATACGGTAATTTGTATATTTCAAGACTTAGGCTTAAAAACATGACCTTAAAGGGTGAAAACTCGAAACAGCCCCCGAACGGCCACGTGGGTGGCACCAACACTTCCCACGGGGCCAGCGTAACTCGTAGGAACTGACCCCGCAGCCGCGGGTCTCATGGTTTGAGAATACGACCGTAATTTGCGTATTTCTACACTAATGCAAAACATGGCGTTAAAGGGTGAAAACTCGAAACAACCCCCGAACGGCCCCGTGGGTGGCACCAAAACCTCCCACGGGACCAACATAACTCGTAGGAATTGACCCCGTAGCCGCGGGAGTCCCGGTTTGAGAGTAATACGGTAATTTGTATATTTCAAGACTTAGGCGTAAAAACATGACCTTAAAGGGTGAAAACTTGAAACAGCCCCCGAACGGCCACGTGGGTGGCACCAACACCTCCCACGGGACTAGCGTAACTCGTAGGAACTGACCCCGCAGCTGCGGGTCTCTCGGTTTGAGAATACGACCATAATTTGCGTATTTCTACACTTAAGCAAAACATGGCGTTAAAGGGTGAAAACTCGAAACAGCCCCCGAACGGCCCCGTGGGTGGCACCAACACCTCCCACGGGACCAACATAACTCGTCGGAACTGACCCCGCAGCCGCGGGAGTCCCGGTTTGAAAGTAATACGGTAATTTGTATATTTCAAGACTTAGGCTTAAAAACATGACCTTAAAGGGTGAAAACTCGAAACAGCCCCCGAACGGCCACATGGGTGGCACCAACACCTCCAACGGGGCCAGCGTAACTCGTAGGAACTGACCCCGCAGCCGCGGGTCTCACGGTTTGAGAATACGACCGTAATTTGCGTATTTCTACACTAATGCAAAACATGGCGTTAAAGGGTGAAAACTCGAAACAGCCCCCGAACGGCCCCGTGGGTGGCACCAAAACCTCCCACGGGACCAACATAACTCGTAGGAATTGACCCCGTAGCCGCGGGAGTCCCGGTTTGAGAGTAATACGGTAATTTGTATATTTCAAGACTTAGGCGTAAAAACATGACCTTAAAGGGTGAAAACTTGAAACAACCCCCGAACGGCCATGTGGGTGGCACCAACACCTCCCACGGGACTAGCGTAACTCGTAGATACTGACCCCGCAGCCGCGGGTCTCTCGGTTTGAGAATACGACCATAATTTGCGTATTTCTACACTTAAGCGAAACATTTTGTTAAAGGGTGAATACTCGAAATAGCCCCCGAACGGCCCCGTGGGTGGCACCAACACCTCCCACGGGACCAACATAACTCGTAGGAACTAACCTCGCAGCCGCGGGAGTCCCGGTTTGAGAGTAATACGGTAATTCGTATATTTCAAGACTTAGGCTTAAAAACGTG
Source organism: Sambucus nigra (assembly GCA_949130495.1). Lineage (NCBI taxonomy): Eukaryota > Viridiplantae > Streptophyta > Magnoliopsida > Dipsacales > Adoxaceae > Sambucus > Sambucus nigra. Next base: position 380,009,607 of record OX422220.1, on the reverse strand, counting down.
ACCTTAAAGGGTGAAAACTCGAAACAGCCCCCGAAGGGCCACGTGGGTGCAACCAACACCTCCCACGGGACCAACGTAACTCGTAGCAACTGACCCCGCAGCCGCGGGTCTCCCGGTTTGAGAATACGACCGTAATTTACGTATTTCTACACTTAAACAAAACATGGCGTTAAAGGGTGAAAACTCGAAACAGCCCCCGAACGGCCCGTGGGTGGCACCAACACCTCCCACGGGACCAACATAACTCCTAGGAACTGACCCCGCAGCCCCGGGAGTCCTGGTTGGAAAGTAATACGGTAATTTGTATATTTCAAGACTTAGGCTTAAAAACATGACCTTAAAGGGTGAAAACTCAAAACAGCCCCCGAACGGCCACGTGGGTGGCACCAACACCTCCCACGGGACCAACGTAACTCGTAGGAACTGACCCCGCAGCCGCGGGTCTCCCGGTTTGAGAATACGACCGTAATTTGTGTATCTCTACACTTAAGCAAAACATGGCGTTAAAGGGTGAAAACTCGAAACAGCCCCCGAACGGCCCCGTGGGTGGCACCAACACCTCCCACGGGACTAACATAACTCGTAGGAACTGACCCCGCAGTCGCGGGAATCCCAGTTTGAGAGTAATATGATAATTTGTATATTTCAAGACTTAGGCTTAAAAACATGACGTGAAAGGGTGAAAACTCGAAACAGCCCCCGAACGGCCCCGTGGGTGGCAACAACACCTCCCACGGGACCAACATAACTCGTAGGAACTAACCCCGCAGCCGCGGGAGTCCCGGTTTGAGAGTAATACGGTAATTTGTATATTTCAAGACTTAGGCTTAAAAACATGACCTTAAAGGGTGAAAACTCGAAACAGTCCCCGAACGGCCACGTGGGTGGCACATACACATCCCACGGGACCAACGTAACTAGTAGGAACTGACCCCGCAGCCGCGGGTCTCACGGTTTAAGAATACGACCGTAATTTGCGTATTTCTACACTTAAGCAAAACATGGCGTTAAAGGGTGAAAACTCGAAACAAACCCCGAACGGCCCCGTGGGTGGCACCAACACCTCCCACGGGACCAACATAACTCGTAGGAACTGACCCCGCAGCCGCGGGAGTCCCGGTTTGAAAGTAATACGATAATTTGTATATTTCAAGACTTAGGCTTACAAACATGACCGTAAAGGGTAAAAACTCGAAACAGCCTCCGAACGGCCACGTGGGTGGCACCAACACCTCCCACGGGACCAACGTAACTCGTAGGAACTGACCCCGCAGCCGCGAATCTCCCGGTTTGAGAATACGACCGTAATTTGCGTATTTCTACACTTAAGCAAAACATGGCGTTAAAGGGTGAAAACTCGAAACAGCCCCCGAACGGCCCTGTGGGTGGCACCAACACCTCCCACGGGACCAACATAACTCATAGGAACTGACCCCGCAGCCGCGGGAATCCCGGTTAGAGAGTAATACGATAATTTGTATATTTCAAGACTTAGGCTTAAAAACATGACGTGAAACGGTGAAAACTCGAAACAGCCCCCGAACGGCCCCGTGGGTGGCACCAACACCTCCCACGGGACCAACAGAACTCTTAGGAACTAACCCCGCAGCCGCGGGAGTCCCGATTTGAGAGTAATACTGTAATTTGTATATTTCAAGACTTAGGCTTAAAAACATGACCTTAAAGGGTGAAAATTCGAAACAGTCCCCGAACGGCCACGTGGGTGGCACCAACACATCCCACGGGACCAACGTAACTCGTAGGAACTGACCCCGCAGCCGCGGGTCTCCCGGTTTGAGAATACGACCGTAATTTGTGTATTTCTACACTTAAGCAAAACATGGCGTTAAAGGGTGAAAACTCGAAACAGCCCCCGAACGGCCACGTGGGTGGCACCAACACCTCCCACAGGACCAACATAACTCGTAGGAAGTGACCCCGCAGCCGCGGGAGTCCCGGTTTGAAAGTAATACGGTAATTTGTATATTTCAAGACTTAGGCTTAAAAACATGACCGTAAAGGGTGAAAACTCGAAACAGCCCCCGAACGGCCACGTGGGTGGCACCAACACCTCCCACGGGACCAACGTAACACGTAGGAACTGACCCCGCATCCGCGGGTCTCCCGGTTTGAGAATACGACCGTAATTTGCGTATTTCTACAATTAAGCAAACAGGGTGTTAAAGGGTGAAAACTCGAAACAGCCCCCGAACGGCCCCATGGGTGGCACCAACACCTCCCACGGGACCAACATAACTCGTAGGAACTGACCCCGCAGCCGCGGGAGTCCCGGTTTGAAAGTAATACGGTAATTTGTATATTTCAAGACTTAGGCTTAAAAACATGACCTTAAAGGGGGAAAACTCGAAACAGCCCCCGAACGGCCCCGTGGGTGGCACCAACACCTCCCACGGGACCAACATAACTCGTAGGAACTGACCCCGCAGCCGCGGGAGTCCCTGTTTGAGAGTAATACGGTAATTTGTATATTTCAAGACTTAGTCTTAAAAACATGACCGTAAAGGGTGAAAACTCGAAACAGCCCCCGAACGGCCACGTGGGTGGCACCAACACCTCCCACGGGACCAGCGTAACTCGTAGGAACTGACCCGGCAGCCGCGGGTCTCCCGGTTTGAGAATACGACCGTAATTTGTGTATTTCTACACTTAAGCAAAACATGGCGTTAAAGGGTGAAAACTCGAAACAACCCCCGAACGGCCCCGTGGGTGGCACCAACACCTCCCACGGGACAAACATAACTCGTAGGAACTGACCCTGCAGCCGCGGGAGTCCCGGTTTGAAAGTAATACGGTAATTTGTGTATTTTAAGACTTAGGCTTAAAAACATGACCGTAAAGGGTGAAAACTCGAAACAGCCCCCGAACGGCCACGTGGGTGGCACCAACACCTCCCACGGGACCAGCGTAACTCGTAGGAACTGACCCCGCAGCCGCGGGTCTCCCGGTTTGAGAATATGACCGTAATTTGCGTATTTCTACACTTAAGCAAAACATGACCTTAAAGGGTGAAAATTCGAAACAGCCCCCGAACGGCCCCGTGGGTGGCACCAACACCTCCCACGGGACCAACATAACTCGTAGGAACTGACCCCGCAGCCGCGGGAGTCCCGGTTTGAGAGTAATACGGTAATTTGTATATTTTAAGACTTAGTCTTAAAAACATGACCTTAAAGGGTGAAAACTCGAAACATCCCCCGAACGGCCATGTGGGTGGCACCAACACCTCCCACGGGACCAACGTAACTCGTAGGAACTGACCCCGCAGCCGCGGGTCTCCCGGTTTGAGAATACAACCGTAATTTGTGTATTTCTACAGTTAAGCAAAACATGGCGTTAAAGGGTGAAAACTTGAAATAGCCCCCGAACGGCCCCGTGGGTGGCACCAACACCTCCCACGGGACCAAAATAACATGTAGGAACTGACCCCGCAGCCGCGGGAGTCCCGGTTTGAGAGTAATACGGTAATTTGTATATTTCAAGACTTAGGCTTAAAAACATGACCTTAAAGGGTGAAAACTCGAAACAGCCCCCGAACGGCCACGTGGGTGGCACCAACACCTCCCACGGGGCCAGCGTAACTCGTAGGAACTGACCCCGTAGCCGCGGGTCTCACGGTTTGAGAATACGACCGTAATTTGCGTATTTCTACACTAATGCAAAACATGGCGTTAAAGGGTGAAAACTCGAAACAGCCCCCGAACGGCCCCGTGGGTGGCACCAAAACCTCCCACGGGAGCAACGTAACTCGTAGGAACTGACCCCGCAGCCGCGGGACTCCCGGTTTGAGAGTACGAGGGTAATTTGCTTATTTCTAGACTTAGGCTTTAAAACATGACGTTAGAGGGTGAAAACTCAAATTAGCCCCCGAAAGGCCCCGTGGGTGGCCCCAACACCTCCCACGGGACCAACGTAACTCGTAGGGACTGACCCCGCAGCCGCGGGTCTACCGGTTTGAGAGTATGACCGTAATTTGCGTATTTCTACACTTAAGCAAAACATGGCGTTAAAGGGTGAAAACTCGAAACATCCCCCGAACGGCCCTGTGGGTGGCACCAACACCTCCCACGGGACCAACGTAACTCGTAGGGACTGACCCCGCAACCACGGAGTCCCAGTTTGAGAGTAATACGGTAATTTGTATTTTTCAAGACTTAGGCTTAAAAACATGACCTTAAAGGGTGAAAACTCGAAATAGCCCCCGAACGGCCACGTGGGTGGCACCAACACCTCCCACGGGACCAACGTAACTCGTAGGAACTGACCCCGCAGCCACGGGTCTCCCGGTTTGAGAGTATGACCATAATTTGTGTATTTCTACACTTAAGCAAAACATGGCGTTAAAGAGTGAAAACTCGAAACAACCCCCGAACGGCCCTGTGGGTGGCACCAACACCTCCCACGGGACCAACATAACTCATAGGAACTGACCCCGCAGCCGCGGGAATCCCGATTTGAGAGTAATACGGTAATTTGTATATTTCAAGACTTAGGCTTAAAAACATGACGTGAAAGGGTGAAAACTCGAAACAGCCCCCGAACGGCCCCGTGGGTGGCACCAACACCTCCCACGGGACCAACATAACTCATAGGAACTGACCCCGCAGCCGCGGGAGTCCCGGTTTGAGAGTAATACGGTAATTTGTATATTTCAAGACTTAGGCTTAAAAACATGACCTTAAAGGGTGAAAACTCAAAACAGCCCCCGAACGGCCACGTGGGTGGCACCAACACCTCCCACGGGACCAACGTAACTCGTAGGAACTGACCCCGCAGCCGCGGGTCTCCCGGTTTGAGAATACGACCGTAATTTGCGTATCTCTACACTTAAGCAAAACATGGCGTTAATGGGTGAAAACTCGAAACAGCCCCCGAACGGCCCCGTGGGTGGCACCAACACCTCCCACGGGACCAACATAACTCGTAGGAACTGACCCCACAACCGCGGGAATCCCGGTTTGAGAGTAATACGATAATTTGTATATTTCAAGACTTAGGCTTAAACACATGACGTGAAAGGGTGAAAACTCAAAACAGCCCCCGAACGGCCCCGTGGGTGGCAACAACACCTCCCACGGGACCAACATAACTCGTAGGAACTAACCCCGCAGCCGCGGGAGTCCCGGTTTGAGAGTAATACGGTAATTTGTATATTTCAAGACTTAGGCTTAAAAACATGACCTTAAAGGGTGAAAACTCGAAACAGTCCCCGAACGGCCACGTGGGTGGCTCCAACACATCCCACGGGACCAACGTAACTCGTAGGAACTGACCCGCAGCCGCGGGTCTCCCGGTTTGAGAATACGACCGTAATTTGTGTATTTCTACACTTAAGCAAAACATGGCGTTAAAGGGTGAAAACTCGAAACAACCCCCGAACGGCCCCGTGGGTGGCACCAACACCTCCCACGGGACAAACATAACTCGTAGGAAGTGGCCCTGCAGCCGCGGGAGTCCCGGTTTGAAAGTAATACGGTAATTTGTGTATTTTAAGACTTAGGCTTAAAAACATGACCGTAAAGGGTGAAAACTCGAAACAGCCCCCGAACGGCCACGTGGGTGGCACCAACACCTCCCACGGGACCAGCGTAACTCGTAGGAACTGACCCCGCAGCCGCGGGTCTCCCGGTTTGAGAATATGACCGTAATTTGCGTATTTCTACACTTAAGCAAAACATGACCTTAAAGGGTGAAAACTCGAAACAGCCCCCGAACGGCCCCGTGGGTGGCACCAACACCTCCCACGGGACCAACATAACTCGTAGGAACTGACCCCGCAGCCGCGGGAGTCCCGGTTTGAGAGTAATACGGTAATTTGTATATTTTAAGACTTAGTCTTAAAAACATGACCTTAAAGGGTGAAAACTCGAAACATCCCCCGAACGGCCATGTGGGTGGCACCAACACCTCCCACGGGACCAACGTAACTCGTAGGAACTGACCCCGCAGCCGCGGGTCTCCCGGTTTGAGAATACAACCGTAATTTGTGTATTTCTACAGTTAAGCAAAACATGGCGTTAAAGGGTGAAAACTTGAAACAGCCCCCGAACGGTCCCGTGGGTGGCACCAACACCTCCCACGGGACCAAAATAACATGTAGGAACTGACCCCGCAGCCGCGGGAGTCCCGATTTGAGAGTAATACGGTAATTTGTATATTTCAAGACTTAGGCTTAAAAACATGACCTTAAAGGGTGAAAACTCGAAACAGCCCCCGAACGGCCACGTGGGTGGCACCAACACCTCCCACGGGGCCAGCGTAACTCGTAGGAACTGACCCCGCAGCCGCGGGTCTCACGGTTTGAGAATACGACCGTAATTTGCGTATTTCTACACTAATGCAAAACATGGCGTTAAAGGGTGAAAACTCGAAACAGCCCTCGAACGGCCCCGTGGGTGGCACCAAAACCTCCCACGGGACCAACGTAACTCGTAGGAACTGACCCCGCAGCCGCGGGACTCCCGGTTTGAGAGTACGACGGTAATTTGCTTATTTCTAGACTTAGGCTTTAAAACATGACGTTAGAGGGTGAAAACTCAAATTAGCCCCCGAACGGCCCCGTGGGTGGCCCCAACACCTCCCACGGGACCAACGTAACTCGTAGGGACTGACCCCGCAGCCGCGGGTCTCCCGGTTTGAGAGTATGACCGTAATTTGTGTATTTCTACACTTAAGCAAAACATGGCGTTAAAGGGTGAAAACTCGAAACATCCCCCGAACGGCCCTGTGGGTGGCACCAACACCTCCCACGGGACCAACATAACTCGTAGGAACTGACCCCACAGCCGCGGGAGTACCGGTTTGAGAGTAGTACGGTAATTTGTATATTTCAAGACTTAGGCTTAAAAACATGACCTTAAAGGGTGAAAACTCGAAACAGCCCCCGAACGGCCACGTGGGTGGCACCAACACCTCCCACGGGACCAGCTTAACTCGTAGGAACTGACCCCGCAGCCGCGGGTCTCCCGGTTTGAGAATACGATCGTAATTTGTGTATTTCTACACTTAAGCAAAACATGGCGTTAAAGGGTGAAAACTCGAAACAGCCCCCGAACGGCCCCGTGGGTGGCACCAACACCTCCCACGGGACCAACGTAACTCGTAGGGACTGACCCCGCAACCGCGGAGTCCCAGTTTGAGAGTAATACGGTAATTTGTATTTTTCAAGACTTAGGCTTAAAAACATGACCTTAAAGGGTGAAAACTCGAAATAGCCCCCGAACGGCCACGTGGGTGGCACCAACACCTCCCACGGGACCAACGTAACTCGTAGGAACTGACCCCGCAGCCACGGGTCTCCCGGTTTGAGAGTATGACCATAATTTTCGTATTTCTACACTTAAGCAAAACATGGCGTTAAAGGGTGAAAATTCGAAACAACCCCCGAACGGCCCTGTGGGTGGCACCAACACCTCCCACGGGACCAACATAACTCATAGGAACTGACCCCGCAGCCGCGGGAATCCCGATTTGAGAGTAATACGGTAATTTGTATATTTCAAGACTTAGGCTTAAAAACATGACGTGAAAGGGTGAAAACTCGAAACAGCCCCCGAACGGCCCCGTGGGTGGCACCAACACCTCCCACGGGACCAACATAACTCATAGGAACTGACCCCGCAGCCGCGGGAGTCCCGGTTTGAGAGTAATACGGTAATTTGTATATTTCAAGACTTAGGCTTAAAAACATGACCTTAAAGGGTGAAAACTCAAAACAGCCCCCGAACGGCCACGTGGGTGGCACCAACACCTCCCACGGGACCAACGTAACTCGTAGGAACTGACCCCGCAGCCGCGGGTCTCCCGGTTTGAAAATACGACCGTAATTTGCGTATCTCTACACTTAAGCAAAACATGGCGTTAATGGGTGAAAACTCGAAACAGCCCCCGAACGGCCCCGTGGGTGGCACCAACACCTCCCACGGGACCAACATAACTCGTAGGAGCTGACCCTGCAGCCGCGGGAATCCCGGTTTGAGAGTAATACGATAATTTGTATATTTCAAGACTTAGGCTTAAACACATGACGTGAAAGGGTGAAAACTCAAAACAGCCCCCGAACGGCCCCGTGGGTGGCAACAACACCTCCCACGGGACCAACATAACTCGTAGGAACTAACCCCGCAGCCGCGGGAGTCCCGGTTTGAGAGTAATACGGTAATTTGTATATTTCAAGACTTAGGCTTAAAAACATGACCTTAAAGGGTGAAAACTCGAAACAGTCCCCGAACGGCCACGTGGGTGGCTCCAACACATCCCACGGGACCAACGTAACTCGTAGGAACTGACCCCGCAGCCGCGGGTCTCCCGGTTTGAGAATACGACCGTAATTTGTGTATTTCTACACTTAAGCAAAACATGGCGTTAAAGGGTGAAAACTCGAAACAACCCCCGAACGGCCCCGTGGGTGGCACCAACACCTCCCACGGGACAAACATAACTCGTAGGAACTGACCCTGCAGCCGCGGGAGTCCCGGTTTGAAAGTAATACGGTAATTTGTGTATTTTAAGACTTAGGCTTAAAAACATGACCGTAAAGGGTGAAAACTCGAAACAGCCCCCGAACGGCCACGTGGGTGGCACCAACACCTCCCACGGGACCAGCGTAACTCGTAGGAACTGACCCCGCAGCCGCGGGTCTCCCGGTTTGAGAATATGACCGTAATTTGCGTATTTCTACACTTAAGCAAAACATGACCTTAAAGGGTGAAAACTCGAAACAGCCCCCGAACGGCCCCGTGGGTGGCACCAACACCTCCCACGGGACCAACATAACTCGTAGGAACTGACCCCGCAGCCGCGGGAGTCCCGGTTTGAGAGTAATACGGTAATTTGTATATTTTAAGACTTAGTCTTAAAAACATGACCTTAAAGGGTGAAAACTCGAAACATCCCCCGAACGGCCATGTGGGTGGCACCAACACCTCCCACGGGACCAACGTAACTCGTAGGAACTGACCCCGCAGCCGCGGGTCTCCCGGTTTGAGAATACAACCGTAATTTGTGTATTTCTACAGTTAAGCAAAACATGGCGTTAAAGGGTGAAAACTTGAAACAACCCCCGAACGGCCCCGTGGGTGGCACCAACACCTCCCACGGGACCAAAATAACATGTAGGAACTGACCCCGCAGCCGCGGGAGTCCCGGTTTGAGAGTAATACGGTAATTTGTATATTTCAAGACTTAGGCTTAAAAACATGACCTTAAAGGGTGAAAACTCGAAACAGCCCCCGAACGGCCACGTGGGTGGCACCAACACCTCCCACGGGGCCAGCGTAACTCGTAGGAACTGACCCCGCAGCCGCGGGTCTCACGGTTTGAGAATACGACCGTAATTTGCGTATTTCTACACTAATGCAAAACATGGCGTTAAAGGGTGAAAACTCGAAACAGCCCCCGAACGGCCCCGTGGGTGGCACCAAAACCTCCCACGGGACCAACGTAACTCGTAGGAACTGACCCCGCAGCCGCGGGACTCCCGGTTTGAGAGTACGACGGTAATTTGCTTATTTCTAGACTTAGGCTTTAAAACATGACGTTAGAGGGTGAAAACTCAAATTAGCCCCCGAACGGCCCCGTGGGTGGCCCCAACACCTCCCACGGGACCAACGTAACTCGTAGGGACTGACCCCGCAGCCGCGGGTCTCCCGGTTTGAGAGTATGACCGTAATTTGCGTATTTCTACACTTAAGCAAAACATGGCGTTAAAGGGTGAAAACTCGAAACATCCCCCGAACGGCCCTGTGGGTGGCACCAACACCTCCCACGGGACCAACATAACTCGTAGGAACTGACCCCACAGCCGCGGGAGTCCCGGTTTGAGAGTAGTACGGTAATTTGTATATTTCAAGACTTAGGCTTAAAAACATGACCTTAAAGGGTGAAAACTCGAAACAGCCCCCGAACGGCCACGTGGGTGGCACCAACACCTCCCACGGGACCAGCTTAACTCGTAGGAACTGACCCCGCAGCCGCGGGTCTCCCGGTTTGAGAATACGATCGTAATTTGCGTATTTCTACACTTAAGCAAAACATGGCGTTAAAGGGTGAAAACTCGAAACAGCCCCCGAACGGCCCCGTGGGTGGCACCAACACCTCCCACGGGACCAACGTAACTCGTAGGGACTGACCCCGCAACCGCGGAGTCCCAGTTTGAGAGTAATACGGTAATTTGTATTTTTCAAGACTTAGGCTTAAAAACATGACCTTAAAGGGTGAAAACTCGAAATAGCCCCCGAACGGCCACGTGGGTGGCACCAACACCTCCCACGGGACCAACGTAACTCGTAGGAACTGACCCCGCAGCCACGGGTCTCCCGGTTTGAGAGTATGACCATAATTTTTGTATTTCTACACTTAAGCAAAACATGGCGTTAAAGGGTGAAAACTCGAAACAACCCCCGAACGGCCCTGTGGGTGGCACCAACACATCCCACAGGACCAACATAACTCATAGGAACTGACCCCGCAGCCGCGGGAATCCCGATTTGAGAGTAATACGGTAATTTGTATATTTCAAGACTTAGGCTTAAAAACATGACGTGAAAGGGTGAAAACTCGAAACAGCCCCCGAACGGCCCCGTGGGTGGCACCAACACCTCCCACGGGACCAACATAACTCATAGGAACTGACCCCGCAGCCGCGGGAGTCCCGGTTTGAGAGTAATACGGTAATTTGTATATTTCAAGACTTAGGCTTAAAAACATGACCTTAAAGGGTGAAAACTCAAAACAGCCCCCGAACGGCCACGTGGGTGGCACCAACACCTCCCACGGGACCAACGTAACTCGTAGGAACTGACCCCGCAGCCGCGGGTCTCCCGGTTTGAAAATACGACCGTAATTTGCGTATCTCTACACTTAAGCAAAACATGGCGTTAATGGGTGAAAACTCGAAACAGCCCCCGAACGGCCCCGTGGGTGGCACCAACACCTCCCACGGGACCAACATAACTCGTAGGAACTGACCCTGCAGCCGCGGGAATCCCGGTTTGAGAGTAATACGATAATTTGTATATTTCAAGACTTAGGCTTAAACACATGACGTGAAAGGGTGAAAACTCAAAACAGCCCCCGAACGGCCCCGTGGGTGGCAACAACACCTCCCACGGGACCAACATAACTCGTAGGAACTAACCCCGCAGCCGCGGGAGTCCCGGTTTGAGAGTAATACGGTAATTTGTATATTTCAAGACTTAGGCTTAAAAACATGACCTTAAAGGGTGAAAACTCGAAACAGTCCCCAAACGGCCACGTGGGTGGCTCCAACACATCCCACGGGACCAACGTAACTCGTAGGAACTGACCCCGCAGCCGCGGGTCTCCCGGTTTGAGAATACGACCGTAATTTGTGTATTTCTACACTTAAGCAAAACATGGCGTTAAAGGGTGAAAACTCGAAACAACCCCCGAACGGCCCCGTGGGTGGCACCAACACCTCCCACGGGACAAACATAACTCGTAGGAACTGACCCTGTAGCCGCGGGAGTCCCGGTTTGAAAGTAATACGGTAATTTGTGTATTTTAAGACTTAGGCTTAAAAACATGACCGTAAAGGGTGAAAACTCGAAACAGCCCCCGAACGGCCACGTGGGTGGCACCAACACCTCCCACGGGACCAGCGTAACTCGTAGGAACTGACCCCGCAGCCGCGGGTCTCCCGGTTTGAGAATACGACCATAATTTGCGTATTTCTACACTTAAGCAAAACATGGCGTTAAAGGGTGAAAACTCGAAACAGCCCCCGAACGGCCCCGTGGGTGGCACCAACACCTCCCACGGGACCAACATAACTCGTAGGAACTGACCCCGCAGCCGCGGGAGTCCCGGTTTGAAAGTAATACGGTAATTTGTATATTTCAAGACTTAGGCTTAAAAATATGACCTTAAAGGGTGAAAACTCGAAACAGCCCCCGAACGGCCCCTTGGGTGGCACTAACACCTCCGACGGGACCAACATAACTCGTAGGAACTGACCCCGCAGCCGCGGGAATCCCGGTTTGAGAGTAATACGATAATTTGTATATTTCAAGACTTAGGCTTAAAAACATGACGTGAAAGGGTGAAAACTCGAAACAGCCCCCGAACGGCCACGTGGGTGGGACCAACACCTCCCATGGGACCAGCGTAACTCGTAGGAACTGACCCCGCAGCCGCGGGTCTCTCGGTTTGAGAGTAATACGGTAATTTGTATATTTCAAGACTTAGGCTTAAAAACATGACGTGAAAGGGTGAAAACTCGAAACAGCCCCCGAACGGCCCCGTGGGTGGCACCAACACCTCCCACGGGACCAACATAACTCGTAGGAACTGACCCCGTAGCCGCGGGAGTCCCGGTTTGAAAGTAATACGGTAATTTGTGTATTTCAAGACTTAGGCTTAAAAACATGACCTTAAAGGGTGAAAACTCAAAACAGCCCCCGAGCGGCCACGTGGGTGGCACCAACACCTCCCACGGGACCAACGTAACTCGTAGGAACTGACCCCGCAGCCGCGGGTCTCCCGGTTTGAGAGTATGACCGTAATTTCTGTAATTCTACACTTAAGCAAAACATGGCGTTAAAGGGTGAAAACTCGAAACAACCCCCGAACGGCCCCGTGGGTGGCACCAACACCTCCCACGGGACCAACATAACTCGTAGGAACTGACCCCGCAGCCGCGGGAATCCCGGTTTGAGAGTAATACGATAATTTGTATATTTCAAGACTTAGGCTTAAACACATGACGTGAAAGGGTGAAAACTCGAAACAGCCCCCGAACGGCCCTGTGGGTGGCAACAACACCTCCCACGGGACCGACATAACTCGTAGGAACTCACCCTGTAGCCGCGGGAGTCCCGGTTTGAGAGTAATACGGTAATTTGTATATTTCAAGACTTAGGCTTAAAAACATGACCTTAAAGGGTGAAAACTCGAAACAGTCCCCGAACGGCCACGTGGGTGGCTCCAACACATCCCACGGGACCAACGTAACTCGTAGGAACTGACCCCGCAGCCGCGGGTCTCCCGGTTTGAGAATACGACCGTAATTTGTGTATTTCTACACTTAAGCAAAACATGGCGTTAAAGGGTGAAAACTCGAAACAACCCCCGAACGGCCCCGTGGGTGGCACCAACACCTCCCACGGGACAAACATAACTCGTAGGAACTGACCCTGCAGCCGCGGGAGTCCCGGTTTGAAAGTAATACGGTAATTTGTGTATTTTAAGACTTAGGCTTAAAAACATGACCGTAAAGGGTGAAAACTCGAAACAGCCCCCGAACGGCCACGTGGGTGGCACCAACACCTCCCACGGGACCAGCGTAACTCGTAGGAACTGACCCCGCAGCCGCGGGTCTCCCGATTTGAGAATACGACCGTAATTTGCGTATTTCTACACTTAAGCAAAACATGGCGTTAAAGGATGAAAACTCGAAACAGCCCCCGAACGGCCCCGTGGGTGGCACCAACACCTCCCACGGGACCAACATAACTCGTAGGAACTGACCCCGCAGCCGCGGGAGTCCCGGTTTGAAAGTAAAACGGTAATTTGTATATTTCAAGACTTAGGCTTAAAAATATGACCTTAAAGGGTGAAAACTCGAAACAGCCCCCGAACGGCCCCGTGGGTGGCACTAACACCTCCGACGGGACCAACATAACTCGTAGGAACTGACCCCGCAGCCGCGGGAATCCCGGTTTGAGAGTAATACGATAATTTGTATATTTCAAGACTTAGGCTTAAAAACATGACGTGAAAGGGTGAAAACTCGAAACAGCCCCCGAACGGCCACGTGGGTGGGACCAACACCTCCCATGGGACCAGCGTAACTCGTAGGAACTGACCCCGCAGCCGCGGGTCTCTCGGTTTGAGAGTAATACGGTAATTTGTATATTTCAAGACTTAGTCTTAAAAACATGACGTGAAAGGGTGAAAACTCGAAACAGCCCCCGAACGGCCCCGTGGGTGGCACCAACACCTCCCACGGGACCAACATAACTCATAGGAACTGACCCCGCAGTCGCGGGAGTCCCGGTTTGAGAGTAATACGGTAATTTGTATATTTCAAGACTTAGGCTTAAAAACATGACCTTAAAGGGTGAAAACTCAAAACAGCCCCCGAACGGCCACGTGGGTGGCACCAACACCTCCCACGGGACCAACGTAACTCGTAGGAACTGACCCCGCAGCCGCGGGTCTCCCGGTTTGAAAATACGACCGTAATTTGCGTATCTCTACACTTAAGCAAAACATGGCGTTAATGGGTGAAAATTCGAAACAGCCCCCGAACGGCCCCGTGGGTGGCACCAACACCTCCCACGGGACCAACATAACTCGTAGGAACTGACCCCGCAGCCGCGGGAATCCCGGTTTGAGAGTAATACGATAATTTGTATATTTCAAGACTTAGGCTTAAACACATGACGTGAAAGGGTGAAAACTCAAAACAGCCCCCGAACGGCCCCGTGGGTGGCAACAACACCTCCCACGGGACCAACATAACTCGTAGGAACTAACCCCGCAGCCGCGGGAGTCCCGGTTTGAGAGTAATACGGTAATTTGTATATTTCAAGACTTAGGCTTAAAAACATGACCTTAAAGGGTGAAAACTCGAAACAGCCCCCGAACGGCCACGTGGGTGGCTCCAACACATCCCACGGGACCAACGTAACTCGTAGGAACTGACCCCGCAGCCGCGGGTCTCCCGGTTTGAGAATACGACCGTAATTTGTGTATTTCTACACTTAAGCAAAACATGGCGTTAAAGGGTGAAAACTCGAAACAACCCCCGAACGGCCCCGTGGGTGGCACCAACACCTCCCACGGGACAAACATAACTCGTAGGAACTGACCCTGCAGCCGCGGGAGTCCCGGTTTGAAAGTAATACGGTAATTTGTGTATTTTAAGACTTAGGCTTAAAAACATGACCGTAAAGGGTGAAAACTCGAAACAGCCCCCGAACGGCCACGTGGGTGGCACCAACACCTCCCACGGGACCAGCGTAACTTGTAGGAACTGACCCCGCAGCCGCGGGTCTCCTGGTTTGAGAATACGACCGTAATTTGTGTATTTCTACACTTAAGCAAAACATGGCGTTAAAGGGTGAAAACTCGAAACAGCCCCCGAACGGCCCCGTGGGTGGCACCAACACCTCCCACGGGACCAACATAACTCGTAGGAACTGACCCCGCAGCCGCGGGAGTCCCGGTTTGAAAGTAATACGGTAATTTGTATATTTCAAGACTTAGGCTTAAAAATATGACCTTAAAGGGTGAAAACTCGAAACAGCCCCCGAACGGCCCCGTGGGTGGCACTAACACCTCCGACGGGACCAACATAACTCGTAGGAACTGACCCCGCAGCCGCGGGAATCCCGGTTTGAGAGTAATACGATAATTTGTATATTTCAAGACTTAGGCTTAAAAACATGACGTGAAAGGGTGAAAACTCGAAACAGCCCCCGAACGGCCACGTGGGTGGGACCAACACCTCCCATGGGACCAGCGTAACTCGTAGGAACTGACCCCGCAGCCGCGGGTCTCTCGGTTTGAGAGTAATACGGTAATTTGTATATTTCAAGACATAGGCTTAAAAACATGACGTGAAAGGGTGAAAACTCGAAACAGCCCCCGAACGGCCCCGTGGGTGGCACCAACACCTCCCACGGGACCAACATAACTCGTAGGAACTGACCCCGTAGCCGCGGGAGTCCCGGTTTGAAAGTAATACGGTAATTTGTGTATTTCAAGACTTAGGCTTAAAAACATGACCTTAAAGGGTGAAAACTCGAAACAGCCCCCGAGCGGCCACGTGGGTGGCACCAACACCTCCCACGGGACCAACGTAACTCGTAGGAACTGACCCCGCAGCCGCGGGTCTCCCGGTTTGAGAGTATGACCGTAATTTCTGTAATTCTACA
This sequence comes from Sambucus nigra, assembly GCA_949130495.1. NCBI lineage: Eukaryota > Viridiplantae > Streptophyta > Magnoliopsida > Dipsacales > Adoxaceae > Sambucus > Sambucus nigra. The sequence goes on along the minus strand of OX422220.1, from coordinate 379,993,687 downwards.
CTTAAGCAAAACATGGCGTTAAAGGGTGAAAACTCGAAACAACCCCCGAACGGCCCCGTGGGTGGCACCAACACCTCCCACGGGACCAACATAACTCGTAGGAACTGACCCCGCAGCCGCGGGAATCCCGGTTTGAGAGTAATACGATAATTTGTATATTTCAAGACTTAGGCTTAAACACATGACGTGAAAGGGTGAAAACTCGAAACAGCCCCCGAACGGCCCCGTGGGTGGCAACAACACCTCCCACGGGACCGACATAACTCGTAGGAACTCACCCTGCAGCCGCGGGAGTCCCGGTTTGAGAGTAATACGGTAATTTGTATATTTCAAGACTTAGGCTTAAAAATATGACCTTAAAGGGTGAAAACTCGAAACAGCCCCCGAACGGCCCCGTGGGTGGCACTAACACCTCCGACGGGACCAACATAACTCGTAGGAACTGACCCCGCAGCCGCGGGAATCCCGGTTTGAGAGTAATACGATAATTTGTATATTTCAAGACTTAGGCTTAAAAACATGACGTGAAAGGGTGAAAACTCGAAACAGCCCCCGAACGGCCACGTGGGTGGGACCAACACCTCCCATGGGACCAGCGTAACTCGTAGGAACTGACCCCGCAGCCGCGGGTCTCTCGGTTTGAGAGTAATACGGTAATTTGTATATTTCAAGACTTAGTCTTAAAAACATGACGTGAAAGGGTGAAAACTCGAAACAGCCCCCGAATGGCCCCGTGGGTGGCACCAACACCTCCCACGGGACCAACATAACTCATAGGAACTGACCCCGCAGCCGCGGGAGTCCCGGTTTGAGAGTAATACGGTAATTTGTATATTTCAAGACTTAGGCTTAAAAACATGACGTGAAAGGGTGAAAACTCGAAACAGCCCCCGAACGGCCACGTGGGTGGGACCAACACCTCCCATGGGACCAGCGTAACTCGTAGGAACTGACCCCGCAGCCGCGGGTCTCTCGGTTTGAGAGTAATACGGTAATTTGTATATTTCAAGACTTAGTCTTAAAAACATGACGTGAAAGGGTGAAAACTCGAAACAGCCCCCGAACGGCCCCGTGGGTGGCACCAACACCTCCCACGGGACCAACATAACTCATAGGAACTGACCCCGCAGCCGCGGGAGTCCCGGTTTGAGAGTAATACGGTAATTTGTATATTTCAAGACTTAGGCTTAAAAACATGACCTTAAAGGGTGAAAACTCAAAACAGCCCCCGAACGGCCACGTGGGTGGCACCAACACCTCCCACGGGACCAACGTAACTCGTAGGAACTGACCCCGCAGCCGCGGGTCTCCCGGTTTGAAAATACGACCGTAATTTGCGTATCTCTACACTTAAGCAAAACATGGCGTTAATGGGTGAAAACTCGAAACAGCCCCCGAACGGCCCCGTGGGTGGCACCAACACCTCCCACGGGACCAACATAACTCGTAGGAACTGACCCCGCAGCCGCGGGAATCCCGGTTTGAGAGTAATACGATAATTTGTATATTTCAAGACTTAGGCTTAAACACATGACGTGAAAGGGTGAAAACTCAAAACAGCCCCCGAACGGCCCCGTGGGTGGCAACAACACCTCCCACGGGACCAACATAACTCGTAGGAACTAACCCCGCAGCCGCGGGAGTCCCGGTTTGAGAGTAATACGGTAATTTGTTTATTTCAAGACTTAGGCTTAAAAACATGACCTTAAAGGGTGAAAACTCGAAACAGTCCCCGAACGGCCACGTGGGTGGCTCCAACACATCCCACGGGACCAACGTAACTCGTAGGAACTGACCCCGCAGCCGCGGGTCTCCCGGTTTGAGAATACGACCGTAATTTGTGTATTTCTACACTTAAGCAAAACATGGCGTTAAAGGGTGAAAACTCGAAACAACCCCCGAACGGCCCCGTGGGTGGCACCAACACCTCCCACGGGACAAACATAACTCGTAGGAACTGACCCTGCAGCCGCGGGAGTCCCGGTTTGAAAGTAATACGGTAATTTGTGTATTTTAAGACTTAGGCTTAAAAACATGACCGTAAAGGGTGAAAACTCGAAACAGCCCCCGAACGGCCACGTGGGTGGCACCAACACCTCCCACGGGACCAGCGTAACTCGTAGGAACTGACCCCGCAGCCGCGGGTCTCCCGGTTTGAGAATACGACCGTAATTTGCGTATTTCTACACTTAAGCAAAACATGGCGTTAAAGGGTGAAAACTCGAAACAGCCCCCGAACGGCCCCGTGGGTGGCACCAACACCTCCCACGGGACCAACATAACTCGTAGGAACTGACCCCGCAGCCGCGGGAGTCCCGGTTTGAAAGTAATACGGTAATTTATATATTTCAAGACTTAGGCTTAAAAATATGACCTTAAAGGGTGAAAACTCGAAACAGCCCCCGAACGGCCCCGTGGGTGGCACTAACACCTCCGACGGGACCAACATAACTCGTAGGAAGTGACCCCGCAGCCGCGGGAATCCCGGTTTGAGAGTAATACGATAATTTGTATATTTCAAGACTTAGGCTTAAAAACATGACGTGAAAGGGTGAAAACTCGAAACAGCCCCCGAACGGCCACGTGGGTGGGACCAACACCTCCCATGGGACCAGCGTAACTCGTAGGAACTGACCCCGCAGCCGCGGGTCTCTCGGTTTGAGAGTAATACGGTAATTTGTATATTTCAAGACATAGGCTTAAAAACATGACGTGAAAGGGTGAAAACTCGAAACAGCCCCCGAACGGCCCCGTGGGTGGCACCAACACCTCCCACGGGACCAACATAACTCGTAGGAACTGACCCCGTAGCCGCGGGAGTCCCGGTTTGAAAGTAATACGGTAATTTGTGTATTTCAAGACTTAGGCTTAAAAACATGACCTTAAAGGGTGAAAACTCGAAACAGCCCCCGAGCGGCCACGTGGGTGGCACCAACACCTCCCACGGGACCAACGTAACTCGTAGGAACTGACCCCGCAGCCGCGGGTCTCCCGGTTTGAGAGTATGACCGTAATTTCTGTAATTCTACACTTAAGCAAAACATGGCGTTAAAGGGTGAAAACTCGAAACAACCCCCGAACGGCCCCGTGGGTGGCACCAACACCTCCCACGGGACCAACATAACTCGTAGGAACTGACCCCGCAGCCGCGGGAATCCCGGTTTGAGAGTAATACGATAATTTGTATATTTCAAGACTTAGGCTTAAACACATGACGTGAAAGGGTGAAAACTCGAAACAGCCCCCGAACGGCCCCGTGGGTGGCAACAACACCTCCCACGGGACCGACATAACTCGTAGGAACTCACCCTGCAGCCGCGGGAGTCCCGGTTTGAGAGTAATACGGTAATTTGTATATTTCAAGACTTAGGCTTAAAAATATGACCTTAAAGGGTGAAAACTCGAAACAGCCCCCGAACGGCCCCGTGGGTGGCACTAACACCTCCGACGGGACCAACATAACTCGTAGGAACTGACCCCGCAGCCGCGGGAATCCCGGTTTGAGAGTAATACGATAATTTGTATATTTCAAGACTTAGGCTTAAAAACATGACGTGAAAGGGTGAAAACTCGAAACAGCCCCCGAACGGCCACGTGGGTGGGACCAACACCTCCCATGGGACCAGCGTAACTCGTAGGAACTGACCCCGCAGCCGCGGGTCTCTCGGTTTGAGAGTAATACGGTAATTTGTATATTTCAAGACTTAGTCTTAAAAACATGACGTGAAAGGGTGAAAACTCGAAACAGCCCCCGAACGGCCCCGTGGGTGGCACCAACACCTCCCACGGGACCAACATAACTCATAGGAACTGACCCCGCAGCCGCGGGAGTCCCGGTTTGAGAGTAATACGGTAATTTGTATATTTCAAGACTTAGGCTTAAAAACATGACGTGAAAGGGTGAAAACTCGAAACAGCCCCCGAACGGCCACGTGGGTGGGACCAACACCTCCCATGGGACCAGCGTAACTCGTAGGAACTGACCCCGCAGCCGCGGGTCTCTCGGTTTGAGAGTAATACGGTAATTTGTATATTTCAAGACTTAGTCTTAAAAACATGACGTGAAAGGGTGAAAACTCGAAACAGCCCCCGAACGGCCCCGTGGGTGGCACCAACACCTCCCACGGGACCAACATAACTCATAGGAACTGACCCCGTAGCCGCGGGAGTCCCGGTTTGAGAGTAATACGGTAATTTGTATATTTCAAGACTTAGGCTTAAAAACATGACCTTAAAGGGTGAAAACTCAAAACAGCCCCCGAACGGCCACGTGGGTGGCACCAACACCTCCCACGGGACCAACGTAACTCGTAGGAACTGACCCCGCAGCCGCGGGTCTCTCGGTTTGAAAATACGACCGTAATTTGCGTATCTCTACACTTAAGCAAAACATGGCGTTAATGGGTGAAAACTCGAAACAGCCCCCGAACGGCCCCGTGGGTGGCACCAACACCTCCCACGGGACCAACATAACTCGTAGGAACTGACCCCGCAGCCGCGGGAATCCCGGTTTGAGAGTAATACGATAATTTGTATATTTCAAGACTTAGGCTTAAACACATGACGTGAAAGGGTGAAAACTCAAAACAGCCCCCGAACGGCCCCGTGGGTGGCAACAACACCTCCCACGGGACCAACATAACTCGTAGGAACTAACCCCGCAGCCGCGGGAGTCCCGGTTTGAGAGTAATACGGTAATTTGTTTATTTCAAGACTTAGGCTTAAAAACATGACCTTAAAGGGTGAAAACTCGAAACAGTCCCCGAACGGCCACGTGGGTGGCTCCAACACATCCCACGGGACCAACGTAACTCGTAGGAACTGACCCCGCAGCCGCGGGTCTCCCGGTTTGAGAATACGACCGTAATTTGTGTATTTCTACACTTAAGCAAAACATGGCGTTAAAGGGTGAAAACTCGAAACAACCCCCGAACGGCCCCGTGGGTGGCACCAACACCTCCCACGGGACAAACATAACTCGTAGGAACTGACCCTGCAGCCGCGGGAGTCCCGGTTTGAAAGTAATACGGTAATTTGTGTATTTTAAGACTTAGGCTTAAAAACATGACCGTAAAGGGTGAAAACTCGAAACAGCCCCCGAACGGCCACGTGGGTGGCACCAACACCTCCCACGGGACCAGCGTAACTCGTAGGAACTGACCCCGCAGCCGCGGGTCTCCCGGTTTGAGAATACGACCGTAATTTGCGTATTTCTACACTTAAGCAAAACATGGCGTTAAAGGGTGAAAACTCGAAACAGCCCCCGAACGGCCCCGTGGGTGGCACCAACACCTCCCACGGGACCAACATAACTCGTAGGAACTGACCCCGCAGCCGCGGGAGTCCCGGTTTGAAAGTAATACGGTAATTTATATATTTCAAGACTTAGGCTTAAAAATATGACCTTAAAGGGTGAAAACTCGAAACAGCCCCCGAACGGCCCCGTGGGTGGCACTAACACCTCCGACGGGACCAACATAACTCGTAGGAAGTGACCCCGCAGCCGCGGGAATCCCGGTTTGAGAGTAATACGATAATTTGTATATTTCAAGACTTAGGCTTAAAAACATGACGTGAAAGGGTGAAAACTCGAAACAGCCCCCGAACGGCCACGTGGGTGGGACCAACACCTCCCATGGGACCAGCGTAACTCGTAGGAACTGACCCCGCAGCCGCGGGTCTCTCGGTTTGAGAGTAATACGGTAATTTGTATATTTCAAGACATAGGCTTAAAAACATGACGTGAAAGGGTGAAAACTCGAAACAGCCCCCGAACGGCCCCGTGGGTGGCACCAACACCTCCCACGGGACCAACATAACTCGTAGGAACTGACCCCGTAGCCGCGGGAGTCCCGGTTTGAAAGTAATACGGTAATTTGTGTATTTCAAGACTTAGGCTTAAAAACATGACCTTAAAGGGTGAAAACTCGAAACAGCCCCCGAGCGGCCACGTGGGTGGCACCAACACCTCCCACGGGACCAACGTAACTCGTAGGAACTGACCCCGCAGCCGCGGGTCTCCCGGTTTGAGAGTATGACCGTAATTTCTGTAATTCTACACTTAAGCAAAACATGGCGTTAAAGGGTGAAAACTCGAAACAACCCCCGAACGGCCCCGTGGGTGGCACCAACACCTCCCACGGGACCAACATAACTCGTAGGAACTGACCCCGCAGCCGCGGGAATCCCGGTTTGAGAGTAATACGATAATTTGTATATTTCAAGACTTAGGCTTAAACACATGACGTGAAAGGGTGAAAACTCGAAACAGCCCCCGAACGGCCCCGTGGGTGGCAACAACACCTCCCACGGGACCGACATAACTCGTAGGAACTCACCCTGCAGCCGCGGGAGTCCCGGTTTGAGAGTAATACGGTAATTTGTATATTTCAAGACTTAGGCTTAAAAACGTGACCTTAAAGGGTGAAAACTCGAAACAGTCCCCGAACGGCCACGTGGGTGGCACCAACACATCCCACGGGACCAACGTAACTCGTAGGAACTGACCCCGCAGCCGCGGGTCTCCCGGTTTGAGAATACGACCGTAATTTGTGTATTTCTACACTTAAGCAAAACATGGCGTTAAAGGGTGAAAACTCGAAACAACCCCCGAACGGCCCCGTGGGTGGCACCAACACCTCCCACGGGACCAACATAACTCGTAGGAACTGACCCCGCAGCCGCGGGAGTCCCGGTTTGAAAGTAATACGGTAATTTGTGTATTTCAAGACTTTGGCTTAAAAACATGACCGTAAAGGGTGAAAACTCGAAACAGCCCCCGAACGGCCACGTGGGTGGCACCAACACCTCCCACGGGACCAGCGTAACTCGTAGGAACTGAGCCCGCAGCCGCGGGTCTCCCGGTTTGAGAATACGACCGTAATTTGCGTATTTCTACACTTAAGCAAAACATGGCGTTAAAGGGTGAAAACTCGAAACAGCCCCCGAACGGCCCCGTGGGTGGCACCAACACCTCCCACGGGACCAACATAACTCGTAGGAACTGACCCCGCAGCCGCGGGAGTCCCGGTTTGAAAGTAATACGGTAATTTGTATATTTCAAGACTTAGGCTTAAAAATATGACCTTAAAGGGTGAAAACTCGAAACAGCCCTCGAACGGCCCTGTGGGTGGCACTAACACCTCCGACGGGACCAACATAACTCGTAGGAAGTGACCCCGCAGCCGCGGGAATCCCGGTTTGAGAGTAATACGATAATTTGTATATTTCAAGACTTAGGCTTAAAAACATGACGTGAAAGGGTGAAAACTCGAAACAGCCACCGAACGGCCACGTGGGTGGGACCAACACCTCCCACGGGACCAGCGTAACTCGTAGGAACTGACCCCGCAGCCGCGGGTCTCCCGGTTTGAGAGTAATACGGTAATTTGTATATTTCAAGACTTAGGCTTAAAAACATGACGTGAAAGGGTGAAAACTCGAAACAGCCCCCGAACGGCCCCGTGGGTGGCACCAACACCTCCCACGGGACCAACATAACTCGTAGGAACTGACCCCGCAGCCGCGGGAGTCCCGGTTTGAGAGTAATACGGTAATTTGCATATTTCAAGACTTAGGCTTAAAAACATGACCTTAAAGGGTGAAAACTCGAAACAGCCCCCGAACGGCCCTGTGGGTGGCACCAACACCTCCCACGGGACCAACATAACACGTAGGAACTGACCCCGCAGCCGCGAGAGTCCCGGTTTGAGAGTAATAGGGTAATTTGTATATTTCAAGACTTAGGCTTAAAAACATGACCTTAAAGGGTGAAAACTCGAAACAGCCCCGGAACGGCCACGTGGGTGGCACCAACACCTCCCACGGGACCAGCGTAACTCATAGGAACTGACCCCGCAGCCGCGGGTCTCACGGTTTGAGAATACGACCGTAATTTGCGTATTTTTACACTTATGCAAAACATGGCGTTAAAGGGTGAAAACTCAAAACAGCCCTCGAACGGCCCCGTGGGTGGCACCAACACCTCCCATGGGACCAACATAACTCGTAGGAATTGACCCCGCAGCCGCGGGAGTCCCGGTTTGAGAGTAATACGGTAATTTGTATATTTCAAGACTTAGGCGTAAAAACATGACCTTAAAGGGTGAAAACTTGAAACAGCCCACGAACGGCCACGTGGGTGGCACCAACACCTCCCACGGGACTAGCGTAACTCGTAGGAACTGACCCCGCAGCCGCGGGTCTACCGGTTTGAGAATACGACCATAATTTGCATATTTCTACACTTAAGCAAAACATGGCGTTAAAGGGTGAAAACTCGAAAGAGCCCCCGAACGGCCCCGTGGGTGGCACCAACACCTCCCACGGGACCAACATAACTCGTAGGAACTGACCCCGCAGCCGCGGGAGTCCCGGTTTGAGAGTAATACGGTAATTTGTATATTTCAAGACTTAGGCTTAAAAACATGACCTTAAAGGTTAAAACTCGAAACTGCCCCCGAACGGCCCCGTGGGTGGCACTAACACCTCCGACGGGACCAACATAACTCGTAGGAACTGACCCCGCAGCCGCGGGAATCCCGATTTGAGAGTAATACGATAATTTGTATTTTTCAAGACTTAGGCTTAAAAACATGACCTTAAATGGTGAAAACTCGAAACAGCCGTCGAACGGCCCCGTGGGTGGCACCAACACCTCCCACGGGACCAACATAACTCGTAGGAACTGACCTCGCAGCCGCGGGAGTCCCGGTTTGAAAGTAATACGGTAATTTGTATATTTCAAGACTTAGGCTTAAAAACAAGACGTGAAAGGCTGAAAACTCGAAACAGCACCCGAACGGCCACGTGGGTGGGACCAACACCTCCCACGGGACCAGCGTAACTCGTAGGAACTGACCCCGCAGCCGTGGGTCTCCCGGTTTGAGAATACGACCGTAATTTGCGTATTTCTACACTTAAGCAAAACATGGCGTTAAAGGGTGAAAACTCGAAACAGCCCCCGAACGGCCGCGTGGGTGGCACCAACACCTCCCACGGGACCAACGTATCTCGTAGGAACTGGCCCCGCAGCCGCGGGACTCCCGGTTTGAGAGTACGACGGTAATTTGCTTATTTCTAGACTTAGGCTTACAAAAAAGACGTTAGAGGGTGAAAACTCAAAACAGCCCCCGAACGGCCCCGTGGGTGGCACCAACACCTCCCACGGGACCAACGTAACTCGTAGGGACTGACCCCACAGCCGCGGGAGTCCCAATTTGAGAGTAATACGGTAATTTGTATTTTTCAAGACTTAGGCTTAAAAACATGACCTTAAAGGGTGAAAACTCGAAACAGCCGTCGAACGGCCCCGTGGGTGGCACCAACACCTCCCACGGGACCAACATAACTCGTAGGAACTGACCTCGCAGCCGCGGGAGTCCCGGTTTGAAAGTAATACGGTAATTTGTATATTTCAAGACTTAGGCTTAAAAACATGACCGTAAAGGGTGAAAACTCGAAACAGCCCCCGAACGGCCACGTGGGTGGCACCAACACCTCCCACGGGACCAGCGTAACTCATAGGAACTGACCCCGCAGCCGCGGGTCTCCCGGTTTGAGAATACGACCATAATTTGTGTATTTCTACACTTAATCTAAACATGGCGTTAAAGGTTGAAAACTCGAAACAGCTCCCGAACGGCCCCGTGGGTGGCACCAACACCTCCCACGGGACCAACATAACTCGTAGGAACTGACCCCGCAGCCGCGGGAGTCCCGGTTTGAAAGTAATACGGTAATTTTTATATTTCAAGACTTAGGCTTAAAAATATGACCTTAAAGGGTGAAAACTCGAAACAGCCCCCGAACGGCCCCGTGGGTGGCACTAACACCTCCGACGGGACCAACATAACTCGTAGGAACTGACCCCGCAGCCGCGGGAATCACGGTTTGAGAGTAATACGATAATTTGTATATTTCAAGACTTAGGCTTAAAAACATGACGTGAAAGGGTGAAAACTCGAAACAGCCCCCGAACGGCCACGTGGGTGGGACCAACACCTCCCATGGGACCAGCGTAACTCGTAGGAACTGACCCCGCAGCCGCGGGTCTCTCGGTTTGAGAGTAATACGGTAATTTGTATATTTCAAGACATAGGCTTAAAAACATGACGTGAAAGGGTGAAAACTCGAAACAGCCCCCGAACGGCCCCGTGGGTGGCACCAACACCTCCCACGGGACCAACATAACTCGTAGGAACTGACCCCGTAGCCGCGGGAGTCCCGGTTTGAAAGTAATACGGTAATTTGTGTATTTCAAGACTTAGGCTTAAAAACATGACCTTAAAGGGTGAAAACTCGAAACAGCCCCCGAGCGGCCACGTGGGTGGCACCAACACCTCCCACGGGACCAACGTAACTCGTAGGAACTGACCCCGCAGCCGCGGGTCTCCCGGTTTGAGAGTATGACCGTAATTTCTGTAATTCTACACTTAAGCAAAACATGGCGTTAAAGGGTGAAAACTCGAAACAACCCCCGAACGGCCCCGTGGGTGGCACCAACACCTCCCACGGGACCAACATAACTCGTAGGAACTGACCCCGCAGCCGCGGGAATCCCGGTTTGAGAGTAATACGATAATTTGTATATTTCAAGACTTAGGCTTAAACACATGACGTGAAAGGGTGAAAACTCGAAACAGCCCCCGAACGGCCCCGTGGGTGGCAACAACACCTCCCACGGGACCGACATAACTCGTAGGAACTCACCCTGCAGCCGCGGGAGTCCCGGTTTGAGAGTAATACGGTAATTTGTATATTTCAAGACTTAGGCTTAAAAATATGACCTTAAAGGGTGAAAACTCGAAACAGCCCCCGAACGGCCCCGTGGGTGGCACTAACACCTCCGACGGGACCAACATAACTCGTAGGAACTGACCCCGCAGCCGCGGGAATCCCGGTTTGAGAGTAATACGATAATTTGTATATTTCAAGACTTAGGCTTAAAAACATGACGTGAAAGGGTGAAAACTCGAAACAGCCCCCGAACGGCCACGTGGGTGGGACCAACACCTCCCATGGGACCAGCGTAACTCGTAGGAACTGACCCCGCAGCCGCGGGTCTCTCGGTTTGAGAGTAATACGGTAATTTGTATATTTCAAGACTTAGTCTTAAAAACATGACGTGAAAGGGTGAAAACTCGAAACAGCCCCCGAACGGCCCCGTGGGTGGCACCAACACCTCCCACGGGACCAACATAACTCATAGGAACTGACCCCGCAGCCGCGGGAGTCCCGGTTTGAGAGTAATACGGTAATTTGTATATTTCAAGACTTAGGCTTAAAAACATGACGTGAAAGGGTGAAAACTCGAAACAGCCCCCGAACGGCCACGTGGGTGGGACCAACACCTCCCATGGGACCAGCGTAACTCGTAGGAACTGACCCCGCAGCCGCGGGTCTCTCGGTTTGAGAGTAATACGGTAATTTGTATATTTCAAGACTTAGTCTTAAAAACATGACGTGAAAGGGTGAAAACTCGAAACAGCCCCCGAACGGCCCCGTGGGTGGCACCAACACCTCCCACGGGACCAACATAACTCATAGGAACTGACCCCGCAGCCGCGGGAGTCCCGGTTTGAGAGTAATACGGTAATTTGTATATTTCAAGACTTAGGCTTAAAAACATGACCTTAAAGGGTGAAAACTCAAAACAGCCCCCGAACGGCCACGTGGGTGGCACCAACACCTCCCACGGGACCAACGTAACTCGTAGGAACTGACCCCGCAGCCGCGGGTCTCCCGGTTTGAAAATACGACCGTAATTTGCGTATCTCTACACTTAAGCAAAACATGGCGTTAATGGGTGAAAACTCGAAACAGCCCCCGAACGGCCCCGTGGGTGGCACCAACACCTCCCACGGGACCAACATAACTCGTAGGAACTGACCCCGCAGCCGCGGGAATCCCGGTTTGAGAGTAATACGATAATTTGTATATTTCAAGACTTAGGCTTAAACACATGACGTGAAAGGGTGAAAACTCAAAACAGCCCCCGAACGGCCCCGTGGGTGGCAACAACACCTCCCACGGGACCAACATAACTCGTAGGAACTAACCCCGCAGCCGCGGGAGTCCCGGTTTGAGAGTAATACGGTAATTTGTTTATTTCAAGACTTAGGCTTAAAAACATGACCTTAAAGGGTGAAAACTCGAAACAGTCCCCGAACGGCCACGTGGGTGGCTCCAACACATCCCACGGGACCAACGTAACTCGTAGGAACTGACCCCGCAGCCGCGGGTCTCCCGGTTTGAGAATACGACCGTAATTTGTGTATTTCTACACTTAAGCAAAACATGGCGTTAAAGGGTGAAAACTCGAAACAACCCCCGAACGGCCCCGTGGGTGGCACCAACACCTCCCACGGGACAAACATAACTCGTAGGAACTGACCCTGCAGCCGCGGGAGTCCCGGTTTGAAAGTAATACGGTAATTTGTGTATTTTAAGACTTAGGCTTAAAAACATGACCGTAAAGGGTGAAAACTCGAAACAGCCCCCGAACGGCCACGTGGGTGGCACCAACACCTCCCACGGGACCAGCGTAACTCGTAGGAACTGACCCCGCAGCCGCGGGTCTCCCGGTTTGAGAATACGACCGTAATTTGCGTATTTCTACACTTAAGCAAAACATGGCGTTAAAGGGTGAAAACTCGAAACAGCCCCCGAACGGCCCCGTGGGTGGCACCAACACCTCCCACGGGACCAACATAACTCGTAGGAACTGACCCCGCAGCCGCGGGAGTCCCGGTTTGAAAGTAATACGGTAATTTATATATTTCAAGACTTAGGCTTAAAAATATGACCTTAAAGGGTGAAAACTCGAAACAGCCCCCGAACGGCCCCGTGGGTGGCACTAACACCTCCGACGGGACCAACATAACTCGTAGGAAGTGACCCCGCAGCCGCGGGAATCCCGGTTTGAGAGTAATACGATAATTTGTATATTTCAAGACTTAGGCTTAAAAACATGACGTGAAAGGGTGAAAACTCGAAACAGCCCCCGAACGGCCACGTGGGTGGGACCAACACCTCCCATGGGACCAGCGTAACTCGTAGGAACTGACCCCGCAGCCGCGGGTCTCTCGGTTTGAGAGTAATACGGTAATTTGTATATTTCAAGACATAGGCTTAAAAACATGACGTGAAAGGGTGAAAACTCGAAACAGCCCCCGAACGGCCCCGTGGGTGGCACCAACACCTCCCACGGGACCAACATAACTCGTAGGAACTGACCCCGTAGCCGCGGGAGTCCCGGTTTGAAAGTAATACGGTAATTTGTGTATTTCAAGACTTAGGCTTAAAAACATGACCTTAAAGGGTGAAAACTCGAAACAGCCCCCGAGCGGCCACGTGGGTGGCACCAACACCTCCCACGGGACCAACGTAACTCGTAGGAACTGACCCCGCAGCCGCGGGTCTCCCGGTTTGAGAGTATGACCGTAATTTCTGTAATTCTACACTTAAGCAAAACATGGCGTTAAAGGGTGAAAACTCGAAACAACCCCCGAACGGCCCCGTGGGTGGCACCAACACCTCCCACGGGACCAACATAACTCGTAGGAACTGACCCCGCAGCCGCGGGAATCCCGGTTTGAGAGTAATACGATAATTTGTATATTTCAAGACTTAGGCTTAAACACATGACGTGAAAGGGTGAAAACTCGAAACAGCCCCCGAACGGCCCCGTGGGTGGCAACAACACCTCCCACGGGACCGACATAACTCGTAGGAACTCACCCTGCAGCCGCGGGAGTCCCGGTTTGAGAGTAATACGGTAATTTGTATATTTCAAGACTTAGGCTTAAAAATATGACCTTAAAGGGTGAAAACTCGAAACAGCCCCCGAACGGCCCCGTGGGTGGCACTAACACCTCCGACGGGACCAACATAACTCGTAGGAACTGACCCCGCAGCCGCGGGAATCCCGGTTTGAGAGTAATACGATAATTTGTATATTTCAAGACTTAGGCTTAAAAACATGACGTGAAAGGGTGAAAACTCGAAACAGCCCCCGAACGGCCACGTGGGTGGGACCAACACCTCCCATGGGACCAGCGTAACTCGTAGGAACTGACCCCGCAGCCGCGGGTCTCTCGGTTTGAGAGTAATACGGTAATTTGTATATTTCAAGACTTAGTCTTAAAAACATGACGTGAAAGGGTGAAAACTCGAAACAGCCCCCGAACGGCCCCGTGGGTGGCACCAACACCTCCCACGGGACCAACATAACTCATAGGAACTGACCCCGCAGCCGCGGGAGTCCCGGTTTGAGAGTAATACGGTAATTTGTATATTTCAAGACTTAGGCTTAAAAACATGACGTGAAAGGGTGAAAACTCGAAACAGCCCCCGAACGGCCACGTGGGTGGGACCAACACCTCCCATGGGACCAGCGTAACTCGTAGGAACTGACCCCGCAGCCGCGGGTCTCCCGGTTTGAGAATACGACCGTAATTTGTGTATTTCTACACTTAAGCAAAACATGGCGTTAAAGGGTGAAAACTCGAAACAACCCCCGAACGGCCCCGTGGGTGGCACCAACACCTCCCACGGGACAAACATAACTCGTAGGAACTGACCCTGCAGCCGCGGGAGTCCCGGTTTGAAAGTAATACGGTAATTTGTGTATTTTAAGACTTAGGCTTAAAAACATGACCGTAAAGGGTGAAAACTCGAAACAGCCCCCGAACGGCCACGTGGGTGGCACCAACACCTCCCACGGGACCAGCGTAACTCGTAGGAACTGACCCCGCAGCCGCGGGTCTCCCGGTTTGAGAATACGACCGTAATTTGCGTATTTCTACACTTAAGCAAAACATGGCGTTAAAGGGTGAAAACTCGAAACAGCCCCCGAACGGCCCCGTGGGTGGCACCAACACCTCCCACGGGACCAACATAACTCGTAGGAACTGACCCCGCAGCCGCGGGAGTCCCGGTTTGAAAGTAATACGGTAATTTATATATTTCAAGACTTAGGCTTAAAAATATGACCTTAAAGGGTGAAAACTCGAAACAGCCCCCGAACGGCCCCGTGGGTGGCACTAACACCTCCGACGGGACCAACATAACTCGTAGGAAGTGACCCCGCAGCCGCCGGGAATCCCGGTTTGAGAGTAATACGATAATTTGTATATTTCAAGACTTAGGCTTAAAAACATGACGTGAAAGGGTGAAAACTCGAAACAGCCCCCGAACGGCCACGTGGGTGGGACCAACACCTCCCATGGGACCAGCGTAACTCGTAGGAACTGACCCCGCAGCGCGGGTCTCTCGGTTTGAGAGTAATACGGTAATTTGTATATTTCAAGACATAGGCTTAAAAACATGACGTGAAAGGGTGAAAACTCGAAACAGCCCCCGAACGGCCCCGTGGGTGGCACCAACACCTCCCACGGGACCAACATAACTCGTAGGAACTGACCCCGTAGCCGCGGGAGTCCCGGTTTGAAAGTAATACGGTAATTTGTGTATTTCAAGACTTAGGCTTAAAAACATGACCTTAAAGGGTGAAAACTCGAAACAGCCCCCGAGCGGCCACGTGGGTGGCACCAACACCTCCCACGGGACCAACGTAACTCGTAGGAACTGACCCCGCAGCCGCGGGTCTCCCGGTTTGAGAGTATGATCGTAATTTCTGTAATTCTACACTTAAGCAAAACATGGCGTTAAAGGGTGAAAACTCGAAACAACCCCCGAACGGCCCCGTGGGTGGCACCAACACCTCCACGGGACCAACATAACTCGTAGGAACTGACCCCGCAGCCGCGGGAATCCCGGTTTGAGAGTAATACGATAATTTGTATATTTCAAGACTTAGGCTTAAAACACATGACGTGAAAGGGTGAAAACTCGAAACAGCCCCCGAACGGCCCCGTGGGTGGCAACAACACCTCCCACGGGACCGACATAACTCGTAGGAACTCACCCTGCAGCCGCGGGAGTCCCGGTTTGAGAGTAATACGGTAATTTGTATATTTCAAGACTTAGGCTTAAAAATATGACCTTAAAGGGTGAAAACTCGAAACAGCCCCCGAACGGCCCCGTGGGTGGCACTAACACCTCCGACGGGACCAACATAACTCGTAGGAACTGACCCCGCAGCCGCGGGAATCCCGGTTTGAGAGTAATACGATAATTTGTATATTTCAAGACTTAGGCTTAAAAACATGACGTGAAAGGGTGAAAACTCGAAACAGCCCCCGAACGGCCACGTGGGTGGGACCAACACCTCCCATGGGACCAGCGTAACTCGTAGGAACTGACCCCGCAGCCGCGGGTCTCTCGGTTTGAGAGTAATACGGTAATTTGTATATTTCAAGACTTAGTCTTAAAAACATGACGTGAAAGGGTGAAAACTCGAAACAGCCCCCGAACGGCCCCGTGGGTGGCACCAACACCTCCCACGGGACCAACATAACTCATAGGAACTGACCCCGCAGCCGCGGGAGTCCCGGTTTGAGAGTAATACGGTAATTTGTATATTTCAAGACTTAGGCTTAAAAACATGACGTGAAAGGGTGAAAACTCGAAACAGCCCCCGAACGGCCACGTGGGTGGGACCAACACCTCCCATGGGACCAGCGTAACTCGTAGGAACTGACCCCGCAGCCGCGGGTCTCTCGGTTTGAGAGTAATACGGTAATTTGTATATTTCAAGACTTAGTCTTAAAAACATGACGTGAAAGGGTGAAAACTCGAAACAGCCCCCGAACGGCCCCGTGGGTGGCACCAACACCTCCCACGGGACCAACATAACTCATAGGAACTGACCCCGCAGCCGCGGGAGTCCCGGTTTGAGAGTAATACGGTAATTTGTATATTTCAAGACTTAGGCTTAAAAACATGACCTTAAAGGGTGAAAACTCAAAACAGCCCCCGAACGGCCACGTGGGTGGCACCAACACCTCCCACGGGACCAACGTAACTCGTAGGAACTGACCCCGCAGCCGCGGGTCTCCCGGTTTGAAAATACGACCGTAATTTGCGTATCTCTACACTTAAGCAAAACATGGCGTTAATGGGTGAAAACTCGAAACAGCCCCCGAACGGCCCCGTGGGTGGCACCAACACCTCCCACGGGACCAACATAACTCGTAGGAACTGACCCCGCAGCCGCGGGAATCCCGGTTTGAGAGTAATACGATAATTTGTATATTTCAAGACTTAGGCTTAAACACATGACGTGAAAGGGTGAAAACTCAAAACAGCCCCCGAACGGCCCCGTGGGTGGCAACAACACCTCCCACGGGACCAACATAACTCGTAGGAACTAACCCCGCAGCCGCGGGAGTCCCGGTTTGAGAGTAATACGGTAATTTGTTTATTTCAAGACTTAGGCTTAAAAACATGACCTTAAAGGGTGAAAACTCGAAACAGTCCCCGAACGGCCACGTGGGTGGCTCCAACACATCCCACGGGACCAACGTAACTCGTAGGAACTGACCCCGCAGCCGCGGGTCTCCCGGTTTGAGAATACGACCGTAATTTGTGTATTTCTACACTTAAGCAAAACATGGCGTTAAAGGGTGAAAACTCGAAACAACCCCCGAACGGCCCCGTGGGTGGCACCAACACCTCCCACGGGACAAACATAACTCGTAGGAACTGACCCTGCAGCCGCGGGAGTCCCGGTTTGAAAGTAATACGGTAATTTGTGTATTTTAAGACTTAGGCTTAAAAACATGACCGTAAAGGGTGAAAACTCGAAACAGCCCCCGAACGGCCACGTGGGTGGCACCAACACCTCCCACGGGACCAGCGTAACTCGTAGGAACTGACCCCGCAGCCGCGGGTCTCCCGGTTTGAGAATACGACCGTAATTTGCGTATTTCTACACTTAAGCAAAACATGGCGTTAAAGGGTGAAAACTCGAAACAGCCCCCGAACGGCCCCGTGGGTGGCACCAACACCTCCCACGGGACCAACATAACTCGTAGGAACTGACCCCGCAGCCGCGGGAGTCCCGGTTTGAAAGTAATACGGTAATTTATATATTTCAAGACTTAGGCTTAAAAATATGACCTTAAAGGGTGAAAACTCGAAACAGCCCCCGAACGGCCCCGTGGGTGGCACTAACACCTCCGACGGGACCAACATAACTCGTAGGAAGTGACCCCGCAGCCGCGGGAATCCCGGTTTGAGAGTAATACGATAATTTGTATATTTCAAGACTTAGGCTTAAAAACATGACGTGAAAGGGTGAAAACTCGAAACAGCCCCCGAACGGCCACGTGGGTGGGACCAACACCTCCCATGGGACCAGCGTAACTCGTAGGAACTGACCCCGCAGCCGCGGGTCTCTCGGTTTGAGAGTAATACGGTAATTTGTATATTTCAAGACATAGGCTTAAAAACATGACGTGAAAGGGTGAAAACTCGAAACAGCCCCCGAACGGCCCCGTGGGTGGCACCAACACCTCCCACGGGACCAACATAACTCGTAGGAACTGACCCCGTAGCCGCGGGAGTCCCGGTTTGAAAGTAATACGGTAATTTGTGTATTTCAAGACTTAGGCTTAAAAACATGACCTTAAAGGGTGAAAACTCGAAACAGCCCCCGAGCGGCCACGTGGGTGGCACCAACACCTCCCACGGGACCAACGTAACTCGTAGGAACTGACCCCGCAGCCGCGGGTCTCCCGGTTTGAGAGTATGACCGTAATTTCTGTAATTCTACACTTAAGCAAAACATGGCGTTAAAGGGTGAAAACTCGAAACAACCCCCGAACGGCCCCGTGGGTGGCACCAACACCTCCCACGGGACCAACATAACTCGTAGGAACTGACCCCGCAGCCGCGGGAATCCCGGTTTGAGAGTAATACGATAATTTGTATATTTCAAGACTTAGGCTTAAACACATGACGTGAAAGGGTGAAAACTCGAAACAGCCCCCGAACGGCCCCGTGGGTGGCAACAACACCTCCCACGGGACCGACATAACTCGTAGGAACTCACCCTGCAGCCGCGGGAGTCCCGGTTTGAGAGTAATACGGTAATTTGTATATTTCAAGACTTAGGCTTAAAAACGTGACCTTAAAGGGTGAAAACTCGAAACAGTCCCCGAACGGCCACGTGGGTGGCACCAACACATCCCACGGGACCAACGTAACTCGTAGGAACTGACCCCGCAGCCGCGGGTCTCCCGGTTTGAGAATACGACCGTAATTTGTGTATTTCTACACTTAAGCAAAACATGGCGTTAAAGGGTGAAAACTCGAAACAACCCCCGAACGGCCCCGTGGGTGGCACCAACACCTCCCACGGGACCAACATAACTCGTAGGAACTGACCCCGCAGCCGCGGGAGTCCCGGTTTGAAAGTAATACGGTAATTTGTGTATTTCAAGACTTTGGCTTAAAAACATGACCGTAAAGGGTGAAAACTCGAAACAGCCCCCGAACGGCCACGTGGGTGGCACCAACACCTCCCACGGGACCAGCGTAACTCGTAGGAACTGAGCCCGCAGCCGCGGGTCTCCCGGTTTGAGAATACGACCGTAATTTGCGTATTTCTACACTTAAGCAAAACATGGCGTTAAAGGGTGAAAACTCGAAACAGCCCCCGAACGGCCCCGTGGGTGGCACCAACACCTCCCACGGGACCAACATAACTCGTAGGAACTGACCCCGCAGCCGCGGGAGTCCCGGTTTGAAAGTAATACGGTAATTTGTATATTTCAAGACTTAGGCTTAAAAATATGACCTTAAAGGGTGAAAACTCGAAACAGCCCTCGAACGGCCCTGTGGGTGGCACTAACACCTCCGACGGGACCAACATAACTCGTAGGAAGTGACCCCGCAGCCGCGGGAATCCCGGTTTGAGAGTAATACGATAATTTGTATATTTCAAGACTTAGGCTTAAAAACATGACGTGAAAGGGTGAAAACTCGAAACAGCCACCGAACGGCCACGTGGGTGGGACCAACACCTCCCACGGGACCAGCGTAACTCGTAGGAACTGACCCCGCAGCCGCGGGTCTCCCGGTTTGAGAGTAATACGGTAATTTGTATATTTCAAGACTTAGGCTTAAAAACATGACGTGAAAGGGTGAAAACTCGAAACAGCCCCCGAACGGCCCCGTGGGTGGCACCAACACCTCCCACGGGACCAACATAACTCGTAGGAACTGACCCCGCAGCCGCGGGAGTCCCGGTTTGAGAGTAATACGGTAATTTGCATATTTCAAGACTTAGGCTTAAAAACATGACCTTAAAGGGTGAAAACTCGAAACAGCCCCCGAACGGCCCTGTGGGTGGCACCAACACCTCCCACGGGACCAACATAACACGTAGGAACTGACCCCGCAGCCGCGAGAGTCCCGGTTTGAGAGTAATAGGGTAATTTGTATATTTCAAGACTTAGGCTTAAAAACATGACCTTAAAGGGTGAAAACTCGAAACAGCCCCGGAACGGCCACGTGGGTGGCACCAACACCTCCCACGGGACCAGCGTAACTCATAGGAACTGACCCCGCAGCCGCGGGTCTCACGGTTTGAGAATACGACCGTAATTTGCGTATTTTTACACTTATGCAAAACATGGCGTTAAAGGGTGAAAACTCAAAACAGCCCTCGAACGGCCCCGTGGGTGGCACCAACACCTCCCATGGGACCAACATAACTCGTAGGAATTGACCCCGCAGCCGCGGGAGTCCCGGTTTGAGAGTAATACGGTAATTTGTATATTTCAAGACTTAGGCGTAAAAACATGACCTTAAAGGGTGAAAACTTGAAACAGCCCCCGAACGGCCACGTGGGTGGCACCAACACCTCCCACGGGACTAGCGTAACTCGTAGGAACTGACCCCGCAGCCGCGGGTCTACCGGTTTGAGAATACGACCATAATTTGCATATTTCTACACTTAAGCAAAACATGGCGTTAAAGGGTGAAAACTCGAAAGAGCCCCCGAACGGCCCCGTGGGTGGCACCAACACCTCCCACGGGACCAACATAACTCGTAGGAACTGACCCCGCAGCCGCGGGAGTCCCGGTTTGAGAGTAATACGGTAATTTGTATATTTCAAGACTTAGGCTTAAAAACATGACCTTAAAGGTTAAAACTCGAAACTGCCCCCGAACGGCCCCGTGGGTGGCACTAACACCTCCGACGGGACCAACATAACTCGTAGGAACTGACCCCGCAGCCGCGGGAATCCCGATTTGAGAGTAATACGATAATTTGTATTTTTCAAGACTTAGGCTTAAAAACATGACCTTAAATGGTGAAAACTCGAAACAGCCGTCGAACGGCCCCGTGGGTGGCACCAACACCTCCCACGGGACCAACATAACTCGTAGGAACTGACCTCGCAGCCGCGGGAGTCCCGGTTTGAAAGTAATACGGTAATTTGTATATTTCAAGACTTAGGCTTAAAAACAAGACGTGAAAGGCTGAAAACTCGAAACAGCACCCGAACGGCCACGTGGGTGGGACCAACACCTCCCACGGGACCAGCGTAACTCGTAGGAACTGACCCCGCAGCCGTGGGTCTCCCGGTTTGAGAATACGACCGTAATTTGCGTATTTCTACACTTAAGCAAAACATGGCGTTAAAGGGTGAAAACTCGAAACAGCCCCCGAACGGCCGCGTGGGTGGCACCAACACCTCCCACGGGACCAACGTAACTCGTAGGAACTGGCCCCGCAGCCGCGGGACTCCCGGTTTGAGAGTACGACGGTAATTTGCTTATTTCTAGACTTAGGCTTACAAAAAAGACGTTAGAGGGTGAAAACTCAAAACAGCCCCCGAACGGCCCCGTGGGTGGCACCAACACCTCCCACGGGACCAACGTAACTCGTAGGGACTGACCCCACAGCCGCGGGAGTCCCAATTTGAGAGTAATACGGTAATTTGTATTTTTCAAGACTTAGGCTTAAAAACATGACCTTAAAGGGTGAAAACTCGAAACAGCCGTCGAACGGCCCCGTGGGTGGCACCAACACCTCCCACGGGACCAACATAACTCGTAGGAACTGACCTCGCAGCCGCGGGAGTCCCGGTTTGAAAGTAATACGGTAATTTGTATATTTCAAGACTTAGGCTTAAAAACATGACCGTAAAGGGTGAAAACTCGAAACAGCCCCCGAACGGCCACGTGGGTGGCACCAACACCTCCCACGGGACCAGCGTAACTCATAGGAACTGACCCCGCAGCCGCGGGTCTCCCGGTTTGAGAATACGACCATAATTTGTGTATTTCTACACTTAATCTAAACATGGCGTTAAAGGTTGAAAACTCGAAACAGCTCCCGAACGGCCCCGTGGGTGGCACCAACACCTCCCACGGGACCAACATAACTCGTAGGAACTGACCCCGCAGCCGCGGGAGTCCCGGTTTGAAAGTAATACGGTAATTTTTATATTTCAAGACTTAGGCTTAAAAATATGACCTTAAAGGGTGAAAACTCGAAACAGCCCCCGAACGGCCCCGTGGGTGGCACTAACACCTCCGACGGGACCAACATAACTCGTAGGAACTGACCCCGCAGCCGCGGGAATCACGGTTTGAGAGTAATACGATAATTTGTATATTTCAAGACTTAGGCTTAAAAACATGACGTGAAAGGGTGAAAACTCGAAACAGCCACCGAACGGCCACGTGGGTGGGACCAACACCTCCCACGGGACCAGCGTAACTAGTAGGAACTGACCCCGCAGCCGCAGGTCTCCCGGTTTGAGAGTAATACGGTAATTTTTATATTTCAAGACTTAGGCTTAAAAACATGACGTGAAAGGGTGAAAACTCGAAACAGCCCCCGAACGGCCCCGTGGGTGGCACCAACACCTCCCACGGGACCAACATAACTCGTAGGAACTGACCCCGCAGCCGCGGGAGTCCCGGTTTGAGAGTAATACGGTAATTTGTATATTTCAAGACTTAGGCTTAAAAACATGACCTTAAAGGGTGAAAACTCGAAACAGCCCCCGAACGGCCATGTGGGTGGCACCAACACCTCCCACGGGACCAAAGTAACTCGTAGGAACTGACCCCGCAGCCGCGGGTCTCCCGGTTTGAGAATACGACCGTAATTTGCGTATTTCTACACTTAAGCAAAACATGGCGTTAAAGGGTGAAAACTCAAAACAGCCCTCGAACGGCCCCGTGGGTGGCACCAACACCTCCCACGGGACCAACATAACTCGTAGGAATTGACCCCGCAGCCGCGGGAGTCCCGGTTTGAGAGTAATACGGTAATTTGTATATTTCAAGACTTAGGCGTAAAAACATGACCTTAAAGGGTGAAAACTCGAAACAGCCCCCGAACGGCCACGTGGGTGGCACCAACACCTCCCACGGGACCAGCGTAACTCGTAAGAACTGACCCCGCAGCCGCGGGTCTCCCGGTTTGAGAATACGATCGTAATTTACGTATTTCTACACTTAAGCAAAACATGGCGTTAAAGGGTGAAAACTCGAAACAGCCCCCGAACGGCCCCGTGGGTGGCACCAACACCTCCCACGGGACCAACATAACTCGTAGGAACTGACCCCGCAGCCGCGGGAATCCCGGTTTGAGAGTAATACGGTAATTGGTATATTTCAAGACTTAGGCTTAAAAACATGACGTGAAAGGGTGAAAACTCGAAACAGCCCCCGAACGGCCCCGTGGGTGGCACCAACACCTCCCACGGGACCAACATAACTCGTAGGAACTGACCCCGCAGCCGCGGGAGTCCCGGTTTGAGAGTAATACGGTAATTTGTATATTTCAAGACTTAGGCTTAAAAACATGACCTTAAAGGGTGAAAACTCGAAACAGCCCCCGAACGGCCATGTGGGTGGCACCAACACCTCCCACGGGACCAAAGTAACTCGTAGGAACTGACCCCGCAGCCGCGGGTCTCCCGGTTTGAGAATACGACCGTAATTTGCGTATTTCTACACTTAAGCAAAACATGGCGTTAAAGGGTGAAAACTCGAAACAGCCCCCGAACGGCCCCGTGGGTGGCACCAACACCTCCCACGGGACCAACATAACACGTAGGAACTGACCCCGCAGCCGCGGGAGTCCCGGTTTGAGAGTAATACGGTAATTTGTATATTTCAAGACTTAGGCTTAAAAACATGGCGTGAAAGGGTGAAAACTCGAAACAGCCCCCGAACGGCCCCGTGGGTGGCACCAACACCTCCCACGGGACCAACATAACTCGTAGGAACTGACCCCGCAGCCGCGGGAATCCCGGTTTGAGAGTAATACGGTAATTGGTATATTTCAAGACTTAGGCTTAAAAACATGACGTGAAAGGGTGAAAACTCGAAACAGCCCCCGAACGGCCCCGTAGGTGGCACCAACACCTCCCACGGGACCAACATAACTCGTAGGAACTGACCCCGCAGCCGCGGGAGTCCCGGTTTGAGAGTAATACGGTAATTTGTATATTTCAAGACTTAGGCTTAAAAACATGACCTTAAAGGGTGAAAACTCGAAACAGCCCCCGAACGGCCATGTGGGTGGCACCAACACCTCCCACGGGACCAAAGTAACTCGTAGGAACTGACCCCGCAGCCGCGGGTCTCCCGGTTTGAGAATACGACCGTAATTTGCGTATTTCTACACTTAAGCAAAACATGGCGTTAAAGGGTGAAAACTCGAAACAGCCCCCGAACGGCCCCGTGGGTGGCACCAACACCTCCCACGGGACCAACATAACACGTAGGAACTGACCCCGCAGCCGCGGGAGTCCCGGTTTGAGAGTAATACGGTAATTTGTATATTTCAAGACTTAGGCTTAAAAACATGACCTTAAAGGGTGAAAAATCGAAACAGCCCTCGAACGGCCACGTGGGTGGCACCAACACCTCCCACGGGACCAGCGTAACTCGTAGGAACTGACCCCGCAGCCGCGGGTCTCACGCGTTGATAATACGACCGTAATTTGCGTATTTCTACACTTATGCAAAATATGGCGTTAAAGGGTGAAAACTCAAAACAGCCCTCGAACGGCCCCGTGGGTGGCACCAACACCTCCCACGGGACCAACATAACTCGTAGGAATTGACCCCGCAGCCGCGGGAGTCCCGGTTTGAGAGTAATACGGTAATTTGTATATTTCAAGACTTAGGCGTAAAAACATGACCTTAAAGGGTGAAAACTTGAAACAGCCCCCGAACGGCCACGTGGGTGGCACTAACACCTCCCACGGGACCAACATAACTCGTAGGAACTGACCCCGCAGCCGCGGGAATCCCGGTTTGAGAGTAATACGATAATTTATATATTTCAAGACTTAGGCTTAAAAACATGACGTGAAAGGGTGAAAACTCGAAACAGCCCCCGAACGGCCACGTGGGTGGGACCAACACCTCCCATGGGACCAGCATAACTCGTAGGAACTGACCCCGCAGCCGCGGGTCTCCCGGTTTGAGAATACGACCGTAATTTGCGTATTTCTACACTTAAGCAAAACATGGCGTTAAAGGGTGAAAACTCGAAACAGCCCCCGAACGGACCCGTGGGTGGCACCAACACCTCCCACGGGACCAACGTAACTCGTAGGAACTGACCCCGCAGCCGCGGGACTCCCGGTTTGAGAGTACAACGGTAATTTGCTTATTTCTAGACTTAGGCTTAAAAAAAAGACGTTAGAGGGTGAAAACTCAAAACAGCCCCCGAACGGCCCCGTGGGTGGCACCAACACCTCCCACGGGACCAACGTAACTCGTAGGGACTGACCCCGCAGCCGCGGGAGTCCCAGTTTGAGAGTAATACGGTAATTTGTATTTTTCAAGACTTAGACTTAAAAACATGACCTTAAAGGGTGAAAACTCGAAACAGCCCCCGAACGGCCACGTGGGTGGCACCAACACCTCCCACGGGACCAGCGTAACTCGTAAGAACTGACCCCGCAGCCGGGGGTCTCCCGGTTTGAGAATACGATCGTAATTTGCGTATTTCTACACTTAAGCAAAACATGGCGTTAAAGGGTGAAAACTCGAAACAGCCCCCGAACGGCCCCGTGGGTGGCACCAACACCTCCCACGGGACCAACATAACTCGTAGGAACTGACCCCGCAGCCGCGGGAATCCCGGTTTGAGAGTAATACGGTAATTTGTATATTTCAAGACTTAGGCTTAAAAACATGACGTGAAAGGGTGAAAACTCGAAACAGCCCCCGAACGGCCCCGTGGGTGGCACCAACACCTCCCACGGGACCAACATAACTCGTAGGAACTGACCCCGCAGCCGCGGGAGTCCCGGTTTGAGAGTAATACGGTAATTTGTATATTTCAAGACTTAGGCTTAAAAACATGACCTTAAAGGATGAAAACTCGAAACATCCCCCGAACGGCCATGTGGGTGGCACCAACACCTCCCACGGGACCAAAGTAACTCGTAGGAACTGACCCCGCAGCCGCGGGTCTCCCGGTTTGAGAATACGACCGTAATTTGCGTATTTCTACACTTAAGCAAAACATGGCGTTAAAGGGTGAAAACTCGAAACATCCCCCGAACGGCCCCGTGGGTGGCACCAACACCTCCCACGGGACCAACATAACACTTAGGAACTGACCCCGCAGCCGCGAGAGTCCCGGTTTGAGAGTAATACGGTAATTTGTATATTTCAAGACTTAGGCTTAAAAACATGACCTTAAAGGGTGAAAACTCGAAACAGCCCCCGAACGGCCACGTGGGTGGCACCAACACCTCCCACGGGACCAACGTAACTCGTAGGAACTGACCCCGCAGCCGCGGGTCTCACGGTTTGAGAATACGACCGTAATTTGCATATTTCTACATTTAAGCAAAACATGGCGTTAAAGGGTGAAAATTCGAAACAGCACCCGAACGGCCCCGTGGGTGGCACCAACACCACCCACGGGACCAACATAACTCGTAGGAATTGACCCCGCAGCCGCGGGAGTCCCGGTTTGAGAGTAATACGGTAATTTGTATATTTCAAGACTTAGGCGTAAAAACATGACCTTAAAGGGTGAAAACTTGAAACTGCCGCCGAACGGCCACGTGGGCGGCACCAACACCTCCCACGGGACTAGCGTAACTCGTAGGAACTGACCCCGCAGCCGCGGGTCTACCGGTTTGAGAATACGACCATAATTTGCATATTTCTACACTTAAGCAAAACATGGCGTTAAAGGGTGAAAACTCGAAAGAGCTCCCGAACGGCCCCGTGGGTGGCACCAACACCTCCTACGGGACCAACATAACTCGTAGGAACTGACCCCGCAGCCGCGGGAGTCCCGGTTTGAGAGTAATACGGTAATTTGTATATTTCAAGACTTAGGCTTAAAAACATGACCTTAAAGGGTGAAAACTCGAAACAGCCCCCGAACGGCCCCGTGGGTGGCACTAACACCTCCGACGGGACCAACATAACTCGTAGGAACTGACCCCGCAGCCGCGGGAATCCCGATTTGAGAGTAATACGATAATTTGTATATTTCAAGACTTAGGCTTAAAAACAAGACGTGAAAGGGTGAAAACTCGAAACAGCCCCCGAACGGCCACGTGGGTGGGACCAACACCTCCCACGGGACCAGCGTAACTCGTAGGAACTGACCCCGCAGCCGTGGGTCTCCCGGTTTGAGAATACGACCGTAATTTGCGTATTTCTACACTTAAGCAAAACATGGCGTTAAAGGGTGAAAACTCAAAACAACACCCGAACGGCCCCGTGGTTGGTACCAACACCTCCCACGGGACCATCGTAACTCATAGGAACTGACCCCGCAGCCACGGGTCTCCCGGTTTGAGAATACGACCATAATTTGTGTATTTCTACACCTAAGCTAAACATGGCGTTAAAGGTTGAAAACTCGAAACAGCCCCCGAACGGCCCCGTGGGTGGCACCAACACCTCCCACGGGACCAACATAACTCGTAGGAACTGACCCCGCAGCCGCGGGAGTCCCGGTTTGAAAGTAATACGGTAATTTGTATATTTCAAGACTTAGGCTTAAAAATATGACCTTAAAGGGTGAAAACTCGAAACAGCCCCCGAACGGCCCCGTGGGTGGCACTAACACCTCCGACGGGACCAACATAACTCGTAGGAACTGACCCCGCAGCCACGGGAATCACGGTTTGAGAGTAATACGATAATTTGTATATTTCAAGACTTAGGCTTAAAAACATGACGTGAAAGGGTGAAAACTCGAAACAGCCCCCGAACGGCAACGTGGGTGGGACCAACACCTCCCACGGGACCAGCGTAACTCGTAGGAACTGACCCCGCAGCCGCGGGTCTCCCGGTTTGAGAGTAATACGGTAATTTTTATATTTCAAGACTTAGGCTTAAAAACATGACGTGAAAGGGTGAAAACTCGAAACAGCCCCCGAACGGCCCCGTGGGTGGCACCAACACCTCCCACGGGACCAACATAACTCGTAGGAACTGACCCCGCAGCCGCGGGAGTCCCGGTTTGAGAGTAAAACGGTAATTTGTATATTTCAAGACTTAGGCTTAAAAACATGACCTTAAAGGGTGAAAACTCGAAACAGCCCCCGAACGGCCACGTGGGTGGCACCAACACATCCCACGGGACCAACGTAACTCGTAGGAACTGACCCCGCAGCCGCAGGTCTCCCGCTTTGAGAATACGACCGTAATTTGCGTATGTCTACACTTAAGCAAAACATGGCGTTAAATGGTGAAAACTCGAAACAGCCCCCGAACGACCCTGTGGGTGGCACCAACACCTCCCACGGGACCAACATAACTCGTAGGAACTGACCCCGCAGCCGCGGGAGTCCCGGTTTGAGAGTAATACGGTAATTTGTATATTTCAAGACTTAGGCTTAAAAACATGACCTTAAAGGGTGAAAACTCGAAACAGCCCCCGAACGGCCACGTGGGTGGCACCAACACCTCCCACGGGACCAGCATAACTCGTAGGAACTGACCCCGCAGCCGCGGGACTCCCGGTTTGAGAGTACAACGGTAATTTGCTTATTTCTAGACTTAGGCTTAAAAAAAAGACGTTAGAGGGTGAAAACTCAAAACAGCCCCCGAACGGCCCCGTGGGTGGCACCAACACCTCCCACGGGACCAACGTAACTCGTAGGGACTGACCCCGCAGCCGCGGGAGTCCCAGTTTGAGAGTAATACGGTAATTTGTATTTTTCAAGACTTAGGCTTAAAAACATGACCTTAAAGGGTGAAAACTCGAAACAGCCCCCGAACGGCCACGTGGGTGGCACCAACACCTCCCACGGGACCAACGTAATTCGTAGGAACTGACCCCGCAGCCGCGGGTCTCACGATTTGATAATACGACCGTAATTTGCGTATTTCTACACTTATGCAAAACATGGCGTTAAAGGGTGAAAACTCAAAACAGCCCTCGAACGGCCCCGTGGGTGGCACCAACACCTCCCACGGGACCAACATAACTCGTAGGAATTGACCCCGCAGCCGCGGGAGTCCCGGTTTGGGAGTAATACGGTAATTTGTATATTTCAAGACTTAGGCGTAAAAACATGACCTTAAAGGGTGAAAACTTGAAACAGCCCCCGAACGGCCACGTGGGTGGCACTAACACCTCCGACGGGACCAACATAACTCGTAGGAACTGACCCCGCAGCCGCGGGAATCCCGGTTTGAGAGTAATACGATAATTTGTATATTGCAAGACTTAGGCTTAAAAACATGACGTGAAAGGGTGAAAACTCGAAACAGCCCCCGAACGGCCACGTGGGTGGGACCAACACCTCCCATGGGACCAGCATAACTCGTAGGAACTGACCCCGCAGCCGCGGGAGTCCCGGTTTGAGAGTAATACGATAATTTGTATATTTCAAGACTTAGGCTTAAAAACGTGACCTTAAAGGGTGAAAACTCGAAACAGCCCCCGAA
Organism: Sambucus nigra; assembly: GCA_949130495.1. Lineage (NCBI taxonomy): Eukaryota > Viridiplantae > Streptophyta > Magnoliopsida > Dipsacales > Adoxaceae > Sambucus > Sambucus nigra. The sequence goes on along the minus strand of OX422220.1, from coordinate 379,963,864 downwards.
CGGCCACGTGGGTGGCACCAACACCTCCCACGGGACCAGCGTAACTCGTAGGAACTGACCCCGCAGCCGCGGGTCTCCCGGTTTGAGAATACGACCGTAATTTGCGTATTTCTACACTTAAGCAAAACATGGCGTTAAAGGGTGAAAACTCGAAACAGCCCCCGAACGGCCCCGTGGGTGGCACCAACACCTCCCACGGGACCAACATAACACGTAGGAACTGACCCCGCAGCCGCGGGAGTCCCGGTTTGAGAGTAATACGGTAATTTGTATATTTCAAGACTTAGGCTTAAAAACATGACCTTAAAGGGAGAAAACTCGAAACAGCCCTCGAACGGCCACGTGGGTGGCACCAACACCTCCCACGGGACCAGCGTAACTCGTAGGAACTGACCCCGCAGCCGCGGGTCTCACGATTTGATAATACGACCGTAATTTGCATATTTCTACACTTATGCAAAACATGGCGTTAAAGGGTGAAAACTCAAAACAGCCCTCGAACGGCCCCGTGGGTGGCACCAACACCTCCCACGGGACCAACATAACTCGTAGTAATTGACCCCGCAGCCGCGGGAGTCCCGGTTTGAGAGTAATACGGTAATTTGTATATTTCAAGACTTAGGCGTAAAAACATGACCTTAAAGGGTGAAAACTTGAAACAGCCCCCGAACGGCCACGTGGGTGGCACTAACACCTCCCACGGGACCAACATAACTCGTAGGAACTGACCCCGCAGCCGCGGGAATCCCGGTTTGAGAGTAATACGATAATTTATATATTTCAAGACTTAGGCTTAAAAACATGACGTGAAAGGGTGAAAACTCGAAACAGCCCCCGAACGGCCACGTGGGTGGGACCAACACCTCCCATGGGACCAGCATAACTCGTAGGAACTGACCCCGCAGCCGCGGGTCTCCCGGTTTGAGAATACGACCGTAATTTGCGTATTTCTACACTTAAGCAAAACATGGCGTTAAAGGGTGAAAACTCGAAACAGCCCCCGAACGGCCCCGTGGGTGGCACCAACACCTCCCACGGGACCTACATAAGTCGTAGGAACTGACCCCGCAGCCGCGGGACTCCCGGTTTGAGAGTACGACGGTAATTTGCTTATTTCTAGACTTAGGCTTAAAAAAAAGACGTTAGAGGGTGAAAACTCAAAACAGCCCCCGAACGGCCCCGTGGGTGGCACCAACACCTCCCACGGGACCAACGTAACTCGTAGGGACTGACCCCGCAGCCGCGAGAGTCCCAGTTTGAGAGTAATACGGTAATTTGTATTTTTCAAGACTTAGGCTTAAAAACATGACCTTAAAGGGTTAAAACTCAAAACAGCCCCCGAACGGCCACGTGGGTGGCACCAACACCTCCCACGTGACCAACGTAACTCGTAGAAACTGACCCCGCAGCCGCGGGTCTCCCGGTTTGAGAGTATGACCGTAATTTGCGTATTTCTACACTTAAGAAAAACATGGCGTTAAAGGGTGAAAACTCGAAACAACCCCCGAACGGCCCTGTGGGTGGCACCAACACCTCCCACGGGACCAACATAACTCGTAGGAACTGACCCCGCAGCCGCGGGAGTCCCGGTTTGAGAGTAGTATGGTAATTTGTATATTTCAAGACTTAGGCTTAAAAACATGACCTTAACGGGTGAAAACTCGAAACAACCCCCGAACGGCCACGTGGGTGGCACCAACACCTCCCACGGGACCAGCGTAACTCGTAGGAACTGACCCCACAGCCGCGGGTCTCCCGGTTTGAGAATACGATCGTAATTTGCGTATTTCTACACTTAAGCAAAACATGGCGTTAAAGGGTCAAAACTCGAAACAGCCCCCGAACGGCCCCGTGGGTGGCACCAACACCTCCCACGGGACCAACGTAACTTGTAGGGACTGACCCCGCAGCCGCGGGAGTCCCAGTTTGAGAGTAATATGGTAATTTGTATTTTTCAAGACTTAGGCTTAAAAACATGACCTTAAAGGGTGAAAACTCGAAACAGCCCCCGAACGGCCACGTGGGTGGCACCAACACCTCCCACGGGACCAACGTAACTCGTAGGAACTGACCCCGCAGCCGCGGGTCTCCCGGTTTGAGAGTATGACCGTAATTTGCGTATTTCTACACTTAAGCAAAACATGGCGTTAAAGGGTGAAAACTCAAACAACCCCCGAACGGCCCTGTGGGTGGCACCAACACCTCCCACGGGACCAACATAACTCGTAGGAACTGACCCCGCAGCCGCGGGAATCCCGATTTGAGAGTAATACGGTAATTTGTATATTTCAAGACATAGGCTTAAAAACATGACGTGAAAGGGTGAAAACTCGAAACAGCCCCTGAACGGCCCCGTGGGTGGCACCAACACCTCCTACGGGACCAACATAACTCATAGGAACTGACCCCGCAGCCGCGGGAGTCCCGGTTTGAGAGTAATACGGTAATTTGTATATTTCAAGACTTAGGCTTAAAAACATTACCTTAAAGGGTGAAAACTCAAAACAGCCCCCGAACGGCCCCGTGGGTGGCACCAACACCTCCCACGGGACCAACGTAACTCGTAGGAACTGACCCCGTAGCCGCGGGGCTCCCGGTTTGAGAGTACGACGGTAATTTGCTTATTTCTAGACTTAGGCTTAAAAACATGACGTTAGAGGGTGAAAACTCAAAACAGCCCCCGAACGGCCCCGTGGGTGGCACCACCACCTCCCACGGGACCAACATAACTCGTAGGAACTGACCCCGCAGTCGCGGGAGTCCCGGTTTGAGAGTAGTACGGTAATTTGTATATTTCAAGACTTAGGCTTAAAAACATGACCTTAAAGGGTGAAAACTCGACACAGCCCCCGAACGGCCACGTGGGTGGCACCAACACCTCCCACGGGACCAGCGTAACTCGTAGGAATTGACCCCGCAGCCGCGGGTCTCCCGGTTTGAGAATACGATCGTAATTTGCGTATTTCTACACTTAAGCAAAACATGGCGTTAAAGGGTGAAAACTCGAAACAGCCCCCGAACGGCCCCGTGGGTGGCACCAACACCTCCCACGGACCAACGTAACTCGTAGGGACTGACCCCGCAGCCGCGGGAGTCCCAGTTTGCGAGTAATACGGTAATTTGTATTTTTCAAGACTTAGGCTTAAAAACATGACCTTAAAGGGTGAAAACTCGAAACAGCCCCCGAACGGCCACGTGGGTGGCACCAACACCTCCCACGGGACCAACGTAACTCGTAGGAACGGACCCCGCAGCCGCGGGTCTCCCGGTTTGAGAGTATGACCATAATTTGCGTATTTCTACACTTAAGCAAAACATGGCGTTAAAGGGTGAAAACTCGAAACAACCCCCGAACGGCCCTGTGGGTGGCACCAACACCTCCCACGGGACCAACATAACTCGTAGGAACTGACCTCGCAGCAGCGGGAATCCCGATTTGAGAGTAATACGGTAATTTTTTTTATTTCAAGACTTAGGCTTAAAAACATGACGTGAAAGGGTGAAAACTCGAAACAGCCCCCGAACGGCCCCGTGGGTGGCACCAACACCTCCCACGGAACCAACATTACTCATAGGAACTGACCCCGCTGCCGCGGGAGTCCCGGTTTGAGAGTAATACGGTAATTTGTATATTTCAAGACTTAGGCTTAAAAACATGACCTTAAAGGGTGAAAACTCGAAACAGCCCCCGAACGGCCCCGTGGGTGGCACCAACACCTCCCACGGGACCAACGTAACTCGTAGGAACTGACCCTGCAGCCGCGGGTCTCCCGGTTTGAGAATACGACCGTAATTTGTGTATTTCTTCACTTAAGCAAAAATGGCGTTAAAGGGTGAAAACTCGAAACAGCCCCCGAATGGTCCCGTGGGTGGCACCAACACCTCCCACGGGACCAACATAACATGTAGGAACTGACCCCGCAGCCGCGGGAGTCCCGGTTTGAGAATAATACGGTAATTTGTATATTTCAAGACTTAGGCTTAAAAACATGACCTTAAAGGGTGAAAACTCGAAAAAGCCCCCGAACGGCCATGTGGGTGGCACCAACACCTCCCACGGGACCAGCGTAACTCGTAGGAACTGACCCCGCAGCCGCGGGTCTCACGGTTTGAGAATACGACCGTAATTTGCGTATTTCTACACTTAAGCAAAACATGGCGTTAAAGGGTGAAAACTCGAAACAACCCCCGAACGGCCCCGTGGGTGGCACCAACACCTCCCACGGGACCAACATAACTCGTAGGAACTGACCCCACAGCCGCGGGAATCCCGATTTGAGAGTAATACGATAATTTATATATTTCAAGACTTTGGCTTAAAAACTTGACGTGAAAGGGTGAAAACTCGAAACAGCCCCTGAACGGCCCCTTGGGTGGCACCAACACCTCCCACGGGACCAACATAACTCGTAGGAACTGACCCCGCAGCCGCGGGAGTCCCGGTTTGAGAGTAATACGGTAATTTGTATATTTCAAGACTTAGGCTTAAAAACATGACCTTAAAGGGTGAAAACTCGAAACAGCCCCCGAACGGCCACGTGGGTGGCACCAACACCTCCCACGGGACCAGCATAACTCGTAGGAACTAACCCCGCAGTCGCGGGTCTCCCGATTTGAGAATACGACTGTAATTTATGTATTTCTACACTTAAGCAAAACATGGCATTAAAGGGTGAAAACTCGAAACAGCCCCCGAACGGCCCCGTGGGTGGCACCAACACCTCCCACGGGACCAACATAACTCGTAGGAACTGACCCCGCAGCCGCGGGTCTCCCGGTTTGAGAGTACGACCGTAATTTTTGTATTTCTACACTTCAGCAAAACATGGCGTTAAAGGGTGAAAACTCGAAACAGTCCCCGAACGGCCCAGTGGGTGGAACCAACACCTCCCACTGGACCGGCACAACTCGTAGGAACTGACCCCGTAGCCGTGGGAGTCCCGATTTGAGAGTAATACGGTAATTTGTATATTTCAAGACTTAGGCTTAAAAACATCACCTTAAAGGGTGAAAACTCGAAACAGCCCCCGAACGGCCACGTGGGTGGCACCAGCACCTCCCACGGGATCAGCGTAACTCGTAGGAACTGACCCCGCAGCCGCGGGTCTCCCGATTTGAGAATACGACCGTAATTTGCGTATTTCTACATTTAAGCAAAACATGGCGTTAAAGGGTGAAAACTCGAAACAGACCCCGAACGGCCCCGTGGGTGGCACCAACACCTTCCACGGGACCAACATAACTCGTAGGAACTGACCCCGCAGTCGCGGGAATACCGATTTGAGAGTAATACGGTAATTTGTATATTTCAAGACTTAGGCTTAAAAACATGACCTTAAAGGGTGAAAACTCGAAACAGCCCCCGAACGGCCACGTGGGTGGCACCAACAACTCCCACGGGACCAGCATAACTCGTAGGAACTGACCCCGCAGTCGCGGGTCTCCCCGTTTGAGAATACGACTGTAATTTACGTATTTCTACACTTAAGCAAAACATGGCATTAAAGGGTGAAAACTCGAAACAGCCCCCGAACGGCCCCGTGGGTGGCACCAACACTTCCCACGGGACCAACATAACTCGTAGGAACTGACCCCGCAGCCGCGGGAATCCCGATTTGTGAGTAATACGGTAATTTGTATATTTCAAGACTTAGGCTTAAAACCATGACGTGAAATGGTGAAAACTTGAAACAGCCCCCGAACGGCCCCGTGGGTGGCACCAACACCTCCCACGGGACCAACATAACTCGTAGGAACTGACCCCGCAGCCGCGGGAGTCCCGGTTTGAGAGTAATACGGTAACTTGTATATTTCAAGACTTAGGCTTAAAAACATGACGTTAAAGGGTGAAAACTCGAAACAGCCCCCGAACGGCCACGTGGGTGGCACCAACACCTCCCACGGGACCAACGTAACTCGTAGGAACTGACCCCGCAGCCGCGGGAGTCCCGGTTTGAGAGTAATACGGTAATTTGTATATTTCAAGACTTAGGCTTAAAAACATGACCTTAAAGGGTGAAAACTCGAAACAGCCCCCGAACGGCCACGTGGGTGGAACCAACACCTCCGACGGGACCAACGTAACTCGTAGGAACTGACCCCGCAGCCGCGGGTCTCCCGGTTTGAGAATACGACCGTAATTTGCGTATTTCTACACTTAAGCAAAACATGGCGTTAAAGGGTGAAAACTCGAAACAGCCCCCGAACGACCCTGTGGGTGGCACCAACACCTCCCACGGGACCAACATAACTCGTAGGAACTGACCCCGCAGCCGCGGGAGTCCCGGTTTGAGAGTAATACGGTAATCTGTATATTTCAAGACTTAGGCTTAAAAACATGACCTTAAAGGGTGAAAACTAGAAACAGCCCCCGAACGGCCCCGTGGGTGGCACCAACACCTCCCACGGGACCAACGTAACTCGTAGGAACTGATCCCGCAGCCGCGGGTCTCCCGGTTTGAGAGTAATACGGTAATTTGTATATTTCAAGACGTAGGCTTAAAAACATGACCTTAAAGGGTGAAAACACAAAACAGCCCCCGAACGGCCAAGTGGGTGGCACAAACACCTCCCACGGGACCAGCGTAACTCGTAGGAACTGACCCCGCAGCCGCGGGTCTCACGGTTTGAGAATACGACCGTAATTTGCGTATTTCTACACTTAAGCAAAACATGGCGTTAAAGGGTGAAAACTCGAAACAACCCCCGAACGGCCCCGTGGGTGGCACCAACACCTCCCACGGGACCAACATAACTCGTAGGAACTGACCCCACAGCTGCGGGAATCCCGGTTTGAGAGTAATACGATAATTTGTATATTTCAAGACTTTGGCTTAAAAACTTGACGTGAAAGGGTTAAAACTCGAAACAGCCCCTGAACGGCCCCGTGGGTGGCACCAACACCTCCCACGGGACCAACATAACTCGTAGGAACTGACCCCGCAGCCGCGGGAGTCCCGGTTTGAGAGTAATACGGTAATTTGTATATTTCAAGACTTAGGCTTAAAAACATGACCTTAAAGGGTGAAAACTCGAAACAGCCCCCGAACGGCCACGTGGGTGGCACCAACACCTCCCACGGGACCAGCATAACTCGTAGGAACTGACCCCGCAGTCGTGGGTCTCCTGGTTTGAGAATACAACTGTAATTTACGTATTTCTACACTTAAGCAAAACATGGCATTAAAGGGTGAAAACTCGAAACAGCCCCCGAACGGCCCCGTGGGTGGCACCAACACCTCCCACGGGACCAACATAACTCATCGGAACTGACCCCGCAGCCGCGGGTCTCCCGGTTTGAGAGTACGACCGTAATTTTTGTATTTCTACACTTAAGCAAAACATGGCGTTAAAGGGTGAAAACTCGAAACAGTCCCCGAACGGCCCAGTGGGTGGAACCAACACCTCCCACGGGACCGGCACAACTCGTAGGAACTGACCCCGTAGCCGCGGGAGTCCCGATTTGAGAGTAATACGGTAATTTGTATATTTCAAGACTTAGGCTTAAAAACATCACCTTAAAGGGTGAAAACTCGAAACAGCCCCCGAACGGCCACGTGGGTGGCACCAGCACCTCCCACGGGACCAGCGCAACTCGTAGGAACTGACCCCGCAGTCGCGGGTCTCCCGATTTGAGAATACGACCGTAATTTGCGTATTTCTACACTTAAGCAAAACATGGCGTTAAAGGGTGAAAACTCGAAACAGACCCCGAACGGCCCCGTGGGTGGCACCAACACCTTCCACGGGACCAACATAACTCGTAGGAACTGACCCCGCAGTCGCGGGAATACCGATTTGTGAGTAATACGGTAATTTGTATATTTCAAGACTTAGGCTTAAAAACATGACCTTAAAGGGTGAAAACTCGAAACAGCCCCCGAACGGCCACGTGGGTGGCACCAACAACTCCCACGGGACCAGCATAACTCGTAGGAACAGACCCCGCAGTCGCGGGTCTCCCGGTTTGAGAATACGACTGTAATTTACGTATTTCTACACTTAAGCAAAACATGGCATTAAAGGGTGAAAACTCGAAACAGCCCCCGAAAGGCCCCGTGGGTGGCACCAACACCTCCCACGGGACCAACATAACTCGTAGGAACTGACCCCGCAGCCGCGGGAATCCCGATTTGTGAGTAATACGGTAATTTGTATATTTCAAGACTTAGGCTTAAAACCATGACGTGAAAGGGTGAAAACTTGAAACAGCCCCCGAACGGCCCCGTGGGTGGCACCAACACCTCCCACGGGACCAACATAACTCGTAGGAACTGACCCCGCAGCCGCGGGAGTCCCGGTTTGAGAGTAATACGGTAATTTGTATATTTCAAGACTTAGGCTTAAAAACATGACGTTAAAGGGTGAAAACTCGAAACAGCCCCCGAACGGCCACGTGGGTGGCACCAACACCTCCCACGGGACCAACGTAACTCGTAGGAACTGACCCCGCAGCCGCGGGAGTCCCGGTTTGAGAGTAATACGGTAATTTGTATATTTCAAGACTTGGGCTTAAAAACATGACCTTAAAGGGTGAAAACTCGAAACAGCCCCCGAACGGCCACGTGGGTGGAACCAACACCTTCGACGGGACCAACGTAACTCGTAGGAACTGACCCCGCAGCCGCGGGTCTCCCGGTTTGAGAATACGACCGTAATTTGCGTATTTCTACACTTAAGCAAAACATGGCGTTAAATGGTGAAAACTCGAAACAGCCCCCGAACGACCCTGTGGGTGGCACCAACACCTCCCACGGGACCAACATAACTCGTAGGAACTGACCCCGCAGCCGCGGGAGTCCCGGTTTGAGAGTAATACGGTAATCTGTATATTTCAAGACTTAGGCTTAAAAACATGACCTTAAAGGGTGAAAACTCGAAACAGCCCCCGAACGGCCCCGTGGGTGGCACCAACACCTCCCACGGGACCAACGTAACTCGTAGGAACTGAACCCGCAGCCGCGGGTCTCCCGGTTTGAGAGTAATACGGTAATTTGTATATTTCAAGACTTAGGCTTAAAAACATGACCTTAAAGGGTGAAAACACGAAACAGCCCCCGAACGGCCAAGTGGGTGGCACCAACACCTCCCACGTGACCAACGTAACTCATAGGAACTGACCCCGCAGCCGCGGGTCTCCCGGTTTGATAGTAATACGGTAATTTGTATATTTCAAAAGTTAGGCTTAAAAACATGACCTTAAAGGGTGAAAACTCGAAACAGCCCCCGAACGGCCACGTGGGTGGCACCAACACCTCCCACGGGACCAGCGTAACTCGTAGGAACTGACCCCGCAGCCGCGGGTCTCACGGTTTGAGAATACGACCGTAATTTATGTCTTTATACACTTAAGCAAAACATGGCGTTAAAGGGTGAAAACTCGAAACAACCCCCGAACGGCCCCGTGGGTGGCACCAACACCTCCCACGGGACCAACATAACTCGTAGGAACTGACCCCGCAGCCGCGGGAATCCCGGTTTGAAAGTAATATGATAATTTGTATATTTCAAGACTTAGGCTTAAAAACATGACGTGAAAGGGTGAAAACTCGAAATAGCCCCTGAACGGCTCCGTGGGTGGCACCAACACCTCCCACGGGACCAACATAACTCGTAGGAACTGACCCCGCAGCCGCGGGAGTCCCGGTTTGAGAGTAATACGGTAATCTGTATATTTCAAGGCTTAGGCTTAAAAACATGACCTTAAAGGGTGAAAACTCGAAACAGCCCCCGAACGGCCACGTGGGTGGCACCAACACCTCCCACGGAACCAACGTAACTCGTAGGAACTGACCCTGCAGCCGCGGGACTCCCGATTTGAGAGTACGATGGTAATTCGCTTATTTCTAGACTTAGGCTTGAGAATACGACCGTAATTTGCGTATATATCCACTTAAGCAAAACATGGCGTTAAAGGGTGAAAACTCGAAACAGTCCCCGAACGGCCCAGTGGGTGGAACCAACACCTCCCACGGGACCGGCACAACTCGTAGGAACTGACCCCGTAGCCGCGGGAGTCCCGATTTGAGAGTAATACGGTAATTTGTATATTTCAAGACTTAGGCTTAAAAACATCACCTTAAAGGGTGAAAACTCGAAACAGCCCCCGAACGGCCACGTGGGTGGCACCAGCACCTCCCACGGGATCAGCGTAACTCGTAGGAACTGACCCCGCAGTCGCGGGTCTCCCGATTTGAGAATACGACCGTAATTTGCGTATTTCTACATTTAAGCAAAACATGGCGTTAAAGGGTGAAAACTCGAAACAGACCCCGAACGGCCCCGTGGGTGGCACCAACACCTTCCACGGGACCAACATAACTCGTAGGAACTGACCCCGCAGTCGCGGGAATACCGATTTGAGAGTAATACGGTAATTTGTATATTTCAAGACTTAGGCTTAAAAACATGACCTTAAAGGGTGAAAACTCGAAACAGCCCCCGAACGGCCACGTGGGTGGCACCAACAACTCCCACGGGACCAGCATAACTCGTAGGAACTGACCCCGCAGTCGCGGGTCTCCCGGTTTGAGAATACGACTGTAATTTACGTATTTCTACACTTAAGCAAAACATGGCATTAAAGGGTGAAAACTCGAAACAGCCCCCGAACGGCCCCGTGGGTGGCACCAACACTTCCCACGGGACCAACATAACTCGTAGGAATTGACCCCGCAGCCGCGGGAATCCCGATTTGTGAGTAATAGGGTAATTTGTATATTTCAAGACTTAGGCTTAAAACCATGACGTGAAAGGGTGAAAACTTGAAACAGCCCCCGAACGGCCCCGTGGGTGGCACCAACACCTCCCACGGGACCAACATAACTCGTAGGAACTGACCCCGCAGCCGCGGGAGTCCCGGTTTGAGAGTAATACGGTAATTTGTATATTTCAAGACTTAGGCTTAAAAACATGACCTTAAAGGGTGAAAACTCGAAACAGCCCCCGAACGGCCACGTGGGTGGAACCAACACCTCCGACGGGACCAACGTAACTCGTAGGAACTGACCCCGCAGCCGCGGGTCTCCCGGTTTGAGAATACGACCGTAATTTGCGTATTTCTACACTTAAGCAAAACATGGCGTTAAAGGGTGAAAACTCGAAACAGCCCCCGAACGACCCTGTGGGTGGCACCAACACCTCCCACGGGACCAACATAACTCGTAGGAACTGACCCCGCAGCCGCGGGAGTCCCGGTTTGAGAGTAATACGGTAATCTGTATATTTCAAGACTTAGGCTTAAAAACATGACCTTAAAGGGTGAAAACTCGAAACAGCCCCCGAACGGCCCCGTGGGTGGCACCAACACCTCCCACGGGACCAACGTAACTCGTAGGAACTGAACCCGCAGCCGCGGGTCTCCCGGTTTGAGAGTAATACGGTAATTTGTATATTTCAAGACTTAGGCTTAAAAACATGACCTTAAAGGGTGAAAACACGAAACAGCCCCCGAACGGCCAAGTGGGTGGCACCAACACCTCCCACGGGACCAACGTAACTCATAGGAACTGACCCCGCAGCCGCGGGTCTCCCGGTTTGATTGTAATACGGTAATTTGTATATTTCAAAAGTTAGGCTTAAAAACATGACCTTAAAGGGTGAAAACTCGAAACAGCCCCCGAACGGCCACGTGGGTGGCACCAACACCTCCCACGGGACCAGCGTAACTCGTAGGAACTGACCCCGCAGCCGCGGGTCTCACGGTTTGAGAATACGACCGTAATTTATGTCTTTATACACTTAAGCAAAACATGGCGTTAAAGGGTGAAAACTCGAAACAACCCCCGAACGGCCCCGTGGGTGGCACCAACACCTCCCACGGGACCAACATAACTCGTAGGAACTGACCCCGCAGCCGCGGGAATCCCGGTTTGAAAGTAATATGATAATTTGTATATTTCAAGACTTAGGCTTAAAAACATGACGTGAAAGGGTGAAAACTCGAAATAGCCCCTGAACGGCTCCGTGGGTGGCACCAACACCTCCCACGGGACCAACATAACTCGTAGGAACTGACCCCGCAGCCGCGGGAGTCCCGGTTTGAGAGTAATACGGTAATCTGTATATTTCAAGGCTTAGGCTTAAAAACATGACCTTAAAGGGTGAAAACTCGAAACAGCCCCCGAACGGCCACGTGGGTGGCACCAACACCTCCCACGGAACCAACGTAACTCGTAGGAACTGACCCTGCAGCCGCGGGACTCCCGATTTGAGAGTACGATGGTAATTCGCTTATTTCTAGACTTAGGCTTGAGAATACGACCGTAATTTGCGTATATATCCACTTAAGCAAAACATGGCGTTAAAGGGTGAAAACTCGAAACAGTCCCCGAACGGCCCAGTGGGTGGAACCAACACCTCCCACGGGACCGGCACAACTCGTAGGAACTGACCCCGTAGCCGCGGGAGTCCCGATTTGAGAGTAATACGGTAATTTGTATATTTCAAGACTTAGGCTTAAAAACATCACCTTAAAGGGTGAAAACTCGAAACAGCCCCCGAACGGCCACGTGGGTGGCACCAGCACCTCCCACGGGATCAGCGTAACTCGTAGGAACTGACCCCGCAGCCGCGGGTCTCCCGATTTGAGAATACGACCGTAATTTGCGTATTTCTACATTTAAGCAAAACATGGCGTTAAAGGGTGAAAACTCGAAACAGACCCCGAACGGCCCCGTGGGTGGCACCAACACCTTCCACGGGACCAACATAACTCGTAGGAACTGACCCCGCAGTCGCGGGAATACCGATTTGAGAGTAATACGGTAATTTGTATATTTCAAGACTTAGGCTTAAAAACATGACCTTAAAGGGTGAAAACTCGAAACAGCCCCCGAACGGCCACGTGGGTGGCACCAACAACTCCCACGGGACCAGCATAACTCGTAGGAACTGACCCCGCAGTCGCGGGTCTCCCGGTTTGAGAATACGACTGTAATTTACGTATTTCTACACTTAAGCAAAACATGGCATTAAAGGGTGAAAACTCGAAACAGCCCCCGAACGGCCCCGTGGGTGGCACCAACACTTCCCACGGGACCAACATAACTCGTAGGAATTGACCCCGCAGCCGCGGGAATCCCGATTTGTGAGTAATAGGGTAATTTGTATATTTCAAGACTTAGGCTTAAAACCATGACGTGAAAGGGTGAAAACTTGAAACAGCCCCCGAACGGCCCCGTGGGTGGCACCAACACCTCCCACGGGACCAACATAACTCGTAGGAACTGACCCCGCAGCCGCGGGAGTCCCGGTTTGAGAGTAATACGGTAATTTGTATATTTCAAGACTTAGGCTTAAAAACATGACGTTAAAGGGTGAAAACTCGAAACAGCCCCCGAACGGCCACGTGGGTGGCACCAACACCTCCCACGGGACCAACGTAACTCGTAGGAACTGACCCCGCAGCCGCGGGAGTCCCGGTTTGAGAGTAATACGGTAATTTGTATATTTCAAGACTTAGGCTTAAAAACATGACCTTAAAGGGTGAAAACTCGAAACAGCCCCCGAACGGCCACGTGGGTGGAACCAACACCTCCGACGGGACCAACGTAACTCGTAGGAACTGACCCCGCAGCCGCGGGTCTCCCGGTTTGAGAATACGACCGTAATTTGCGTATTTCTACACTTAAGCAAAACATGGCGTTAAAGGGTGAAAACTCGAAACAGCCCCCGAACGACCCTGTGGGTGGCACCAACACCTCCCACGGGACCAACATAACTCGTAGGAACTGACCCCGCAGCCGCGGGAGTCCCGGTTTGAGAGTAATACGGTAATCTGTATATTTCAAGACTTAGGCTTAAAAACATGACCTTAAAGGGTGAAAACTCGAAACAGCCCCCGAACGGCCCCGTGGGTGGCACCAACACCTCCCACGGGACCAACGTAACTCGTAGGAACTGATCCCGCAGCCGCGGGTCTCCCGGTTTGAGAGTAATATGGTAATTTGTATATTTCAAGACTTAGGCTTAAAAACATGACCTTAAAAGGTGAAAACACGAAACAGCCCCCGAACGGCCAAGTGGGTGGCACCAACACCTCCCACGGGACCAGCGTAACTCGTAGGAACTGACCCCGCAGCCGCGGGTCTCACGGTTTGAGAATACGACCGTAATTTGCGTATTTCTACACTTAAGCAAAACATGGCGTTAAAGGGTGAAAACTCGAAACAACCCCCAAACGGCCCCGTGGGTGGCACCAACACCTCCCACGGGACCAACATAACTCGTAGGAACTGACCCCACAGCTGCGGGAATCCCGGTTTGAGAGTAATACGATAATTTGTATATTTCAAGACTTTGGCTTAAAAACTTGACGTGAAAGGGTGAAAACTCGAAACAGCCCCTGAACGGCCCCGTGGGTGGCACCAACACCTCCCACGGGACCAACATAACTCGTAGGAACTGACCCCGCAGCCGCGGGAGTCCCGGTTTGAGAGTAATACGGTAATTTGTATATTTCAAGACTTAGGCTTAAAAACATGACCTTAAGAGGTGAAAACTCGAAACAGCCCCCGAACGGCCACGTGGGTGGCACCAACACCTCCCACGGGACCAGCATAACTCGTAGGAACTGACCCCGCAGTCGTGGGTCTCCCGGTTTGAGAATACGACTGTAATTTACGTATTTCTACACTTAAGCAAAACATGGCATTAAAGGGTGAAAACTCGAAACAGCCCCCGAACGGCCCCGTGGGTGGCACCAACACCTCCCACGGGACCAACATAACTCGTCGGAACTGACCCCGCAGCCGCGGGTCTCCCGGTTTGAGAGTACGACCGTAACTTTTGTATTTCTACACTTAAGCAAAACATGGCGTTAAAGGGTGAAAACTCGAAACAGTCCCCGAACGGCCCAGTGGGTGGAACCAACACCTCCCACGGGACCGGCACAACTCGTAGGAACTGACCCCGTAGCCGCGGGAGTCCCGATTTGAGAGTAATACGGTAATTTGTATATTTCAAGACTTAGGCTTAAAAACATGACCTTAAAGGGTGAAAACTCGAAACAGCCCCCGAACGGCCCCGTGGGTGGCACCAACACCTCCCACGGGACCAACGTAACTCGTAGGAACTGATCCCGCAGCCGCGGGTCTCCCGGTTTGAGAGTAATACGGTAATTTGTATATTTCAAGACTTAGGCTTAAAAACATGACCTTAAAAGGTGAAAACACGAAACAGCCCCCGAACGGCCAAGTGGGTGGCACCAACACCTCCCACGGGACCAGCGTAACTCGTAGGAACTGACCCCGCAGCCGCGGGTCTCACGGTTTGAGAATACGACCGTAATTTGCGTATTTCTACACTTAAGCAAAACATGGCGTTAAAGGGTGAAAACTCGAAACAGACCCCGAACGGCCCCGTGGGTGGCACCAACACCTTCCACGGGACCAACATAACTCGTAGGAACTGACCCCGCAGTCGCGGGAATACCGATTTGTGAGTAATACGGTAATTTGTATATTTCAAGACTTAGGCTTAAAAACATGACCTTAAAGGGTGAAAACTCGAAACAGCCCCCGAACGGCCACGTGGGTGGCACCAACAACTCCCACGGGACCAGCATAACTCGTAGGAACTGACCCCGCAGTCGCGGGTCTCCCGGTTTGAGAATACGACTGTAATTTACGTATTTCTACACTTAAGCAAAACATGGCATTAAAGGGTGAAAACTCGAAACAGCCCCCGAACGGCCCCGTGGGTGGCACCAACACCTCCCACGGGACCAACATAACTCGTCGGAACTGACCCCGCAGCCGCGGGTCTCCCGGTTTGAGAGTACGACCGTAACTTTTGTATTTCTACACTTAAGCAAAACATGGCGTTAAAGGGTGAAAACTCGAAACAGTCCCCGAACGGCCCAGTGGGTGGAACCAACACCTCCCACGGGACCGGCACAACTCGTAGGAACTGACCCCGTAGCCGCGGGAGTCCCGATTTGAGAGTAATACGGTAATTTGTATATTTCAAGACTTAGGCTTAAAAACATGACCTTAAAGGGTGAAAACTCGAAACAGCCCCCGAACGGCCCCGTGGGTGGCACCAACACCTCCCACGGGACCAACGTAACTCGTAGGAACTGATCCCGCAGCCGCGGGTCTCCCGGTTTGAGAGTAATACGGTAATTTGTATATTTCAAGACTTAGGCTTAAAAACATGACCTTAAAAGGTGAAAACACGAAACAGCCCCCGAACGGCCAAGTGGGTGGCACCAACACCTCCCACGGGACCAGCGTAACTCGTAGGAACTGACCCCGCAGCCGCGGGTCTCACGGTTTGAGAATACGACCGTAATTTGCGTATTTCTACACTTAAGCAAAACATGGCGTTAAAGGGTGAAAACTCGAAACAGACCCCGAACGGCCCCGTGGGTGGCACCAACACCTTCCACGGGACCAACATAACTCGTAGGAACTGACCCCGCAGTCGCGGGAATACCGATTTGTGAGTAATACGGTAATTTGTATATTTCAAGACTTAGGCTTAAAAACATGACCTTAAAGGGTGAAAACTCGAAACAGCCCCCGAACGGCCACGTGGGTGGCACCAACAACTCCCACGGGACCAGCATAACTCGTAGGAACTGACCCCGCAGTCGCGGGTCTCCCGGTTTGAGAATACGACTGTAATTTACGTATTTCTACACTTAAGCAAAACATGGCATTAAAGGGTGAAAACTCGAAACAGCCCCCGAAAGGCCCCGTGGGTGGCACCAACACCTCCCACGGGACCAACATAACTCGTAGGAACTGACCCCGCAGCCGCGGGAATCCCGATTTGTGAGTAATACGGTAATTTGTATATTTCAAGACTTAGGCTTAAAACCATGACGTGAAAGGGTGAAAACTTGAAACAGCCCCCGAACGGCCCCGTGGGTGGCACCAACACCTCCCACGGGACCAACATAACTCGTAGGAACTGACCCCGCAGCCGCGGGAGTCCCGGTTTGAGAGTAATACTGTAATTTGTATATTTCAAGACTTAGGCTTAAAAACATGACGTTAAAGGGTGAAAACTCGAAACAGCCCCCGAACGGCCACGTGGGTGGCACCAACACCTCCCACGGGACCAACGTAACTCGTAGGAACTGACCCCGCAGCCGCGGGAGTCCCGGTTTGAGAGTAATACGGTAATTTGTATATTTCAAGACTTAGGCTTAAAAACATGACCTTAAAGGGTGAAAACTCGAAACAGCCCCCGAACGGCCACGTGGGTGGAACCAACACCTTCGACGGGACCAACGTAACTCGTAGGAACTGACCCCGCAGCCGCGGGTCTCCCGGTTTGAGAATATGACCGTAATTTGCGTATTTCTACACTTAAGCAAAACATGGCGTTAAATGGTGAAAACTCGAAACAGCCCCCGAACGACCCTGTGGGTGGCACCAACACCTCCCACGGGACCAACATAACTCGTAGGAACTGACCCCGCAGCCGCGGGAGTCCCGGTTTGAGAGTAATACGGTAATCTGTATATTTCAAGACTTAGGCTTAAAAACATGACCTTAACGGGTGAAAACTCGAAACAGCCCCCGAACGGCCCCGTGGGTGGCACCAACACCTCCCACGGGACCAACGTAACTCGTAGGAACTGAACCCGCAGCCGCGGGTCTCCCGGTTTGAGAGTAATACGGAAATTTGTATATTTCAAGACTTAGGCTTAAAAACATGACCTTAAAGGGTGAAAACACGAAACAGCCCCCGAACGGCCAAGTGGGTGGCACCAACACCTCCCACGGGACCAACGTAACTCATAGGAACTGACCCCGCAGCCGCGGGTCTCCCGGTTTGATAGTAATATGGTAATTTGTATATTTCAAAAGTTAGGCTTAAAAACATGACCTTAAAGGGTGAAAACTCGAAACAGCCCCCGAACGGCCACGTGGGTGGCACCAACACCTCCCACGGGACCAGCGTAACTCGTAGGAACTGACCCCGCAGCCGCGGGTCTCACGGTTTGAGAATACGACCGTAATTTATGTCTTTATACACTTAAGCAAAACATGGCGTTAAAGGGTGAAAACTCGAAACAACCCCCGAACGGCCCCGTGGGTGGCACCAACACCTCCCACGGGACCAACATAACTCGTAGGAACTGACCCCGCAGCCGCGGGAATCCCGGTTTGAAAGTAATATGATAATTTGTATATTTCAAGACTTAGGCTTAAAAACATGACGTGAAAGGGTGAAAACTCGAAATAGCCCCTGAACGGCTCCGTGGGTGGCACCAACACCTCCCACGGGACCAACATAACTCGTAGGAACTGACCCCGCAGCCGCGGGAGTCCCGGTTTGAGAGTAATACGGTAATCTGTATATTTCAAGGCTTAGGCTTAAAAACATGACCTTAAAGGGTGAAAACTCGAAACAGCCCCCGAACGGCCACGTGGGTGGCACCAACACCTCCCACGGGACCAACGTAACTCGTAGGAACTGACCCTGCAGCCGCGGGACTCCCGATTTGAGAGTACGACGGTAATTCGCTTATTTCTAGACTTAGGTTTAAAAACATGACGTTAGAGGGTGAAAACTCAAAACAGCCCCCGAACGGCCCGTGGGTGGCACCAACACCTCCCACGGGACCAACGTAACTTGTAGGGACTGACCCCGCAGCCGCGGGAGTCCCGGTTTGAGAGTAATATGGTAATTTGTATATTTCAAGACTTAGGCTTAAAAACATGACCTTAAAGGGGGAAAACTCGAAACAGCCCCCGAACGGCCACGTGGGTGGCACCAACACCTCCCACGGGACCAACATAACTCGTAGGAACTGACCACATAGCCGCGGGAGTCCCAGTTTGAAAGTAATACGGTAATTTGTGTATTTCAAGACTTAGGCTTAAAAACATGACCTTAAAGGGTGAAAACTCGAAACAGCCCCCGAACGGCCACATGGGTGGCACCAACACCTCCCACGGGACCAACGTAACTCGTAGGAACTGACCCCGCAGCCGCGGGTCTCCCGGTTTGAGAATACGATCGTAATTTGCGTATTTCTACACCTAAGCAAAACATGGCGTTAAAGGGTGAAAACTCGAAACAGGCCGCGAACGGCCCCGTGGGTGGCACCAACACCTCCCACGGGAACAACATAACTCGTAGGAACTGACCCCGCAGCCGCAGGAATCCCGGTTTGAGAGTAATACGGTAATTTGTATATTTCAAGACTTAGGCTTAAAAACATTACCTTAAAGGGTGAAAACTCGAAATAGCCGCCGAACGGACACGTGGGTGGCACCAACACCTCCCACGGGACCAGGGTAACTCGTAGGAGGTTTGAGAATACGACCGTAATTTGCATATTTCTACACTTAAGCAAAACATGGCATTAAAGGGTGAAAACTTGAAACAGCCCCCGAACGACCACGTGGGTGGCACCAACACCTCCCCCGGGACCAACATAACTCGTAGGAACTGACCCCGCAGCCGCGGGAATCCCGGTTGGAGAGTAATACGGTAATTTGTATATTTCAAGACTTAGGCTTAAAAACATGACCTTAAAGGGTGAAAACTCGAAACAGCCCCCGAACGGCCCCGTGGGTGGCACCAACACCTTCCACGGGACCAACATAACTCGTAGGAACTGACCTCGCAGCCGCGGGAATCCCGATTTGAGAGTAATTCGGTAATTTGTATATTTCAAGACTTAGGCTTAAAAAGATGACGTGAAAGGGTGAAAACTCGAAACAGCCCCCGAACGGCCACGTGGGTGGCACCAACACCTCCCCCGGGACCAACATAACTCGTAGGAACTGACCCCGCAGCCGCGGGAATCCCGGTTTGAGAGTAATACGGTAATTTGTATATTTCAAGACTTAGGCTTAAAAACATGACCTTAAAGGGTGAAAACTCGAAACAGCCCCCGAACGGCCCCGTGGGTGGCACCAACACCTTCCACGGGACCAACATAACTCGTAGGAACTGACCTCGCAGCCGCGAGAATCCCGATTTGAGAGTAATTCGGTAATTTGTATATTTCAAGACTTAGGCTTAAAAAGATGACGTGAAAGGGTGAAAACTCGAAACAGCCCCCGAACGGCCCCGTGGGTGGCACCAACACCTCCCACGGGACCAACATAACTCGTAGGAACTGACCCCACAGCCGCGAGAGTCCCGATTTGAGAGTAATACGGTAATTTGTATATTTCAAGACTTAGGCTTAAAAACATGACCTTAAAGGGTGAAAACTCGAAATAGCACCCGAACGGCCCCGTGGCTGGCACCAACACCTCCCAAGGGACCAACGTAACTCGTAGGAACTGACCCCGCAGCCGCGGGACTCCCGGTTTGAGAGTACGACGGTAATTGTCTTATTTTTAGACTTAGGCTTAAAAACATGACGTTAGAATGTGAAAACTCAAAACAGCCCCCGAACGGCCCCGTGGGTGGCACCAACACCTCCCACGGGACCAACATAACTCGTAGGAACTGACCCCGCAGCCGTGGGAATCCCGGTTTGAGAATACGACCGTAATTTGCGTATTTCTACACTTAAGCAAAACATGGCGTTAAAGGGTGAAAACTCGAAACAGCCCTCGAACGGCCCCGTGGGTGGCACCAACACCTCCCACGGGACCAACATAACTCGTAGGAACTGACCTCGCAACCGCGGGAATCCCGATTTGAGAGTAATTCGGTAATTTGTATATTTCAAGACTTAGGCTTAAAAACATGACGTGAAAGGGTGAAAACTCGAAACAGCCCCCGAACGGCCCCGTGGGTGGCACCAACACCTCCCACGGGACCAACATAACTCGTAGGAACTGACCCCGCAGCCGCGGGAATACCGATTTGAGAGTAATACGCTAATTTGTATATTTCAAGACTTGGGCTTAAAACCATGACGTGAAAGGGTGAAAACTCGAAACAGCCCCTGAACGGCCCCGTGGGTGGCACCAACACCTCCCACGGGACCAACATAACTCGTAGGAACTGACCCCGCAGCCGCGGGAGTCCCGGTTTGAGAGTAATACGGTAATTTGTATATTTCAAGACATAGGCTTAAAAACATGACCTTAAAGGGTGAAAACTCAAAACAGCCCTCGAACGGCCACGTGGGTGGCACCAACACCTCCCACGGGACCAACGTAACTCGTAGGAACCGACCCCGCAGCCGCGGGAGTCCCGGTTTGAGAGCAATACGGCAATTTGTATATTTCAAGACTTAGGCTTAAAAACATGACCTTAAAGGGTGAAAACTCGAAACAGCCCCCGAACGGCCACGTGGGTGGCACCAACACCTCCCACGGGACCAACGTAACTCGTAGGAACTGACCCCGCAGTCGCGAGTCTCCCGGTTTGAGAGTACGACCGTAATTTGCGTATTTCTACACTTAAGCAAAACATGGCGTTAAAGGGTGAAAACTCGAAAAAGCCCCCGAACGGCCCTGTGGGTGGCACCAACACCTCCCACGGGACCAACATAACTCGTAGGAACTGACCCCGCAGCCGCGGGAGTCCCGGTTTGAGAGTAATACGGTAATTTGTATATTTCAAGACAGAGGCTTAAAAACATGACCTTAAAGGGTGAAAACTCGAAACAGCCCCCGAACGGCCACGTGGGTGGCACCAACACCTCCCACGGGACCAGCGTAACTCGTAGGAACTGTCCCCACAGCTGCGGGTCTCCCGGTTTGAGAATACGACCGTAATTTGCGTATTTCTACACTTAAGCAAAACATGGCGTTAAAGGGTGAAAACTCGAAATAGCCCCCGAACGGCCCCGTGGGTAGCACCAACACCTCCCACGGGACAAACATAACTCGTAGGAACTGACACCGCAGCCGCGGGAATCCCGGTTTGAGAATACGACCGTAATTTGCGTATTTCTACACTTAAGCAAAACATGGCGTTAAAGGGTGAAAACTCGAAACAGCCCCCGAACGGCCCCGTGGGTGGCACCAACACCTCCCACGGGACCAACATAACTCGTAGGAACTGACCCCGCAGCCGCGAGAATCCCGATTTGAGAGTAATTCGGTAATTTGTATATTTCAAGACTTAGGCTTAAAAACATGACGTGAAAGGGTGAAAACTTGAAACAGCCCCCGAACGGCCCCGTGGGTAGCACCAACACCTCCCACGGGACCAGCGTAACTGACCCCGCTGCCGCGGGTCTCACGGTTTGAGAATACGACCGTAATTTGCGTATATATACACTTAAGCAAAACATGGCGTTAAAGGGTGAAAACTCGAAACAGCCCCCGAACGGCCCCGTGGGTGGCACCAACACCTCCCACGGGACCAACATAACTCGTAGGAACTGACCCCGCAGCCGCGGGAATCCCTGTTTGAGAGTAATACGATAATTTGTATATTTCAAGACTTGGGCTTAAAAACATGACGTGAAAGGGTGAAAACTCGAAACAGCCCCCGAACGGCCACATGGGTGGCACCAACACCTCCCACGGGACCAGCGTAACTCGTAGGAACCAACCCCGCAGCCGCGGGTCTCCCGGTTTGAGAATACGACCGTAATTTGCGTATTTCTACACTTAAGCAAAACATGGCGTTAAAGGGTGAAAACTCGAAACAACCCCCGAACGGCCCCGTGGGTGGCACCAACACCTCCCACGGGACCAACATAACTCGTAGGAACTAACCCCGCAGCCGCGGGAATCCCGATTTGAGAGTAATTCAGTAATTTGTATATTTCAAGACTTAGGCTTAAAAACATGACGTGAAAGGGTGAAAACTCGTAAAAGCCCCCGAACGGCCCCGTGGGTGGCACCAACACCTCCCACAGGACCAACATAACTCGTAGGAACTGACCCCGCAGCCGCGGGAGTCCCGGTTTGAGAGTAATACGATAATTTGTATATTTCAAGACTTAGGCTTAAAAACGTGACCTTAAAGGGTGAAAACTCGAAACAGCCCCCGAACGGCCACGTGGGTGGCACCAACACCTCCCACGGGACCAACGTAACTCGTAGGAACTGACCCCGCATCCGCGGGACTCCCGGTTTGAGAGTACGACGGTAATTTGCTTATTTTTAGACTTAGTCTTAAAAACATGACGTTAGAGGGTGAAAACTCAAAACAGCCCCCGAACGGCCCCGTGGGTGGCACCAACACCTCCCACGGGACAAACGTAACTCGTAGGGACTGACCCCGCAGCCGCGGGAGTCCCGGTTTGAGAGTAATACGGTAATTTGTATATTTCAAGACTTAGGCTTAAAAACATGACCTTAAACGGTGAAAACTCGAAACAGTTCTCGAACGGCCACGTGGGTGGCACCAACACCTCCCACGGAACCAACGTAACTCGTAGGAACTGACCCCGCAGTCGCGGGTCTCCCGGTTTGAGAGTACGACCGTAATTTGCGTATTTCTACACTTAAGCAAAATATGGCGTTAAAGGGTGAAAACTCGAAACATCCCCCGAACGGCCCCGTGGGTGGCACCAACACCTCCCACGGGACCAACATAACTCGTAGGAACTGACCCCGCAGCCGCGGGAATCCCGGTTTGAGAGTAATAGGATAATTTGTATATTTCAAGACTTGGGCTTAAAAACATGACGTGAAAGGGTGAAAACTCGAAACAGCCCCCGAACGGCCACGTGGGGGGCACCAACACCTCCCACGGGACCAGCGTAACTCGTAGGAACCGACCCCGCAGCCGCGGGTCTCCCGGTTTGAGAATACGACCGTAATTTGCGTATTTCTACACTTAAGCAAAACATGGCGTTAAAGGGTGAAAACTCGAAACAGCCATCGAACGGCCCCATGGGTGGCACCAACACCTCCCACGGGACCAACATAACTCGTAGGAACTGACCCCGCAGCCGCGGGAATCCCGATTTGAGAGTAATTCGGTAATTTATATATTTCAAGACTTAGGCTTAAAAACATGACGTGAAAGGGTGAAAACTCGAAACAGCCCCCGAACGGCCCCGTGGGTGGCACCAACACCTCCCACAGGACCAACATAACTCGTAGGAACTGACCCCGCAGCCGCGGGAGTCCCGGTTTGAGAGTAATACGATAATTTGTATATTTCAAGACTTAGGCTTAAAAACGTGACCTTAAAGGGTGAAAACTCGAAACAGCCCACGAACGGCCACGTGGGTGGCACCAACACCTCCCACGGGACCAACGTAACTCGTAGGAACTGACCCCGCATCCGCGGGACTCCCGGTTTGAGAGTACGACGGTAATTTGCTTATTTTTAGACTTAGTCTTAAAAACATGACGTTAGAGGGTGAAAACTCAAAACAGCCCCCGAACGGCCCCGTGGGTGGCACCAACACCTCCCACGGGACAAACGTAACTCGTAGGGACTGACCCCGCAGCCGCGGGAGTCCCGGTTTGAGAGTAATACGGTAATTTGTATATTTCAAGACTTAGGCTTAAAAACATGACCTTAAACCGTGAAAACTCGAAACAGCCCCCGAACGGCCACGTGGGTGGCACCAACACCTCCCACGGGACCGACGTAACTCGTAGGAACTGACCCCGCAGTCGCGGGTCTCCCGGTTTGAGAGTACGACCGTAATTTGCGTATTTCTACACTTAAGCAAAACGTGGCGTTAAAGGGTGAAAACTCGAAACATCCCCCGAACGGCCCCGTGGGTGGCACCAACACCTCCCACGGGACCAACATAACTCGTAGGAACTGACCCCGCAGCCGCGGGAATCCCGGTTTGAGAGTAATACGATAATTTGTATATTTCAAGACTTGGGCTTAAAAACATGACGTGAAAGGGTGAAAACTCGAAACAGCCCCCGAACGGCCACGTGGGTGGCACCAACACCTCCCACGGGACCAGCGTAACTCGTAGGAACCGACCCCGCAGCCGCGGGTCTCCCGGTTTGAGAATATGACCGTAATTTGCGTATTTCTACACTTAAGCAAAACATGGCGTTAAAGGGTGAAAACTTGAAACAGCCCCCGAACGGCGCCATGGGTGGCACCAACACCTCCCACGGGACCAACATAACTCGTAGGAACTGACCCCGCAGCCGCGGGAATCCCGATTTGAGAGTAATTCGGTAATTTGTATATTTCAAGACTTAGGCTTAAAAACATGACGTGAAAGGGTGAAAACTCGAAACAGCCCCCGAACGGCCCCGTGGGTGGCACCAACACCTCCCACGGGACCAACATAACTCGTAGAACTGACCCCGCAGCCGCGGGAATCCCGATTTGAGAGTAATACGGTAATTTGTATATTTCAAGAGTTGGGCTTAAAACCATGACGTGAAAGGGTGAAAACTTGAAACAGCCCCCGAACGGCCCCGTGGGTGGCACCAACACCTCCCACGGGACCAACATAACTCGTAGGAACTGACCCCGCAGCCGCGGGAGTCCCGGTTTGAGAGTAATACGGTAATTTGTATATTTCAAGACTTAGGCTTAAAAACATGACCTTAAAGGGTGAAAACTCGAAACAGCCCCCGAACGGCCACGTGGGTGGAACCAACACCTCCCACGGGACCAACGTAACTCGTAAGAACTGACCCCGCAGCCGCGGGAGTCCCGGTTTGAGAGTAATACGGTAATTTGTATATTTCAAGACTTAGGCTTAAAAACATGACCTTAAAGGGTGAAAACTCGAAACAGCCCCCGAACGGCCACGTGGGTGGCACCAACACCTCCCACGGGACCAACGTAAGTCGTAGGAACTGACCCCGCAGCCGCGGGTCTCCCGGTTTGAGAGTACGACCGTAATTTGCGTATTTCTACACTTAAGCAAAACATGGCGTTAAAGGGTGAAAACTCGAAACAGCCCCCGAACGGCCCTGTGGGTGGCACCAACACCTCCCACGGGACCAACATAACTCGTAGGAACTAACCCCACAGCCGCGGGAGTCCCGATTTGAGAGTAATACGGTAATTTTTATATTTCAAGACTTAGGCTTAAAAACATGACCTTAAAGGGTGAAAACTCGAAACAGCCCCCGAACGGCCACGTGGGTGGCACCAACACCTCCCACGGGACCAACGTAACTCGTAGGAAC
Source organism: Sambucus nigra (assembly GCA_949130495.1). NCBI lineage: Eukaryota > Viridiplantae > Streptophyta > Magnoliopsida > Dipsacales > Adoxaceae > Sambucus > Sambucus nigra. The sequence continues at coordinate 379,937,903 of OX422220.1, read as the reverse complement.
TGACCCTGCAGCCGCGGAACACCCAGTTTGAGAGTACGACGGTAATTTGCTTATTTCTAGACTTAGGCTTAAAAACATGACGTTAGAGGGTGAAAACTCAAAACAGCCCCGTGGGTGGCACCAACACCTCCCACGGGACCAACGTAACTCGTAGGGACTGACCCCGCAGCCGCGGGAGTCCCGATTTGAGAGTAATACGGTAATTTGTATATTTCAAGACTTAGGCTTAAAAACATGACCTTAAAGGGTAAAAACTCGAAACAGCCCCCGAACGGCCACGTGGGTGGCACCAACACCTCCCACGGGACCGACATAACTCGTAGGAACTGACCCCGCAGCCGCGGGTCTCCCGGTTTGAGAGTAATACGGTAATTTGTATATTTCAAGACTTAGGCTTAAAAACATCACCTTAAAGGGTGAAAACTCGAAACAGCCCCCGAACGGCCACGTGGGTGGCACCAACACCTCCCACGGGACCAGCGTAACTCGTAGGAACTGACCCCGCAGCCGCGGGTCTCCCGGTTTGAGAATACGACCGTAATTTGCGTATTTCTACTTAAGTAAAACATGGGGTTAAAGGGTGAAAACTCGAAACAGGCCCCGAATGGCCCGTGGGTGGCACCATCACCTCCCACGGGACAAACGTAACTCGTAGGGACTGACCCCGCAGCCGCGGGAGTCCCGGTTTGAGAGTAATACGGTAATTTGTATATTTCAAGACTTAGGCTTAAAAACATGACCTTAAACCGTGAAAACTCGAAACAGCCCCCGAACGGCCACGTGGGTGGCACCAACACCTCCCACGGGACCGACGTAACTCGTAGGAACTGACCCCGCAGTCGCGGGTCTCCCGGTTTGAGAGTACGACCGTAATTTGCGTATTTCTACACTTAAGCAAAATGTGGCGTTAAAGGGTGAAAACTCGAAACATCCCCCGAACGGCCCCGTGGGTGGCACCAACACCTCCCACGGGACCAACATAACTCGTAGGAACTGACCCCGCAGCCGCGGGAATCCCGGTTTGAGAGTAATACGATAATTTGTATATTTCAAGACTTGGGCTTAAAAACATGACGTGAAAGGGTGAAAACTCGAAACAGCCCCCGAACGGCCACGTGGGTGGCACCAACACCTCCCACGGGACCAGCGTAACTCGTAGGAACAGACCCCGCAGCCGCGGGTCTCCCGGTTTGAGAATATGACCGTAATTTGCGTATTTCTACACTTAAGCAAAACATGGCGTTAAAGGGTGAAAACTTGAAACAGCCCCCGAACGGCCCCATGGGTGGCACCAACACCTCCCACGGGACCAACATAACTCGTAGGAACTGACCCCGCAGCCGCGGGAACCCCGATTTGAGAGTAATTCGGTAATTTGTATATTTCAAGACTTAGGCTTAAAAACATGACGTGAAAGGGTGAAAACTCGAAACTGCCCCCGAACGGCCCCGTGGGTGGCACCAACACCTCCCACGGGACCAACATAACTCGTAGGAACTGACCCCGCAGCCGCGGGAATCCCGATTTGAGAGTAATACGGTAATTTGTATATTTCAAGACTTGGGCTTAAAACCATGACGTGAAAGGGTGAAAACTTGAAACAGCCCCCGAACGGCCCCGTGGGTGGCACCAACACCTCCCACGGGACCAACATAACTCGTAGGAACTGACCCCGCAGCCGCGGGAGTCCCGGTTTGAGAGTAATACGGTAATTTGTATATTTCAAGACTTAGGCTTAAAAACATGACCTTAAAGGGTGAAAACTCGAAACAGCCCCCGAACGGCCACGTGGGTGGAACCAACACCTCCCACGGGACCAACGTAACTCGTAAGAACTGACCCCGCAGCCGCGGGAGTCCCGGTTTGAGAGTAATACGGTAATTTGTATATTTCAAGACTTAGGCTTAATAACATGACCTTAAAGGGTGAAAACTCGAAACAGCCCCCGAACGGCCACGTGGGTGGCACCAACACCTCCCACGGGACCAACGTAACTCGTAGGAACTGACCCCGTAGCCGCGGGTCTCCCGGTTTGAGAGTACGACCGTAATTTGCGTATTTCTACACTTAAGCAAAACATGGCGTTAAAGGGTGAAAACTCGAAACAGCCCCCGAACGGCCCTGTGGGTGGCACCAACACCTCCCACGGGACCAACATAACTCGTAGGAACTAACCCCACAGCCGCGGGAGTCCCGATTTGAGAGTAATACGGTAATTTTTATATTTCAAGACTTAGGCTTAAAAACATGACCTTAAAGGGTGAAAACTCGAAACAGACCCCGAACGGCCACGTGGGTGGCACCAACACCTCCCACGGGACCAGCGTAACTCGTAGGCACTGACCCCGCAGCCGCGGGTCTCACGGTTTGAGAATATGACCGTAATTTGCGCATTTATACACTTAAGAAAAACATGGCATTAAAGGGTGAAAACTCGAAACAACCCCCGAACGGCCCCGTGAGTGGCACCAACACCTCCCACGGGACCAACATAACTCGTAGGAACTGACCCCGCAGCCGCGGGAATCCTAGTTTGAGAGTAATACGATAATTTGTATGTTTCAAGACTTAGGCTTAAAAACATGACGTTAAAGGGTGAAAACTCGAAACAGCCCCTGAACGGCTCCGTGGGTGGCACCAACACCTCCCACGGGACCAACATAACTCGTAGGAACTGACCCCGCAGCCGCGGAACACCCAGTTTGAGAGTACGATTGTAATTTGCTTATTTCTAGACTTAGGCTTAAAAACATGACGTTAGAGGGTGAAAACTCAAAACAGCCCCGTGGGTGGCCCCAACACCTCCCACGGGACCAACGTAACTCGTAGGGACTGACCCCGCAGCCGCGGGAGTCCCGATTTGAGAGTAATACGGTAATTTGTATATTTCAAGACTTAGGCTTAAAAACATGACCTTAAAGGGTAAAAACTCGAAACAGCCCCCGCACGGCCACGTGGGTGGCACCAACACCTCCCACGGGACCAACATAACTCGTAGGAACTGACCCCGCAGCCGCGGGTCTCCCGATTTGAGAGTAATACGGTAATTTGTATATTTCAAGACTTAGGCTTAAAAACATCACCTTAAAGGGTGAAAACTCGAAACAGCCCCCGAACGGCCACGTGGGTGGCACCAACACCTCCCACGGGACCAGCGTAACTCGTAGGAACTGACCCCGCAGCCGCGGGTCTCCCGGTTTGAGAATACGACCGTAATTTGCGTATTTCTACTTAAGCAAAACATGGGGTTAAAGGGTGAAAACTCGAAACAGGCCCCGAACGGCCCGTGGGTGGCACCAAAACCTCCCACGGGAACAACATAACTCGTAGGAACTGACCCCACAGCCGCAGGAATCCCGGTTTGAGAGTAATACGGTAATTTGTATATTTCAAGACTTGGGCTTAAAAACATTACCTTAAAGGGTGAAAACTAGAAACAGCTGCCGAACGGACACGTGGGTGGCACCAACACCTCCCACGGGACCAGCGTAACTCGTAGGAACTGACCCCGCAGCTGCGGGTCTCCCGGTTTGAAAATACGACCGTAATTTGCATTTTTCTACACTTAAGCAAAACATGGCGTTAAAGGGTGAAAAATCGAAACAGGCCCCGAACGGCCCCGTGGGTGGCACCAACACCTCCCACGGGACCAACATAACTCGTAGGAACTGACCCCGCAGCCTCGGCAATCCCGGTTTGAGAGTAATACGGTAATTTGTATATTTCAAGACTTAGGCTTAAAAACATGACCTTAAAGGGTGAAAACTCGAAACAGCCCCCGAACGGCTACGTGGGTGGCACCAAGACCTCCCACGGGACCAGCGTAACTCGTAGGAACTGACCCCGCAGCCACGGGTCTCCCGGTTTGAAAATACGACCGTAATTTGCGTATTTCTACACTTATGCAAAACATGGCGTTAAAGGGTGAAAACTCGAAACAGCCCCCGAACGGCCTCGTGGGTGGCACCAACACCTCCCACGAGATCAACATAACTCGTAGGAACTGACCCCGCAGCCGCGGGAGTTTCGGTTTGAGAGTAATACGGTAATTTGTATATTTCAAGAGTTAGGCTTAAAAACATGACCTTAAAGGGTGAAAACTCGAAACAGTCCCCGAACGGCCACGTGGGTGGCACCAACACCTCCCACTGGACCAACGTAACTCGTAGGAACTGACCCCGCAGTCGCGGGACTCCCGGTTTGAGAGTACGACGGTAATTTGCTTATTTTTAGACTTAGGCTTAAAAACATGACATTAGAGGGTGAAAACTCAAAACAGCCCCCGAACGGCCCCGTGGGTGGCACCAACACCTCCCACGGGACAAACGTAACTCGTAGGGACTGACCCCGCAGCCGCGGGAGTTCCGGTTTGAGAGTAATACGGTAATTTGTATATTTCAAGACTTAGGCTTAAAAACATGACCTTAAAGGGTGAAAACCCGAAACAGCCCCCGAACGGCCACGTGGGTGGCACCAACACCTCCCACGGGACCAACGTAACTCGTAGGAACTGACCCCGCAGTCGCGGGTCTCCCGGTTTGATCGTACGACCGTAATTTGCGTATTTCTACACTTAAGCAAAACATGACGTGAAAGGGTGAAAACTCGAAACAGCCCCCGAACGGCCCCGTGGGTGGCACCAACACCTCCCACGGGACCAACATAACTCGTAGGAACTGACCCCGCAGCCGCGGGAATCCCGGTTTGAGAGTAATACGATAATTTGTATATTTCAAGACATAGGCTTAAAAACATGACCTTAAAGGGTGAAAACTCGAAACAGCCCCCGAACGGCCACGTGGGTGGCACCAACACCTCCCACGGGACCAGCGTAACTCTTAGGAACCGACCCCGTAGCCGCGGGTCTCCCGGTTTGAGAATACGACCGTAATTTGTGTATTTCTACACTTAAGCAAAACATGGCGTTAAAGGGTGAAAACTCGAAACAGCCCCCGAACGGCCCCGTGGGTGGCACCAACACCTCCCACGGGACCAACATAACTCGTAGGAACTGACCCCGCAGCAGCGGGAATCCCGATTTGAGAGTAATTCGGTAATTTGTATAATTCAAGACTTAGGCTTAAAAACATGACCTTAAACTGTGAAAACTCGAAACAGCCCCCGAACGGCCACGTGGGTGGCACCAACACCTCCCACGGGACCGACGTAACTCGTATGAACTGACCCCGCAGTCGCGGGTCTCCCGGTTTGAGAGTACGACCGTAATTTGCGTATTTCTACACTTAAGCAAAACGTGGCGTTAAAGGGTGAAAACTCGAAACATCCCCCGAACGGCCCCGTGGGTGGCACCAACACCTCCCACGGGACCAACATAACTCGTAGGAACTGACCCCGCAGCCGCGGGAATCCCGGTTTGAGAGTAATACGATAATTTGTATATTTCAAGACTTGGGCTTAAAAACATGACGTGAAAGGGTGAAAACTCGAAACAGCCCCCGAACGGCCACGTGGGTGGCACCAACACCTCCCACGGGACCAGCGTAACTCGTAGGAACCGACCCCGCAGCCGCAGGTCTCCCGGTTTGAGAATACGACCGTAATTTGCGTATTTCTACACTTAAGCAAAACATGGCGTTAAAGGGTGAAAACTCGAAACAGCCCCCGAACGGCCCCATGGGTGGCACCAACACCTCCCACGGGACCAACATAACTCATAGGAACTGACCCCGCAGCCGCGGGAATCCCGATTTGAGAGTAATTCGGTAATTTGTATATTTCAAGACTTAGGCTTAAAAACATGACGTGAAAGGGTGAAAACTCGAAACAGCCCCCGAACGGCCCCGTGGGTGGTACCAACACCTCCCACGGGACCAACATAACTCGTAGGAACTGACCACGCAGCCGCGGGAATCCCGATTTGAGAGTAATACGGTAATTTGTATATTTCAAGACTTGGGCTTAAAACCATGACGTGAAAGGGTGAAAACTTGAAACAGCCCCCGAACGGCCCCGTGGGTGGCACCAACACCTCCCACGGGACCAACATAACTCGTAGGAACTGACCCCGCAGCCGCGGGAATCCCGGTTTGAGAGTAATACGATAATTTGTATATTTCAAGACTTGGGCTTAAAAACATGACGTGAAAGGGTGAAAACTCGAAACAGCCCCCGAACGGCCACGTGGGGGGCACCAACACCTCCCACGGGACCAGCGTAACTCGTAGGAACCGACCCCGCAGCCGCGGGTCTCCCGGTTTGAGAATACGACCGTAATTTGCGTATTTCTACACTTAAGCAAAACATGGCGTTAAAGGGTGAAAACTCGAAACAGCCATCGAACGGCCCCATGGGTGGCACCAACACCTCCCACGGGACCAACATAACTCGTAGGAACTGACCCCGCAGCCTCGGGAATCCCGGTTTGAGAGTAATACGGTAATTTGTATATTTCAAGACTTAGGCTTAAAAACATGACCTTAAAGGGTGAAAACTCGAAACAGCCCCCGAACGGCCACGTGGGTGGCACCAACAACTCCCACGGGACCAGCGTAACTCGTAGGAACTGACCCCGCAGCCGCGGGACTCCCGGTTTGAGAATACGACCGTAATTTGCGTATTTCTACACTTAAGCAAAACACGGCGTTAAAGGGTGAAAACTCGAAACAGCCCCCGAAGGGCCCCGTGGGTGGCACCAACACCTCCCACGGGACCAACATAACTCGTAGGAACTGACCCCGTAGCCACGGGAATCCCGGTTTGAGAGTAATACGGTAATTTGTATATTTCAAGACTTAGGCTTAAAAACATGACGTGAAAGGGTGAAAACTCGAAACAGCCCCCGAACGGCCACGTGGGTGGCACCAACACCTCCCACGGGACCAACGTAACTCGTAGGAACTGACCCCGCAGCCGCGGGTCTCCCGATTTGAGAATACGATCGTAATTTGCGTATTTCTACACTTATGCAAAACATGGCGTTAAATGGTGAAAACTTGAAACAGCCCCCGAACAGCCCCGTGGGTGGCACCAACACCTCCCACGGGACCAACATAACTCGTAGGAACTGACCCCGTAGCCACGGGAATCCCGGTTTGAGAGTAATACGGTAATTTGTATATTTCAAGACTTAGGCTTAAAAACATGACGTGAAAGGGTGAAAACTCGAAACAGCCCCCGAACGGCCACGTGGGTGGCACCAACACCTCCCACGGGACCAGCGTAACTCGTAGGAACTGACCCCGCAGCCGCGGGTCTCCCGGTTTGAGAATACGATCGTAATTTGCGTATTTCTACACTTATGCAAAACATGGCGTTAAAGGGTGAAAACTCGAAACAGCCCCCGAACGGCCTCGTGGGTGGCACCAACACCTCCCACGGGATCAACATAACTCGTAGGAACTGACCCCGCAGCCGCGGGAGTCCCGGTTTGAGAGTAATACGGTAATTTGTATATTTCAAGAGTTAGGCTTAAAAACATGACCTTAAAGGGTGAAAACTCGAAACAGTCCCCGAACGGCCACGTGGGTGGCACCAACACCTCCCACTGGACCAACGTAACTCCTAGGAACTGACCCCGCAGTCGCGGGACTCCCGGTTTGAGAGTACGACGGTAATTTGCTTATTTTTAGACTTAGGCTTAAAAACATGACGTTAGAGGGTGAAAACTCAAAACAGCCCCCGAACGGCCCCGTGGGTGGCACCAACACCTCCCACGGGACAAACGTAACTCGCAGGGACTGACCCCGCAGCCGCGGGAGTTCCGGTTTGAGAGTAATACGGTAATTTGTATATTTCAAGACTTAGGCTTAAAAACATGACCTTAAAGGGTGAAAACCCGAAACAGCCCCCGAACGGCCACGTGGGTGGCACCAACACCTCCCACGGGACCAACGTAACTCGTAGGAACTGACCCCGCAGTCGCGGGTCTCCCGGTTTGAGAGTACGACCGTAATTTGCGTATTTCTACACTTAAGCAAAACATGACGTGAAAGGGTGAAAACTCGAAACAGCCCCCGAACGGCCCCGTGGGTGGCACCAACACCTCCCACGGGACCAACATAACTCGTAGGAACTGACCCCGCAGCCGCGGGAATCCCGGTTTGAGAGTAATACGATAATTTGTATATTTCAAGACATAGGCTTAAAAACATGACCTTAAAGGGTGAAAACTCGAAACAGCCCCCGAACGGCCACGTGGGTGGCACCAACACCTCCCACGGGACCAGCGTAACTCTTAGGAACCGACCCCGCAGCTGCGGGTCTCCCGGTTTGAGAATACGACCGTAATTTACGTATTTCTACACTTAAGCAAAACATGGCGTTAAAGGGTGAAAACTCGAAACAGCCCCCGAACGGCCCCGTGGGTGGCACCAACACCTCCCACGGGACCAACATAACTCGTAGGAACGGACCCCGCAGCCGCGGGAATCCCGATTTGAGAGTAATTCGGTAATTTGTATATTTCAAGACTTAGGCTTAAAAACATGACGTGAAAGGGTGAAAACTCGAAACAGCCCCCGAACGGCCCCGTGGGTGGCACCAACACCTCCCACGGGACCAACATAACTCATAGGAACTGACCCCGCAGCCGCGGGAGTCCCGGTTTGAGAGTAATACGATAATTTGTATATTTCATGACTTAGGCTTAAAAACGTGACCTTAAAGGGTGAAAACTCGAAACAGCCCACGAACGGCCACGTGGGTGGCACCAACACCTCCCACGGGACCAACGTAACTCGTAGGAACTGACCCCGCATCCGCAGGACTCCCGGTTTGAGAGTACGACGGTAATTTGCTTATTTTTAGACTTAGTCTTAAAAACATGACGTTAGAGGGTGAAAACTCAAAACAGCCCCCGAACGGCCCCGTGGGTGGCACCAACACCTCCCACGGGACAAACGTAACTCGTAGGGACTAACCCCGCAGCCGCGGGAGTCCCGCTTTGAGAGTAATACGGTAATTTGTATATTTTAAGACTTAGGCTTAAAAACATGACCTTAAACGGTGAAAACTCGAAACAGCCCCCGAACGGCCACGTGGGTGGCACCAACACCTCCCACGGGACCGACGTAACTCGTAGGAACTGACCCCGCAGTCGCGGGTCTCCCGGTTTGAGAGTACGACCGTAATTTGCGTATTTCTACACTTAAGCAAAACGTGGCGTTAAAGGGTGAAAACTCGAAACATCCCCCGAACGGCCCCGTGGGTGGCACCAACACCTCCCACGGGACCAACATAACTCGTAGGAACTGACCCCGCAGCCCCGGGAATCCCGGTTTGAGAGTAATACGATAATTTGTATATTTCAAGACTTGGGCTTAAAAACATGACGTGAAAGGGTGAAAACTCGAAACAGCCCCCGAACGGCCACGTGGGTGGCACCAACACCTCCCACGGGACCAGCGTAACTCGTAGGAACCGACCCCGCAGCCGCGGGTCTCCCGGTTTGAGAATATGACCGTAATTTGCGTATTTCTACACTTAAGCAAAACATGGCGTTAAAGGGTGAAAACTCGAAACAGCCCCCGAACGGCCCCATGGGTGGCACCAACACCTCCCACGGGACCAACATAACTCGTAGGAAATGACCCCGCAGCCGCGAGAATCCCGATTTGAGAGTAATTCAGTAATTTGTATATTTCAAGACTTAGGCTTAAAAACATGACGTGAAAGGGTGAAAACTCGAAACAGCCCCCGAACGGCCCCGTGGGTGGCACCAACACCTCCCACGGGACCAACATAACTCGTAGGAACTGACCCCGCAGCCGCGGGAATCCCGATTTGAGAGTAATACGGTAATTTGTATATTTCAAGACTTGGGCTTAAAACCATGACGTAAAAGGGTGAAAACTTGAAACAGCCCCCGAACGGCCCCGTGGGTGGCACCAACACCTCCCACGGGACCAACATAACTCGTAGGAACTGACCCCGCAGCCGCGGGAGTCCCGGTTTGAGAGTAATACGGTAATTTGTATATTTCAAGACTTAGGCTTAAAAACATGACCTTAAAGGGTGAAAACTCGAAACAGCCCCCGAACGGCCACGTGGGTGGAACCAACACCTCCCACGGGACCAACGTAACTCGTAAGAACTGACCCCGCAGCCGCGGGAGTCCCGGTTTGAGAGTAATACGGTAATTTGTATATTTCAAGACTTAGGCTGAAAAACATGACCTTAAAGGGTGAAAACTCGAAACAGCCCCCGAACGGCCACGTGGGTGGCACCAACACCTCCCACGGGACCAGCGTAACTCGTAGGAACTGACCCCGCAGCCGCGGGTCTCACGGTTTAAGAATATGACCGTAATTTGCGCATTTATACACTTAAGAAAAACATGGCATTAAAGGGTGAAAACTCGAAACAACCCCCGAACGGCCCCGTGAGTGGCACCAACACCTCCCACGGGACCAACGTAACTCGTAGGAACTGACCCCGCAGCCGCGGGTCTCCCGGTTTGAGAGTACGACCGTAATTTGCGTATTTCTACACTTAAGCAAAACATGGCGTTAAAGGGTGAAAACTCGAAACAGCCCCCGAACGGCCCTGTGGGTGGCACCAACACCTCCCACGGGACCAACATAACTCGTAGGAACTAACCCCACAGCCGCGGGAGTCCCGATTTGAGAGTAATACGGTAATTTTTATATTTCAAGACTTAGGCTTAAAAACATGACCTTAAAGGGTGAAAACTCGAAACAGCCCCCGAACGGCCACGTGGGTGGCACCAACACCTCCCACGGGACCAGCGTAACTCGTAGGAACTGACCCCGCAGCCGCGGGTCTCATGGTTTGAGAATATGACCGTAATTTGCGCATTTATACACTTAAGAAAAACATGGCATTAAAGGGTGAAAACTCGAAACAACCCCCGAACGGCCCCGTGAGTGGCACCAACACCTCCCACGGGACCAACATAACTCGTAGGAACTGACCCCGCAACCGCGGGAATCCCAGTTTGAGAGTAATACGATAATTTGTATGTTTCAAGACTTAGGCTTAAAAACATGACGTGAAAGGGTGAAAACTCGAAACAGCCCCTGAACGGCTCCGTGGGTGGCACCAACACCTCCCACGGGACCAACATAACTCGTAGGAACTGACCCCGCGGCCGCGGGAGTCCCGGTTTGAGAGTAATATGGTAATCTGTATATTTCAAGACTTAGGCTTAAAAACATGACCTTAAAGGGTGAAAACTCGAAACAGCCCCCGAACGGCCACGTGGGTGGCACCAACACCTCCCACGGGACCAACGTAACTCGTAGGAACTGACCCTGCAGCCGCGGGACACCCAGTTTGAGTGTACAACGGTAATTTGCTTATTTCTAGACTTAGGCTTAAAAACATGACGTTAGAGGGTGAAAACTCAAAACAGCCCCGTGGATGGCACCAACACCTCCCACGGGACCAATGTAACTCGTAGGGACTGACCCCGCAGCCGCGGGAGTCCCGGTTTGAGAGTAATACGGTAATTTGTATATTTCAAGACTTAGGCTTAAAAACATGACCTTAAAGGGTAAAAACTCGAAACAGCCCCCGAACGGCCACGTGGGTGGCACCAACACCTCCCACGGGACCAACGTAACTCGTAGGAACTGACCCCGCAGCCGCGGGTCTCCCGGTTTGAGAGTAATACGATAATTTGTATATTTCAAGACTTAGGCTTAAAAACATCACCTTAAAGGGTGAAAACTCGAAACAGCCCCCGAACGGCCACGTGGGTGGCACCAACACCTCCCACGGGACCAGCGTAACTCGTAGGAACTGACCCCGCAGCCGCGGGTCTCCCGGTTTGAGAATACGACCGTAATTTACGTATTTCTACTTAAGCAAAACATGGGGTTAAAGGGTGAAAACTCGAAACTGGCCCCGAACGGCCCGTGGGTGGCACCAACACCTCCCACGGGAACAACATAACTCGTAGGAACTGACCCCGCAGCCGCAGGAATACCGGTTTGAGAGTAACACGGTAATTTGTATATTTCAAGACTTAGGCTTAAAAACATTACCTTAAAGGGTGAAAACTAGAAACAGCTGCCGAACGGACACGTGGGTGGCACCAACACCTCCCACGGGACCAGCGTAACTCGTAGGAACTGACCCCGCAGCTGCGGGTCTCCCGGTTTGAAAATACGACCGTAATTTGCATTTTTCTACACTTAAGCAAAACATGGCGTTAAAGGGTGAAAAATCGAAACAGGCCCCGAACGGCCCCGTGGGTGGCACCAACACCTCCCACGGGACCAACATAACTCGTAGGAACTGACCTCGCAGCCTCGGGAATCCCGGTTTGAGAGTAATACGGTAATTTGTATATTTCAAGACTTAGGCTTAAAAACATGACCTTAAAGGGTGAAAACTCGAAACAGCCCCCGAACGGCCACGTGGGTGGCACCAACACCTCCCACGGGACCAGCGTAACTCGTAGGAACTGACCCCGCAGCCGCGGGTCTCCCGGTTTGAGAATACGACCGTAATTAGCGTATTTCTACACTTATGCAAAACATGGCGTTAAAGGGTGAAAACTCGAAACAGCCCCCGAACGGCCTCGTGGGTGGCACCAACACCTCCCACGGGATCAACATAACTCGTAGGAACTGACGCCGCAGCCGCGGGAGTCCCGGTATGAGAGTAATACGGTAATTTGTATATTTCAAGAGTTAGGCTTAAAAACATGACCTTAAAGGGTGAAAACTCGAAACAGTCCCCGAACGGCCACGTGGGTGGCACCAACACCTCCCACGGGACCAACGTAACTCGTAGGAACTGACCCCGCAGCCGCGGGACTCCCGGTTTGAGAGTACGACAATAATTTGCTTATTTTTAGACTTAGGCTTAAAAACATGACGTTAGAGGGTGAAAACTCAAAACAGCCCCCGAACGGCCCCGTGGGTGGTACCAACACCTCCCACGGGACAAACGTAACTCGTAGGGACTGACCCCACAGCCGCGGGAGTTCCGGTTTGAGAGTAATACGGTAATTTGTATATTTCAAGACTTAGGCTTAAAAACATGACGTGAAAGGGTGAAAACTCGAAACAGCCCCCGAACGGCCCCGTGGGTGGCACCAACACCACCCACGGGACCAACATAACTCGTAGGAACTGACCCCGCAGCCGCGGGAGTCCCGGTTTGAGAGTAATACGATAATTTGTATATTTCAAGACGTAGGCTTAAAAACATGACCTTAAAGGGTGAAAACTCGAAACAGCCCCCGAACGGCCACGTGGGTGGCACCAACACCTCCCACGGGACCAGCGTAACTCTTAGGAACTGACCCCATAGCTGCGGGTCACCCGATTTGAGAATACGACCGTAATTTGCGTATTTCTACACTTAAGCAAAACATGGTGTTAAAGGGTGAAAACTCGAAACAGCCCCCGAACGGCCCCGTGGGTGGCACCAACACCTCCCACGGGACCAACATAACTCGTAGGAACTGACCCCGCAGCCGCGGGAATCCCGGTTTGAGAGTAATACGGTAATTTGTAGATTTTAAGACTTAGGCTTAAAAACATGACCTTAAAGGGTGAAAACTCGAAACAGCCCCCGAACGGCCACGTGGGTGGCACCGACACCTCCCACGGGACCAGCATAACTCGTAGGAACTGACCCCGTAGCCGCGGGTCTCCCGGTTTGAGAATACGACCGTAATTTGCATATTTTTACACTTAAGCAAAAGATGGCGTTAAAGGGTGAAAACTCGAAACAGCCCGCGAACGGCCCCATGGGTGGCACCAACACCTCCCACGGGACCAACATAACTCGTAGGAAATGACCCCGAAGCCGCGGGAATCCCGATTTGAGAGTAATACGGTAATTTGTATATTTCAAGACTTAGGCTTAAAAACATGACCTTAAAGGGTGAAAACTCGAAACAGCCCCCGAACGGCCACGTGGGTGGCACCAACACCTCCCACGGGACCAACGTAACTCGTAAGAACTGACCCCGCAGTCGCGGGTCTCCCGATTTGAGAATACGACCGTAATTTGAGTATTTCTACACTTAAGCAAAACATGGCGTTAAAGGGTGAAAACTCGAAACAGCCGCCGAACGGCCCCGTGGGTGGCACCAACACCTCCCACGGGACCAACATAACTCGTAGGAACTGACCCCGCAGTCGCTGGAGTCCCGGTTTGAAAGTAATACGGTAATTTGTATATTTCAAGACTTAGGCTTAAAAACATGACCTTTAAGGGTGAAAACTCGAAACAGCCCCCGAACGGCCACGTGGGTGGCACCAACACCTCCCACGGGACCAACGTAACTGGTAGGAACTGACCCCGCAACCACGGGTCTCCTGGTTTAGGAATACGACCGTAATTTGCGTATTTCTACACTTAAGAAAAATATGGCGTTAAAGGGTGAAAACTCGAAACAGCCCTCGACCGGCCCCGTGGGTGGCACCAACACCTCCCACGGGACCAACATAACTCGTAGGAACTGACCCCGCAGCCGCGGGAGTCCCGGTTTGAAAGTAATACGGTAATTTGTATATTTCAAGACTTAGGCTTAAAAACATGACCTTAAAGGGTGAAAACTCGAAACAGCCACCGAACGGCCACGTGGGTGGCACCAACACCTCCCACGGGACAAACGTAACTCGTAGGAACTGACCCCGCAGCCGCGGGTCTCCCGGTTTGAGAATACGACCGTAATTTTCGTATTTCTACACTTAAGCAAAACATGGCGTTAAAGGGTGAAAACTCGAAACAGCCCCCGAACGGCCCCGTGGGTGACACTAACACCTCCCACGGGACCAACGTAACTCGTAGGAACTGACCTCGCAGCCGCGGGTCTCCCCGTTTGAGAGTAATACGATAATTTACATATTTAAAGACTTAGGCTTAAAAACATGACGTTAGAGGGTGAAAACTCGAAACAGCCCCCGAACGGCCCCGTGGGTGGCACCAACACCTCCCACGGGACCAACGTAACTCGTAGGAACTGACCCCGCAACCGCGGGACTCTCGGTTTGAGAGTACGATGGAAATTTTCTTCTTTCTAGACTTAGGCTTAAAAACATGACGTTAGAGGGTGAAAACTCGAAACAGCCCCCGAACGGTTCCCGTGGGTGGCACCAACAGCTCCCACCAACACCTCTCAAAACGACGGTAATTTTCATATTTCTACTTGGTTACTGATAATTTTAACTCATATGCAATTTTTCAGATTGATTAAATTTTTTGTAAAAATACTTGGTTACTGATATTTTTGTTTTTTGTATCCTATCATTTGTAGGATTTTTGCCCGTGGATCAAATGAAGGAGGCAATGGTTTACATCATGATGATTATTTGTATGTTATGTACATTCAGGATAATGTTTTTTATTTGTTATAGCCGTGCAGGCTTTTATTGTTTAGTTTTATGGCCGTGCGGGCTTTTATATTTTGATTGTTGAATTTTATAGCCGTGCGGGCTTTATAATAAACAGGTTTTTCATTTACAGGTTTTGGAATGTCAAGAAAATAGAGGAAACTCTGCCCAACTTTTTTTTGGTCTGTGAATTATTAAGACGTGTAATATTTTTAAGTTTGTATATATATTTGTTTATTAACAACATTCTCAATTCGCAATTTGTGATTTTTTTATTGTTTTGCCTATAATAAATATTTGTAACACCTCGTAGCAACCGACGGTGCACTCACAAGACCCCATATTTTAGGATTGGACAAAAAAAATACATTTTTTTAAACTATAGATAAATATGGTCATGGACTTTGTCCATGACCATTTTTTTTTGTCGCGCTTAAAAATGGTCGCGGCCAAAGTCCGCGACCATTTTTTTTTATTTTTTTGTCACGGTTATGGGTCGCGGACTAGGGCCGCGACCAATTTTTTTCATTTTTTTTTGTCACGCACGTGGGTCGCGGACTTTGGTCGCGACCAATTTGTCACAGTTGTGGGTCACGGATAAGGGCCGCGACCAATTTTTTTTAATTTTTTTTGTCACGGACGGGGGTCGCGGACTTTGGCCGCGAGCAATTTGTCACGGTTGTGGGCCAGGGATAAAGGCCGCGACCAATTTTTTTGTCACGGACGGGGGTCGCGGACTTTGGCCGCGACCAATTTGTCACGGTTGTGGGTCACGGATAAGGGCCGCGACCCGTCACGGCATGGGTCACGACCAAATTCCGCGACCATCTGCCGTGACTCCTCTTGGCCGTGACCATTTTTTGGTCACGGACTTGGGCCGCGACCCACGAAAATGGTCACGCCAGAAATGGTCACGGCCAAAGTCCACGACCCGTAGTTTTGGTCAGGGATTTTGGCCATGACCAATCGCCAGTTTTGGTGTAGTGGGGAATCACCTCGCGCGCGAACATCCCTTATGATAGTATTTAGAGAGGTGTGTACAAGTAAATTAACATTTACATTTTTAAATCTCATTTTCATATTCAATTTCTCATTTCCAATTCCCATTTCCATTATCCATGTTTTGGGTTCATTTTGTTCGAACCTATCATCGTTGAATAATTTGATTCATTTTACTCGAATCTATCATCATCGAATAGTTTGGTTTATTTTATTCGAACCTATCATCAATGAATATCATTATTAATATTCCTCAAATTACAAATCTAGACTTCGTCTCCAAATAAACATTATGATTCTACAATTCCCAAAGTTCATATAACTCCGATAGTACCCTAAAGTCTCCAAGCATGGGCATTTATCTTCCTAACTCCTAAAAATTCAATTAGGAGAAGTAATGCCTTAACATTACTTTAAACCTCCCCGGAATAAACCCCAGATGACCCAATTCTAGTCTAAGGTGGCGACCAAACTCAACTAATACTCTAGGACTCTAAGTTTACTCCATTCAAGAATGTTCCTAGGTCCTAAGTCTAATGAAAAAGATTAAAATTTAAATAGGAAAATAACTCAAAACTGCAGGGACTGAATCGATTTTCCCTAGGGGCCGAATCTATTTGCCCTGGCGAATCGATTCGCTCTGAAAGCGAATCGGTTCGGAAGACAAACTTAAGTTTCTGCAACTGCCGAATCGATTCGGGTACCCATACCTGGAAAACTGCTTCTATGCGAATCGATTCGCCCCAGGGGCCGAATCGATTCACCCTTCCGAAAATTCCAAGTTTGGATAAGGAGTCTTGAACTCCAAATCTCTCCTCAAACACAAAACCAACCAAACCAAGATCATATGATGGAGCTAAAACACCACAAATACATCTAACTACTTATAACACCCCAAGACTTTTGGAACAATAATTAATTTATTTTGGGAGAAATAAATAATATTTTATTGGAGAAATAATTAAATTGGTAATTGAGGTCAAAATTTGGAGTTGTGAGAAAGTGTGTCGAATGTCGATTCTGAGGGTACCATAGTGTCCGAAAGGGTTGACAAAGTCGAAATAACTGTACTTGGGGTCTATTTAGGTTCTGAAATAATTTAGGACCTTTTGACTCGAATTAAAGATACCGAGTCATTTAAAGTGTGTGTTATCATTTAAAGATGTATACATTGGGAGAAAGGCTTAAAAAGCCTACGGGAGATATTTCTCCAAAAGAGAGAAGAAGAAAAAAGAAGAGAAAGAAGGAGTAAAATAGAGAGAAAGTGGGGATTTTTCGGCATCCACGCGATCTCAAGGAGGATTCGGACCCTACGAACCCGAGGCAAGTGATTAAACTTGCTAAATAATTGTTGTGTACATTTATTGCAGGATTTATGGATTGATTTTTGGGTTTTAGGTTTAGTTTTACAAAACCTAACTTTTGGGTATAATCTTAGATTTAATATGTAGATCTTTGATTTGAGGATAGAAATTAGTTTACATGTATTATAGGATGAATACTAATGATATATTTGTGATTGGGTTGAAAAGAAATGGAGAGAAAATGATAAATATGAATTTTGGGATTTTTGGCATACTAAAAAGTAACCATTTTCGAGCCTCTAGGTAGGCCGAATCGATTCGGCCCCCTAGCCAAATCGATTCGGAATTATGCAGGAGCCCAGGTCTGAGTGACCGAATCAATTCGAACTCCAGTCGAATTGATTCGGCATGAGACAGAATCCCTGGTCTGATGACTCGAATCGATTCGCCTTCCTGGCCGAATCGATTATCTTGGCCGAATCGATTCGGAATAGGCCCGAGTCGATTCGAAAATAGGGCTTTTGAGGGTTTGTTTTTCTAAAAGAAACTTCATCCCGTTTTGTTCGAGGTCAACGATAGGGGATCTCTATAGGAGATATTTGGAGTATGTTTTGGAGACTTTTAGCAATTTTCCCTTACAAGAAATTTTGGAGTCATATTGACTAAATTTGAGGAATATCGATTAGAGATTTTGGTATTTTTCTAAGTGGGGAAGCTCACTTTTACTTGGGGTTTTATTTGGTGATAATAATAATTTCACGGTTTGAGAATGGGAATAACTTAGAGATACTGGATCTTAGGATCCAATCCAAAATGGGATAACTTTAAAGGTTCATATAATGAATTGAATCCTATTTTGGATGGAGAATTATGAATGCTAATTTGAGGTGCATTTAGGATAAAATAATATCCTTAAGTCAAATAGAATTGAGAGACAATTCACAATTAGAAGCGATATGTGAGCTTCATGCGAGAAATAGTTTAGGGTATACTAAGTGGGGAATATGTGTGAGAATTGACGATTAGTATATCTTGAGAGAAATATACTAAACAATGATGTTAATCAATTTGCGCTAATGGGCGTATAATAAATATGAAAAAAATGATGTTGCAGGTATACCTTATAAAATGGTATATCTTTATTATGTGGTATGTATGTATACCGTATATGATGGTGTATATACATGTTAAGCATTCCCCCTCCTTGCTATCATTGGGAAGTTTCGTGCGTAGAGGGTGAGCATCCTGACAAATAAAGCAGGGTGTGGATATTCCCCAGGGCATAGTCGTCCTTTGTGGTCAGCAAATGACATATATGACATACATTTATTTATTTGGGGTTGAGAGGTCATGGGTATGTGTCGCTCTCACTTTCCGTTTAGGAACTATGACCGCTTCCCGGACGTTGTGTACGTGAGTAGATCACGAGGTGGGTGTCGTTGAACCCCACCTGGTGGCCCCAGTTTGTTACGTATATGGACAACTGGAAGATGATAGCATGTGAGCCTGCGTACTTCAAGCTATAGCTCGGTTGGATGGTTATTATTACTTGTGCTTGTATTTGGGTATCAAGAGCATATTGGACCTCAACGACCTACATTTCCAGGATTAGTGTATCGGGGGGTTTCTTTGTTTGGATTTTGCTTCGGCGAGACATCCCACGCACGAACCGCGGTGTAATGTTGGATCTGGGGGATAAGTTTAGTCCTTCATGCTCATAATTATTTATTTACATATCACCTATCTCGACAATCGACAGTGTCAGGAGTAGTGTAACGAGGGGGTTCCATGTTTGGATTTTGCTTCGACGAGACGTCCCACGCATGAAACGCCGTATACTGTTGAGAATTAGGAATATTAATTAATTAAAATTTGAATAATAATTTAGGTTACATGCATCTTGCATTGAGGGCATAATGATCCTCGAGGATCGATACGGTCAGGTGTAGTGTAACGGGGGGGGGGGGGGGTTCCTTGTTTGGATTTCTCCTCGGCGAGATGTCCCACGCATAAAATGCAGTGCCGTGTTGAGAATCGGGAGGAGTTTAGTCTTTAAATTCATGATGCTAATAACTCATATATAAATACTATAATAATTATATATATGGTTTCATGCCTTATAAGGGCATCACTAGAATACAAAATTCTAGTAAATGAGAAGGTTGATGTATTGTGTGGATGTGGACATGATTGGATCATGTAACTTTATATGTTCAAAAAATGAACATTATAAAGATAATTATAACTATTACATTAAAGTTAATGTACATAATTTATAGATTATTGAAATAAATGTAGATTGAGAGATAGGTTAGAATCCTCCTACCTAATTTAGAATCATACATCCATTTGGAAATCATGTGCATACGCTTAGTGCGCGCTTTAGTTGAGAGGTGAGATGGATTTTATGGAGAGGACGATCCCATTAAATCATGTAATAATGCATTTATAATTATTACGCATTTTAATACACTTGCTATAAAATGTTTTTTAAACTCGGGGTCTGACCCGTTTATATTTTCTCCTCCATGTATATTTTATACTACTTCAGGTGTTCCTCTGCAAGGATGCCTTTGGTGTTCATCCATTCAGGATTCGTGGAGTTGTGGCAATTGCGGACGGTCTCAGCACTTTGTTTAGTCGACTCCTATCTTTGTATATCTAGATTAGGATTCAGTTTATGTATTGAGTTAGTATTCAAGTGTTGAAGATTTACACTTTCATATTTTATTTATCAGATTATTGTATTGTCTGTTACCCGACAGCATATTCGGGTATTTCATTATTGAGATTTTGTTATACATTGTATTTCTCTCTTGTATATATTTAGAGTTTGCACATTTCACTCATCATAGTTAGATGTGTGCTTTTGGTTGAGTTGCATTATTGGTTTTTTTGTTGTTGTTAAATAAAAGTTTTAATTTTTGACAATTCTCTCTAAATAGTTTCGGGAAGTTAGCCTTATATTATAGTGTTTAGTATGTTGATGTTGAGACTGTGCCATCTGAGATACTTGATTTATTATAGTATAAGGTTGGCCACCCGTTATTATTTGGAGCGGGTTGTCACAGATGATATCAGAGCATAAGGTTCTAGTGTCTTTAGTATCTGTGTGCGTTACTACAATCTTCCGTAAGCGTTCTTGATGTAGAGCCTTATTATTAGGACGATTGCATTCATACGTCCATATCTTTCTGTGCTTCGAAAATATTTGAAAGGCGTTCTAATACCATTGTTCTTGTTTCAGATGCCACCGAAGGGGGGTTGCTTAGTCAGGGCAAACAAAGGGCAACCCCAAATGCCTCAAAGGAACATGACCACCAATGATATTGCCAATATTGTGGCGCAAGCGATAACTGCTGCCATTTCTATGATGGCGTAGTAATCTGCCGTTCAAGCAGCCCAACCCCATTTAGGATTCTCTTTATGGGAGAGAGTGAAGGAAGATTTTAGTAAGGGGCATCCTCCCTAGTTTGCAGAGGGAGTTGATGCAATGGCTGCAGGTCAATGGAAGAATAGTATGCAGAGGCACCTTCATATGGTTGAGTGTAGTGAGGTGCATAAACAATTTTTAGCCACTTTTAAGTTAGCGGGTGCAGCTCTTCAATTGTGGGAGTCGGTCACCACATCTGAACAAAGAGATACTTTACCTATAAAAGAATTTTGGGAACTTTTTTATCGAAGGTATTTTCCTTCCCCGACTCAGAATATGGATATTTTTCAAGGAAATAGGACGGTGGCAGAATATGAGGAATATTTTTCAAGATGGGCAAAGCTAGTACCTAATGAGGTAAATATGGAAGAGAAACGTGTACTAAAGTTTGTTTGAGGATTAGATTGGAGAATCCAACAACATTTGTTCGAGGGTCCTAAGTTAGTGACTTTCATCGAGGTAGTGAATGCGGAACTATTAAAGTGTTATGAATATCGTCATCGTTCACGAGAGGGTAAGAACTTTGGAGATTCGAGTTCATCAAGTAAGTTTGGCAAAGAGAGTGCCAGTAATGCGAGTGGGCAGAATGGGTAAGTGTTTATTTTGTATAGAAATAGGTCATAAGAAGAGAGATTGTCCTAAAAGAGGTAAAGGACCACATTTTGATGAAATTCTGGAAGTGCAACCCCTACAACAAATTCTAGGTCGCTTTAGACCGGGGGACTATGTTTGGGATCCCATTGAGGAGGAAGGGCAATCGGATTAGAGGTGAATGATGTAAGCTAATTTTCCTTTATAAATAAGATAATTACAAAAATGAGTTTTGAAATATCATATGTGAGATATTGGTAAATGGGTAGTGCTATAGCCCTACTATATTAATAGATGATATGTAATGACCCTAAGGGGAATTTTGAGCAAGATAGTTTCTTATTCTATTATTTTGTAAAAGGATAGATGTTTTTGCAAGGTGCTAAAAAAAGAGCTTTGAAACTTGTTATAAATGTAAGAATGGTAATGGTGATAAGTAGTAATGATAAAAGCTACTTTTTTTTATATAGTCATGATTAGACTTATATCATTGTTGTATTCCAGATATGTATGAGACTTATAAAAAGGCTATATATATTGAAATGATGTGAGATGTTGTTTATGTATGAAAGTTGAGTTTGTGGTTTGATGGGACGCAGGTAAAATTTTAGCTCATGAGTATGATAATATTTGTGAGCTACATGTTATATAGATGATGATCTAAAAAGACCTTGTGTTGGACATAAGGCATTTTATATTATATTATATATATAAACCGTTTTCAAAATAAACTATTTTCAAAATAAAACTTTTTATCGGCCTTCAGGCCCTTTCAAAATGATTTTCATAAAATTTAATTTTTCAAAACACTACTCCGGATTTAACAAACTCTCAATCCCCGACGTCGCCACAAGGTAGTGTATTGGGAGGGTTCCTTGTTTGGATTTCGCTTTTGCGAGACGTCCCCCGCACGAAAGTGGCAAATGTCAGGAATTGAGAGGAGTTATTTCTTTGGACCATTCAAAAAATTTCTATTCTTAAAATGCTAATATATTCTATATTTATGGAATTGTGGAACTTTGGGGGCAAATAAAGGCTCATTATGATTGGTTCGAGCACGAAGCTCATATATAAAGGGTTTATGGGCGCCCTTGTTGTGGAAATTGGTTTTATTTAACTCATAATTAACGTAAAAATAAAATAAATTAAATTAATTCGTTGTGGGAAGTTAGAAGTTTGGAGATAGGATTTGTTGATGGGTAGATTAGAAATAGTTGAGCTTTTGGAGAATTAGCTAAGCTAAATTTCGAGTACGAAATTT